>CM061233.1:120188502-121540483 GCA_030844895.1 Ambrosia x helenae
TTCAAGGGTACTCTCAAGAAGAGGGATTGACTATGATGAAACCTTTGCTCCAGTTGCAAGGCTTTAAGCCATCAGGTTATTTCTGGCCTATGCCATTTCCAACAAAATTAAAGTTTATCAAATGGATGTGAAAAGTGCATTTTTGTATGGTAAAATCAAGGAGGAGGTGTATGTCTGTCAGCCACCTGGGTTTGAGGATCCTTCTCATCCTGAGTGGGTGTACAGACTGGATAAAGCTCTATATGGGCTCAAACAGGCTCCAAGAGCCTGGTATGATACACTCTCCACCTTTTTACTCAAAATAACTTTACAAGAGGTGCCATTGATAAAACACTTTTCATTAAACATGTTGGAAATCATGTCTTCTTGTTCAAATTTATGTTGATGATATCATCTTTGGTTCAACAAACACAAAATTGTGTGATGATTTTAAGAAACTCATGCAATCAAAATTTGAGATGAGTACCATGGGAGAACTGCAGTACTTTCTAGGACTGCAGATCAAACAACAAACAAATGGAACTTTTTATACATCAATCAAAATATGTTAAAGAATTATTGAACAAATTTTCTTTAAATGACTGTAAATCATGTTCCACTCCATGACACCTATCACACAAGTTGAACCTGATGATCAAGGAAAACGGTTGATCAGACCATGTACATGCAGATAGGTTCCCTTTTATACATTGATACAGGATACCCTTTTATACTTAACTGCTTCTAGACCAGATATTATGTTTTCACATGTGTCTGTGCTAGATATCAATCAGCACCAAGGGAATCACACCTTATTGCAGTCAAAAGAATTTTTAGATATCTGAAAGGAACTCCAACACTGGGAATTTGGTATCCTGCTTCAAGCAATACTAAGTTATCAGCATTTTCAGATAGTGACTATGCAGGGTGTAAGATGACAAGAAAGTCAACATCTGGTGGTTGTCAATTCCTGGGTAACTGTCTAGTGTCATGGCAATCAAAGAAGCAAACATTTGTTGCAACTTCAACTGCTGAAGCTGAATACATTGCAGCTGCAAGTTGTACATCACAGATACAATGGCTCCAATATCAACTTCTTGATTATGGAATCAAAGAGACCAAGACACCTTTGTTTGTAGACAACAAATCTGCCATTAGCATCATTCAAAATCGGTACAGTTCTCAAAAACTAAACATATTGAGATCAGGTACCATTTCATAAGAGATTGCTATGAAAAAGGCAAGATTGAGGTGAAGCATGTAGCAACAGCTAATCAGATAGCTGACATCTTCACTAAGCCCCTTGACACATCAACATTTCGAAGTTAGTTTCATGTGGAATGCTGAATTTGTAAGTGTTTATTTTATTTTTTTTTTGCATATCAGTTAGAATCCAAGTTAACACTTGATTCTACCCAACTCTACAGCAAACTTCTACATCAATCACTACTGTTATGCATCAAAATTTTTTCTTTTTCCTTTTTCATCCTTGATTCCATCCTGTTTACCATGGTGGAATCAAAATGAAAAAAAAATTTTTTTTTCCTTTTTCACCCCTGATTCCATCCTGTTTACCTTGGTGGATTTCAGGTTAACCTTTTCCATCTTTTTTTCTGGTTTTCACTTACAAATGTCAAAAGTCTGAAACAAAACTTCTGAAAAAACAAAAACAGTTTGAGAGAAACTACTGATGAACAAAAATCATCAGTATGGGGATAACTTTCTGAAAAAATGTAACTTGTAGTGTAAAATGATAAAATAACTTCAGAAGTTATGAACAAAGTATTTATAAAAAATTTCTCATCAGATGTTAAAACTACTGAAGAGGAAAATGGGAACTACTGATGAAGTAATCCTTCATCAGCAGTTTAAGTCAAAAGGGCAAATCTGACTTTTCCCATCATCAGAGGTTTGACCTAATAAGTTTAAACCTCTGATAAAGAGATTTTTAACCAAAGGCGGTTTTAAAACTTCTAATAAAGAAGATTCAAGCGGTTAAAACTCCAAATAAATACCTTTTCTACACACTTATCTTTTAAACTCACAAATATCCCTCCTTCTCTCTCAAAAACTCTCTCAAAACCTACACCTGAAAATTCACTGTTCGATCAAAATACCCAAACCACAATGGCTCTAGTTCTAAAACAGGGACACAATCAAAGAGCCTTTCTTGAAAAACAAGAAGGCTGGTCCCAATACGATGAGATCATTGATCTTGTCGTCAAATCCCAATACTTTACTGCTCTCACAATTAACCCACCAATTCACACTGAAACTCTGAATGAGTTCTGGGAAAATGCTGAGACGGTTACAATGGGTGTGAGGTCATTTCCCTCAACTCAAAGATAAAAGGGAAACAACTGACCATCACACCGGCCACACTAGCAACAAGACTGGGTCTGGATGATGTAGCTGCCCCTGACCATGTTGCTAACAAAGATATCATCTAACCATGACTGAGTGTGGTTATCAAGGTACTCTCTCCCATGCAACAATATTCAAAAAATATTTTTGAACCAAAATACAAACTTTTGTTTCATTATATAATTATGTGTTTGAGTCCAAAAACAGGGTCATATGACCAGATGCCCTCCACTTTTCAACCAATATTTCATTCCATTGTGAATGAAACCAAATTCAGGGCATCAAAACTGTTTTTCATGAGTTGGTGTTAATCACAATAATACCAAGAAAAAGTTTTTGTTGTACCCAAGGTTCATTATGCACTGCATAATAGGGGAACTGGGTAATGAGGTGCTTGTGGGAAAAATTTCAACTTTAAACCCTTTAACATCACAAGCATACTCAAGACTGAACAAACGGCTGCCTGGCCAGAGAAGATGATCAGGGGAACAACAACAAGTCCCCCTGAAGCCCACATCTTCCACACCCACACCACCAAAAGCCAAAAAGCCCAAGCCAACAAAAACTGTACCCACCAACCCAAAAGAAAAGCTGTTCAGGAGGTTGAGATGCCTGAACATGCTCTTGAGCATTCTGCTCTTCAAACGTTGAGACTGAAACACCCTCTCAGTCTCATCCATCTCAAACCCCACCAAGAGCACCCATATCTGTTCATTTCAAAGAAAAAGACTTAGAAAAACATATCAAACACACTCTTCTTTTGAAACTGCTGAACAACAAACTATTGCCCAAACTACTGAACCATCCCCACAAATTTCTGAACAAGAGGCAATAGAAATTGCCAAACTTCTCTCTGGGCTAAGAGAGAATGTCCCATCTGATCATGTCAGTCCCCATCAACCACAACAAACAGGGGACATAACTACTACTTTAGACATGGATGTGGACATCATTAGCCCTATCCCAAGAGATGAGGGTGGACCAGAGTCTTTAAGCCCAAATTTAGAGACTCTTGGGGCATCTGAGGCTGCTACTACTCAGTTACCACCCAGTGGTGGATCTGAGGACAGAAGTAACATAGCTAAGACCTCAGATGTGGCAACTACTGATGAAGGCTTAATGCCTGAAGTAGGAAATCCTCAGTACCAAGAAACAGAGGTTCATGAGAGAACTGAGTTGGGCTCAGCTCATGATTTAACTGAGACAGTCCTCACTGAGGGCAACATCAGGGATACAGATGATTCCATTAATTTGGATGATGTTTCAAAAACTCCAACTACTGAATTGACGGCACTTTCTGAAGGTCCTGCTGCAAAGGTATCCAGGCTCATGAGGCCAGTCACCTCTGCACAGGGTTAAAGTCCACTCAATCCCTAAAACCCCTAGAGTGGCATCCTCTGTACAACATGAGGATCTCCCAAAAACACCCCCTTCACAGCAAATGCCTACCCAATTCCCTGGGCAAACAAGCATAGACCTGAACCAGCTATGCAGCCCAGAGGGTCCCCTGTACCACATGATGAATACACTCATCAGAAATCACTTCCAAACATATACAGCTGACTTGGAGCTGTCAATCAAGAACCAATTTGGAGTGATTAAAACCAAGATGAACGATCTGTCTAACAAAATAGACTACAACAGCCAGCAGATTGCTCATCTTCAAGGACACTTCTCCCAACCCTCTGCTTCAAGGGTTAGAATTGATGAATCCAAAAAGGGGGAGAAGATCAGGGAACCTAAGGAGTCATTCCAAGCCAGAGTAAAGGCACGAGTGGCACTCCTTGAAAGAGATCAGAAAGATCAGGCCAGGAAAGAAAAATTGGCCAAACAGTTTGGTGTCTCTATTGAAGAAATTGAAGCTGCTGAGAAAGAAGATGAGACCCAAAGTTCTGATGATTCCCTAAGGTGTAATGAAGAAACTTCTGATGACCAAACTTCTGATGAAGAATCAGAAAGTACTGAAGACAATCCTTCAGTAGCTGACAAACCATCAGCAGTTGTCAGCACATCAGAAGTCAACACTTCCCAACCTCAAACAACTGAACCTTCCAGAACCACTGCTCCCATTCAACCAACATCTGATCCCATCAGGCCTACATCTGTTACAACAATGACTGTATTAAACCCTTCTCCCATCTCTCATTCAGCTGAACTATTAGAGAAGAGTTTAATTGCAGCCAACAAGAAGGCCAGAGAAGATCAGATTTGGAAATCTCTGGAAGAAAGGGATGATTTGGACTTAAGCCATGAAGAAAAACTTCAGGCTTATGCAGCTGAACTACAAAGGCAGGCTAGCCTTGATGAGATTGCTGAACAGGATAAAAGACAACAACTGGTGTCTTATATCACCAAGAACAGCAAGACTAAAGCCTTTACACTCAAAGGACTCTCTATGCAAGAGCTGACAAGAAGAGCACAACTGCTTGCAGACAAAATGGCCACAAGCAAAGATGGAAAGGCCAAGAGAGCCCAGATAATAGAAGAGCTAGTAGCAGAAGGATATGGTTCAAAAGCCTCTGTATCCAGATGGAAAGAAGAAAGACTAATGGATACATATAGAAAATACTTGGCTGCCAAGGCTGCAAATCCTGAGAAGTTTCAAACTGCTGATCCTTCAAGATCAGTAGTTAGAACTTCTGGTGCATCTAGAAGATCTGCTGCTCAGAAGAAGAAGGCAGAGGACAATGTCAAAACTGATTTCAAAATGGTACTACTTGAGGGAAGCTCAATAGTCCATTCAGATTTTTGACATTGAGGAGAAACCTCTGTTAACACAGTTCAGGGATCCTTCCACTTTTGCTTATCAAATACAAAAGACAATCACAGAAAAGCTGCATACCAAAGTAGTGACTGAACACCATCTCCCAACTGTTCAGATGCCTGGTATGCAACAACATCAACAAGGAAGAGAATCCCACCTGAGGCTATCTGAAACTGAAGACATCCAGCACTCAGGACCATCAACCCAAGGGACAAGTCTGGTTCCCTATTCTTCTGACTTTAACAAGTCAAAGATACCTATCATCAGATGGTCACTTACTGATAACAACTCAGTACTGTTGACAAGAAGAGACTTCTCAAGCAGGGCTTACAAGAAGATCAGTGATCTGAAGAAACTGTCAACACAAGACCTGCTCACAATTCAACATCTAGAACCACAGAGAGGATCTCTGTCTGATGATCTGTACAACCAGCTCAAGAACACCATGTACAAAGAGATATGGAAGATTGTTCAAGACAGAAGAAACACATAAGGAATTAGTAAGGTTTTGGCTTCATCAATCCAGGGGGAGATTGTTAGGACAAAGAGGATTGGTGAAACCACTTTTGTAAACCTTAGTCTAATTCACTTCTGTCATTTTTGGCTAAGTATAGAAGTACTGAAAAGAAGACAAGAAACTGCTGATTAGAAGATATGAAGAAGTGCTGAAGTTGCAGAAGTTCTGAAGTCCAAACCAGACAAGTTCACTTCAGAAGTACTGAAGACAAAACTACTCTTCAGTAGTTGTCCTTCATCAGCACTTAGCAGAAGATATTTCCCACCGCCCTTTTGCATCAGTAGTTTGTTGTTTAATATTACTTTTAGCTTTATTTGTTTCTTTCAATGTTGCAACTTGTGCAACTTGTAACTGGACTTTCTGTGCTTGCTTTTTAGGCAAGATACATGCATGTAATCGTCTATAAATAGAAGGCTTCAACCTTCTATTTTAGACATTGATTTTTAACAGAAAATCCTTCAAACACTCTCATTGTTATATTCCATTTCTGTATTTATTGTGAATCTCTCTAAGTATCTAATTCTCATTTACAACTTAGATTCATAATAAATACTTTGTCATTTATTTAGTTTCAAACATCAAGGGGGAGTTATAACTCTGCCTTTGCATAAAAAGTGTTGCTTTAACTTATAACATTCCGCTGTGCTTATAATCTGATTTACAAGGACTTGCTAAACACTTAAGTGTCAAGATAGCAAGTTCTTACTTAGCAAACAAGAGCAAACTGATCCAACAGTGTGACAAAATCCATAGTAATCCGTTCCCATTTCCATTCCGGAATTTCAGGTTGTTGCAAGAGACCCGACGGTTTCTGGTATTCCACCTTGACCTTAGCACAGGTCAAGCATTTGCTCACGTATGAGGCTATGTCCGACCTCATGTTTGGCCACCAGTAAAGCACCTTCAGATCTTGGTACATCTTATCCGAACCAGGATGAATAGAATACCGGGACTTATGAGCCTCATCAAGGACAAGCTCCCGTAGTCCCCCGAACAAAGGAACCCATATACGTTCTGCGAAATAGTGCAGGCCATCAGGCCTTCGCTCTAGGTGCTTGTCGGCACCGTGCATAGTTTCAGCTTTAAGGTTTTCCTCCTTCAAAGCTTCTAGCTGGGCAGAACGGAGTTGATCAGGTAACGATGAATGGATAGTGAGTTGCAATGCCCGAACGCGACGAGGTTTAGTAGATTCCTTCCTGCTCAAGGCGTCTGCTACAACATTTGCCTTGCCAGGATGGTATTTAATAGCACAATCATAGTCGTTCAAAAGTTCGATCCAACGACGCTGCCGTATGTTCAAATGTTGTTGGTCGAAAATGTGTTGGAGACTCTTGTGATCGGTGTAGATGGTGCATTTGGTACCGTACAAGTAATGTCTCCAAATTTTCAACGCGAATACCACGGCACCCAACTCCAAGTCATGAGTTGTGTAGTTCTTCTCGTGCACTTTGAGTTGACGAGAAGCATACGCAATCACTTTTCTCGCGTTGCATCAACACGCAACCGAGTCCATGAATGGAAGCATCACAGTAGACAACGAAATCATCAGGACCCTCAGGTAAAGACAAAATAGGAGCAGAACACAGTTTAGACTTCAGTTCTTCAAACGCTGACTCTTGTGGTTCACCCCAGTCGAATTTCCTATCCTTCTGAGTGAGAGTGGTGAGGGGTTGAGCAATCTTCGAGAACCCCTGAATGAAACGACGATAGTAGCCCGCAAGGCCTAGGAATTGCCGCACCTCAGTTGGCGTCTTTGGTGCTCCCCAGTCCTTGATCGCTTCGATTTTAGCTGGATCGACATGAATTCCTAGTTCATTAACCACATGTCCTAGGAATTGAACTTCGCGTAACCAAAAGTCACACTTTGAGAACTTAGCGTAAAGTTGTTCCCGTCGCAAGAGTTCCAAAACTAACCGCAGATGTTCCCCGTGTTCGGTCTCGTTCTTGGAGTAGATCAGAATGTCATCAATAAATACAATGACGAATTTGTCCAGATATGGTTTACAGACGCGGTTCATCAAGTCCATGAAAACCGCCGGTGCGTTCGTGAGACCGAAAGGCATGACCAAGAATTCGAAATGGCCATAACGTGTTCGAAAAGCAGTCTTTGCAACGTCAGCCTCCCTGACGCGCAGCTGGTGATAACCGGACCTCAAATCGATCTTGGAATAATAACTAGAACCCTGAAGCTGGTCGAATAGATCATCGATACGTGGAAGAGGATAACGGTTCTTGACGGTCAATTTGTTCAGCTCTCTGTAGTCTACACACAATCGGAAACTCCCATCCTTCTTCTTGACAAATAAAATCGGGGCTCCCCAAGGGGAAGAACTTGGTCGGATGAAACCCTTGTCCAAGAGTTCCTGTAACTGACTAGACAATTCCTGCATCTCGGGAGGTGCAAGACGGTAGGGGGCCCGAGCAATAGGAGCAGCCCCTGGTACGAGGTCAATACCGAACTCGACTTGACGATGAGGAGGAAGACCAGATAAATCATCGGGAAAAACATCAAGAAACTCGCGTACCACCGGGATGTCGTCGATCTTCTTCTCATCAACAGAGGAAACAGATAAGAGTGCCAAAACAGCTGGATAACCCTTTCGAAGACACTTAAGGGCTTTCATGCTAGAGATGATGTTTAGTGAAACACCACCCTTGATACCGTACACAGAAAGAAATTCTCCATCAGGGAGAGGAATCCGAATAACCTTATCGTAACAGACGATCTCCGCGCGATACAAAGATAACCAATCCATTCCTACCACAACGTCAAAACTACCCAATGGTACCGGCATAAGGTCGATGGGAAACGTTATACCCGACAATTCTAATTGACACTCCCGAAGAACACTAGTAGCTTCAATCGTTTTACCGTCAGCCAACTCAATAATATACTTGGTCTCTAATGGTACAGATACTACATCTAGCAGTCGACTAACATTCATGGATACAAAACTCTTGTCGCACCAGAATCAAACAACACGCTAACAGAGTGATTATTGAGAAGAAACGTACCGGTGACTGTATCAGGGTCCTGTCTAGCCTCAGCGGCTCCAATGACGAAGGCACGTGCATTCCTGCCGCCACCCCCGTTGTTCCCATTCCCGTTGTTTCCACCCTGTTTCAGTTTTGGGCAATCCTTCTTGTAATGCCCAGTGTCACCACAGTTGTAACATCCTTGTTTCCCTGTAGTACCCTGAGTAGTTGGAGCTGAACTGTTGGTCGGGAGCCTGAGTCGATGGAAGTGTAGCCCGACAATCTTTAGCATAGTGCCCGTTCGCTGGCAGCGGTGACAACGGTTACTGTCGCAGTTCCCTTGGTGATGGCGTCCACACTTGTTGCATTTGGGCAGTTTTCCCGCATAACCACCCTGCTTGTTACCCGAAGAAGATGAACCCCCATTATCAAACCTTTTACCCTGCTGTGCAGACCCAGACCCTTTCCCGTCGTTTTCCCACTTGCGCTTATTGTTCTCTGGGGTCTTCGCAGTCGAACCTTTCGCAGGCAAAATCCCTCATTCACCTTTAAGTTAGTCATTCTATGGGCCGATCGAACTACCTCCGCATAAGTAGGATGATTTCCAGCAGCCACCAACCCTGCAATTTCCGGCACTAACCCTGAGACATAATGTTCAATCTTACGATACTCTGGCACGTGCAAATCGGGACACAGCACCGCCAACTCATTCCTCCTCACAGTATACTTCTCGATTTCCGATCCAGTCATCTTGAGGTTCCACACCTCATGCTCCAGCTCCTGTACCTCTTCTCTCGGGCAATACTCCCGCTTCAGCAACTGTACAAAGTTCTCCCATGGCATAGCATATGCCTCCCCAATACCCATGTTCTGGGTGATACCATTCCACCAAGTCAATGCCACGTCCTGAAATAACGCAGCAGAATACTTCACCCGATCTTCTGGGAGACAGTTACACATCAGAAATACCGACTCCACTTTCTCCAACCACCTAAGCAAGCTAACCGCACCCTCAGTGCCAGAGAATTCCTGGGGCTTGCAGTCCCGGAACATCTTGTAGGTGCACATGGGTGGGGGTGGGTCAACAGGACCACCTGAAACGAAACGCATGAGAAACCACGAAGAATGTAAACAAGGTTCACCAATGAGGCAAGGAAAATGGATGAATCAACTTACCACCACCGTTGTGCCCTAACTGAAAGGCAGCTTGGAGCAAGTTGTTCAGATCATCCTGCGATAGGTTAACACCTCCACGACCACCAGCACCACCGCGACCACCACCACGTCCACCATTGCTGTAACACCTCGAAGTGTTACGGGTCGGATCGTACCCGACCCACCCGATTATTTATTTAATTATTTAAGTTTGAATCTCGCGACTAACCGTTTTAATTGATTTTTTGTAAATAATAATTATTGGATTTTTATTATCTCGATAAAACGCTCCTTATCTTCTATTTAAACGTTTCTTATTTTAGTACTATACTCGTTACCAAACACCCGCGTCTCAGTTATTATCCCTGTAGCCAAACACCCCTTGTATTATTATTCTTTTATAAACCACCCTTTCTTGTCCCTCGCATCCCTATCTCTCTCTCATTAGCAGACAAAACAATTCACACACATATGTGTGTGTAAAGCAGCAGCCGGTCATCTCAACTCCGGCGCCGCCGCCGCCGCTGCCGGAACCATCTTCTTCTCCGGCTACCCTAATAAACCACCGATAAACAACCCTCTTCCTTTCCTTTCTCTGCTGAAACCAAACCCGGTACCCAACCCGATCCCTTGTTCAGTTCTATTCCGACAATAGCCGGCAACCACCACAACCTTCTCTTTATTCCCTTTATGAAACCTGATAATAACCCCTCGCTTCATCTGTTAAGGTGGTCTGTTCCTCTGTTTCTGTTCCGAATCATACCCGTAAACCCACCTTATAAATCACCTTGATTCACCCCTTTGTTAACCCGAAACCCACCAGTTAACCCGATAAAGCCCCTGTTTATAACTCTGTTTCTATTAACCATCCTATAAACTATCCTATAAACCATCATCTTTGCACCATAGTTATCGGGGCTGTCATACCCGGTCACTTCTTGATCTTAACCCGGTAATAACCTGGTCAACCTAACCCAACCCCGATGATAACCCATCTCTTTCTGTTATAAACCAACCTGTTCTGCCGCTGTCACTGTTTAACGAGCCGGACAGTCACCAGTGATGGTGACTGTCATCAGATCTGATGTTCATGTCTGCTCAGGAATGATAACCGGAGTGTTCATATATTATAACCGGGTAGTTTGAGGCCTTCGGTTGATTCCCGTTATATTCCAGTTTGTGTTATATTCTCTGTCGAGCCTCCAGCTAGCTTCCGGTCAATCTCCGGTAAGGTCCGGTTGACCTCCGGTCTCATACCAACGATTATTCGAAAGGTATAATCTAACAGTTATTATAGATATGTTGGTATTAATCGTTGATACCCGATTATAATACTGTTTCTGTGATTATTGCGAGGTACCGTTAATCCAATCGGAGAGTTAAACCGTTACCGAGTCAACTCAGTGACTCGGTCAACACCCGAATAGAACCCGGTCCATTGACTAGACGAGGATTATTAGAATTATACGATTATATATATATAATACGAATAACGTACGGACTTGATAATAATAATAAGAGAATAATAATCATATATAGAATATATACGTTTATATATATAAGATTCGATATATAGAACGATATACTAGACTCGGGTTAATGATAATATGATCAGCCGAACCAGCATCCGGGTAAGTACGTGTCTAGAGTCCTATAGGTTCGTGTGCCAAGCTGTAATGGCCAGCTTTATTAGCTACGAGTGCTAAGCTGTAATAGCCAGCTAGATTCTAGGATGTCCGTGTCGTGTCAATAATAAACCCCGAGTTTAGGACTATCTAATATATACCGAACTCTATATATACATAAATTGTATATGTGATATATATCCTAAATAATACAATCTAACAAGTCCCACGCGTAAAACGTATCACTATATATATTTGACATATAATTGTAATAAAAGAGACTATAGAAGACTATACGCAAACCTGTGAGTATCGTGAACTCCCCTCTTTTATTGTTTTATTAAACGTTTTAGGGGAAACACATGTCGTTTACTAGAAAATATAGAAATGCTTTACATAATAGAATTAATAAAGGAAATATAATAGAAAAGGGGATAATAGAAACAACGAGGACAGTACTGGACGGTATCCGCCATTTCCTTTCTTGCACCAACTAGAGGGCAGGAACCAGTCGGTACAAGTATTTATCACAAACAGAGTGGTATCATCGATAGGAATGGCAACTAATAGAATATAATAGATTGATATATAATCGGTACAATTTAATCGAATTGATATAATAGAATATATATTCCCCCTCAGAACTAGAATAGTAAAGCATGTTTTATTAAAAGAATTATAAACAAATGAACTGGCCATTCAATTTATAAAATACACGACCTCACCAACTTTATGTTGACAGAAACTATTTTTGGCATGTGTTCAGGTAACCCAACAGATATGATGACGTGGATCCTGGAAGAGTCAAGACTGTCAATATCCTAAAGTCCGCTGCGTAACTCCGATAACCCGACCCGACGACCCGGCCACGTCAGGCTGGGGCGTTACAGGTTGGTATCAGAGCTGCGCTTATGGACAGTCTTGAAATAATTATTAATCCAGGATCTACCAGAAATGTCTTTTAAAAAGAAATTGTGATTAGAAATATGGATAGGATAAAAGAATATTAGAAGGTAAAATTTTGGGTACCTAAATGCCAAACCATTATAAAGTTGGTGAGCACCAGAATAGTATATTAGAAATTAAAACAAATCCACTACAGGATATTACTAGAATGATTATGTGGGGTAAATTAACAATTCTGTACACAATTGTGAATTTACATACACATTTAATTTCTGGGAAATCTTACAGGATATTAAGGCCATAAGAAATACGAAAGAATATAAAATAGAAATCATGACATTAAAAGAAATAAGACAGAAATACAGAACAGAAACCGGATATATTAAAAGAAATAAGAAAATAAATCCAGATATAAAAGAAATAATAACAATTATAGAAGTATATATAAATAGAAAATAAATCACAAAAATCATTCCTCGATAATTTAATCGACTTGTACGAGAGTTTAGAAATCATATTTCACTCTCTAGAAAACTCGTTGATTATAATCATTCGTCGCATCTCTCCGAAATTTTAATTTTAATAATTATTCATATCGTTAACCTCACGGTTATTCCAACAATTATAAACAGAATACGAATATACGCTCTAACTTGAACATTCCTATGCTCGAGTTTCCAGAAGTATTATTTTTATACCATAATTTCCGAAATTTTACAAAATCTGATATACTAAAAATATATAAATATCGTGTTTTTAAAGAATTTTCTTCAATTATTTAATTAAAGATTAAATATATTTTGCGATTATTTAAATGGTTTTAAAATCTTTTCAGTATGATTTTGGAAGTTATTAAATTTATTCTTAGTCCCTATTATTATACTAAACCAGTATTTCAGTTTTGAATAAAAATATATAAATATTGTGTTTCCTAAGAATTTTCCTCGATTATTTAAATAAAAATCCCATATATACCGCGATTATTTAAAAGATTTTAAAAATCTTTTCAGTATAAATTTTGAAGTTTATGGAATTTAATATTATTTTTACAATATTTCAGTTTTGAGAAAATATATATAAATACTCTTCGTTCAAAATTTTAAATAAACAATTATTTAATTTATAAAATTAAGAAAACCTGTTGATATTTTTTTTTTTTTTAGTATTGATAATTTTTGAAACACCCCAGAATCTATCTCAGGTTTTATTTAAATTTATCCGTTTAATCTTAAAGTTTTGATTTCGATATTTTAAGAAATTTATTTATTTTATCAATTTATAATAAGAATTTTATTTATTAAAAATTTAAGAATTCCGACACTATGAAAAATTTTTACAACGACCCTTTTCAGATAATTATTATTTCGAAAATAAGTATTAATATTATAAAATTATTCCTAAAAGTTTTTATATAAAAGAACCACGACCGTATTAATTTATCGAAACATATTTTATATCGCATTTAATGTTATTTTCATAGAGATTTATTCATCAATTCGTATCCGTATATATGTCAAGATTATTTTTGGCATGATTCTATATTCATATCCAATCGTACAATTTCCTTGATATTTTATCTCGATATAAATAATAAGTATTTACCACGTTCTATAAATCTTTCTTTGGATATATATATCGAAAAACCTTAGCCAGATGATATCTTCGATCTTTTCTCCCGAGAATTAAAATAATATTTTGAATAGAAATATTATTATTTCGAAATTCTCGTGACAAAAATAATTTGGAATCTCTCTAAAGAAACCGAATTATACTCGTTAGATTATGTGACCATATAAGTACTCTCTTAATCCTGTGACTTGAGCAAGTCAAAGATTAAAGATGGGATAATTATATTGGACATCTTTTGGCATAATCAAATTCTTGAACGATTGACAGTCTATTTCGTTAGACTCGGATCAACATGTTCTATTCCGAAATAATATAATTTAAAGAGAAAATAAAGAAGAAAATATCAGAATAATATGTGAAGGACACATACCTATTGTGATTAAAATAAATAAGTACTGGAATGTTAGGTGAGGTGGAATAGTAATTATGATCGCGACATAATTATGAATGCCACAGGCACAGTAACATTCGAGTAGGAGTTTATCGAGATCACTGTATGTTTGTATCATAAACATATTAAAAGAAATAATAAGGAGAAATATATAATGGAATCATCAGCGTAATATATGTGGAGAATACGACCACAGAACTGGCAATCTAGTTGGAATTTCTTCGTGAGATACGACTAAGAATATGTTCGCAGAATAAAAACCATCAACTGGTTAATTTCTACGAATTATAGAAATCAGTATATTGATTTCTGATTGCCAACCAAAGATAGTTGTATGTCCTCTGTGCAACCCCCGGGGCAAATGATATCTGGACCCTTACAGAAGGTATATCCGGACATTTGTCACCAAGTCACAGAATTCATTATAAGGATATATGATGCTATGAACAAATCTTTGTAATCACTTCGTATAAAGACTCGTGCGAGTTATAGTACAATCAAATTGGTAAAACGGTAAAGTATTACCAAGTTGATTTTCAAGAAGTGATGGAGGAATTGTTAAATCTTTAAAATATAATAGATATAAATTTATATGGATTCAGAAACCGGAAATGGTAGAATCCAATGAAGTATTAAAAGAAAATAATTTATAACGAAATATAATTGATACCAAGCGGAATCGCGTAGAGATTCGCAAGGTATAATCGAAGTGAAAACGAAAAATGAATAGAATTATGCTCATTTTTCCAGTGAAACTCTCTGACCAAAGAATGACGGAATTCCTGTTCCGAGTTAAAGGCTGTGAGAGATAATTTAAGAAATCACTGTTCTGGCAAGAACTATCTATACGATTATCCCAACGAAATAAGCCTCGCTTATAATAAGTTGGATTGAGAAGATATGTTACATTGCCTATATATAAGTTTATCGGAAAGTGTTTTCAGACACTGAAAGTATAAACTTTAATCGAATACATAAATAAGAAAGAACTATTCCAAGCAAAAATATATTATAGAAATGATGGAATTTATAGTGTGTGCTATAAATATTATCAGTATTTGCTTGGATATAAAAGAATATAAATAGATAAATAATAAAATATAAATCGAAGAATAAAAAGAATTATAATCTAGAACAGACATCCGATATGTCTGAATAAAAGAAAGGCATAGGAAATGCCAAATATTATTTAAAAAGGCATTCGATATGCCAAGAAATATAATAATTAGATAAGAATATTAGTCATAAAGAAAACGACTAGAATTCTATAAAAGAATAATTTATAAGGAGAAATTATAGAATATTTTACCGAGAGTATATCGAATTCCGAAATAATGATATCAAGAAGGAATAATTGCAGAAATACTTAACGCAATAAGTATTCATGCATTGAACCTGAATGATAATCATGATTTTGAGAAAGAATAATCGATGCATTGCCATCAAAATCTTAAGGTCAAAGAATCGTAACAACGACTGTTACCAGTAGATTCCGAGACTATAAAGATAAAGTTACATATAATTGACTGTAGAATTGTGAAAGACCTTATTCACAATAATACACTAAGAAAAGTCAAATAATATGTAATGAGATACAATGCAGTTAATCATCAATGAAATAGTCAGTAAGACTATTATAGATGATTTAGGAGAAATCTCAATCATCAATGAATTAGTCTTTTCCGGTACCTTTAGACTCCGGAAGATACGTTTAATAATCCGAGAGTTCCAGAAAATATTCCACTCTTTAAAAATCGGAATTACAATGATGACAGATTCTAAAGTTCAAATATAAGAGGTAGTAGCTCGGATCCCATTCAAGTCATGATAATGAAGGGACTTCCGTATCTATCTCTTAAGAACCAACTAGAATCCATTATTGTAAAGGAATCCGAATATCAAGCGATGAATAAATCGTATCGATCTAAGATTCTAGCGGTGTTTGCTGGAGATTGGTAAATCTCTTTGAACATAAACGATTAGAATCTCAACATGTGTTAAATCATCTTTATATAAGAATAATATTCAGTCTGTTTCTCATTCTAATGAGGAATAAGATAAGAAAAATATTCGTAGTATAAAGAAAGATATCAATCTATACGGAAAACCTTTAATAGTCATACCAGAAAATACAGATAGTCCATATATCTGTATCAACATGACTATAGCAAGAAAGGTTAAAACGTAGATTTGAATTGATATAAAGATCGATTTCCTCGCAAACCACGAGTACTGATTATGACTCGTGACGAGTGTTCAAGTTAGCATTGTAACATCCTTATCGATTAAGGGTGTAAAATACAAGATCACTCAAATTTCGGGGACGAAATTTCCTAAGGGGGGGAGAATGTAACACCTCGAAGTGTTACGGGTCGGATCGTACCCGACCACCCGATTATTTATTTAATTATTTAAGTTTGAATCTCGCGACTAACCGTTTTAATTGATTTATGTAAATAATAATTATTGGATTTTTATTATCTCGATAAAACGCTCCTTATCTTCTATTTAAACGTTTCTTATTTTAGTACTATACTCGTTACCAAACACCCGCGTCTCAGTTATTATCCCTGTAGCCAAACACCCCTTGTATTATTATTCTTTTATAAACCACCCTTTCTTGTCCCTCGCATCCCTATCTCTCTCTCATTAGCAGACAAAACAATTCACACACATATGTGTGTGTAAAGCAGCAGCCGGTCATCTCAACTCCGGCGCCGCCGCCGCCGCTGCCGGAACCATCTTCTTCTCCGGCTACCCTAATAAACCACCGATAAACAACCCTCTTCCTTTCCTTTCTCTGCTGAAACCAAACCCGGTACCCAACCCGATCCCTTGTTCAGTTCTATTCCGACAATAGCCGGCAACCACCACAACCTTCTCTTTATTCCCTTTATGAAACCTGATAATAACCCCTCGCTTCATCTGTTAAGGTGGTCTGTTCCTCTGTTTCTGTTCCGAATCATACCCGTAAACCCACCTTATAAATCACCTTGATTCACCCCTTTGTTAACCCGAAACCCACCAGTTAACCCGATAAAGCCCCTGTTTATAACTCTGTTTCTATTAACCATCCTATAAACTATCCTATAAACCATCATCTTTGCACCATAGTTATCGGGGCTGTCATACCCGGTCACTTCTTGATCTTAACCCGGTAATAACCTGGTCAACCTAACCCAACCCCGATGATAACCCATCTCTTTCTGTTATAAACCAACCTGTTCTGCCGCTGTCACTGTTTAACGAGCCGGACAGTCACCAGTGATGGTGACTGTCATCAGATCTGATGTTCATGTCTGCTCAGGAATGATAACCGGAGTGTTCATATATTATAACCGGGTAGTTTGAGGCCTTCGGTTGATTCCCGTTATATTCCAGTTTGTGTTATATTCTCTGTCGAGCCTCCAGCTAGCTTCCGGTCAATCTCCGGTAAGGTCCGGTTGACCTCCGGTCTCATACCAACGATTATTCGAAAGGTATAATCTAACAGTTATTATAGATATGTTGGTATTAATCGTTGATACCCGATTATAATACTGTTTCTGTGATTATTGCGAGGTACCGTTAATCCAATCGGAGAGTTAAACCGTTACCGAGTCAACTCAGTGACTCGGTCAACACCCGGAATAGAACCCGGTCCATTGACTAGACGAGGATTATTAGAATTATACGATTATATATATATAATACGAATAACGTACGGACTTGATAATAATAATAAGAGAATAATAATCATATATAGAATATATACGTTTATATATATAAGATTCGATATATAGAACGATATACTAGACTCGGGTTAATGATAATATGATCAGCCGAACCAGCATCCGGGTAAGTACGTGTCTAGAGTCCTATAGGTTCGTGTGCCAAGCTGTAATGGCCAGCTTTATTAGCTACGAGTGCTAAGCTGTAATAGCCAGCTAGATTCTAGGATGTCCGTGTCGTGTCAATAATAAACCCCGAGTTTAGGACTATCTAATATATACCGAACTCTATATATACATAAATTGTATATGTGATATATATCCTAAATAATACAATCTAACAAGTCCCACGCGTAAAACGTATCACTATATATATTTGACATATAATTGTAATAAAAGAGACTATAGAAGACTATACGCAAACCTGTGAGTATCGTGAACTCCCCTCTTTTATTGTTTTATTAAACGTTTTAGGGGAAACACATGTCGTTTATTAGAAAATATAGAAATGCTTTACATAATAGAATTAATAAAGGAAATATAATAGAAAAGGGGATAATAGAAACAACGAGGACAGTACTGGACGGTATCCGCCATTTCCTTTCTTGCACCAACTAGAGGGCAGGAACCAGTCGGTACAAGTATTTATCACAAACAGAGTGGTATCATCGATAGGAATGGCAACTAATAGAATATAATAGATTGATATATAATCGGTACAATTTAATCGAATTGATATAATAGAATATATATTCCCCCTCAGAACTAGAATAGTAAAGCATGTTTTATTAAAAGAATTATAAACAAATGAACTGGCCATTCAATTTATAAAATACACGACCTCACCAACTTTATGTTGACAGAAACTATTTTTGGCATGTGTTCAGGTAACCCAACAGATATGATGACGTGGATCCTGGAAGAGTCAAGACTGTCAATATCCTAAAGTCCGCTGCGTAACTCCGATAACCCGACCCGACGACCCGGCCACGTCAGGCTGGGGCGTTACAATTGCGACCACCTCCACGTCCTCCTCGTACTCCAGACATGATTCTGGCAGAAAGAGCGAGAAAATTTAGTTTCGCAGATAAGGATAACCACTAATGTTCACAAGATCAAAGCTAGATCCAATCCAGGACTATCCCCTCAAACCCAGAGCTCACCAGGGCTTCCATGCATTTCGGTTTATGATTTTGTGTGCACCCAAAATGATAAACCGCTCTACATGGTCCTCCAAGTGTCCTCCTAGTCCAAAGTTCAAATCACCGAACATAGACTCTCAGCTACACACCGTAATGCTACGATAGTTTATGGCAAGTGTTTCTATTGGAGTGCGAAAGGGAGATGTCCGAGCCTTGGACAAATCTCAAGAGAACACGAGTTACTCCAATAGACTACACTGCCTAGAAAACAAGTAACCCAACCTAAGATAGAACGGATGATGTAACATAGAAAGACCAACGATTTAGAGACACCCCGACAAGACCATACGTAAACCACTATAACGTTTAGTACCATGTGATCGTCTAGTGTGTGCGACTCGGCTATAGACTAGACCCTACATGCAGTCCTAGTTCACTATAACCTGGCTCTGATACCAATCTGTCACACCCTCAAAATCCACTTGCGGAGTTTTACCGCGAGGCGCATGACAAACCAGGATCCAAACCAACGATCACAATAAACAAGTCTAACATGAACATAATGCAATATCAAAACAATGTTTAAAATTCCCGTTTACAGCGGAAGCTTATTCAAAACAATACTCAATAGTAAACCAATGTTCAACGTTTGTAAAACCATGCAACTCTAACTAGACGCCGTGCAGACGCGTGCGCCCTAGTTCCACTGTGCTACCTTAGCGACCTGAGAAAACATGTAAAAGTTTACGTCAGCACAAAAATGCTGGTGAGTTTACAGGTTTTGTATCCAAGTACCAAGTCCACCTGTCCATACTATAATAATCGAAAACCAGTATACGCTAGCTAGGCGTACGTTTTGTTACTACCACGATTGGAAAACCATTACTAACGCGAATACCAAAAGTATGCCCGATGTATGTTCCTGTTGTTCCTGTTGTTCCTGTTTGAGACAATATGCACCCGCCGACCCTCCAAGTCGACGAGCGGGGTTGGTCACTCCCAATAGCGCTATTCACATTTCCCCGTTGTGCAAACCCGCACATTCATGGTTCCCCCCGGGACTTCCAAAGATCGTGTAGTACACAATAGAAACCCATAGTATGACAGTAGTTACCAAATAATCGTTTAACACATGTTTTCTCCCCCGAAAGTATAAAACCAGTTTAAAAGAGGGGCCGTAAACTCACCTTAACGTGCAAGCAAAGAATCCGAACAGCAAGCAATATATGCTACCGACACCCTAATAACAGTGTCGCTCAGTGAGTATAGGCGTAATATCATTACCCATATAACTCGTTTGTCCAAGGCGTTTTAAATGTTCAAAAGTGTGTATACGACGCCTAGTGATTCTACATGCAATAGTAAACCCTACGGACCCGTTGGTGAATACGTTGGTTACAATTAGTTTCTACATTCCGTATGTGTCTCAGACAAGTGTACTTCAGTTACATATCAATTCCATACCACCTAAGACCTCAATTAAGCACATAAGCACATAATACACAATCTGTGTTTTCAGGACAGATTGTGCGCCATCAAAACTAATTTATTTAAAATAGCAAACCAGTGAGTTAACCTCCCAAATTTTTACTGAATTTACTTTGGGATTCACTCGATAATACCTATTTTTGTTTTGTCTCAATTCCAAACACAAAAATTATGAAAATTCGTACAACACAGCTAGGTCCAGAAAATCTCCTCAACAGGTCAGTTTAGTAGGAAAATTCTTAAAAATTGTGTATTCATCCAAACGAGATGAATCCACTTGGAAAAGCTCTATTTTTCCAGTATTGACCTACTGTAAAAATTTCATAATCTAATTCCTTGTAAATCTCAAGTTATGACCATTTAAAGTTAACCCAATTTACAAATCCGAAAATCTGATATGACCCCTAATCAATTAAAATTCCAAAAACGACTCAAACGACGTCCAAATTCGATGGTTTTGCCCATTATGAAAAGCTAAGACCTTGTACGTTACAATCATGCAAAGAATCGATCAAATCAATTGTTTTCAAGCCACGAAACAGACCCTACAAGTCGACTTTCAGAATCTGTCCAGATTCTGATCGTACAATATCATCAATTATATCAAACCCTAGTTGCATATTATCAATCAATAATACCTAATAATCATCATACAACTTTCCTAATACCTATTCCCATCAGATCCTATTATCAAACATGTCAAGATCAAAGCTTTTAGGATCAAAACACCAATAACTTGCGCAACAAGCATCCTATGATGTTACTACGCGTTTATTAATAGGTTTAATCCGTTTAATCTTCAAAAAGACTCATGTTTTAATGTTTATTAAACCCAATCAGACCTGGACAAACTTGTTATAGGATTTTTACAATAAAACATAAAGTAAAAAGCATAAGAAATCATGAGTTATACCCTTAGCTCTTCAAATCAATCAATCGCACGCCTTGGAGCCTCCCAATTGATGATCTTGAGCCTTAGTAGGAGTTTTTGGAGTGAAATATTCGTGTGGGGCAGTAAGGGGGCGATTAGGGTTGAGTATGAGGGCTGCATGGGAGTTAAGGATGTTTAAATATGAGTTTGAGGCGGTTTAAACCCGTCAGGTAACATCGAGCGGCCGCTCGGAGCCTGTGAGCGGCCGCTCACAGGTCCGGGTGGCGCGCTTTTGTTTCGTTTCGCCTCCCGACGCGTTATCCATCGACGTTTTCGTTGTTTCGAACCGTAACAAGTGTAACCCCATGCGTTAAGACCCTAATCAACCTCACGCTCCACTTTTAATAATTTTTATTAACGTGTTCGGTTTAGGTTCACATAATCACGTATGGTTTTCACATAAGTTTGTCAGATATCACCGAGACACATAAGTTTGTTATTCACCAACGTCCGAGGTTCACTAATCATGAAATCACATGTTAACTCACACAAGGAGTCAGAACCCGACCCACACAAGGAGTCAAAGCATCTCATAACCCGAGATAATGCTCGTATGTCCTATCTAGCTATCTAGATAACCCTCGTTAAGTATAATATACGCGTGACTCGCTAAGGTAGACTTTAATCTAGACCATGTTGTTAACCAGAATTTGCCGGGTGTCACATCATCCCCACGTTAAAAGAATTTTCGTCCCGAAAATTGCACAAGTACCAAAAGAACAAAAGAAATAACGAAGGAAACAAACAAAAGATAGAAACCAAAAAGAGATTTACCCGAGTTGTCACATCATCCCCATGTTAAAAGGAATCTCGCCCCGAGATTCATTCAGCTGCAGAAGAGACATGTCTCGACTCGAACGCTTCCTTAGGAAAAAGATGAGGATACTTAGACTTCATCTGATCCTCCCGTTCCCACGTATATTCCGGTCCCCGGTTCGAGTTCCACCGAACCTTAACGATACGAATCTTGCTGTGACGTAGGCTACGAATCTTGTAATCAAGGATCTCCACAGGTTCTTCCACAATCCGAAGACGATCATCAACCTTGATCTCTTCTAGTGGAACGATGAGAGACTCGTCAGCCAGGCACTTCTTCAAGTTTGACACGTGGAAGACGTTATGTACGTTACCGAGCTCCGTCGGTAAATCAAGACGATATGCCACCGGTCCAATCCGTTCCAGGATCGTAAATGGTCCGACATACCGTGGATTGAGTTTGCCACGCTTCCCAAAGCGTATGACGCCCTTCCACGGTGAGACTTTTAGAAGTACCTTGTCATTGACTTGGAATTCCAGTGGTTTGCGACGCTGATCAGCATAACTCTTTTGCCGGTCCCGTGCCGCCGCCAACCGATTTCGAATCTGTACGATCTTTTCCGAAGTTTCGTACACTAGTTCAGGCCCAGTGAGTTGACTCTCACCCACTTCAGCCCAGCAAAGAGGAGAACGACATTTCCGTCCGTACAGTGCCTCGAACGGAGCCGCCTTGATGCTCGTGTGATAACTATTGTTGTACGAGAATTCTACTAACGGTAGATGAGCTTCCCAACCCTTGCCAAAATCGATCACACACGCCCGCAGCATGTCTTCTAAAGTTTGAATCGTACGCTCACTCTGACCGTCAGTCTGTGGATGGTAAGCCGTACTCATGTCTAGTTGGGTACCCAAAGCCTTGTGCAAAGATTTCCAGAAGTGAGAAGTAAAATGGGAATCACGATCCGAAATAATAGAAACTGGTACCCCGTGCTTAGAAACGACCTCCTTCAAATAAAGACGAGCCAAACGATCCATGGTGTCGGTCTCCTTAATAGCGAGAAAATGGGCTGACTTCGTTAACCGATCGACAATCACCCATATCTTGTCATTCCCGCTTGGTGATTTAGGAAGTTGTGTGACAAAATCCATAGTAATCCGTTCCCATTTCCATTCCGGAATTTCAGGTTGTTGCAAGAGACCCGACGGTTTCTGGTATTCCACCTTGACCTTAGCACAGGTCAAGCATTTGCTCACATATGAGGCTATGTCCGACCTCATGTTTGGCCACCAGTAAAGCACCTTCAGATCTTGGTACATCTTATCCGAACCAGGATGAATAGAATACCGGGACTTATGAGCCTCATCAAGGACAAGCTCCCGTAGTCCCCCGAACAAAGGAACCCATATACGTTCTGCGAAATAGTGCAGGCCATCAGGCCTTCGCTCTAGGTGCTTGTCGGCACCGTGCATAGTTTCAGCTTTAAGGTTTTCCTCCTTCAAAGCTTCTAGCTGGGCAGAACGGAGTTGATCAGGTAACGATGAATGGATAGTGAGTTGCAATGCCCGAACGCGACGAGGTTTAGTAGATTCCTTCCTGCTCAAGGCGTCTGCTACAACATTTGCCTTGCCAGGATGGTATTTAATAGCACAATCATAGTCGTTCAAAAGTTCGATCCAACGACGCTGCCGTATGTTCAAATGTTGTTGGTCGAAAATGTGTTGGAGACTCTTGTGATCGGTGTAGATGGTGCATTTGGTACCGTACAAGTAATGTCTCCAAATTTTCAACGCGAATACCACGGCACCCAACTCCAAGTCATGAGTTGTGTAGTTCTTCTCGTGCACTTTGAGTTGACGAGAAGCATACGCAATCACTTTCTCGCGTTGCATCAACACGCAACCGAGTCCATGAATGGAAGCATCACAGTAGACAACGAAATCATCAGGACCCTCAGGTAAAGACAAAATAGGAGCAGAACACAGTTTAGACTTCAGTTCTTCAAACGCTGACTCTTGTGGTTCACCCCAGTCGAATTTCCTATCCTTCTGAGTGAGAGTGGTGAGGGGTTGAGCAATCTTCGAGAACCCCTGAATGAAACGACGATAGTAGCCCGCAAGGCCTAGGAATTGCCGCACCTCAGTTGGCGTCTTTGGTGCTCCCCAGTCCTTGATCGCTTCGATTTTAGCTGGATCGACATGAATTCCTAGTTCATTAACCACATGTCCTAGGAATTGAACTTCGCGTAACCAAAAGTCACACTTTGAGAACTTAGCGTAAAGTTGTTCCCGTCGCAAGAGTTCCAAAACTAACCGCAGATGTTCCCCGTGTTCGGTCTCGTTCTTGGAGTAGATCAGAATGTCATCAATAAATACAATGACGAATTTGTCCAGATATGGTTTACAGACGCGGTTCATCAAGTCCATGAAAACCGCCGGTGCGTTCGTGAGACCGAAAGGCATGACCAAGAATTCGAAATGGCCATAACGTGTTCGAAAAGCAGTCTTTGCAACGTCAGCCTCCCTGACGCGCAGCTGGTGATAACCGGACCTCAAATCGATCTTGGAATAATAACTAGAACCCTGAAGCTGGTCGAATAGATCATCGATACGTGGAAGAGGATAACGGTTCTTGACGGTCAATTTGTTCAGCTCTCTGTAGTCTACACACAATCGGAAACTCCCATCCTTCTTCTTGACAAATAAAATCGGGGCTCCCCAAGGGGAAGAACTTGGTCGGATGAAACCCTTGTCCAAGAGTTCCTGTAACTGACTAGACAATTCCTGCATCTCGGGAGGTGCAAGACGGTAGGGGGCCCGAGCAATAGGAGCAGCCCCTGGTACGAGGTCAATACCGAACTCGACTTGACGATGAGGAGGAAGACCAGATAAATCATCGGGAAAAACATCAAGAAACTCGCGTACCACCGGGATGTCGTCGATCTTCTTCTCATCAACAGAGGAAACAGATAAGAGTGCCAAAACAGCTGGATAACCCTTTCGAAGACACTTAAGGGCTTTCATGCTAGAGATGATGTTTAGTGAAACACCACCCTTGATACCGTACACAGAAAGAAATTCTCCATCAGGGAGAGGAATCCGAATAACCTTATCGTAACAGACGATCTCCGCGCGATACAAAGATAACCAATCCATTCCTACCACAACGTCAAAACTACCCAATGGTACCGGCATAAGGTCGATGGGAAACGTTATACCCGACAATTCTAATTGACACTCCCGAAGAACACTAGTAGCTTCAATCGTTTTACCGTCAGCCAACTCAATAATATACTTGGTCTCTAATGGTACAGATACTACATCTAGCAGTCGACTAACATTCATGGATACAAAACTCTTGTCGGCACCAGAATCAAACAACACGCTAACAGAGTGATTATTGAGAAGAAACGTACCGGTGACTGTATCAGGGTCCTGTCTAGCCTCAGCGGCTCCAATGACGAAGGCACGTGCATTCCTGCCGCCGCCCCCGTTGTTCCCATTCCCGTTGTTTCCACCCTGTTTCAGTTTTGGGCAATCCTTCTTGTAATGCCCAGTGTCACCACAGTTGTAACATCCTTGTTTCCCTGTAGTACCCTGAGTAGTTGGAGCTGAACTGTTGGTCGGAGCCTGAGTCGATGGAAGTGTAGCCCGACAATCTTTAGCATAGTGGCCCGTTCGCTGGCAGCGGTGACAACGGTTACTGTCGCAGTTCCCTTGGTGATGGCGTCCACACTTGTTGCATTTGGGCAGTTTTCCCGCATAACCACCCTGCTTGTTACCCGAAGAAGATGAACCCCCATTATCAAACCTTTTACCCTGCTGTGCAGACCCAGACCCTTTCCCGTCGTTTTCCCACTTGCGCTTATTGTTCTCTGGGGTCTTCGCAGTCGAACCTTTCGCAGGCAAAATCCCCTCATTCACCTTTAAGTTAGTCATTCTATGGGCCGATCGAACTACCTCCGCATAAGTAGGATGATTTCCAGCAGCCACCAACCCTGCAATTTCCGGCACTAACCCTGAGACATAATGTTCAATCTTACGATACTCTGGCACGTGCAAATCGGGACACAGCACCGCCAACTCATTCCTCCTCACAGTATACTTCTCGATTTCCGATCCAGTCATCTTGAGGTTCCACACCTCATGCTCCAGCTTCTGTACCTCTTCTCTCGGGCAATACTCCCGCTTCAGCAACTGTACAAAGTTCTCCCATGGCATAGCATATGCCTCCCCAATACCCATGTTCTGGGTGATACCATTCCACCAAGTCAATGCCACGTCCTGAAATAACGCAGCAGAATACTTCACCCGATCTTCTGGGAGACAGTTACACATCAGAAATACCGACTCCACTTTCTCCAACCACCTAAGCAAGCTAACCGCACCCTCAGTGCCAGAGAATTCCTGGGGCTTGCAGTCCCGGAACATCTTGTAGGTGCACATGGGTGGGGGTGGGTCAACAGGACCACCTGAAACGAAACGCATGAGAAACCACGAAGAATGTAAACAAGGTTCACCAATGAGGCAAGGAAAATGGATGAATCAACTTACCACCACCGTTGTGCCCTAACTGAAAGGCAGCTTGGAGCAAGTTGTTCAGATCATCCTGCGATAGGTTAACACCTCCACGACCACCAGCACCACCGCGACCACCACCACGTCCACCATTGCGACCACCTCCACGTCCTCCTCGTACTCCAGACATGATTCTGGCAGAAAGAGCGAGAAAATTTAGTTTCGCAGATAAGGATAACCACTAATGTTCACAAGATCAAAGCTAGATCCAATCCAGGACTATCCCCTCAAACCCAGAGCTCACCAGGGCTTCCATGCATTTCGGTTTATGATTTTGTGTGCACCCAAAATGATAAACCGCTCTACATGGTCCTCCAAGTGTCCTCCTAGTCCAAAGTTCAAATCACCGAACATAGACTCTCAGCTACACACCGTAATGCTACGATAGTTTATGGCAAGTGTTTCTATTGGAGTGCGAAAGGGAGATGTCCGAGCCTTGGACAAATCTCAAGAGCACACGAGTTACTCCAATAGACTACACTGCCTAGAAAACAAGTAACCCAACCTAAGATAGAACGGATGATGTAACATAGAAAGACCAACGATTTAGAGACACCCCGACAAGACCATACGTAAACCACTATAACGTTTAGTACCATGTGATCGTCTAGTGTGTGCGACTCGGCTATAGACTAGACCCTACATGCAGTCCTAGTTCACTATAACCTGGCTCTGATACCAATCTGTCACACCCTCAAAATCCACTTGCGGAGTTTTACCGCGAGGCGCATGACAAACCAGGATCCAAACCAACGATCACAATAAACAAGTCTAACATGAACATAATGCAATATCAAAACAATGTTTAAAATTCTCGTTTACAGCGGAAGCTTATTCAAAACAATACTCAATAGTAAACCAATGTTCAACGTTTGTAAAACCATGCAACTCTAACTAGACGCCGTGCAGACGCGTGCGCCCTAGTTCCACTGTGCTACCTTAGCGACCTGAGAAAACATGTAAAAGTTTACGTCAGCACAAAAATGCTGGTGAGTTTACAGGTTTTGTATCCAAGTACCAAGTCCACCTGTCCATACTATAATAATCGAAAACCAGTATACGCTAGCTAGGCGTACGTTTTGTTACTACCACGATTGGAAAACCATTACTAACGCGAATACCAAAAGTATGCCCGATGTATGTTCCTGTTGTTCCTGTTGTTCCTGTTTGAGACAATATGCACCCGCCGACCCTCCAAGTCGACGAGCGGGGTTGGTCACTCCCAATAGCGCTATTCACATTTCCCCGTTGTGCAAACCCGCACATTCATGGTTCCCCCCGGGACTTCCAAAGATCGTGTAGTACACAATAGAAACCCATAGTATGACAGTAGTTACCAAATAATCGTTTAACACATGTTTTCTCCCCCGAAAGTATAAAACCAGTTTAAAAGAGGGGCCGTAAACTCACCTTAACGTGCAAGCAAAGAATCCGAACAACAAGCAATATATGCTACCGACACCCTAATAACAGTGTCGCTCAGTGAGTATAGGCGTAATATCATTACCCATATAACTCGTTTGTCCAAGGCGTTTTAAATGTTCAAAAGTGTGTATACGACGCCTAGTGATTCTACATGCAATAGTAAACCCTACGGACCCGTTGGTGAATACGTTGGTTACAATTAGTTTCTACATTCCGTATGTGTCTCAGACAAGTGTACTTCAGTTACATATCAATTCCATACCACCTAAGACCTCAATTAAGCACATAAGCACATAATACACAATCTGTGTTTTCAGGACAGATTGTGCGCCATCAAAACTAATTTATTTAAAATAGCAAACCAGTGAGTTAACCTCCCAAATTTTTACTGAATTTACTTTGGGATTCACTCGATAATACCTATTTTTGTTTTGTCTCAATTCCAAACACAAAAATTATGAAAATTCGTACAACACAGCTAGGTCCAGAAAATCTCCTCAACAGGTCAGTTTAGTAGGAAAATTCTTAAAAATTGTGTATTCATCCAAACGAGATGAATCCACTTGGAAAAGCTCTATTTTTCCAGTATTGACCTACTGTAAAAATTTCATAATCTAATTCCTTGTAAATCTCAAGTTATGACCATTTAAAGTTAACCCAATTTACAAATCCGAAAATCTGATATGACCCCTAATCAATTAAAATTCCAAAAACGACTCAAACGACGTCCAAATTCGATGGTTTTGCCCATTATGAAAAGCTAAGACCTTGTACGTTACAATCATGCAAAGAATCGATCAAATCAATTGTTTTCAAGCCACGAAACAGACCCTACAAGTCGACTTTCAGAATCTGTCCAGATTCTGATCGTACAATATCATCAATTATATCAAACCCTAGTTGCATATTATCAATCAATAATACCTAATAATCATCATACAACTTTCCTAATACCTATTCCCATCAGATCCTATTATCAAACATGTCAAGATCAAAGCTTTTAGGATCAAAACACCAATAACTTGCGCAACAAGCATCCTATGATGTTACTACGCGTTTATTAATAGGTTTAATCCGTTTAATCTTCAAAAAGACTCATGTTTTAATGTTTATTAAACCCAATCAGACCTGGACAAACTTGTTATAGGATTTTTACAATAAAACATAAAGTAAAAAGCATAAGAAATCATGAGTTATACCCTTAGCTCTTCAAATCAATCAATCGCGCGCCTTGGAGCCTCCCAATTGATGATCTTGAGCCTTAGCAGGAGTTTTTGGAGTGAAATATTCGTGTGGGGCAGTAAGGGGGCGATTAGGGTTGAGTATGAGGGCTGCATGGGAGTTAAGGATGTTTAAATATGAGTTTGAGGCGGTTTAAACCCGTCAGGTAACATCGAGCGGCCGCTCGGAGCCTGTGAGCGGCCGCTCACAGGTCCGGGTGGCGCGCTTTTGTTTCGTTTCGCCTCCCGACGCGTTATCCATCGACGTTTTCGTTGTTTCGAACCGTAACAAGTGTAACCCCATGCGTTAAGACCCTAATCAACCTCACGCTCCACTTTTAATAATTTTTATTAACGTGTTCGGTTTAGGTTCACATAATCACGTATGGTTTTCACATAAGTTTGTCAGATATCACCGAGACACATAAGTTTGTTATTCACCAACGTCCGAGGTTCACTAATCATGAAATCACATGTTAACTCACACAAGGAGTCAGAACCCGACCCACACAAGGAGTCAAAGCATCTCATAACCCGAGATAATGCTCGTATGTCCTATCTAGCTATCTAGATAACCCTCGTTAAGTATAATATACGCGTGACTCGCTAAGGTAGACTTTAATCTAGACCATGTTGTTAACCAGAATTTGCCGGGTGTCACATCACCCCTAAGCCTAACAATCTATGAACACCCGAAACTCATTCAACGTATATCTTGTTATAATTAATGATAAATAAGTAAAATAAAATCCAAATATTTATAAAACCATTGCATTTTTTTTAAACCGATTAATATAATTCTATTACCACATAATCGCGAAAAATTACATCAAGATAGCGGGCAGGCAGGCAACAAGCTGCGCCGCCATCCCTTTCTGGACGGCAAATCCTAACCTACTAAAAACGAACCCATGCCCCCACCGGAGTCGAGACACTGCTATGAATAACCCGTTGGACTCTGGTCAGAAAACGGATGGCTTCCGGTGCCAAAGAGCCAAAGGTATCAAATGCCAGGGGTACAAAAACGTGTTGATTCTCCTCACAAACTTTATCGTATAACAAGTGAGAAATTGATAATGAGCAAACATTCTTCAAGCCTTTGATAAGTTTATTGCACATTTTGGATTGGGCCTTGTGGATACTGATATTGGATTGCAAATCTATTAAAAACTCAAACTTCTCATCAACAATGGTTACCATGGAAAGCTACTGATTTAATTACTTTATTCATACAACATTAAGACAAGAGTTGTTGCTGAAAACTTGATGTGCAAAGATCAAATCCCCACAAAAAATACTCAACATCCAATACACTCATCAGCTTCACTAATTCTTCATAGGCTTAGTAGTGAGCCCGAACCCAAACGGGTACAATGGATCATAATGTGCGTCGCCAACATTCATCGGGAGCTGATCAACAGACTTGAACCAAGTACGCGCAAGCTTGCCTGTAAACCCATAGTCACCAAATAGGACATCCGTGACCCCTTGACCCTCGGATCCCGGAAGCCAAGCAGCCACAAGGGCATCTATGGTTTTAAGATAAGGTTGAATTACTACAGGCCGGCCACTGATCACGACCACCACACATTTCACTGAGCCGCAAACGTTCTCGATGGTGCTTGGTCCAGGCTCTGGAATTGTCAGATTCTTGCTGTCTCCAAATGTCTCAGCATACGGGTGCTCACCCACCACGACAATCGCATAGTCGAATTTGCTAGACTTTACAAAACTACCACTCGGGTTCTCATTGTAGACCACTTGAGTTTTCGGGTCGACGGTTTTTCTCACTGCTGATAAGATTGTTGTGCCTGCAAGATGACAGGGGTTTAGTTCAAGACTTTAAGAAGATCAAGGTTGTTAGCTCAAGATTCTGAATAAGATTAAAGGACAGTTCAAGATTTAGAAAAATAAAAGGTTTTAGTTTAAGATTTTAAAATATATTTAATTAAAAAAAAAAGAGTTAATGGCCAAAATCATCCCTGAGGTGTTGGTCAGTTTTGCTACATTAGTCCAAAATCGAAACTTTTTACATCTGAGTCTTGTTTTACATTTTGTTGCCAAATTCGTCCCTGACACTAAACCCAGAAGACAAAAATATCCAGATGTAAAAAGGGGTAGTCAAAAAGACAAAAATACCCCCCGAGTTAACGACAATAGTTAACTGGGTTTAGTGTCAGGGACGAATTTGGCAACAAAATGTAAAATAGAAGGACCCAGATGTAAAAAGTTTCGATTTTGGCCATTAACTCCAAAAAAAAAATTAAAAGATGAAAGGCTTCTGTTCACAGTTTTGAAAGATAAAACTGCATAGCTCAAGATTTTACAATTTTCAGACGTTTAGTTCAAGATTATAGGAAGACGATAAATTCAGGAGATCCGAATTCTTGTAGATTGTAGTTATACCATCAGTAATATCTCCGGAAAGCCCTTGCCACTCGATTGTCCATCCACCGCATTGATAGCCAATATTATCAGCATGAGATCCTGCAACCAGTATCTTCGACGCCTTCTTAGGAAGTGGTAACAATGGCTTCTTTAAAGATTTACCATTTTTCAATAATACAAGAGTTTTCCTCACAGCTTCCCTGGCCAGATCTCTGTGCTCCTGTTCATATTTGAGTTCTCAAATTAAATGATTTTCACCCTATAGATTCTATCTTAAAAAGGTTAAACGAGTTAGGCTACCTGGCTTCCAAGGTACTTAGCCATGCTGTAATCAGCCAACGGTTTCTCAAACAGACCCATGGCGAACTTGACCCTTAGAATCCGCTTAACTGCATCATCTACACGGCTCATTGGTACGAACTGGTTCTTGACTAGATAAGTTAGACCATCGATGAACTCTGTGTAGTTGTATGGGACCATGAACTGCACACACACGACACTTGAGTTCTTGTAATTTGTATGAAATCAAGGACAATGAAAAAACAAACATACCATATCAATGCCAGCATTCATCCCGGCTACGATCGAATATGTGTAATTAGCATGTTCAGGAGTAGTTATCCTGTCAATCCCTTGCCAATCTGATATAACAAATCCCTGAAGTCAAAGTCAAAGTCAAAGTCAAACAAAAACTTCATTAGGTGCTTGTTATGTCTAGGAAAACACTCAATGCAACTAAAGAAGCGGATTTCTACCTTGAACTTGAGCCTGTTCTTGAGAAAATCAGTGACAAGAAAACGGTTGGCATGCATTTTGACCCCGTTCCAGCTTGAATATGAGGTCATAATAGTAGCTACACCCTTGATGACAGCATCATAGTAAGCTGGCATGTGTATACTGAAGAACTCTTTGGCATCTACTATCGTGTTGCCTTCGTTTGTGCCCAGGTGTGTTCCACCATCTCCCAAATAATGCTTAGCGCATGCTGCTACTTTATCTCTGTACATAAATGGAATCAGTGTGCATTGTGTACAAATATTAATCTATGTTTATATGTTGGTTTATTTAGGGTGCAAGGGGCGGCAGCCCCTGGCTGGAAATTGCTTCATAAAAAAGCATTAGAAATTTAATTTTCAAGAAATTGGCAATTAATTTCGAAATGGAAAATTAGGCATTTTTAATACAATTTATTAATTTAAAATATTTTAGGCAGGTACCAGCGGTTTTACCCTAAATTTCGAGATAAAATTATAAAACTTTAGTCACAAACATCTGGTTCAAGAATTCACAATCAAAATCATTCCTTGTTCAGTTGTTCTTATTTTCTCAATCTGAGTTGTATCCGATTGGATTTTTCGGAAGAACCACCGAAATAATTCAATATGAAAGTGATTACACGCCTCTCAGATCATCCATTGTTTATATAAATTCTCCAACATTATATACCATGTTAAAGACTTGCAACTTTCCTAAAGCTTTAGATAATCTCATAAAAGGGTGAGTTCAGTATCAATCATATTTCATAGATCAGCAACGAGTAAGCATGACAACATGGCCAACAATTACATCTTGAAAACTGAGTGTTTATCTATTGTATGAATCTACTACTTTTCTTGATATTTCTTGTTCTAGACTCTAGTTTCAAAACTTAAGCAAATGGAACAACACACTGTCCACATCAGTTAAGATCTAGAGTTATCCCTTGAGGCAAAATATGGACTATTGAATAAGAAAAGTCACAACTTATCTATCATGACAAAGACTAGCAAGATATGCTTCAAGAAAGAGAAAGAAAAGATCATATTCCCTTTGTTTAAAAATATCAATGTAGGACATATACCTAAAATGCTCTTTAAGGCAAAGTTAAGAAAACTTATAAACCACAATCGAACTCACCGACACCCCTTAAGGAGATGACGGATCAAATGTAAATTTGCCAACGAATATTACAAAGATAAAAAGATAGATAAGCTTTTGACAAACAAAACATAAAGTGTGACACTTTTTGGATAGAGAGAATATTAGACAAACAAGATAAAGTCAAAGCCACTTTATGTGACCAAAATGTTGCTCATATGTATGCCTTTTCACACTTGTGAGTAGGGCTGCAAACGAACTGAACTTTCGAACAGTTCATGAACCGTTCGGCGGGAAGTTCGTTTGTGTTCGTTCGTTTAATAAATGAACGAACACGAACAAAAAATTCCGTTCGTTTAGTTAAACGAATGAACATGAACATAAGTCGCGTTCGTTTGTTTATGTTCGTGAACGTTCGGTAACATGTTAGTTTATTATGGTTTTTATTTTTTATACCTTTTTTTATATTCTTTTATTTTTATTTATTTTACCCAATAAATAATATATATGAGGTAAATATAATATATACATGAGATCAATAAACATATATATTGTATCCAAACTCATGTTTTCACGTTCCAACGTTTATGCCCTCCACCTCCAACGCGCTCTGCCATCCGCCTCCAACGCCCTTCTCCAGTACTAAGTATGTTTGGACAGTTAGGTTATATTTTGGATGGATTTAGCTAATGTCTTAATGTATGTGAATTCCATGTAATTCAAAAGTTAATATATGTCCGTTTGTGTTTGTTTCCATTCATGAACACCTGTCTGTGTTCATTAATGTCCGTTTGCGTTCGTTTGCGTTCATGTGCGTTCGTGAACAAAATTAACACACAAACACGAACATAAGTGTTTTCTTAACAAACGAACACGAACAGAAAATCTCGTTCGGTAAGTGTTCATGAACCGTTCGTGAACACATAATTTTCTTAACAAACGAACACGAACAAGGCCTTGTTCGTGTTCGTTCGGTTCGTTTGTAGCCCTACTTGTGAGCCATCTCTCACTCATAGGGAAAACGTAAAATTAACACGTAGGGAAAACGTTAAAATTTACTTACGGTCCACCGACGAAAGGAACACCCTTTCTTGAACCGGCAGGGATCTCTCCTTGTAAACCTGGTATAATCTCGGTCATTAGCTTAACAATCTTGGGATCTTCACTATAACTCTCATAGCAACGACCCCATCTCGGATCTCTACAAACCTGTTTAGCAAAAAACCAACATTATCAAAATGATTGCACCTTTTATATAACTGCAGTAAAAATGTGCAGTAATTTTGTAACTTACTGCAATACAAGGTGCAAAAGCATATTGTATCCCAGTGGCTCTAACTTCACGTGCAGTTGCAGCTCCAATCTTCTTAACCAGAACTGGGTCCCTGTTTAGATTTTAGAATATGAATATATAAACAAATTATTTGACTGCACACATTTCAAGCTTGCTGCAGATTGGGTGTCATAAGGGGATAATAATTAATATGTTACCAAAGTCCCATGACCCATCTACAATCTCTATATCCCATATGCTACCAATGCTTGTACAATACAACTACTCAAAGCAATAAAGCATGCCTGCAATTATGCTTGAGTCCCTTCTTTTCATAAAGGTGTTTTGCATAAGAAAAAAATAACATGATATCCAAAGCATAAAGATTAAGTTCACTAGCATAACCCATACATAACATCATTTCTAGGTGTGCTTATTAATGTATAACAGTGGTACTTGTACTCTAAGCAGTGAGAGGTGTACATTGACCAAGATTTGCCAAAAAAATTTTGAAAGGCCAACAAAGTCGTCATGGGCTCCCGTGGGAATCCCTTTAGACCACATGTAGTGGTATCCTAATTAGGTGATTGGGCAAAAAAAAAAAACGCCCCCACACCGCCCCCTGGGCGTTTTTGGTCTAAAATGAGTTTGGGCATGTTTTTTTTTTTTTTTTCGCGGCGTGGAATGGGTCTGTTTTTTGATGACCAATGAAATGCATTTAAAGTGGAGCAGGGGCATGAATTCCCCGCCCACTACGCTTGCTCTTATGACGAATTCAGTATACCCACGAAAAAACCCGACCACCCACCCGCCTAAAGGCACGACAGTGAATAACCGGGAAAACCTGGTATCCTTCAAGGTTCGAACTTGTGACCATTAGGCCCCAAGATTTGCCAATTTAAAAGATAAAACTTGCCTGGTAACTCCAAGACCAACATTGTGAGGAAAGATTGTAGCTTTGTAAACATTATTATGACCATGAACTGCATCAATCCCATAAATCAATGGTATCCCTAATCTAGTTGATAATGAACCCTTTTGGTAATCATTGAACATGTCAACCCATGTCTTTGGAGATGCTTGTTTTGATGGAACACTCCCTCCTCCACTCAACACACTCCCTGCAAACCACATAAGTTCAATAAACATCCAAACACAATTAAAAAAAAAAAAAAAAACCAATGACTTGAGAGTTAGATTGAATAATGTACCAATAAAATACTTATTGATGACTTCATTGGATGCCACCTTTTTATCAATTTGTGTCATTTGCCCAATCTTTTCCTCTAAAGTCATTCTTTTCATCAAATCTTTGATCCTAACACCAATGGGTTGTTTTGGGTCTTTGTATTTAAAGTACTCTGCTTCAGCTATGGAGATCCAGCAACACATCACCATAATCAACAAAACTGTAAACTTCTCCATGTTCTTGACCCCCATTGCTAACTGTAATGAGGTTCCAGTGAATATTTTCTGCAGTATAAACAGAATAAATGATTGTGTTAAAGAAGACAGGGCAGTTAGGTGAAGAATTTAATTTTTATAAGTAAATAAAAATCAAATGTGTAATAGTTTGTCACAAGATTTGGTCCCACTTTAAGCTAACGGCACACTAATCTTGTAGAAGGTGCTTTATAATATATAATAATATTATTATTATTTAAGCTAAAGGTAAAGTTTAAAAAATTTGAATCTGAACAAAATAAAGATATTAAATTTGGCATTCAAAGTTAAAGATACAAATAACCCATATGAAAACATTGCATGTTTCAAAGAAAAGATGACACATATAATGATATAAATATAATATCATATTTCAAATGAAAACTTCAACATTTGAAAACATGTTCACATGAATAAAGAATAAAGTTGAAAGGTTTATGGAGACTTTGTTTGAGCTGAGTTTCAGATGAAATGAGCTGTCAAAGAAATGGAATGAAGAAAGAAACAACACACCATTAACACGTTTTCTATGAAGAAAGTGTAGAAATTTACTTACAGGAGAGAGAGTGTGTGTATATTGTTGTGAACTCTGGAACCGTATGGATATTTATAGAGAATTATATGCATTTTTTTATTTGCTTGGTTAAAAAAACTAGAAAAATGATTAATAAAACTTAATATTTGAACCGTTAATAAAATAAAACTAAATTTTGAATTAACAGAGAAAATACCATCGGGTATTTTTTTAAACCGAAATGTACAATTTGGTGTCGCTTATTTTCTGCATCGAACAGAACTGAACCACACGTGGCTTAGAAACCAAGTCGCACTAAACTTGTTTGAATGTCTCTTGCTGGTTTGTAAGAGCATTCACATCTAAGTGGGTCGTGAGCGAGTCCTGGCGCGAGTAAGGTTTCAGCCCGGTGTTCACCCCCAACCACAATAGCTTCACGCAAACAGTCTCAGCGTGAGCACGAGCCACAGTGGTTGCGTGCGTTAATGGGAGAAAGTGACATTTGGTTGCGTCGTTGCTCACCCCCGACCACAAAGGGGTCAAGTGACTGAGTTACTTGAGAGTCAAGTGTGGTGGCTCGCGCCTGCTCGCTATCGGCCCACAACGGATAGCCTAACCCATCATATATCGTGAGTGAATGAGAGAAAAAATGTTACCGTTTATCTGTGTATTTGGAATAGGTGAAAACACTGTTCACATGTATTAACTTTTTAATATTTTTTAAAAGTACTTTTGAGTGGAAAAAAGAGAAAATGTAACGATAAAGGTATAAAAAGTATTATTTAATTAAAAATGAACAATAAAATGTACTGATTTTTAGTGTAATGATAGATATAAAGATAAGAAATTTATTATTTTTAGCCAAAAGTTTCAAACCAAACTCATAAATAACCGGTTTAGAAAAATTTTAGCCTAAAAGTTAAGGGTCAAACTAATAATTTTGGGCCAAATTTTTTCGAAACTAGCTTAAATCATCATCATACTCAGTTAATCCCACCTATAGCAAAGCTAAGGTAGGGTCTGAGGAGGGTAAGATGTAGACAGCTTTACCTCTACCTCTAAAAATAGAGAGGCTGCTTCTAGTGAGACCCCCAGCTTGATGTGGTTTGGTATCAAGCCTTGAACATAAGGGACAGAACACTTAGCAATAGAGACAAACCCGATCAGTGCATGTACCCATTTGTCTTTTGGCTATCCACTCCACCACATGATGCATGATTAACCGTCCGTCATTTTTAACGTTATTTTCACAAAATTAGTAAAATAACATTAAAACTAGTGTAGCTTTACTTTTACCCCCAGGATCACACATATATACATTATATGTGCACATCGTAAGTGGGGCGTAGAACCAAAAACAACCTATGTAACACACCATCTGTGACGTGTCACTTATTCAAAAATCATAATTCTAACACATTATTTTCATTAATGATAAAAACAATACAAACGCTTACAATAATGTTAACAATCAATCACTAATTTCGCTTAGGAAAATCTTTGATCTTAAATCCTTTAAGCGTACTTCTAATCTTTCTAGATAGCCATGTAATCTAACGTACATGAAAGGAAAATGTACGCCTGGGTAAATTGGATTTTACTTAGTGCGTGGACCATAGTCGTACAATACTAAACAATACATAAATTTTATAACAAATTCTTATGCACATTCATTCAGTACATTTGGCAATTCACATTCATTGAGTCACATTGTAACGATATCGACTACTGAGAAAATTAACATGGACCATTGTAACACCCTAGGCAAATCCCACAATTAAGCGAGCTTAGGTGGGAGTAGTATCACAATGAGTGACCTCATGGGAAATCTCCATCGTGAGTTCCTGGGCGGGCAACCCATCAAGAGCAAACAAACAATATTGGTGTTTTGAGGGGCCACATGTTTTACAAAATATAATCACATTTGGCTGTTCACATTCGTTGAGTCACATAATTACATTCGGTAGTTCACATTCGGTGCGTCATATTTGGTAGTTCGACGTGTCATATTTATGATGTAAACTAATAAAATTATAGCTATATAATTAACACCACAGTCCACATATCTTCAACAATAGCCATATCACACAATAATGAATTTAGATTTTCAACTACGAGGTAGTGGAAATCCAAATTTGTACACATAGTTATTCGATTAGTCCATACCTAAAAAACGTAGGATCAAAATTGTCAAGTGTTATAACGCCCTTGTGAGTTATGCAATAACCTCGAGTGATTGAAAGGAATAGAGCCAAATAACCAATTGTAGGGCAGTCGGTTCAAAAACACAATCGTCAGCTGCTGGTTAAGAACCGTTACTTTTATTCGGCTACATTATTAAGATACGTCTTTACTAGAAAAACAAAATTTTATACACATGCATTGAATACTCAGGGGTGGATTTAGTATGGTGGCAATGGGTGCTTGTGCTACCCACAACTTTGTCCCCACAGTATAATTTCTCCCCTATTTTACGTATTGGATACCCCTAAATTAATATACCCATCAAACTTAAAAAGCCCACAATTAATTAACTTAAAAGGCCCAATCATCTAGTTAATTTAACTAGAAGCCCAATTTTACTTATAACTTATAGTGTTATTATTTAGTGACGCAATGAAAAAAAATAAAAGTTAACGAGTGTGAGGCGTGCCTCTCGGGTTTCAGTTTGTACATATGCCTCTAAGGGCTGAGGCGTTATTTTATTTTTAATGTTTTAGACTTTTGTGGGTCAATTATTTTATTTTTGATGGTTTAGACTTTTGTGGGTCAATTATTTTATTTTTCATAAGATATAAAACTTTTATATTTATTTTTTGATTCCGCCCCGGGCTTACGCCTCATGAGCCTCGAGGCTTGTTTCCGTTCTTTTAAAATTTGGTTTGGAGATATTATCAGGTCTTTATTTGACTAAGCAAAACTCAATCTTGCAAAAGAAAAGGTTACTACGTTTCTATACCATGAGATGAGTAAAGTAATTTTAACAAAAATATTAGCAGTGGAGGCAATCATCAAAAATCTCATGGTATAGTCCAACCATATCTATCCAAGATGAATGCCAACTCCTAGCATATATGCGCCAGAAATAGGCCATGACATATTATCAATAAGAATTCAAATAAGGCACCATGCTTTCAACATAACTCCTGATCAAGCTGAACTGCAATGTTGTTGACACCAGAAATTGATGACCCGAAGTGAATTGTAATGATTTAAAGCATCTACTCTTCTTATCATAGACAAAGCTCCTCACATCTTCATACGCCTTGTTTGAACGAAAGATAATCTCGTCCATATTGATAGAATCTTTGGGTAAAGGGCAACTTAAGTCGACCCAAGGCTGAGGGAATGTAAACTTCATCGACCCAAACACGGTTTTCATAGTCTTGTAATATCCAAATATTCATTTCATTGGTTTCCACCACACGCACAAAATCATAAAAAACAAATGCTAAACAACCATTTATCAGAGCCATGGTTTGGAGACGGATCTGAATCGGAGTATGGATTTGACGGGGAACCTGGTAAGGATGTCTTCAATGATTTCAGTTGGGACTGTAATCTTTGTCTTCTTGGACGATCGATCAGCTCTAGTCGATTGTTGTTGTTCTTCAGCTAGGGTTTCCATTGTCTGAACAGAGCTCTAATTGGGAGGTGAAATCAGTAAAGTTCAGGTCAATTATGAAGATTTTTTTTATCATTTAAAATTTAGGAAAAATTACAGAATTCGTCTTTTAGGTTTAACTCGTTTTTCAGTGGTTGTCCTTTCGCGTTTCAGTTGGTGAGATTCATCCTTAACGATTTAAAATATTACATCCACTGTCCTAAGGCACTAACCCAGTTAAAAATTTCAGTTAACTTTGGTCATGTGCCTTATACCCGGGTCACACTCAACAATGCTGTAACCATCTGTATCATATGGTTATGTCGACATTTAGATTTACCAAAATTGGAATTTTATGGAATTCTTTACATAATTTTTATTTTGTCATTCAACTTTCTATATATTCTCATGTTAATGTTAATTGACCATCACCATCTTCGTTACTAATATTCACAAATTAAGCGGCCCTTCACTCGTTGATGAGTATCTTTACGGAGACGGAAGAATTGAAGCAAAATTCATCGCAAGAAAAGAACTCATAAGAGCCTTAATAGAGATTTTGAGAACTAGGAAACACGTATCACGCCCCCACCTTGTGGTGTAGTGGCATGAGAAATGATGGGTAGAGTCTAGCCTTCTTGAGGTGCCAGATTCGATCCTTAATCCCACCGGGTTCTACTGATTTTCCATTGCCGTGCCTTCGGACGGAGTGGGGTTCAGGTTTTCCCCGGAATTGGTGGCTTGTGGGTTCTGGCTACCCAGCGCTACCTGCGGATGGGCACCTAAGACGTGTCTTTACCCAGGGGCGTATGGGGTGCCTTTATAACAAATTGGTGTTACCCCAGATAATCGAGACATTGTTTGTTGGCCGTTAATAAAAAAAAAGGAAACAAGTATCACTCATCTAGTATCACCTCTTTCAATTTTTGCACTTGCAACACATCATAATTCAATAATGAATCAAGACTTAATTAATTTTAATCTCTAAAACTTCCTTAATTTCTCACCACCAGGCACCTCTAAAATCCTTTGGTAGGTTCAGTTGTGAGCCCGTATCCGAAGGGGTACAACGGGTCATAATGCGGGTCACCAACATTCATAGGAAGTTGATCCACAGTCTTGAACCAAGTATGCGCAAGTTTACCCGTGAACCCATAATCACCAAACAAAGCATCAGTCACACCTTGGCCTTCACTCCCTGGAAGCCATGCAGCCACCAATGCATCCATGCTAGCAACATAAGGTTCAATCACCACAGGCCTGCCAGACATTAGCACCACCACACACTTAACCGACTCGCATACATTCATGATGGTTGTTGGTCCTGGTTCTGGTATGGTCAGGTTTTGGTTATCTCCAGATGACTCTGAGTACGGATACTCCCCAGTTACCACAATGGCGTATGCGAAATCGTTGGACTTGATGAAGTCAGGAGTCGGATTCTCTGCGTATATGACTTCTGTTGTTGGGTCGACCGCGTTTTTCACAGCAGATAAAATGGTTGTACCTGTTGTTAACATCCAAAAACTTAGTTATTTACATTGTTATTTCATATGGTGTCCATGAAGATATTTATTTATCAATGTAGGCTAATCTTCACTACTAATAAAATGGTCATTTGCTACATAAGTTTCATACAGAAAAAAATACGTTACAAATTTGCTACACTACACATTTGTTACGGCAAAAAATCTCTAATTTTTTATACAAATTTGCTACACAACAAAGACAAATACTAAGGGAATTGTGTAGGAAATACATCGCAAATTTCCCACATCATAGTTTCGTAGGAAATACGTTGAAAATTGTGTAGTAATTGGTTTTCGACGAGGGTTTTTCTAACATCAAGGTTTTTGTTGAAAATGCGTCACAAATTTGAATTTGCTATGCATTTACAACGAAACCTTGATGTTAGAAAAACCCTCGTTGGAAACCAATTACTACACATTTACTACGCAATTTTCAACGTATTTCTTACGAAAATATGGTGTGGGAAATTTGTGATGCAATTCCCACGCCATTTCTACGCAATTTTCTAAGTATTGATCGCTATTGTATAGCAAATTTGTCTAAAAAATAAGAGTGTTTTTTGTCATCATAAATTAGTAGCAATTTTGTCAAAATTTGTGACGCATTTTTCTTTAGAAAAATTTTGTAGCAAAAGAGCCACTTTTCTAACAGTGCTTGACAACGTTTGCTAAAGAACAGAGCTTGTAACACATGATGCATACCTATAGTAATATTACCACTTTTCCCATGCCATTCAATGGTCCAGCCACCACACTGATTACCAATATTATCTGCATGAGTACCAGCAACCAAGATTTTTGTAGAATTTTTCGGTAGAGGAAGCATCGGCTGATCAATACTGTTTCCGTTCTTTAACAAGACCAAAGATTTCCTTACCGCTTCTCTGGCTAGATCTCGGTGATCCTGTTTAATTATTATTAGCTAAAAATATGTCACATTATGGTCATATATATTGCTAGATCATACAAAGAAACAGATCAGTCTTAACCTGTATTCCAAGGTATTTCGCCGTGCTTAAGTCAGTTAACGGATTTTCAAACAGTCCCATTACAAACTTCACTCGTAAAATTCTTTTAACTGCATCATCAATCCGACTCATTGGGATGTAATTATTGTTCACAAGGTAGGTTAGCCCGTCGATAAACTCAAAGTAATTGTACCCAACCATGATCTGCAACATTTGACACAATTAGAAACTTAAACACACCACAATTAATCTAAATTTATGTTTGCACCATGGTTTAAAAAAACGGGTGAGGCGTGCGTCTCAGGGCGATTCTGTAAGAAACCGAATCTTAGGCGGTGCCTCAGGGTGTTATTTTGTACGTGCGCCTCATAGAGCTGAGGCGCAGTCAGGTACGCCTCATGGGTTTTTGATGTTTTGAACTTTTTGTGTCAATTTCAAACATTCAATGTTTTTTTAACGTGTGTTTTTGATAAATCTTACATAGTATTTTATTTTTTATAAGATATATAACATTTATATTTATTTTTAATTATGCCTCGAGGCGTACGCCTCGTGAGGCAAAGGGAAAACGCCTCGGGGCACGATTCTGTACTTTTAAAGCTTGGTTTGCACATAAATAGATTTGAACCAAGTCACCAACCATGTCTATACCAGCACCAACACTTTCTTGAATGGACCAAGTGTAATTAGCGTGAGGTGGGTCTGTCATCTTGTCAATACCTTGAAAATCTGATATCACAAATCCCTTCAAAATATCCAATAAAACATATAATAAAGAATTATTTTTGTAAACAAAACTACAATCTTGTGATTAAATTAGATGAATAAATTGATCAGATGATCAGTTTTACTCTGAATTTGAGTGTGTTCTTGAGGAATCCGGTTATAAGCCCTTTGTTTCTATGCATTTTGACTCCATTCCAACTAGAGTAAGAAACCATGATGGTTGCAACGCCTTTACGAATTGCATCATAATAAGGCGGCATATGAATGCTATACAAACCATGAAAATCTATGACTGTATCGTTTTCATTGATGCCTCTTGTCGTTCCACCATCGCCAACAAAGTGTTTGGCGGAAGATGCAACCTTTGTTCTGTAAAACAAAACGGTAACTAAACGTGCACACAAAATAAACATTTGATCAAATTGATAAAACAGTTGAGAGCATGATAACTTACTGTCCATCAACAAAAGGAACACCTTTTCGGCCGTTAACAGGAATTTCGCCTTGAAGTCCTGGTATGATTTCAGTCATTTCTCGAACTATGTTTGGATCTTCACTAAAACTTTCAAAGCAACGACCCCATCTTGGATCTCTACATACCTTTTGTTTAATGTGCATCAAAAGTGTCGTTACACGAAAACTATGGTTAATCAGTTGCTAAGATGTATGTTTAAATGTACATATTTTAAACTAATTACCGCGACGCAAGTGCAAATGCATAGTTGATCCCAGTTGCTCTAACTTCAAGAGCAGTTGCAGCTCCAATTTTCTTAACCAATTCAGGATCCCTATTAAAAACATCCCATTATTTATAAATAAAACTAGTTGTATAAAATCACGCGCGTTGCGCGTTTTACAATCGAGATTTAGATGGGGTGTTAATCAATCAATGAATTATACAATCGAGATTCCATTTTGGTTGTAAACGTTAAAAAAAATAAAGAAATATACACATAAGGTAACACATGAAATTTGTAACGAAATTACATAAGATTATGTTATTTATATCAATTGTATATAATATAATAAAATTTGTTAATAAAATAATACGAATAAAATAATAGTATATAATATATTAATTAGGGATGAGCATACAAGGCCGAATACCGATCCCATTCCGTCCCGATCCCGATACCGTACCGAACCGATACCGAACCGAGTGGTTTCGGGATCGGTATCGGTACCCATATTTATGGATTTTCGGTTTTGGTATTATCGGTATCGGTACGGGATCGGTATGGTATCGGTATTTTAAGGTAAAATACCGGTACCATACCGATACTGTAAAGTTTTTGAATAAAATAATAGTATATAATATATTAATTAGGGATGAGCATACAAGGCCGAATACTGATCCTATCCCGTCCCGATACCGTACCGAACCGATACCGAACCGATTGGTTTCGGAATCGGTATAATATAATAAAGTTTTTAAATAAAATAATAATAATATAAATAAAATATTAATATTTTTACTATTCATGTTACAGTTTGAAAATTAATATATTGTAATTATCATTAATCAAACATAAACAATAGTTAAACAAAACTACATTGGACTTAACTAGTAACTACCTTGTTACACCAAGGCCAACATTATGTGGGAAAATAGTGGCATTGTAAACATTACTATTGCCATGAACAGCATCTATCCCATAGATCATAGGTATCCCTAAACGAGTAGATAACGATCCTTTTTGGAACTCATTCACCATATTAATCCACGTCTCTGGTGACGCCTCTTTCGCAGGAACACTACCACCACCGCTTAATAAACTCCCTACACAAAACATGTTCATGTGACTTTATGACATTTGAGTACAAAAAAAGCAAAATATAAGTGCATTTAAACATACCTATGAAGTAATTACGCATTACATCAGGTGAAGCTACAGATCTATCAATCTGTACCATTTGACCAACTTTCTCTTCCAAAGTCATTCGACCGAGTAAGTCCTTTATCCGAATGTTTAACGGCTGGTTCGGGTCTTTGTATTTCATTACATCAGGTTCAGCAATGGTGGTGTAACACCACAATGACAGGATTAAGAAAACGCATAGTGAAAGCTTTGCCATATCTGAACCACGTGATCAATCACAATCAACCATTGAATACAAGTGGTTAATTTTTTGATCAAAAACATTGTTGACTTCTTTAAAATAACTGATGAAAGTATTTAGCAATACATATATTCAACAAAAGAAATAATAAAAATTGCATTAATAAAAACACAAGCAGCATTCAAAAGAGACAAAGAACAAATTTAATGGAAAAAGTGTACGATAAAGAGAGAAAAAAAAACTTACATTGGTTAAAGGTAGTGGAAAATTGCTGAATATTGTATAGGAAAAGAAATCACAAATTTAAATTGATATTTATAGAGAAATGTACGTATGAGGAGGGTTTTGGGATGCTTTGAGTTCAGCAGGGTTTTAGGATAAATTTTCGTTAAAGATAGACATCATTTGAATAGTTTTATCTTATAAATTATGACGATAAGAATTTATTAACATACATATAATTATGTTACATAAAGTTTACTGATAACTACTAGTGATTTAAGTATAAAAATAATTTTTACTGATAAATTACCACGGTGGCCGGACTCTTTCTCGCTCTACAGCTTCAGTGTTGGGTGGTAGTACGTGTTCGCGAGTCATTGAGTTCGCAGCATGGGGTGTTTGATTCCGGGAATGGAGGCAGTGGTTGGGGTTGGGGAGGTTGAAGCTTTGGGCATTTGGCTACTGTCTAGTATAGATGGCTGTTTATGACCTTTCATGACATGCAAATTATGGTGGAGAACATTTAACTATTTATAGGGTTTGGTTCATGATTCACACTTTGGCCATTTAAGCTGAAATGAAATGATCTTTTATAGTGTAACAAATTAAGTTATGAAAGATGTTTGGTTTTTAAAAAGAACACTTCCATATTTAAATACTACTAGAGTTCAAGTAACATCAAATGCAGTTTTTTTTTTTTTTTTTAGGTTAATATAAACCAATTGGTTAGAGCTGCCATCATAGCTACGTAATTTGGGTTAGAATCAGTGGCGAAGCTTGACCCAAAACTTCGGGTGGTCGGAAGTCACTAGTTTCGGGGGATCGAAACCGTATATACTAAAAAATTTCTAACGAATACTATATAATCAGAACTTCTGAGCGAAAATTCGAGGGGGGGGGGGGGGGTCGGTCGCCCCTCCCCGCTGTTTAAGAGCTACGCCCATGGTTAGAATTATGACTCATTTCTATTTAAATTTTATTGCAAGTCATGTCCGGTTGTTAATTAAAACGCCTTACAAACCGGTTTCAGGTATTTTATTTGCTATTCATGCAAACAATTAGCTCGCATTAACATGGATTATGTAAAAAAGAGCCAAAACTAAGGATTTCAATGTCGTCGTCGTCATCATCATCATCATACTCAGTTAATCCCACCTATAGCAAAGCTAAGGTAGGGTCTGAGGAGGGTAAGATGTAGACAACCTTACCTCTACCCTTAACAATAGAGAGACTGCTTCCAGTGAGACCCCCGGCTCGATGTGGTTTGGTATCAAGCCTTGGACATAAGGCACAAAACACTTAGCAATCGGGACAAACCCGATTGGTGCATGTAACCCTTTGTCTTTTGGCTATCCACGCCACCACATGATGCATGATTAACCGTCCGTCGTTTTTAACGTTATTTTCACGAAATTAGTAAAATAACGTTAAAACTAGTGCAACTTTACTTTTGCCCCCCAAGGGCCACACATATATACATTATATGCGCACACCGTAAGTGGGGCGTTTAAGGATTTCAATGTGAAAAAAAAAAATAAAAAGATCAAGAAATGAATGGTATGGTTACACAGCCTCCAACAGAGATGTTAATTTAACCAAAGTCTAAGGACCTTATTATTAACAAACTGAAGGTTTCTACTTCAGGAAGGTATCTACAGTTGATTTACAGAAACAGAACCTGAAAAAGATCCATGGGTTCAATAAAAAATAAAAAGAACTACCATCACTCCTTTGTCACTGGTTGTTAACAACTTTAACACTGCTATAAAACCTCTTCAGATCCTTCATAGCCTTCTCCTCTATCTGAATTGATCGTATAGAAGATGCTGCTGCAACCTCTGGCTTGAACCACCTGTTCGACCCACCTGAATCTGATGGTGAACCCTGACCACTGGTCACTGAAAACCCAGTGGTTTTGGTTTTAGGGCTATGGGACAATGTCTGTTGCTTTTTCTCCTGAATATGCAAAAAGAAAATAATATTCAACAACTTAAGAAAATAAAGATCTTATTTTTTTGGCCAATTTCAAGAAAAAGAAATCTAGTCACCTGTTGCAACTGTATGCTTTTAAGAGACGGGCGACCACCGAGAGGTGGCGTCCCTGAAGAAATCCAAGGAGGGGTGCTTCTATCGGGCTCAGGCCCCTGATGGATCAGGGCCGGCCCCATGGGAATCGGATTTGATGGCAAAAATGAACTCAATGAAAGCTTTCCACTGGTTTTCACGTCAGGCGAAACTTCAAACTGATCTTTCTTTCTAGCGACGGGCTTTTTCTCTATTGTTTTCCCCTGCTCGTCCAGTATCTTGCGAAGAGAAGTGGATCCTGTGGGCCCCTTTGGAATACTGGCCCCGCCCCATGCGGGGCCCTCGCTTTTGGGTGTTGGTGGTGTGACGACCTTAGGAGTGTCATCAAGAGCCCCACTTAAAAACATAGAAAGCCCTCCTTTTCTGTTCTTCTTCTTGGATGACGCAGGCGATGAATTCTTGCTTTTTGAGCATGAAATTTCTTTTTTTGCGTTAATGGGTGGCACCTCGACAACTAGATTGTCTATTTTGCCCTTGTCATCTATCTCCTTTTCCTGTAAATAGTTTTCGATTTGGATGTAAGGGCATGCTTGTCCTACAACATTATGAATAACAAGATCCAGTGTTCTTAAATTTACCTTTTGGTCAACTTGTAAGTCTTCGGAAGGTGAGAAACCCTTAACTGTATTTAACTTGGTATCAGCTTCATAACTACCATGCACCTCTTCACCATGCGGTTGTTTTCTTCTGCTCTTTTTCCTCTGTTTCTTGGTACCCTCGCTTTTCTGGTCAACAGGAGAAGTTGACTTTTCCTGAATCGTCTCAAGAGGTACACCAAGCTCAACGAGTGAGTTCTCCAACACAGGTCGGGTCTGAAGCTTTGCGATCTGTTGGCTATCAAGATGATGGCCCTTGGATAGTTTTTCCTCCAGTATCTCAATTTGTTGCAGTTTTTTCCTTAACGCCCGTACTTGTTTGCCAATTTCATGATTTGCAACATCGTATGGTTGTAAAAAGCTATCAAATATTTGGTTTCTTTCCTTATGTGAACCCATCTTTTCACCATTGCTGTTATAGCGTGTTCTGAAAAACTCATTGTCACTGTCATCTTCTTCACTGTTGATAATAGCAGGAAAAGTGGCTGTCGGGGTTGGAAGCCGACGATGACTCCATAATTCAGATGATTTTGAATCCAGTGATTTCTCAAGGTTAGCTAAAACATCCAGTGAAGCACTAGCAAACGCATGCGTCGAGACGGTAAAAATGTAGTCAAGATTACGCATTACAATTTCCTGCAAGAGTTATCAAAGTCTTAAATTAGAATGGGATAAACATGAGAGGAATTTTCAATGGTAAAAAAAACAGCCTTTTCTCCAACTTTAACTTCTTATAAATTATTAATGAGGAAAACTCTTATTTATGATTACAAATACAATATTTTGACAATAACAATAACTACGTTCAAAGTAAGGTCTAGGCTACTTACAACCTGTATACTGTTCTCAGTTTTGCTAATAACTTGACTTGACCGAAATGATGCATCTGGATATAAATTTCTATATATATATATATTATAACTTGTTCACTAATAGTAAGGATTACAAATTAATATTATTACAATAACAACCTAACTCTTTGAACCAAAAACGGTTTAGTCCTTAGGGGGTTTGCACTCTTTCAAACCAAATGACCCGTTTGAGACAAGACACACCCCAAATTGCACCCATTTACCACATTTAGATTTTAGGATGAAGAAATAATTGTAAGGTTAAAATGGGTAAATCAGAAATTACCTCACAGTGCTTCCTCAAATCATGTGCCTCTAGTGAGTCAGCAATTTCAAGAAGCTGTAAAGCACTTCTTGGCTCTACGAGATGTTCAGCTGCCACTTTCTCACAAAGGCTTTTCAAAGTTGGTATTTCCTTGTTTTCATTGTTCCCTTTTTGTACGCTTGACGCCATATTATCAAATTCATTATCATTATAAGCAAAATCTTCATCTAATTCGCTTAAATCGTCACTTAACTTTGACTTTAAACGCTCAGGACCACTGGAAGTTGGGAGACAATATGGAGGATGATAAAGAGAACTGATAACTAGTAGATGTGTTTCTCCAACTGAAACTGAAGTAGCCCGTTTGACACCATGTAATCGAGTTATAACTGGTAATTCGTCTCTTCTTGCCTTTCCATCCCACATATAAACGTCGCCAGTAGCGGTAACCCCAGCCGTCCAGTATTTTCCAGCCGACACACTAACTATATTTTTCCCACAAAGTGAATATAACTGCACCAAAGAAAAAACAAATATACATCAGAACCAAATCGTGGTGACAGTGGAATGAAATGATGATGATGACGATAATGATGATGACAAACCTGTTGACAGCGAAGATCGGGATCTGAAGAAACCCAATAAAACAATGCACCATCATGGGTTAAAGCTATGCTATGTGTCATCCCTGCAGCAATTGAGACCACATGAAGCCGTTCTGATCGGTGAAACTTTATAGGGGTGCCTTCACTTTTTTTAAGGATTCTTGCAACAACCACACGCCTTGGATTTACAAGCCGGTGACCCCAAGTAAACACCTGCAAACCCCTAGAAAATAAGCATAAAAGATATAATTTTGGGGGCAATTTCATACATATTACCCTTTCAACACACTAAAGATATCATATTTGCCAGTTTCGTAGTAAAAGAAGATAAAATCAGTTATTACCTAGCACAAAGTGTTTCAATAAATAAATGAAGACGACATTATCGCACTGAGATGGAACAGCCAATTAATTTTTATATTTCCAATACGAAACGGACACACATGAAAATGTTTAGTGTTTTGAAAAATTAGATAAGTGAAATCTCAAAGAATATATATGGAATTTTAAAATCTTGGAAGGATATATTTCACAAATTTAGAAAAACGTACCTCTCCATCAGCTCCTAAAACCATGGTATGATACTTGGCTGCAGATACGCGAATGAAAATTTTTCCTTTTAAATATTCAACTAGCCTAGGGGTATAATTGGATCCCGAATTTGAAGTTCCGTAACCGAGTTGCCCTTCTTTATTGCAGCCCCATGTGAACACCTCACCCGAATCAGAAACTACAGCAGTATGCTTGTTAGCTGCAGCAACAGCAACTATCTTTGACTTTAGTGAGCTGACCCTTCGTGGTGTTGCTTGGGTATCAACAGATGTATAGCCAAGTTGACCCTCTGAGAATTAACATGGTATAAGATATATTGAGTCTATTCTTGTATTAAAAATAAATAAAATATTTAAGGTAAATCAATTACCTCGGTTGGAACCCCAGGTGAAGACCTCACCACCATCAGTGGCTGCAACCGTATGATGTTTAGCAGCTGCAATTGCCCTGACCCGGCGAGCCCCTAAACCTGATGTTACCTGCCTAGGAGTTATGACCGCAGCCTGACCACTGCAGAAAGTTAAAACAAAAAAAAATGATTTACACTGATTCTGGATTGATTCTGCTTGTTTATATTATTCACCTCTGTTCTACATTTTCAAGCTCAAGTACTAAGATGGTGTTCGGATTTACATTTTGGAAATAAATAATCTGATTTCAACAGAAAAAAATCGGTTTTTAATGTTCCAACTATCTAAGTTATTACGTCTTTTCCCACAAAAATCACACTATCTGCAAATAATCAGTTTCGGATCATAAGTTCAATACAATCTGCAACTACACCGATGATCAAAGTCATAACTTTTTCCCACAAAAAAACACATTTTATCTATGAACTTCTTAAATAATCAGATTCACCAAACATTTAACCATCCGGTAATCTAACTCGTTACTTTTTTAGCACAGAAAACACATTTTATCTTCTTGAATATCAGATTCACCAAATATTTAAACATCTGATTGTTGCAACTTATAAAATGGTTATCTGATATCTGATTTAAATAACTAATATCACATACTCACTTTCAGAACACACATCTAAACATCCGCCATTACAGTGGAATGTCTGATCCATGATTAAAACTTATATAGTAAAAATACCACAAGAGTTTACCTATGGATATCAAAATCAGGGTGGCCAAGCCGACCGCCTCGCCCAAATCCCCAAGTGTAAACCTCACCATTAGCACTAACCGCCACACTATGAAACTTAGCTGAAGAAATCAACTTGATAAAAGACCCATGAAGTGAATCAACCTTGCAAGGCAATTTCTGAATGTGAGCATTTCCAGTCCCTAATTGGTAATTAACGCCACTTCCCCAACTGTACAACTCTGTCACTACTGTACAGATATAGTAATAAAACATATTCAGCACATTTCTATCAATGGATATTAAAGTGCATGATTGTTACAGACTTATAGTACCTGAACCATCTCCGTTGCCATTAGCCTGTAAAACAGGCCCGGATAGGAGATCAACAGGTGTCCTCGACTTAGAGTCCTCTATTGAGACAGAGGCTTCAGATTTAAGCAGAACGCAAGCAGCAGCCAAATGACCAAAATGTAGGGACCGGTGAAGGCTACTCCATCCAGATTCCCCATCCTGAATATATAATAAGCAAACTCTTTAAACTTCTTTAATTAAACCAAGAATTATTGCATAAGACAGTAATACAGATCGTTTTCAACCACAAAACGTAAATGATCTAAATGATCTCCAGATTAGGGCAGTCTTTCAACCTTGTCAGCAGGTAAACAATGATAACACAAGGTCAAAATGGGCAGCCTAGAGGAAACATCAGCTGGTAACAGTTTCTAGCACCAAATCATAAAATTTTCAAAAAAGTGTATATGGTAAAAGTTAAAAACACTACGGTCCCCTGTCATTCCGTCAAGTCATCATTTTGACAGTAATATGTGCAAATTACGGTATATCGAAATCATTAAAAGTTTGGGGGTTTTAATCATTTGTTTCGAAACTTTATGCATTTGTGAGTGAAGATAAACGTGGTTGCCGAAAACAGAGACCTATGTTACCTTTTATGCAACAACCACATTTAACTATATAGAATTACAACTGAGGTTGTCAAATATCTATAAGATTAAGAAAAAGACGCACCCTAGCATTAGGGTCTGCACCAGCTGCTAACAGTCGTTTAATAATCGGTATGTGATTTCTCCATGTGGCAATATGAAGAGCAGTAAGGCCAAAAGCATTTCTCGAATTGATATTCCCTCCATTTTTCTTCAGTAAAACCAAGGCTGAATCTACATCAACAACACATCCGCTTTGCACTGCTAACCATAGATCTTTGGAGGAACCATTCGTTGATAATTTACGACCTGTGGTTTGGTGGCTTTGTCTTTGACTGTGAAGAAAATGTATCTGCTCCATCACTAGCAACGAACCCTTTTCGAACAGTTTGTTAATATACTAATATATGCTTGTTAAGTAGCACTAACTTAAACGATTGAAACGATCAAGGCTGAGTAAATATCGAAGCCCAAAACGCCATGTAACTGTTACAACGTCATATTTATTGTATATGAAGACCAACTAAAGAAACAGCCCCATCACATATTCTGAAAAATCCAACAAACACAGAAATTAGTAAGAAAACGTTAAAAACGATAAAAATTCTAACAAATAAACACGATTTTTTACCATACAAAAAGAAAGTCAACCATTGTTTTGACCGTTTTCGAAAAACAAATATATGACGAACACATTACGCATATACTACAAAGTTAATTCAATTTCTATGTAACAATACAAAATCTTAACTTGATCTAAGATTTCGATACAAGATCTCCTAACATTACAAACAGATGCAACCAATTGTAGAAATAATAATAATAATAAAAAATCCCCCTTAAGCAAACCAATTGAACTTTCCAACCACAACAATAATAATAATAATAATAATAATAATAATAATAATAATAATAATAATAATAATAATAATGTGTAATAAAGAGATCGACCTAACAACAAACTGAAACAAACCGAGGATTAAATTACAATGTATGTGCGTTGATGTTTCAAGTGATGATGATGTACACATCTAACCAACAGAAAAAATAATCAATTTTTTTATTTATTTATAAAAGTCAAAATTACACAAATCCACAACAAGAAAAGCATATTCTCTTCCAAATTCATGACACAACAATCGTGTAGATACACAAAAAAACATAATATAAAAAGTTAAAAAAAAAAAAAAAAAAAAAAAACCCTAATTCAAGATTCACACAAAATTAAGAAAAGAGATAACATAATAATAATTAATAATTACCTTAAAGAATTAAAAAAAAAAGAAGCAAAACCCAATATACTCGAATTGATCCAGTCTCCCGTTCTTTTTGTATTGAATGTGTTATGAATTTAGAAAAATTAATTAATTCATTTAATATTAAAAAAGAATGGGAGAAGGAAGAGAGATATGGGATCGGTTGGGAGAATATGCGCAGAGGGGAAGGAGAGAGAAGGGTGATTTGGGTATTTCACATGAAGGAAGGAAGGGAAGAAAGAAAACGTTAATCAGACGAAAAAACAAGGAGAGACTATCTAGGAAATGTCGATGGGTGGGTCGGAATAGAGAGATGTACGGCCACGTAATTGGGATCTTTAGATTTGCCACGTGGATAAGATTTGCATTCAACACCTCTCAATGTTTAACCCTGACGACGTCAGAACTCACAACTCTTTGTTTGTTTGTTTCAACTCTTTGTTTGTTTGTTACTTTTTACCCAAGTATTGTCGTGTTTGGACATTGGAATGTTTGGAGGTGGGTGGGTTTGTTTTACATTGGAAACCGAATTAGATCATTCACCACGGAAAATCACCGATATTGAAAATTACCTTTTACTAATGTTTTTAAAACCGAACCAGACGTTGAACTAAGGCTTCTTACCAGTCATTAGTCTAGCCGGTCTAACCGGTGGACTTGATGTAAGAACCGAATGGTATCGTAAAATAAAAAGAGTAAAATTTGAAAGAAAATTTAAAAAAGTAAAAAACCGGTTCAACCGCTTAAAAACCCTGTTCAATCAGTTGGCTTCCCAATTCACCGGTCCGACCCCCTGGTTCACTGAAAGCAAAGTCCAATACCCTGACCTGGACCGGTTCGACCCCCAATCCCCCGTCCGTCTTTTAAAACATTGCTTTTGAATTAGGATAAATTTTACTTCTTGTAAAAATTAAGAGAATCAAAGTGTGGATAACAAATAACTCAGTGATATTATAATTATAATAGTGTGATTGAAAAGTACTAAGTTATATATCTATAGCACTTTGATTATGAGCGTTTTGATAGAAAATATGGTTTATGCCATAATCATTAGATCATTCATTAAGCAAGGAAAATGAAGAAACACCAATATAACAGTATATTAAGATGATAGCACAAGTAAGGACATTATTCTCATTAATGATTCAATGACTATTACAAGACTAAGATAGCTACTATTACAGCGCTTCGACTATAATCTAATTCTCGTAACTATGATTCTCCCTCTCTCCTCTTGTCCCCTTTCTTCGTCTGACCTCATAGGGTATTTATAGGCCACCTGAGGTCTTCCGTGATTGGACGAGGGGAGAATGACAGCTGGCTGTACGATTAGGCCGTTGTCATTCGTTGCGCTGTTCCTTCGCTATTGGTCCACGTGTCTTTGTCTGTCCTTTCTTGTACTATTCTGTACCTCGTACCTGCAGGCGATCGTGGAGCAGGGAATGGACGTCTCTTATTGGCTGGACGTCCCTTTCTTGTCGGTTATTAGCTGTCACACTACGAGGTACCCCGCGCCGCTTTCTAGAAGTCCACGTAGGCTTGCTGTGTTGGCATGTGTGGAGATGTGGGCCCGTGCGCTTGCGCGGTTCCCTATCTCTTCAAGTCCCCCCAGTGTAGTGTGCTGTATGCGTTGCATGCAGGGCGCTGCACTAAAAGGAAAGAAAAGAAAAAAGAAAATTGTTGTGTTTTTTGTTGAGTTGTTTATTTTGTCTAAATGCGACTGCGCGCTGCGCAGTAACATTCCAAGTGGGTTTGCTGCGCACGTCAGTAATTAATGCACACATCAAATGTGTCAGGGCGCGGGGCGGATGGGACAGGTTGGTAGCCGAAAAGTCTCTGACGGTTGTACTGCTGCAGGGACCGGTGGGCCCAACCTGTCGCTTCGCATGCTCCCTGTCTTTCTCTCTCCTGACGTGTCACGTTCTCATTGGTCGGTCGTGCCACACGACTATAACCGTCTGTGTGGCACGTGACCTGCATATAAAAGGTCGTTCCTTCTTCTCTTCTATTTTCACACTTACATATTTCGAACCTTAGCAAAAGAGAATTCTCTCTGTATTCTTCAAGAGTTGAGTTCCATTTTTCGAAAAACTTTTACCTTTTTATAATGGAGAACGTTGTTCAGATTACCACGAAGAAACGTGGTGGCTCGAAAAGGAGAGACGATGGTTCTAAAAAAGGGCCACCACACGCCGGCGAAGTGACGGCAGTGTGGGCGAAGGGAGAGTTCCGTAAGTTCAGGAAGGAATATGGGTTTCCTTCTAGCTACGGTGTTGAGGCTCCTGCCCCAGATAAAACCATCTTGGAGCCTCCAGTTGGCAAGATTGGGTTGTACGCTACATACTTCAGGGACTGTAATTTTAGGGTTCCGGTGACCCGTTTTTTGAAGACGTTCGTTCAGACTGTAGGCGTACATGTTAACCAGATTCATCCTGGTTTGATGTCGCGGCTGATGTTCTTTGAGTTTTGCTGTCACTCTCAGAAGATCGAGCCGTTGGTTGACATGTTTTATGTCTTCTACTCTCTCTGCTTTGTAGAGAGTTGGCTGTCTTGCAGGCCACGCACAGGAGTGGCTCCCTGTGCTAAGGCAGGAGTGAAGAGCTTTCGTGATTGGAAGCCTAAGTTTTTCTGGATCAACGAGGGTGTTATCCCTGTTGTGATGGGTCGGTTGAACCCGGATGATGGTGCGCCAAAGGCGGTGTTAATTGACTACAAGGACCAAGATTGGTTCCAAACTCTTACTGCGCACCCAGTGGATCTGCGCGAAATCCCTGAGACGGCACTGGTGATGGCAGGGATGAGCCTGAAATATGATATTCAGGGGCGTAATCCTCATCTGACTGAGGATGGCAAAGGTTTGTCTCTCGGGGTACGTTTCACAGTGTGTTTGCTTTACGTTTGCATTGACTTGTTTTGTTCTTTTTGCAGATGTGGAGAGTTTATATAGTATGCTGTTGGGTGGTGATAATATGGGTTTCGCCTTCAAAGAGCTCGCGGATGGTGAGCTGTATGTATTGGAGAAGGCGTGGGACACGCTTCTTCGTCCCCAATTGGAGGTTGTGGCGCAGGAGGGTGTCAGTGCGCCCCTACGGATAACTGAGACAGGTGAGCCTTTTTCTCTATTTGATAACCCCTCTCCGGTGAACATGTTCATGCGGACGGGTTATCCTTTTATTGTTATTTCAAGTGACGAGTCGTCTGACTCTGGCGCATCCTCTTCTCCGCATTTGTCGTCCGCAGGCGGAAGCGAGAGAGAAGTACTGCCAACCTCCGTTGTGGACGACAGCGGAGAGGAGACGGAGGTTGAAGAGTTTGTGCTCCGTCGAGTGAGGCAGCCGAGGACTGGGGTGACGCAGGGTGGTAGTGGAGGTGAAGGTTTTGCCTTTATTTTAGACCATGAGGTCGTTAGCAGGTATCTTCAAAATTACAATCCTATTGAACGAAGCTACGTTGAACTTTCAGATGCGTTCACGGATGAGGGAACAGCTGCGTTGAAGGACATGGCGGAGGGGGTGGTTCTTCAGGCTCCGTTGACTGTAGAGACCGAAGTGGATCAGTCTGCGCCCCAACAGACTCCGCAGAAGAAGAAACGTTCGAGGCGAACCAAGTCTCGCCAGCTTTCTACAGAGGGGGCGCATGATACTGGCTCTCTATCCCCAGCTGAAAAAAGGCAAAAGTTGGGTGACTTGGTGCATAGCGCCGAGGACGGCTTATTAGGTATGTTCCTTAGTGTCATGGCGTGTGCACTATGCCTTCGTCCTTATTTCTCCCTTTTTGACTTATTGTTCGCTTTGTGTTGTTTGCAGCTGACTTAATGGGTGAAGGGGCGTCCAGTCATGTGGCCGAGACTGTTGTGCATGAGGGTTTTATGGTGAACCCGACTGAGACTCAGGGGGTGCCCTCGCCAGGTAGGCGGGTTGCTACTCCTCCTGTGCAGCCTCTTTCGTCGAGGACTCCACCGTCGTCTCCCCCTTGTGATGTGGTTCAGCCTTCTCCTCTGCGTCTGACAGCGCAGCTGGATGACCCCCCTGTCCATACTGCTCCAGTGGCCACTGAGGCAGCTGTGGGTTTGGAGGGGGAGACCCAACGCGTGTCTCCGCCAGACATTAGCGAAGGCGATACAAAGGGCTTGCCAATTATGGACGACGACTCCAACGAGAAGCGTCCAGTCCCCGAGTTCGAGGCTGGCTTTTCGGGGGCTAGCCTTAAAAACGCGGATGTGAATCCTGATGAAATTTACATCCCTTCCTGGCAATTGACTACCAGCGCTCGGTTTGTGGATGTGAATAGCTGTAGGGAGCTGCTGGGTAATCTTGTGCCTCCCGCTGAACGCGAGCACCAGGCCAGTCGTCCTCATCAGGATCTTCTTGAAGACAACATGATGAGCCTGGCAAATCTGATCTCTACTTCCGCTGAGATTGCCCGGCAGTGGAGTTTCTTGGCCCATGAGCGCCAGGAATATGATACTAAGTTCAGTGAGGTGTGCGCGGAGCGCGATAGGTTGGCGCAGGAGTTGAAGCGCGCTAAGTGGGATGCTGTTACTTATCGCGAGGAGCGGGACAAACTTGACAAGCACTTGTCTGAGCGAGAGCAGCAGTGGACAGCTGCCTGTGCCAAAACCAACCGGACTCTGGAGGTTGCAGCGCAGAAACAGCAGGAAGCTGAGCGCTTATGGGGTGAGGCGTCGCGGAAGATCCTCGATCTTAATGAAAAGTTGGATCAGCGTCGTGATGCCTTGGTTGATGCTCGCGAGATGCTGAGGCAGAAGGATGCCAAGGTTGCAAAATTGGAGACCAAGGTGGCAGGCTTAGAGGAGGCCAACCTGAAACTTGAGCAGCAGAATGCTGACCTTGAGGGGGAAGCGTTGGATGCTCATGACGAGGCGCGCTTGGCGCATGAGGACCGGGAATGGCTTATGACCTGTTGTGTCCCAGAGGTTCGTCTTTTGCTCTTACTCTTTATTTTCCTGCTATTTTTCTTTTTTATGATGCCTAACAGGCTCTTGTGTACATTTTATAGGTCGCTTATCACGTGAAGAACTGTGATGAGGCGCGCCAGGCGGTTGCCGCTGTGAACGCTGCTGCCAAGTTGGTGGGGCGCAAGGCTGGGTTCCTCGAGGGGTTTCAGCATGCGAAAGATGGGAAGGCCCTGGAGCAGTTCCCTTTGTATAACAAGGACCTGGATGCTTTGTTTGAGAAGAAAACCGCAGAGTACGACCGCCTAAATGTTGAGTTGGTGGATTTCGTTGTGAGTCATCGAGACCAGCCAACATGTCATATCCTACGGTCGTCTTTTGAAAAGCAGGGTCTGACGCATACTAGGCGCAAATACGCCATGAAGAAAACTGATGCGGGTCCTCCGGTTGAAGGTGAAGCTCCTGGCCCTAGTGAGAAGCTGGATTTGTCTGATTCTGAGGAGGAGTTTAGTGATGCTTCTGAGGGTGCAGCGCCATAGATATATGTATTTTTCTTTTTTGGAACCCTGTAATGACTTAATGAACGATATGTTTGCGGGTTTGAATGTTAGTAAGAATTTTAATTTTGTGTACTGTTTTGTTGTGCGATTTGTACATCTTATGTTTTTTATCGCTGTGTAGTGTTTAGGTGGCGCGCTATATCTTAGCCATATGGCGCACCTGTTTAGAGGACTGCAAGTTATTTTTGCCATCTTTTAATTTTAGACATTGCATCTTAGTCATGCAATATTTAAGTGGCGCGCGATATCTTAGCCATATGGCGCGCCTGTTTAGAATTTGCAAGTTGTCTTGCAATTTTTGATTTGACATTGTATCTTAGCCATACAATGTTTAGGTGGCGCGCGATATCTTAGCCATATGGCGCGCTTGTTTTAGAGTTTGCAAGTTATCTTGCAATTTTTAATTTGACATTGTATCTTAGCCATACAATGTTTAGGTGGCGCGCGATATCTTAGCCATATGGCGCGCTTGTTTTAGAGTTTGCAAGCTATCTTGCAATTTTTAATTTGACATTGTATCTTAGCCATACAATGTTTAGGTGGCGCGCGATATCTTAGCCATATGGCGCGCTTGTTTTAGATTTTGCAAGTTATCTTGCAATTTTTAATTTGACATTGTATCTTAGCCATACAATGTTTAGGTGGCGCGCGATATCTTAGCCATATGGCGCGCCTGTTTTAGAATTTACAAGTTGGTATATGTAACGATATGATGGGTAACAGAATAGAAGTTTAGGTTAGGGAAAGAAAAACGACCGTCATATTAAATGGCTAAACAGCCTTCATTACAATAGACTTGGTGACTACATATAACATTTTCTTAGTTGCGCTGCATTCCACGTGCGTGGGATCAGCTTGTCCTCTAGTGTTGATAGCTTATATGCTCCTTTCCCTAGCACTTCGGTGATGCGGTATGGACCCTCCCAAGTGGGAGTGAGCTTGCCTGCTGGAAGCACTCCGCTGGCTTCGTTGCTTCTTAGGACAAAGTCGCCGACTTTGAAGGTGTTCAGTTTGACCTTGGCGTTGTAGTACTTTTCCAACTGCTTTTTGTAGTTAGCCTCTTTTATCGCTGCCAAGTCTCGACGTTCTTCCAGCAAATCCAAGTTGGTGCGCAGCTCTTTTTCGTTGTCGGTGTGGCGTGCGGACAGGACTCTTGCGGAGGGGCACCCTATCTCGGCCGGGATGACTGCTTCGGAGCCATAGGTGAGGCTGAACGGGGTTTCGCCGGTGCTCGTTTTTGTTAGGGTTCGATTAGCCCATAGCACGCTCGGTAATTCCTCCGCCCAGGCTTTTCCTTTCGTCCCTAGGCGTGCTTTGATGCCTTCGACGATGCTCCTGTTGGCGCGCTCAACCTGGCCATTACCCTGTGGGTGAGCGACTGATGTAAAGATGGGCTTGATGTGCAGCTCTGTGTACCATTTTAGGAGTCCTCTATCCGCGAATTGTGTTCCATTGTCTGTGACAATCTCCATGGGTAGACCGAAACGGCAAATGAGGAACTCCCAAATGAATTTCTTTACTTGGCTTGCGTTGATCTCTGCTAACGGTTTGGCTTCTATCCATTTCGTGAAGTAATCAATTGCAACGATCAAGTACCGCCGCTTGCCTGTGGTCATGGGGAACGGCCCTACCAGGTCGATGGCCCATTTTTGAAATGGCCATGCGGATGTTACTGGTATCAAGTCGTTTTTGGGGCGCATGGTGTTCGGCGCGTGGCGTTGGCAAGAGTCGCATCGTCGTATGATTTCCAGCGCGTCCAGATGCATGCCAGGCCAGTAGTAGCCGGCGTTCATGATCTTTGCCACCACCATGCGCGGCCCCGCATGTATACCACATATCCCTTCGTGGATTTCCCTGACAAGGTAGTCTGCGTCTGTTCCATCGACACATTTCAGCAATGGCCCCAAGTAAGATTTTCGATACAACACTCCATCTTGCATTTGGTACTGTAACGCTTTGTGTTGTATCTTTCTTGCCTCTGCGCGCTGACTTGGCAGTGTGCCTGTAGTGAGGTAAGAGACGATGGGGGTCATCCAGCTGTCAATACCTACTTGAATTACATGGACCTCTCTGGGTGGTACTGAAGGTTCGGCTAGCACTTCCACGCGGACCTCTTTTGCTAAATGACCAAAGTTTGTGGATGCCATTTTGCTTAGAGCGTCAGCTGGTTTATTTTGACTGCGACTGATGTGGTCGATGGTGCAGCTTGAGAAAGTAGCCATTAATTCCTTCGCGTACCGAAGGTATGTTGCCATGGATGGGTCTTTGGCATCATACTTCCCGGTAATTTGTCCTGCTACCAACATGGAGTCTACATGCGCGAAAACGTGCTTGGCGCCCAGTTTTTGCGCGATGCGCAGGCCTGCAAGGAAAGCTTCGTACTCGGCCTCGTTGTTCGTTGTTTTGAATTCTAGGCGGATTGCGTAGGTGAACTCGGCCCCGTCAGGGTGGACGAGCCTGACCCCCGCACCTGCGCCATCATCGTTTGAGGCTCCGTCTGTGTACAAGTTCCAAATTGCCTTGTCCTCACATTGTTGCTGTGGGCCTTGCTCAGCCTTGCACTCTTCTATTTTTTCTTGTGGTACCTCGGCGATGAAATCCGCCAGGACTTGTCCCTTGATTGCTGGTCTGGACTTGTAGAAGATGGTATGCTCGCCTAACTCAATTGCCCACTTTGCCAATCTCCCGGACAGTTCTGGTTTGGAGAGTACATTGTTCAGCTTGTAGTCGCTGAGCACATTGATTGGGTGTCCTTGGAAGTATCGGCGCAGTCTGCGCGATGCATGTACTAGGGCTAGTACCAACTTTTCCATCGTTGTGTACCTGGTTTCTGCATCTGTCAGGACTCTGCTGATGTAATAAATTGGGGTTTGGACCAGTTTGCGATCCACCATGAGCACTGCGCTTACCGCTTTTTCTGTGGCGCATAGGTACATTGTCAAAGGTTCTCGTGGTAGGGGCGCAGTGAGCGTTGGGAGATCCATTAGGCAGGCTTTCATGTCTTGAAAAGCCTTCTCTGCCTCGCTGGTCCATTTGAATTGGTTCTTTTTCAGGCAACTCTTTAGTGTTTCAATGAACGGGATGGATTTGGTTGCGTGGTTGGAGAGGAACCTGTTGATGGCGACCAAGCGTCCGTTCAGGGTTTGGACGTCCTTCAGCGTTGATGGAGACGGCATCTGTGCTATGGCTTGGATTTTTTCTGGGTTTGGTCGGAAACCGTCTTTGGTGACGATTACCCCCAGAAACTTTCCCTCCTCCATTCCGAATGCGCACTTGCTCGGGTTGAGTTTCATGTGGATCTCTTTCAAGTGCCTGAAGGTCTCTTCAATGTCTTTCAACATCTGATCCTCTTCTTTGCTTTTGATGACTAGGTCATCTACATAGACTTCGAGGTTTTTGCCAATTTGTAGTGCGAATGCGCGGTCCATCAGTCGTTGATAGGTGGCTCCCGCATTCTTTAGCCCAAATGGCATCTTTGTGTAGCAAAAAACGCCTTTGTCTGTTCGAAAAGCAGTTTTGTCCTCGTCCTCGGGCGCCATTTGGATTTGGTGATAGCCTTTGTAGGCGTCCAAAAAGCATTTGAATCTGAATGGCGCGAGGGAGTCGATTTTCAAGTCTATTTCCGGCAAGGGGTAACAATCCTTTGGGCAAGCTTTGTTGAGGTCAGTGTAATCCACACACATTCTCCAGCTTCCATTGCTTTTCTTGACCATGACTGGGTTTGCGACCCAGGTCTGGTACTTGGTTTCGCGCAGGATCCCTGCCTTCAGTAGCTCATTGACTTGCTCGTTCATTGCTTTGGCTTTTTCGGCGCCCATGCTCCTGCGCTTTTGTGCGATCGGCTCAACCGAACGGTATGTGTTAAGCTTGTGTTGGGCGAGCTCTCGCGGGACCCCCACCATGTCTGATGGTTGCCACGCCAAAACGTCTAAGTTCTTTCGCAGGAGCTGCTTTAGGCGTTCCCGTGTGTTCTTCGAGATGGCGGCCCCCAGTGTTACCGTCTGTTCTGGGAACTTGGTGTTGAGGATCCACTTTTCCGGCTCAGTGCGCGGGGTGGCCTTTAACATTTTGGCGGGATGCGGCTCTTCCGTCATGACGCACTCTCTGTTGGCCCATATGATTGCTACGCCCGTTGGTGTTGGGAACCCAATGGCTCCATGTATCGTTGACGGTACCATGTTGTAGGCAGCCATTGCTTCTCTCCCCAAAATGATGTCGTAGGTGGACTTCGTTGGCACAACGAGGAAGGTGACATCTTCTGTTCTTGAATGCGCTTTGTCCCCCATCGTTAGACGGAAGGAAATTTCCCCCAGAGGTGATATGACTTCATTTGAGAAACCCATGATAGGGGAGTTGACTGGGCGCAGGCGCTGCTTGTCTTCCTCGTCTAGGAGGTTAAAGCATTGCTCGTACATTATGTCAGAGTTGCTCCCTGTATCTACCAGCGCGCGAGTGGTTCGATAATGATCGAAAATGGCTGTGATAACGAGTGCTCGGGTGGACGAAGGTCCGCCCTTGACTGTTGGGAAACGTACTTGTTGTTCTTTCCATTCTGCCACTTGGTCAGGCTTTCTTTTCGCTTGCTTTCTTCTGTCAGAGTGGATCATCAGGCTAACATTTTTGATCTTCTTTTGTGGTGGCCCTTCTTGCTGCTTGCGCTCGACATTTCTTAGCAAGTGCCCAAGTTTACCTGATTTTAGGGCCTCTTCGATTGCTTGCTTCAGCTGATAGCATTTGTCTGTGTCGTGCCCGATGTCTTGGTGATAGGCGCAGAACTTTCCTGGATCTAAGTTATCCCGTCTTTTGATCACCTTGGGTTCTGGGAAAGCTACGTTTTCCGTTGCTAACACCTGCGCTGGGGTTTTCGTGAGTGGGGTCCAATTGTTGTGACTCCTTCTTCCTGACCTGTGATCATTCTGTGTGTTTCCCTTGTGGTCTTGGACCTCAATGGGTTTGGTATCTGTTTGGGCGCCCCCTTGGAGTCGGTTCCAAACAGAGCCTCTTCCCCTTCTGTCCTGTCGACCATGCCTGGAGCGCGCAGCTTGCGCTTGCGCGTCCGTGTATTGAGGTGCTTGTACTCGGTTCCAGACAGACAGTTCTCTTTCTGTTTTTGCATATGTTTTAGCCCCCTTCATGATTTCATCCCATGTGCTGGGCATTCCGGTGCAGCCTGCTAGTGTGCGGATGAGGGAGTCGCATCGTACTCCCTGAGTGAAAGCTGCTTTCATAAGCTCGAAACCGATGGGCCCGATCTGCAGAGCTTCCCTATTGAAACGGGTGATGTAGTCTTCGATTGACTCATTGTCTCGTCGCCTGACTTGCAGGATGTCAGTTGAGTCGCGCTCAATTCGTTTGTTTTGACTGAAGTGGTCCGCAAACTTGTCTGTCAGTTCTTTGATGTTGTCAATTTTCCCATTTGGTAGGCTGTCAAACCATACTCGCGCAGCGCCCGTGAGCGTCTGCGCGAACATGTGACACCATGCTGGCAAACTCCACTGTGCGCATTTTCCTGCGACCTCGAATGTCCTCAGGTGGTCGTCTGGGTCCCCTGTTCCATCAAACTTACCCAGCGTACTTGGGATTTTTGTTTTGGGTGGCAGGGGTGCCAACGCAATGCGCGGGGTGAATTTTGACTTTTCCATGAACGATGGAGGATAATATGGTTTGGTTAGGTCGTCATCACTGGTCATAAAGTGCCCTCGCGCAGCGGTGTTGCTTAAGGGCTGGCTTATGTCACGCGTGAAGCGACTTTGAGACTCGTCTGAGTCTTCTCTCCATGTTGGGTCAGTTTCATGGTTGCTCCCGCCGTTGTTCCTTGCTGTGTTGGACGGTCCCTCGCTGTAGGAAAGCGTGCGGGCAGCCTCTCTGAGTTGTTGGTCCCTTAGTTTTTGGAGGTATACACGTTTCAGGGCTTCCTTTTGCTGAGTATACCATACCTCCGGACTAACCATCGGCGCGGCATTCTCGGCTGGGGAAACCTGATTCGTTTCGGTAATAAATTGGAAGGAGGGGGTCTGCCTTGCCCCTGAAGATGGGGTGACGGCTGGACCCGTGTTTGTTGTTTGTTGCTGAACATCTGCTGTGTTTCCCGACTGGCCGGTGCCTCCCTGGGCAACGTCGGTGTCGGAGTTAGCATTCGTGAAGTTTGGTAACGGTGGTATGAGAGACATAGTTACTGTTTTTGAGAAATAGAAGTTTTTAACGTTCTTGTATGCTCAAATAGACGGATGGCGCCAATGAAGAAACACCAATATAACAGTATATTAAGATGATAGCACAAGTAAGGACATTATTCTCATTAATGATTCAATGACTATTACAAGACTAAGATAGCTACTATTACAGCGCTTCGACTATAATCTAATTCTCGTAACTATGATTCTCCCTCTCTCCTCTTGTCCCCTTTCTTCGTCTGACCTCATAGGGTATTTATAGGCCACCTGAGGTCTTCCGTGATTGGACGAGGGGAGAATGACAGCTGGCTGTACGATTAGGCCGTTGTCATTCGTTGCGCTGTTCCTTCGCTATTGGTCCACGTGTCTTTGTCTGTCCTTTCTTGTACTATTCTGTACCTCGTACCTGCAGGCGATCGTGGAGCAGGGAATGGACGTCTCTTATTGGCTGGACGTCCCTTTCTTGTCGGTAATTAGCTGTCACACTACGAGGTACCCCGCGCCGCTTTCTAGAAGTCCACGTAGGCTTGCTGTGTTGGCATGTGTGGAGATGTGGGCCCGTGCGCTTGCGCGGTTCCCTATCTCTTCAGAAAATCATCTAAAGTCTTCTTAAACACAAAAATACATTTGTAGAGAAGTAGCATATAATATAAGTTGCATACTTTATGTACTTAAAAAGTTAAAGTGGACCTTTTGCGTCATGCTTGTAGCGTAAGTTAGCTTTAGCCTATCTATTATGTATTTTAATATACTTTAGAAACACCTAACTATACAAAAATAAAAAAACACGAAATGTTTTATAAAAATAGAAATTTATGTCTTTTGAAAACAGTTTCTAAAATAAAAAGAAAAACATAGAATTTAAATACAGAATAAATAAAAGCTAGCTTTTCTTAAATATAAAATGGTTTGTATAGATGCAAATATGCAAAAATAGTAAAAAAAAAAATAGTTGATTGAAATTCATTATACTTAAAGATGCTATTGTTATATGTGTTTTGTGTCAATTATATTAAGAACCAAAATAATTAAGTGTGAAGAGGTATGACCCGAATCCTATCAAAATAACTTGAGAAAGGCCACCCGACTTGGTGGATCCTGGTGAGGAAGAATCATCGATTTAATCAATATCAATCAATAATTCATTCTATCTTAAAACATAGAGTGAAAATAGTAAATAATTATTTTTAAGAAATTTCTCTACATAAAATAGTTTAATGTAAAATATCAATGGGTAAATCATGACAATATGTATGTTTACCAAACATATTAGCAAAATAGGCATTGACTTTTACATTTGTCAAAATAGATCATCGAAGTGTAGGTTATAGAGGTTTCGGAATATCGGATGTGGGCTATTAATGTGTCAGCCGCTCGGAAAAGGTGTTGGAATATCGGAGTGTGAGATATGGAGGTGGCGACAACTCTGAGTGTGGGCTATGAAGGTGTCAGGATATTAGAGTGTGGGCTATAGATGTACAGCTTATAAAAGTGTGAACTATGAAGGTGTCAGATTATTGGAGAGTGGCTATGGAGGTGTCGTCTCTACTTACCGTGATTGGTTGTTCTAAATTTATAGATTTACAATGTAAGGCTACTGGGTATGGGGAGCTTGAAGAGACCCGTGGTGATGCCACATGGGCCGTGGAGTCTCATGTACATCACCTCCACCCTCCTTCACGCGTGGAGACTGTGGTATTTTCCACGTCTTGCACGGACCACAACCCATTCAATTCAAAATTGTCCTATTCAATAAAAGAGGGTGGGGAGGATCATCACCGCACAACATAGGTTGGTGATAGAGGATTGTTATGAAGGATGAGGTGATGACGTGAAGGAGCTAATAAGAAAACTTGATGCGGCGCAATCCATACACCATGTGTCCATTTCGTTCTTAAACTTTGATTAAAGATAAAGGCCAATTATGTTCTTAAACTTTGAATAAAGAGAAGAAAAAGCCAATTAAAAAAAAATCATAAGGTCGTTCAAACAAAATCAAAGGCCATTTTGGCTCTGTTGGTCAACAGGGAACAGGGTCGTTTATGTGATTTATTACCCCATCACCTCGGCACTATGTAAATTGTAAATAGAAAGTTTAGATTACATTAAAAGGATTTTAAGAAGGATTTCAGATCATGACTTACTTACGTTTTTGCAGTTGCACACTTGAAAATTACAAGTACAATACCCTCTGGTTTACACAGCAACAGATAACTAATAAATGAATCACAAAACTGCCATAAACACACACTAAAAAACATGAGATATGTCCAATTTCACACACCAAGCTTCCAAATCTAAAATAATATCTAATTGTATGATCAATAAGAATGCATCCATCTATAAACTCTGCTTACGCAGCAATTGGCGAATCCTGCAAACCCAAATTTATTTGCAAATTCAATTAGAAAAAAGCTCAAGTGGAATTTATGAAGTAAAAAAAAAATAGTTATAGTTGTGTAATTTCAATAGCAAGCACATAATTATTTTGTTAGTTATTAAAAACAACTAATAGCAATAACTTGCCGCGAATAAAAGGATGAAATAACTAATTTATCAATATTTAAGGAATCTTAATAAAATATTCACCAAAACATACCTTAGCAGTCAAATTTGAGACTGCCAAATTCCATTTTTGTCTAGTTTTGGTTCCTGCAACTTGTCCAGCCTTCGCCACTTTACCAAAAGCTCCATTTAGCCAAGCTGCTCCAGCAGTTACATACCTAAACATAGTTTAAAAGAAATAACTGATATTAACCAAATTTGTTAAATACCGAGAGCCCAGTATCGTCACTTATTAGCAACGATAATGATGCTGCCTCAAACTTAGATAAGTTGGGTTACAAGAAAGTGAAGGCCCAACCTGCTTGACTTGACAGCTGATCCTGTGTCATTTAGTTTCCTCTCAGCTGCCATTAATGCAGCCATCGTTTTGTCTGAAACTTGAAGCTTTTGATCCACGGATTTCACCTTTTCATTTACAACTGAGACACCAACATTAAACTTCTCTGAAAGTCTTACTCTTTTCTCGAAAGAATTCACTCTAGCAGATGCATTGGCTCTCAATTGATGCTTCTCATCAAATGCTTTAGCTTTATTCACGGCATCTTGCCTAATTGCTGAACCTTTTGCTAGAACGCTTGAAACGACGTCTTGTGCTTTACTCATGTACACATTTCCACTACGAGGAGAACTACTGTTGGACTGTTGAACACGTTATTATAAGTCAATACAAATGTAATATCATTTATTCCTTTGTATGAAAAACAAAAACAGAATTGTAAGCTAGGAAGTTGGCTGATGTCTAGTGTGTAAGCTATTACCTCTGTTGCAGATGGTGAAGTGTTTCCTGGGGCCATGCTTGTTGCATTATCTACTTCACGAACTTCCTGCAAGAAGTGACATGACAACATAAGTTAAAACACAATAAAAGAAAATAATTGAGATATATTTTTATGCCAGTAAAAACTATACCCGCAACTCAGGTTTCGGTACATAATTTTCTGCAGGAGTGATGCTAACAATCTGATCTACTATGGTTGCTCCCTGTAAAAACGTACATAGAATATATAATTTCCAATTTTCACAGAAGATGTGTTATACATCTGATTTATAAGAATACATAATAGTAACTACCACTTCGAAGCTCAAATTAGCCTCCACAACAACATTTCCTTACAAGCATTTTACCAATTGGTAGCAAAACCCAAGGCTATGATATATTCTTTGTTGTTATTAACTTCATTCTTATTCTTTAGATACTAATATACTATATATCAATATAATAATACTTATGCCTGGTCACTCTAGGGAAACAAAACCAAATATATTGTATTATCTTTTGCAGGATTCATATAGTAAAGAAAGTGGAGCCAGTCAGAGAACACTTCAGAATTCCAAGACATTGTGCAATGGTGAGTTGGTGGCTGCAATTTGCAATCTAATCTTCATATTATCTATATGGTGTTGGAGTTGCTAAAAGTTAAAATAACATTTATTTCTTTAAAAGTGTGATGACCTAAAGTGAACCTTTGAATAATAAAATCAATATCGGTTATTAGCCTGTTCACAATTAAAATAATCATTATGACAACTTGACTTTTGGATGATGAAGATGCAACCATGTCATGAACCTTTAATAATTATTTTAAAAAAGAAGACAGCAAAAAATGCACCCAATATTATAGTGGATAGCATAAGCAGAGTAACTATATTACTTTAACTCTCTCAAACACAGTAAAAGAACATAGAAAGATATTGAATTATTGCAAAAGTGCAAAACACTTCTTTGGTGATAAGAGAAATACCCGATACAGTTCCACTAAAATCAAACTACTCGAAGTTGGCTAAGGCCGCTAAGCATTGGTTTACCATAACCAGAAAGTGTTCTAATTGATAACGAACCAACTAAATACTGGTAATAGTGGACCCAAGATGTGCATTAGTGCATAGACAGTGATAATTAATACCTAATAAAAAATTCGGGTTCATCCAACATAAAGACAAACAAAAGGTTGATCAGCAAAAGAATATTAAAATATGGTGCCAATACTAATGATCCTTTTATTGGAATTTTGCTCTTGTATTTCAAAGTATGACTTAAGAGTCTGCGCTGGACAAAGTGGAATGATATGCAGCCACAAACCTGTGGTCATAGTTTGTTGACTTGAGCAGTTGCAAATTGCTAAAAGCTCTTGAGAATTCTAAAATGATAAAATACACATACAACTCAATAAAGAAATTTCGATACATAAATCATAGATTTGTAACAATATTCAGCATCATAAGAAAAATTCCAATAAAGATCTCTCTCCCTTGATCCAAAAAGTTGGACCATGTTATAACTTAAATGGAATTTACCCTTGACTAAAAATTAATTAACATAATGATCCATGCAATCCAAACTTCTAAAGATTTTTTTAGCCTTAACTAATACAAAACAACATAACAAGTTAACAACTCTCCAGTCTTTATGCACCTCTAAAATCGATAGAATAAATCCTTGACATCAACATCTTCAAGGTGCAGGAATCTTAAATTGGGCTCTTTTATAGGGATATTCAGAAAAACAGAGAAGTTAGATTATTAAGGAAAGGAGTAGTCCTTTCTGTTCCGCATCTTTCGCCTACTTTTACTTAATGATCAAACAAAGTATTCCAATTTTGAAAACGGTAATAAACATATCTATTCAAGGTTCCAACAAATATAATAAATACAAAGAATAATAAGTGTCAAAACCCTAAAAGTGAATCATAACTACATTAACATGGTGCATTAAATAAAAAACTAAATTGAGGGATTACCGATAGCAATAATGCAATTTCAAGAGCCTTTGGATCTTTAAACGTGACAAATGCAGTCTTGTGTTGTTTTGAATCACTGAAACCCTCAAGAACAATCAAAATCAATAAAAACACGTATAATAACCATGAATCAATCAATTAAAAGTAAGATAAAGAATGAACGAACCGACAGATCTCAACTAGCTCGATATCACCAGAAAAGGAGAAAAACTCGTGAATTTCTCTCTCGGTTGCTAGATCTGAAAGGTGTCCTACTTGTACCGTTCTCGTCGTCTGAAACAATCACAAAACATAATTAAAAAATAAATAAAAAATAATAATTAAACAGATATATGAATCGAAAAGTGGTTAAAACTTAAAACTCACCTGCATTTCAATTGCAAGGCACAAGACAGGATTCAGGTCTGAATGTGAAAAGGGTTACAAAAGCGTATGAAATTTTTGGTGTGTGTGTATATATATATATATATATATATATATATATATATAGAGAGAGAGAGAGAGAGAGTAATTACACAATTAACAGATAAGCTGTGAAGATGATGAATGATGATGAAAGGCATTATATTTCGTCTTTTTTCTTCCAAAGTTATTTATTAATTAATTAAATAATAATAATAATTTAGGGTTTTTCAAAGTTTGAAGGCACCAAAGATTCTTGCTGATATGTTGTTTTCGCTCTTTAATTTAATTACGACCCTACGAGGCCCCTATTCCTTTACCTATTTTGCAATAAGCTCCCTTATATTTTTTTCGGTAGTCACATTTGGTTTTAAGTGTATTATAACTCTTTTAACGATTTAATGATGCAAGAGAGTATTACAGATCAGTTTGGCAAAAATTTGTAGTTAGAAAAAATACTTTTGTATAAATTTGATAATTTAGCGGTTGAGAAATAATAAGCGAGTTAAGCCACAAACAAACTTGAGTTGAAAAAGTTGGTTACAAGTTAATGAGCCAAGCTCGAGGTTGGCTCGAGTTAGGGGCTGTTTGGTTGATTAATTGCTGAATTATTAAGAGGTCTGAATTGTTAAATGCCGAATTATTAAGTTAGCCTCTTAATGGTTAATTTTCTTGTCTCACATTGGTAAGAGAGCCTTATTAAGGTTCAACATAGTTCAGTGCTTAATAGTTCAATGCTTAATGGTTCAATAACATCCCAAGTCTTCATTCAGAAGCTGAAACAAACGCGTTGAATGCTGAATCATTCAGTGATGAATGGTTCAGAGCCTCATTAAGAAGCTTACCAAACAGCCCCTTAGCTTAGTTACACCTATATTCCAACCCAATACCTTTAAAAATATATGTGATATGTTCACCAAATCATATACTTTGGTAACTGGTTAAGACAACATAGTCTGACCATTGTAGAGTGGCTAGAGGATCCCCTTATAGAGGGTTGTGATAAACTCTGCCACAACATAGAAAATCACCTTCCCAAAAAAAAAAAAAATTGACAAATTAAACTTTTTAGTTTTTAATCATATATAATTTGGCAGTGACTTTTATGTCATCAATGTCATTTTAGTATAACTAGATTTACTAGTATCGAATATGAAACTAGAAAAGCTCGGATTGTTTAATTATATTACTATTGATCATTAGTGGTAGTTGAAATTAGCTGTAACTTGGTATACTAGTAGTAAGATGCTACCAACCAGTGAAAGATAATGTGAGTTACTGCTGAGTAGTTGTAACTTGCGTAGTTTCACCTGAGCTTTCTATTTATATAAGTTACTAGTAAGGAACCCGCGCGATGCAGCGGCGATACCAATTTACAACGTGATACTTGTTTTCTATTAATTTACTAATCCTCTATGGTGATCTAGTAACTAAGGATTCTTACCCATTTACACCATACATACATGCTAGAAACATCTATTTACATATATTGCCATAAATTTTATACCTCCAACCAAAGACCATTACGGTGTTTAATTAGAGAATGTAATTGCAAGTTGCATCTTTCACAATTTGATTTAAGACCATGAAACCACTTATAACATAACCGATTTGGCTCTGTGGTAAATTTTTATTTTACTTTCAGACAGTCAATTTCAAAATTTTCAAACTGTAACGAATGGTTTGATTTACGGTTTATACTAAAAAAAACCAGCAATATGTCCAGAGTGGGTCGTAACATTGTGCTACTAAAAAAATTAAAAGGTCCGACGTATGGACTTAGATTCAAAGTCACTACTACATATTTTGAGTTGCCTTAATAATACAAAAGATTAGGGGCATTTAAGGGTGATTAAAAAGCTGATACCTTGATAGGCAGTTCAAGAAATCCAAGCACCCCAATATTTTTGCTTTTCACAATCATGTTTAGGATAATATATTATGGCCTTTTTAAATTGTCCCTAAATAGTGGTCCATTTTCAAATCTGGATAGTTATAGGATTTACTATTTTTCATATTATACCCTAGTTGTTAAAATCTTGCAAGTCAAAGTCAACTGATATTTTAAATCGATTAAGGTATATCTTGTTCCTTAATTGGTCAACTACTACTTAATAGCTCAAACTCGACAAAAATACATATCACTGGATCATGTATCGCAGTGTCTGATAATGGATCATATCATGAATTGATATCGAAAATTCTATGGAAACAACAGTCAAATCATAAATGGGTAAAGTCAGTATAAGTTTTGGGTGCATAAATGATAAAACGTTGCAAACAAAAAAAAATACAAATTCTTTCAAAATAATGAAACTTCACTAATAATTGTATACCACACACTGCACCTTTTTTGTAAAAATAAGTGTATGACTTTGTATGGGTCAACCGCGCTTTTTTTCGCACTTCTCGCCTAGGCCACAAGCAGAGCCTAATCGCCTTGAGTGCGTCTAAAACCTTTAATAACTATGCTATATACACAATGATTAAGAAAAATATTTGAGTTAGAGGTATAAGCTGAACACCACTTTGTAAATCAACATTCCACCTACTTTATATCAAAGGCTATCATATGGAAATATGATATCTAACCACATAAATGCTTTCGGCATCAGAATAGTTGTCTTTGTCTAGTATTTTCAAAGAAACTGTGGTGCCATTCAATTTAGCAATTTGATACATTCCCTATCAAAATATGAAAGAACATATAGTGGGATTATATAGGATGATATCTTAAAACCTGCAGTAAGAATTTATTAAATATTTGGTGAAATTTACCATGGGAGATATACGCGCAAAACTGTTGGTCGACCTAAACGGGTCGTATGACCTGCATAGACTATGACTATGACGATACCGGTCATATGACCTGGATAAACTTTGGCGATACGGGTCGTATAGGCACTAATCTATATATTTTAAATTAACACCTAACCAAGTCAGATACTACACATGTGTTGATGGTTTTTTTTTCTCTGTCATTTCTTATTCGATCAGATAAGGGAGCGATATGCTAGAATTAAATAAGGTTCGACTTTTGTATACCTTCCTTCAGCCACGCAAACTTGTTACCTATAATTTTGTTGCATAAAATACAAATATTAATGCAAGATACAGAATATATTCAAGTTGCATCAGCTAAACATCAACATTGAGATTCTACTAAATGCATATGTAATTAAACGCATACTCAATACTACAACGGTCAACTAAATAGCATCAATGACATTTTAAACATGACAATTGGCAAAGATGTAATAAAAAATATAGTAAATTTCATTTAGTGATGGCCATAGTTAGTTATCTCTTACCGAAGGTTGACTCTTGTTCATAAGCCCTTTGGAAAACTTCATTATTCATAAGCCCACATGAGTAGCGAAACCGCCGGCCTTGATGGTCTAACCTCTCCTCCATTAAGTCTTGCTAGCTATATGCATCTCGATTATTATGTCCAAAAATCCCCGTATCTACACGAAGAACTAATTATAATGGTAGGTTTACGGCTGTACGTATATTTGGGAATGCATGATAGATTTATACTTTTATATCTAGTTATTGTCCTCCTCATATATTAGATAGATCCATACAAATTTTGAAAATGAAGGTAATTTTATTGATATTCAAAGTCAGAAAATAAGAACATATGACATCTTACCATGGTGGTGCATAGCGGACAATGTCACTAATATTCTTAGAAGTTGAGATGCATTTGTATGTTGCAGGGCATAAAGCTAAAGCTAAAGCTGGAGCACCCTCTTAGATTCATATCGGTGATTAGATTCATACTGAAATAGGTAAACACGAGCTTAATTCATCAGCAACAACAACAACAACAAGAAGCAAAATCACAGGACCTATTTGGGGCTAGTTATGCAATTATTAAAATTTACTAAAATAATAAGCCTAGTCTAAAAAATTAATCAGGTATCATCAGAAGCAGAATTACCTAAAACTCAGTTAACCTTAGCTTTGGCTCTGGCTCATCTTGGCTTTAACACAAACCATAGAACAAACAAGACAATCACGAATGCGGGAATGGTGGTAAAATGAAACTCAACCTCAACTTTTTTCTGTTTGGTGTACCGAATCTGGTACAAGCTGCATACCGTAGTGTTCAGCGTTCACATATTCTACAAAACCTACACAACATACGATATTAGAATTGTGTGAGCTGATAAAATGGCATCCCAATACTTAAGTGCTGCTAAATCAGAAGCTCTAAACTGATAGACAAAGAAACATAAAATGGGCAATAATTTATAAATCCTAATCAAAACCTTGTCTCTCTTTCCTGTATCAACCTTCTTTCTTGTGGTTGTTATCCCACATATGTGCCTCATATACTCAGCCATCTATGCCTTATAAAATTTAGAAACAAACACCAAATGTGTTCATTAAACCTGTTAGAACCACAATTCTTTAAATCCCCAATTGAAAAACGCAAACTGTAACACTGGAATTGTAATGCACAAAATCCAAACGCACTTAAATTCGAAACCGTAGCTAGACTTTGATTTATGAAACTGAAAATAAATAAGGGCAAATAATACCTGGTTAAGGATTCATGCGAAATTAAGAGCAGAGAAGAAGCAAATGGAGGCGGTAAGCACAATGTGGCAGCATCAAACCTAAACCACCCTAGAATGACGCATGTTGTAGATATCATTGACATCTTCATCTTCTTCATTATATGTGCAGACTAAAAACAACCAACAAAAGCAAAAAAGAAAATGAGCCGAACTTATACCTTAATAGCTGAGAAGAAATAGATCAGACATAGATAATGATAAACAAATATGTGTAAGGAGGTGAAAGGTAAGTTAGCAGGAGCAGACAGTCCAGAGCCTGGGTTAGGGTTAACTTTTGACAGCAGATACTGCATTAAGATTTTGGGATAAGGTTTTGATTCAAATTTCAAAAATTATGAAATCACCTTAATTGCCGCCAGCTCCTAATGTTTCAATAGTTATGCTTCATGAGTTGTAACCTATGCATTAAGGGTTCATTTTAAGAGATTATTGGAAATGACCATTTTACCCATCCTATATGCATTATAATATAGTATAGATAACTATACAGTTAAAAATGCTAAATGTTGTACTATTCTAAAAAAAAAAAAAAAAAGTTGCAACGTTGAGTCTCAATCATTGTGATAACTCAACCCATATATAGGAATCTTTTTCAACACGCAAAATCAAATTTTCATTCTCACATAGAATTCATTTCCATTCTTTGCATAATGTTCGCTTTATTCAATTTATTGATTTCATACACTCAAAATACATTAATCTAAGGCCATAAGTATTGGCTTGCAAGATTAGGGCCCCTCCTCCACCATTTGATTGGCTCAACCAAAAAGTAGGTTTTCAGGCGTTAAAAATTTAACGCTGAAGGCCAATTTTGCAAGATTAAGGCCCCTATGTAGCGGTGTTGAGGTGTTAATTTTGTTTTAAGGCCCCATTAGCGTTCGAATACACATGGTCTAAAATGAGACAACGCAATTTACTGATTTAGAAAGTATACATGATAAAATGGGATCGATACAGTGATACACAAGACCTACAACTTTACGTGATTACGTGTAAATATCAAAATCAATATTTTAATACATTATTTTTGTTGCAAAGTGAAATTTATATTAGACACGTATAAATTTATTGACTTTTAAGTAATTTCACAAGAATTATATATACATTAGTTTTAAAACTTTCATGAATAGTACTAACGGAGTTACTATTCAACTCTGTTAACTTACTATTTAACTCAGTTAAGTTGCTATTTAGCTTAACGGAGTTACTATTCAACTCAGTTAGGCTACTTTTCAACTCCATCAAGTTACTATTTACTCTGCTTTTTTAATTTTTTTTTCCTAAATCCGTTTTTTTTCTCCGTTAAGTTACTATTTAACTCTATTTTTTTAATTTTCTTCACTTAACTCTATTAGGCTACTACTTAATTATGTCTCCGTCAACTACTATCCAACTCCGTAAAGTTACTGTTCAAGGCCGTCAAGTTACTATTCAACTCCACTCAACGTCGTTAGGTTACTACTTAACTCCGTTAGGCTACTGTTCAACTCCGTTAGCTTAACGGAGTTACTATTCAACTACGTTAAGTATTTAACTCCAGTCAGGTTACTATTTACTTTGTTTTTTTTAAATTTTTTTCCGCAACTCTTTTTTTTCCTCTGTTAAGTTACTATTTAGCTTTTTTTTTTTTTTTAATTTTCTTTACTCAACTCCGTTAGGCTACTACTCAATTCCGTCATGGTACAACTCAACTCAACTCAACTCCGTCAACTACTATCCAAGTCCGTCAATTTACTATTCAAGGCCGTCAAGTTACTATTCAACTCCACTCAACGCTGTTAGGTTACTACTCAACTCCGTTAGGCTACTATTCAACGTCGTTAGCTTAACGGCGTTACTATTGAACTCCGTCAGGTTACTATTTACTATGTTCTTTTAATTTATTTTTTGCCGCAACTCCTTTTTTTCCTCCGTTAAGTTGCTATTTAACCATGTTTTTTTTAATTTTCTTTACTCAAATCCGTTAGGGTACTACTCAATTCTGTCATGTTACTACTCAACTCAACTCCGTCAACTACTATCCAACTCTATCAAGTAACTATTTAAGGCCGGCAAGTTACTATTCAACTCCGTTAATTATTGGTTCGCCACATCAGATCCGAAAGCCAATATTCTTGCAACTTATACACTAGTAACAAACACTGGAAAATTAAAAGCAAGGCTGTTGTAATACTAAAAGAAATTGCCTCGTCCTTCCACTGTTGTGCGTTACATACACAGAACTAGATACCGGTTTAACCTAGGCGCAACGCGCCGCCTCGATTACCACTAGTTAAATTGATATTTCAATGTATTATGTATTTTTCTTTGTCCAGTACTTACTTAATTACTAAAAAATATTTTACCGGTCGTATTTTCACAGTTCGACATGGCACGGTTTAAGTGGGAAATTTTATAATTTGCATTCAAGTAATTCCAATTATTTGTTTCTAATAGTACAGAAGCATCGAAAAAAAATACAATTATATTTAGTTGCCCATTAGGCCATTACTAAAAAGTTGGTAACAATCACATCTTAAACCCGTATTCAAACAAGCAGTTATGGTTAATATCACTACAGTGTATGATCATGAATAGGGCCAAATTCCAACTTAATATTTGCATTTGATGTTTTAGGCTGTCCGGCACTTCATTTTCACATGTGAAAAATCTCATCTAAGTGCAACATCATTTTTCACACCTCCATTGGCCATCACTTGGTGGTGAAAATGCCTTTCATATATCACATGATCTCATTGACCTCCACATTATTTCACATCCCGTTTGAATGGGGTCTCTCCCCATGAGAAAATCCACGCCGTGGACCATGCATACGCGGCATGGTGCTCTATGAGTGGGCATAGCTCCACCTCACCTTCACGCTTGAGAAAGAAGGGTGCACCAGATATATGGTTTTAATCAAGTGTGGAAGTAAACGTTTCAGTATTTTACATCAAAAATAAACACAACCACGGACATTAAACATAGTCCGTATTTGTGAATATATTCGATGCTTACCATTCATTACACCTCTTATATACTACCTTTCTTGACACGAGAACCTTGACACACGGGTATTTTATGACATTTAAAAATGCGTGTCATAAAAAAAATGTCATGTTTTATAAAATATGATCAATTTATGACAAGCAAATTTGATTGTCATTATTTTTGTGTCATAAATTTTTGAGTTTCAAAATCCTATTTTCCCTCTCATCAATTTCATTTCCCCCCTTATACACATTCATCTAATCCTAAATCATCACTCAGTCACTTAGCGTCCAACCTTCACTACATTTCATCAAAAGCCATCGCAGCCTAACTCAGCAATCAACATTCACCAATTTGTTCTATTATTATTGTTAACATTGCCTTAAAATTGTTGATTAACAATAAGATGGCGAATGATTTATCTCTCGATTTGGAAGAGCTTCGTCACCTTCAAACCATTGCCAAGCGCCCACGCGTTCTTTCTCTCATTTCTTCCCATATTCGAACCCTCCAGAAGGTTATTATTATTATTATTATTATTTTTTCTTTACATTTCAGTAACTATACATTTGTATTTATTTATTTATTTATTTACTTTTACAGTATTCTGATTCACTGATTTGTGACTGTTCGTATGAATTTGTGAATTTTGTTTTGTTTTATTTTATTTTATTAATGAATTGGATATTGTTAAGGGTTTTTTTTTTTTTTTTTTTTTTTTTTTTTTTTTTTTGAGAATAAGAGGTGTAGAAACATGTGATGTGAGGAACTTGATTAGTTTCAGGATAGAAGAACTACTGTTTGTTTGAGATTATTTATTGATTAAGCATTATCTATTTAAATCGTTTTTTCATACCTATGATGATTTGAATTTCTCCATAGAATGTTATTATGATTAATCATTAATGTAGCTTCCACACTAGCCATCGCAGCCTAACTCAGCAATCAACCGTCTCCACAATCGCACGACACTATCACCAATCAGGTTCGTTTGATTCAACTTCTTTGTGTTGGTTTTTGGGTTAGATTTTGTTTGCTGTTTCTTACAACATGTTCAATTCATGCGATTATATGTGGCATTGTTTGTAATTTCTTTGTGTTAGTGTGAAACTTGTAATCTCTAGGGTTGAATTAGCCAACAATTGTTATTTTTTTAATGCACTCCAACTATTTGCTAAAATGCCTAAGTGAACTAGGAGGCAAAAATAAGGGTCTATACAATTACATTGTCATGGCAACTTTATATTATAATCGATAATACTGTAAAACACTAGTTTATATTAACAATGCTTATTTTTTTCCAGTTTATATGTGGTTTTCTTGATTATAGTTGGTTCTTTTGATTTTTTTTTTCTTTTCAAGGCGTTAGGCACACCCAAGACACATAGGCCCAAGGCGCTTTAAAAGCAAGGACCCGATAAGCAAGGCGCACAGTAAAAACATGCATTCTTAGGTTGGGGAAGACAAAGACGAATACTCGGGTAATTTGCGAAAGATGGTCGAGTTTCGGGCAACCTTTATTTATAGGTTATATTTTGTAGCGACACAATATTTTTTGTTAATTTTAAAATTTTGTTAGTATATTTGACTTATGATTATGAAATAGATTGTTTTGGTATATATTAAAAGAATTTGTTTTTCTATAAGGATTTTGTTAGTGTGTGTATGTGTGTATAGGTATATATATGAATTCAGGGTAAATTCATAATTTATAGATTTTTTTTTATTTTTTTTTGTCAAAAAAGATGACACGCATAGCGTGTCGTAAACGTGTGTCATTAAGGCGTGTCATTAATGCGTGTCATGAAAGAGTGTCATTAATGCGTGTCATAAAAGGATGACACGCAAAAGCGTGTCATATTAATTTTATGACGATGCCTATAACGACTTTCTTTTGCGTGTCATAAACCCCCTTTTATGACGCGCAATGCGCGTCAAGAAAGGTCTTTTTTCTAGTAGTGTGGTAATTGTTAGGAAGATGTTCTTTAATAGGGGATGAGTAATGATAAGAAATTAAGAATACTTTGTAGGAAATAGGGTTCATAATTTTATTAAATAATAATAAAATAATCATAATAACGAGACCCTCGTTATTCATAGGAAATATAAAAGTATACTACCGATTACAAAACTAAAATAAAAAAAATAAGATACAAAATACATGTACTTAATTGAGATTCAAGCATAAGCTTTTGATGAACTTCAACCGAACCATCTAATATAATGCTCCGCTGCAAAAATAAACACTTGTTGTAGACGATTTTTGGTTGAGGATCGTGTTTGACACGGGGCCCTTAAAACAGATTCCGCGCCTCCTCTCAGACGGGCTGTCTCCCAGGGTACAACAACCGGAACAGTAGTCGTACTGCCGGAGATGGTCTTGAGCCCAAGATTACACCATGTAATTTGTGTTTGTAAAATTAAGAAAATGAAAGTTGTCAAAGTTTAGAGAATTCTTCTCGTTGTTGGAACTATCATGTGTTGAAACATGTTTATTTCTAACGAGCGTGTTAGAAATAATAATTATTTTCTTTTTGTAAAATAATAAGTTTCAAAACATGTATAATTTCTAACAAGCATGTTAGATATTACAATCTAAAAACAGACTTTCGTGTAGATTGTTGATACAATTTAAAAACCTTCTTATTAAAGGATTTTTGGGTTCACGAAAGTATAAAAATATTAATTGAGATTTTTGTTAAAATCTAATAAATATTTTTGGAAATATATATGTAGTACAAATCGGATTAATATGTATGATTGGAGTACAATCTTTAATCCGAAATACCGTGTTTACAAAACGAAAAGTTTTGATTCAAGTTTTCGGTTTCATTGGTTTTTTTTTGTGTCGGGTTTACATAATCCGAAGCATTAACAAATATTAACATGTATTTAGACGTTTCAAATACTAATTTTCTAATGAGCGTATTAGAAAAGACGCAATATTTGTTAACCCTTGAAAAATATTTGCTAGAGGTTATTTCTAACGAGCGTGTTAGAGATTAATCTTAGTAAAATATTTTCTAATGAGCGTGTTAGAAAATATTTTGGAAACCCATATAGAAACGTTTGGTGTACATTTTCGATTTTACTAAAGTAATCGACTTGGATCAAAATTCGGTATATGTATTTGTTTTTTTATTTTCATTTACATTTATTTTTGTAATCGGTATTGTACTATGTTATTTTCTACGAATAACGAGAGTATCGTTATTATTTCTTTTTATTATTAATTTAATAAAATTGTGAACCCTATTTCCTACATACTTATCCTGTACTAAACTCCATCTAAATTAAAACTGAACTTAAAAAATAAAAATAAATCAAGTGAAAGAACTATATGGTTAGTGTGTTTGATGTTTCGACAAGTTTTTAAAACGTTAGTCACATTTTGATGATTGTATTATTGTGAATTGATATCCAAAGTGGGCCCATTGATGTGTGATTCGAAGGACTTGTTGAAATGTAGTTGTCATTTATGTCTCTATAAATGTCTTGTAAGTACGAAATTGGTTAATCAAACAACATATTGATTAGAATGTGAATTCACCTCAACCACATATTAAAAAGTCGTGAAGGAATATCTTTTTACTGGTGACAAGTGACAACCTAAATTAAAATAAGTACGATTGAAGAAATACAATCTTTTTTTTTTGAACGTTAACTATCAGAATAAGCCATAGGATACAATTTGGTTGTTACAAACTTAAAACTAGGGGAGAGATAATTAATCGCCATAACTGATATAACCGAACCGAATTTAGCCAATAATCGACACAATCAATGGTTATGGTTATGAAATATCTTTAATTGACCTTGCGGTTATGGTTATGGTTATGAAGCTTTGGTTAACCGACATAACCGAAGCCGAACCGAACTTGTAATGTTAAGTCTATGTAATAGATTTATATTTTACACTAACCATGTAGAGGTTTTGTTTTTACTAAGATAAAACTATGTTAGTTATAACAAAATTATATTGACGTTATGATGTAGGTGTTATTTATTGTGATGAAGAATTTAACTTTTAATCAAATGTTTAAATATGTTTTTTTTCTTTGTTGAGAAATAACTTATTAAAAGGGATCATACATTTGGTAGTTTAATCAAAAAGTGTAGTTTTGGTTGTCTTATTAAAAAAACTCAAGCTAAGTCCAACACTATAGGTTCTATTTTTTATTTTGTAAACCCACTGGCTTTTAATGTTTTTACTTTTTGCGAAAAGTTAGTTTTAGTTAAAGTTTTTTTTATAGTTACCGAAATAATCATAACTGATTAATCGTAACCGAAGTCCGATTATGATTTGGTTAAAGAAATTAACCAAAACTAGTGGAAGGACATAAATGGAATTTTAAAATCTTGGAAGGATTTATTTCACAAATTTCAAAACCAAAGATTCTCTTCGCAGATTTTAGCATGTTTTTTTCAATTTCTTTGTCTCTGCCTTTGGCACAAGATGCCCTGCTACAAACTCATTATCCCTCAAACTAGCTAGAGGTGATACTCCTGTTAAGTCAACACAAGCCTGTTTCCTCCCAGAGTCCCAGCCCACCAAAAAACAAACAAATCTGCTGGTCACAAGGTGGATCTTCCTTTCGTGGGGTCCAATAAAAAGTTTAATTGACAGCTTAGCTTACTGATCAAGGAGGGAGGAAAATGTTCAAAAACTACATTCAAGGAATTTTAAATTTGTATAGATTTTCCCTATTAAATTAAAATATTTTTTATGGAAAATTAAAATGATTTCCGAATTTAAATTTTAAGTACCATCACAAGTCTTCTTAGTCCTTTCCACATCATTTACATCTGGCAATGCATTGACTTTTGACTGTGAAAATAGTTTATTTCATTTTGTACCTTGTAATTTGTAAAAAGTATAAAAACCACCCTTTGGTTTGTGTCTGTTAATCTTTATGCCCTAACAGTTCGACCAGCAAAACCTTATCTGGCTTGTATTCGATTCTCCAAGTCAGATAATTATTTCATATCATTACCACTATAAATTATAAACGTAAATTTATATTATTGGTTATTTTGTATGCTATTTAATTTGTACAATATCTTTTATATTTACAAGATTTATTTTTACATTATTCATCTTTACTTTTGTATTTATTAAAAATAATAATAACCCTTTTAATATGACAATCTTAACCATTTAAAAAATATGTGTTTTAGGTTGACGTGTTTAACCCGTTTCACACATGAGTGATGAGTCGTTTCCAAGTTACATGAAAATCAAATATGACAACATGTCAGCTAGTTTAAATTTTGGTTCTCTAAAAAATAATGTTCAAGAGACTAGCTTAGAAAATTAAATTGGTAACTCTATTTGCACGCTTGTTTTTCTTAAGATTTTTCATCTTTAAAGAGGCTAACACCGACTCAATCCAACGAACACGATTAGTTTAATCCAACAGCCATGATTAACCTGGGCCACAAGACATTCTGGACTTCACATTCTGGGCCTAGACTCATTTCCAACTACACGGGCCTGACTCCTTCCCACAGCTGCATATTATTTAGCCCAGCACCAAATCCAGCTAACCATATTAAAGCCCAACATCTGCACAATAGGCTTATGCAACATATTATAGTAACTAAGAAATAATCTATAATACATTATAAAGGAGGAGTGATGTACAACAATGTAATTTGCATTTCCGTACAACTTAACAAGCAACATGTACAACATATTTAAGCAAGAAATTTAAGGGTATTATGGGCATAAATGGGATAATTAAGACACTTAAGAGGGTAATATAGACATTTCATCCACCTCCTCCTTTACAATATCAAAAGACTTTTACCATACTACCCTCCTTCTTCCATCCATACCCTTCAATCATTTGCCTTCTTCCTTCATAAATATAGATCATTAACCTCTTGTCCCTTCAAGTTCCGTAACCCTAAGGATCAAATTGAAAGAGATTGATTGTGAAATTCAAGTCCTTCTCTTATAACATTCAATTGAAGGCCTACATGAACTATCTTGCCTTCAAAAAAATGCTTTTGTAAGAACTATTACTTATTTTACTATTTGCATTTTTTTTGTTTGTTGCACAAAGTTTGCAATGTTTTATATTGTTTTTTTATTTATGCACCTAGATTTGGACAAGCACATTGCAATGAACAATTTTGACTGCAAATCAAATTGCTGGATTTCCCAAGGTTAGTTTTACATGTCACATAAATTGCTTCTTTGATCACTTATCATTCCTCCTCTTATAACATTCAATTGAAGGCCTACATGAACTATCTTGCCTTCAAAAAAATGCTTTTGTAAGAACTATTACTTATTTTACTATTTGCATTTTCTTTGTTTGTTGCACAAAGTTTGCAATGTTTATATTGTTTTCTTATTTATGCACCTAGATTTGGACAAGCACATTGCAACGAACAATTTTGACTGCAAATCAAATTGCTGGATTTCCCAAGGTTAGTTTTACATGTCACATAAATTGCTTCTTTGATCACTTGTCATTTGTAAATTTTGTGTACTTTCTTTACGTTATAGATACAATGGCGTGCACTTGATAAGATAAATGTTGGTGTATGTGACGGTATGAGGTATGAAAAAATAAAGAAGAACATGCCTGAAGAATACAAGTATGTTAAATATGAAATATTCGATTTTTTTTCTTTTTTTTTTTGTAATTTTATACCTTTCCATTCAATGGTCTTTTTTTTAAAGGTCAAGGAAGAAAGACAAACTCAGGTATCGATATCCTCGTGGAGAGTTGTATCTTGATGTGATACAAAGGTACTGAATTCAAATACAAGGAAAAATCTCTGTTGAAATATAGAAAGTAACTAATTAAAGTTTTGGTATTTTAAGCAACGTTAAAAGTTTGCAGTTGTGTATATAACAAGTTGGAGCCGGTTATTATTGAGTTAGAACGACAACGCGCGCCTGTTGTAGTCGTATCTCACCAGGTAAGACAAGACAACCACAAAATTTTACCTCCACAAATGGGTAAAAAAACTAAAAATAAAACGGGTTAAACGTGTTTGTAAAGTGTATTTTAATACATGTTTATGTATCAATATAGCTTTTGAATAATATTTAGGGTATTAGTTTTTTATTTACATTTTTAAAACAAATGAACATTATTTTTGGTGGGTATGGCCTAAACCGTATGTAAATTACCTGTTACCCAACTCATCCATTGAAAGATTTGTGCAATGCAAACATGGGTTTAATGGATTTGTGCATTGCAGGCTGTTCTAAGAGCTTTATATGCCTATTTTGCTGATAGGCAATTGAAAGAAATTTCACACATAGAGGTAAACAACAAAACATTAGATCAATCTTTTCGGTCTTTTAATCTTTGGAAACACGTTAACACGTTTGAATATCGGGAATTTCATATGCCACTTCATAAGAAGTTCTGGTACCAAAAAAAGATACTGACTATATTTTTCTCGCGTAACGAACCCGCTGCAACGCGCGGGCATTACCACTAGTCTTTGTTATAAATGAGAAAACATAATTGATGTTCACAATTGATGTATGCATACACATTTTGAAGATAGGGGTTAGGATCAAATACACATTGAAAGAAAAATAGGAAGTCGTAGGAAATATTAAACGGACCCTGATTGAACTCATTCAAGCAGCATTGTAACCGTCTTATCGAACCCTACGACGTTAGTTTTTAGGTCTTCGTTTTTTTGGGTTTTAACTTGTATTTTTTAGAATATGTGTTATATCATTGTGTCTTTTTCTTATTTTCATCATTGTTTTGTGGCTCATTGTGTCATATTTCATGATCTATTGTATTTTTTGTATCCTTCTCACCCTTTTCAATTTTATTACACTGTGTAGAATAACTTGACCCTACAAAACATATACATTGTTTTTTGAATGACTAATGTTACCACCATTATATATTTACACAACATGCATCATTGCTTAGATTTGAAGTTTTGAACATATAATCTCCCCTTTAAGAAACATATATATGTGATTCACTGATTTGAAATAGACGTATAGACTAATGTTTAAAGTTATAGCCATTAAATATTTTATCTTATACTTTACTTGATATAACAATTGAAATGAGGAATATAAGATATTGATTTTCTCTAATTTAAAAATGAAAGGACCAAAGGTTGGCATTTCCTTTGTATGTATTTATACTTTCAAATTCCATTTAACTTTCTAAAAATAACATAATGACATAACAGGAGAACAACACAATGAACCCCAAAAAAACACAACACATGAACCATATCACCATCCGATCAAACACAGTTATTGAATATCAATCAATGTAGACAAACTCAACCCTTGTTCAAAAACCACCCTCACTTGGCACTAGCCAGCTCAGCACGGAGCTTCTTGGCGGCTGCAACCATGTTCTGCAGAGCAGGCTTGACCTCACCATACTTCCGGGTCTTGAGCCCACAGTCAGGGTTCACCCATAAAATGTTGGTCTCCAAGACTGCAAGCATCTTGTTAATTCTGTCATGAATCTCCTCCATGGATGGTATTCTTGGAGAGTGAATGTCATACACACCAGGTCCGATTCCAGCACCGTACTTGACACCCTCACGGAACACTGACAGCAGCTTCTCATCAGACCGTGAGTTCTCAATGGTGATAACGTCAGCATCCATGTTGATGATAGAGTGGATGATGTCATTGAAGTTGGAGTAGCACATGTGGGTGTGGATCTGGGTAGTGTCAGCAACACCGACATTGGTGATTCTGAAAGAGTGGACTGCCCAGTCCAAGTAGAATGCATGCTCGGCTTTCCTTAGCGGCAATCCTTCTCTCAAAGCAGCCTCATCAATTTGGATCACTGTGATTCCGGCCTTCTCAAGATCCTCAACTTCATCTTTAATAGCCAAAGCAATCTGGTAGCAAGTTTCGAATCTGAAAACAAACAGACAAGAATCCAAATTTAGCATATTTCTTTGTGGAATGATGTTAACGGTTTTTTTGGGTTTTGTGATATGATTATACCTGGGCTGGTCGTTACGGACAAAGGACCAGTTGAGAATGGTGACTGGACCGGTAAGCATACCCTTCATGGGCCGTTTGGTCATCTCTTGAGCCATTGAGGACCAGAAGACGGTCATGGCCTTGGGTCTGCTGACATCACCATAGATGATTGGTGGCTTGACACAACGAGAACCATATGATTGCACCCATCCGTTAGCAGTGAAGGCAAAACCAGATAATTGCTCACCAAAGTACTCAACCATGTCATTTCTCTGTAATTTTATATATACATTTAAGAAAATCATTGCAACAATTGATTGACATGTAATGTTATAAATTTTAAATATACCTCTGGCTCTCCGTGAACGAGCACATCAATATCAAGTTCTTCCTGGAGTTGGACAACCTTGTAGATCTCCTCTTTGATGGCTTTAACATACTCTTCCTCAGAGATCCTATAAGAACATGGTTTTGTGAGAAAAATTATCATACCGACATCATTATCAAGCAGTATAATTAATTACTCACTTCTTGGCCTTGTATTCACGACGAACTCTCCTGAGCTCGATGGTTTGAGGGAATGAACCAATGGTGGTGGTTGGGAGAATAGGAAGGTTTAGTTTCTTTTGTTGCGCATCCAGCCTGGCACTAACGTTGGTGGCACGACGGTGGTCTGAACCCCTCAAAGCAGCAGCCTGAGATACAATAAGGAGTGAGCATAAACTTTTATACCATAATGGAGCTATATGAATTCCCAATTTAAATAAATGGGAAGAAGAATCTTGATCACTTACAGCCTTTTGGACGGCTTCATTTGTCACTCTTGGGGAGGATTTTCTTGAAGCCTGAGCGGCAGCATTAGCTGAGAAGTATGCCTGTAAAGAATCAAAAAACTTGTCAAACGATTGTGTATTTGTTGAATAATGGATATAAGCAAATATGAATCGATAAATACCTCATCTTTCTGGCCAGCAAGAGCTTTAGCCAATGCATTGACTTCAACAACCTTCTGGGCAGCAAATGCAAGCCAGGATTTGATTTCATCATCCAACTTGGTTTCATTCACAAGATCAACAGCAGTGTGGAGGAGTGAGCAAGAAGTTGACACAACAAGCTTGTCTGCATATTCAGTAGGCCACATGTTATGCTACATAATTCAGGAAATTGAATGGAAAACTTTATAGCTAAAATAGAAAAAACTTACCTTTTCCTGCAACAGCCTCAAGTGACTCAAGGACAGCAAGGGATCCAGCAAGATCATTAGCCCAGATGTTCCTTCCATCGACAACTCCAGCAAATAGGTATTTGCCTGATGGGAAGCTGCTCTTGATCAAATTGAGAGTCTTTTCACCACGGATCAAATCAAAAGTGTAACCGGTAACTCCCGGCAATGAAGTCAAAGTTTTGTATGCTTCAGATGGAACATCAGCAAAGTAGGTTGCAACAAGAACATTAAGACCAGAGCAAGCTGATTCTAGTTCAGAGTAAGCCTTGGTGAAAGCTGCCAATTGGTAGGCCTCGAGATCCTTCACAAGGGTAGCCTCATCAAATTGGATCCATGTAGCACCTGCTTCCTTCAACTCAGCAATAACTTCCCTGCAGGAGTTGTTCTTGTTGTAATGAAAACTAGATTCCAGCTTAAAATATATAGAGTAACGAAAAAGATTAAAAAAGAGGTATACTTGTAGACCGGAAGGATTTTATCAAGAAGGGATAGAAGATCAAAGGTTTTCTCCACACCCTTTGCAGGTTTCGATAGCAACAAGTAGCTGACAGGGCCAACAAAGACTGGAACGGTGTCAACTCCAAGCTGCATGAAAAAGAATCAACAAACAGATTAAAACCGAGATATCTAAACCACTTATCTAAAGGACCTAAAGAACACATCAATAACACATACAGCTTTGGCTTCCTTGTATTCAGTCACGGCCTTGTGAGAAGCATAGGTGAATTTCACATCAGGGCCCAACTCTGGGACGATGAAATGGCTGTTCATGAAAAACATCGTAGCAATTCTTTATTAGTAATAGAACCAAAATTACGGTATAAATCAATAAGTTCCAAAAGCCTCGGTATGTAACTTACTAGTTGGTGTCAAACCACTTGGTCATTTCCATAGCAGGAACAGAGGCATTTCCTCTGGCCATGGAGAAATAAGTGTCGAAACCGATCTCACCGCCATTCCAGTTGTATCTAGATGGAACAGCACCAAGCATGGCAGTGGTGTCAAGAACTTGATCATAGTATGAGAAGGTGTTGCTAGGGATGTATTTGATGCCAGCATCAGACATCTGTTTCCAGATGGATGATCGGAGATCAGCAGCCACCTTCTGCAAATCCTCAGCACTGCTCTTGCCATCCCAGAAAGATTCAAGAGCGAATTTCAGCTCTCTCTTGGGGCCCATACGGGGATAACCAACAATGTGAGATGCCATTGTCCTGTTCCGCCACAAGTTAAAAACAACTTAACATATAAACATCGAACTGTTCTGTTAACTTCGGTCAACATCAATGCGTAAATCTAAAATTAAAAGTTGAATTCAACTAAACTGTTTCCTGAATGACCAGAGACAAAGCAATAAAAGTTGAATTCAGCTCTCACACCGACACCGACACAGTCACACACTCACACCTAGCACTTAAATATCGATACTATGCTCCAGATCTGGTCATTATACCCTTAAAAGGCTAGTTTAAATTAAAGATCTAGACTTAACTTAATCAAATAAAACAATCAAATGTTACTCATGTTCCAATTAAAATGATCATAGTAAAAACCTCTAGTTACCTGCCAACCCTAGGTACTATTCTTTTACTAATTACTATTTACTATGAGCTGATAGTAACTAGCAAAAACTAAACAGCTATCAACAGGGCATAGGTATTGACATGCAGGAATATTTTCACCTAATAAACTGATTAATATATATTTTCATTCTACACATATATAAACCCTAAACATGAAGTTATGATGTCACACCTAATGTAGAGATGCACTTTAGGAACCTGAAGCAGACTGCAAGTTGTTCGATTAGCAGCAAAGCAAAATGTGAGTGACCTTAAAAGAATCATTTCATAAACTAATCGAGTTCGATTCGATACAGGAAGCAAGATCCAGTTGTAGATCAATAACTCCAAACACTCTAGAACACCAGATCTTAATAATCTTATCTCATTATCACTAGTTATTACTTACAAGTCCATATACAGCCAAAAAAAACAATAAAAGAGATCAGATCATGTGATCCTCATTTATCCACTCACTTAATATTCATTTACCAAGGCAAAAAATTCACAAAAAATAGCTACATTGCATGTAATGGTAAATAATCCAAAATCTACATAGATCATGAACGCTTACTTGCAAAAATGCAGATCTAGATTTATTATTTATAAATTTATAAAAAAGGTGAGATTAGTATTAATATTTAGATTAATAAGAGTGTGAGTAGTCAGTCGAAAGCAGGCGACAGACGTAGGTCTAAATGAGTGAGCAGGAACAGAACAGGTGCGTACCTGTTAGAAATGGAAGATACGAAGGATGGAGAGTGGTTGGTTTCGAAGATCTTCCGGTTATAGAGAAGGGAAGAATTGGTTGAGACGAAGTGGAAGGATGGGGAATGGGGATATTTATAGAGGGTTTGGGGGTAGGAGATTGTGGTTGGTGAGTGGTTGAGTGGGTGGGTAGATCAGATCTGTCAGGTAATTAACAGAGGTTTGGGTTAAAAGTTAAATATCAAGCTACGCCTGTGATCACGCGCCCTATCAACGTCTAACTTGCTCATTTTCCAATTATCTAGTTATTTTTTAGGGAAAATGGCTAAAATAGCCCGTTGACCGGGCGTTTTGCATAAATAGCCATCTCCCATGTTTTTGGGAGAGACGAGACACGGCTATCAACGTGTCTGAACCGTCTCCGAGACCGTTTGGTTTTAGATCCAATGGCCAACCAACACGTGGCGTCTCTGATCCCGAGGTTGTACCGTCTCTCTCCAGACGGGTCAGAACTCTCTCCCAGACGGTTCACGTTTCCCCATGCCGGCTGCCTTCGGTTCAACCGTCTCAAAAGACGGGTCACAACCCCCAAGTCGTCTTAAGCCGTTTTGTGCTACCGTCTGAACCGTCTCACGAGTGTATATAAATACCCCAATTCACTTAACGAAATTTGCACCCACCGCTCTCCTCAAAGCTTTCATCTTCCAAACCAATGACGTTTTTTGCTTTCCCAGCCGAAGCCTACCGGCTTACGAAAATATTGTCCGATTACTTGGATTGTTGTTTCATCTGCGTACGGCTACTTGGATTGTTGTTCCATCTGCGCGTGGTTTAACCCATGTAGAATGGATCGATGATGTGGTGGTCTACATTTGAGGCAAGTTCGTTCGCTTCCCGAATTTATGTCTCGATGTTCGACGTGTGCACACTGAGAACTATTGTTACATAAAACGAGGAAACGTCTCGGACTTGTCTGTGTAGAGCACATACACCATTCGAAACAACGTCTATGTAGACCACTGCTACTACCACCGTTGTGGAGGACAAAAGATCTAACACTAGGATGTAGTCTTCAATAGTTGGTTAGACACTTCGATTACTTCAAACAAAGTTCTTAGTTCTGGAAGTAAATTTAGGAAGTTTGTTGTAATAGTATAGTTTGTTTATTGTGATTGTAATAGTATAGTTTGTTTATTGTTGTTGTAATAATATAGTTTGTTTAATGAAATATTTACTTTAATATAAAAAACAAAATTTAAACATTCATTGCATTAATAAAAATACTTAGATTACTACAAAAGTTTAATAAACTACAAATTAATTAAGACGATCCCTCATCATTTGCCAGGCAGACACGTGTTTAAATTCTTTGCGCTCCCTATTTTTATACTGTCTTTTTGAGTGTCTAATTGACACGTCTTCGGGCATGTTGGAGGGTACCTCCTGAAGTGTCTGGTTGTGGTACCCGTTGAAGATTTGACACTTCGTGGTCAAATCGGTCAACTTCCGGCTAAGGGACTCGGTTGTTCGGTCTGACCCTCCAACCAGCCGATTGTATTCGTGCAATATTCGGAACCATTTGTTGGTTTGGTGGGTGCTTTCTTCGACATGACGCCATGCTGCAATCAGGGCAATTTCCTGTTCTTCGGTCCATCTTTGCGGTGCCATTTTTGGATGAATTAGACGGTGTTAGACGGTGGTGGTGGGGTGGTGGATAGTGTCAGACGGTGTTGGGGTGACGGGAATGGGACGGGAGAACGGTATTTATAGGGCTGAGCTGGACAACCGATGTAACAGTACTGATTTCTGGGAGATTAACATTGACCTTTGTATGACACTCTAGGCAAATCCCACATCGGTCGTGGCCAGGAGAGATCCTTGGTTCATAAGTAATCCAAAGCCTCTTAAATCACCAACGCGTTTTGGGCTTAATGCTAGTGGATGAGAGGAGAACTCCACAGTTAAGCGTGCTCAGGTGGGAGTAGTATCAGGATGGGTGACCTCCTGGGAAGTCTCTACCGGGGCGACCAAAAACAAATCCGTGAGCTCTGGATGGGCAACCCATCGGGGCAAAGCGGACAATATTGGTGATGAGAGGGGCTGGATGTTACAAATGGTATCAGAGCCACTCCTGTGCCGTTCGGGATGGTGGGGCAAACCTCATCGAGGACGATGAGTCCCTAAGGGGGGGGGGTGATTGTAACAGTACTGATTTCTGGGAGATTAACATTGACCTTTGTATGACACTCTAGGCAAATCCCACATCGGCCGTGGCCAGGAGAGATCCTTGGTTCATAAGTAATCCAAAGCCTCTTAAATCACCAACGCGTTTTGGGCTTAATGCTAGTGGATGAGAGGAGAACTCCACAGTTAAGCGTGCTCAGGTGGGAGTAGTATCAGGATGGGTGACCTCCTGGGAAGTCTCTACCGGGGCGACCAAAAACAAATCCGTGAGCTCTGGATGGGCAACCCATCGGGGCAAAGCGGACAATATTGGTGATGAGAGGGGCTGGATGTTACAACCGAAGCGTCGGACTATCATCAGGACTCACCGGACTTGGGAAATGTGAACCGTCTTGAGAGACGGTTGGACCGAAGGCCAGCCGGTACGGGGAAATGTGACCCGTCTTTTGAGACGGTTGAACCGAAGGGGCAGCTAGCATGGGGAAAGGTGAACCGTCTTTTGAGACGGTTGAACCGAAGGGGCAGCCGGCATGGGAAACGTGAACCGTCTGGGAGAGAGTTCTGACCCGTCTGGAGAGACACGGTACAGCCTCGGGATTAGAGACGCCACGTGTTGGTTGGCCACTCGGAGACGGTTCAGGCTCGTTGGGAGCCGTGTCCCGTCTCTCCAAAGACGGTGGAGAGGGCTATTTATGCAAAACGCCCGGTCAACGGGCTATTTTGGCCATTTTCCCTATTTTTTATCCTTTAGTAAATCACGTGGCTCGCGAACACCATGAGTCTCACGCGTTAACGGTCCCGCGAGTGAGCAGATGCGAGCCTACCCGTGTGGGCTAGTGAGGAAATAAAAGGAAGAGTTGCGTGTGGGAACGACGGCGCGAGCTAGCAGGCTCACCTTGAGCAACAATAGGGCTAAGTGAGTAAACACAAGCTTTATCCATTGCCATGTCAGCGTTCAGACGACTTGAAATGATAGAATAATATTTGTGTTCACCTTGAACCAGAGCACATAATCTAAGAGTGAGTGCTTTTGTATGTGGAAAGGGTTGTTGCTCTTCAAGTTTGTTCTTTTTTATTCTCTGCACACTCATGTACAGAAACCATGTTTTTCTTCCATCCAAGCTTCATCAATTTGTCACTAATCCTAGGCAATAATATATAGAACTTGACCAACTCGGTTAATCTTTTGTTCAAATTATAGGATATATGCACAAATGATTCCATTATTGTTCGGTTGACCAACCACAAAAGCTGCGGTTCTTGGTTTAATTTAGTTAGGACAAGTAATCTTTTGAGAAAAAAAGAGTATACAATGAGTCATTTGGTTCGGTTATATGTTAGTTTTGTGTTAATTTAATTTTATAAATCTATGTAATTGAAACCAAACCAATATATTCGGTCATTATTAATTACATTAAAGTTGAATCATCGTTCACCATTTTATTTGAATGTTCTAGTTAGATGTTTTGGTTGTGGGATAGATAATTGATTTCTATGCCCACACTAGCAAATAGTGTGGGCTAATAAGTACTAGAAAAGAAAACTCTTGTTAACACGAACAGGGGTAACATTTAAGTATTTAACCAAGTATATTCTCATTCTTTTTTTACCATATTCTTTTGTTCATTTCTACATATTGAGCTTCTTCCATTCAGGTCCATAACTTTTATCATGATTGGGCTCCACACCTCTGGTTCTCTGCCACGTGGATTCTTCATAGACCGACCAATTAACATTTTACTTTTGGTATGGTTTCAATTATTTTCCCTTTCATTTTCATATACATTTTAGTTTGGATAAATATTTAAAACACATGTTAGTCTTGATAAGAATATTGGTTTTTAGTCTTAAGTCCTTAAATATCAACAGTCCAATGTAAGCATGTTTTTTCGAGTCTCATTGATTATCAGTTTTTCATACGATATCCCCCTCCCCTCACACACACAACATAATAGACTAAATAAGCATGTGTATATAGAACGTCTCAATAAAAATAGTAAAATTGGAATATATATTCCTTTCTCCACACTATTTCTTCTCTTTTGATTTGTTTATAAGTATAACAATATGTATATTCGTACTCATGCCAAAAAGCTATCACTAATGTTTTTTTTTTATAAATATAATCGAAATTTATAAGTACTCTAGTCAATTTCTGTAAGACATATCATAGTGGTTAAAGTGGTTAGAACAGTCCAACACTTGTAGCTCAATTGGTTGGCCTAAGTTTTCATTGGGAGGCTTGGGTTCGATCTCCACTAGCTACATTTGGAGGACATAATGAGAAATGAGGGATGACTCATGGCCTATGGTCAAGAGTTCAAGTCCTGATCTCGCCCGGGTTTTACCGGTTCTCCACAACGGGTCTTCGGACGGATGGGGATCGGGTTTTCCCCGGCTCAATAACCACCATCGGGCGGGGCTCCCAGCAAGGGAAGCCAATTTGCCCGAGCCCCATTGTAGGAGGCTCGCGGTTGTTGTGTTGGCCGTTCTAAACGAAAAGTGGTTAGAACACCTTTAATTATGTTATCGGTTATAAAATAAATGTCTTTTATAAAATTTGTAAACTCATCTTCTAACGTAGTTGCACTTTTTTAAAATTAAAATTAGTTTAATGTAAAATTGTTATACTATGTTGTTTAAGCCATAACATATGACAAATAATTAGCCATCATCAAGTCATATTCATTATTCTAGGATGTACAAGTGTATGGTCATTCAGCATTTGTCTAATTCCTTGCGTTTTCGAGATAAGAGCATTATAAAAAGACGTGGTTGTGACGCGCCTATGGATGAATTTGGTTTGGGAATTGGGATTCAACAATCTGCTATGTTTTGTGGTAAATATCCCTCTCAGTTTTGTTATTAACCTTTTACTATATACAGTTACAATTATATGACTATGTTTTGGGCTTAAAGTTACCACATATATTATCCTATCATTTCAAACTACCTGAACGCTAACATGGTAATAGATAAAGTTTGAGTTCACTCACTTGACCATGTTATGGCTCAAGATGAGCCTGCCCGCTCGCGCCGTCGTTCCCACCTGCAACTCTTCCTTTAATTTCCTCGCTCGCAAGACCTTTAATGCGTGAGGGGTGTGGTGTTCGCGAGCCACGTGGATCGTTTGGCTCGCCTGCGCTTGGTCGCTCGCGGGCCACAACACACACTCTAATATCTTTTTTAAAACTTTTCACCCATCTTTTATGTAAGTAAGTATTTATGTTGCCCCACCCCTTGTGGTGTGGTGGTAAAGGTGTTGTGTTTTAAAGGGGAAGTTCGGAGTTTAAGCATCATAAGAAGTAAAAAAAGAGTGTACAAAAGGGTGAAATAATAGGTGTAATAAAAAGGGTGTAAAAAATAAGGAAAGAAATTATTCGTTAAAAAAATGTAAGGATTTATGTTAATTACTAAGCCAGTGCCTTGTGTCAGGAACGTAAAAGTAGTTTGGGAGATGAGGTGAGAAGTTAAAGGAGACATTTGAAATCTCACAACAAACTACAAATTAGTGTGTAAATAAGAAGGGAGCGATTTCATGAAAAGTGTGACAGATTTGAAGAGGTGTATTATATATAAGTAAAACTATTTTTTTTCTCCAACCTTGTAAAAAAAAATAATAATAAATAAAATGGTTTTTCCTTATTATAAGATCATATGACGATTGAGGATTGTTGGTGGGGAAGGAGTTGGTAAGGATGCTAATTAGTAGTGAGGTTCCTTGATGATACCACTTGTTTGCATGATGGAACCCTCTCTTTAATTTCTATGATTTTTTTTTTTTTTTTATAGTGTGTACGTGTGAGGTATAAGGGTTTTTTCTTCTTTCTTTTTTTTCTTTTTTCTTTTTAACACATAACTAACATATTTCTATTAACCACCAAGGCAAACACCATTACATGATTTGAGTTGAACTCTCAACATCGAGAATAGACGGAGTACACCCTATCACCGCACATGTGTCTTAGAGATCGTATGGTTGTATAAGTTTAAAGCACGGACCACAATCTTAGATGATTGAGTTTGCAACATCACTAACTTCAAATATGGGTGGTTTAGATTGTGATAACGTTTTTTAAGTTGAGTGGTATTTTATAATTTTAGATGATGAAGTAAGCTAAAAGAAAAAGGAAAACATAATTGCAACCCGACTCTTTTTTATTGTTGTTTATAAATTGCATTTTCTTTTTTTTTTTCGTTTTACCGTATATTTACATCGTTTTGAAAATTGAAAGTATGTGATATAAACAAAAGAAATACGAAATACTGATTCTTTAATTGTGCATCGTAAAATGTAACTTGGTATAAACTTTCATATTTTTGTCTAATAACTGTATTATTCTATAAATTGAATTGAATACTTTGTATATGATCTATGGTTTGCAACGTCAACGTACGAAGGTCGGTACAAAATGATTTAAAAATGTGTGGACCCTAAATAAAATATTATACGCCTTAAATCCAGATCTTGTGACTTAGGATTAAGGATTTTTTTTCTCATCTGCTTATACACTAGTGGCTTACAAACAATTAAACAATTGTATGAAAACATTTACCTGAAAGATAAAAAAATAAAATCAAATAAAGAGAACATAAAATTACAAAAAAATGGCATCAAAAATCAAATATGAATTCTACATAATACACTAGACATGTCATGTTGATTTATTAACCTCTTTAACCCAACAATATAGTCTAAGGAGCTGGCCACTTTAAAAGAACTTGTATAATGGGCCGAATGTTTTGAGTCGTTATCAAAGGTGAGCACTACGGACATAGCTGATACTTGGCAATGGCAGGGTGATGATTTAGGTTTGTTTACTAGTCAATCGGTTAAACAACTTATGTTTAAGGGGCGGATCAATAATGCAGAGGAATGGATGAAATGGGTAGCCTAGGTATTGCTAAAATGCAATATCTTTGCATGGAAAGCTACCATGAACCGTATACCAACGGCTACATAATTAACCAAGAGGAACATTACGGTGGCATCCCAAGTATGCATATTCTGTGATTTCGTTGATGAAACGACTGATCATTTGTTTACTTCATGTGGAGTACCAACAGGAGTTTTGATTAACATCACGTACCGTAGTAGATTAGAGCCTCTTTATTTCCTTTTGTTTTACTTTTGTTTTAGGATATTATTGGACTATATAAAACTCTAAAGATGAATAAGAAGAAGAAAATTGTATATGGGATCGTGGGCTAATTGGTGAGAGTTTAACCTTGGATGTATTGGTGTTTTCAATTGTATAGGTTCATTTTAGATGTACACTTTCGCTTGTTAACTTGTTTTTAACTGTCTAACATTTGTAGCCCAGTTGATTGAGGGCCTAAAGTTTTCTATGGGAGGCTTGAGTTCAATTCCCACTAGCTACATTTGGAGGACATTGGTGGAGGGGAAATGAGGGATGACCCGGCCATTGGCTTGGGTTCGAGTCCTGATCCCGACCGGTTTTACTGATTATTTCACTGTCGTGCCTTTGGGCGGGTGAGTGGTCGGGTTTTCCGGGAATTGGTGGCAATTGGTGGCCTGGGTACTCTCGAGTACCTGATTCGCCAAAAGGGTGCCCGAGAGTGCTCGGAAATTGATTCGTTGGCCGTTCAAAAAAAAAAAAAAACTTGTTTTTAACTACTTTTGGTGGTAATAAAATGAAATTTTGTTAGCCCAGAAATTTTTTTCATAAAATGATAGTATGGTTTTTTTTTTAATTTTTTTTTTTAAAATTTTTTATTATCTTAATAAAAACAGAAAGTTCACTGAGCCGGTGATCCCCTAAACCCTAACGTTTCTTCCCTAAAACCCCCTCTTTAACATACACATACACATATATAAACAACAAGATTCCGTTATGGACCATCATTCTATATCAACACCAGAAGCCTCATTTAAACATTTCATCTCTTCAATATCAAAACTATCCCTGTCTTCAACAACCATCCCCTGCAATCAAGATTTCCATTTCTACTTCAATTTCCAACAATTCAACTACCCAATTCAACAAATCGCTATAACGGAGACCTGTTTGAAAGGTTTGATGCGTCTGTTGACGAGTTTAAGATGATTAGAATCAAAGAAATGAGTTCAGTTGATGATGATGGGTTTCAGTTGGTTCAAAGCAGGAAAAAGAAAGATAATAATTCGGGTGATTCATCATCTGTTGTGAAGGTTGTTTCGAATAACAAGGCGAAGGTTTCGTTTCATATGGCATCGATTCGTAAGCCGCAAGATGAGTATAAGATACTGGTTAATAATAGTAATCAGCCTTTTGAGCATGTTTGGTTGCAGAGGAGTGAGGATGGGTCCACATTTATACATCCATTGGTGAGTTACTAATATTAATATGTATCTTTATTTTTATCTCGAATTAAAAATATTAATGATCATGAGTAGAAGTTTCAGTTATACTGTGTAACAAATTAAGATGTTGATATAGGTATTTGATTTTAGTTATTAAAGTGATTCTATGGTAAAGAACTTAAATTGTTTGTTTTTTTTCGTTTCTTGGCTGTCGTTGATATTGTGTAAGAAACGCCGGTCTCTACTTTTCGGATTGATTTTAGGCTTCGGATTGATTACATGAAAGAAAGAATGGTATTATGTTATTCAATGCAGGGATAGATATAGATGGGTCCCTCAAAGTAATAATATTTACGTTTCATGTATAATGTATTTGCAGGAGAAACATTCAGTCATGGATTTCGTTGATAAGACGGTAAGTGATGTAGAGCCTGTGAAACCACCTCCGGTTGAAAGTACTTCTTTCAAGCTCGTACAAGATGTTAAAGATTTGAAGGAATTAGCTGCTAAATTGCGTGATGTCAATGAATTTGCGGTAATTTTTTATTTTAATTTTTTAAAATTACGGTAAGGGCATGTATGCAGTATGCTTTGTTGTGTTGTACACTAAAATGATTTTGGTGTTGTTTAGGTTGATTTAGAACACAATCATTATCGATCTTTTCAAGGGTTGACTTGCTTGATGCAAATATCTACGAGAACGGAAGATTTTATTGTAGATACGTTGAAACTACGGGTTCAAATTGGCCCGTATCTGCGAGAGGTTTTCAAAGATCCTACCAAAAGAAAGGTAATCTCTTTTGCCTGAAGGAAAATTTTAGAAGCTGATCTTTGACTACCACTTTAAACCATTTTGACACTTCAACATATCAGGTTATGCATGGAGCCGATCGGGATATTTTATGGCTGCAGCGTGACTTTGGTATATATGTTTGCAATATGTTTGATACGGGACAGGTTATCTTCGTTCCCTTTTGAGTATGCTTTTCATTTTTTGTTTAGTGTATGAATTTGAAAATAATTATTTTAGTTTTTGTTTTATATTATCGAGGTTGACTTGATTTGAGTATGCATTTTAAATCGTATAGGCCTCAAAGGTATTAAAGTTGGAGAGAAATTCCCTAGAGTATCTATTGAGACACTTTTGTGAGGTTGCTGCAAATAAGGAGTACGTCTCTTTTGCACACATGACACAACACAACAAATAACATGTGATTTACATTTTGTTTTTAATTCACAGATACCAAAATGCGGACTGGCGTTTGCGACCATTGACGGATGAAATGCTGAGGTAGTTGTTGCTTGTTACACATTTACTCTGAGGTAGTTGTTGCTTATGTGTGCTTTCTATTTTGATAGATATGCTAGAGAAGACACACATTATCTTCTGTACATATATGATCTCATGAAGAGAAGGTTGCTTTCAGCGTCAACAGATCCAAACTGCCCTGAAGCACCTCTTGTTGAGGTAATTATTAATTGTTCTTTGTTTTTTTTCCTGTATAATATATGGAAAATATTTTTGTCTTTAACTTCACTAAAAACTGTTGGTTTCAGGTATACCAACGCAGTTATGATCTATGTATGCAGCTCTATCAGAAAGAGATTCTGACTGAGAACTCTTATCAAAACATATATGGGTATAGATTCTGTTTGTGATTGTGATACATTAACAGATTCCAGTTTTGATATTGTTTTACGAAGTCACATATGCGTGTTGATTCAGGTTGTATGATGCTGATCTCAACGGCCAGCAACTTGCTATTGTTGCAGTAAGTCATTGCTTTCTCTTTTCTCTGTTAAAATATACGATAATAATATACTCAAATGTTGTTTCTTATGGAATGCAGGGACTTTGTGAGTGGAGAGATAATATTGCTCGTTCAGAAGATGAAAGTACTGGATATGTATTGCCAAACAAAGTTCTTATTGAAATTGGTAAGAGTAAGATAGTAGCTCTTATTTTTCATTTCTCTTTTTTAGTTTTGATATTAATTTATTATATTTATTTCTAAAGCAAAGCAAATGCCAGTGACAACTGGGAAATTGCGCCACTTATTGAAATCAAGGCACCCATATGTTGAGCTCAACCTTGGTTCCATTGTTGGCATCATTAAGCGTTCCATGCAGAATGGCGCTGCATTTGAACCTGTTGCCAAGAAACTGAAGGAAGAACACATTGAAATGGTGAAGCTTCTTGCTTTTTTTTCCCTAAAGGAATTTACATAAAACCCATGATTAAGTTGCAGACTTTATTTGATACAACGATTTGTTATGATGGTAAATTGCACAGATGGCTGCAAGAAATGCTAAAAATGCTATTGATGAAGAAGCAACAGAAGTTGCAGGAAATGGAAGTATTAGTAATGGTGCAGAAGAAGCCTCTGTTGAAAAGGAAGCTGGAAACGTTGTTATTACTGGAGCAAACCAAAACCATGAATTGAATGGCCCTTCTGTATGTCATTGGCTTGCATTCTTTCCATTTGTAGGTGGCAAAATGAACGCCAAAACACCTCTCGACGTCCTTTCTTGCAGACTCATGAACTGTTTTAAAATATTGCTTTTTTTTCATCTTGTGTCTGACTAAACGTTTTGACGAGCATTGAATACTCCGGATATATACCATCCGCCAAGTAGTATCCATGCTCGTAATAATTATTATTTGCATAAAACCCAGCTTTCTGTATTGTTCCGCCAATGTAAGACTCTAGCAATGGCGAATGCTGGAAAGTATTTATGTCGTTCATACACCCGGCGAGACCAAAGAAGGCCGACCAAACCCACAGGTCTTGTGAGGCAACTGTTTGTAAAACCAACGTTGGTCCCTTTTGGTCATCGCATGTATGTTGACCTCGCCATGCGGTTGGACAAGCATACCATTGCCATTGACGACAATCTATACTACCAATCATACCGGGTAATCCATGTCTTTGTAAATGCGCTTCGTAAAGTTGTTGAAGGTCGCTCCATGTCGGGTTTCTCAAGTATCGTTTCCCGTATAATTGGCATATACCTAAAAAATCAAATATATATATATATATATATATATATATATATATATATATATATATATATAAAATGTAACTACTAATGTATAAAAAAAATATATGTATATTTGTAAATACCGTAGCAGAAATACTCCAAGGTATCGCGTGTGGTTTTCTCCGCCATCTTCAAATACTCGTCATTGATATCGTATGTGTTCCCGTATGCGAGTACACGTAAGGCGGAAGTGACCTTTTGAATTGGGGTGAATCCTAAACACCCTCTAGCGTCGGGTTTTTGCTTAAAGTAGTCATAGGCGGACTCTAAATCTCCGGTGATGCGCAAAAATAAGTTTTTACGCATCCGAAATCTTCGTCTAAACAAATCAGGGCCGTAAACCGGATTGGCATTGAAATAGTCATTCATCAAACGCTCATTAGCGGCTACACGGTCTCGCTCTATATATTGCCTAGACAATATCGGCCGTGGGACGGAAGTACCTACAACTTCAACCGCGCTAGACGCTAGTTTAACCGCACTCGAAACGGCCTCGTCCTCTTCCGCGCCGTCATCTTTAAAAAACCGATTATATAGATCGACAAACGAGTCATCGGAGTGAGGAGGGGACGACATTTTGGTGATTTGTTTGTGTGTTGAATTTGTTTGAGGGTTATAGTTTTGTATGTGTGTATTGTATGTGTGTAAATGTGTGTCTAGTATATGTGATATCACATATATATATATATAGAGGTTGAATTTTTTTTTTTAAACATATATGACCGTTCAACGGTCATCTCGTTTTCCAAAGCCACACAACGCCCGCTATGTACAAAACTCTAAACCTTCAAAACGCCCTATAGCGCTCGGGGGGGCGGTGTTCCCCGGCGGGGGTTATAACGCCCTATAACATTACCACTACACACTTATATATAAGTAAAACTATTTTTTTTCTCCAGCCTTGTATTGTAAAAATAAAATTTAAAAAAACAACACATTTTTCATGGTTTTTCCTTATTATAAGATCATATGACGATTGAGGATTGTTGGTGGGGAAGGAGTTGGTAAGGATGCTAATTAGTAGTGAGGTTCCTTGATGATACCACTTGTTTGCATGATGGAACCCTCTCTTTAATTTCTATGATTTTTTTATAGTGTGTATGTGTGAGGTATAAGGGTTTTTTCTTTTTCTTTTTTTTTTTATATTTTTTTTAACACATAACTAACATATTTCTATTAACCACCAAGGCAAACACCATTACATGATTTGAGTTGAACTCTCAACATCGAGAATAGACGGAGGACACTCTACCACCACACATGTGTCTTAAAGACCGTATGGTTGTATAAGTTTAAAGCACGGACCACAATCTTAGATGATTGAGTTTGCAACATCACTGACTTCAAATATGGGTGGATTTAGGTTGTGATAACGCTTTTTAAGTTGAGTGGTATTTTATAATTTTAGATGATGAAGTAAGCTAAAAGAAAAAGGAAAACATAATCGCAACCCGACTCCTTTTATTGTTGTTTATTAACTGCATTTTCTTTTTTCGTTTTACCATATATTTACATCGTTTTGAAAATTGAAAGTATGTGATATAAACAAAAGAAATATGAAATACTGATTCTTTAATTGTGCATCGTAAAATGTAACATGGTGTAAACTTTCATATTTTTGTCTAATAACTGTATTATTCTATGAATTGAATACTCTGTATATGATCTATGTTTTGCAACATCAACGTACGAAGGTCGGTACAAAATGATTTAAAAATGTGTGGACCCTAAATAAAATATTATACGCCTTAAATCCAGATCGTGTGAGTTAGGATTAAGGATTTCTTTTTTTTTTCTCATCTGCTTATACACTAGTGGCTTACAAACAATTAAACAATTGTATGAAAACATTTACCTGAAAGATAAAAAAAATAAAATCAAATAAAGAGAACATAAAATTACAAAAATATGGCATCAAAAATCAAATATGAATTCTACATAATACACTAGACATGTCATGTTCATTTATTAACCTCTTTAACACAACAATCTGGTCGTAAGGAGCTGGCCACTTTAGAAGAACTTGTACAATGGGCCGAATGTTTTGAGTCGTTATCAGAGGTGAGCATTACGAACATAACCGATACTTGGCAATGGCGGGGTGATGATTTAGGTTTGTTTACTGTTCAATCGGTTAAACAACTTATGCTCAAGGATCGGATCAATAAAGCAGAGGAATGGATGAAATGGGTAGCCTAGGTACTGCTAAAATGCAATATCTTTGCATGGAGAGCTGCCATGAACCGTATACCAACGGCTACAGAATTAACCAAGAGGAACATTACGGTGACATCCCAAGTATGCATATTCTGTGATTTCGGTGATGAAACGACTGATCATTTGTTTACTTCATGTGGAGTACCAACAGGAGTTTTGATTAACATCACGTACCCATGTAGATTAGAGCCTCTTTATTTCCTTTTGTTTTAGGATATTATTGGACTATATAAAACTTTAAAGATGAATAAGAAGAAGAAAATTATATATAGGATCGTGGGCTAATTGGTGAGAGTTTAACCTTGGATTTATTGGTGTTTTCAATTGTACTAGTAGAGTGCCCGCGCGATGCAGCGGGGAAGACAAACACTTCTAAGGGTGTGTATGGTTCGGTTCAGTTTGATTATTAGCCTCAACCGAAACTAATTAAAATCAAAGTCATCAATTAATCAATTTTATTAAACAATCGGTTACTTGGTTCGGTTAGTATTGTTAGATTATCAGTTTTTAGTCTGGTTTAGTTAATTTTGGTGAATAACAAAAACCAAACTTTGGTTAATTTTGTTTTGCTTGGAAGTACATGAAATGGAGGTATAAATACATAAAATAGATGTATAAATAGGTCTGTAAACTAACTGAATGTTCATGAACTGTTCGTGAACTTGTTCAGCGGGAGCTTGCGATATCACCGGTCCACATACGCGATCCCCCAATCCAACCGTTCTTCGACAACGAAGCCCTTGCGGAGTTGACAGACTCCAATACGCATTTCCGACTTCAAAATGATCTCGTGGAACATCTAGATGGACTTGATCTACCGTACCTCGAAGCGGAGGTCCCCAAATAGTTTTTCTTTTATTTAGTTTATTTTTAATTTATGTGCATCTCTATGTTTTATTTACTTTTAATATTGTAAGTTTATTTTATTAGTTTAATAATATGTTTAATTAACAAAAACTAAAAAATAAATATTTCAGTGAAGTGAATCAGTAGAGTGTTGCCTCCAAAAAAGTGTTTCAGTTGAGTAAATCAGTGAAGTGATGTGACACTGCAGTATTGGTTAAAATCAGTTAAGTGAAAACACTTTCCTACAAGCGCCCCTTCCCCCCTTAGTTCCACGGAAAATCTCTCGCAATCATACAGACAATGATTCTTTTCCTTAATAAAACTGACAATTTTTTTAAGAAATCAAACAAAAATTTCTTCAAAACCTTTGTTTTAGAATTAAAAGGAGTTGGATTCCTACAACGTAAATCGAGTAATTTAGCTAAAGTTAAATATGTATGTAATGGAAAAACATATAATACAACAAAAATCATGAAGTGTACAAAAGTTGTTGCTAACAAACCAACCTATAGGCCAAGGACTTGAATAGAACTTTAACCACAAATTTGTTGCCTCCAAGTAAAGTTGAATCCTGCTATCTTACACGTATAATCAACACACCCTTCTGACTTTTGCATATAGAACACCCATGACCAATTAGAAAAATGATACCAATTTGAAAAGCAAGGCCTCCTAATCTATTTCTTAGAATTTGCAGCTGCATTATAGGCCTTTATGGCGCCCTGTTGACCGACCCGACACGCCTTCCTTGGACCTGTTGACTGGTTTGACTTTCGACTGTAACGTTTGGCACATATACCCTTTGGCAATGTTTTATCCTGAATTGGTTAACAAATCAGAAATCATTGATTTAATTCGTGTTCAGATTTTGAAAAACTGAAAAAATCTGTTAAAACTTTAAAGTACTTACATCTGCAATCGTTGAACGGGTCAGATTGTGACCCATACTTCTGCAAAACACTTCTGCAAAACTTAAGCAATTAGAATTATATCACAACATGAATGACAATTATGACCCAAAATTCAAAAAATAAGTTGGTTTGAGATTTTTTTTTTCCTGTATAGGTTCATTTGGGGCAACTCAAACGGGTCAATTTTCTAATTCAACTCAAATTGTATAATTGGTCAAAATGGGGCAGTCACCTAACACTTACCAACATACAATGGGTCCAAACAAGTCAAAGCCGCCCATGCCCGTTTTTGTCGCCACCACCACCGGTAGCACCGCCCCCATTATCATCCCCAGTTCCACCACCATAATGATATTGTTTAAAATGGTTCTTTTTTACACCAGCCCACTTGTCTTAGAAACCATCTTGACCCACCCGCCCCACCCAAACCCACATGTTTTGCCAGGCTAATATATCACCCGTACATGATAAGGAGAGACAAACAACTTGTTTAAAAGCCAGAAACAAGTATGAAAAGAACCATATTGATTAAAATAATAGGATCAAAAGAAAAAATTATATAGTTTGATTAAAAAAAACAAAAATAGAAATCCAAAAATAATTTATCTCAAATTAGCACACTGTTATTTTGCATTTGCCTGCAATATGCATATGATATGAGGTGTGCATCAGATAATGTCATTGAAAAATTGGAATTTTTATCCTAAGATAATAATGAGAAAATAATCTATGATATACCAGGTAATAGCTGCTTCATCTCCCATTGGTACGCGTCCGATGAACAAACCATTTAGCAATAGGCGCGTATCAACCATCATTGATCCTCAAAAGCCATATTTATATTATTAAATCATATCTTGAAAAAACCCCACAAAAAATGGAATAATAAGTGAAATATGGCCAAAACTGGTAATTTCCAAGTTATTAAATATATGCGAAAGACATACTCAGGAAGGTGTACACCACCTTCAACAAATACCAACCACCATTTTCCTTGTACATATAAAAGTATCTGAGTTATTCACAGTAATGTTATTAATAATATAGTAAAAATAAAGTAACTTACATAACAAATTATCTTCATGTCTTTATCCAATGGCCCATGGTAGAACTCAATCCAAATACAATAATGCAAAGCATATTGTTCATGGAACACTCATTTGTATCATTTTCATTTCATTAGTCTACAATTCTCGCTTTCATATATTCTTCCACCATATAAACATGACCCTAAAAGAAACTCAATCTTTAATGATGATGAACACAAATAAATGTCTAGAAATTCTATGATGCTTACACTTGCTAAAAATAACTTTCTTGGGTATCATTGAACTTGTTTTTCGCTTGATTTAACCATACTTTAGACGTTTAAGTTGATGATACTTCTTCAACTCTGCCTTTTGTTCCTCGAGCTCCCTTAATCCCTCTCCTCAAAGTGTTGTATATGTTGAATTATACACTTTATACAAACCACATACTCTCCCCATTCAACAGTATCCTACAATATTCCCTACACCACATAAAAGAAAGAGTTAAATGCAAATATATTATAAGTAAAATACAATAACATAGCAACACTACCTCAAATACGATCATACGCCAACACATTTTTGACCCTAGATAACATATACATGAAGCAAAACAAGAAAGTATACACAACAGCTTTTCACAAATGCATACCAGTAGCGATAGGCACAAAGAAATAGCCTCTTCAATCCCGCCAAATTCGATGGTTCCTTCTTGTTTCTGCTGTCAATGACTCTGATTTATCTACTTGTGTTATTTACATCTCTTTGTACCAACAAAATTTATAACCCCAAAACTCAAAACCCCAAAGAAACACAAATTGTTGAAAACCGATTTAGAATGTCATATTGAGAACCCTGTATTTGCAAAACCAAGATTGAATGTCAAACTTGAGAAACTTTTAAAAAATGGATTCTATTTTTCTTTTAGATTATTTTTTTTATAAAAAAATAGGTGAAATGAGAGATAGAGTACCACTACAACACAAAATTCTTCTGCATTCGCTTACTCACCGGATCTACAAGTTTCACCATATTAGGGTTTGGTGCCGCTGATATAAAAGAATATAAAACATGAAGTTGAAGTTTGTACTTACAGGAAGTTGATCTGAACCGTAGGTCCTACTTATGCCGTCGCTTGAGCACCACCAAATGTGTTGATTTTGGGTCACCGGAACCCTAAAATCTCTCGTCATCACCGTGTGCTACTACCAGTAACACCATGGTCAGCCTCCTCTCCTCTCATCTGTGTTCTCTCTCTCAGTGTTCTCTCTATTCCTCATACCAAGTCGAAATCCACTAATTCTGTTTGGCGACCAGAGCAGTGGTTTTGGTATAGAGATGAAAGATAGTTTTTGTATTTGAGAGAGACAGAGAGACTGGGATGATGAGGATAGCTTGAACTATGAAGTTGAACTCCTCTTCCACATATTCCGGCCTTATAATAGAACCGTATAACCAACCTTCTGTCGTATGGCTTGCTTCTAGAAGCACATTTAAAGTATAAGTTGTTAGAAACTAATAAAAGAAATTTTTGCCCCTAAATAAAATTTATTATATGTGTTAAGTGTTGTATCTTAAGCAATTATATTTGTATTGTTTAAAATTTAAGAAGTCTTTGTCCCATACATTATAATATAGTATAGATAAATATAGATAAAATGCAATGATCACTTGTACATAAGGCATTTTTTCTTGTACATTTCAATACACACATCGGTATAGACTACGACAAACATCAAAACGTCGAAAAAAATGAGTCGGTCGTCATGGTATTTTCAAATGTTTTTAAAATATAATAGTTTTAAAGTTATAATAGAATTAAATAAAAGAAATATAATTTTGTAGGTGAGGGGAGGAAAATGTAATTACTAACTAAAAAATTGGGAATTAAAGTGTAAATAAGATAGGGTACTAAAGTGTAAATAATGTATGAATGACTATTTTACCCTCATTTTAAGGTTATTAATGAAAAATTAGTTCTTAACTTTTGGGTATCTTAAAATGCCCCTCCCTCATGCATTATAATATAGTATAGATAGGTTCATTTTAGATGTACACTTTCGCTTATTAACTTGTTTTTAACTACTTTTGGTGGTAATAAAATGAAATTTTCTTAGCCCAGAAATTTTTTTCATAAATTGATAGTATGTTTTTTTTTTAATTTTTTTTTTTAAATTTTTTATTATCTTAATAAAAACAGAAAGTTCACTGAGCCGGTGATCCCCTAAACCCTAACGTTTCTTCCCTAAAACCCCCTCTTTAACATACACATACACATACACATATATAAACAACAAGATTCCGTTATGGACCATCATTCTATATCAACACCAGAAGCCTCATTTAAACATTTCATCTCTTCAATATCAAAACTATCCCTGTCTTCAACAACCATCCCCTGCAATCAAGATTTCCATTTCTACTTCAATTTCCAACAATTCAACTACCCAATTCAACAAATCGCTATAACGGAGACCTGTTTGAAAGGTTTGATGCGTCTGTTGACGAGTTTAAGATGATTAGAATCAAAGAAATGAGTTCAGTTGATGATGATGGGTTTCAGTTGGTTCAAAGCAGGAAAAAGAAAGATAATAATTCGGGTGATTCATCATCTGTTGTGAAGGTTGTTTCGAATAACAAGGCGAAGGTTTCGTTTCATATGGCATCGATTCGTAAGCCGCAAGATGAGTATAAGATACTGGTTAATAATAGTAATCAGCCTTTTGAGCATGTTTGGTTGCAGAGGAGTGAGGATGGGTCCACATTTATACATCCATTGGTGAGTTACTAATATTAATATGTATCTTTATTTTTATCTCGAATTAAAAATATTAATGATCATGAGTAGAAGTTTCAGTTATACTGTGTAACAAATTAAGATGTTGATATAGGTATTTGATTTTAGTTATTAAAGTGATTCTATGGTAAAGAACTTAAATTGTTTGTTTTTTTTCGTTTCTTGGCTGTCGTTGATATTGTGTAAGAAACGCCGGTCTCTACTTTTCGGATTGATTTTAGGCTTCGGATTGATTACATGAAAGAAAGAATGGTATTATGTTATTCAATGCAGGGATAGATATAGATGGGTCCCTCAAAGTAATAATATTTACGCTTCATGTATAATGTATTTGCAGGAGAAACATTCAGTCATGGATTTCGTTGATAAGACGGTAAGTGATGTAGAGCCTGTGAAACCACCTCCGGTTGAAAGTACTTCTTTCAAGCTCGTACAAGATGTTAAAGATTTGAAGGAATTAGCTGCTAAATTGCGTGATGTCAATGAATTTGCGGTAATTTTTTATATTAATTTTTTAAAATTACGGTAAGGGCATGTATGCAGTATGCTTTGTTGTGTTGTACACTAAAATGATTTTGGTGTTGTTTAGGTTGATTTAGAACACAATCATTATCGATCTTTTCAAGGGTTGACTTGCTTGATGCAAATATCTACAAGAACGGAAGATTTTATTGTAGATACGTTGAAACTACGGGTTCAAATTGGCCCGTATCTGCGAGAGGTTTTCAAAGATCCTACCAAAAGAAAGGTAATCTCTTTTGCCTGAAGGAAAATTTTAGAAGCTGATCTTTGACTACCACTTTAAACCATTTTGACACTTCAACATATCAGGTTATGCATGGAGCCGATCGGGATATTTTATGGCTGCAGCGTGACTTTGGTATATATGTTTGCAATATGTTTGATACGGGACAGGTTATCTTCGTTCCCTTTTGAGTATGCTTTTCATTTTTTATTTAGTGTATGAATTTGAAAATAATTATTTTAGTTTTTGTTTTATATTATCGAGGTTGACTTGATTTGAGTATGCATTTTAAATCGTATAGGCCTCAAAGGTATTAAAGTTGGAGAGAAATTCCCTAGAGTATCTATTGAGACACTTTTGTGAGGTTGCTGCAAATAAGGAGTACGTCTCTTTTGCACACATGACACAACACAACACATAACATGTGATTTACATTTTGTTTTTAATTCACAGATACCAAAATGCGGACTGGCGTTTGCGACCATTGACGGATGAAATGCTGAGGTAGTTGTTGCTTGTTACACATTTACTCTGAGGTAGTTGTTGCTTATGTGTGCTTTCTATTTTGATAGATATGCTAGAGAAGACACACATTATCTTCTGTACATATATGATCTCATGAAGAGAAGGTTGCTTTCAGCGTCAACAGATCCAAACTGCCCTGAAGCACCTCTTGTTGAGGTAATTATTAATTGTTCTTTGTTTTTTTTCCTGTATAATATATGGAAAATATTTTTGTCTTTAACTTCACTAAAAACTGTTGGTTTCAGGTATACCAACGCAGTTATGATCTATGTATGCAGTTCTATCAGAAAGAGATTCTGACTGAGAACTCTTATCAAAACATATATGGGTATAGATTCTGTTTGTGATTGTGATACATTAACAGATTCCAGTTTTGATATTGTTTTACGAAGTCACATATGCGTGTTGATTCAGGTTGTATGATGCTGATCTCAACGGCCAGCAACTAGCGATTGTTGCAGTAAGTCATTGCTTTCTCTTTTCTCTGTTAAAAGATACGATAATAATATATTCAAGGGCTGTTTCTTGTGGAATGCAGGGACTTTGTGAGTGGAGAGATAATATTGCTCGTTCAGAAGATGAAAGTACTGGATATGTATTGCCAAACAAAGTTCTTATTGAAATTGGTAAGAGTAAGATAGTAGCTCTTATTTTTCATTTCTCTTTTTTAGTTTTGATATTAATTTATTATATTTATTTCTAAAGCAAAGCAAATGCCAGTGACAACTGGGAAGTTGCGCCACTTATTGAAATCAAGGCACCCATATGTTGAGCTCAACCTTGGTTCCATTGTTGGCATCATTAAGCGTTCCATGCAGAATGGCGCTGCATTTGAACCCGTTGCCAAGAAACTGAAGGAAGAACACATTGAAATGGTGAAGCTTCTTGCTTTTTTTTCCCTTAAGGAATTTACATAAAACCCATGATTAAGTTGCAGACTTTATTTGATACAACGATTTGTTATGATGGTAAATTGCACAGATGGCTGCAAGAAATGCTAAAAATGCTATTGATGAAGAAGCAACAGAAGTTGCAGGAAATGGAAGTATTAGTAATGGTGCAGAAGAAGCCTCTGTTGAAAAGGAAGCTGGAAACGTTGTTATTACTGGAGCAAACCAAAACCATGAATTGAATGGCCCTTCTGTATGTCATTGGCTTGCATTCTTTCCATTTGTAGGTGGCAAAATGAGCAGGCCAGGCTGGTTGGGTAATGAGTCTAAAGGGATTGGGTTGGCCAAAACACTTTTTGCCCCCAAAATGTTATTTTTATAGATGGTGTCAAATATGTTTACAAAACTAATATTTACTGAAGAATAATTTAAATATTTGATTTGTATCACCTGTTTGGGCTTATAAGGAAAATCATTATCCAAATTGACCCGTTCATAAGTAAATGGGTTTAAATTGTCACTTAGACATGATATTTTTAGTAAGACAATGTTCTTTCATATGCAGGTATCCAAAGTAAGCATCGAGGTACAAAAGAAGCCAAGTCGTGCGCTCGGAGCGATGTTTGGAAATGCAGCCGGAAAGAGAAAGTCCACTCTTGAATCAAAGGTGAAGAATGTAAATATGTGTAATTTTCTTATTGTTTAAAGGGTATTTCCAGTCCTTTTTCTACTAGTCAACCATTTTGTTTAATATACGTATGTTAACAGGCAAAAGAGGAGATTAAGGTTGAACAGATAAAATCCTCTGTTTCCCTCCCATTCCGTTCTTTCACTGATCAAACTGAGGCTTCAAATCCCATTGTGAAAGAATGCCCTAAACCTCAAGAAATTCCGGTTCTTCCGCCGACGACAATTTCTGAACCGGAAGATGACATTATTTTGCTGCAATCTGATTGTGATGTCGAGGAAGAGAAAAAGGAAAAGGAAAAACCATCAAATGCCGAGAAAAGCGAGCAGAAAACAGAAGATGAAAACAATATGAAATTGTTGGATTCTGATTCTTGTTCTGATGAAGAAAAAGATGGAAACGAGGGGACGATGTCGCTTTCAGATCTTTCATTGAGCTTCCAGAAGTGTGGACAGACTGCTGATGAGAAGAGAAGATCAAATCAGAGGATGGAAGGTGGTTTAGCAGGGCTGGTGAAGGTGACACCGTTTGACTATGCAGCAGCTAGGAGAGAAGCGAGGTTTGGGGAAGACGGGTCTCGTGTGGAAGACGAGGGTAATCAGAGTAAGCATGAAAGGAAGAAGGCGGGCGGTGGTCGTAGGAAGGCTTCTGCTGATGGTGAAAGGAGTGGAGATTTCCAGATGGGTAAGCGGAGCCAGGCTTTTCCTGCAACCGGTAACCGGAGTTCAACTTTCCGGTGAACGCATTGAGGATAGACACTTGTAGGTTGACACTTGTGTAGGAACTATTTTAAGATCTTTTAAAGGGAATTTGATTGTTTGAAGAAAAACACATCCAAAATGATTATATAGAGATTAATGGGGATTTTTTTTCTTTACTCAGCTGTCATCAAATTTCATGGATTTTGTGTTACTGTTATGCATATGCATTCTTTATTTATGATCAATTGATCCATCATCAAATTTCATGGCTTTAGGTGTTTTACACTTTTGCACTACCGTCACCGAACCGGTTCCTGATAACTTTGACTACCTGACATTGATAAAAACTAGATATATGTTTTTTACTTTTTTTTTTATTGGCAAACAACGAACTTTTATTCCACACCAAAAATATACACGATTGTGACAAGCAAGGTGCTAACCACAACCAATTACATCACCAAATTACATCGCCTTAAGTTACATAAACATAACCAAATCTATTTATCAAGTTATAGGAACATTGAACGCCAACCAGTTTTCCCATGACCATCCCGTTTGTGTGCATTTATGTTTCACCCATGCATACCCCATCACTTGAGCTTCACCAAACACCCCATACCACTCTATTCTTTTACCATTGAAGATGAGATCATTATGCACTTTCCAAATTGCCCAACATGCCGCCTGAAGAAACACGGGTGTAAAGATAGTTGAAAAGAGAACTAACTGTACGGTGATTCTACTGTATTTTCTAAAGAGAGTGTGATTATAAAATACGTGTGGGTCTGTAGGCAAGACCAGGGATTTACGAGACTACCAATTAGAAGAGCCGAGCCTCTAATCGTTAGTATAATAAACAGGGGGGGGTGAAGAAGGTACGAGAGCTCGTATTCTTCTTGAGTGAAAGTGTATTGGGTATTCGATGCCCCTAAAAGGAGAAGAGAGTCCTCCTTTTATAGTACCGAGCTACCCTACTTTCTCAGCCCATCCTCTACCTTTAATGGGGCCCGGCCCAGGTAGAGGAGTCTCCATAATCCGGCCCAAGCCTTTAGGCCCATTTGGTGCAAGTGGGTTTTAGTAAAGTGGGAAGCTAGGGGAGATGTTACCGTCCTGACGCATGTACACGTGGCGCCCAGTAAGTGGACGCTGATGGCCGGTTGACACGTGGTGCTCGCCCATTGGTGCATCCGGGCGGTAGACACTTTATACTTTTCCAGGATTTCAAGACGGACAGAGAAAGTCTGCTCTGTCAGGAAGATATCTTGGTTGAGAGGCTGCCACGTCATCGCCTTTTCTGCTCGTCAGACTGGGGAAAGTCTCTGGTTGGAGAGAAACTCTGACGGGCTGTCTGTCGTGTCAGAGATATTTGCTTGGGGCAGGGGTGAGTCCCAAGGCTGCCCCAAAAGGTATCTTCCACTTGTAGTGACGCTTGTCAAGGAAGCCTTGAGGTACATTTGGCCCGCCCCTGTGAAAGGGGCGGGAGTTCGTGCGCCTGGCGTCGGGTACACCGCTGACGTAAAACGGGCGGGTGGACGCCAGGTGTTCCGCCGACGTGGATCGTGAATATAAATGCACGCGTCGGGCGGTAGGAGCATCGCTGACGTAGAACGGGTTTTGTGGTCGCCAGACGTTCCGCTGACGTAAAACGGGCGGATGGGCGCAAAGCGATCCGCTGACGTAGAACGGGCGGGTAAGCGTCTGGCGAAGCCTGTTCTAAGTGGGCGATGGTATGGTATTTGTAATGTTTTAATACCATATCCCTTCAAGTCCCCCCAGTCCAGTGCTGACCTGTATCTTTGGGGAGTGCTGGACTTGATTTCACATGTGTACTATCAGTGACATCCAGTCGTCACTGGGTTTTCATGTACCGAAGTGGACGTGTGTTTTTGTTTATTCTTCGTCAACTGGTGCGCGCACAGAGATCAAGCTGTGGGCGTATGACGGGGTGCGCATAGATTGTGTTTGGTGCGCAGCCGTTGAGCCAAGATGGGCGTTGGGCCTGTTTGCGCGGCCAAAAGTTATGAAATTTGATTTTTACAAAATTTTCGCTATGGCGCGCAGGCGTTGAGCCGAGATAGGCGTTGGGCCTGTTTGCGCGGCCAAAGGTTGTGAAATTTGATTTTTTCAAAATTTTCGCTATGGCGCGTAGGCGTTGAGCCGAGATAGGCGCTGGGCCTGTTTGCGCGGCCAAAGGTTGTGAAATTTGATTTTTTCAAAATTTTCGCTCTGGCGCGCAGGCGTTGACCCAAGATAGGCGTTGGCCCTGTTTGCGCGGCCGGAGGTTGTGAAAAGTCATTTTTTGTCGCGGTCTGCGCCTGCATTTACTCCGCATTGAATTTGTCTCTTTGGGATTTGTGTAAATTAAAGGCGGGAATGTTTTGAATTTGAAAAGACGTGCCTGACGGTTGGTAGACCTGCTTTGGAGATCGTGTCTGACAGTCAGTACGACTGTTGAGTTGCTAGGTGGACACGTGTTGTACATCTGATGGGTGTTGACAGCTGTTGGTGGTGGTTTTTTGAACGTGGGCGTACACGTGTCAGTCATCGTCATCCTTTTTTGGACGTGGGTGTACACGTGTCGGTCATCGGCAGCTGGGGTAGGACGACCGTCTCGCGAGTGAGACACGCGCGGCGCGTGGGCCGTTTTGGCACATGGGCAGAGTGACGTGTTTGCCTGTGATTGGACCTTCATGTTGGAAAGCCTGCCCATCATAATTACCTGCATTAAATGCGATGGGTATAAATAGTCGTCCACCTCCTTTGGATTTCTTTCATCTTCTTCTTCTTTCGAAATTTTCTTCTAAATTCCCTTCATTCTCTCTGTTTCTCCGATCAAAAAGTTAGCTTTTTCTGATTCGTCGTTTGAAGATGTCTTCTGAAGATAAGAAGGCGGAGCTGTCTATGAAAGACGCCCAAATCTCCTGGTCCAAAGACAAATTCAGGTCTTTGGTCAAGAGATTTGGTATTCTTCGTGAATGGGACCCGGAGTTGCCGGAGAAAGGGCAAACTCCGGTAGATTGCCCGGAAGGGAAAATATGCCTATATGAGGCATATTTTCAGAAGGGGTTATTCCGGTTGCCGGTGTCTCGTTTCTTCATCTCTGTTCTTCAGAGATACGGAGTGCACGTCTCTCAGATGAGCCCCTTTGGGGTGATGAGGGTGATGCACTTCGAGGCCACTTGTCGGGCCCTGAGGAGGCAGCCGGTGTTTGAGCACTTCAATGTGTTCTACAAGCTGGAGGTGAAGGAGTCGGGCTGGGTCTCTTTTGTGGAGAGATCCAAGAGCGTGAGCCTGATCGTACCGAAGAGTTCTCCAAAAACTCTTCGGGAGTGGAAGAGGTGCTTCTTCTTTGTGAAGAAGGAGGTCATCCCAGTGGAGATGACGACGCTGGAACTGCGCCCTGGGCAGAAGGTGCCGTCCTTTGAGGTTATGAAGGACTTCCAAGAGGAGGCGTGGTTCCAGGAGCTTTCTGCGCATCCAAGTCGTCTAGATGACTTGGACAAACTGGATGAGGGTATTATGCGTTTGCTGGGGCTCAGCCGTCTAGGCGTTAGGGAGGGGTACAATGTAGCGCCTGCCGGTGATGGTGGTGCGCTTTCTGTGGAGGGTAAGTAGTAGTTTTTTATTATTTTTCTATTATTGCTATGTTGTCTTGCGTCTCATATCCTTGTATGTCGTCGCAGGTGATCTACTCTTCGACTACTTTGCCGCCCGGGCTGTAAAGACCGTGTATGTGGCCGTGCCAGAGGGCGGTGTCTGGGAGATGGAGGCTTTGGCGGAGAACTTCCTGTTCCCCGCCCCTGTTCAAGGTGCGCGCTCTAACCTTGAAGTAGGTTTTTTGATCAACCCTGATCCGCTGTCCGTCAAGACGGCGGAGGGGGTTGATTATGTGTTCTTATCTGACGATGAGCTGAGTGATCCCTCATCTGATCTGGCCCATCGTTCGCGTCGCTCTACAGGTGGTGCCGAAGACGGGTCTTCTTCGGCAACGGCGCAAGGGGGTGCTGCGACTGCTGAAGGTCGCCCGACAGGGGACGCGCCTGTTGACAGTAAGTATTTTTGTTCTTACCTCCTTTTTTTCTCTGTATTTATTGTTTTGTTGACGTCTGATGTTGTTTGCAGCACGCAAGGAGCCAGAGACGGTTGAGGAGACCGTGGCTGGTGGATCGTCGCCAAAGCGGGCGGCTCTTGGTGGTGACCTAGAGCTTGAGCCGCCGCCGGTGCGTCAGCCTTTTTATATGAAGGCATTGAAGAAGCTTAGCAGTGAGTGTCTGTCATGCCTTTTCTGTTCCTTCTTCTTCTTTTTTTTTTTTTTTTTTTTTTTTTTTTTTTTAACTTTGGTCTTCGTTTTTCCTTGTAGGTTCCATCCCTCCTTCTGTTCGACAGTATCAGGAGGAGCGGAAGAAGAAGCTCGAGGAAGAGCGCCTCCTAGCTGAGGGGGCGCAACTGTCTGAGGCTGCGCGCAAGGAGGAGGAGGACAAGCGCGTGGCCGAAGCTGAGCTGAAGAGGAAGCAGGAGGAGGAGTCTGCCGCTCGCCAGTTGGAGCTGGAGCGTAAACGGGCGGAAGATGCCCGTTTAGCTGAGGCTGAACGGAAGCGGGCTGAGGAGGCTCGCTTGGCCGAGCTGGCGGCGGAGAAGGAGGCGGAGGAGCGCCGCCTCGTGTTGCTGAAGCAGCACGAGGATTTGGTGCATATGAAGAAGGAGCAGGCCGAGGGTGCGGGTGCTCAGGGTGGAGAGGGCCAGCGGGGCGGGCCTGTGTTTGTGGACCTGAGCGAGCAGGATGTCGCTGAGGTTCCACTTCCTGGTGGTGGGATGGAGGCCCCAAAATCACAAAGGGCCGAAGGCATGGTTGCGTCGTCCAGCGGACCTGCCTTCCGTCTTGATTCTCCGGTTTATACGCCTGGGTGGCGTATAACCGAAAGCTGCAGATTCCTCAATCCCTTCGTGGCTGAGGAGTTTGTGAGCTACGCGCTGCCTCCGGCGGAGCGTGCCCATCATCGGGCTCAGGACCGTGGCACCCTTTTCTCTGAGATGTGCATGAACCTAACGCAGACCTTAGGCAATCTTTATGCCTTGCACAGAGGAGAGGGTGAATTTTTGGATGAGCGGGCCTCGGTTGCTGGTGAGGCCGAGCGTCTTGCTAGGGAGAAGGAGGTATACGAGACGGCTCGTATACGTCTTCTGGAGCAGGTTCGGAAGTTAGAGTCCGACTTGCGCCAGAAGGATGCTGATGCTGCTGAAAAGCAGAAGGCATGGGCCAAGTCGTCGGCGGTTGTCAACACGGAGTTGGAGCGCCGTCGTCAACTGATACGGAAGGCCGAGGTTGCCCTGGCTGAGGAGAAGAAAGTCTCGGCGGCTAAGGGCAAGGAGTTGGAGGAGCTGTCCTCGAAGTATGCCACCGCCGTTGGTGATCTGAAGGCGAAGGACGCCGATGTGGTGAGGATGACCACTCGGGTTTCCGAGCTGGAGGAGCAGGTTGCGGCGATGGGGAGGGAGCGGGAGGCGTGGGGGTTGGAGAAGACGCTTCTGCTTGATGCCCAAAGGGGGTATGTTGAGAAGTCGCTTTGGGTGATGTCCGACGGGATCTCCGCCGTAAGTTTTTGGATTTTTCTCCAAGTTTGTTCTGCGCTTTTTTGTTTCCTGTTTGTTGTAACATTTGTTTAATTGTGCAGGTATATGAGCGCTGCTGGAATGCGCCGAAGATGGGCGAGCAAATCGCCGAAGTGGTTGACGCTGCTCGTACCACGGGTGTTCATACTGGGTGGTTGGAAGGATACTTGGCCGCAAAGGATGGCGCGCCTGTGGAAGAGCAGCCGTTTGGCGATGTCAACACGGATCAGGTGCTGATGGAGCAGCTGCAGAAGCTAGAGCAGATTGAGTTTCCCGTGTTGCAGGTTGTGCGGCAATGCCTGTCCGACCCTGATCCTATCGGCAAGTTTAAGCGGTGGGTGGAGGAGTCTGATCGTGTGGGCCGCGAGCGTGCAGAGAAGGCGATGTCCAAGGCTGGTAGCTCGGGGACGGCTCATGAGCCTCCTCAGTAGTTTGTTTTTTGTATTTTTCTCTTTCTTGTAAATATTTTTTGATGAAATGAAATGAATTTTCTTTTTGTTCCGCGTCTTGTTGATCTGTCTGATGTGTTTGTGCGTTGTTTGCTGAGTAGATTAACAAGTGAGGAGTGCGCCCGATAAGTAAGTGAGAGGTGTTTTGTCTTCATAAGTGAGTAGTGCGCAGAATCAGTTATGAAGAGTAAATTAACTTCGTAAGTGATTAGTGCGCAGAATCAGTTATGAAGAGTAAATTAACTTCGTAAGTGATTTAGTGCGCCGAGCCACTTGTGAAGAGTGAATTAGCTTCACAAGTGAGTAGCGCGTCGAATTAGTTTATGAAGAGTAAATTAACTTCATAAGTTTAGAGGAAGGAATAAAAAACTGAAAAAAAAAAATTTTACAAGTAGCACCGGCGCAATTGCGCTACATTCCATGATCTAGGTATGGGTGTTCCATCGAGTTTTTCTAGCGCATATGCCCCCTTTCCTAGTACTTGCTGGACTTTGTAGGGCCTTCCCAGTTTGGTGCGAGCTTTCCCGGGCGTTCCGCGTGGGAGGCATAGTTGTCCCTGAGAACATAGTCGCCGATGTCAAATTCGCAAACTTTGACCTTTGAATTGTAGTAGCGTTCTAATTGTTTTTTGTAGTTTGCTTCGCGGATGGCGGCGATATCGCGCCTGTCATCTAGGAGGTCTAGATTGAGGCGTAGCTCTTTGTCATTGTCCGTGTTGTCTGTATTGAGGACCCGTGGTGACGGGAATGTTATCTCTGCGGGTATTACGGCCTCGGATCCGTAGGTTAGGCTAAACGGAGTTTCGCCGGTGCTGGTCTTTGTGAGGGTGCGATGCGCCCATAGCACGTGTGGTAGCTCTTCCACCCAGCCCGTTCGTTTTGATCCTAGGCGTGTCTTAATGCCTTCGACTAGGGATCTGTTGATGCGCTCCACCTGGCCATTGCCTTGCGGATGAGCAACGGATGAGAAGATCTGGCTGACGCCTAGTTGCGTTAGCCAAGCTTGTAGTTTTTTGTCGGTGAATTGTGTGCCGTTGTCGGTGACGATTTCCATGGGTAAGCCAAAGCGGCAGATGATGAATTCCCAGATGAATTTTTTTATCTGTTCCGCGCTTATCGACGCGAGTGGCTTGGCCTCTACCCATTTTGTGAAGTAGTCAACGGCAACGACTAGGTACTGTATCTTTCCGGGGGCCATTGGAAACGGGCCGACCAGGTCCATGGCCCACTTTTGAAATGGCCAGGCGGCCGTAACTGGTACCAGATCGTTTTTGGGGCGCAGGGTATTTGGCGCGTGTTGTTGGCAGTTGAAGCAGGTGCGTAGAATTTTGACGGCGTCTTGATGCATACCCGGCCAATAATATCCAGCGTTCATGACTTTGGCGACGACCATTCTCGGTCCTGCATGGATCCCGCATATGCCTTCGTGTATTTCTCTGATAAGTGAGGTGGCTGTCGCGACGTCTATGCATTTTAATAATGGCCCCAAGTACGAGCGTCGGTATAGGATCCCGTTCATTAATTGGTAATGTTGGGATTTGTATTGGATTTTTCGAGCTTCCGCTTTTTGAGGTGGCAACGTGCCTGTTGCTAGGTAGGCTTGAATAGGGGTCATCCATGACCCGACGCCTGTCTGCGTTATGTTGACCTGTCTGAGTGGTACCGAAGGTTGAGGTAGGGTTTCGATACGTACCTCCTTGGCCATATGTGGCCAGGCGGTGGAGGCCATTTTGCTGAGTGCATCAGCTTCCTTGTTGCCGCTTCGGTTTATATGGAGGATGGTGCAAGTAACGAATTTCTTGGTGAGGAGCTTGGCTTGGTCGACGTACTGGGCCATGACGGGGTCCTTGGCGTCGTAAACGCCGTTCATGTGGCCTGCTATCAGCATGGAGTCTACATGAGCGTTGAGGTGCCTGGCGCCCATTTTGTGCGCCAGCCGTAGGCCTGCCAAGAATGCTTCATATTCGGCCTCGTTGTTTGTGCTTGGGAACTCTAGGCGCACGGCGTACGTGAATTCTGTCTTGTCGGGGCTGACGAGGCGAAGTCCGGCGCCCGAGCCTTGATCATTGGAAGCTCCGTCGGTGTATAATGACCAGGTGATTCGGTCGTCTGGGACGGGCTTGGGGTCTTGTTCGTCTTTGCAGTCTTGGATTTTATCGGTGGGGATTTCTGCGATGAAGTCTGCCAGGACCTGCCCTTTTATCGCGGGTCTTGGTTTGTAGACGATGGTGTGTGCGCCTAATTCGATTGCCCATTTGGCCAGGCGGCCGGAGAGTTCTGGTTTGGATAGTACTGTATTTATTCGGTAGTCTGTGAGGACGTTGATTGGGTGTCCTTGAAAGTATCGTCGCAGGCGTCTTGACGCGTGGACTAATGCTAGGACAAGTTTTTCCATTGTCGAATATCTGGTTTCTGCGTCTGCTAGAGTTCGGCTGATATAGTAGATCGGTGTTTGTACTTTGTTGCGTTCTACTAATAGGACGGCGCCGATTGCCGTTTCTGATGCAGATAGATATAGTGTAAGGGGCTCCATTGGAAGGGGCGCTGTTAAAGTTGGCAAGTAGGTTAAACATTGTTTCATTTCACGAAATGCCACTTCTGCCTCCGGTGTCCAGCGGAACTGTGTTTTTTTGAGTACATTTCGTAAAGTGTGAACAAAAGGAAAAGACTTGGAGGCGTAGTTTGATAGGAAGCGGTTGAGAGCAACCAAACGTCCCATCAGAGTCTGCACGTCTTTTATCGAGTTTGGTGACGGCATCCGCTGGATTGCTTGGATTTTTTCAGGGTTGGGTTTGAAGCCGCCGTTGGTGACGATGACGCCTAGGAATTTCCCTTCTTCTGCTCCGAAGGAGCATTTGCCTGGATTTAGTTTCATTTGGATGCTGCGCAACTGTTCGAAAGTGCGCTTGATGTCCATGAGCATTGTGTCTTCCTGGGTGCTTTTGATGACTAGATCGTCGACGTAGACTTCGAGGTTGACGCCTATCTGGTTGATGAACGCCTGGTCCATGAGGCGTTGGTAGGTCGCGCCGGCGTTCTTGAGTCCGAAGGGCATTTTGGTGTAGCAGTACACCCCTCGATCTGTTCTGAACGCCGTTCGATCCTCGTCTTCGTGAGCCATTTGGATTTGATGGTATCCTCGATATGCGTCGAGGAAACATTTGTATTTGAATGGCGCTAGTGAGTCGACCTTCAAATCGATCTCTGGGAGAGGGTAGTGATCTTTGGGGCATGCTTTGTTTAGGTCCTTGTAGTCGACGCACATGCGCCAGGACCCATTCTTTTTTAGCACCATTACTGGGTTGGCCACCCAGGTTTGGTGATTGCATTTTCTGATGATGCCCGCCTCTAGTAGGTCGTCAACTTGTTCATTCATGGCTTTGACTCTGTCGGGGCCGAGTGGCCGCTTCTTTTGGGCCACTGGGCGTGAGTCTTTGTATGTATTGAGGCGGTGCTCGGCGATGTGTCTTGGGACGCCGACCATGTCTGACGATTGCCATGCGAAGACGTCTTTGTTTGCCACCAGTAGCTGTTTTAGGTGCGTTTTCACCTGGGGGGATAGGGTTCGGCCCAAGGTGATGGTCTGTTCAGGGAAGGCTGGGTTGAGGACCCAGCTTTCGTCAGTTGGTGGGCTTGATGGAAGCGCCGCCGTGTCGTCTGGCGGGTGGCTTGTCATGAGGCATTCTTGATTGCCTCGGATGTATGCGATCCCGGTGGGCGTTGGGAAGCCCATGGTTTGGTGAGGGGTTGAGGCGGTGGAGTTGAAGTTCGCCAAACCCTGTCTTCCTAACAATATATCATATGAGGAGATGGCTGGGATGACGTGGAAGGTGCATACCTCGGAGCGGCTGTGAGTGCCGTCGTCAAGTGTGACCGTAAAGTCGAACTTGCCGATGGGATGGATTATCTCGTTGAAGAAGCCAGCAATAGGCGCGTCTGGCTGTAGGCGTGCCTTGTCTTCTTTGTCTAGCTGGTCAAAGCATTGTTGGTACATGATGTCGAAGCTACTGCCGCCGTCGCACATCATTTTGTAAGTTCGGTAGTGTCCGAACAATGCTGTGATGGTGAGGGGGGTCGTTGATTGAGCGCCCCCTGGGATTATCGGGAGGAGGACTTGGGCCTCTCGCCAATTTGAGGTTTCAGATGTAGTTGTGGTATTAGGGAAGCTGGTTTTTCGTTTGGTGCTTCTCGTCATGTTGATCTGTCTGCTGTGGGTACCGCGGATGTAGTGTGTCCTGATGTCTTTGATGGCTTTTTCAGGTTCGTCTTGTCGGCGGGCCCCTGCGCGGACGTTTTTTACCAGGTTGGCGAGCTTCCCGGAGCGTAGGGCCGCTTCTATTTCCATTTTGAGGCTATAACAGTTGTCGGTATCGTGGCCCACGTCTTTGTGGAACTCGCAGAACCTGGTGGTGTCAACATTTTTTCGTTTTGCCCCCATGGGCTTGGGGATTTTAAAAGTTACCTCTCCGGTGGAGAGGACTTGTGATAAGACTTGAGATGGCGTTTTGGTGAGGGGTGTCCAATCTTGGTTTCGGCGGCCGCTGTTCCGCTGTTCGCGGTTTTGTTTGTTGCCGATGATGTTTCTGGCGTCGCCAGAAGTTGAGTATCGTCCTTCATCGGTGGAGCCGGAGATGCGGTTCCAGACGGATGATCGGTTATTGCCGCGGCTGCGGTTGTTGCTGGAACTCCCTCTCTGGTTCTGGCGCATGGTTTTCTGGTTGCCCGCGTAGAGTTTTGAGATGCGGACAACCTCTTCCCAAGCGTCTGGGACGCCATCTTTCCCTTGCAGTGTGTGTTGTAGGCCATCATCGTTGACGTTAGATAAAAAGGAGGTTCGTGTTGCTTCGTCGCCGGTTCCTAACTGGAGGGCCTCCTTGTTGAACCGTACGATGAAGTCCTCGAGAGGTTCAGTGTCTCTGCGTTTGCACAGGGAGATTTGGCTTTTGTCGCGCTTGTGGCGGCGCTGTTGGCTGAAGTGGAGAGAAAATTTTTCGATCAGCTGGTCGTAGCTGTCGATGCTTCTGGTGGGGAGGTTATCGAACCAGACCCTGGCGGCTCCGGTGAGTGTCTGGGCGAACATGTGGCACCAAACAGGTAGGGTCCAACCGATGACGGCCCCGGCTTGATTGAATATGCCCAGGTGGTCATCTGGGTCGGATAGTCCGTCGTAGATTTTGACGTTGGCCGGTAGGCGTTGTCTTGGTGGGATTGGTGCCTCAGAAATGCGCCTGGTAAATTTAGACCTATCCGCGAATGCGGCTGGTCTGTATGGGAGTGATAGGTCGGTGGTGGCGTCGTTGTTGTAGCGGTTCAATCGCTCGCGCCTGTAATATGGGCTATGACGATAGTCGCGGGAGGCGTCATCCTCCCACGAGCTTTCGTCATAGTCTTCGGCGTCGAACCGATTGTGCTCTGCACGGGCCTGGTCCTCAGGGGTTTGCCCTGGACCTTCCCCGTGACGGGCGGGTGCTGCTGTTTTTGCAGGTTGTCTAGAGGAGGAGCCCATGATTGTTTTACCGGTGCGCCGGCGGCGTTCTAATTGTGCGTCGAGGATTTGTCGCTGGCGGTCATACCAGTCATTGTTTAGTGCCTCGATTTCCTCCTCCGTTGGAGGGGTTATATCTACGAGCTGGGGCTCGAGGTTTCTGGGGGTTATAAGTGGTTGTAGTTGGTTGTTATGGTCCCCTGATGTTGGGTGGGATGGGGTGGCGTCGGTGATATCTTCGACGGCCCCGGATGGAGTGAATGCTCGTGGGGGTGAGGTCATTTTTACAATTCTGGCCCTAAAAGTTTATTGGGTTGGAGCGGTTGTGGTAAGGCCACGGATGGCGCCAATGAAGAAACACGGGTGTAAAGATAGTTGAAAAGAGAACTAACTGTACGGTGATTCTACTGTATTTTCTAAAGAGAGTGTGATTATAAAATACGTGTGGGTCTGTAGGCAAGACCAGGGATTTACGAGACTACCAATTAGAAGAGCCGAGTCTCTAATCGTTAGTATAATAAACAGGGGGGGGGGGTGAAGAAGGTACGAGAGCTCGTATTCTTCTTGAGTGAAAGTGTATTGGGTATTCGATGCCCCTAAAAGGAGAAGAGAGTCCTCCTTTTATAGTACCGAGCTACCCTACTTTCTCAGCCCATCCTCTACCTTTAATGGGGCCCGGCCCAGGTAGAGGAGTCTCCATAATCCGGCCCAAGCCTTTAGGCCCATTTGGTGCAAGTGGGTTTTAGTAAAGTGGGAAGCTAGGGGAGATGTTACCGTCCTGACGCATGTACACGTGGCGCCCAGTAAGTGGACGCTGATGGGCGGTTGACACGTGGTGCTCGCCCATTGGTGCATCCGGGCGGTAGACACTTTATACTTTTCCAGGATTTCAAGACGGACAGAGAAAGTCTGCTCTGTCAGGAAGATATCTTGGTTGAGAGGCTGCCACGTCATCGCCTTTTCTGCTCGTCAGACTGGGGAAAGTCTCTGGTTGGAGAGAAACTCTGACGGGCTGTCTGTCGTGTCAGAGATATTTGCTTGGGGCAGGGGTGAGTCCCAAGGCTGCCCCAAAAGGTATCTTCCACTTGTAGTGACGCTTGTCAAGGAAGCCTTGAGGTACATTTGGCCCGCCCCTGTGAAAGGGGCGGGAGTTCGTGCGCCTGGCGTCGGGTACACCGCTGACGTAAAACGGGCGGGTGGACGCCAGGTGTTCCGCCGACGTGGATCGTGAATATAAATGCACGCGTCGGGCGGTAGGAGCATCGCTGACGTAGAACGGGTTTTGTGGTCGCCAGACGTTCCGCTGACGTAAAACGGGCGGATGGGCGCAAAGCGATCCGCTGACGTAGAACGGGCGGGTAAGCGTCTGGCGAAGCCTGTTCTAAGTGGGCGATGGTATGGTATTTGTAATGTTTTAATACCATATCCCTTCACCGCCAAAACAATGATTCTTAACAGGCCTTTCCTTTCCTTTGATAAGTTTGCCTATTCATGCACTGACGATAGATCTTTCACATTGAAAGCATATATCGGTGATATTCCAACCCATTGACTGATTCTGCTCCATAGCATAGACACCACAAAACACGAAGTGAGTAGATGATCCGCGTCCTCTTCGCCTTTGCCGCACAGCCTACATGTCGATGACCCGTGGAGGATTCTTCTTTCCTTAAGCCCAACAAGTGTCGGCAACCTGTCCTGGATCGCTCGCCAACCAAATATGCAGACCTTTTTTGGTACCTCTTTTATCCATTGGAACGGATAAAACGGAACAGCAGATCTAGATAATAATTCCCTGCAAGCAGCCACCGAAAAAGCCCCATCTTGGCTGTTGTCCCAGACCCAATCATCCCGTCTAACAATTCGCTGCACTGCTGCAACTCTTGGAACTCATTTGCGCAACTTAATGTTCTTTTCCACTCCCACCCGAGTACTCTTGTGGCCACCGAAACAGCCTTCTTTTTTCGAGTGAGAACAAACTTGCAAATGTCTTCCTCGTTCCCCACCTTACCTTTTATGATGCATTTTATATCCACATTTTGATCCCATAATTCTTTCTCCAGCCTGTTAATACCGCTCCAAATTCCTGTGATCCCAGCTTTGATAGGCAAGTACAACCATGCATTTGGGTTATTATTGATGGCGGATATGACCCGCTGCCACAATCACCCCTTCTCGACCTTGAATCTCCACTACCATTTCATTAACAAGCTCTCATTCATGATCTTCAAAGAGCCCAAACCAAGACCCCCTTTATTGACCGGACTGATTACCCTTTCCCAAGCTATCCAGTTCGTTTTCGACTTGTCCTCATCACCCTTTCCCAAGCTATCCATATATTTTTTACTTTACGTTTTCGTTTTTGTTTACTAAACATATTTTTATTTAGGTAATTGCTTTAAAACTGCTAATATTGTTTGTATTATATAATTTTTTCATCCTGATTTTTACATTAGGATGGTTAGGTAGGCGGGCAATAAGCTGCGCCGTCACCCCTTTCTGGATAGGAAATCCGAATCTACTAAAAGTAATAGATGGTTATTGAGAAATGAATTGTGCACAAAATAAAATATTTTTTTGTATCGTAAACTAGGGATCGTCCCAAGTCAGACGGATAAAAGACCAATCAAAATCAAACTGTTATCGGTATCCATTTTTATGGTTTTTCATTGTACGAGTCACATATTGCAAATGTATACGTACAAAATCCACCTCTCATCGGGTGGGTCAATCAATTAGTAAAAATAAATTAAGAACAAGCATTTCTAACAAAATGTCATCGTTGTTGAAGAACGCCAAAACACCTCTCGATGTCCTTTCTTGCGGACTCATGAACTCTCTTAAAATATTTTCTTTTTTGATCTTGTGTCTGACTAAACGTTTTGACGAGCATTGAATACTCCGGATATATACCATCCCCCAAGTAGTATCCATGCCCGTAGTAGTTATTATTTGCATAAAACCCAACTTTCGGTATTGTTCCGCCAATGTAAGACTCTAGCAATGGCGAAAACTTAAAAGTATTTATGTCGTTCATACACCCGGCGAGACCAAAGAAGGCTGACCAAACCCACAGGTCTTGTGAGGCAACTGCTTGTAAAACCAAAGTTGGTCCCTTTTGGTCACCGCGTGTATGTTGACTTCGCCATGCGGTTGGACAACTATACCATCGCCATTGACGACAATCTATACTACCAATCATGCCGGGTAATCCATGTCTTTCTAAATGCGCTTCGTATAGTTGTTGAAGGTCGCTCCAAGTCGGGTTTCTCAAGTATCGCTTTCCATATAATTGGCATATACCTAAAATAATCAAATGTATATATAAAATGTAACTACTAATTAAAAATATATGTATATTTGTAAATCAAATGTAAATACCGTAGCAGAAATATAAAATGTAACTACTAATTAAAAATCAAATGTAAATACCGTAGCAGAAATACTCCAAGGTATCGCATGTGGTTTTCTCCGCCATCTTCAAATACTCGTCATTGATATCGTATGTGTTCCCGTAGGCGAGTACACGTAATGCGGAAGTGACCATTTGAATTGTGGTGAATCCTAAACACCCTCTAGCGTCGGGTTTTTTGCTTAAAGTAGTCATATGTGGACTCTAAATCTTGGGTAATGCGCAAAAATAACCTTTTACTCATCCGAAATCTTCACCTAAACCGGATTCTCAATGAAATAATCATTCATTAAACGTTCATTGGCGGATACACGGTCTCGCTCTATATATTTCATAGACAATATCGGTCGTGGGGCGGAATTATTTATATGATGAATCGCGCTCGACGCTAGCATAACCGCACTCGTAACGGCTTCTTCCTCTTCCGTGCCGTCATCGTGACAAAACTGGTTATATAGAACGACAAACGAGTCTTCGGAGGGAGGAGACGACATTTTGGTGAGTTGTTTGTGTGTTGAATTTGTTTGTGGATTGAAGGATGTATGTGTGTATTGTTTGTGTGTGTTGTATGTGTGAAGGTATGTAATATATATATATATATAGTTTGAAAGTTGTTTTTATTAAAGAAACATGACTGTTCAACGGTCATATACACATTTCCAAATTGAAAACGCCTGTCAAAATCATAACGCCATCAAGTCAAACCGCCCTATAGCGCCCGGGGGGCGGTGTTCTCCGGCGTTATAGGGCCACAAAACGCCCTAAAACGGGCCACTACGGGTGGTCTAAGTATAAAAGGCAAGCTTTCTTCTTCCTCTTTCATTTCTCCAGCCGCTACCTCTGTCTCTCTACTCTCTCTCTCTAAAACTTAAATACCCCTCTCTCTCTCTCTCTACACTTTCCTCTCTCCAAACGTCTCTCACTCTCCCTCAGCAACTAGTAGATGACCGGCCACCACCATTCTCGGTGGTGGTGGCGCTGTAGCAGCAGGGTAGGATGGGGACAGGGGTTGGTGTTCAATCATGATGGCGGCGCAGGTGTACAGATCCGAAAACCAGTCATCGGTAACGGCGGAGGTGATTTTTGGTTGTGGTTGATGGTGGATGGTGTAAGGCAGAAGGTTCGCGTCAGGTCTGTTTTGGGTCCAATTTGGCTGGTGTGGGTTGTCTTGGGTGGTCCGATCGGTGGTATAGTGGTAGGTTTTGGTCCGACTGCAACTGTTGTGCTTGTGGTTCAACATGGTGATGGTTGTCGAGGTTGTGGCTCGAGACGGTGGTGGTTGTGACGTCGAGTGGTTGCAGGTTTGGTGGAGGTCTCAGCCGATGGTGGTGGTTATAGTTTCAGATTTGGTGGAGGAGATGGTCACGGTTGTGGTTGTTTAGGGTGTTCGGGTTTCGTGTCGTTTGATGTTCGGGTCGGGTTTGGAGGAGATCCAGGTGAGTGGTGGTCACGCAGAGCCGTCCCCGAGAACCCGAAAAAGATTTTGGGCCTCGGGCGAGATAAAAATTAGGCCCCGAGATTAATGGTAAAATATGTTATACCGATTGTTGTAAAGTGGCCCAATGCCTTAATAGTTAAGAAAGAATGAATTAAAAAGAAAATAGAGCTTAGTGCTAGAAAAATTTTGGACCTCTAACCATCCTTTCTCTATAAACAAGGTCGGCTCAACGTTTCTTATGGCCTAAAGCAAATAATGAAATGAAGGCCTTTTTGCTATATCTTATCTTAGCTTTTTTTTAATTTTTTTTACAAATTCACTTCTCTAAATAACATATAAATAAAATAAAATATATAAACTTATTTTAACAATAAAATTAATCAAACAAGTATCTTAATTAAATACTGTTAGACCTACAATTAAATACTGTTAGACCTACAAGGCTACAACTTCTATTTTATAACAAGAGAAAAAAAATATAATTACCTGTCAAAAGTATATAAATTATTACCAAATAAAAAAATGAATGACATAAATTGTCAAAAGTATATAAACTACGGAGTATTACCAAATAAAAAAATCAACTATCACGTACATCAAGACATTTTTATACCTTAATAATTAAATTAATTATTATATTATTTAAAAAATTAGAAAAATGCGTGTGCATACAGTGGCTAGGATGTTGGAAAGGTGAATATAGCTATTGACATGTAGTCGGTCATTTATATTTACTTTTTTTAAAACTAAATTTGTTTTATTTTACAAACAGTGTCCATCTTCTTCACTTTCATTTGTGAAACCACAAACTAGTCTCTGTGTGCTGACCCAGAAATTTTCCAATCATGCTTTCTTCATCTTTCTTTTTCTTTTCCTTCTCAAGCTCCCAGCTGTTATATATCTCTCCATCAAACTTCACCACCGGCTTCCTGAAAAAAATCTAGCCGTCGGAGCATCGGAACTTTGTAGTGATGGATGTACGGTGAATAAAGCTTCGGGCCCTCGAAAGATTTGGGCCTCGGGCCGTCGCCCAGCTCGCCCTACCCCAAAACCGGGCCTGTGGTCACGAGTAGGTGGTTGTTGGCTAAAGTGGTTGTTGGCTGAGGTGGAGGTTGTACAGGGTATGCGTGGTGGTGACCGGTTGTGAAGTTGGCCAGATCGTATTGGTTGTGGTTGTTGTCGGTTAAGGCACACTGGTTATGGACCACGAGGGGCAGTAGGTACGATGGTGGTTGTTCGGGTTAAGTTTGTATCGCGCAGGCCAGATCCAGTTAGATCCGCGTGGCTCCAGTCAGATCTATGCGACTCGGGTCAGATCTGTGTGGTTCGGTTCAGATCCGGTTGGTTCGTGATCAGTCAACGTGCGGTCAAACTCGGTCCACTGCTGGTCAACTTCGTCAACGCTCCTGTTTTCGGTATACTTAATTTTGTGGTTAATTTTGCGTCATATTTAGAAAGTACAACATGAATATAAATATAGACAATTAACTCGCTAACGAACCGATATGAATAATAAACATCAAGTATAAATCGGACGACTTGTGTTTGTGTATAAAGCGTGACTTTGAGTTATTAAATGTCGATACCAGACTAATGTGTTGGACTACATTGCGTGTATATATATATATAATGTGTATATATTTATATATGTATACGGTTATATGAAGTATTTATATAAGTGTTGAAACGTATAAAGTCTCGTCGATTTGGAAATGTATAATGTATTAATGGATTTATTGTCCTGTATTTGGGCATTGATTTTTGGGAAAATTTTAGACGACTTGTGTTGTCTGGGTTGTACAAAAACAGAGGAAACTATGTCGAAATTTATAAAAATCTGAAGTGCAACTAAGTTAATGTTGTTGTATATGTTTTTTTTTATAAATAACTTTTCCAAGTGTTTTAGTAAATGTATTTACACAAATCGCGACGTTTTGAAATTAGTTATTGTGACAATTAATAAGCAAATCCCGGACAATATATATATATATATATATATATATATATATATATATATAGGGCAAGGATTAAATAAAAACCCTCCTATTTTGAAGAAACTTGGTAAACTTAATCTAGACCATTGATCTAAAGTGATCAATGGCTTAGATTGATTCTACATTTATTTTAATAAAATAATTAGGTAGATGACAAAAAAAGGGCACAATGGTCAAATGCCATTTTCTGAAAAGCAGATATGACAGTGTGGACCCCACACATGTCACATCATCTCTCTCTTACTTTTTCCACATTCTTATATAAGCTGTCAGACGCCCGTGTTACATATGTAACATATGCAGTGTTGCGTACGTTAAAATTGCACAGATTGTATATAATCAATTAAAAACTTTATAGATCAAAAAACATTCAAATGTACACAAGAATTGTTTCTTACAAAGTGCTAAAACAAACAAAACGGTCATTACAAATCGACAAAATGCTAAAAAAAACTATCATAAATAAAAAAAAATTGTCTACACTTCATTCTTGATAATCATCTTCATCTTTAATGCAAAAAAATATGCTCACCTGCAAAAATAAAACAAAATTCATCAATTTACATGAAAAAATCAAAACTTTGTATATAGTAAAAAAACAGAAACTAATGTATACCAACTTAGTGGTGCTGTTACATACGAAACATACGCAAACATAGATTTCATCCCATGATCAATGACATTCCATTCAAGAATTTTTTTCCAAATTCTTCCTCTATAATATGCAATATTACATTCCTGATAAGGTGCAAAAAACACGAGTGTTACATGTGTAACAGGATTTTTTTCTGGAAACACAGACAAACTTTTGTAGTCTGCACCCAGCATACATTTTTTACTGAATTACAAGCAACCTTTGACTGCAAAACAGATACGCTACACACGTAACATCCTACCTTAACACAGAAAAAAACACCCTAAGTAAATTCACAAAGATGATACGACCATATAGACGAGAAAAACACCCTAACTAAACACAGAGAAAACACAAATAACAAACATTCTGGAAAGTCATTCTTAAAACAAATAACAACACATTTTCTGTCTTTAGTTATAGATAAGACTATATGAGAAAACACAAAAACAGACATTTTCTATAAAAAAGACATAGGTAACATTAAAAAAAACTCATACATGAGAAAACAAAAAAAACTAGACAGACATGGTGCAAAAACACACGAGTGTTACATGTGTAACAGGAAAACACAGCAAAAACTTTTGTAGTCTGCAGTAAACATAGAGCAGAATCTGATATGCTAGAAAACATAGAAAATAGAATTTGACTGCAAAAAACAGATATGCTACACACGTAACAGTGTGTACCATTCATTGCACACACTCCACATAAATTTGACTGCAAAATGTGTACCATTCATTGCACACACTCCACATAAATTTACTTTTTAAAATTCACTACTTTTTTATTCAAAAGATTCAAAAATCAAATTTCAAACTTTACCCTTTTGAAAATCATAAAAAACATACAGTTATCATCAATCTTAGATACAAGGCATGCTAGAGTTGACCTCAAAAGTCAAAGTGTGTAACTTTCTACAAAATAAAGGTTCAAGATCAAATTTCAAACTTCACTCTTTTGAAAAAGCATTATATTTCATAACATGAACAAAATACAGACCATTTATTCTTGGTGAAACAAACTAATGTTGTGTGCGGAAAACAGCTTATTTAATATACAATAAGGAGCCATGGCAAAATCGAGCGTTACGTGTGTAAACAGACGTTTTTTGTCTGCAAACACATACAAACCTTTGTAGTCTGCAAAACATCAAACATTCTGACTGCACACACACACACATTGACACCAAAAAAAAGATATGCTACACACGTAACACCCTAACGTGCACACAGATATGGTATAACTAAACACAGATAAAACACCTTAACAAATGATTCTTTAATAATAAAAATGAATCTTTATAAAGAAATACATAATACAAAATAGAGGCCATACAAAAAAGACATTTTCTGTAAACAACACATAGGTAACATAAAAAAAACTCATACATTCAAAAAAAAAAAAAAATAGACAGACATGGTGCAAAAACACACGAGTGTTACATGTGTAACAGGAAAACACAGCAAAAAAAAAAAAAACTTTTGTAGTCTGCGGTAAACATAGAGCAGAATTTGATATGCTAGTAAACATAGAAAACAGAATTTGACTGCAAAAAAACGGACATGCTACACACGTAACAGCCTAACTCAGCACAAAGATTATACAAAAATATAGACGATACAAACACCCTAACTACCACACAAAAGTACTACGAACATGAACACAAAACGAAAAATCATTCTCGATGTTTAACATTATAAATCATCCAAAAAAAATAGATGCTAACACACAAAAAATCAATAATTATTTCTAACTTAAAAAAAATAAAAATATTAAACCACCTAACCCCCAAAAGAAGACATTTCCTATAAAAAAGTGAAATATTCATGGTCTTTTTTTATGAATTAAAAAAAAGCAAATTAAAAATAAAATCAATTTTTTGATGCTTACTAAAAATGATGACGTGAATCTTTTGGAAAACAAAAATAACAATCTAAAAAGACAAATAATAACTCGAAACACCATTAATATATAAAAAAACACTTAACTTGCAACACCATGGCAAAACAGACATTTTCTGTTACGTGTGTAACAGATTTTTTTACTGCAAAAACAGACAAAACTTTGTACTCTGCAAAGATCATACATTTAGACTGCATAAAAAAACATACTTTGACCGCAAAAAAAAAAAAAAAAAAAAGATTTGCAATAACTAAACACATAGAAAAAAAAACAGAGAGCAAAAAAACATACTTTCAAACCTCCTAAAAAAAAAAGATTTGCTATAACTAAACAATGGTTCTAATAATCCACAAAGAAAATTCATTCAGGAAACAAAATGATATTTCAAATTGAAACAATCAAAAAATTACCCACCAAACAACCACACAAAAAAAAAAAAAACATCTCTGCCAAAAATTTACCCACCAACAACCACAAAAATTTACCCACCAACAAAAATACAAAAAAAATGCAAAACAGATGGTGAAAACAAGTTCTTAAAATATAGAAAATAATAAATTAAAATTTATATTGTGCACTATATGTAATAACACACTGAACACATAATAATAATAATAATAATATTTTTTTAATAACATAAACCAAATAAGCCATGCTCTGTTTAGTTTAATAATTGAATCTGGGTAAGAGGAACTTTTAAATCTTGTTTTGTCTTTGTTGGACCATAATTTTCGGTATTTTGTTGTCTTGCTTCGTGTCGTATAATTTGAACCATAAGTTCGATTTCATAAAAAAAAAAAAAAAAAATTGCAACTGATTTCATAAAACCACAAGTTCACATATCCTTTCTTCCCAAATCAGATTTCATAAAAAACCCCTAGAATCATTTTCAGTTCGATTGACCCTGAATTTGCAACTGATTATCATAGGGATATTGCTACAAAAAATAAAAGACGAAAGAAGGCATGAAAGTAATACCAGAAAAAAACGTCAAAACTAGAGACGGAGGAGGGTGGTCGATGTCGTATACTCCGGTTAAGCTCAGGCGACCACAGAAAAACCGATAAAATTTGGAATTTATTGTGTGGGTTTGTTTGCGGAATGGTTTCGATTCGAAATATAGGTGTAGATGAGTTTAATGATCAGAAGGATTAAGATATGGGTTTATTATTGGGTTTATATAGTTTGTAAAGAGGGACGATTCCAGATCTATCTTCATTGTTAACACAGAGAGAGAGAATAGAGAGATAAAATAATATAGGAGAGAGGCACTTCTTTATATAGGAGGGATAATAAAAAAATTCAAATTATTAAATGGTGGGAAAAGGAAAATGTCTAATATACCCCTTAAGACAATAAAATAATACTTCCACTAGTGGGTGATGTGGAACCATGAGAACCACTAGTTGGGTTTCCAGGAGTTTCTTCAAAATTTTGGGTTTCTTGTATATACTTAGCCTATATATATATATATATATATATATATATATATATATATATATATATTACCAAGCGTCAAATATGACGAGTTTTACAGGTTACTCGTAACTAAATGATGTTTGTTGTTCGGATTGAAAAGATGTATAAACGTTCGATTTCATTTGTAAAGCCTTTCATAAAAAGCAAAGTTTTGGAAGTTGCTAAGATACTCGGATTTCTAAGTGTTATTAATCGATTTTAATAATAATAACTATATTTATGCTTCCTCAAAGTATATTTTTCTAAAAGTTATTGTACAAGACAATTACATTTATCCGGTTTACAAGACGAGCTATGACTCGGGATGAGTTATACGTTTTGTAGTAGTAGTCCAACATGGTTTACACACGATTAGTAACAAGTGCGCAACTTGGTACTATGTCGTATGTGAACACATGAATTATGATAAGTCTCGATCGGTTCGTCGAGTTAAAGTACTTGAGACTCGGGTTAGTACACACGCGTCTAGATAGTTAAATAAACTATCTTTTAACCGGAAAATAAGCTAGGCTTATATTTAATAGACTTTTAAGGTGCCATTGTTGGTGATTAGGGCACGAGGAAGTCAGTCAAAACTTCGGGTTTTGTTTACTAGCTAAGCAAGGAAATCAAGGTGAGTTTCACGGCCCATTTTTACTGTTTTTGTTTGGGGGAAAGATATGTTTTGTCAAATGGTTTTACATGTCAAATGTTTTAAATGTCAAATGTTTTACATGACAAAATGTTTTCAAAAGTTAAAACGTGATAAGTGGCATGATGAGTACTTGAGTTTTGTTGTTTATACGCCACTCGGGATGAGTCCTCGCTACTGTAACCATTTACTCGTGTGTTGTGTGTGTGTTGAAATCGAGAACCTAAGGAATATTTGGATAGCGCTATTGGTGCCTGACAAGGCCCACCCCTAATAGGCAAATTCGTCGAGTTTTTCTGTGGTATCAAGTCAAGTTTCTTGTAGCTTTACATGCCGGCCTATGGCGACGAAATTTGGTCGCATTAAGCATGTTGCTAAAAATATATCAGTTATAATTAAAATTAATCTTTAGTATTGAGAGTTGAGTCCTTTAGAGACCGAATCGCATTTGGACTAATTGTGATGCCAAGTAAGAGGGGTGCGTTTAGTGTAGCCCACCCCTTTTATTATTTTATGATTATTGTTAAAGTAATTAATGTTCAAATTTAACTATGTTTATACAGAGTGCACATGACCTTTTCAAGGATCCAAACGAAAGGAGAGGAGGTAACATCCGTATCATCATCACGTGTGTTATCTGCTTTTGTGTTGCCTTCGTAGTTGGTTTGATCATCTTTATGGTCATCGCTAATAAGACTCTAAAAAACAACCGTCCAGACCCGGACAAGATTAGCATTGAAGATGTGTATCATTTTATAGGAAAAAGCGAAAATGTGGTCTCCTTTGGAGCCACAGGTATGATAAAGGATAGTTTTAGCTTTAGTTAAAACGTCATAGTCATCCCAGTACATGCGGCTTATTCTTTAAGCCTGGTTGTTAGCCCCAACACCAGTCTAAAGTTGTACGCCGACACCTCATCCTTTAAGATCGAACAGTCACCTAGGGTCACCTATGTTAATTTCCGGGCCGATCAATTTATCGTACAACCGAGGATCACACTTGTCGATCTTGAGACGTGGCTGGGTCATACAAGTGGTTTTCCCTACATGGTCACTATAAAATGAAAGTTATGTTATCCTGGTGTCGGCGTTGTTTACATGTACACCACACGGTCTACTTCAAATGTGATGCATACGAGGTAAAAGCTTTTAGACATTTGGAGCTTCTCACCCTAAAAGCCGGTGCATTATTCCCGTATGCATCACATTTGAAATAGATTGTGTGGTGTATATGAAAACAACGCCGACACCAGGATAACATAACTTTCATTTTGTAGTGACCATGCAGGGAAAACCACTTGTAAGGCCCAGTCAAAACGGTCTCAACATCGACAAGTGTGATCCCCGGTTGTACGACAAATTGACCGGCCCGAAAATTAACATAGGTGACCCTAGGTGACTGTTCGATCTTAAAGGATGAGGTGTCGGCGTACAACTTTAGACTGGTGTTGGGGTTAACAACCAGGCTTAAAGAATAAGCCGCATGTAATGGGATGACTATGACATTTTTACCAAAGCTAAAACTATCCTTTATCATACCTGTGACTCCAAAGGAGACCACATTTTTGCTTTTTCCTAGAAAATGATACACATCTTCATTGCTAATTTTGTCCGGGTCTTGACGGTCATTTTTTAGAGTCTTAGTAGCGATGACCATAAAGATGATCAAACCAACTATGATGGCAACACAAAAGCAGATAACACACGTGATGATGTGATGCATCCGGCCCAGTACAAGCCAGCCCAGACCAAAGCCGATAACGGCGACTTGTTTGAAAGGTTTGATGCGTCTGTTGATGAGTTTAAGATGATTAGAAATAAAGAAATGAGTTCAGTTGATGATGATGGGTTTCAGTTGGTTCAAAGCAGGAAAAAGAAAGATAATAATTCGGGTGATTCATCATCTGTTGTGAAGGTTGTTTCGAATAACAAGGCGAAAGTTTCGTTTCATATGGCATCGATTCGTAAGCCTCAAGATGAGTATAAGATACTGGTTAATAATAGTAATCAGCCTTTTGAGCATGTTTGGTTGCAGAGGAGTGAGGATGGGTCCACATTTATACATCCATTGGTGAGTTACTAATATTAATGTTTCTTTATTTGTTTTCTTGAACTAAAAATATTAATGATCATGAGTAGAAGTTTCAATTATAATGTGTAACAAATGAAGATGTTGATATAGGTATTTGATTTTAGTTATTAAAGTGATTCTATGGTAAAGAACTTAAATTGTTTGTTTGTTTTTTTTTCGTTTCTTGGTTGTCGTTGAAATTGTGTAAGAAACGCAAAAAACGTTATGGCCGGTCTCTACTTTTCGGATTGATTTTAGGCTTCCGAGTGATTACATGAAAGAAAGAATGGTATAATGTTATTCAATGCAGGGATAGATAAAGACGGGTCTCTCGAAATAATAAGATTTACTTCTCATGTATAATGTATTCGCAGGAGAAACTTTCAGTCATGGATTTCGTTGATAAGACGTTAAGTGATGTAGAGCCTGTGAAACCACCTCCTGTTGAAAGTACTTCTTTCAAGCTCGTACAAGATGTTAAAGATTTGAAGGAATTAGCTGCTAAATTGCGTGATGTCAATGAATTTGCGGTAATTTTTTATATTAATTTTTTAAAATTACCGTAAGGGCATGTATGCAGTATGCTTTGTTGTGTTGTGTTGTACACTAGAATGATTTTGGTGTTGTTTAGGTTGATTTAGAGCACAATCATTATCGATCTTTTCAAGGGTTGACTTGCTTGTTGCAAATATCTACGAGAACGGAAGATTTTATTGTAGATACGTTGAAACTACGGGTTCAAATTGGCCCGTATCTGCGAGAGGTTTTCAAAGATCCTACCAAAAGAAAGGTAATCTCTTTTGCCTGAAGGAAAATTTTAGAAGTTGATCTTTGAACACCACTTTAAACCATTTTGACACTTCAACATATCAGGTTATGCATGGAGCCGATCGGGATATTTTATGGCTGCAGCGTGACTTTGGTATATATGTTTGCAATATGTTTGACACTGGACAGGTTATCTTCGTTCCCTTTTGAGTATGCTTTTCATTTTTTATTTAGTGTAAGAATTTGAAAATAATTCTTTTAGTTTTTGTTTTATATTATCGAGGTTGACTTGATTTGAGTATGCATTTTAAATCGTATAGGCCTCAAAGGTATTAAAGTTGGAGAGAAATTCCCTTGAGTATCTATTGAGACACTTTTGTGAGGTTGCTGCAAATAAAGAGTACGTCTCTTTTGCACACATGACACAACGCATAACATGTGATTTACATTTTGTTTTTTATTTACAGATACCAAAATGCGGACTGGCGTTTGCGACCATTGACTAATGAAATGTTGAGGTTGTTGTTGCTTGTTACACATTTACTCTATTTTTTCCCTTTTTACATTAGTCTTATGGGTGCTTTTTATTTTGATAGATATGCTAGAGAAGACACACATTATCTTCTGTACATATATGATCTTATGAAGAGAAGGTTGCTTTCAGCATCAACAGATCCAAACTGCCCTGAAGCACCTCTTGTTGAGGTAATTAGTTAATTGTTCTTCGTTTTTTTCCCCAGTATAATATATGGAAGATATTTCTGTCTTTAACTTCACTAAAAACTGTTGGTTTCAGGTATACCAACGCAGTTATGATCTATGTATGCAGCTCTATCAGAAAGAGATTCTGACTGAGAACTCTTATCAAAACATATATGGGTATAGATTCTGTTTGTGATTGTGATAGATTAACAGATTCTAGTTTTGATATTGTTTTACGAAGTCACATATGTGTGCTGATTCAGGTTGTATGATGCTGATCTCAACGGCCAGCAACTTGCTATTGTTGCAGTAAGTCATTGGTTCCGTTATTGGCATCATTAAGCATTCCACGCAGAATGGCGCTGCATTTGAACCTGTTGCCAAGAAATTGAAGGAGGAACACGCTGAAATGGTGAAGTTTCTTGTTTTTTTTTTCTTCTAAATTTGGCATTAATTTTTTTGATCTTTCATGGAATTTACATAAAACCCATGATTAAGTTGTAAACTTTATCTGATACAGTGATTTGTAATGATGGTAAATTGTGCAGATGGCTGCAAGAAATGCTAAAAATGCTAATGGTGAAGAAGCAACAGAAGTTGCAGGAAATGGAAGTATTAGTAATGTTGCAGAAGACGAATCGGTTGAAAAGGAAGCTGGAAACGTTATTGCTCCAGCGAACCAAAACCATGAATTGAATGGCCCTTCTGTATGTCACTGGCTTGCATTCTTTCCATTTGTAGGTGGCAAAATTAGCAGTCTACTCTGCTTGGGTAATGAGTCAAAAAGGGATTGGGTTGGCCTAAAACACTTTTTGCCCCAAAATACTCTATTTTTTTTGTAGATAGTGCCAAATATGTTTACAAAACTAATATTTACCAAAAAAGTAATTTATGTAATTGATTTGTATCTCACCCATTTGGGCTTGTAAGGAAAAGCATTACCCAAATTGATCCGTTCATAAGTAACTGGGTTTAAATTGTCACCTCGACATGATTTTTTAGCAAGACAATGTTGTTTCATATGCAGGTATCCATAGTAAGCATTGAGGTGAAGAAGCCAAGTCATGCGTTTGGAGCCATGTTTGGAAATGCAGCAGGAAAGAGAAAGTCCACTCTTGAATCAAAGGTGAAGAATGTAAATATGTGTAGTTTTCTTATTGTCTAAAGGGTGTATTTTAGTCATTTTTTTGTTAGTCAAAACTAAATTGTTAAATATACATATGTTAACAGGCGAAAGAGGAGATTAAGGTTGAACAGATAAAATCGTCTGTTTCCCTCCCATTCCGTTCTTTCACTGATAAAACTGAGGCTTCAAATCTTAAACCTCAAGAAATTCCGGTTCTTCCGCCGACGACAATTTCTGAACCGGAAGATGACATTATTTTGCTGCAATCTGATTGTGATGTCGAGGAAGAGAAAAAGGAAAAGGAAAAACCTTCAAATGCTGAGAAAAGCGAGCAGAAAACAGAAGATGAAAACAATATGAAATTGTTGGATTCTGATTCTTGTTCTGATGAAGAAAAGGATGGAAACGAGTGGACGATGTCGCTTTCAGATCTTTCATTGAGCTTCCAGAAGTGTGGACAGACTGCTGATGAGAAGAGAAGATCAAATCAGAGGATGGAAGGTGGTTTAGCAGGGCTGGTGAAGGTGACACCGTTTGACTATGCAGCAGCTAGGAGAGAAGCGAGGTTTGGGGAAGACGGGTCTCGTGTGGAAGACGAGGGTAATCAGAGTAAGCATGAAAGGAAGAAGGCGGGCGGTGGTAGTAGGAAGGCTTCTGCTGATGGTGAAAGGAGTGGAGATTTCCAGATTGGTAAGCGGAGCCAGGCTTTTCCTGCAACCGGTAACCGGAGTTCAACTTTCCGGTGAACGTTTTGAGGATAGACACTTGTATAGGAACTATTTTAAGATCTTTTATAGGAAATTTGACTGTTTGAAGAAAAAACACATCCAAAATGATTTTATAGAGATTAAAGGGGATTTTTTTTTCTTTACTCAGCTATCATCAATTTTCATGGATTTTGTGTTACTGTTATGCATATGCATTCTTTATTTATGATCAATTGATTCATCACAAATTTCATGGCTTTAGGTGTTTTACACTTTTGCACTACCGTCACCAAACCGGTTCCTGATAACTTTGACTACCTGACATTGATAAAAACTAGATATATGTTTTTTACTTTTTTTTTTATTGGCAAACAACAAACTTTTATTCCACACCAAAAATATACACGATTGTGACGAGCAAGGTGCTAACCACAACCAATTACATCACCAAATTACATCGCCTTAAGTTACATAAACATAACCAAATCTATTTATCAAGTTATAGGAACATTGAACGACAACCAGTTTTCCCATGACCATCCCGTTTGTTTGCATTTATGTTTCACCCATGCATACCCCATTACTTGAGCTTCGCCAAACACCCCATACCACTCTATTCTTTTACCATTGAAGATGAGATCATTATGCGCTTTCCAAATTGCCCAACATGCCGCCAAAACAATGATTCTTAACAGGCCTTTCCTTTCCTTTGATAAGTTTGTCTATTCATGCACTAACAATAGATCTTTCACATTGAAAGCATATATCGGTGATATTCCAACCCATTGACTGATTCTGCTCCATAGCATAGACACCACAAAACACGAAGTGAGTAGATGATCCGCGTCCTCTTCGCCTTTGCCGCACAGCCTACATGTCGATGACCCGTGGAGGATTCTTCTTTCCTTAAGCCCAACAAGTGTCGGCAACCTGTCCTGGATCGCTCGCCAACCAACTATGCAGACCTTTTTTGGTACCTCTTTTATCCATTGGAACGGATAAAACGGAACAACAGATCTAGATAATAATTCCCTGCAAGCAGCCACCGAAAAAGCCCCATCTTGGCTGTTGTCCCAGACCCAATCATCCCGTCTAACAATTCGCTGCACTGCTGCAACTCTTGGAACTCATTTGCGCAACTTAATGTTCTTTTCCACTCCCACCCGAGTACTCTTGTGGCCACCGAAACAACCTTCTTTTTTCGAGTGAGAACAAACTTGCAAATGTCTTCCCCGTTCCCCACCTTACCTTTTATGATGCATTTTATATCCACATTTTGATCCCATAATTCTTTCTCCAGCCTGTTAATACCGCTCCAAATTCCTGTGATCCCAGCTTTGATAGGCAAGTACAACCATGCATTTGGGTTATTATGGATGGCGGATATGACCCGCTGCCACAATCACCCCTTCTCGACCTTGAATCTCCACTACCATTTCATTAACAAGCTCTCATTCATGATCTTCAAAGAGCCCAAACCAAGACCCCCTTTATTGACCGGACTGATTACCCTTTCCCAAGCTATCCAGTTCGTTTTTGACTTGTCCTCATCACCCTTTCCCAAGCTATCCATATATTTTTTACTTTACGTTTTCGTTTTTGTTTACTAAACATATTTTTATTTAGGTAATTGCTTTAAAACTGCTAATATTGTTTGTATTATATAATTTTTTCATCCTGATTTTTACATTAGGATGGTTAGGTAGGCGGGCAATAAGCTGCGCCGTCACCCCTTTCTGGATAGGAAATCCGAATCTACTAAAAGTAATAGATGGTTATTGAGAAATGAATTGTGCACAAAATAAAATATTTTTTTGTATCGTAAACTAGGGATCGTCCCAAGTCAGACGGATAAAAGACCAATCAAAATCAAACTGTTATCGGTATCCATTTTTATGGTTTTTCATTGTACGAGTCACATATTGCAAATGTATACGTACAAAATCCACCTCTCATCGGGTGGGTCAATCAATTAGTAAAAATTAATTAAGAACAAGCATTTCTAACAAAATGTCATCGTTGTTGAAGAACGCCAAAACACCTCTCGATGTCCTTTCTTGCGGACTCATGAACTCTCTTAAAATATTTTCTTTTTTGATCTTGTGTCTGACTAAACGTTTTGACGAGCATTGAATACTCCGGATATATACCATCCCCCAAGTAGTATCCATGCCCGTAGTAGTTATTATTTGCATAAAACCCAACTTTCGGTATTGTTCCGCCAATGTAAGACTCTAGCAATGGCGAAAACTGAAAAGTATTTATGTCGTTCATACACCCGGCGAGACCAAAGAAGGCTGACCAAACCCACAGGTCTTGTGAGGCAACTGCTTGTAAAACCAAAGTTGGTCCCTTTTGGTCACCGCGTGTATGTTGACCTCGCCATGCGGTTGGACAACTATACCATCGCCATTGACGACAATCTATACTACCAATCATGCGGGTAATCCATGTCTTTCTAAATGCGCTTCGTATAGTTGTTGAAGGTCGCTCCAAGTCGGGTTTCTCAAGTATCGCTTTCCATATAATTGGCATATACCTAAAATAATCAAATGTATATATAAAATGTAACTACTAATTAAAAATATATGTATATTTGTAAATCAAATGTAAATACCGTAGCAGAAATATAAAATGTAACTACTAATTAAAAATCAAATGTAAATACCGTAGCAGAAATACTCCAAGGTATCGCATGTGGTTTTCTCCGCCATCTTCAAATACTCGTCATTGATATCGTATGTGTTCCCGTAGGCGAGTACACGTAATGCGGAAGTGACCATTTGAATTGTGGTGAATCCTAAACACCCTCTAGCGTCGGGTTTTTGCTTAAAGTAGTCATATGTGGACTCTAAATCTTGGGTAATGCGCAAAAATAACCTTTTACTCATCCGAAATCTTCACCTAAACCGGATTCTCAATGAAATAATCATTCATTAAACGTTCATTGGCGGATACACGGTCTCGCTCTATATATTTCCTAGACAATATCGGTCGTGGGGCGGAATTATTTATATGATGCCGCTCGACGCTAGCATAACCGCACTCGTAACGGCTTCTTCCTCTTCCGTGCCGTCATCGTGACAAAACTGGTTATATAGAACGACAAACGAGTCTTCGGAGGGAGGAGACGACATTTTGATGAGTTGTTTGTGTGTTGAATTTGTTTGTGGATTGAAGGATGTATGTGTGTATTGTTTGTGTGTGTTGTATGTGTGAAGGTATGTAATATATATATATATATAGTTTGAAAGTTGTTTTTATTAAAGAAACATGACTGTTCAACGGTCATATACACATTTCCAAATTGAAAACGCCTGTCAAAATCATAAAGCCATCAAGTCAAACCGCCCTATAGCGCCCGGGGGGCGGTGTTCTCTGGCGTTATAGGGCCACAAAACGCCCTAAAACGGGCCACTACGGGTGGTCTAAGTATAAAAGGCAAGCTTTCTTCTTCCTCTTTCATTTCTCCAGCCGCTACCTCTGTCTCTCTACCCTCTCTCTCTAAAACTCAAACACCCCCCTCTCTCTCTCTCTACACTTTCCTCTCTCCAAACGTCTCTCACTCTCCCTCAGCAACTAGTAGACGACCGGCCACCACCATTCTCGGTGGTGGTGGCGCTGTAGCAGCAGGGTAGGACGGGGACAGGGGTTGGTGTTCAATCATGATGGCGGCGCAGGTGTACAGATCCGAAAACCAGTCATCGGTAACGGCGGAGGTGATTTTTGGTTGTGGTTGATGGTGGATGGTGTAAGGCAGAAGGTTCGCGTCAGGTCTGTTTTGGGTCCAATTTGGCTGGTGTGGGTTGTCTTGGGTGGTCCGATCGGTGGTATAGTGGTAGGTTTTGGTCCGACTGCAACTGTTGTGCTTGTGGTTCAACATGGTGATGGTTGTCGAGGTTGTGGCTCGAGACGGTGGTGGTTGTGACGTCGAGTGGTTGCAGGTTTGGTGGAGGTCTCAGCCGATGGTGGTGGTTATAGTTTCAGATTTGGTGGAGGAGATGGTCACGGTTGTGGTCTATGTTGCACGGGAACTGGTACGGGAACGAGAAACGGGTACGGGAACGGGAACGGGAAACGGCAAAACTCAAAAAATTAAGAAACGGGTACGGCACGGGTACGGAAATAAATACATAAAAAATGAATATATATTATAGATAATGTACCACAAATCCCAAAATATATTCATACGTTGATGTAAACTTCAAAATTCATACGTATTTTATATATATATATATGTATATAAAAATTAATAATTAGTGTTTTTTATAAATATATAAATATTTGCAATAAACTAAAATAATAAAAGCGAAAAACATTTAAAGCTATAATAAAAAATGAGGTTTATTAAAAAAAAAGTAGCATATACACACATAATATTAGATAGATGTACAGCTCATACTACCAAACAAACACTCAACCCCTCTTTCAAAGACACACACATACCCTCACACCTTTCCATATGATTTTATTATAATATCTCTGCACCAATCTAATAGAGAGAGAGAAAGTTACGAAGAGAGAGAAAAAGATGAGAGAGAGAGAGAGTTAGGGGCTGTTTGGCAAGTGCTGAACCAGTAAGTGCTGAATCAGTAAGAGGCCTGAATGGGTAAGAGGCTCTGGATCAGTAAGTGCTGAACCAGTAAGTGTTGTTTGGTTAAACCTCTGAATAAATCTACAAAATTACTATTTTACCCCCTCACCTTATTTTCACAAATCTATTAATATATATAAAAGAATTGAACATTGCTGACGTGGCGTGCAATGGTGTCTTCAACCTCTTCATGAAACTGCCACGTGGCATCATCATTGAAAGATTTTAGTGTCTTTGATTTATTTTCTTTTTTTAATTAAAAAAAAGATAAACATAAAACCCTAAATTTATCTCTCTATCTCTCAATTCTCAATTACTAAAATTAAATTGAGTTATTTTGAAAAAAAAAAAGAATTTAAAAACAAATTTAAAATTTTCTCTCTTATGTTTCCTCCCATAATTTTTAAACGTTAATATTTTTTATATTCGAGATTTTTTAAATAAAAAAATTACACCAAATTAACGAGCGTTTCATTATCTTTCCAACGAATACCATAGTGCTATATAAAAAACGGAGAAAAAAACGACTATTTTTTGTGGGGTTTTGTTCATACAGGAAAAAAAACACAAAGTGTTCAGGTTATTCATTAATCATGTTTTTTCTTTTAAACCAAGTTCTTATATACAATGTTGAAATTCAGCCCAATCGCCATGCTATAATTGGAATTTTACTCTTCTAAAGATGGATAGGTGTACTTCATCCAGAGAAGCTAGGAAAAAGAATCGCGCAACACTGCAACACATGGTGTCACCTTATAGCAAGGTTATTTTTTATTTATTTAATTACAAGAGTAATAATTATTAGTATTAGTATTAGTATTAGTATTATTAAAATGGTTATATTTTTCAACCCCAGGACACTCCCGGGATAAAAGCTAGTAATTGATAAAAAAAATCTTTACTTTTTATAAAAAAAAAAAAACAAATACACGAGGACACCACATGGCAGATGCAATTATTCTCTTTAACTCATCAATTCCATCACTCTTTTTATTATTCTTTTAACCCACAAACACATACATAAACACTCACCTGCAACTCATTACTCACCCCTTTTCCTTTTTTTTTTTTTTTTTTTTCTACCTATGAACAACTCTTTCTTTTTTCTTAAACCCACACAAACTCACACTTGATACCACAGGGGAGAGGTAGGAGTGATGGGGGCAGCAGGTGCAAAGAAGGTTGGGGGGGGGGGGTGCAGAGAAGGTTGGGCGGCTGGCGGTGGAGTGGGTTGGATGGCAGAGGATGAGCAGAGTTGGAGGTGGAGTGGGTTGAAGGTCGGAGGATGAGCAGAGTTGTAGGTGGAGCGGGTTGGATGGCGGCGGTTGGAGGTCGTAGGAGGAGCGGCGGCGGCGGTTGGAGGTCGGAGGAGAGGAGCAACAAGTAGGAGATGAGAAGCAGAGGGTATTATCAGTGATGAGTTTTCATGAACCAAACACACCTACCTCTGACCGATTCAGAGGTAGGCTCTGAACTGAATCATTCAGTTGTTAAACAAACAACCCCTTAGAGTTACTGGAGGCCACACCGCTGCACTGGTCTTCTTCTCCGGCCGACCTCCGGTTCCGGTGACCCTCACTTCTTCATCTACAACCTCCTAATCTTCTTCATCGGTCAGAAACGCCCTTGGACTTCTGGAAACGTGACAGAAACGGTACCCAAAGAAGGAAAGGTTTGCAGAAACGGCGTTGACTTATCGAATCGGTCAAAGAATCGCCTGGGAAACGTTTCAGCCCGTACCCGTACACGTTTCGGTCCCCTGAAGTTGGCCAGATGGTATTGGTTGTGGTTGTTTGATGTTCGGGTCGGGTTTGGAGGAGATCCAGGTGAGTGGTGGTCACGAGTAGGTGGTTGTTGGCTGAGGTGGAGGTTGTACAGGGTATGCGTGGTGGTGACCGGTTGTGAAGTTGGCCAGATGGTATTGGTTGTGGTTGTTGTCGGTTAAGGCACACTGGTTATGGACCACGAGGGGCAGTAGGTACGATGGTGGTTGTTCGGGTTAAGTTTGTATCGCGCAGGCCAGATCCAGTTAGATCCGCGTGGCTCCAGTCAGATCTATGCGACTCGGGTCAGATCTGTGTGGTTCGGTTCAGATCTGTGTGGTTCGGTTCAGATCCGGTTGGTTCGTGATCAGTCAACGTGCGGTCAAACTCGGTCCACTGCTGGTCAACTTCGTCAACGCTCCTGTTTTCGGTATACTTAATTTTGTGGTTAATTTTGCGTCATATTTAGAAAGTACAACATGAATATAAATATAGACAATTAACTCGCTAACGAACCGATATGAATAATAAACATCAAGTATAAATCGGACGACTTGTGTTTGTGTATAAAGCGTGACTTTGAGTTATTAAATGTCGATACCAGACTAATGTGTTGGACTACATTGCGTGTATATATATATAATGTGTATATATTTATATATGTATACGGTTATATGAAGTATTTATATAAGTGTTGAAACGTATAAAGTCTCGTCGATTTGGAAATGTATAATGTATTAATGGATTTATTGTCTTGTATTTGGGCATTGATTTTTGGGAAAATTTTAGACGACTTGTGTTGTCTGGGTTGTACAAAAACAGAGGAAACTATGTCGAAATTTATAAAAATCTGAAGTGCAACTAAGTTAATGTTGTTGTATATGTTTTTTTTATAAATAACTTTTCCAAGTGTTTTAGTAAATGTATTTACACAAATCGCGACGTTTTGAAATTAGTTATTGTGACAATTAATAAGCAAATCCCGGACAATATATATATATATATATATATATATATAGGTTTAGGTTCTTGTACAAAGGACATATTTCGTGAGAAGTGTGAGAAGGATTAAGAATTGACATGTAGACATCATGTTTTGGATTTAGGAATGATGTTTTAGGTTGTTTTAACTTGAAAAACACCAAACACAACAATCTAAAACACAATACAATATATTATAGTTATTAAAATTAAAAAACAGCTAAAACACACTACTTAACACCTAAAACACACTGCTTAATGTTCTTAGCATGGTGTTTTAAATTTTAAGCCTAAAATACATTGTTTTCGGTTTTTAATTGTTATGTTTAGTGTTTTTCTAAGCAAAACAATCCAAAACATCATGACTTAGTTCAAAAAATGATGCCTACATATCAATTTTTAATCCTTCTCACACTTCTCACGAAATATGGCCTTTGTACAGGAACCTCACCCTATATATATATATATATATATATATATATATATATATATATATATATAGGGGAGAGTTATCTTGAGAACGCTAAATATTGTGAGAACCGTGAGAACAAGTAAAAAAATCAATCAAAATCAAAATTTTTTAATACAAACCCCATTATAATCAAAATACAACATTAATAAATGAATTTTCTTTTCAAATAATTCATCTTTTCTTGCAAAAACACTTTTAAAGTAACTTTTTACACATGTGTAAATGAAACAGTTTACACATTTATAAACAACAAATTTACACATGTGTAAAAACAAATTATTTCCGTATACGTTTGAATTTTTACGCGTAAAATGTGTTTTTGGGATTGTATTTTAGTAATAAAGACAGGTGTAAAAAGAAATTTTGAATTTGAATGGTTTTAGATGCCGTTCTCACGGTTCGCACGAAATATAGGTGTTCTCAAATTAACTTTCCCCTATATATATATATATATATATATATATATATATATATATATATTTTACCAAGCGTCAAATATGACGAGTTTTACAGGTTACTCGTAACTAAATGATGTTTGTTGTTCGGATTGAAAAGATGTATAAACGTTCGATTTCATTTGTAAAGCCTTTCATAAAAAGCAAAGTTTTGGAAGTTGCTAAGATACTCGGATTTCTAAGTGTTATTAATCGATTTTAATAATAATAACTATATTTATGCTTCCTCAAAGTATATTTTTCTAAAAGTTATTGTACAAGACAATTACATTTATCCGGTTTACAAGACGAGCTATGACTCGGGATGAGTTATACGTTTTGTAGTAGTAGTCCAACATGGTTTACACACGATTAGTAACAAGTGCGCAACTTGGTACTATGTCGTATGTGAACACATGAATTATGATAAGTCTCGATCGGTTCGTCGAGTTAAAGTACTTGAGACTCGGGTTAGTACACACGAGTCTAGATAGTTAAATAAACTATCTTTTAACCGGAAAATAAGCTAGGCTTATATTTAATAGACTTTTAAGGTGCCATTGTTGGTGATTAGGGCACGAGGAAGTCAGTCAAAACTTCGGGTTTTGTTTACTAGCTAAGCAAGGAAATCAAGGTGAGTTTCACGGCCCATTTTTACTGTTTTTGTTTGGGGGAAAGATATGTTTTGTCAAATGGTTTTACATGTCAAATGTTTTAAATGTCAAATGTTTTACATGACAAAATGTTTTCAAAAGTTAAAACGTGATAAGTGGCATGATGAGTACTTGAGTTTTGTTGTTTATACGCCACTCGGGATGAGTCCTCGCTACTGTAACCATTTACTCGTGTGTTGTGTGTGTGTTGAAATCGAGAACCTAAGGAATATTTGGATAGCGCTATTGGTGCCTGACAAGGCCCACCCCTAATCGGCAAATTCGTCGAGTTTTTCTGTGGTATCAAGTCAAGTTTCTTGTAGCTTTACATGCCGGCCTATGGCGACGAAATTTGGTCGCATTAAGCATGTTGCTAAAAATATATCAGTTATAATTAAAATTAATCTTTAGTATTGAGAGTTGAGTCCTTTAGAGACTGAATCGCAATTGGACTAATTGTGATGCCAAGTAAGAGGGGTGCGTTTAGTGTAGCCCACCCCTTTTATTATTTTATGATTATTGTTAAAGTAATTAATGTTCAAATTTAACTATGTTTATACAGAGTGCACATGACCTTTTCAAGGATCCAAACGAAAGGAGAGGAGGTAACATCCGTATCATCATCACGTGTGTTATCTGCTTTTGTGTTGCCTTCGTAGTTGGTTTGATCATCTTTATGGTCATCGCTAATAAGACTCTAAAAAACAACCGTCCAGACCCGGACAAGATTAGCATTGAAGATGTGTATCATTTTATAGGAAAAAGCGAAAATGTGGTCTCCTTTGGAGCCACAGGTATGATAAAGGATAGTTTTAGCTTTAGTTAAAACGTCATAGTCATCCCAGTACATGCGGCTTATTCTTTAAGCCTGGTTGTTAGCCCCAACACCAGTCTAAAGTTGTACGCCGACACCTCATCCTTTAAGATCGAACAGTCACCTAGGGTCACCTATGTTAATTTCCGGGCCGATCAATTTATCGTACAACCGAGGATCACACTTGTCGATCTTGAGACGTGGCTGGGTCATACAAGTGGTTTTCCCTACATGGTCACTATAAAATGAAAGTTATGTTATCCTGGTGTCGGCGTTGTTTACATGTACACCACACGGTCTACTTCAAATGTGATGCATACGAGGTAAAAGCTTTTAGACATTTGGAGCTTCTCACCCTAAAAGCCGGTGCATTATTCCCGTATGCATCACATTTGAAATAGATTGTGTGGTGTATATGAAAACAACGCCGACACCAGGATAACATAACTTTCATTTTGTAGTGACCATGCAGGGAAAACCACTTGTAAGGCCCAGTCAAAACGGTCTCAACATCGACAAGTGTGATCCCCGGTTGTACGACAAATTGACCGGCCCGAAAATTAACATAGGTGACCCTAGGTGACTGTTCGATCTTAAAGGATGAGGTGTCGGCGTACAACTTTAGACTGGTGTTGGGGTTAACAACCAGGCTTAAAGAATAAGCCGCATGTAATGGGATGACTATGACATTTTTACCAAAGCTAAAACTATCCTTTATCATACCTGTGACTCCAAAGGAGACCACATTTTTGCTTTTTCCTAGAAAATGATACACATCTTCATTGCTAATTTTGTCCGGGTCTTGACGGTCATTTTTTAGAGTCTTAGTAGCGATGACCATAAAGATGATCAAACCAACTATGATGGCAACACAAAAGCAGATAACACACGTGATGATGTGATGCATCCGGCCCAGTACAAGCCAGCCCAGACCAAAGCCGATAACGGCGACTTGTTTGAAAGGTTTGATGCGTCTGTTGATGAGTTTAAGATGATTAGAAATAAAGAAATGAGTTCAGTTGATGATGATGGGTTTCAGTTGGTTCAAAGCAGGAAAAAGAAAGATAATAATTCGGGTGATTCATCATCTGTTGTGAAGGTTGTTTCGAATAACAAGGCGAAAGTTTCGTTTCATATGGCATCGATTCGTAAGCCTCAAGATGAGTATAAGATACTGGTTAATAATAGTAATCAGCCTTTTGAGCATGTTTGGTTGCAGAGGAGTGAGGATGGGTCCACATTTATACATCCATTGGTGAGTTACTAATATTAATGTTTCTTTATTTGTTTTCTTGAACTAAAAATATTAATGATCATGAGTAGAAGTTTCAATTATAATGTGTAACAAATGAAGATGTTGATATAGGTATTTGATTTTAGTTATTAAAGTGATTCTATGGTAAAGAACTTAAATTGTTTGTTTGTTTTTTTTTCGTTTCTTGGTTGTCGTTGAAATTGTGTAAGAAACGCAAAAAACGTTATGGCCAGTCTCTACTTTTCGGATTGATTTTAGGCTTCCGAGTGATTACATGAAAGAAAGAATGGTATAATGTTATTCAATGCAGGGATAGATAAAGACGGGTCTCTCGAAATAATAAGATTTACTTCTCATGTATAATGTATTCGCAGGAGAAACTTTCAGTCATGGATTTCGTTGATAAGACGTTAAGTGATGTAGAGCCTGTGAAACCACCTCCTGTTGAAAGTACTTCTTTCAAGCTCGTACAAGATGTTAAAGATTTGAAGGAATTAGCTGCTAAATTGCGTGATGTCAATGAATTTGCGGTAATTTTTTATATTAATTTTTTAAAATTACCGTAAGGGCATGTATGCAGTATGCTTTGTTGTGTTGTGTTGTACACTAGAATGATTTTGGTGTTGTTTAGGTTGATTTAGAGCACAATCATTATCGATCTTTTCAAGGGTTGACTTGCTTGTTGCAAATATCTACGAGAACGGAAGATTTTATTGTAGATACGTTGAAACTACGGGTTCAAATTGGCCCGTATCTGCGAGAGGTTTTCAAAGATCCTACCAAAAGAAAGGTAATCTCTTTTGCCTGAAGGAAAATTTTAGAAGTTGATCTTTGAACACCACTTTAAACCATTTTGACACTTCAACATATCAGGTTATGCATGGAGCCGATCGGGATATTATATGGCTGCAACGTGACTTTGGTATATATGTTTGCAATATGTTTGATACGGGACAGGTTATCTTCGTTCCCTTTTGAGTATGCTTTTCATTTTTTATTTAGTGTATGAATTTGAAAATAATTATTTTAGTTTTTGTTTTATATTATTGAGGTTGACTTGATTTGAGTATGCATTTTAAATCGTATAGGCCTCAAAGGTATTAAAGTTGGAGAGAAATTCCCTTGAGTATCTATTGAGACACTTTTGTGAGGTTGCTGCAAATAAAGAGTACGTCTCTTTTGCACACATGACACAACACAACAAATAACATGTGATTTACATTTTGTTTTTTATTTACAGATACCAAAATGCGGACTGGCGTTTGCGACCATTGACTAATGAAATGTTGAGGTTGTTGTTGCTTGTTACACATTTACTCTATTTTTTCCCTTTTTACATTAGTCTTATGGGTGCTTTTTATTTTGATAGATATGCTAGAGAAGACACACATTATCTTCTGTACATATATGATCTTATGAAGAGAAGGTTGCTTTCAGCATCAACAGATCCAAACTGCCCTGAAGCACCTCTTGTTGAGGTAATTAATTAATTAATTGTCTTCGTTTTTTTTCCTGTATAATATATGGAAAATATTTCTGTCTTTAACTTCGCTAAAAACTGTTGGTTTCAGGTATACCAACGCAGTTATGATCTATGTATGCAGCTCTATCAGAAAGAGATTCTGACTGAGAACTCTTATCAAAACATATATGGGTATAGATTCTGTTTGTGATTGTGATAGATTAACAGATTCTAGTTTTGATATTGTTTTACGAAGTCACATATGTGTGCTGATTCAGGTTGTATGATGCTGATCTCAACGGCCAGCAACTTGCTATTGTTGCAGTAAGTCATTGGTTCCGTTATTGGCATCATTAAGCATTCCACGCAGAATGGCGCTGCATTTGAACCTGTTGCCAAGAAATTGAAGGAGGAACACGCTGAAATGGTGAAGTTTCTTGTTTTTTTTTCTTCTAAATTTGGCATTAATTTTTTTGATCTTTCATGGAATTTACATAAAACCCATGATTAAGTTGTAAACTTTATCTGATACAGTGATTTGTAATGATGGTAAATTGTGCAGATGGCTGCAAGAAATGCTAAAAATGCTAATGGTGAAGAAGCAACAGAAGTTGCAGGAAATGGAAGTATTAGTAATGTTGCAGAAGACGAATCGGTTGAAAAGGAAGCTGGAAACGTTATTGCTCCAGCGAACCAAAACCATGAATTGAATGGCCCTTCTGTATGTCACTGGCTTGCATTCTTTCCATTTGTAGGTGGCAAAATTAGCAGTCTACTCTGCTTGGGTAATGAGTCAAAAAGGGATTGGGTTGGCCTAAAACACTTTTTGCCCCAAAATACTCTATTTTTTTTGTAGATAGTGCCAAATATGTTTACAAAACTAATATTTACCAAAAAAGTAATTTATGTAATTGATTTGTATCTCACCCATTTGGGCTTGTAAGGAAAAGCATTACCCAAATTGATCCGTTCATAAGTAACTGGGTTTAAATTGTCACCTCGACATGATTTTTTAGCAAGACAATGTTGTTTCATATGCAGGTATCCATAGTAAGCATTGAGGTGAAGAAGCCAAGTCATGCGTTTGGAGCCATGTTTGGAAATGCAGCAGGAAAGAGAAAGTCCACTCTTGAATCAAAGGTGAAGAATGTAAATATGTGTAGTTTTCTTATTGTCTAAAGGGTGTATTTTAGTCATTTTTTTGTTAGTCAAAACTAAATTGTTAAATATACATATGTTAACAGGCGAAAGAGGAGATTAAGGTTGAACAGATAAAATCGTCTGTTTCCCTCCCATTCCGTTCTTTCACTGATAAAACTGAGGCTTCAAATCTTAAACCTCAAGAAATTCCGGTTCTTCCGCCGACGACAATTTCTGAACCGGAAGATGACATTATTTTGCTGCAATCTGATTGTGATGTCGAGGAAGAGAAAAAGGAAAAGGAAAAACCTTCAAATGCTGAGAAAAGCGAGCAGAAAACAGAAGATGAAAACAATATGAAATTGTTGGATTCTGATTCTTGTTCTGATGAAGAAAAGGATGGAAACGAGTGGACGATGTCGCTTTCAGATCTTTCATTGAGCTTCCAGAAGTGTGGACAGACTGCTGATGTGAAGAGAAGATCAAATCAGAGGATTGAAGGTGGTTCAGCAGGGCTGGTGAAGGTGACACCGTTTGACTATGCAGCAGCTAGGAGAGAAGCGAGGTTTGGGGAAGACGGGTCTGGTGTGGAAGATGAGGGTAATCAGAGTAAGCATGAAAGGAAGAAGGCGGGCGGTGGTCGTAGGAAGGCTTCTGCTGATGGTGAAAGGAGTGGAGATTTCCAGATGGGTAAGCGGAGCCAGGCTTTTCCTGCAACCGGTAACCGGAGTTCAACTTTCCGGTGAACGCATTGAGGATAGACACTTGTAGGTTGACACTTGTGTAGGAACTATTTTAAGATCTTTTAAAGGAAATTTGACTGTTTGAAGAAAAACACATCCAAAATGATTATATAGAGATTAAAGGGGATTTTTTTCTTTACTCAGCTGTCATCAAATTTCATGGATTTTGTGTTACTGTTATGCATATGCATAATCATCAAATTTCATGGCTTCTTTTTTTTTTTACTTTTACGTTTATGTTTACTAAACATATTTTTACTTAGGTACTTGATTTAAAACTACTAATATTGTTTGTATTTAAAAATTAGTAGATGGTTATTGAGAAATGAATTGTGTACAAAATAAAATATTTTTTTGTATCCTAAATTAAGGATAAACATTTTTACCGAATGTTGATACTGTCCCAAACCAAACCGATATAGGACCAATCAAAACAAACTGTTACAAGTATTCATTTTCATGGTTTTCATTTATGTACGAGTCAGTTTAGTATTTTTGTACTCCAGATAGATGTGCAAATCCTAAGGTAGATGTGCAAATACCAGGAAAACATCATATTAGTAAGACCGGGTGTAGTGGTAATGTGAAATGGGTATGGATTGCCCCCAAACGCCCCACAATGCCCCAACACCGGCCCTGGGCGTTTTTCTAACTTTGACGTGAAAATTTTCACGGCGTGGAAGTTTCTTCTTTTTTTAGGGCCAATCAAATTCTTCCATCTGGAGCGGAGTGCGTGAAGCTTTGGTTCCACTAAGTATGGTCTAACAAGTCATATTGCAAATCTATACGTACAAAATCCAGCTCTCATCGGGTGGGTCAATCCATTAGTAAAAATTAATTAAGAATAAGTTTTTAAAGTATTATGTTTGAATGCATAGTAACCGTAACTATAGTGAAGAGAAGATCAACTCAACCAGAAAGTATGAAACCAAAACAGGCTTAAACTGTAATAATAATATCAATCTGCTTTCACTATGGGTGTCGATGGAGGAGGGACTCTATCGGAGCTGTACCAGAGATCGAGACGGTTGCTATTGAAGAGTCGAGATGATCTCGAGAGGCTCGAGCGACTCGCCGCTTCCGTTGATTCCCCTGAACTATCTGTTTCCGTCCGTAGGGACATCTCTCAAATCCAAACCCTATGTTCCGAGATGGACGCTCTCTGGCGATCTGTTGCATCAAAACCTCAAAGAGATCTATGGAAAAGGTTCGTTTTCTACTCTTTCTCGTTTTTAACGCTCTTATTATTTGAGATTTGATGAAACATTGATATGATATATATACAGAAAGGTGGAGCAAGTAGCGGAAGAGACAGATTCGTTGAGAGAAAGTTTAGATATGTATATGCAGAGGCAACAGAGAAGGATGCAGGAAGCACAAGACAGGGCTGAATTGCTTGGTAGATCTGTATGTGAATTGTTTCATTCGTTTTATTGTGTTCACATTCTTATGAAGGTTTAAGTCATGAATTGCAATAATGTGTTTGTTTGAACTTTTGGTTCAGAATGGTGAATCGTCTCATGTTTTGCGGATTTTTGATGAGGAAGCACAAGCAATGCAGTCTGCCCGGAATTCTAGTAGAATGTTGGAAGAGGCGACTGCGACTGGAGTAGCTATTCTTGCTAAATACTCTGAACAAAGGGAGCGCTTAAAGGTTTAATATATTCTGTATTTGCATTTAGCTTCCTATACAGATGCTTTTACTTTCCTCCAGTCAGTTTTAGCTCTGTGTAAGATGTAAATGAAACTGTATCCCAGTCATTATTGAATGATTCTGCTATAGTGCTATCATAGTTGTCAAAGGCGTAAAGCGCACTCAAGGCGCTTTGGTACCGCTTGTGGCCTAGGCGAGAAGCGCAATAAAAGCGTGGGCCTGAGAAAATCATCAAAATCACTAAAAAATAATAACTATCAGCAATAAAGATCAATATATAGTAGCACCATCATTAAAAACCACCAAAATATCCAAATAGCAAGTTGTTTATACTTGAAAACCAAAAAAATAGAGGTTGTTTATATAGATCTCTATGCATAACATGTTTAAAAAATAAAATATATGATTTATCTATAAAAGTTGGTAAGTAGATATTATTAATTTTCAAAAATCGGCTAAAATTTGGTAAAGGGATAAAACTTTAAAAAAAAAATCATTGCTTTTTTCATCTAGGAGACAAAAGCGGCAGAAGGTCGCTTCTAGGAATTTCATCGCCTAGGCGAGCTAGGCGAGCGCTTTTGACAACTATGAGTGCTATACAAAATGTGTGACACCTTAGGCAAGTCCTTCATGAGATCACATGAGAGATACCGGGTAATAAGGAATCTTCAACGTCAAATACTATTAACGCATTTTGGCTACAGTCTACACTAGCTTTCACAGTTAAGACTTAAGTGTGCTTAGGTGGGCTGGGAGGTTTCTGGATAACATATGAGGGGCTGGATGTTACATAATGGGACAGATAACAATATATACTTTGTAGTTACGTAACATATAAGAAAGTAAACGCTATTTATATTCGAAAGCCAATGTGGGGCTAGCCCACTTGGTAGTTGGTAGAGGCATGTGCCTCTTAGAGGTGAGGTCCTAGGTAAAGGGATTAATTTAGAATATTGGTGTAGGACTGTGAGTATTGCCATTCAAAAAAAAATTATATTCCAATGGTTTAAATTTTTTTATACGGATTTGAACGTTTGTGCAGGGAGCTCAACGCAAAGCTTTGGATGTACTCAACACACTGGGACTATCAAATTCTGTATTAAGGATAATTGAGAGGCGAAATCGAGTTGATCAATGGATTAAATACACAGGCATGATTCTTACATTGGTCACAGTCATTGCGTTCTTGAGGTGGGTTCGGTGATCTTTCTTATTATTCACTATAAATAGTCTTTTTGTTGTGTTTCACCCTTATCTTTGCCTTTTGTTTTATATTGAGAGATTTTTTGTTGTTAAGAGCAATATTTTGTAGGATTTGGACTATCTTTATTCTTTTTTCTAAACATTTCTAAATAGTGTATGCTCTTTACTCTTTTAGTCTCATGATTTGAATGACGGAGGTAAACAGATTTTTTATATGTAAATAGAAAGAAAGATATGTTCGTATTCTGGATTTGATCCTCTCTTTTGAAAGTTACATATCTGGTTCCATCCATGTTACACCTTGTAACGCTTTTGGTATCTAGCAATAACGTGCGTTAAAAATGTGTGTTAAGTTGACGTGAAGGTTTCTATAGGCAAGGAATGTTGTGTTTGGGATTATTGATTTCCATGTATGAGTTTGTGTATATGAGTATGTCTTCAAGAACACCCAATGGAAATTTTCGCAGGCCTTTCGAGTATATCATCAAGAACACACATTTAGGAATGTATTTCCTCAAGAACGTCAAACTTGACTTTTTCAGATCGAACTTTTTCTCTGTCGATTAATGCATGGAAAGAAAACTGCTTGCGGCTGTATCTAAGTTGATCAAATTTGGATGACTAGTTCATGGTTGGCTTTGTCTTTGGAATCACTCTATTACAAAGTTGACCAAAATCAAGGATCATTTTTACATTAGACTAGTTTTATATCCTTTTGCATGTAACATTTGAAATAATTTAAACACCATACGGTTAAACTATAGAAATTTGAATATGTTGGTTCAACAATTCAACTATAGAAATTTGACTGTTACTAGTTACTACATATTTTTTTATAGATAAATAATACACTTTGTTATCGTAAAGATGCTAAACTTTTTATAACCATAATTAATGATTTATGCTAATGTGGGGTTAGGTCACCTAGTACAGGCTCGTGGGAAGGGCTTTGGTTAAATTACAATTTATTTGGTGTAATTTTGAAACTATGTAATATTTGCCATTAAAAAAATAAATAAATAATTAATGGTCTATATTTCGAAACTACATAGTTATAATTTAACAACCGGGTGATGATAATCTTCCCAACCATACGTTTATCAAAAGCGCTTTTATTTTAACTAAAGTTTTGATTGTTTAGATTATAGTGAAAACATTTCAACACAAAAAATATTCATATTTTGACTATAATGACTATAAATATCGTTTGCCGATGGATAGCTTAAGGCCAGGGTATTTGGGTTGGCTAATTAGAAACAAGCAAGTAACATATTTTTCTTTCTCTTTAAAATTTAAATGTCCAAGTGTTTAGTAAGTTTATTACGTTGTTCTAGAGTGAATTACAGAAATCGTCCTTTATGTTTATAGTGGATTGCAAATCATGACCTTTACAAAAATAAATTACAAAAATCATACTTTATGTTTTAAAACCATTGCACGTTATGTCCTTTCCCACAAACCTAGTTTATTTTTTACGTTAAGTTTGATCACGTGGACCCCACGTGAGGGCATTTTCGTCTTTACACCAGCTTCTTGATATCCCACCTGATTAAAAACCCACATCTACCCCCACCTCTTCTATGTCTCTTTCTCTTCTCCACCTGCCACCACCAACCATCGCCCCCACCTGCCACCACCAACCACCACTCCCAGCCGGAGAACCATTGTAGGGCTTGTCAAAACCTGAACACATCTACCACTCTCAAGTCTTAACAGCACCACCCTCCACCACTCTCAATACCACCACCACAACCACCACCAATCACCCTTTCTCAAAACCACCTCTACCACTGTCAACACCACCATCGTCACTCAAACCACCAACATTAAACTCCAACCACCACTGCCATCACCCCCTTGTCAATACCACTTCCACCATTGTTAGCATCAAGATCGTGTAACTCTAACTCCAAATTGTCAAGTTTCAAACCTATTACCTCTAGCTTCTCTCTACTTTCTCTCTCTACATACCAAACCTAGATCTGGTCAAACCACTACACACCATTGTTGGTTCTCGAAATAGAGGAAACTGTCTGTTAGCTTGAGAGAGTGTCATCTTCCGGCAACCACCCCTGTCTCATCTCCATTCACCTTTAACTCCCCTCACCGTCGTTCGTCTTCAACCGCTTTTTCGTCTATACCTTCAACGAGACAACAGTGACAAGTTTCAGATCTGGAAATCGGATGGTGGGGGGGGGGGGGGATCTATGGTTTTGTGGTGTTGTAGTTATAAAAGAGAGGGGAGCTGAAAAACTGATGGTGGTAGGTGAGGGTGGTGGTGGTGGCCGGAGATTCTGGTTTGGGGAGGGAGGTTGGAAGCAGATGGAACATTGTGTGTGTGTGTGTAAGTAGGTGTTTCATTTTGGGTTTTGTCTTTTTTTTAAATAAAAGGGTAATAAGACTAATTTGCCCTTACATGGGGTCCACTTGGTCAAATTTAACCATGAAAATAAACAGAGTTAAGGGTAAAGGACGAACCATGTAATGATTTTTAAACATAAAGTACAATTTTTGCAATTTTTCTTTTTAAAGGACATGATTTGCAATTCGCTATAAACATAAAGGACGATTTCTGTAATTTACTCCGTTGTTCTATAAAGAATATTCATGAATCTATTATAAAAAAATGTGTAAGACGTACCCTTACGTTACCTACGGAATATGGAAGAACCACTTTAGTTTTATATTATTTATGTCGACGCAAGACTATGGAGTTCTTCCTCGTAATTTCGTAAATAATCTATATCAGTACTTTGCATTTGGTCCCTTGGTTTCGTTGAGTTCTCATTTTGGTCATATAGTTATTTAATTCAAATATTCAATAAAAAGGAAATAGTTTTCTAGAATAACATTATAATAAATTCAACAATTATAATGACGATTTTCTAAAGCAATTGGTCATTAGGTAGTAGATTAAGACTTAAGAGCACATAGGCTTTACCTTTTCTATGGGAACAAAATTGAAATTCTTTAAAAAAAAAACATTATAATTGTATTTAGCATGTGAATTCCGACATGATATGACACCAATGCAAACGTTTTAGACTTAAATTAATTAAAAAAAGAATGAACGTCATGTTTCATAGTTTAGCACAATCGTATTATACACATTTGTGTATTTTTTTATTTTTATAAATTCATAATTTTATAGTAGTAATTAATATATAAAAAGTACAAGTAAAAGAAATTCGAATTAAATGGGTGTTGTTGTATCAACAAATCAAACGTAATAAAAAAAATTCCAAAACTATGGGGTGCTAAACCGAAGTTGGCAGGTAAAAAATAGAAAAAATGAAAAGACAATACTATGGGTAACTACGTACTAAACTTAGACCAATGATGTTGTAGTCTAGTGGTTGCAATGGAGGTGGGAAGGTTTACCCACTTTGTGGGGTTCCTGCCCTGGGAGGTCACAGGTTCGAATCCCACTCAGAGTAGGGTTATTCTGAAATGAGGGGCTGGACCTTAGGGGGGGCCCGGAGACCGGACCTGAGGGTGCGGGGCTTCGTTATGGGTGGTACCGTTGGCCGTTCAAAAAAAAAAAAAAACGTACTAAACTTAGTTCTTAAACTACTGACTTAAAAAAATTCCAAAACTATGGGGGTGCTAAATCGAAGATTCCCAAAACCTAACAATTATATGAGTGAGATGAATAAAAAAAATATTTTATTCATTCTTACGTCATGAATATAATATATACCTAATTTATATGGATAAATGAATTTTTTTCGAACAATCAATGAAAGCCCACTCGTCCGGCTAAACTCAATGGCAAAAGGTCATTCATGTCTGCGAACTTAGACGGTGTTGGTGGCCTAACCCGTCATCATTCTAGAGGAAACCCGCCATATGAAAGTCTATTGTGGTAATACCTCTGGCTCATTTAAAATAAATTTGCTCTAAGTGAAACCTCATCCAATAACCTCCATATTGCAAAGTCATGAAGCTGTTACTCTAGGAGAAGGTGATGGGCAAATGAATTAAAAGGAATTGGAATTAAATAATCACAACTTTGTCGGGTTAAAAGGCAATAATCCCAACTTGAAAATTAGAATCTAAGAGACCTAACTTGTCTTGGTTTTTATTTCACTAGATCAAAACTAACTGAGGTTGACTCAATTAGTTTTCTGCTTGATTTTTTTTTGCCAAACAGGACATTTTTTACACATCATCTGCCAACGCGGCATGCCACGTAGGCAGAAAACTAACTAGGTTAACTTCAGTTAGTTTTGGTTCAGTGAAATAAAAACCAAGACAACTTAAGCCTGTTAAATTCCAATTTTTAAGTTAGGATTATTGATTTCAAACCCGATAAAATTGGTATTATTTAATTCCAATTCTTCATGAATTAAAAAAGTAAAATAGAATAGAAAAATCCATTATTTCACTGTCGTGCCTTCGGGAAATGAGGGATTCCCACTAGCTACATTTGGAGGACATTGGTGGAGGGGAAATGAGGGATGACCCGGCCATTGGCTTGGGTTCGAGTCCTGATCCCGACCGGTTTTACCGATTATTTCACTATCGTGCCTTCGGGCGGGTGAGTGGTCGGGTTTTCCCGAGTACTCTCGAGTACCTGATTCACCAAAAGGGTGCCCGAGAGTGCTCGAAAATTAATTCGTTGGCCGTTAAAAAAAGAATAGAAAAATCCAGACCGCCCACAATGGGGCCCGGTTACCCAATAAAAACAGTGTTTGGAACTCAGTGCAATTAATAAAGCAGACAAACACAGCCTCCGTTCGTTTGATTTGGTATCGGGTTCTGGCAGCCAATCCATCCTTCATCGAATCTGAAGGAATCTATCTTTAATTTAAGATAGACTCCTCACTTCTATGCTCTAGATTCCCTTACCAACAAAGCCAGATTCCGTTGATAATATTATTTAGGCCTTGATTTCAAAACCCAATTATTATTATTATTATTAGCTGTTGAGATCAGGTGATGGGTTTTGCTGGGGAATCAGATGGTGGTGGAGCAAAGTCAGGGTTTAGAAGTTTGGTGAGAAGGAAAAGGGTTGATTCGATTCATTCAAAGTCTACAGAAACCGGTCATCATCAGTTGGCTAAGGAGTTATCGATTCTTCATCTAATTGCCATAGGTAATTCGAACCGAAACAAAACAGAGGAATATGCTACTTTATTATAGTTAATGTTTTGAATTGTGTACTGTTTTTGTTATTTAGTGTAATACTTTAGGCAAATCCTACATCTGACTGTAAAAAATGATGTTTTGTTTTTATATGGAATACTGGATCTCCGATCTTATAGATCACCAATATGTTTTGGGAGCATTAGCTGTCGATAAGAGATGAACACGATCAGTGGCGAAGCTTGACCCAAAACTTCGGGGGTCGGAAGTCACCGAGTCGGAAATCACTAGTTTCGGGGGGTCGAAACCGTATATACCAAAAAAAATTCTATACGAATACTATATACTCGGAACTTGTGAGCGAAAATTCGGGGGGACGGCCGCCCCTCCCCGCTCCTTAAGAGCCGCGCCCTTGAACACGATGACTGACGTCTGACGTGTACTTCTGGAATCGCTTCGGTCACCGGCTCTGCTTTGTCTCCTACCAAACAGCCCCCTTTAGTCTCGCCACGGAGGGTCCGGGGTGTGTCTGTGACCAACCTCTGGCGTGAGGATAAGTATTTTTCTTGGATGGGAAGAATATATATTCAATGAGAGGATGTTTGTGTGTGTGTGTGTGTTCAGGATGTATTCGATGTGTTTTTTTACCTTTCATGGATCATAGGATATATGCCTTCTCATCCGGGCCTGATCTCTTCTGTCATCATTACCGTTGTACCTTGTGTACCAGGTAAAATGAGGCAGGTCGGGTCAAAGGACGAGTTTGGTACTGTCCAGGCCTGATATAGGGAGCCCCGTGCACTTTTCATGTCGTCTCTTTCTAATTCCTCCGGTTCAAACCATGCGTGCATTAGTTGCCGACATGACCAGGCAACATGTGCTTACTTTAAATTGAGTTCTGTTAATTGGGCTTACAGGTAAGCGTCGGGTTTAGGGTCCAGCCAACATGTGCTTACTTTAAATTGGGCCTAATTTGGGGATGAGCCCCGTCAGAAGTAATACTAGGAGTCTAGGATGGATGGTCTCCTAGTCTCCACTCGGGTAACAAAAAACAAACAAACCATTAGTGGGAAAAGCGGAAAATATTGGTTGGTATAATAAGCTGGAATGGTTTTGCACCATTTAGTTGGTTTGATTTGGTGGTTTTTCATGATGATCTTTAACAATTAAAACGATCTTGTTGCTTTTATTCTAAAGTTGCATTTGCAGTCTTTTCTTTGATTCTGATTGTATATGATTATAGCACTTGAGAGAGAATGTAAGGTTGAGGATAAGTTACCTAATTTGAACTTAAAGTTTAGAATTTTTAATGTTAAATACTGATTAATTTTTGGAACATGTAATGAATTAGGTGTTGGTTCAACAATTGGAGCTGGGGTCTACATCCTTGTGGGAACTGTAGCGCGAGAGCATTCTGGTCCTGCTCTAGCCTTTTCTTTCCTAATAGCTGGAATAGCAGCTGCTCTTTCTGCCTTTTGTTATGCTGAGCTGGCAAGTCGGTGCCCTTCAGCTGGAAGCGCGTATCATTATTCTTACATCTGTGTTGGCGAAGGGTATGTTACTGTAATAGTTCTTAACACGTTATAGTATTACTTTAAGTAGTAACCAGGAGCTTATTAGTTCCCACTTCCCATACTTATTCATATTGTATAACTTTTGGATGCTTATATTGTTATTCTTCAGTCTTGCTTGGATAATCGGCTGGGCTTTGATTTTGGAATATACAATTGGTGGATCTGCAGTTGCTCGTGGCATTTCTCCTAATCTGGTGCGTGCGTTTTACGTCGTAGAAAGCTTATGAGCTTGTTCTTTATTTAAAAAAAAATATATATATATATTCAAGAATCAAGGATGCTGATTCCTACTTGATTCATCATTCAGGCATTGCTTTTCGGAGGGCCAAATAGCCTTCCAGCTTTTTTGGCCCGACATTCTGTTCCTGGGCTTGGTATTGTGATCGACCCATGTGCAGCCATTTTAGTATTTGTCGTTACAGGACTACTATGTGCGGGAATCAAGGAGGTAGTCATCATAGTGATGTATTTATTGTTTCTTAAAAGAAAACCTCTTAAAATTGTTTGTTTTATGTGGCAGAGCACTTTTGTGCAATCAATTGTGACGACTGCAAACATATGCGCTATGATTTTTGTGATTATAGCCGGTGGATATCTAGGATTTAAGAGTGGATGGGTTGGCTATAAACTCTCAGCTGGGTAACTGGTGTCAAATATCTACACTTAAATGTTTACCAATAAAATTAATTTTCTTATTATTTATTTATTTTTTCTTTGTGTGATAGATACTTCCCATTTGGAGTAGATGGGATGCTTGCAGGTGCATCTACAGTCTTTTTTTCATACATAGGGTTTGATTCAGTTGCCAGTACAGCAGAAGAGGTACATAGTTTAATCATCAAATGTTTACTATTTGTCAAGTATCTACGATACTATTCGATATTTAAAAACTGACGAATTTTACAGGTGAAAAATCCTCAAAGGGATTTACCTTTAGGTATTGGGTCTGCATTATCCATTTGCTGCATGTTATATATGTTGGTCTCTGCTGTTATTGTTGGTTTAGTACCTTATTATCAAATGGATCCTGACACCCCAATCTCATCTGCATTTGCAAGCCATGGTATTCAATGGGCCGCGTAAGTGAATAAATATATTTTATTTGATGATTGTTCCCGTGTCTTATCTATCGTTCTACAAACCCTTGTTTTTTCCCATAACGATGTTTGATTACTTCACAGGTATGTTATAACTATAGGAGCTGTAACTGCTCTCTGTTCAACATTGATGGGTTCACTTTTGCCTCAGGTACTTGAACATTTTCTTTATTGGGAAAACTAATCAATTGTTTAGACATGGTTGTTTTATATTATTAGATGTCAACCAACTCATAATATGTGCAATCATGCAATGTATTTTTCTGGACTAACTTAGATTTTTCTGTCCTGAAGCCACGAATCCTGATGGCGATGGCTAGAGATGGTTTGCTCCCATCATTTTTTTCAGAAGTAAACACGCGCACCCAAGTTCCTGTTAAGAGCACAATTCTTACTGGTTTAGTTGCTGCCACCCTGGCATTTTGTATGGATGTTGAGCAGTTGGCAGGGATGGTACGTGTCATCTTTATTTTTTAGACCATTTTATATGTAGTTTTACTGTTATTTCATCATCATTTCTGGTGATCAAACCTATTAAATGGGTCATGGGTCACTTTTTCATCTCACAAAAGTCAAACGGTATGAAAGTCGGCTACAGTCTATCTAGTATATTTTCTAGGCATACAATATCCTAATTCTGTTTACTCGAAGATTTATATTATTTTTGTAAAATCCATGTATTTGTAATCATAAATAGTGCATTACTTATATATAAGTAATGGACATAAAAGCGTTTTTGCCTTTTTGGGTCAATCTAAACTGGCTTGTCCTGTTTCGACCTCTACTAAAAACAGCCCACCCATTTCAACCCAGGCTCCTTTTGACCCGTTACCATGGGCGGCCCCATCTTTTGACCCTTAATAATTTCTAATGTGTTTAATAGTTGCTTCTTTGTGTTGCAGGTTAGTGTAGGTACTCTTCTCGCATTCACAATGGTGGCAATTTCAGTTCTAATACTTCGGTATGTCCCACCAGATGAGGTCCCACTTCCATCTTCGCTTCAGGCAGCCATAGATTCGGTTTCTTTGCGTTACAGCAATATTATTAGAACCGAGGAAACTGATGTTGAGGTCAGCTATGGTCAAACTGGTGTTTCTGGAGAGAAAAATAGCCGTCTATCCAAAAACGGAGAGATGTCAGCCGAATATCCTCTAATTGCTAAAGTAGCAGCTGAAGGTTTGTGATCCAACCTTCTTAGCATTCATATGCACTATCTTCCGCTAGAAAATTTGAAGGTTAATTGACTTATCTGAATTTTGTAGCCTTATTTAATGAAAAAAAGAGAAGAAAAGTAGCTGGGTGGACTATAATGCTTACTTGTGTAGGAGCATTGATTCTTACATATTCAGCCTCAAATCTTGGTATTCCTAGGTTGGTTCGTTTTCTTTTTCTTCGTTAATCAATTTTAGTAAGAAAATAATAAGCCCGATAGAGAAAGAATTGGGATCCGGGTAACAAATTATCAAACTTGAACTGCTTTTTACGCATGCAAATTACTCTGCATAAGCGCTCCTTGGATTTACAGTGATCAAGTAGAAGTGGCAATTTCGGCCTATTTACGTGTGAATGGGTTGATTTAAGTAATGAAGTTGTGTTTTTAGCTAAATATATACGAGTCAAATAAATTAAGCATCGCTGTAAGGGGAACGGGTCGAACATATAAAATGATTTAAAAGCTGCCCAAAGTCTATTTTTGATGTAAACAACCTTCTAAATTGTTATTGTATTGATTCTGTAACTACAGTAAACACATAAAAAGTGTGTAATAAAAAAAAATAAAATACAAAACAGTGTTTGTAACTACAGGAAACACATAAATTGTTATTGTATTGTATTGACCAGTTACACAACCTTTATGATCAAGACTTGAGGTTTATTGACTCCATTGTTGCTGTTGCTTCTATGAACAGCTATTTTCGGTTGACAGTATGTGGAATTGGTGGACTTCTGTTATTATTCGGTCTAGGTGTGCTCACTTTTATTGAGCAGGATGATGCCAGGCACAACTTTGGGCACACAGGCGGTAATATCTCTTATCAATCCGTTTCTTGTCGTAAATATTCATTGTTTTCAACTATAATTGACATTTCTTGTTCAGGTTTCATATGCCCATGGGTTCCTCTCCTGCCCATCCTTTCAATTCTTATCAATATGTACTTGCTTCTCAATCTTGGGTGAGTATTGTCATTGACTATGCATCAAGTCAGCATTTGACTTTTGAAAATATTGTAAACCAGTTTAGTGAAAAAGGTTAAAAGATCAATATTGAAAGACTAGTTGTGTATGTAAAATGTAGGGCGGATACTTGGATGCGAGTATCAATATGGCTGTTGATCGGAGTAATTGTATATGTGGTCTATGGGCGGACCCACAGCTCGTTACAACATGCAGTTTATGTGCCTGCATCACATGTGGATGAAATTTACCAAAGCAGTGTAGAATAATGGCCTTCTGAATAAGGGGACAAGAGATCAAACTTAGATTGTTTGTCATGCACTGGCGTTGGCTACCTTATGGTATAAGCAACTTGTAATATATGTTTGCCGCACCAAGGGACATTCATTCGATGTAAATATATCTATGTGTGCTTAGCAATATTATTAAGGTTATGGAGTTCCTAGTGTATAGTTTGCTATCTTATATTTGCATGTTTATTTATTGTATTAGCCGGGCTTGTGGACAGAATCCAAGAATGAAATATATGATATTGTTTCCTAAATATTTCTTTGTTGATGTCAGGTCGGATTGGTTGAGAACTGGTTTTATAAACAAGATGACATTATTACTAATTTAACATTTTAAAAATATAACAGACTCACTTTATAAATCTGTAGCCTCTCTTCAAAACACTCAAAAGTCCTAATTTATTTTATTAGGTCCAAGGAGGATTAAATGGGAAGGGCGGCGTTTCAGTGAACAGATTACAGTTGCAATATTTTGGAATAATCATAGGAAATACAGGGCTCCCACAAGATTTGAAACACACAATCACCTCATACCGCATCTTAACCAAATGTTGCAATCAGGAAGCCTTTGTAAATGCTCATGAATTTGGCCACAAATGCTGCAAATAACACGTAAGAAAAACATATATATCAACAACCTTGCTTAACTAACTTAATGGTACAAAAAACTCACGAAATTTTTGTCCTAATGAAAACCGCAGCAATTCATTTTTCGGCTAAAGGTTGACTAATGAGTGGCTTCAATTCATGTATTTTAAATACTTGAGAAAGAGAACAAACTATTTTACAATATATAAATGTATCAATCCCAGCATTTTGAGTCAGATGCATGGAGTATTTCTTCTTCATAGTATTAATGGTGGATCTCAAAGCTCTACATTTTACTATGTCACATATTGTCAATTTGTCATAAACATAAACCAATTATGTGTTGTAAAAGAGATTTTAGAAGGTAAACTGGACATGCTAAATTGTTAATGATGTCACTAAGGGAAGAAATGCAGAAGCTTAATTGATTCACAATTCAACCCAATGCATACTTGTTACCAGCAACTGTTGTAAAGATACTATGAGATTTAAAGAAGAGCACAAAAATGTACCTTCAATGTGAAAAATAGCTTTCTGTCCAAGACGCATCCTATGTTCCTGAAGAAGAAAATAAAATATGAAATCGACATTAAAAAAATTATTTACTCCTTTTGTCCAATTACAATAGTAACTTCTACATCTAGTTTACGAAGATTATTAAACAGTTAAACACCAAAAGTATCATACATCACTAAAATATTGTATATTCAACGGATTAAAAAAACCATAGATACAAAAATAATGAGGGGAAAAATAGGCAAAATTTAGCATAGGACTTCCAAGAACAGGGGTATTAAAGTCTTAGGAGACTTTGATGAGACATTATGATGAACTTACATAATATGCAGCCCAATGACAGACCTCATGCTTCAATTCAGAATCCAGTTTCTTGAGCAATTCAAAAAGCAACCTCTAAATTAAGAAAAAACCTTCAGCTTCAATAAAACTTTGCTAAAAAATAAAAAAAGAGTAACTACGTGACAGGAGATTATAACCTTTAATATGATTTCAGGAGGGATACAATTGACAAGTAACTCATACAACTTTCCTCGAACTTGAAACAACCTATCTCAATAAAAGAAACATTCATGAAGATGAGCTGATGGTAAAGGCATATAATTATAAATGACAACATATATATATGGTAGAAAGTTTATAATGAATATGACAATTGAGAAATAAACCTTTTAGGGCTCTGTTCTCTCATAATGTCAGATGCTATCTCAGATACATATTCTTCCAGTCCATTGGGGGGATTACTTGATTACTGGTAAAAGGGTACCTGTGTGAAAACAAGATCTCATGTTAACATTGCATTCAAATACAGGACAAAAATAATATTTCAAAACTGATCTCAACTGTTGGACACGACAAGTCTCGAATGACAATATTGCCCTTCTTAAACTCCGAGCTGATTTTTCCGCTATACGAGCAGCAAATCCAGGGGGGAGTTGTAGCCCCTCTTTCTTGCCAATAAATTCCAGAACCTTCACAATCTGAAATACATGTTCAAGCATGTTAAGTAAGCAGCAAATTCACATTATAAGTTTTCAATCTGAAGGGGGTGGCGGCGCAGCTTGTTGCCCGCCTACCTGCTATTCTTATGCAATTTGCCCCTTTTATTTAAATGAAATGAAATTAAGTGTTAAAAAATACATTTGTTATTATTGGACATTTAATTGAAATCCATTAGCTTTTTTTATGCATACACTCAACTATAAATCCCTTCAAATTCAAATTTGAATAGTGACCTCATCTTGTTTTGGTGCATTTACTCTGATGTTAAGACAACGAGAGCGCACTGCTTCAGTAACCTTTGATGAGCTGTCACAACATAAGATCAGGCGGCAAGAGGCGCTATATTTCTCCATTGTTCTTCTTAAAGAATGTTGTGCTTCTCTTGAAAGTTTATCAACCTCGTTGAGCACCAATACTGATAAGGAAGAAACGTAAGAAACAAACTAAGGGGTGTTATGGGCATAATCGATTGACGTAGATTTAAAAAAAACAACCTTTGAAACCCTTCTTTCCTTTGGTGTCAATTGGTCTATTTTTAGCCATTTCTTTAATAATCTCTTGAACAACGTACCGGTCTTGAAACCCAGCATCGCTGGGGTTCAGCTCCACATGGTGGGGTGCTTGATAGAGTCGTAAGTTCCAAATCAATAGTTCTACTTCCAGCCTGCAAAAGAACCATATTGAATTTCACAAGTCACAACATACAGTTAAACAAAATAAACCCTAACTAACTAGCAGGACGAAGGATAATGGGGGCCAGGGGTTGCCCCGCCCCTCCCGTTTTTTGGCTCAGTGGTGGAAGTTTGCGATTTTCGTAGGTAATTTTGTTATGAACTGAGTCCGCCCCCACCGATAGGAAAAAATTGGGTCTCTTGATTTTCGGCCCCCACCACTAATTTTTTCAAGCTTCGCCACTGCTAATTAGTGTATCCTAGTATGCCCCTAAAGCTAGACGTCTGTTCCGATTCGATGTTTATCTTAAAACAAATAATGGAAAATAAAAATGTAAGTAAAAGGAGACTTACATCAACTTTCCAGTTTTTGTTCTCTACTTTGACCTGTAAATGAACCAAATTCATAAAAAAAATACATATAAATTCATCGTTAATATAACGCAAAATACAAATAAAACTTAAAAGAAATAAAAATTGGAGTTGAAAAAGACCTTCTCGGCACTAGCCCCAAACATCTGGCGGAGAAGGGCCATAATTAGGGTTTTCTTGCCGGAACCAGGTGGGCCATAGAACAATAAGTGTGGGCAATCTTGCTCGGTGACCTTCAACATATATGATGCAAATCGAAACGTTGTAAATGAAAAACCCTAACTTTGTGAAGTAATAAAAATGGAAATTTAAGAAAACTAATAGAAGAGAGTATCAATTTCTGAAGATTTAGAGCGATGTGTTGGTGAACAATAACCTTGTCTAGGGTTTTAGGCCTGTACTTGTCGACCCAAAGCATGGTTGAAGATCAATAAGGTCAATTGGTATGGTGTAGACTGAAGAAGAAGAAGTGGCGGGAAAGGATGGGAAGAAGCAAGAGCATATCTGACTGAATTAGAGGGCTAACAAAAAAACCGTAACCGGGAAAAAAACAAAAAAAAAAACCCGAACCGGGTACTAAAAAAACCGATTTTTTTATACCCGGAATTGAAACCAACCCTACTCGTCGGGTAAGCATCGGTATAGATTTTCATGTAAAAGACGTACCTGAGAAATCGGACCCGGTTTGCACCCAGTTTTTTTGAATACTCGGAACAGGGTTGTACCTGGAACCAGGTTTTCCTAATACCCGGTTCATGACACAATTTAGACTTAGCCAACAACCCAATTTATGGACACCAACCTATCTATCTATACTACTATATAGTGTATTCTGGACGGGTAACATCGTCATTTCATATTTATTTATATGGGCAAAAATGAAATTTCATTAGATTGGTAAGACAGATTTAATACAAACATTTAATACAAGTCAAATTTCATGTATAATCTCTTTTTTATTAATTTTGTTTTTGTTTTTGATATATAGCAATGATGCATTTTTTAAACGATTATTTTTTTAATTTGATAAAATTACAAAGTCGTCCTTTATGTTTATAGTGAATTGCAAACCATATCCTTTAGAAACACAAATTACAGAAAACGTACTTTGTGTTTACAAATCTTTACACGTTATGTCATTTGACACTAAGAGCATGGTTGGATGTCCATTTTTTCACCTCCTTATGACTTATGACTTTTCCAAAAGGTCATAAGTTAAATAAAAAGTGTTTGAGTGATGGTTTGAAAAGGACGTTTTAGGCATTGAATAAGGTGAAAAGGTGGAAAAGGAGATTAAGTTACAATTTGTGACTTTTAGGATTAAGGAGATAAGGAGAAGGAGAGCCAAACATGCCATAACTCAGTTAACTTTTCTTGTTAATTACGGCCAAGTGGACCCCATGTGAGGGTAGATTAGTCTTTTTACCCATTTATTATAAAAATAGTCCTTTAATACATAAAACTACACACACACACAACTCTCTCTTTTCTCACCCTTAAGTTTAATATTTCCCTCACTCTTTGCCAACCGACACTATCACCCACCACCACTATTCCCTCACATGAGCTCCCCTTGGTCATATTTTATTGAGAAAATATAACTAGGTTAGGGTAAAAGGACGTAACATGTAAGTGTTTGTAAATACAAAGAACGTTTTCTGTAATTTATGTTTTTAAAGGACATGATTTCCAACCCGCTATAAACATTGTAGGATCGACTTTCAGGTCACCCGACAATCACGAGCTTGACTATTCAAAGTGCGGAATCCACTGAAAAGGTTCGGATGACAGAAACGACAATGAAACAAACACAAACGAGGTATCAACACACAAAATATGGTTAAAGGTTGTATTGATTAATCAAAAACATAGCTCAGGTGTTTGCAATGATAATCTCAGACCTTCAGACCTTGGGAAGGGTGTTTGGGGGCTGTGTGATGTGACATCTAATGATTGGATGCTTTTATACCCCTACTACTTGTGCAGGACATTACACGCGAGTAGGGATCCTATGCCATATGAAAAGCATGCGAGTAGGGCTATCACACATGATAGACAGGCGATTAGCCATGCTAATCGCCTCTTAGTAATCCTACTCGCCTCCTGCATTCAATTTGTCCAAAACGCTTCCAAACACACCCAAACACCCTAAATACTATCCAAACATCATGTATACTAGCCTAGGGACATCATGTACTAACAAACATAAAGGACATTTTTTGTAATTTACTCTTTTAATTTTTAAGACCCTTATTAACTATGTACATACACACATCTATGTTGGTCCCTCATTGCATAAACATTTTCTTTGATACTGCAATTTATCACCTCCCAAAAATAGCTAGAGTGCGAACTTCAATTAGATAGAATTAGAATTAGATTGATTTTTGTTGTTTAACTTTTGTACATTGACAATTAGTTAATGGATTTTGATTGTTTAACAAGTAAGGAATACGTTTTTATTACGCTCACCAAAAGAGGATCGGCAACACCCGCTGCTGTAAATTATAAATTGTCGACTCCACTGCAATGTGCGAGCTCACAATACAATATCCCACCTGCATAAACAAATTTTGTACCAGAAACACTCGTAGGGGCTTAAATATAACATATTATAACTTAGGTGCTTTAATCAACTGGCATAGATTGTCACCTTACTTTCCTCAACGTTTAGACGGCGCTTCAAGTCAAGCAGAAAATAAGCAGCGAGCTGATTAACCAAACAACGTGCAGTCCCGCTGCAACGCGCGGGCTCCTGCTAGTAATATATAATATACATTATAAAGGAAGAGTGATGGCCAACATAGTAATTTTGTACACCATCAAACTATTATAGCAACATGTACAAGTAAATCAAGCATATATAACAAGGGTATAATTGGAACTTTTTGTAACATTAAGACACTTACAAGGGTACAATAGTAAATTTATCACAATATTTTAGTTAAAACTAAAAAGTTGTTTCCATTCTTGCCCTTCTCATCTCCTCCCTTCACATCTGCTCATCGCTTCATTTTCTTCAACGTACTCAGATTAATAATTTTAGTCCTGTGAGATAAATACCAGCCATTGAATGTGAGTAGAGACTAAATGCTTCATCCGTTCGATTTCTCTTCAACAAACCGTTATAGTCGATTTTTGCATTAATCTCCCACCTTCTCCTTGCCAATTTGTTTATAACCACAACCACAACAACACAGGCAACAAAATTACCAGCAAGTTCTCAGGTTCCGATGATGAAATTAGGGTTTCGATTCTTCAAATCCAAGCACCAAGTAAGAACATCAATCTCTCAAAAATCGAATGCTTTTCTTCTTAGATTTCTTAAATTCTTCATTGGGTTTTTTTTTAATTGCTTTAAATTCGATTTTCTACTTACTTGTTGCAACTTGCATACGCTGATGTTTATGCATTTTATCGATGTAACCAAATCCTAATTCGTATTTGTTTCAGCCTTTTGTTCAGCTTGCGTAGCAGAGAGTTACAAATCTCTTTCTTTGCATAGATGGAATTTAGAGGTGTGATGTTGAATATTTTAATATGATCCGCTTGAGATCTGCGTTGCGCCTGCTATAGATGTTGATCATGAATATTTTAACCGTAAGAATTTACTTTAAATATGTTCGTTATTTTTAAAATTTGACAATTAGGTTTGTTTAGTTATTGGATCTTTATGTTAAGGATATTATACTTTTAGTTAAGGATATTATACTTTTAGTGAAAATGTAAGTGAATTCTAATACAATATGAGGGCAGCTGATGAATCTATCAGTTTGTTATGAATCTATCAGTTTGCTTGATTACAAATGGTGTTTCAAGTTCTTAGATGAAAGATCAATAAAAAATGAGGAATTGAATCAAGAGTTAAAATTTTGAAAGATAGAACAAAGTAATTGGTGGTGGACATTTCTGGTGGGTGTCAATCAACAAAGAAACCAAATTGTTGATGTAGTTGTAATTGCTAGAATCCTTGGTGTTGCTCTTGTTGTACCAATCTTACAAGTTAATGTGATTTGAAAGTCTTTTTTCAATTAAGGCGTTATGTAATTGATCATTTTAGGGATGAGTATTTCAACTTGTTTATGTAAAAACAGGTTGATTTGGACATTCGTCTAATTCTAATGGGTCAAACGGGTGAAATTTTATACACAGTTGCAAGGGAAATGGGTTGAGAGGGGTCAAAATGTGGTAAAGACATAATCATATATGAAACATAACCTCCTTGTTTTATTTAGAAGTTTTGAGCTCATTGTTGAAATAATTATTCTTATAAGTTATAACCGTATTTGATATATATTATTCATAAAATAGAAAAGTAGACAAAAGGTGTTACATGCCAACCGACTCGACTCATCCCGCCTTGACCTGCCCTGAACCTTATTAGTCTAGGCCCAAATTCATTCACTTTTTACCACCCATTTTGCCAATATCATTACTTTGAAAATCACACATGTTTTGTTCAGGCGATCTTTGAGAAGCGGTTGAAAGAAGCGCCCATGGCTGTTCCATTAATGTGTTGTGCAGCTGATATGCTGGCCATTCCCTCAAAGAAGCAAGTTGTTTTGGTGGGGAAGAAATCATCTCCCGAGATGGAACACATGCTTGTTTCTGCTCACACGTCGTATGATCCTAACAAAATTGTAAGTAAAGTATCTTTGGCTTAGACTATTAAGCTATTTAGTAAACAAAAAATCCGTAACAGGTGGCTTCTCGTTGAATCGGGTTATATACGTAGACCCGAGTGACGAAGAAGAGATGGGATTCTGGAAGGAGAAGAACCCAAATGTTGCTGCAATGGCGAATAGTAACTTTGTAACCGACAATGTGGTGGCTCTTGTGTGTCAGGATTTTGTATGCAAAGCGCGGTCATGGATCCTAAATCTCTTGAAAGTCTCCTTGTATCAGGGAAAGCTGAGTCTGGGACCGAACAATGCTTTGTCGGTTGAGTGGCTATTGGCTAGCCACATGATTCGTGCATACATGCTACTAAAATAATGTTCTGTTCCGTGTTTTATTCTTTGGCCAATTTTTTTGATACCAAATGATTTAGTGTAGGTTAGGCTCTCACTTTGGTGGACGTTTTGGCATTTCACAGCGTTCTGAGTATCGAGGTTTGGGCTTAAAATTTTATAAATAATAAGTTAATAAGCAATTTTTTTAGATGGCAACAGGTGGGTCGGTCATTCGGGTCAGGTCACCTAAGAAAGTGGGTTCAACACTTTAGTTCAATAGAACATTTTATTATGTGCAAGTCAAAATGGTTAATTTATCAAGTATGATATTGTTATGAAATTAATACACATCATACGGTTTCTGACCCATTTAGCTTTTAGTTTTTTTTAGCATTTGGTGATGGTTTAGCTTTAAGTTATAGCAAAACAAGGGGGTAATAATAAGTTAATGAAATAGAGATTTTTTTTGGAACATCGAAATCATGTTATATATTCCAAATGAAAACATAGCCCAACAAGGTGCTAAGGCATCCTTACAGTTAAACCACCATATAACTCAAGTATGTCCCCTACATCAGCTACATCAGTTCATGCCAATTATTATACAATGAACTTGCACCACATTTCCCATTCTAAAAAAAAGCAATTTTGCCCATTTTTGACCCAGAAAAAGGAAAAGTTTTGAATCTCACGTGAGGAGCGCCATTCTGGCTTTCATGAGTGCGCCATTCTGGCTATCATGAATGAGCCTATTTGCCTTGACGGCATAGTTTAAACAACCCGCGTTTGTGACATCATGGGTACAAGTGACGTGTTTGGGTCCATGTCGCTGGCATGATTTTTATTCGTTTCATTATAAATTTGTTCAATATTTTTATTTCATTATTAATATATTGTTTTTAACTATCAACTAATTTGAAACTTGCAGATCTTGGCAAGGAATGTTGAGACACTTAACAGAGCAATCGAAGTTGAGAACAAGAAAACAAGGAGAGAAATAGTGTAATGGAAAAGGAACTTGCATCATTGCGTGTCGATAAAGAACGAGACGGCCAAACAGGAAGGCACACATAAGTACAAGTACTCCCAGGTTACACCTTTAATTATGATTTCATTTATCATTCTTCAGGTTCGTCCTTAAACCTAATGTTGGATGTAGATAAATTTGTTGATATGATTTCAACTTTTGTGGGTCCCATACTAACATGTTAGGAATAGAGGAGGTGGCAAGATGTGCAAATCGGGTAGCTTCGGTAACGGGTCAAAGTGAGTCATTGTGGAGTATGGTTTAAATTGTCCTAGGCTGGGTTGACCTGTTTTAGCATATTTTTTTTAAACTTATGAAGTTATACCAGCCAAGAAATATGCTTAGAAAGTTCTTATAGTCGATGCACAAATTCCACTAATTTATGAATACATTGAATCTTTATATAGACAAATCCATGCTAAAATCATTACATTACTGTTGCCAGGCAAAACAAAAAATTATTACTACATTTTATCTTTTTACTAGCTAATAAACTTATTTTCTCTTTATATTGGCTCTTTTGTTAGAACAGGGTAGAGCTAATACATAATTTTGTCATTTCCTTTTCTAATTAAACATAATTATTAATAAAAAAGTTTTATGGGATGACCTTACTAAATATAGTCAACTGATTGAGATGTGTTGACTAAAATGTGGTCAACTGTTAAGAATCCATGGGCATATATATGAACTTAAATTTTTTACACGGCGCAATTGAAATTTGTTGGAAAGGAGTTCACGCGTACGGTTACATGGGCATCAGCATTGTATGTTTTGGGTTTTGCGCGAAGCCTTCTTATTTATTGCCCAAATATTTAAGACTCTTGCATCATGCTTTCTTTTGTATCTTCACCTTATGCTCTTAATGAAAATTCTGCTATGCACACTTTTATGCAGACTTGATATGCTTTTTATGTCAAGATTATGTCAAATGTTTGTGTTGTGAAGCGCACGAAGACCTCAGTCGATAGATGTTGTGCTTAGATGGTGGTAGGCGAGTAATTGTCGAAGGTTTGTAATCTCATGCCTCCGGTTATTTGGTTTTAGTCATTGTACACTTTTCTTGGACCCTTTCATGGCTTTTCTCTCGGGCTTCAACCAATAGTGTTTTTTTTAACAACCAACTAAATATCATCTGAACTGAACTGAACTGTCAGTTAGTTAGCAATTGACAAATGACTGCTTACTGGGCAGTCAAAGTTCACAAAGCCACCAATTCGGGGAAAAACTCGTCGCCCGAAGGCCCACTACGATAAAACCCTTCTGGATCGGATTCGAACTTAAGACCAAATGGCCTCAAGCTCTTATCTTCATTTCCCTATACCACTCCAACAAATGGTGGGTGGTCAACCAATAGTGTTTATACTCAAAAGTTATAAGTTGTAACTTGTAAGGGTAAGTTAATTTAGAACACGTAACGCGCAATGTATAACACTAGTTACGCATGAAGGAAATAACAATTGAAAATTACGCATGAAGGAAATCAAAATTACGCAACCTATTTAAATATTTGTTCGCTTTGTATGTAAACCTTTAACGTAAGTTGTAACCTTAGTGCCAATAATAACTAAATGAATAATTAGTTATTGGATATAATATGTATAGTTTTCTACCATAGCAATAAGATATCAAAGACTTGATCGTTAGAGACTGTTCCTCTATGGAACCTGCCTCGGGACACATTATAACGAGTTTTTTACATGTTGTAATGGCAAATTGGACTCGAAAAGGCTAGAACATGTCCAAATTTTTAATTATGCAACAGCCGGAAATGTAGGAACAAAAGGGTTTTAATCGGTTTTGGTTAAATAAAACAGTTAACTTATAATAAAACTATTGGTAAAATGAGTAACAAAAGTTATAATCAAACTTTATAATATTTAACTAGGTTTATTTATCTACGCGCGTTGCGCGATTTTTACATGGCACATTAATAACCGATTCAAACATTGCATCAACGACCGCGTAGTTGCAAACAAAATTCACAATCTCTCAAAAAACGAATACGCTAATCTATTTTTCATATAACCTACTTTTCAAGCATATTTACATAAAGTGTGCATTCTCAACTCAATTGATTTTGCACGGATATTGGCAATTTTAGCTTCAGCACCCACCAGCTTTTGTCACCATTCAAGATGGTGGTTTCTGGTTTTCGTATGTGCTTGTCATTCTAAAAATAATAAAAATGGAGTAAACACAATTTAACGAAACTAAATAACGTAAGGTTTCGTTTAAATTTGTTTCTTTTTTTACTAAAAGTAATCAAATCATCACATTGAGCTACCAAAATCCTTTTGTTCAAACAATTTCTAGTGTTATTATAATAATAAAACTTTACATAGGGGTGGCAAATTTAGACACGATAAAAAAAGAACTGATTTTTTGGGCTGGCTCATGCCATGAGAATAGATCAATTTGGTTTTTATTTTAATGCTAATGTGTCAAATTTATAAAATTTTACAAAATATAAAGTTAATTGGTTGAAAGGGTTAAAGTAAACACTAACAAATAACAACATTCTACTGTTTTAATCTTGGATGATAGTTTTGTATATATTGGCCATGCTCGGTTCGAACTTAATTAATAAGACTTACATAAATTCAGCTGAAATGGAATCTGGGTTCACATAAAACAGTGGCGGTCACTTGACTTCAACCTGTGCGCGTTGCGCGCTGTGAATGATTCAGCAGCCTGCAACCCCAAATTGATAAAAAAAAAAAACAGGTGCAGATCATTCTTAATAGATACAACCCGAATTGACCCGTCTTCATAAAAACGGTTTTATATAGTAAATGATATAAGGATGGAGTACCTGCCTTTGAGGCTTGGAAAGCGAGATCAAAATGACCAATATGCAGCACAACAAACTTCCCCACAGCTACTATTTCTCCTATAAGCGTTCTTGTCTTTTCGTGAGCAGCTCGCCGATTACTTTGAACTTGCATTATCGGGAGAAAACAACCTGCGTCACATAAACTTCATTAAAACAATGTTCAACATCATTTAATTCCAAAATCTCACCATAAAATTGCCTTTTAACTAATCGAATGTATAGCAATCAATTTTCTTTGAAGTGTGAATTCAATATCATGTACTCATAGCAACAAAGATATTATTACAATTATTATTTCCTCAAACAAACAATCAACAACTGATAATCAACCATGCATGATTGGATTATGTTGTGGCAATAAATAAATACACGAATAATTATATAACAAATACAATTATGTAATCAATTCTGACACGCGTAGTCACCTTGTACCAAACCGAGCTACGTAATATCCTTCTCGTGTTGATAGGTTGACTTCTATTGACCATATTTGACGGGTTTGACCAAGGTTGATCATGGTTCATGTAGTAAATCTAGCAGCAAATAATAGGCTATTTTTTTAAGTGTGATCTTGGAGCTGCATATAATAGGCTATATACAGCCTCTTTCAGTTCTTGTGGACAACAACTGCGAAAAAAAATCATAAAAAAACATAAAATCATCTATCGAATTTCATGTCATCCGAAGTGCAAAACCAGAAAAGTACATACGTTGCTTGTTCTATGTGGCTGGCCCTTTGTTTGAGAAGATGGCAATAGTCATGTATGTATCATATCATATACAGCTAACATGTTCTTGTTCTTGTCCTTGATCACTTGCTCAACCTGTCACATATTATTTAATCAATATCAAAAGCATATTTTTGGGTTGTTAACACCCAAATCAGCCGTGACTAACGCTAACTACAGTTTCAAGATACAACAAACGAAAATGGACAGATTGGATTGGTCAGCCGGCCAGTCGTCGATTTCTCGAGTTTATCTAAGATTTGACTTTTTTTAAGGTCAAACCTTTGTTGTTTCAATGTCCAAGTTGATTCGAGTTCTTTATCAACCTAAGACGTTAACATCTTGTATTTCAAGCCTTGGTTTACATGTACCAATCCAGCTATCAAACAGTTTTTCAAAGTTTAAAGAAACTCGTCAACTTTGAACTTAAAAGTCGATAGACTTTTGAAGGTCAACATGAAACATAACATCTTTGAATTCCAGATTGCGATGAATTTCTTACAAACAAAAAAAACACTAACATCTTTCAATTTTTAGCCGTAATTATAATCAGTTGTGTAATAGTAGGTTATGATTGAAAAGAAGCCATCAATGACCACAATAGTCAACTGTAGTTTGACTTTTGAAGGTCAAACCTTCTACTTTTTGAGTTCCAGCTTAAACATCAACATTTAGAACTTTAAAATCAATATGTAACTATATCAAAGTTTACAAATGAAAGTTTATTTCATACCCATCTTGCAGAAGTGTGGACGGGCCCGTAACCATTAACAGCTTCATACTCATTGAAGTACTGGGGCACAGACAAGCTGAGAAAGAACGAAAATCCCAAAATATATTTTGTTCTTGAGGTTGCAGAATTGCATGTAGCTCAGACCAGTCGATCCTGCATAAGCATAAAAAAACAGTAAAGTTTTTCACAAAAAGAACATAGATTTAAAACAGGATACTACAGATATTTGTTGGTATCAAGAATCTTTAAACTTTCCCACGTAAGATATACGTTGTTTTGGACTTTACCTGCCCGTAACCAGTCGAAATCTAGACTGCACACTACAACACATCCTCTGTTGCAATAAATCCCAATCAAGTTGTTTACATTTCACACTTCAGCTGAAAATATGAGAATAATTAGAAGTGATAAGAAGGTCGGATAAAAACAGGAATGAAGATCACCTAGTAACAACCCGCAAAAGCGACATTATATGCTTGAACACTGGTGGTATCTGCCTTGGCTTCCCAAAATTACTTAGATAACCTGCAAACAGACCCACTAACAGCACAAACAAAAACAATCAATAAACTAATAAAACAAAAGGAAAGGAAAAATATGAGAACAATAAAATCAATCGACTTAGATTCTCAGATCATCATCGTCTTTAGATGCACACTTACTCTTCGCCATCGCCAAACAAAGCACGACTCAGTGCCGCAACGGCTGCAACCATGGTTTCCATGCCAAGTCACAGGCCACCATCTGTGCTGGAGCATTTGTTGATAATATACTCAAACATAACAATATAAATACCAACAAAAAGAATAAAAAATAATAAAATTACTGCTCAAAGTCATTGGTATATTAATATAGTGTAATGTAATGTAATGTAATAATTAATAATCCTATGGATAGAAACTGCAGCTCAAAGGCTCAAAAACGCCAGTTCATTGTGGCTGCAAATAATATAATGCCACGCCAAAAAAATCAGCATAGCATTTTTGGCTGTCACCATCGCCTAACAGCGTATAAGGCGTATTAGAAACGCTAGTTCAATGTGGTTGTAAATAATATATTCGCAACGCCAAAACAATGATCATAACATCTTTTACTGTCACCATCGCCTAACAGCGTATAAGGCGTAAATAAGTGCATCGCTGATTCAAAAGGAATGAAGAGATCATCCTAAAAATACCAAAATGCCTCAAGAAACCACTTTATACAGTTGCTACTTTTTGGCCACCTTGTAAACAGTAAAATGGGGTTCCTTGAACATCTTATCGTTGTAAACAGCGGATGCGTTTCTTATCAATCAGTGTTGTGGCTCAGATCTCGCAGGAATACATGGCGGGAAGGTGGGTTGCAGGCACACGCCTACCATCCAACACCTATGCAACGAAATCCTCGTCACATGTCCGTATAAATTCGAGATTCATCACTGCCACCAAGTAAACCAATCCAAACGTTAAAACTGGCAGCAATTAGCATGCAAGTTGATGAGGATGATGAGGTGAAACAGTCCAACAACAGCAAACCAGCACAACAAATCAGTGTTAGTTGACTTTTTATACAAAACATCATCTGGTGAACAATCATAACAACGCGCTGGTACCAAATCTCAAAACGGGCAAACAAAAACCAAAACCAAAACACAAACACGAATTCCAAATGACCAGATCTGTTAAAAAAAGGATTAAACCGCCATGGCTGCAAAAAAGAGGTTGCAAAAACACTTGCAGACCTCCAATTCTGCCACGCCAAGCTACAGATAATCTTTATTCTTTATTCTTTAAACAGATTTGTAAAAAAAAAATAACCGATCGATTGTCTTATTATTAGGCTATAAAGATGCGAAATCACCACCAAGAGTTTCCATTACCCGTAACCATGCAAAAACCATAAATATTCCTGTTTAACAAAAAAAAATCAAATAGATAAGTTAAACTGTACATTACTAATGGAATAACATAGCAATATGATGTAACATAATCCCAAATCACAAGATTCAGTCATTCAACATTCGTATAAAGATTATAAAAAAAAACTTCAGATCTATGGATTATAACAACTTTTAAACATAACCCATATCTTAAATTGATTAATATGATCGAAAACCACAACATACGAATAGATACTGAATATTATTAATAAGATTAAAGGAGAAGATAAAAAATCTTCTCAAACAATATATATCATTCATCTCAACACATTATTCTTTGTTTACACTTTTAGACAAAAACAATCACAAAATTACAATTAAACATATGGACGACATTGTGTGTGTGTGTAAAATAGCAAGAGGCAAAGAAAAATGTTGATTTAGGAAGGGGGCCACCTGCATATTTTTTGAACCAGGCCATATGATGTTTGGTTTAATAAGCTTTCTTTTTCTCTTTATTTTCTTTTTTGCAAAAAAAATGTTTTTCTATTTGAAGCAAATAATTATATTTCTGGGATTCTGGATTAAAAAAACATATTACCAAAAAAAATTAATTATTATTCCAAATAAAAAGAGAGCATCAACTAAATACCATAAGCAGAGTAAACTGTTACAGCATTCTCTCATGTCTTGCATATCCTGAAAAAAAAAGGAACTAAATTCACAAAATTGGATACCACAACAAAAATAGTTGTGTAAAATAAATTAAAACCTACTGCTAATAAGATCGTATCTCAGGGAGGAGAGTGTCCAATCACTTCATATCAAACGGATTGAGGCTAAATACTCACCGTTGTTCGGTCAATGTGGACTGAGAACCTATACGAATTGGCTGGATTGCAGAGGTATAGAAACCGAACGGCCGGAGCAGAGGAACCGACACTGGTTTCTCTCTCTAGATAATGAAAGACGACAGTGGTTTCTCAAAAGAAAGAGAGATAGGGTGACTATTGAAGGAGAAAAAATGTGGTAACAACACGTGTATAGTGTATAGGCCAGGTGTCCTTTTTAGCAAAAATTTAAATCCAAAAAATTAACCGAACGAATTTCTGTTTTGCAAGCTTCGAACCAGGGCACTTCCATGAACACAACAACAATACACCATCTGTGCTGGAGCCTTTATTGATAGCATACTCAAACATAACAATATAAATACCAACAAAAAAATAAAAAATAATAATAAAATTACTGTTCAAAGTCATTGGTATATTAACATAGTCTAATTATGTATTAAAGACCCTTGAAGAGTAATCACTCATGCAAGTACAAATGACCTTTTTTCATGGAAAGAAAATATTCAGTGTAAAATGGGTTTTCAGGCAATCTTTCCAAAATGGAAAAAATGTCAAGGGATGAAACTTCCCAGCAATTTCACACAGTTTAAGACCAACCGGAGTGGGGGCAGGAAGGGGGGGAACACCGCCGCATTAGGGGGTGTAGAGGGGCGGGAGTGGGGGGGGGGGGGGGAGAAACCTCACCGGCGTGGGGGAGATGTTTGTGCCACGTAGCACTGAATGATTGGGCCACCCTTATATATGTTACCGTTTAAAAAAAAAAAAGAAAAAGAAAAAAAAAATCCGTTGCATAACGGCTAGTATACAAAAAAAAATTATTATATATATATATATATAACAATAACATCCTATACACAAACACACACTCCTTTTTTCATAAAATCCTCTCCAAACTATCATATATATTTTCAAAAAAAATTGCAAGATGTCGGGCGATTCTTCGAGTTCAGACGATATGTTTGATCAACTCGCTTTGGATGACTTGGGCGAATGTGCCGCAGAATTGTTAATGGCGACCGTTCAGAACGTCGTTAAAGCTATAGCGGACGACGAAGGGACCTCCGAACCACCCAAGCGTAGAAAGTATATACTTCGTGAACGACAAACCGGAAATGAGTTATTGGTACGTGATTATTTCTCACCAAAAGGAACTTTTTTTTAAACGGGGTAGAATATAAGTACGGGTATCTTCTAGCAGATGGAATTTACCCTGATTGGGCCGTGTTCGTAAAATCGTTTACACGGAGGACGACGTTAGACCCTAAGAGAAAAAAGTTTAACAAACCTCAAATGGCTGCACGGAAAGATGTTGAGCGTGCTTTTGGTGTGTTGAAAAAAAGATGGCGCATTTTGGCCACACCCTGCCGACTGTGGGAAAAAACGCATATACGAAATGTGATGTACGCATGCATTATTTTACATAACATGATTTTGGAGGATGAAGGGCGTGCAATATGCGAGTACTTTGGTGAGGAAACGCAGCAAAGTCAAGCAAACATTACGGATGAAGAAAGAAACGCCAACAACTTTGAAATCAAGAGTAGCCAAACACATCACAACCTTCGAGCGGATCTGGTTGATCATATTTGGAGTGTACCAAGAGATTACCCATCTGATGAAGACGATAGCGATAACTAAAGTGTATTTTTTTTATGTTTTTATTAAAATTTCATGTATTTTTGGTTTGTTAGTGTTTTTTTTATTTAACTTTGTAGTTTATTATGAATTAATATTATGTTTTTTTAAAATTTTGTTTTATATTATTAAAAAGGAAAGTTAAAAACAAGAAAAAAAAAGAAAAAAGAAATGCTAAGTGTCACTTCCCCCCACCTCTCCCCCCCTTCTAGGGGTGTTCAAAATCGGATAATCCGAATTTCGGATATCCGAATTTCGGATAATCCGAAATTTCGGATAGTAAATATTGAGATCCGAATCCGAATCCGAAATTTCGGATATCCGAAATTCGGATATCCGAAATTTCGGATTCGGATTCGGATCATCCAACGGATAATCCGAAAACTTAAAAAAAAAATAAAAAAAAAATAAAAAATAATAAAAAAACTATAAAAAACGTTCTCCTTTATGCCTAAAACGTGAACTTATTAAAAAAACAAAAATCGAAGTTAGATAAACGGAATTTGAACAAAAAATATATAAAAAAACTTATTATTTTGATGGAAGGGGGCTGTGGAGGTCGGATACAAGGTGGACGGGGGCTGTTATAGAGGAGAGAAGAGGGAGCAACAGCTATGGATTAAAGGAGTATGGACTTAGAGTTAGAAGGATTAAGGATTTAGGATTGTGTATTGTGTTATGTAGTGTATATAATATTATATATTTTTAATATTCGGATTCGGATAATCCGATTATCCGAAAATTTTCAAAATCAGGATCCGAATCCGAATCCGAAATTTCGGATAATCCGATTTTCGGATATCCGAAAATCGGATTATCCAAAATTTCGGATAATTCGGATTCGGATTTTCGGATTTTTCGGATTCGAATTTTGGATTATCCGATTTTGAACAGCCTTCCACTCCCCACAATTATTCCCCCCCCCCCCCCCACAAGGGTCCCACAAGTGCCACATGACGCTTCATCCCCTCTTTTCCCCCCACCACTCCTTATAGTCTAAGTCTGCAAAATGCATTAGTTACTATTGTTTTTTTTCAGAGCCTATGTTTTCTTTTCCTTTGTTTTTTAAGGATGTATGCATAAAAAAAAGTTAAAACTTTTTAGACCCCCCGTAGTGGGGCGTTTTTTTGGGGAAAAAAAAATAGCGCCCCTAAACACTGAAACATAGGGGCTCTATTTTTCAAAATCAGCTATGGGCTCCATATATATAGCGCCTGAAAAGTTTTCCCCCCTCCAATCAGAATTTACCACATCAGCACACTCTCTCTCTCTTTTATTATTTTATTATTTTTTTAATTAATTAAAAAGATATAATAAAATATTAATAGGGGCTTTATAAATAAAGCCCCTACCACTACACCTATTTTTCAGTTTCTCTCTCCATGCTGACTCATCAGCCACGTGGACCAATCAGGAAGGGGGGCTTTATAAATAAATCCCCCACTACGCATGGTCTTACAAATGCTAGTTGTAAGTAATAAAATTCATGACGTTTCAATAAGAAAAGACATGAGAGTAGCTATTTTATTTTTATGAAAAAAGGTTTTAAAATTTACTTTACTTATCCCCTTTTGTTTTATTTGTCATACTTCCTACGGACTTACCTGGGCTTCAAAGCCATGGGGTGTGGGTTCGGGAAGGGGTCCAATGTGGAGGGTCTGCCCCCTCGGGAACACCACCCCTGTAACACCCCAACCGATGGCGGAAACATCGAGTTGTCACGTATGAAAGAGTATACAGTAGCACATGGTAATCCAAATTTTAATTGAAATAAATATTAAATTGCAAATATCCAAAAATAGAAATACATAAGAATTTTAAATGTGGAAATCTAATACATCACACAAGAATCAAGCATGCATAGACTCCTTATTGTCTTCATAAACACTCTAATCTTCATGCATCATTATTACCTGTTGAGTTGTAAAAATGGGGGGGGGGGGTCAACTAGAAGTTGGTGAGAATACATAATCCATGTTAAGCATATAGTTTAAGTTTAAAAGTCTAGCAATTCGTATGTCTATCGTAAATTTAAGTCTACATGAATAGTATAATATGTTGACATAATCAAACCTCCGACTAGTTTAGGTCCATCCCGTCATCTACGGTTCACCTTAGTAATATGTTGGAACGATAACAATCACCCACGTTACCTATGTAGGAGGTACACGTATCCGGGTGGGGTTGTCAATCCAATAGATCTATTATTGAGTATCGCCGGCTTGGCCATAGCTAATGATTATGTAATGTTGAAACTCGTTGAAACTCGTTGAAACTGTTGACTAATTCATGAGGCAATAAAGTTTACTACTAGACATGCATGTTGAATTGCTTAAAATTGTTGCAAGTATAAAGAATCGCATAAACATGATTACGTAAACTCACCTTGGTATAGTATTAGGTATTGAGGAATAGTATAAGTGTAGCCCAATAGATTGCCAAGTATTACCCTATGTATAAGGCAACAAATAAGTCTAAGTCTAACTAGTTTATAAGTATATTCTAGGGTTTCGATTTGGGGATATCCAATTGTTGAATTTATAATAAAATGTTAATTAAATAAAGGGGAATTTGATAATTAAATAAAAGAAAGTCTTTTTATAAAATTTGAATTTAGAATGTTCACAATAATGTGTTTGAAGTATAAAAATAATTTTTATAAAATTATTTTCTTTAAAATAGATTTTTAAATCTATTTATTACAAATTGCCAAAATTTAATTTTAATATATAAAAATACTAAAATTAAATAATTATTATTTTAAAAATCATATTTCTGTTCTAAATATTCAGAAATAATTTGTATAAAATTTTGGTGCAAAAATAATAAAAATTGAATTTATTATGATTTAATTATGATTAAAACTAACAAAAATTGATTAAAAATATAAAATAAATGATTTTTCTGAATTAAAAATCATTTCAGTAAAGTTTAACATTGTACAAACATAGGATAATTTTTGTAGAAATTTATAAAATTGTTTTGATATTTTAATGGATTTTTATAAATATAATAGTATAAAATTGATTTAATTATTATAAATATTAAATAAATGAATTTCAGAAAACTAAAAATTGTAGATAAATCTTTTACATCAGATTTGATAAACATAATTTTTTTAGAATTTATAAAAAGGTTTTAATATTTAAAAATGAATTTACAAGTTTAAATGTAATATATATAATTTGGTTTGTTTAAAAAAATGAAAAAGAAGTGGAAAAAGGGGCGCCCAAGCCGGGACTCGAACCCGGGTGCCCTTGGTTTCAAGCACCGATCACAACCACTTGGCCTAGGCCTGTGGTTGTGATTTAGCCCTGTTTTAATAAAATAAATACACTTATCCCAAATCAGTTTATCCCCAAATCAGATTTACGAGCCCTAGCTTTTCCAATCAAACGATTCACACATCAATAACCTGATTAATCTTAGGGTTTTTGATGTGTGAATGCCGATGAACAAACCCCACAACAATAATTATGCTTACAGTGTTGTTTCGATGCTCGATTGGCTGGTCAAGAATAAAAGTCAAACTTGTATTCGTGAAGCACAAACAGAGTGAATTGAAGAAGATTGGGGGTTGAGAAGAGATTATTGGCGAGTTGTAATGCTACGCAGAGGTTCAATTTATATAGAGGATCAATGGGTTGATTAATTGGCAAGGTTGACTAAGTTTTAATGTCAAACGCGTATGTGGTTTAAATTGATGGACAATTGATCAATAATCGTTGTGTATACAGGTCAGACAAGGCCGATAATCAAGTATTGTTGCCATATTTGGATCAATCACGAGTTAATTGTGATTGATTATGCATACGCGTCCCACAGTTGACTTTACAAGTCAACTGTGAAGGATGGGAACCAAGTATATAATTAAAACGCGTCCAGTTTTATTCAAGTGTGAAGGCCAGCCCAGCTGGTTAGATGGTTGTGTGTGGTTGGTTTGGCTCGGCTCGGGTTCGAAACCCGGCTGGAGCTCTTTTATTTTTTATTTTTATCAGAAATGGGGATGAGGGGATGGAAGATGGGCCAGGTATTGGGCTTGGGTGTTTGGGCTTGGGAAGGTTATTAGGTTTAAGACTTTAGGGTGGGTTTGGTTTAAACAAAGCTGATTTTATTATTATTATTATTATTATTATTATTATTATTATTACATACATATATATATATATAAGTTGTGTGGTCGGAAATAGAACTTAAGCACATTATGAAATAAATATAATATACGTATTAAAATTTGAAAAATTTTGCGATGTTACAACCCCGACCCAATTTGGGTTCAAACGGCAAATATCCCATGAGTGACCATTTGTTGCATTATTTAATTGTTCTTGATTGTTGAATGAGGAAGGGGGAGTACACCCCTAGATGGGGAGAAAATGAGGGAGGGAAGGGGGAATATACTTGACACGTTGAGGTAGAGGATGGGGGAGTACCCAAACACATACTATTCCAGTGTTGTGTATTTGAATATTAACTAGGATTTTTGTTAACCCGCCGCAAAGCGGCGGGACACGTTTGTTGTGCAGAAGTGTTTAGTCGCATTATGGGCAACGATTTTCCTGCATTCTGTCAAGTAATTGTGGACGGTTTCGTGGACATAAAAGATAATATTAAGTGACTATTATTGTCGCGTGAGCTTCAAAAATATACTCGCGGCTAAAAGCTAAAAGTTTGGTGGTCAAAGTTTAAAATCCTAAAAGCTAAAAGTTTGGTGGTCAAAGTTTGGTGATCAAATTGGAAGAAAAGAAAATACAAAAGTTAGTAAGAAAGTTAATGGCCAAAGTTGGGTTATCAAAGTTTGAAATCCTAAAACTAAAAGTTTGATAGTAAATGTTTGAAATCCTAAAAACTACCAATTAGCAATTATAGTTATACTCACATATGTGGCTACAAAATACGTGGGCCAATAATTTACTCACAAATGTTGCTACAAAATACTTTAGCCAATAAAAAGGATTTACTATTCAACTGTCTTTAGATTAATATATAGAGAATTCTTTATTTTCCTTTTGAAAAAGAGTAGTTCACAGGTAATATTGTATAATTCATTGTTGTCTCTTAATGTGATCGTTGTAGCAACAAGAAAAACATCTTATCGCATTTTCATGCTTTTGTCACACAGTCTGTTAGAAGAGTTGGAGCGCAACTAGAATTTAATCTGGGTACCCATTACCCGCTCGAAAACACTGCCGCCGTTGTCCCAGGTATGGGTGCCCAGGTACCATTTCCTGGTTCTAGGCGACGAGTCAGAGTGGAGCGTATGGTGGGGTTTAGGAGGAGTTTAGGTTTAACAATAAAAAGGTATTTCAAGATAATGGCATATTAACATAAGATGTTTAGGATAGTGGATTAAGGTAGTAAGGTAACACTGAAGTATTTAATGGAATCAGGGTACTTTAGAGTTGCGACTCACATGGTCTTATTCACCATAGTATAATCTATCATATAATATGTAAATATACTATGTGGATATGATAAATCTTTTGTACATACATGTCATCATCTAGTTGTCCCAACACACATTAAACTTTGTTATGACTTATGATCATGTCTTGACTTCACAAACTTCAACATTTACATAACAAGTCCTTTTATCCAATATGGACCATATACCATCTTTCACAACATACAATGACACAAAACTAAACTTTGTTACATATTTTTAAAACAACCTCCACATAAATGTTTATCATCAACCCTTCATATACATAACCCTCTACTCCAACACCTCCAATTCCTCTCCAATGGCGGTTACCACCTGTAACCTCACCATCACCATCACCATCTTCCTCATCACATCCTTCTTCCTAACATCCCATGCAACCACCACCACCACCACCACCTGCACCCCTATCCATCCCAAATGCACATACATAACAACCCACACAGACTGCCACCCTAAAGGCTACATAAACTACCTTCAACTCTTCTACTGCAATTTACACAAATACCCTCAACTAGCCTTCCTTCTTCTAGTCCTATGGCTAGCAATCCTCTTCTACATATTAACCAACACCGCCTCATATTACTTCTGTCCTTCAGTCGAACATCTCTCTAAAATATTAAACCTTTCCCCTGCTATCGCCGGCACTACTCTGCTTCCGTTAGGTAACGGCGCACCCGACGTTTTCGCCACCGTTATCTCCTTCACTGCTGCCGGTGACGGCGGTGACATCGGCCTTAACACCATCCTCGGTGGCGCAATCTTTGTGTCCACCGTTGTTGTTGGAGTTCTCACCTTATTAATATCTTACCGTCGCAAAACTGTCATTGTTGATAAACATAACTTCATCAGAGACGTTGTGTTTTTATTATTCTCTCTCTCGAATCTACTTGTGGTTATTATTATTGGTCGAATTAGCTTCTGGGCATCGATTGTTTTTGCTTCTGCTTACGTTGTTTACATCTGTTTAGTTTCTTATATGCATTTCATCAGTATTAAAAAACAGAGTGTTGAAGATGATGATCATGATCATGATCATGACAATGATTCCATGCTTCCGTTACTTGTACGTTCTGCTGATAAAGTTGTACCTAAAAAACAGAGTGTTGTGATATTGGTTTTATATGTTATTGGGCTGCCACTTTATTTGCCAAGAAGGGTTACAATACCGATGGTTATTAAAGAAAGATGGTTCAAACCATTTGCTGTGATGTCAGTGGGCCTAAGCCCAATTACGTTAGCTCTTATTTATAGTTCACAACAAGGGAAAATGGGTTCAAAGGGTAGTTTGGTGATATGCTTTGTAGCATTAGTGATTGGGATTGCTTTAGGGAGTTGTACATTTGCTTTCACAAGTGGTACAATTGCACCACAAAAGTGTTTGTTTTTTTGGTATGCAAGTGGGTTTCTAATGAGTGTGACATGGACATACATTACTGCTGAGGAATTGGTTTCTTTGTTGCAGTCACTAGGGATTATTATTGGGATGAACCCTTCAATATTAGGGCTTACTGTTCTAGCTTGGGGCAACTCACTTGGTGACTTGGCAACAAATGTTGCTATGGCTATGCAAGATGGGCCTGATGGAGCTCGGATTGCTATAGTGGGTTGTTATGCGGGACCTGTGTTTAATATCTTTGTCGGGTTGGGGTTTTCGTTTGTTATTGTGTGTTGGTTGGATTATCCAGCTCCATATGTGGTGCCGGATAACCCTTATTTGTGTGAAACCATTGGTTTCTTGATTGGTGGGTTGTTGTGGGCTCTTGCGGTGTTGCCCAATAGGGAAATGCGGCTTGACCGGACATTGGGAAGTGGTCTTTTAGCTATATATTTTTGTTTCTTGTTTGTTAAGATTGCTAGGGTTATTGGATTGATCGATGTTTCTACGTCCAACTCAGTAAAAATCTTTTAAGTAGTAACGTAATGTTTGTTTTTATTTGGAAAAAATCTTAATGATGTACTCGTAAAAAGAGAATGTTTTATAAAAATAGATCGTTTTATCTTGGTGCTACAAATATAGAGTCTTGGTTGTCTAAAATAGCGAATTCAAGTGATTGAAAGTTGAAACTAAAAAGAAAAGATAGAAAAAGAAATAAAAGCAGAAGTTGTATTGTAAGTTTGTTACTTGATCTATCATTTAAACCGTCTAGGTTGTTTATTTCTACAAGTAAAAACATAATACAAGGCAAACATAACACGTTTGTCAGCAAAGTTGTTTACGTTTTTTAATCTATAAAGTTTTCTTACTTTATACATGTAGGGACCATTTCGTTTTTATAGCTATACTGAAAAAAGGGTTCACGTGGACGTATTAGATGACATGATATCCAATATCAAGATTTTACTATTAAAACAACAAAATAAACCAAACAAACAGTTAGGCTATTTTGTTTTGTTAAATGGGACGTGTGTGAAGCCTGCTATGTGTGACAAGAAAACTGTTTGATGTCAAATTGTACACCTCTAGTTACTTGTTTAGCTAAACTACACGTCTCTTTTTATCATTCATTTGAGGTGGCCTTAGAATATGGGGTATGGATCGGGATAGACAAAGGGAAAGATGACATGGAGCCTTTTCCCAAGGGGAACACCGCCCCTCCCCCTTCGGTGTAAACAGGGAAATCTTTCCCTTCTCCCCGATCTATATAATATTATTATATTTTTTTTCTTTTCTTCTAATAATATATATATATATATATATATTTTGTCTTTTTCCCCTATAAAAAATATTAAAATAAAGAAATGGGAAGGGGAAAGAAGGGGGAACCATTTCCCTGGTTTGGGGAGGGGAAGGGGGAAGATGACGTGGCGCTGATGTGGAGAAGGGGGAGGAAAGGGGGAAGGGGACCATACCCCATAGTCTTACATCAGTGACAAAGATTTTGTCATCTCCAACAATATGTGTCAAGATGATATTGATAGATGAGGGTATTTCGATTCATGATGCAAATATTCCATGTGTTAGGTAGGCATATATGTCTATCTCATTCACTTTTTGATTGTTAATATTAGATCTTTTTACCTTTTGTGTTAATTTACTAGAACAGGTTAAGCATAGAAGGGTTATGTTGCAACAACAATCAAACCAATGAATCTTGCCAACTTATATTCAAACTTCGTGGCCAAACTTCAAAAAAAAAAATTAATAATAAAAAAAATCCAACAATTAGAATTTAGAAATATTATTCGAAATTGATTCTGCTTTCAAATGCATGTTTATGCTTATTTTGACTCAAAGACAAATCTATCTTCGGATTTTTGGTGATTGTCTTTTTTGTAGAATAAATGATGATCCGATGGTTCTTAGTCTTGCTCAAGGAATCTTTGGGCTTAACTTACTATTTTTATTGAATCATCGTGGTTACAGTATAAATTTGGGGTATGGGTGGGATCTTGCAATCTCAGTTCGAATTGGATTACAAACATAGAATGTGAACTTGTTAGAAGGGAACTAATCTGTATGTTCCGGGCACATCGGTTCCCTTATAACAAGTTCACATTCCATGTTTGTATCAAAATATGGACTTGGGATTGCAAGAGCCCACCCGACGTAGGTTGGACCTACACAAAACGTATCCTTTATTAAACTATACGGGAAATAAGAGTCTTACCATAAATATTGAGATACTCATTAACTTGACCTTTATATTAGGAAGGAACAAAGGATTACGCATTAGTAGGAAAAATACCCCAAGGCACAAGTAGCCTTACATAAAACAAAACATCAAAAGGCCTAACAAGTGGGTTCTTAAAACCCGGCCCAATTATTATCTCACAGTGGCCTTATACATATTGGATCTAAAGTTCGGCTGAAATGATCCAAACATGTATCATTCAAGACCCGATTTTGATTGGGCTTATACCCGCCCATATAACCCGAGCCATAAACTCAAAATACAAACATTCATACCCCTTTGGCCCTTTATCACACAACACTCGCAAATCAATCATAGTACGCACTACGCTACGCTTTTTTTTTGGAAGGTGTGTTTTATCGAAGAATCCAAACGACGCACAACTCCTCAGCCCCAGTTCGAATCCAGGCCAAACGCGGGTGTTGAATTTCTGACCCCTAAGTGCGAGTGGGGGGACTCGAACCTGAGACCAAGCCGGGCGGGAATCTCCCTAAGGAGTAAACCCTCCCACCTCCGACCAGTTGGGCTGGACATCATTGGCACGCACTACGCTACGCTTATTCATTTATTCTTGACCATCTCCTCAAGTTTAAGAGCTTTGACTCTTCAGGTCATACCGGCCATTGACTTTTACAAAAAGTCAAATTTGGTTTTGTTTGTGTCCCAACTACAACAATATTTCTTACATAAAAGTGGTTACTGTTGCCATTTTCATTGTCCCTTTCCCCGAAAAGGTTATTGGGCCCTTTATCCACGATAATAGATGCAGCCCCTACCTAGTCAGTCGTTTTGGAGCGGCATCATACACCGTCCCTTCTTGATTGTTTTACTTTTTGGTTAAACCATTACACATAGACCATTATGACTACATAAAACTCCTCGCTAGCCCATAATAACTTGACTTAGAACCAACTAATCAGAGTAAAATGTACTTAACGGGTAAGTCATGCACTTATGCCAATTATAATGTTCACCAAATAGTCCAAACGATGTCATCTATTTCATGATAAAGAATCTATATACACGCATTTAATTTAACGAGAATTTTATGTGTACAGGTTATGTATTAGTAGGGTTAAGTTACGCAAAGGTTGTGTGTATATATATACAACATAATATTACACGCTTAGATGCCTTACATATAATTCCTACGGAAAATAGTTTGATATACAAAAGGTTTCCAAACATACAAAAGTACCCATATGTTCCTAAACAACTTCTAAATAGAATTCCTACCTACAACAATAGGTCATGAAGATTGAAAGACATAATATAGTAACCGTGACATACTGATCGTTGTATATATTAATATACTTAAGTGGTTATGTAAATACATAATCTTCAGAACTCTTATTTATCCACCCTCTAACTCACTTCCTATAGGTGGAGTTGAATAGAGTTAAAGTATGCCTCACGACATTGCGTGAAACATGGAAAAACATATTATTAAAACAATAATGACGGATTTAAATGCATATTGGGCAGTCATAATAACTAAAATAGTTAGTTCTGCTTTTTTATTTTTTTTAACATCCAACAAAGTCCGGTCGCTTGGCTACAACCATAGTCAAAATGCCGCTCACGTCCACAATCACAGACAACACTCACGACCCAACATGTCACCAATTTCAAGGCTTTCCTCAAATAGAAGATCCATTCTTCTATAAATTAGAGGATTGTCTGACCCAGCGGAGACACCATATCATCTGCTCTCTCCCTTAAAATCTTGTACTTCACTTGATCTTTTCTTCACTCCAAATAACAATAAACACATACAACTCTAAATAATATGGGTTGGAACTTTTCCAATCCATAATCTAAAACATTAACTAAAACAAGATCCTAAACAACGAATTGCAAACGTACGATGACCCCATGAGTTGCATTTGGCAAACCTAAACCCTTTAAGCCTTTTACCTTAGAAATATCATTACTATCCTTGGTCTAATATTTGTTGCAGAAACATCCTCTAAGCAAGATGTCAAACTGACCCACATGGGATTTCGTGACATCCCTGCATTTGGCAAATTTAAACCCTTTAAGCCTTTACCATTGTTTATTTTGACTCGGGTCAATCCTTAGTTTAGTGTTTTCTCTTTTTATTATGGTGTTGTATTTTGATAATTACATGCATGTCTGAGCAGACCAAGTTACCAAACGACCGAAACCGCTCGATTAGAGACAATGTTAGAAATATGAACACCACAATATTGACTATTTAGCATAAAAATCCTAATTTAGCCACTCCTCTCGCTTACGTTTACAAACCCACGTCACGTGTGCATGGTCCTTCTAGTTGGTTAATGCATTATGCGTCGGTTCAGAACATTTTATACCAATCAATATATTTTGTTTTGCTATATACTTATAAATCCTACTTACGTGTCCCCAGGAAAAAAAACATAAAGAAAAACATGTCGCCTAAATTATATATGATTTGGTTAGCCCCGTAAAACTATTACCAAGACATGAAACGACATGTGGCGTCCACCTTAACGTTGAGGGTATGGAATGATAATGAGCCAAAATCCATGAGGTGGCTGTGGGTGGATGGTGTTCGGGGTTGCTGCTTGGTCCACCGTCCTCGTCACCATCACCATGCGGATTTTAAGTCTTGTCATTCCATGACTCTAACGCTGAGGTTGATGCCATTCTATTCCACATGATATACACATGACCACAAGGTACAGTCGAAGTGATCTTAAAAGACTTTCATGAACCGTACGTCTAATCAATAGAATTAATTATTTTATTAAGACAAAATTGAAAGAATAAATAATGCACGTGCTACAATCGTATTTATATCATAGAATGGCCTAGTGGTAAAAGGGCCGGTTCTTTCTTTGGGGGAGCCGGGTTCGATTCCCACGGGAGGCATGTGATGGATACCCCCACACTTGTGGTGGGGTAGGTGGTTGGGAAGTGATGGAGAGACCCTTGACCCTTGTGGTCATGGGTTCAACTCCTGATCCCTCCAGGTTTTACCGGTTCACTACCGTCGTGCCTTCGGACGGGTTTGTGGGCCGGGTTTTCCCTGGAACAGGAGACGGGTGGGCCGAAGGGCTCTGTCCGACTAGAGGCCGTTTGGGCCCCTTTCAGCCATTGGGGGCCGCGTACAGAGTACCCGGCAATACTTTGGTTGATCGTTCAAAACAAAATTCTTCTTGAAACGACACTTATTTTCTATTTCATGAAATAATAATTAAGTTTAAATATTTATTGAATAAAAATTCTTAGGCTATATGTTGTGGTGTTATTTTCTCCCTCTTTAAAATGTCACATTAATGCCACATCATTTTCCTCATTCCCTCAAACTATGGAAATGGTTGTCCCCTATTCCTGCTTCCTTTTTTTATTATTTTAGGTAATCTATTTAATATATATTTTATATTTTAAAAAAATTCATCATCTTCATCTCCAACAAATCATCATCTACAACAAACCCAAAACAGCCACTTCCAACAAACCATCTCCAATAGCCACCTCCGCTTCATCTCCAACAAACCATCACAGCCACCTCCGCTCCATATCCAACAAACCATCAAGTCCCAAAACAACTTCATCTCCAACAAACCATCGGAGCCATAACTGTAGACCACCGCCGCCCACTGGTCACCACATACAAATCCATTCTTTTTTTTGTTCCAACGGTCCAAACCCACTCTCTCTTTCCGACGTTCAAATCCATCCACCAATCAAATCCATTCAGTGAAGACGGGGGATATTCACCGTTGCACTGAGATTTTTTTTTTTTTTTTGTCGGGGGAGGGTGGGGTTTCGATCGGGGGTGGTGCCACCTCACCCTTCCTCGACTCCACACCAAACGGCCTTATAACTAATTCTATCTATAAAAATCATTTAAAATTTCATTATTATTCAACTTCTGTATAATTTTTTCATTAATGTTATTATCTTTTACTTGGTTGGGGAATTGAATTTTAATAATTCAAATTTTGCCTCGTTGGCCGACAATAAGCTATACTTAAGAAATTCCCTATAACAGTCCCAACTTTCAACATATTGGCTGATAAATGAACTTTTGTTAACTGAGAATTAACTCAATTAGTAGACGCTGACGTGGCATGCCAACACTTAGGGCTGCAAACGAATCGAACGAGATTTTTTGTTCGTGTTCGTTTGTTAAGAAAACACTCATGTTCGTGTTTGTTTGTTAATTTTATTCATGAACGCACACAAACATAAACGAACGTTAATGAATACAAATAAGTGTTCATGAACACAAATGAACACAAAGAATTTGTTCATGAACGAAAACAAACACAAACAGACATATAAATTTTCAAATAAGATTGAATTCACATAAATTAAGGAATAAAGTGCCATTTTCCCCATGAGGTTTGTCCCAAAATGCTTGTTTAGACAGAAAACGTTATTTTTATCATTGTTAACCCGGAACTTTCATTTTTATGTCATTTTGGACAGTTTTTTTAACTCAGTTAGAAAAATCAGTTAAGTTCAGGGGATATTACGTCATTTTATGCCTAAACGTTAAAAAACACATATTTGACCTTCACTGAAACTTGGCAAACACCACATTTCATCAAAAACCCTAATTCCCAAATCGATAGAAACCCCAAATCAATGATGGTATTCTGCAATTGTGGAGCTCCAAATACAATACGTGTGTCTTCGACCTCTGCAAACCCTGGTAGACGTTTTTTCTGCTGCAACAAGAAGGGAAGGAGTTGTGGTTTCGTTTGTTGGGCCAAACTACCCTTGGGTCAGATTCCTAGTTTGATGAACTCTATCAACGAAAGTGAAGAGAATGAAAAACGACTAAAACTCAAGGACACAACTTTAGAGACCTTGGTTGGAACACTCAAATCCGAGAACAAGAAGCTGAAAACTTATCTATGGATGACTTGCTTTGTAATTATCATGTATTTTATCATGTTTTAGTTGAATGTAGGTTGTTTTGTAATGATCAAGAACCATGAAATGTATGTTGTTTCTTATTGTAATGATTACTGATGGTTGAATGATCAATGTATGTTTTCACATCTTGAATTTAGGTTGTTTTTGTAATCATCATGATTTTGTTATAATGATCAATGTGTTTGGTATGCTGAACCGAAGAAGAACAGATGAAGTGAAAAGCCAAAACATACTAACATCTAATCCACAATAAAACAGTGTTTGTATACAAGATCCTCCCAAAAGACTGTTGACACTAACAACTGTTGTCCCCTAACAACTGTTGTACAACTGCTGTTTACAAGGTCTGTTGAAGAAACATCTGCTGAGCCGAGACTGAAGACACAAGGTCTGTTGGAGCCAACAACACTTAGGCTCCAACAGATGATTCAAGCTATCAGAGTTTATCCATCAGTTGTTTAGTCATCAGAGTTTTCCAATGTAACAGTGTTTGTATAGGGAAGATGTTTTATGTTGTTATATCTGTTAGATGTCACGGTCTTAGGTGATGTCAGCCTTAGGTCATCAGAGTTTTCGTTTGTCTATAAATAGAACAATGCCTATACTGTTCTATTTATCACTCAAAACATTCTCTTAGTACAAACAGAGCTGTGAGTGATCAGGCTGAGGGGGAGATTGTGAACTTGTACTGTAATCTGTGATGATTAATGAAAAGTACTTGTTGAAAGCAATTGTCTCATTTGTTATGATTTAAAGTTTATATTTCCGCTGCACTTTCCATTATTATTCATCTTCATTACCATTTCATTTATTAAACTTCATAACAAATCAATCTCAGATCCTAACACAATGAAAGTTTGTAATGATGAAGAACCATGCTTGTGAACAAACAGAAACATACAAAAGCAGCAAAGTAGATAGTTAAAGTAGTATAGTGCATACATTAAAGACAAGATAAAACATGACACATAAGACTAAGTCAGGAAACAACAAGCCTACTTCCAATGACACATAAGTCGAGGTGATGAAGATGAATACGAAGAGGTGAACAGAGGAGATGTTAGGGGTTTTTTTTTTTTTTACTTAGATCAGTGAAATGAGTGAAAGGGGTAAACGAAGTGGGTTAAATATGTGTTTTCTAAGTTTTGACATGAAATGATGTAATTGCCCTTGAACTTAACTGGCTTTTTTAACTGAGTTTAAAAATTATCCAAAATGGCACCAAAATGAAAATTCGGGTTAACAGTGATAAAAATAACCTTTTCTGTCTAAACAAGCATTTTTGGGCAAACATCAGGGGCGAAAATGACAGTAACTAGAACACTCAAAACAAAATCTAACTGTACAAACATACTTAGTATTAACATAATATTAGTATACATAATAAAATAGTGTCTCAAAAAACTAAACTCTCAACTTAAACTTGAAGTCTTCACTTATTTAAACTTGAAGTCTCATATACTTACCTCACATAAATTATTTTGGTAAAATAAATAAAAATTAAAGAATATAAAATAGAATTATAAAAATAAAAAACTCCATTAAACCACAAACGAACACATTACCAAACGTTCACGAACATAAACAAACGAACGCGACCTTTGTTCATGTTCGTTCGTTTAACTAAATGAACAAAATTTTTTGTTCGTGTTTGTTAATTTATTAAACGAGTGAACACAAACGAACTTCCTGCCGATCGGTTCATGAACTATTCACTGAAAATTCAGTTTGTTTGCAGCCCTACCAACACTGACATGGATATTGATGTGGGCGTTGACATGGCATGTTGATGCTGGCGTAGATGCTGACATGGACGCTGATGTGGACTTTGACATGACATGCCATGTCAGCATCTACTAACTGAGTTAGTTATCAGTTAACAAAAGTTCATTGTCTACCAATACGTTGAAAGTTTAGACTGTTGTGGGGAATTTCTTAAGTACTTATTATTGTCGGTCAATGAGGCAAAATTTGGGTTATTAAAATTCAATTTCCCCAAAAACTTTAACTACACTTAACAGTTAAGTACTACTTAATTATTTTAATATTTTTAGGATCAAAGTGAATAATTTGAACTTGATTATTATTCTTTTATAATGTATTTGAAATGGATATTTTAAAATACCTAAAAGTTAAGAGTTTTTTTTGGACTTTAATGCATAAGGTATAATCATAAATTGAGGATAATTACCCTTTCAAACGTTATGGACTCAACTTGCCCTTTTTGTGGTGACGGGGAGGAAACGGCTTATCAGTTCTTTACTTCCTGCCTTGTCACTACCGTCTTGTGGCAATTTGTTAGTTCTTGGTGCCCTTCATAGTTTCTTTGCCTTTTCATTTAGAGACCTTTTGGAGTCGCACAATTACTTGGGGTTAAAGGAGCCGGAAAAAGAGGTTTTCCACGGTATTATCATTCTTGTTTGTTGGTGCATTTGGAGAGCTAGAAATGGTTTGAAATTTTTCAATAAGTGGTTTCGTATTGAAGATATCATTGACGAGGTGAGGTCTTTTGGGTTTTTGTGGTATAGAAGTAAATCTAAAAATAAGTCTTTGTCTTGGGAAAATTGGTGTAAACTTGTAATTATGTAGTTGTGTTTGTCCCCGTCGCTCTATTTCTGGAGTTGGCTTGTTTGTTGGTTTTAATGAAGTTAGCCTTAAAAAAACACTAATTAACTTTAATCCTCTCATCTTAATTATTCTTTAATTCTCTCAACTTTACTTGATTTTTGTTATTTAAATATTACTTAAACTTTTTCATTTTATTTTATGCCAAGTACCACGACGATTTTTAAACGACTATAATTTTTTTCATACATTATATCTTTTTAAAAAAAATTACAACACAAAAACGAGCATTTTGTTTTCTTTAATTTGAGTATAGTATTGTTATTTTTAATGTAAAAAATTTATGTGTTACATAATTCAAAATGTCTAGGAGTGAGCAACAAAGGAACCACTAACCGATACCAAACCAAAAACAGATGAAATCGAATTGAAATTAATCTCAAATTAAATTAATCAAAAACCGAATCAACTTAAAAACACAATGTGTTCAAGTAATTTATTAATCATGTCTAGCTAAGTCACTAATTCTGCTAAAACCAATAAATAGGAATTATATTTTAATCCATAACAGAATAGGTTAAAACTACTTGTTTCCAACAAAAGACGCACCTTTAAGACCACCGCCTAAATCACGCTCTGCAATGGTTGTTTTTAATTCTGCTCCACATCCAAACGTACATTTTTTAATATATAATGCATTTTCATTATTATTCACATGATTAAAATTATTGTTTTCTCATATTGTATTACATTAATTTATATGTTACATCATAACACACATTTTATTAGTTTATATTAGATTTGTCTATCACGAAAAACTTTTGGGATATAATCTAGTTTACCTTAATATTAAGATTGTACTTTATGTATTAAATTGGAAAAGTTTTTTAATATTAGGTATTTTAAAATGTCATTTTCTTAAATGCGTTATTTTATACTCCAATATATAGTTTAGAAAACAGTAAATCAAAGGGGAAATAACGTAAATGAATTAGGTGGAAAGTACGTATCACATTACACCACCTTAAATAAACTAAAAAGAAAAACTTTTTTTCAACATATAAAGGCATTGAATGTAAACAAGCAAATGCGTCCCTTCGAAAGAAAACCAAAAAGCAAAACCAATACATCATTTCGCCTTTCAAGGTAAAAAGAAAAGAAAACTAAAAGTCAATGCATGTATACAGTGTAGTATACGACTATACTCAAATATCGGTTGATAATCCGTATGTACCTAGAAGATGAAACATGTCTCATCTGCCGTAAAGCTTGCATAGATAAATATATGAAGCACGCAATTCATTGCAAAGAGCTCCCTGGTTTCAAATACCGGCATGACTGGGTGAGGGACGTTTTGTGGGACATCCTGAGAAGAGCTGTGAATTCTGCCAAAAAGGAGGCCCCTGTAAATTTGTTAGGATCTGAGTTTATTTGTTTTGATTGTTTAACTAAATGATGATAATAATGGAATGAAAGTAGAATGAAAGTGCAGCGGAATAATAAACTGTAAATCAAAACAAGAGAGTAAATGTTTTTCGATCGAATGCTTTCATTAATTCAAAGATTACAATCGTACAAGTTACTCCCCCTCAGCCTGATCACACAGTTGTTTGTCAGAGAGAATGTTTTGTGTGTGATGCCATAGAACAGTACATGCACTGTTCTATTTATAGACTGACTCAAACCACTGATGACCTAGGCTGACGTCACCTAAGACAGTGACCTCTAACAGAATAACAAACTTAAACATCTGCTATACAAACTACTGTTACATTGAAAGCACTGATAGTAAACAGCTGTTAAAGATAAACTCTGACGATCTTGTATCCACTGCTGGAGCCTAAGTGCTGTTGCTTCCAGCAGTGCTTTGGTCTTCAGTACTTGTATCTGCTGTTGCTCTTCATCAGACCTTTGGTCAGCAGTTGTTCTTCATCAGTTGTTTCCTTAGCAGTTCTTTGTATCAGCAGTTGTTGAGCAGTTGTTTGGATAGAACAGTAGTTAGGGTCAGCAGTCTTTTGGGAGAAGTAAGTTGTAAAGACTGTTTATTCAAGGATCAAATAGATAACATATTTTGGCTTTCCAATCATCTGTTCTTCTCCAGGTCAGCAGACCCAACAATCTCCCCCTAGAACAGATGATGCCAAAACTCAGCTTTATTCATTGATCTTTATTCCTCATCAGGCTTTCTCTGATTTGACCTTTGAATTGTAATTCAAAGTTCAAAGCAAATAGGTCTTCTTCATCTCTTTCCAGATCCAGATTTAGCAGTGCTTGGTGATCTTCTGCACAAAGGCTGTAAGCATCATCCATACTGATCTTCTGAACCTTTCCATCTGACCTGAGCAGTGTCAATTCGTGGTTGTCTTTGTTGACTTTCCACTTTAGAATTTTTGAGTCAGTGGATTTGCTGAGATGAACCTTTATTCTTGATGAGTTGGGTGATGGTGGTCTTCCTATGAGTTCTCTGAGTTTCTCTGTTGTGGGATCAGAGAAATAATGGATTTGATTGAAGAGCCCTTCCTTTATAAATGTGTCAGCAAACTTTCTTTGGTCTTCCTCTGACATCTCCTTCTGCCTTTTGAACTGTCTACTTGCAGCAGCTGTGAGATCAGAGGTTTCAAGTAAGCTGTCTAGGTTGAAAGTCTGTTGGGGTCTCTTCATCATTGGCTCATCATTGTAGATTGGCTTTCTTGGAAGGCTGGGATCCTTCTTTCTATTCTCTTCCAGACTTTTATAGGTTTCAACCAATCTAAGCTCTGACCATCTGGAAACAGACCTCATCTCCCCATAATTGGCAGCTACAATCTCCTGCCTCATTCTTTTGAACTTCAAGGCTCTGACTGGGTCTCTGCCTTTGCCAAAATTGGGAATGGAGACTTTAGCTTTGGGATTTTTGGCCATTTCTTCAATTCTGATCAGTTCTTCCCTCAAAGCATGAGTAGTCCAGCCATTGAACTGCTTTTTGTTTGCTTTGTAGGGCTTGGTAGCCATTATCTGTTCAAGTAGGGATTCCCTTACCTCCTTCTCCAAATCTACACTGAGAGGCATGGTGGACATGGAATTGCTCAGGGTCTTAGCAAAGTCTTCAATCCTTCTGAGTTTGCTAAGCTCTGCTGAATGGATGCCCTGAGCAGTCCTGTCATCCTTCCCTTTGCATTTCTCCCTGATGATGGCATCCACCTGTTCACCCTTGTATTTTAGATAGGTATCAATGTTGAGGGGAACAGGGAAATTTGGGAGAGATGGGAAGGATCTTTCAGAAGGCTGTTCAGTATTATAGAAGGATTGTAATTCCCCCTTGAGTAGATCAAGTTCAAGGGGATACTGAACAACCAATGGTGTAATGGTTGGTGGTGGTCTATGGGTTGTGAATTTGGATGTATGTGGTGAGAATGATGTGAGTGGAATGGCTGTGATGGGAGGAGTGGATTGGGCAGTTGAAATGGTGGTTGGTGATGTGTGTATGTTCTCATCATGCACAACAAAGGTTGATTTTCTCTTCCTTGTGTACATGATTTTTGGTGAAGGTGATTTGGTAGCAGTGGTTGGATTAACATCTGTTGGCCTTTTAGAAGAACCAGCAGATGTTGGGGTTTTGGTTGGTGATGTAGGTTTGGTGGTTGTTGGTTCAGGAGTGTGTGTTGGTTTGGGTATAGTGGTTTCAGTGGTTTGGGTGGCAGTGGTTTCAGTGACAGTGGTTTCAGCAGCAGTGGTTTTATCAACAGAGGTTTGTAACTTAGATGGTGGTTTTCTAACATGCTTGGCAGGTCTTTTCATCCTTTTTGAGGATCCCACATCTTCAGTTTCCCTTTGTTGTTTCTTCTTGAGTTCGATCAATGACTCTGCTTTTACTTCCAAGGTGTCAGCCCTTTGTTGTTTGGACTGAGCAGCCTTTTCAGCTTCTATGTTTGCAGAGTCATCTACTGCCTTATTCTTTTCAGTGGTTTGTGGTGGTGGTGGTGCTTGATGTTGTTGTTGTGGAGCTGATTTGGTAGACTCTGGTTTCTTGGCAGACTTGGCTTGACCTTTTTGAGAAGGTGGGCAACCAAAAGGATCTAATTTTGGTAGCCTATCTCTGCCACTCTCCCCCTTTTTGGCATCATCAGCCGTGAAATCATCATCAGTCTCATCCCTGAGGATGGTGGTAGGGGCAGAGCCAGTAGTCTTCAGCAGATGGTCCTTGATGGCTTTGATGTCAGCATGGGTATCTTTGTACCTTGCATCAACCATATTTCTGATCTCAGCCATGTAGGTTTCATGTGTCTGATCAGCCAATTTCCTGTGAGCTATGATGATGGGGGAAACTGATTTCCATAACTCATTGGCTATATCAGTGGTAGATGGTTGACTCTTGGAGAGATCTGCAATTGAGCTTAGGAGAAGCTTGACATCAGATTTGATGTCAGCAACAGATGTTTCAATAGCAGAAACTCTGGCCGTCAATTCTTGGTATTTTGACTCATCTCCTAAATTAATAGGATCATCTGAGTCCCTACCAGTGGTAGTTTTATCTGATTCAGGCCTAATAGGTGAATCAGATGCCCCTTTTTCTTGGTACTGGGGACTTCCAACTGTTTTTGGAGACACTATGGTGGCTTCAACAGTTGTTGCCTTCAAGGGAGTCTTAGCTATGAAATCACTGTCCTGATGTGAGACAGTGGTCTCTACATCAGTAGTGGCTGCTCCACTTGAAAACTCACCTAGAGTTTCATTGAACCCTGGTGGTGTAACCTCCTCTTCTGTTTGGGGGATAGCAGATTGAATATTCTCAGGCTCAGTCACTTGTTGGAGTATACTCTCAGTGACAGGTGGAAGAGAGGAACTGGGATCTTCCTGAGATTCAATTGCTTCAAACAGGGGTTGCATTGTTTGTGGAACATGTGATGGTGAGAGTGGTGGAGTAAGAAGAGAGTTAGCCCTGGGAGAGGGGCTTGTGAACATATGGTCAAGTGACTCAAATGCATCATGATGTGTGTCCCCTTGGCTTACAACATGATCCTTTTGAGAGGATTCATGAGGAGGTTGGTCAGGTGGAGGTATGTCCAACTGTTGTGAGGAAGTAACAACAGTGGTTTTAGGTTGCTTTTGTTGTGCAACAGAGGTTTCTTCTGGTACCTCAACATCCAGAAGCCTCATTTGTGGTTGAGTGGTGGTTTTTGTGGATGAATGTTTCTTTTTGGAAGTGGCTGGTGTGGGTTTCACAGCACTGGATGTAGTGCCATGATCACCAGGAGCAGTGGGCTCAACAACAGAGGTTTTGACAACAGTTGTTGCCTTTGTCCTCTTTGTTTGTGTTTTAGAAACTTTTGACACTTTTGACACTTTTTCTTGGGTGCTTCCACCCAGCATTCTAGTGAAAGTTTCATCAGTTAAGCTTTTCATTTGCATAGCAGCACCCTTTTTGAAAACTTTTTCAGGTAATAATTTTTGTAAAATTACACTAAGAATTCGTGGGTAAATAAGAAAAGCATTGTTTGACCCAGACTTGACTGCTTTCACATTTGATACCAAGTCCATGAACAATCCCTGGGAAAGATTGAAGTCAGAGTTTGACAACATAGCATATCCCAGATATTGCATCCTTAATGGAATTTCATTAAAGGATGTGGACTTAGCAGAGACACAAAGAAGAAGAGTATGGAAGAAAAATTTCATGACTGGAGGGAAAAACTTTTTGAAAAGAGTTGATCCAGTCATCTGACCATCATACCCTCTTTCTTGGAACTCAGTGTGAAGCTCTGTTTTAGTGAAGGAATCCTTACCTGCCAGGTCATTCAGTGTGAAGGTTGTGGATATGATATCAGGGGTAATAACGATACTGGTTTCTCCAATTTTGGAAATAATGGATGTAGGCTTTTTATCTTGTAAAAGAAACTCGGCATTCAACCAAAATTCTTGGAGTGTATCCAGATAAATGGGGGCGTTGGCGGTTAGGATGGGTAAGTATTTGGAGTTAAGGAAAATGTCGATGGTGGAGTGAAATGGAGTGTTGTCATCTGTTTTAATCAGATAAGGGAGACAATTGTGTGTAGCTTTGGCTTGGAGATCCATTGTAATGGATTTCGAAGGTGAAAATGACTGAAGATTGAAGAAGGGTTTGAGAGTGAAGAAGGCGGTTTACAATATTTTGAATACAATGAGACAGTGTAACATCTGTTGTGGTAAAACAGGGTTTTTATAGGCTCAGTGAAACCGCTGATGTGGCCAAACATCTGCTTATATGAGCAGACGTGGCAATCATCTGATGGATGTAACATCTGGTGGAGAACAGCTGTTTTGGTAAACAACTGATACAAACAGCTGATGGATCCAACCGTTGGTTTTTTTTTTTTTTTTTTTTTTTTAATATAGTATATATATATATATGGACAGTTGTTTTATCTGAACAGATGTTCTGAAACAGATTTTTCAACTAAACAGTTGTTTTATCTGATCAGATGTTTGGAACAGACTTTTCAACCAACAGTGGAAATGAATGAAACAGTGGTTGTTTTATCTGATCAGATGTTATAAACAGATTTTTCAACCAAACAGCTATTTAAAGAAAATATTTAATTTCTGAACAATTTTATTTTTTTTAAAATTTTATTTGGTTAATCCATGTTTAACATGCCAATTCTGGAAATCAGATTTGTAAAGGTAGATGTGTCTAAAGCTTTTGTTAACACATCTGCCAACTGATCCTCTGTTGGAACATGGTGTAAAGAAATCAAACCTTTTTCATAGCTGTCCCTGACAAAATGATGTCTTATGTCAATGTGCTTGGTAGTGGAATGAGAGACTGGATTCTTGATGATATTTTCAGCAGCTTGGCTGTCCAACATGAGTGGAGTCCTAAGTGCAGTTATCCCAAAATCCCGTAGTTGATTTTGAAGCCACATGAGTTGGGCTGTACAGCTTGCAGCAGCAATGTATTCAGCTTCAGCTGTTGAAGTTGAAACAGCTGCCTGCTTTTTGCTTTGCCATGAAACTAAGGCATTCCCTAGAAATTGGCACCCTCCTGAAGTGGATTTTCTTGTGGTGTGACAGCCAGCAAAGTCACTATCTGAAAAACCTGAAAGCTCAATGTTTCCATTAGCAGGATACCAGATACCAAGTGTGGGAGCACCTTTGAGGTATCTGAATATCCTTTTCACAGCAATAAGGTTTGACTTTCTGGGTGAAGCCTGGGATCTGGCACAGACACAGGTAGCAAACATAATGTCTGGCCTAGATGCAGTTAGGTACAATAAAGACCCAATCATACATCTATAATGTGTTTGATCAACCAGTTCATCCTTGTCATCAATAGTGAGCAGCTTGACTGTACTCATGGGTGTGCTACATGGCTTACAATCATTCATCTCAAATCTGGTTAATAAATTTTTGACATATTTGTTTTGGTGAATGAATGTGCCATTTTGCAGTTGTTTCACTTGAAGACCAAGGAAACACTGAAGCTCACCCATGGCACTCATCTCAAACTCTGCTGTCATGAGTTTTCTGAACTCTTCACACATTTGGTTACATGTGGATCCAAAGATGATGTCATCCACATATATTTGAACAATCATTAAGTGTTTCCCTTTCCATTTAAGAAATAAAGTTTTGTCGATTTTACCTCTTGTGAAGCCAATGGATAAGAGAAATGTGGAAAGAGTTTCATACCAGGCCCTTGGTGCTTGTTTGAGTCCATACAAAGCTTTGTTGAGCTTGTAGACATAGTCAGGATGGAATGTGTCTTCAAAACCAGGTGGCTGACATACATAGACCTCCTCCTGAATTTTGCCATAAAGGAAAGCACATTTGATGTCCATCTGATACACCTTTATATTGTGGTTGACAGCAAAGGCTAAAAAGAGTCTGATGGCCTCTAGTCTAGCTACAGGAGCAAAGGTCTCATCATAATCTATTCCTTCTTCTTGTCTGAAGCCTTGAACCACAAGCCTGGCTTTATTCTTGACAACAATACCCCTTTCATCAGTCTTGTTTTTGAAGACCCACTTTGTTCCTATAGGACAAACATCCTTAGGAAGTGGTACAAGCTCCCATACTTGTTGTCTTTTGAACTGAAGGAGTTCTTCTTGCATAGCTTCTACCCAACTGTTGTCTTTCAGTGCCTCTTGGTACTTGACAGGTTGTGTGAGGGATAAGAAACCTGCAAAAAGACAGATATTTGAGGATTGGCTTCTTGTGAGCACTCCCTCTCTGATGTTGCCAATGATCTGGTCTGGTGGATGAGCTCTTAAGTAAATAAGATCTCCTTGATATGGAACAATGGCATTTTGGGGTGATGGACAGAGGTTTGGTGACTCTGTTGGTGTAACATCTGTTGGTATTTCTGTAGAGCCAACAGATGTTTGAAATGGTAATGGAGGAATGGGTCCAAGTGGTGTGAAGCTTGACTGACTTTTGTCAACAGATGATTGACTTTTGTCAACAGATGATAGGTCAGTGGTAGTGAGGGGTGAAGCAGAGGTTTGAGGATAAGACTGGCCAACAGTGGTTGACACAGCTGTGGCAGAGTTTTGACAATTGTTTTGAACAGCTGCTTCCTCTGATGCAGAATAGAATTTGTAGTGACTGGGAATCACAACATCTGTTCTGTAATCTTGCTGTGGAGACTGTGGAATACCTGCATTGTTAGTTTTAACAGTGATATCTTCAAATTTGAATTTATCTAAATCAAATAATTCAGCAGGGTTTGCAGGGATTTTCAGAGATGAAAGTTCATTGAACTTAACATTCAAGGTTTCTTCTATTGTCTTAGTCCTTGTGTTAAACACTTTGTAGGCCTTAGCAGTAGAAGAATATCCCAGAAAATAACCACAGTCTACTTTGGCTGCAAATTTTGAAATGGAATCTTTAAGATTTAAAATGAAACATGGGCAGCCAAAGATTTTGAAGAATGAGATTAATGGTTTGATTTTGAACAAAATTTCATAAGCAGTTTTTTGATGTCTGGGGTTGATCAAAACTCTGTTTTGAACATAGCAAGCAGTGTTTACAGCTTCTGCCCAAAAGGACAGTGGCAAACCAGAATCTGCTAGCATGGTTCTTGCAGCTTCTATAAGAGTTCTATTTTTCCTCTCAACTACCCCATTTTGCTCTGGTGTTCTTGGGATGCTGAACTGCCTCACAATCCCTTTTGACACACAGAAGTCATCTAACTCCTTATTTTTAAATTCTGTTCCATTGTCACTCCTGAAGACTTTTACTGGCAAGTCATACTGTTTTTCAACCTTGGTGACAAAATCCTTCAATATACCTGCAGTCTCATCTTTAGAGTGTAAAAAGTAAGTCCATGTAAACCTAGAAAAATCATCAACTATGACAAGACAAAATCTTTTTCTTCTTAGACTCATGATTTTAACAGGGCCAAACAAGTCCATATGCAACAGTTGTAAGCACTGACTAGTTTTGGACTCATCAATGGATTTGTAAGAGCTTTTATGTTGTTTCCCTTTTAAGCAAGAAACACAATGCTCATCACATTTAAATTCTTTTGATGGAAGACCTCTGACAAGGCTTTGTTTTGAGAGTGTGTTGATAGTATTAAGGTTGGTATGACCCAGTCTCCTATGCCACAATTCTGTCTCCTTAGTGGAGGCAGCAGAAAACAGACAGACATTTGCCATAGGATTATCCTTTAACATATCAACCACATACACATTGCCACTTCTATGAGCAACAAGCTGTGCTTTGCTCTCAGCAATAATGGTATCAATCTTTTTCACCACTTCTGGCCCAATAATCTTACAAGTTTTCTTTGTGAAAAATGAGCCATAACCTTTGTCACTCATTTGTGAAACACTCAGAAGATTAAACTTGAGATTATCAATAAGATTGACATTTTCAAACTTGAGTTTTCCTGCCTGTACAGTCCCTGAACCCAACACCTTACCTTTAGAATCATTACCAAAGGATATATCACCCCTCCATGAGCCAAGAAGTCCAGAAGTAGGGCTCTACATCCTGTCATGTGCCTGGAACCTCCACTATCTACATACCAAAGACTATCTAAACAAGCAGAAGCTCCCTGCACATCAGTAAATGATTAGTTTTGGTGAGTGTCCAAAGCCAAATTGGCTTTGGATGGATCCTCAGACCTTTCAGACTCAAGTTTTGGAAGGTGATCAGTGGTTTGGACCAATTTTTGAATTAAGGTCAACAACTGCTGCTGACCATTTGCCAGTGCTTGTATGTCAGCACTTGGGGCAGCAGTTGTTTGATCACTCCCTGACAGTTGATAATACCCATATGGATTTCTGTTCACTCTTGGTTTAGAGGGTCTTTTTGGCTCCTCATAAACATGTGGCAGACTGTGACATGGAGGTTGACCATAACCTCTTGGGTATTTGCTTGTGGGTGGAGCATCTGTTACTTGGACATCTCTAGAAGCAGATGTTTCAAGCCTTTTTGTAACAGATGTTTGGGCAGGTGTGAAGGTCTGTTTGGGCTTTCCTTTTGGAGTACTAACCACAGGGTTTGCAAGAGTTTTTGCTTTGTATTCTTGTATTTTTACATCAAAATTTTTGAGATACAAGCACTCTTTAGTCTTATGATTCTTTTTCCCACATATTGAGCATGTGGCTTTTGAATCACATTCACTTGTTCCTTTGTTGATATCATATGCTTTTAGAAGAAAACAGTTTTTGGTGATATGATTCTTCTTTTCACAGAAATCACAAAACAAGTTAACAGTCTTTTCTTTCTTCTTCCCCTTTTCAGGCTTCTTTTCAGCAGATGTTTGAGCATCTGCTGGAGAATCCTTCAGGGGAATGACTTTTGCCAAGGGAATGACCCTTGCCTGAGGAGCTGTTTTTCCCTCAGGAGTCTTAAAATCAACAGGTTTATAATTCTCAAGAGTATCACACTCATCAGACCAAGTAGGTTTAAATTCATACTTTTCAAGTTCAGCAAAAGATGAGGAACCTTCTGGTTTTTCAAGAACAATTTTCTTACCATTTGGTTCAGTGATTTTAATCTCTTGACCCTGCAGGTTTGTGGGTACTATCTCAACAGACTTTTGATCCTTTGTGTCAGTGTTTTCAAAAGCTGGAGCAGTGGTTGCAAAACCAAAGCCAAACTTCACATGACTTTTGGTTTGTTTGTTGAGTAGCATCTCAAAACCTCTACATGATTCCACCCATTTTTTACATTCAACTTGGGTGGACTCAAGCTCACTTTTACAACTTTGATATTTTGTTATCATAGTTTGGAGCTGGTCTTTGGTAATAGTTGCTTCATGTTTTAGACTGCTAATCTCAGATTCTTTTGCAGTTAAACTTGTTTTTAAATCTTTTGTGAGTTTTTCAAATTTAACTTCATCATCCAAAATTTTCTTTCTAAGGTTTTCATTCACCTCTTTAATGTTAGCAAATGCTATCACACATTTGTCAGAACACAACTCTTTAAGAATTTGAGGAGATACCTTAGCAGCAGCCATCAATGCACAATCACACTTGCACTCACATTCATCAGATGCACCCCAGGGATCTGAGAGATTCACAACCTCTTCTTCTTCAGGTTTCTCACCTGCAACAACTTCACTAACAATATCATCAGTCATAACATCAGATTCATTTACCACTTCCTCAGACTCAATCTCATCAACCATAGCCATGAAACAAAAGTTTTCTGGTTCATTTTCAGCTTTGGCAACCAGTGCAAAATTCTCATCTGTTAGCTCATCAGGTAGACTGCTCCAATCAACAAAGCCTTGTGTAAAGAAGCTCTGTTGACTGGTCTCTGCAGGAGCAGAGGATGGTGCAGCAGTCGTTTGAACAGGTGGTGGAGCAACAGGTGTTTGCACATAATGGATCTGAGGAACAGTGGTTTGGACATACTGGACAGGAACAGTGTTTGAGGACTGTGCAAAATGAGCAGTGTTTTGCACATTTGGTCCAGGGGTATTATAGGAATTCTGATAAGTGTTGGTCTGTGGTCTTTGATTTGGATAGGTTATCATAGGTGTACCATGTTGACCCCTACATTCCCTAGCAAAATGACCAAACCTATGACATTTATAACACTTGATCTTTGATTTATCCAACCCCACCTTAGATCTGCCAGTCAACCCTGGAAACCTTCTCCCTGTTTTCTTGTAAAAAATATTAGTTCTTACACTGAGAAGGGCCAATTGGTGCATAATGTCCATTTCTTCCAAATCATCAGGGTCAAAGTATTTCAGGTCATCATACTCAAAGGATATGTTATCAGATGCCTGTATATCACCACCACTTGCTGTGAAAGCATAGTTAGGTGAATAAGAATCAGAGTTAAAACCTGAGTTAAAACCTGAAGTTATGTCAATAAAATGATCATAACTCTGATCCTTTGTGTTTCCAGGCACCTCATCATGACCCAAAAGTGCTGTATTCCCAAACACATAGTCATCAGACACTTTTCCAGAGTCCTGGAGCTTCTTTTTCTGGTTAAGCTCTCTTTCATAGGTCAAGAGCTTACCATGAAGCTGGGTCAGTGATAGGTCTTTAAATCCTATTGAGTTTCTCATAACAATTGCAATAGTGTCCCATTTGTCTGGTAATGATCTTAAAAACCTATGGTTCAAAGTTGAATGAGGGTAAGTAAGACCAACCAATTTTAGTTCACTAATTAAGCAGTTAAATCTCTCAAACTGTTGAGTTAATGACTCTCCTTTGACATGACTGAATGTTTCATATTGTTGGTTAAGTATTTCACGGTTGTTTTCAATAACCTCCTCTGTCCCACCAAACTGCTCTTTCAGTGCATCCCACAACTCCTTTGCACTGTTACAGTGTAACAACCCAGCATATATATCATTGGGTAGAGCCATGGCCACAATACTGAAGGCCTTAGCATCTAGCTCAATTTTCTGAAAATCCTGGTCGGAGTAGTTTTCAAGTTTCTTTGGCTCAAACACTTTGGGATCTTCAGTACTCGGCACAGTCGGAACATGTGGTCCGAAGATAACCGACTTCCAACACCCAGTGTTTTGTTGAGCTAGAACATGGCTCATCCGACGTTGCCAGATATTGTATTCAGATCTGACAAGCATCGGTGGCTTGTTGTTCGTGCCAGTGTTATGTGGATCGTGATTGATAGAAGCCATTCTCTGATTTTTCAAAAGAACAAAGTCTGTTTAACAACGGCTGAAACGAAATTAAACTATTACTCTGTTTTCAATCAAACTGACAAACGATATCAATAATTGTGAGCTGATTATTAAATTGATTTGTTAGATCGAATTTAATTGACCAAGCTCTGATACCAATTGTTAGGATCTGAGTTTGTTTGTTTTGATTGTTTAACTAAATGATGATAATAATGGAATGAAAGTAGAATGAAAGTGCAGCGGAATAATAAACTGTAAATCAAAACAAGAGAGTAAATGTTTTTCGATCGAATGCTTTCATTAATTCAAAGATTACAATCGTACAAGTTACTCCCCCTCAGCCTGATCACACAGTTGTTTGTCAGAGAGAATGTTTTGTGTGTGATGCCATAGAACAGTACATGCACTGTTCTATTTATAGACTGACTCAAACCACTGATGACCTAGGCTGACGTCACCTAAGACAGTGACCTCTAACAGAATAACAAACTTAAACATCTGCTATACAAACTACTGTTACATTGAAAGCACTGATAGTAAACAGCTGTTAAAGATAAACTCTGACGATCTTGTATCCACTGCTGGAGCCTAAGTGCTGTTGCTTCCAGCAGTGCTTTGGTCTTCAGTACTTGTATCTGCTGTTGCTCTTCATCAGACCTTTGGTCAGCAGTTGTTCTTCATCAGTTGTTTCCTTAGCAGTTCTTTGTATCAGCAGTTGTTGAGCAGTTGTTTGGATAGAACAGTAGTTAGGGTCAGCAGTCTTTTGGGAGAAGTAAGTTGTAAAGACTGTTTATTCAAGGATCAAATAGATAACATATTTTGGCTTTCCAATCATCTGTTCTTCTCCAGGTCAGCAGACCCAACAAAATTTTCTCACAGACCATGCGGAAGGGGGATCCACCCTACGACCAGCGGATCTGCTTGTCTTTGGTTGGGAGAGGGGGAAACATGCTTGCGTGGACCTCACAGGGGTATGTCCTTTGGTTGGGTTAAGGGAAACATGGTTTGTAGCAGGGCAAGCATCGAGAAAGGCAGAATCGAAGAAAGTAGAGAAGCATGATAAAGTTTGTGCAGAGAACCAACATGTCTTTATCCCCTTGGCCTTTGATACCTTTGGCTCCCTAGCGCCAGAAGCTATTCGTTTCTTGACCAGGGTCCAATGGGTTGTCCACAGCAATAGTTCATCTCCAGGGGGCAAGAATTTGTCTTTAGTATACTAGGGTTCGTAATTCAGAAATTGGTGGCGACGCAGCTTGTTGCCCTTCTACCTTCTATTATAATGTAACTTTCGTGTTTTGTTTTAATAAAAAAAAAAGGTAAAGTTGCACTAATTTTAATGTTATTTTACTAATTTCGTGAAAATAACGTTAAAAATGACGGAAGGTTAATCATGCATCAAGTCGTAACGTTGATAGCCAAAAGACAAGGGGGTACATGGACCAATCGGGTTTGTCCCGATTGCTAAGTGTTATGTGCCTTATTGTCTAAGGCTTGATACAAAACCACTATTGAGCCAGGGGTCTCACTGGAAGCAGCCTCTCTATTCCGACAAGGTAGAGGTAAGGCTGTCTACATCTTACCCTCCTCAGACCCTACCTTAGCTTTTGCTATTGGTGGGATTAACTGAGTATGATGATGATGATCAGTTTGTTAAAAAAAAAAAAAAAGGCAAAATCCCTACATTTTTGCCATAAAAAAGAAAAAAAAAAGAAAACCAATACATTTTGTGCTATTTTAATATCATATGTATCTATTTGTTAGCTCCTTTATACCATACTATTTTTACACTTAATCACTTAAGCTATAAGTTCAATTAAATATTATAGTAGTAAATTAAGAGGAAAAAAAATTGACCAAACAAAAATATCAAAAATAGACAAACACCGTGCAAGCTAACAAATTTGGAGGCTAAGCTGGCCAGCCGGTTTTTTTGCTCACAAATTTGTCGGTTTAGCCATCTAAAATTGTCGGCTTAGCCAACGTTTGTCTATTTTAATAATAAATTGGTCAACTATGTTTATTTTGGTAATTTTTCGATATTAGTATCATTGAAAGATAAGTCAAATTTCTTTAAAGTTGGAATTGGACATAAATTTGATTGCTGAAATTTGTAGGAATTGAAAATCATATTCCACCATTTCATTTTATAATAAAAGACAAGTTACAATTAGATGACAGATAAATAGGCAACAAGTTGTGTCACAACCTCTTTAGGAATGATGAGCTCTATCCTACCGAAAACAAACCTTTGATTTTGTCGAGAAGTTGTTTTTAAAACTCAAACATTTATGTAGCTATATTTGATCTGATTTCTTTGTTTATGTATGCATAAATACGAGTAAATAGACTGTAGATGTATGGTCCTTGACCTGACATACCGTCTTTATTACTTATATTATTTACTAATATTGGGGTGTGGAGATAACCCCTTAACTGGGCTTGGTGCTAATGGGTTATGTGCCCATATAGTTAAGGGTCCTTGATGTCCGGCCCATCGGGCCCAATCGCGGCCCATGAAAGCCCTATATAAAGGGTGAAGACCTCTCATTAAGGCACATGCTATGAGATGTTTTCACACTTATATTTACCCCCAAATAACACATGGCCGTCGCCATCATTTTTGTGTCTGTACGTTGGACTCCACTCGTGGTTTCCTAGCAGTCACCTCACCGCCCCACTTTCCTTTTCTCTTTGCAGATCTGGATCCAACCGGAGAAGACAGAGACTGAGCCACAGTAACACCTGCATGAAATCATTATGGGACGCTCGCGCGCCAGCGACAGTTAGCCTAGAAGGTGACACTTGGCCGACAACAAGCGTAACGAGCAACCCTCACACGCGTCGGTGACAGTTAGCCTAGAAGGTGACACTTAGTTGGTAACAAGCGCAACGAGCAACCTTCCACACATCGAAACAGGAAGACGAAATGTTTGAGTCATCAATCCACCAAGAAGATAAAGCTTTTAATCTTCATTCCCGAGTACTCTTGGTTAGTCTAGCGCTCCACCCAACGCTTGCACGTGGGAGCAACACTAGACTAGGGGGACTTGTAGAGGTATGGTTCTTGACCCGACATACCGTCTTTATTACTTATATTATTTACTAATATTGGGGGTGAGGAGGTAACCCCTTAACTGGGCTTGGTGCCAATGGGCTATGTGCCCATATAGTTAAGGGTTCTTGATGTCCGGCCCATCGGGCCCAATCGCGGCCCATGAAAACCCTATATAAGGAGTGAAGACCTCTCATTAAGGCACAGGCTATGAGATGTTTTAACACTTATACTTACCCCCAAATAACACATGGTCGTCGCCATCATTTTTGTGTTTGTACGTTGGACTTCACTCGTGGTTTCCTAGCAGACACCTCCACGCCCCACTTTCCTTTTCTCTTTGCAGATCTGGATCCAACCGGAGAAGACGGAGACCGAGCTGCAGTTCCACTATTCAACACCGTAGAGGCATACATCGGACACACGTTTCGGTTCGTGTTTCTTCGTTACATGTACCCGCAACAAACGCTTATTCTGTCATACGCTCACAGCTTGATCACTGTGCGCGCACCAGTTGACGATGATCATCAATACATGTACACGATTTGTTACATGAAAACTCAGTGACGATTGGATGTAACTTACCGAACACATGTTCTATCGAAACTAAACAGAGTCCAGCATCCTCTCCTCACCCATGAGAGAGCACTGGACTGGGGGGACTTGAAGGGATATGTTACTAAAATCCGACAATACCATATCTTAAAATCATTCCATTAAACAGCGTCGGGCAAAACCATGACTAAACTCCCCCGCCCGTTTTACGTCAGCGGGTCAGCTTGCGTCCATCGGACGATGGACGCACGGCCTACCACCCGTTTTACGCCAATGAAGAAACACGAACCGGAACTGCTGTCTGATGTATGCCTCTACGGTGTTGAATAGTGGAACTTGTAACATCGCAAAAATTTTCCCCAAATTCTAATACATATATTATATTTTTTTATCATTCATAATATGCCTAAGTTTTTATTTTCCTACCACCCAACTTATATATATATATATAATGGTATAAATAATAATAATAATAATAATAATAATAATAATAATAATACATAATAACAATAATATAGAAACAATAAAACTAATTAGCTAATTTAATCATTGTTAACCCAACCCAACAGCAGGCCCACCCAGACCCAAAGAACCCACCGGCCCACTTGTCCTCCCCTTTTTCTGCTTTAAAAAAAATGTATGCTCCAGCCGGGTTTCGAACCCGAGCAACGAGCCGGTTCACACTTAACACACACACACCACAACCACTAGTCCATGTTGCCATTGGTGATGAGATCTAGGAACATTATTTACTTAACATATTTTAAAAACAGATCTGTTCCCTTCTACTCCCTGCGCGCTACTGTGCACAGCCAAACCCACAATCAAATCCACAATCAACTCCACAAACCCGCGTCCAAACTCAATCAGATCCCATATGTTACTCGCCCATTAATCCCTCCTTTCCTAATATCAGTATTTTGTGCGATTGAACGCGTTTGACTGTCAATTTAGTGATTTAATACCCTCTATGAACCTTCCATAAACTAATCAATTGAATTCGTATATATAGACCATGAAAATACAATTGAACTCGCATCTGCACACTAAAGGGTGCGACTAAGAGAACCCATACATTCATTTTTATTTTCAAACGCATTCTGAAGCATAATTGAAGTTTTTTTTTTCTTGTTTCATCCGTTTCTTCAAGGCATGTTCTAATCGGTATGTTTTCTGTAATTGATGCATGATTTTGAGTCGATTTCTGATGTGAAATAAAAGCCCTTTAATGTTCGTTGATATCGATACCTTTTCACAGATCAATTAAAGGGATTAAGGGTTAAGGTTTCGCATGAATTGAATTTGGGGATGATGACCAATTTACATATCATATAAATATTTTAAAAACTGAAACCCATACAGATCTGATGCCCAGATCAGTTGGTTATGCACTTGCACCCAGAGACATGAACCGGCCGAAGGGCCTGGGTTCGAGTCCCATAAGCTACATCATTTTTTAGTTTATTTTCGTTTTACCTATTCTTTTGCATTATTAATGTATATTACATATAAAATAGTTATTGTGATATGTAAATTCTACAAAAAATTATTTTATACAATATGACTAATAAACTTTACCATACAACTTTTATTTTCGGAAAAATTATTTATTTAATATATATAATAAATAATTCAAGTTTATTCAATTTTATTTATAAAATTCTATAAAAATATCAAAACGATTATATAAAATTCCATAAAAATTATTCTGAGTTTTTATAACATTAAGCTTTTCTGAAATAATTTTTAATTTTGAAAAATCATTTATTTAATATTTTTAATCAATTTTTGTTAGTTTTAATCATAAATAAATCATAATAAATTCGTTTTTCAATATTTTTGCACCAAAATTTTATATAAATTATTTCTATTTATTTAGATCAGAAATTACAATTTTTAAATTAATAATTCTGTAATTTTAATACTTTTAAATATTAAAGTTATATTTTGACAATTTGTAATAAATAGATTTAATATTCTATTTTTAAAGAAAATAATTTTATAAAAATTATTTTCTTACTTAAAACTTTATTTTGTGACCATCTTTAATTTGAAATTTACAAAAAAGACTTTTGTTTATTTATTTAACAAATTTCTCTTATTTATTTAAACATATTATTGATTAATCAAACGAACATTTTTCCCCAAATCGAAACCCTATAATATATTTGTAGACTAAATAGACTTAGACATATTTATTACCTTAATTATAGGGTAATACTTGGCATCGTTGGGCAACACATATTCTATTTTCACGAGACATAACATTTTGCTAAGGTGAGTTTACATAGCCCCTTTTCTCTATTTTCACTATTTTTGGGGTGAAACATGTTTAAACATTTTATACTATCATTTACTCATATTTACTTGTGATTCAAGTACATCATCATTCTATCATTTGACTGTAACAAAAAGACACAGTACAATCATTAACAATGATCAAGCCGCCTGTTTAGATTATAGCGCTATAGGTCTGACAAACCCACCCCCCCGCATAAATTCAGGGATGATCGATAACAGTAACAACATTTAACTAACTTGCGAGTTAGTCATCAGTCGACACAAGGTTTGGTTGTACAAAGACGCATTGTTACATGTCGGTCACATACTCTATCATCATACAACTGTGATTGTTGTACAAACTATTGTTATCAATTATATTAAAAAACCTATGTATTCTCACCAACTTTTGTTGACCCAAAAATATTTTCAACTTAACATGTTTCAGGTTCTACTTGCTTGAAGATTTGAATTAATGCTTGAAGATGTGTGCATAGTTTTATTCATTTTGATGTACGAACTCTTGTAGAACAAATGTATGTAATTTATTTAAATCATTTAATGAAATTTATTATTCACCATGAGCTACTGAACAATCATCAATACGTGACATCCCGATGTTTCCGCCATCGGTTGGGGTGTTACAGAACTGCAGCTTGATGTCCGTCTTCTCCGGTTGGATCCAGATCTGCAAAGAGAAAAGGAAAGTGGGGCGTGAAGGTGACTGCTAGGAAACCACGAGTGGAGTCCAACGTACAAACACAAAAATGATGGCGGCGGCCATGTGTTATTTGGGGGTAAGTATAAGTGTGAAAACATCTCATAGCTTGTGCCTTAATGAGAGGTCTTCACCCCTTATATAGGGCTTTCATGGGCCCGATGGGCCGGACATCAAGGACCCTTAACTATATGGACACATAGTCCATTGGCACCAAGCCCAGTTAAGGTGTTACCTCCACACCCCAATATTAGTAAATAATCTATTATCTATTAATATATATAAAAGAATTGAACATTGCTGACGTGGCGTGCAATGATGCCTTCAACCTCTCCATGAAACTGCCACGTGGCATCATAATTGAAAGATTTTGGTGTTTTTGAATTATTTCCTTTTTTAATTAAATTGAGTTATTTTAGGAAAAAAGAATTTAAAAATAAATTTAAAATTTTCTCTCTCATGTTTTCTCCCATAATTTTTAAACGTTTATATATTTTATATACGAGATTTTTTAAAGAAAAAAATTACACCAAATTAACGAGCGTTTTATTATCTTTCCAACGAGTACCATAGTGCTATATAAAAAACGGAGAAAAAATCGACTATTTTTTGTGGGGTTTCGTTCATACAGGAAAAAAACACACAAAGTGTTCATGTTATTCATTAATCATGTTTTTTCTTTTAAACTAGGTTCTTATCTACGATTTTGAAAATCAGCCCAATCGCCATGTTATCATTGAAATTTTACTAGGTATACGTCATCAAGAGAAGCTAGGAGAAAGAATCGCGCAACACTGCAACACATGGTGTCACCTTATTTTTTTATTTATTTAATTACAAGAGTAATAATTATTACTATTAGTATTAGTATTATTAGAATGGTTATATTTTTCAACCCTGGGACGCTCCCGGGAAGAATTGATAGTTACTGACGTGGCGTTCAATGGTGGCCTCAACCATCTCTTGATTATGCCACGTGGCATAATGAGATGCAATGGTTACAACTTCCAACTTAAGTGTTTGTTTAGTTTATTAGGTTAGGAATTATAAGAACCATTAGAGATGTGATGAGTTTTTGAATACTTGCAGCTTACATAAGTGATTCTTTACATGATTACTGATTAGGTTTTAGATTAGAGAATATGAGTTATTACTGATTAGAATACTATGAACATGCAATGATTGAGAGATTTTGCGGTTAGTTAACTTGAGCCATTTGCAATAGATTATCACGTAAAATTAGATTTTTCAACCCCGGGACCCTCCCGGGGTAATCAGCTAGTATAAGTAATAAAGACGGTATGTCGGGTCAAGCACCATACCTCTATATAGACATAGTAGGGTCAAATGTTGTTGCTAATCCTTCGGTTGACAAACATTAGGAAATCAACGTCCTCTAGATTGTTTCTACATGTAAATCTTGATTTGTAATTGCTGAGATGCAGATATTTTTACAGGTTGGATTCATGGCAATAAATGTGGAATTTATTAATGATTTCATGAGTGGCCAGGGCCGGCCTGAAAATTCAGTTGCCCGGGTCGAGCTGTAAAAATTGTGCCTCTTAACCTTAGGCCTTAAGGAAATAAATAATGTAAACTATTTTTTAAGCTACAATTAAAGTAATATCAAATTGATGGATCAAATTTTATTTCTCACTTAGGTTGGAGTTTAACGATAGATGGAACAAACCCTCTTGGAGAGTTTGGGAGTTCGAATCCCACAAAGGGTGAAAATATAAACGGGTAAAAGTTTGGCAATTAATTTTTTTTGTTTCATAATAAAAATAAAAGTTAAATACAAAGTCAAAACCAACTGGTAAAAAGCAAAAACAATTAAGTGTGAGTCATCTTCATTTCATCTTCTTCATCCTTTCTAGTCCTATACTCATTAATAAACTTGCAATTTTTTTCTCAAACCATTTCATTTTCTTCTTTAATTCTTAACCTTTCTCAACATTACTTTACTTTCTGTTTTATATAAACTACCATTTACTATGATTAATACTTGATTAACAATTTTAGGGCTCAAACATACAAAAATCCATCGAATTAAAGACATCACTATTAAGAAAACTTGGATTGTCGGAGAGTCTATGTGCCCTCGAGAAATTGGGCCCGGGCCGGGAGTCCTCCCCGCACCCCTTAAGGGCCGGCCCTGTCAGTGGCGGACCCAGAAAACTTTTTCATGGGGAGCGGAAATTTATAGTGGGTCATTTATCAATCCGTATATAATAATTTTTTGGTTTGGTTCGGGTCAGGTCATATGAAAAAAATAATCAATGTATGTTTTATATAATAAAAAGTATGTCAAATACCATTACAAATGCATAACAAAAATTGAAAATCTAATATATCTAAAGTTGTTACTAGGAGTTTTAATTTTTTAAACATGTATATTTCTTCATATATAATAATGCAACTATCATTGGTTTTTAGCGAAGTTAATGGAATCATAACGTTCGGTTAGTTTTATTTACTACAATGCCCTTTTAAAATTATATCATCGCATAGTAAAACTATTCCCGAATCATATGAAAACAACAAGTATTATAAAATATGAGTTACGAAATCACTAAGGTGATAACTAAATAAAATAATATATAATAACATAGGGTTGGGTTATTCTACAAAGGCTACAAAAAATGAGAAGGGTGAGAAGCCACTAGAAAATGACATGCGTTCAAAGGATTAACAAGTGGGAGGGGTAATTTTGTCAAAAACATATGCACATGCTAGTCACATGCCATTTCCACCTTCATTTTTAAATGCCTGTAACTTTTTTATACGTCATCCGTTTTTAAAAAAAATTATACCATAAAATTGAGCGTCGTTTTATCTTTAATATGAGTACCATATTGCTATACTTTTGAAAAAAAAATTCAAAACCCACTTGCATAAGACACAATGGAATGTAAAACACAATGAACACCAATTAAATATAGGGTATAAAACATAATCAAGAGTCTAGTAAAACACAATGGACGACATACTAAAGACACAATGAATAGAAGACTAAAACACAATGAATACTTTTGAAAAAAAAAGTTGAAAACCCAGTTACGTAAGACACAATGGATGACATACGAAAGACACAATGAACAAAAGACTAAAATACAATGAATACTTTTGAAAAAAAAAAAGTTAAAAACCCAATTGTGTAAAACACAATGGACGACATAATAAAGACACAATGAACAGAAGATTAAAACACAATGAATACTTTTGGAAAAAAAAAAGTTGAAAACCCAGTTGCGTAAGACACAATGGAGATAACGTAAAACACAATGAGTACCAATTAAATATGCAATGAATAATATGGTATAAAACACAATGAACAGTCTAATAAAACACAATTGACGACATATAAAAGACACAATGAACAGAATACTAAAACATAATGAATAATAGACTTAAACACAATGAACAACATAATAAAACACAATGTACGCCTAAATACAAAACTCATTTGCGTAAAACACAATTAAAAGCATACTAAAAACACAATGGACAAAGTTAAATCATGTGTAGACTAAAAAAACATAAATAACATATTTATAAAGCACACATGCATACTATAACACAATGAACGTGCAGAAGACACAACGGAGAAAAAAAAACCCATTTAGCACGATTTTTTTTTTCAATTTTAATGTAGCAATGTGGTACTCATATTAAAGATAAAAAAACGCTCGTCAATATGGTGAAATTTTTTTGAAAAAAAAAATGTCGTATGAAAAAGTTATAGACGTTTTAAAATGATGGGGGAATTGACATGTGCATTGCATGTGGAGAGAGAAAGTCAACAAATGTGGTTTTCCTTTTATGCCCTTTCTCTAATTTATTATTTATTTTTTTCAAACAAACTAAACTCAACCCTTCAAATATATGATCAATGGATCACAATCCTTCTCACCCTTCCTAGAAAAAGTGTCTTGTATATTTGATCATAACCCTAATAACATAAAAGGAAGAAATAACTTATAGGAAAATTGTAAAAAACTAACAAACCCAAATTTATTTAAAAATAGTAAATAAATAAAATAAACTTGAAAAAAAAAATCTAGAATGATAAATGAACTTATTATTAATAAGTTCACATTTTAGCCTTCAAAACTAAAAAACACTCACTCTAAACAAAATAAAAGGCATTTGCGGTTAAAAAAAAAAACCATCTTAAATAGTAAAGTTGAAATTTGAGGGAAGTAACTTTCACTTTTGAAACAAAGTTACCATACAAAAAGGGAAGTAAGGGACTAAAAAGTTAAAACTAGTACAGGTACATTTAACGATAAAATAAATAAGGCAAACTTCATCTTCTTCCTCTTATCACCACATAACCAGTACTATTGTCACCGGAAAACAATTAAGAATACTCTATCCTTTCTTTCTTTACTTGTTTGGGTTGGTTTAGAAAGTCCAAGGAGAGCAATTGCAAAATTTTAAGGGGAGCGATCAGGATTTTCTCGCATATATAATATTGAACTTTTTTTTTTCAAGGTGGGCGCCTGTTCATTATGTAGAATTCCATATTGGAAAATTTAACGTTAATCCCCTAAACTATTTCTACACATACCCTGAATCCAACCTCTTTAGCTAAATGAGTTCGCTAATACAACCTGAAATTGACCAAATCATGTTTATATTGAACCAAAACCTCGTGAAATTTTTTGTTAGCCTCTGTTCTATTGTAAATTCACACCCTAAAAAACACGTTAAACATTCACATTTGGTTATCTATATTTAGGGTGGGCGGGGTGGTCCGTGATTACCTGCATCCCGCGATTGTCGTGATAGTCACCAACACTGCCCAACCTTGATGATCACGCCTGATGCGTAATGGTTATGACAACCATCACACCCCTTTTTATTTCTATCCTCAATATTATATTATTATCCTTCTATATCTTCATTGTTTTAATGGAAAAAAAATACTAAATTAAACATAAACATTACATTAACACGACTAAAACATTAATTAACCTAAAATTTTACAAAAAACTTAAACATTAACCTAAATTAAAACATTATATAATCCTAATTAAAAACATTTATTAAACTTAAAATACTTAACATACCTACGGAGAGTAGTTATCCCAATCCTCCAGAGTGTACTCTGGCGACGGCACAGAACGATCGCAATCACGATCGTCCGACCTAGCATTCGAGCGGATGCAGCCGAAGTCAGGACTTGGAAGACAATAAGGAAGATGATACGGTTCATCATCTATATTCACATACTCCGAGCCAATGTCAGTTTCGTACCCTTCCTCATTTGGAATCGAAGCAGGAGGGTTTGGGGTGATGTTGGTTTATCTTCCCCCAAGTTGTTGCTGACCCAATCCCAACATAGCTATCATGTAGTCATGTGCCCAGATACATTCGTCATTTGTAAGAGGGGCATCTAGATCCATAACTGCATGACTTGGTAAAGGAGGAACAGTTATTAGTCGATGAGTGTACACTGGTTGACGAGGAGAAGTGTACACTGGATTAGTAGAAGGAGCGTGCACTAGTTGACGAGGAGGAGTGTACACTGTAGGAGGAGGAGATGACACTGGTTGTGAACGTCGTTGGCGAGAGTATCGCCTGAGGTTGGAAGGTCTGGTTGTTTCGTTAATGTAACCACCACCCATATCTTTGATTTTTTTTTTTGGGTAGTTTGAATAGTGTGGGTGATAATTGTGACTGGTAATTGGTTTTCTGCTCGGTATTTATAGGGTTACAAAACTAGCCGTTGGAAAAGTAGTCGTTTGAAAAGTAGCCGTTTGAATATTATTATTATTTTTTTAATTATTATTTTTTATTTAAAAATTCTACTTTTTATGTTTTTTTTATGTTTTTTTATTTATGTAAGTTTTAATGTAATGTGTTTATTTTATTTAAAAATTTTTGAATGTGATAGGTATCATTTCACTCCATGGGGTTAGTGATGAATGTGATGTAAATGAGGTGACACCATATTATTGGGTGTGATAGTGTGATGAGATCACCCACCACCCCATCCACCCTTATGCGAGTGAAATCTTCATATTTTGATAAGTGGTGATAAATGGTTGTGAGTGAAGTAAAGATAAAAGTTACTATTTATCAGTAAATTTGGAGGAACACTTTTCACCCCTATATTTTTTAGTGATATTTTAATGTGGTTGTGCGTAGAGGAAAAACATAATGATAAAAATATTTTTTAAAAAAATACTATTTGTTACAATATATTAATAAACCAAGTGAAATTGAACAGTGATTTTATTATTTTTTTATTACCATTTTAAGTTACAAGCTTATTTATATAGAAGATTAGGGATAAATAAACAAATGATGTTGCAGATCAGTTGGTATGGGTGTTGTTTGTGTTTGTGTGACACCCGGGTTCGAGTCAGGCGGCCTCCGGTTTTTTTTCCTTTTTTTTTCTTTTTTTTTTTGAAACGTTCCAGCTGTCCGGACACGTGTCTTTTCCCTGTACTTCCTCATACATATAACCTTACGTATTCTCAGTTCTCACAACAATATATCTGATCATATACACACACACGATCTTACACACACACACACACATGATCTCCTTTCTCTCTCTGTTTCCTCTCGCCGCCATACTAGCACCGTCCGCTGCCATCTCAACCGCCACCGTCCGCCGCTAACTCCATAAACCATCGGTGTATCCGGTTATTGATAACGAAATAAATATGAGTTAAGAGCGTTTCATCTTTGGAGTAGATCTGTGACAATATGTTAGGCGGATTCCTATGGTGTAACAGTTTCTCTTCCAAATGGTATGTTTTATTATTATTATTATTATTATTATTATTATTATTATTATTATTATTATTATTATTATTATTTGTTGAAATCGTGTACGTGCATTGTCATTGTGTGGTTAAATCTGATTGTTTACTGTTTTCTTTATGCAGGTAGATTCGGGTTCAGACAGTTGTGTTACGGACATGATAGTTTTTGAAGGATCTGATGTTCGTGCCTGTGTAAGGCTACTGTTTTCTGGTTATTGCTTTTCATTGTTTGTTAGCTTTAGATTAATTCAGTTTTTGTGTAGTTGATATTGATTTGTATTTCTTTGTTTATGTTTGATAAGTTTAGGAAGATTATATAGGGGATGCGGATGTCATTGTTGTTGATGAAGGTCTGTGTGGTGATGTAGAGTATATATAGTGTAGGCGTTAAATTGATAATAAAGGTTATATGGTGATATAGAGTAGTATAGGAGTTAGGTTGAAGTTGTTCTTGATAGAGGTTTATGTGTAGGGTATATATAGCGTAGGTGTTAAATTGATAATAGAGGTTTATGTGGTGATATAGAGTAGTATAGGGGTTAGGTTGAAGTCGTCCTTGATAGAGGTTTATGTGGTGATTTAGAGTGCATATAGCATATGAGGCAGGTTGATAATAGGGATTTGTGTGGTGTTGTAGAGTATTCATAGCATAAGAGTTAAGAGAATGTTTGATATACTTTTGTGCTTTCAGTCATATGGTTGTTTAAGGGTAAAGCCGTTGGAATTGGGACAAGAACATAAGGATCTAATGAATTAATAGCGTGGGGCGTTATCAACAAATTTAAGTTTATCATCCTTGATAAAGGTTTATGTGGTGATATCAACTAGGTACAAAATTATAGGTGTTATTGTTGGATTATTATTCGCTGTTAGTTACTGTCTGTTGCCGGAATGGCAGTTAATCATGTTTGATCAAAGCGTCTTTAAAGCTGATTAGGTTATTTGGATGGAAAGTTTATTTAGAAACGCCTTAGACACTTATATGTTGATATTAGAAGGTTTATTAGTGTGCTTAATTACTGATGATGATACTCCACATATGTATGTAAACAAATAACATGCTCGGTATTTGTTTGCTAAAGGAATCAAAAGTTGTTGTGTAGTATGTAGAGAAGAATGTGGGAGATCGGAAGATAGGTGGTTAGTTCACATAAGAAAGTGAGTCAAATAGATACGTCCATTTTCCTGATAGTTGGATCAGTAGATACAAACCAAGATTTGAAATGTCTCAGCCCTAACCATTTTCCAGTTCCATGTTAAGTTATCTTGACCACCCCTGCCTTCTACGCCCTTGTAACTGTCATCACTGTAACATCACACAAATTTTCTTTATATATATAGAACTCCCTCGTTTATTCATCCGATTCATGTTTACAGTATCTTTACCATCCATTTTGTTAATTTTTTTTGTTTAAATAAAAACGTTAAAAAAATGTTTGCCTGTGCCAGGATTCGAACCCGAGTCCCTGGCGGGCTAAACCTTAACCACACCACACAAACCACTACACCATTTGGTGTTTTGTGATGTTAATTAAAACCAATTAAACTTAAACCCTTTCAAGGTCCCTTAGTCAAACCTGAAAAGTCAAACGTAGTCTCCTAGTCAAGTCAAGTCAAAGTGTTAGTAAATATGGTCTCATAGTCAAGTCAAAGTGTTAGTAAATATGATCTTCTAGTCAAGTCAAAGTTGTTCCTAAATTCTAGCCTAGTCAAAGTAGCCCCTAATTACAACTTCAAATTTTACACTATAAATACACTAGCCTACCATTCAACTCTTTGTACCATTAAAAAAAAAACATTATTATCCCATCTCCCATATATTAAAGTTTTCATCCGTCATTATCTCCTCTAGCTAGTTTCGAGTTTTCCAAGGCATTATTACTAAGTGTTTGCACGCTCAATAAAACGCACGAACTCATTATGCACCTAAGGTGAGTTTACATAGCCCCTTTTTCTGTTTTACATTTTGGGGTGAAACATGTTTAAACATTTTATACACTATCATTTACTTATTCTTACATTGTTGAAACTTGTGATTCAATTATACTATAATTTACTCATTCTATCATTTGACTGTAACAAAAAGACACAGTACAATCATTAACATTGATCAAGCCGCCTGTTTAGATTATAGCGCTATAGGTCTGACAAACCCATCCCCCCGCATAAATTCAGGGATGATCGATAACAGTTACACTTTTACTAACTTGCGAGTTAGGTCTCAGTCGACACAAGGTTTGATTGTACAAAAGACGCATTGTTACATGTCGGACTCATATTCTATCATTACTCATTATTATACTTCAACAATGATTGCTATACAACATATTGTTTTCAACTATATGCAAAACCTATGTATTCTCACAAACTATTTATAGTTGACCCCCCATCTTTCCAACTTAACATGTTTCATGTTTATATGCTATTGGAAGTTGTACAAGTCTTGGAACACATAGGAGCTTTGGACCTAGTTTATATTAATCAATTTTTGTAATCTCTTCTTGTAAGATGAATTGTAAATTGTTAAATATTATTCAACTTTCATTTAGTACCATGAGCTATTGAACAATCATCAATACGTGACATCCCGATGTTTCCGCCATCGGTTGGGGTGTTACAATCACCCCCACCTTCTGCGCCCTGTCCAAAACGTAAAGCAGCCGCATGATTGTGAACAGATCACAGAGACGATGATATCATATGCGGATGCTATGTAGCAGTGGTGATGGTGTTGTGATGATGATGTCACAACAATTATAATGGTACGTGTAGGATGATAACGTTAGTGTGCAGATCGCATTCTCTCTTCTATATTCCTTTCCACCAATTTGGCCATCAATGATGGTGATGGTGATGGCAATGAGGTCCATTTTACCCTCAATGGTAGTGATGGTAATGACATTGGTGTTGGCAATGAGGTCCATAAATCAGGGCGATGGTGATGCAGAGTCTATTTTGTTGACTTTGTTTTATGCATAATATTAATAAACCTTTCTTTGGTTTATGTTGCTTAGGAAATTTTACGATGTGAGGTAGGGTTCTCAGCCCCTGAAGGCACGTATCGTAGGCTAAGCTAGCGTGGTGGACCTCTTTGGTTTTCTTCATACGTTAGATGGAGGCTTGGAGGTATCTACTTGGCTACTAATGCAACTGCCATGTCAAAAACTGTCTATAAGCCAGTTCTTGATTCATCTCCAAGTAGTAACAAGTCATGGAATAATGCCAAACCCTGCCTATAAGGCAATTCTTGATTCCTCTCCAAGTAGTAACAACTATTGGAATATGAAGTATATGGCAGTTCTTGATTCTTCTCAAAGTAGTAACAACTCTTGGAATATGATGAAGGTAGATTTTATTGTTCACAGTTCAAATAAATTGTAAAATTCTTCATGTTACCGGTTGTAACTTATTTTACATATATAATATTAATAGAATTTTATGTGATGTCTATTGTTTAGAAATTCTTCAATGTGGAATAGGAGTCTCAGTGCCCAAAGACATATATTGTACGCTAAGCTTGCACGACATACATGTACGGGATGAGGAGCTTCATTCTTTCTTTGGAAAGAAATCAATTCCTCGAATTAAAATACAAGACAGTTGTTGATTCTTCTCCAAGCAATAACAACTCATGGAATACGAGGAAGGTAATTTTTCGGGTCTAAGCTAAAATAAATTGAATGTTTATTTGGTCTGTGAATTTAGGCACAGTTTGTTACTAAAGCCTATTTAGCATGTTATTGAATAAAGTTTTTCTTGATTTGTGTTGTTTAGGAAATTCTGCAAAGTGGAGTGACTACTTCAGCCCTTAAAAGCACGTGTCGTAGACTAAGCTGGCGTTATTCTGTAATGTAAAACGGATTGTGTATTCTATAATGTCAATTTTGTAATGTAATGTTACTGGCTTTTAATAGTTGGTTTTTGTTTTGGATATCGCGCGACTGGATAAATGGCTAGTTTAATTAAAAATGATAATAAATTCGAAAAGGACAAAAAAGTGTGGTATTAAAACTATTTAAATGAATTGATTTGTAATAAATTCACCGCTTTAAGTTCACGCATATCACACCACTCTATCAAATCCACCCTCATTTCTCATTGCTCCCTCTCCAACTTTCTATCTCATTTTTTGTATAAATAATAATAATAATGTCACAGGTGAGATTAATAATATCTGCATAACTTCACATACAGATCAATCAGAATCAAAACCATATATCTATCTGAAGTTAGAATGGGAATATTATCGTTGATAACTGGATGGCCGGGCCCCAGTGGTTTTGGATCAGCCTCCACTGCTGAACAAGTTACTGATTCCATTGATGCTTCTCATCTCACTGTTATCATCACAGGTATACTAACACACACACACACACATATATATATATATATATATATAATGTAACTAGTAATATTAGTCGTACGTAATACACACGTATTGATTCGGTTCGGTTTCGATTCGGTTATTGGTTACTGATGCACGACTGTTGAAGTGGGTCGGTGGGGAAATGTTGAGATAATAGGATGAATTAGCAAGCGAATAATCATGAATAACCTAACACTGTTGATTTTTGTAAATATGTTTAAAAATAGATAAAACGAGATACTCATGATCTGCTAAAAGAAGATATACTGTATCATGCATTTAATGGACTACATCTGTCCACCGACGTAGCTAATTATTATCTCCACTTGCAATATCAACGTGACACGACCTCTCGCCGCCATCACTACCGTCATGACACTCTTGATTTGTCTCTTCACATAGCTACTATTACCATTACCCAACAGCTACCATTAACTATTTCTCAAAAAAAAAAAAAGGATTTTCGGTTGACTAGCACGATCCCGTTAATCCATTTAACGTTTTTTTTGAAAGGTGACTTTCTGAGCCCAGCAGAGATCATCGCGCCCATTCAGACAATAGTTTGGTGCAATGACGGCCTCTACCCCACTCGTCCAGACTATGTTGTCTGAACCGGGTTCACGCTGAAGCGGTGGGTTCCGCCCGGAACTGTATTGCCTCCACACGTCGCTGGAGTAACGGCCGGATGAAACCGGGTCAGCTCGGGATCGAACTTGCATCACTAGGATCACAAGCTCTCACCGTCATTGACTGGTGTCCCCCAAATGGTGCCAATGGGGATCGAACCTGGGTCTCACAAAGGAGAACCCGGGCCACCTACCACTGAGCCACAAACGGAAGACATGTTAATCCGTTTAACTATTTAGAGAAAAATACTTTTAATATTTTTGTTTTTGTTTTTCTTGTTTACCAATTTGCATGGTTAGTTATAATAATTTTAGTTTTATCACACCCTCAACGTGTCAAGCTATTATACTAACCATTGAAGACGTTAACAATAACCTATTTACCACCCAACAACCTTCTTATAACCTGACAACATGTATGGACTTATTTAGAAAAATGGGTTAAACAGGTCATGTTTGGATTGACCCGAATATATGTGTGTGTGAGTTAAGGTTGAAATATTTGACACGAATAATGATATGAGTGAGGTTCAGATTGCATATTTCAACATGCCAACTTGATAACTTGACACCCCTGCCGTTTTTCATATGTCTCTCTTAAAACGTTTTCAAATTATCCGCACTTTTCTATGAGCAAATAACTTTGTCATCTAAACTTGAAAAATACATGTTTCTTTAAAAATATTTTTGCAAGTTTTCAATACATGATGTACAATGTTTTTCAAGCATGATTTAATAAAATATGTAATTTTACAATTTAAAGAGATATTTGAAATTGTCCCTACTAATAAAGTCAGTTATAATTTTGCTAAGATTCATGTGCGTGGGGTGGGGTTTAAGTTATAACGTGTTGGATATTTGTTTATGCAATACTTTATTTGCACAAAAAAGTTAAGCCCCGTATCTACATTTAAGCGGATACTGGGTGTTTAATCTTCACATGTTAGGGAGTGTTTGGGATTGATTATTCAAAACAGATTATGCGTTTTAGAAAAGCAGGGGTAGAGCTGCTTATAGATTATTGCGTTTTCGTAGCCTAAAAAACTGATTATCCGCGTTTTCAAAACGCAATAATCTAAAAATCAGATTCAAAACGCAATCCCAAACACCCTCTTAATGTTTATCTGATTTAATCTATAAAATAGATAGAATCAGTTTTTTTTTTTTTTTTTTCAAATGGTTAAAGACTACAAATTTTTTTAACGGTAGAGTGGTCCACCAATTGCGTAGGACACACCATGTTAGAACAACTTTAAGCCACAACGAAGGTGGAGCAACAAGAAAAGCCTCCCCAACCGCGGTTAGAAGGTACCACAACTTTCCCTCCACGCCCATAATTAGAACCACACCTCCCCCTCCACACCCAAAAGTGATGTCACGTTAAGTATGAACCGAATTCCTTCAAAGTTCACACCCCTAGGAATTGAGTACTATAGATAGTCTAATGTTAGTTATGTAAAGGGAAAGATAGCTAAATGATTTCTTGTGTTTGAATTAGGGATGAGCTTGGTATCATACCGTACCGAACCAAACCGATCTTGATACCGAAAGGGGTCCAATTTTTCCTTCCCATCCATCCCACATCCAATATATTTAATTTAAACTTGTTTAAACCAAATAAAATGGTCTCATCCTCATTTCGTTTGGTACCAAACACACAAGGGATGGTGTAGATTGTGATACCATGTGCCACCTTGGAAGTTTTTCGGTACCATTCATTTTCTCCTGATACCGTGTGCATGATAAACTTCCATCATGCCTCATTTATTAAAAAAAAAAACTACACTTATTGCTTTGTTGTAAAATCATTATCAAACAAACTTTGTTGTAAAAAAAAAATTGGTAACAGTTGAATTATAATTCAATGAATGAATGTTACTTTTAAAGGTTGCATAACATTTGTAACATTAAATAGTAAGATCTATCATACAAAGGTAACATTAAATAGTAAGATCTAACATTTGTAGCATAGTAATTGTTCGACAACCAGGGATCAGAGTTTCATTTTTAATAGAATAGGTTTTGCTATCTAAAAGGGGGTGGCGGCGTAGCTTGTTGCCCGCTTACCAGCCGCCCACTTGTAAATGTGTTGTGGTTTTATTTTAATGAGATATATATTTAATTTTTTATTTTTTATTTTTTAAATACAAAGGTTAAACTCTTGTCTGTAAAAGTACTATTTGGATATGAAAACATTTAGCCTGCAAAGTTGATATGGATAACTACATCCAATGATTTGAAGATGAAAATGATAAGAAATGTGTGGTTCTGCAGGAGGAGCAAGTGGGATTGGGTTAGAGACAACAAGAGTATTAGCAATGAGGGGAGCTCATGTGATCATAGCTGCAAGGAACACAAAGGCTGCAAATGAAGCCAAACAAGTCATTCTTGCAAACAATAACAAGGCCAAGATTGATGTTCTTGAGCTCGATCTTTCGTCTCTCAAATCAGTTAATGCCTTTGCCAGTAGCTTTAAAGATCTTAATCTTCCGCTCAATATCTTGATGTAAGTAACCCCCCCCCCCCCCCACAATCTCGTCGTTAAATAAATCCATATTTGACACACTTATTGTATATATAGCATGCGTCTAACTGAAAATTCCTTAAATTTCCAGAAACAATGCAGGTATTATGTTTTGCCCCTACCAACCATCACAGGATGGGATAGAGATGCAATTTGCAACCAATCACTTAGGTTGGTCATTAATGTAGCAATTTTTTTATATATAAATTTGTCATGACCCGTCTCTTTCGAGTACATAGAATATTAACTGTGGGAGTGAATGTTCTTAGGACACTTCCACTTGACAAACCTACTACTTGATAAGATGAAAGAAACAGCCACAACTACCGGAATCGAGGGTAGAATTGTAAATTTGTCATCTGTAGCTCATCTCTACACTTATGAACAAGGGATCAGGTTTGATAAAATCAATGATAAAGATAGGTAAGTCTATTGATATTGACTCTTTTATGTTGTTTTAGCAAGTCAAGAACAAATTTTATTATCGTAATATTTTTCTAAATCAGCTATTCAGACAAAAAGGCATATGGCCAGTCCAAGTTAGCCAACATACTGCATGCAAATGAGCTATCTCGACGATTAAAGGTATTAAATTTGTTTTCTAATCTGTCAAATGATTTTAATATAACCTCGCGGTTGGTTAAATAAAAATGCAGGAAGAAGGGGCAAATATTACGGTAAACTCGGTACACCCGGGATTGATAATGACAGATCTCATGAGACATTCATTCCTGCTTATGAGTAAGTTCTCTTTATCAAGAATCAATATCTAATTCTAAACGCGTCTATCATCCCCATTCTCTTATTAACTATTTACCAAGCCATATATCCCTTATTGTCAAATAATCGTTTAGGTAAAGGGTTGTGTTAAACGTACCCCACCCCCTCCATTTTTACGTGTTGTACCCCCTTTCTTTCAAGTTGTCAAATTACTAATATACCCGCTTTTCGCAATAAAGACAAAAAAATCCTTTTGATTAACGTTTTCAGAATGAGTATGATGAAAAATGTAGGAGGTGAGGTACGTTTAGCCAACCATTAGGCAAACGTACAAATTTTATGTGACTTTAGGGCAAAGTCGTTCGAAATGAATACTTGACACATACAAATCACGTCTTAAAAAAAAAAAAAAAAAACCTTGAACTTGTGTGTTTGATTTTGACAGGAATTTTGAAGTTGTTCACTTATATCCTCTGGAAAAATGTACCACAGGTACAGTTATGAATTGCATATATCAAATTTACCAAAATCTTTTTCCTTTTTGGATTATTATTTTCTACAAGAGTGATATTCACAATAATAGACCTTGTAGAATTTGTTGGGTCCGAACTGTGTTTTCATTTATTGCATGTAGGGTGCAGCAACAAGTTGTTATGTAGCAGTACACCCTAGCCTAAAAGGGGTGACTGGAAAATACTTTGTGGACTGCAATGAATATCCAGCTAGCAACTTTGCAACCGATCCTGAATTGGCGAAAAAGCTTTGGGACTACAGCCATAACCTGGTCAAATCTCTTCAAAGTTCCTAAGTTATAATAGGAACTTTCAGTTTATTTATGTCTTACTTGAAACATGTTAAGGTTAACTACATATGTTTTTTCTTTCGAAGTTTTTAAATCGAATAACATTGGCCATCATCTTTTGTTGTGCGTTCGCTTGGATCTACTCAACTTTTTAAGTGTGTAATTACTCTTATAATAGATATGTGTGTTTGGTGTCATCATATATCATTTTAGTATAACTCGATTTAATTACTTAACACCAAATGAGAAATTATAATAAATATTTTTACGAGTATGGAGTATACACTTGTTTCACAGTAATATGATCTCGGGTAGTAGGGAACCTCAAAGGGGCACCACCCCTTGCCTCATTAGTTATTACAGTAAATTGAAAGGTTGCTTAAAATTTGCTAGCCGATGAGACGTTGTTTGAAAATGATTGCTGCACCCTAATTATTAACGGTAACTTAGATGATAGCAGATTAGATGATCAGTGGTGAGCTCATTAGTAAGTAAATAATGAGTAGTGAGAACTTAGTCGTTATAACTTTGGCGGTACTAACACGAAGTTTCTACTAAAGTTTCCATTGATGGAACTTTAATGATCATTGGTTAATTTGTGTACTCTTCGTAGTCTTAAAGGCTGAATCCAAGAAAGTTGACAAACATGAAGCTGCCTGTCTTGAAAACCAACACGTCTTTGTGCCCTTCGCTTTTGACACATTTGGGGGCTTGCTCCCGATGCAATCCGTTTTTTAGATCGAGTGCAGAAGGTGGTGCAGAGTAACTCTCCTGCGGCCAAGGACACAAGCTTTATATTTAATAGAGTAGGCTTTGCTATTCAAAAAGGGGTTGCGGCGCAGCTTGTTGCCCGTCTACCCGCGCCTCACTTGTAATTCTTGTTGCTTTTAGTATGGTTATAAATGGAAATTATTATTAAAAAAAAAAAAAAAAAAAAAAAAAAAAAAGTAAAAAGTTATAACGTTTGAACTCTTCATTGTGATTGTTCGACCGCTATATAACGAATGGCCTTAACGAATTAATGTAACATTAGTAGCAACACAAGTCTTGAATTAATTATGTTTTTTTACAGAAAGAAATAGGCGTTGTATAGGGAATACCTGGAGTAAGTGAAGTGAATGGCTATTTCACAACTCAATAGATAATACAAATAGGTATATAAGATGATAGGATTCTGTTAATCTTTTGAATTAATAAAGTTAAGAAAAGAATGCAATACAATATGACTAAACGAGGAGATGATGGGAAGCTTAGAGTTTAGAGAGTAGAAGATGGGAAGAAGAAGAAGAAACCAACAGCATTCTAACAATATTCATTCCTACCCTACGCTCTTCATTCTCGTGACTTTATATCAGCTGCTCCTCACTATAACATTCTGGGTTGGGCCTATTTTCTTCTCTTGAATTTGGTTGTCAATTGGGCCTAGATGGGTGTTCATTACAGACTAGGTATTTGTATCAGTATCTATACTACTATATAATGCATTCTAGATGGGCATGAAAGTAATTTTATATTTATCTAAATGGGTATTGTTGTAATTTCTTACTATATGCTAAGACAAATTTAAGACAACTCATTAATACATCTAAACATTTATAAAGGTTGATCTAACTAAATATTTAATGAACTTGGGTTAACTAATTATGTGAGATCATATAATTATAAATATAAGTTTTAAAAAATATAAAGTTTAACATTTTAAAACATATTTTATTCAAATAATATTAATACTAAAAAAAAGCAAAAAGAAAAAAAATATATCATTGTCCCAATCAACAAAAATACTTGTAAATATTTATACAACCAGCATGTATATATTTGAGAAAAAACGTTGTGGAAAAATTATCTAATTTTGAATGTAAAAACTAAAAGTATTATAATTATTTCACTGTTAACTATCAATAAAACAAAATAGCAATAACACCCACCTAAGATATTATTGCCTAAATTGATATCAATACGTTGGAAACATCGCAGTAGAAACCTTATGCTTTACAATTTCCTATTTCACAATAAGCAGATCACGCTTTTTAGTAGATAGATAATTATGCATATTCGTCATATTGTTTTAATCCATCTTATTAAAACATGCCACTTCTTATTTTTTGTAATTTTTAAAAATTAAGAGTATATCTTCTATATATGGGCAAAAGGTAAGAAGGTTTGTTCCTCAAAAAAAAATCTCATAAAACACAACCAAGTATGTTGCATAAAAATTAAAGTTACAAAAAAAAATATTTTTTATATTAAAGTTAATAATATTGTATATATTAGCTAACTACGTATTAATTTCAATATAAATTTCAAGTATTTCTATAACATATAACATGTATAACACTCTATTCAACTTATAGTGCAGCAAAGAGAACCCTTAGGCAACACCTGCAACATGTGAATAGCACCAACCGTCCTCTTAGTGAGAACACATTGACCCCAACCTCCCCCTGCTTCTTGACATAAACATACCCCCACTTTGGTAACGACGATGCGATAGAAGATTCAGAAGGTTCGTGTCAATATACCTACCACACACCTTCAGTATATTGTTCTTCTTTTTATATTTTCACTGATTACATATCATTACTTCATTACTTTGGTACTCCAACTTAGCGACATTCATTGTCACTTGACTTCCCAACCATTAGTAATGAAAAATCAAATAGATCATATAACAACATGCTGGTAGAATCCTCCCACCTTGGTCTCGACCTAAACATGCACCCTCCAGAGCATGATGTTGCTCGTGAACATATGGAAGGTTCATTTCAATAGACCTACCCCACATTTTCCATTAATTGTGTGTCTTTATGTATTTGCCTAACCACATATGATTATTTAGATACTCCAACAGTCCAACCAACCTACATATATTGTCACTTCACTTTCCAAACCTTTGACGGTGCTTCGAATCCTGCAGAAAACAACAGCGGGTTCCTAAGTAATGATCAAATGCAACAACCAAACAACGTGTAATCCCGCCGCAACGCGCGGGTTCCTGCTAGTACCATAGAGTATACACTAACAAAGGTATAAACCCACACTACAAACAACCACTACATGAAACCGATATCGACCATCAAAACATTAAGGTTAGAACAACTTGCCGACTATATTAATATAGCTAAAGACAAAAACATGTGAACACCAACAGCAGTGGCGAAGCTTGAACAAAATTTTCAAGGGGGCCGAAAGTCACGAGACCCTTAAATTAGTGGGGGCGGACTCAGTACGTATAAAATTTTTGGACAAAATAATAGTATATTTACACTAGTGAGCAAAAAACAAAGGGACCGTGGCAACCCCTTGCCTCTTCAATCCTTCGCCCATGACCAACAACATATTCAACATTTGACAAGGTACAACATGTTACAAATGTATTAAAAATGTTATTAGAAAGGTATGTAACTTATAGACCTGTTTATTTTAAATTAGAGTATACGATTTTTTAAGGTATCAATTTGGGTTTAGGACGAATGTTAGAGTAAAAAAAACACATTTAGCCAAAATAGATCTCATTCCCAAATTAAATCTTGTTTCACTTGAACCTGAATAACGGAACTAGGTAATCTAGTTTTTATCGAATAACCTAAGACGTTACACTCAAAAGAGTGTAACGGAACTAGGTAATCTAATTTTTATCGAATAACCTAAGACGTTACACTCAAAAGAGTGTAACTAAAAGAGCTAGACCAGTAATGTTTTTTTTATGGATGATAGCAAATTAAACAAACCATGATGAAAATTTTAACTCATGTAACCCATAGAACAAGTTACGAAGTTCTAAGTCTTCTTATAGACAAATTTACTCTACCTCATAAATACTCATATAGAAAATGAAAACTGTGGTTACTGATGAGCTAGTTTATTTCATACTTTTATAAAAGAAACATTGACATCAAAACGTAACGTACAAGTAACAAGAGAACTCTTGTTACATCAAACGGAACATACAAGTTCTGGTTCTTCCTTCGTTATTTCTTTTGTGATGTTGGTGGCAACGGTGAAGCAACACTCTTCTCTTTCAAATGAGTAGAAGCGTCTGTTGTTGAACGTTTACAATGTTGTTCGGATATTTTCTTTGGTGAATCTGAATGTCCAAATTCCTATACATATCAATGGTAAAGGATTAGTATGTAAAAAATAAATTAGGAAGAGAATATGAAGTGTTTTTGCAAGCAATTGTTTTAAACATCATATGGAGGCGGATCAAATACCAAGTGGACATCCTTGTTCAAGATAAATCAATGGCTAAGGCCATACGGTATGGAGACGGGGCAACCCCATGTCTCTTCACTTTTGCTTGTCTCAGACACAGCTAAGAGATTGTGCCACTTCGTGATTAAATAGGCATATGTTATGACTGAAAGAGAAAATAAAAACCATAATTCTTGGTTTTTTATTTAGTTAATTCATAAAAAATAACATTTATGTACTTTAGTAACTTTTATAAAAGTTATACCATACAACAAAGAATTTTAGTTTTTAGTTTGATCAGTATAGTATTACTATATATTTTAGAAAATTACTTTTATTAGTAGTGTCTATTTTTAAATTTGATGTATTGCACGTATAACAATCCTTAGTTATTATATGTAACTAACTCTACAATATTATTATATATATAATGATAAGCAATTATACAAATAACCATATAACTTACATGTGTTGTGTAGTTTTATACATAATTGTGAGCTGTTAAGAACATGTGGTATGTATAATTACATAGATTCGATACGTTTTGTATAACAGAAAAAATATATATCATTTGAGTTAGCATGATGTCAAGTAATATTAACCGTAAAGGATAATAACTGAACATTTCACACGGATCCAAAGCCATACGAATTACAATGTGTAGAGTATCTCTATTAATCTCAATTAAAAAATCCTGGATCCGCCTCTGATCACCACCTCACAGGTATCCATCCCTCTTTCACATAACTCGTCCGACCCTATCCTTATACACGAACGGGGGCATCCAAAATCCCCAAAAACATGAAATTGGCTAAAAAAACAAAACAAAACACCCATTTTGGATACTCTTAATGTGTATGTGCATATAAGAAACATTATGACAAAAGACATAATTTGGACAATTGTTAATGAAAGGGACGGGTCAAAATAAGCAACCCGGTCAAAATAGATCCAAAACTAGATCTACTAATACTAAGATTCAAAAAAGATATATAAAAAAAGAAAAAAATATATAGAAAGTGAAATTAACATGTAATTTTTGTTCAACCTACCCTCCTCTTGACATGGTTATATTATAGATCCAAAATTCTAAATTATATTCTTAAAACAGATGGAAACATTGAGTTTATAGATAAAAAAAAATGTTACATTAATTACTCAAGATGAGAAATATAATAAAAGCACTATCAAAGTAGATCTAAATGAAATTATTAAAAAAAAAAAAAGACAGGAATTGAAGAGGGAGAAAAGCAACCTTGTCGGAAACAGCAATATTATCGGGCATGGGAGGTGGTTGAAGAACATCGTCTGGGAAGTCAAACACCGACTGGGATAACCTTCGTTGGTGGCGACGGGCTCCTCCATGAGACATTATTATTATTATTATTATTATTGTTGTTGTTTTGTGAGATGGAAGAAAGGTACAGTGAATATCCCATGTGTGAAGAGAAAGGTTGTATTTATACACACTTTTGAGTAGTGGAGGAGGAGTTAAAGTTCCACTGGTTAACTGCCAACATTGTCCGTTTTTTATAAAACATTTTTTATCCGCTATCCGTTTAAAAGATTTCATGAGTGTTTAGACCGCTCACATTGGGTTTTTTTTAAAGGTTAATCTTTCGGACTTAAACCTAAGACCTCTCGCAATCTATGTGTTTTAAAGGTTTTGTCTTTGCCAATGACCACCAGCCCATTGGTAACCACTCTCATTGAGTCATTGGTGATGTTAGATTAGTATCATGGATGAAAATAATATTAAAAAAAAACTCAAAAGATTGCAACATCCTCACAATTCGGTTGTGATGAAAACCTTGGTTGCAACCCAAATAAACCCTTACTAACTTAATTACTTAAATAACTTATAATATTCAAGTTTAACAAAAAAAAAAAAACTAAATACACTGTATTTCTTAACTTTTTTTAGAACATCCCGATATAAATTTTATTAAAAACCGAGTTAGTTTAAAAAACCATTTACAAATGGAAGATTTTCATTAAATTACGAAATAAACCAAGTTACATCTGGATAATGGGTAAGCGAGCAACAAACTGCGCCGTTATCCCCTTTTGAATCGCAAAGCCTATTCTACTAAATACAAACCCTTGGTTCCTCGGGCTTTGCGAATCACTGTGGACCACCTTCTGCACCCGCTCCAAAAAGCGAACTGCCCCAGGGGCTAAGGATCCAAAAGTATCGAAGGCAAACGGAATGAACACATGTTGATTCTCTAGACATGCTGTCTCGTGCTTAGCAACCTTCCTAGCTTCCGCCTTCAATACCGCCTGTCCCGGAACGAATCCACTATCTCTCAGCCCCACTAGTGGGGACACCCCAGTGAGGTCAACACACGCGTGCTTACCCCCCGCCCAGCCAAACACAAGGACGTCCGCAGGACGCAGGGTAGATCTTCCCTCTCGTGGGTCAGTTTAAAAAAAATATTTTTAGATTGTGAATGTGTGTTAAAGTTGGGTTGTATAGATGGAAGAGAGAGAAATTTTTTTTTTTTAAATGATGGGTTGTTAATTAGGATGGTCTTAGTAAACTACAAAAGAATATATATTTTTATTTAATAAGTTGTTCGTTGTTATAAAAGAATATTTGGTTAGTTTTACTTGACAAATTATAAATTACCATTTCTTGTTTGGCCACAAGGTGTTGTCATTCTCAAGGCTTCATGGATCGTGAAGTGACATGGCACTTGTGGGCTGTGGCTAAGATTTACACACCATCCTAGCATGATGAACATGGTCGTGTCATGAAGGTGGTAGAAATCTCCATGATGACCAAGAAGGAAGGAGAGAGAAGGGATATTGATGGGTAGGTGAAACCAAGGGAGAGAGATGATGGGAGTAGTGATGTGTAGTGACCACACCCCGTGTTAATGGAACATATAGATGGTGAAAGGGAGTACAGGCGTGGCGTTGAGATTGTGATCACTAGATCAATGATGGTCACTCCACTAGTGGTCACACCCCATAACGTAAGAAAACTAGCACTCTCCTTACTTGAACGCTTAATAAAAGAAATAATGTTATGAAGGTTTTAACTTTTTTTTTTGAACGTTAAACTTCATTAAAAAAACACCCCCGAGGGCTCTCCAAGGCAGAGAACCACACGGCAATTACATCAAGTTATTACAAACGTTCTCCAATCATTCCAATCTATCGTACCCTTTTTATACCGAGACCTATACCATAAGTAACCCAGAGCTTTAATGTTAGATACAATCATAGCGACATTAACCTCCTTGTTGTTAAATTGTTTCTCATTCCTAGACTTCCAAAGGCACCAGCAAGTCAAGATCACCAATCCGTAAACGGCTTGCTTCCTATTAAGCGACCCATCCGCCTGTTTCGCCATCTCAATGATGTCACTAAAAGAAAAGAAGAAACCATTGGGGATATTACACCAGGAACAAATGGCCTCCCACACACCGCTCGCAACAAAACAAGCCGTGAAAAGATGATCCGTTGTCTCCTCGGTATCGCCGCACATAACACACATAGAATCTCCAGAAATGATATTTCTTCTCGAAAGAGCTACCTTGGTCGGAATTTTATCCTGATTTGCCCTCCACATAAAAAGATTGCACTTATTCGGGATCCACGTACACCATTTAAACACATTACCATTAGTCCGCGAACCTCCTCTAACAACCACTTCTTCGTCTCTTTGACCGAAAATACCATCGCCCCATCTCTATTCCATGCCCATTCGTCATTTTTATTCATAATGCGGACATCGGCAAGAAGACGATGAACTTCCAGAAGCTCAAAAACTTCCACTTCGGAAGAAGGATAAACAACCCAACTCCAATTAATCAACCCGCCTTCCGAAACGCCTTCAATCCGATCCTGAACCGAACACCATTTATCCGCATCCAATCGAAAAATATTAGGAAATAAATTCCGCAGAGGAACCTCGTTAACCCACGGGTCTATCCAAAACTTGATATTCGTGCCTCTACCGACAACCCCTCTGATCATGCTTATAAACTGATTCCCGTGCACTTTAAGTCGAAAACCAAGTTTAACCACTTTAGCCCACGTACCACAAATACTAGAATTGACCGGAAAAGCGTCCCACCTTCTCCTAGTAATATGTATAGCATCAATCGTTTTACGCCACAAAGCATTGCTCTCAACTTTATATCTCCACAACCACTTTAAAAGAAGCGCATTATTCACCACCTCTAACTTGCTGATCCCCAAACCACCATCCTCCTTGGGTCTAGTGACAATATCCCAAGCCACCCAATGAGTCTTCCTAATCTCGTCACTACCGCCCCAAAGAAATCTCTTCATAATACCTTCAAGAGAATTAATAACTGCCAAAGGCGCCTTATATAAAGAAAAATAATATGTCGGAAGGCTTTCCAAGACTGATTTTATCAAGATAACTCTACCTCCCATAGACAAACTGTTGGCCCTCCACTTGGACAAACGATTTTTAAAAACCGTAATAACAGAATCCCAATTATTGATACGGCCCATATTAACTCCAACAAGAATACCCAGGTACTTAAACGGGATAGAACCCATACGACAAACGGTTACTAGGTATGTAACTACTATTTGGCAAAGTTCAACTTTATTGAACATGTTCGTGTTTGGTAATATCTATTCATAGGTACTTGCAACAAGATGCTGAAATAATTGATACACATCGAAAAAATTAAATAAGAAAGTTCAGTTAGTTGACTTTTTGAATTTAATAAAACATTGACCTTGAGATAGGGTTGTGTAGAGGTTATCTCCAATGCATTGGGATTCCTTTTGAATTGCTTAAATAATATTGCTTCTCAGTTCTCTGATTCCTATTAAAGATACAATCATCAATCCAAAAATAAAGTATAATATGATTAAGTTGTATTTTCAAATATTAAATTTGTATTTTTAAATATTAAAATAGTTGTATAAGATCAGTTATATGAATACTTTATCCTGATTTTTTTAGCATCAAATCTTGGACATCAAAAATCACTGTTAAAAGTGAAAATGTTTTTTTTTTTATTTATTTATGCACAGCGACTTTTGTATCTTTCTGGTTCTTGCATCTTACCTGTTTTCGACGTTCAATGTATCTATTCCCAAATAATATAAAGGAAAATAATAATTTGTTGTAGCATGGAAGTTGGTTTTGTTTGAACATGTAACGAATGAGTACAGAATGAAAATGAAAACGAGGTGGGGTTAAGGTGTTTTTTCCATGTGATATGTGTCGTGTTGGTAATTTTTAACATCATTGATGTGGTTTTGGTACAACTGAATTTACTTGTGGTGGAAGGTGCGCTTCAGGCTAGTAGTCTTGACCCAACCACTCATGTAGTGACATATCAAATATAAGCCAAAATACTACGGAACCACTAAATCACTAACAGCGCTTCAGGTACAAAACATACCTACTTTTTTTTCATGTTAAAACAAATAAAAATTTAATAAAAACACATTTATATATAAAACATAAATATTATACACTAGATAATTGCCCGCGTTACACGCAGTTTACCAACGTACGATTATTTGGAGTAGTATAACGTATAAGAAAAAGTAAAGTAGAAACATTTTATTAAAATTTAAAAGCAACGAATACACAGTTATTCAAATATCGCTAAAAATTTCCTTATAAACAACATTTTTTGTTTTAGTCATCACTTTCCCATCAGCATCCAGTATAAGTAACTTCACGCCTGCCCTGCTTTTAACTCTTGATAATGCGACATAAAGCTGGCCGTGTGAGAATACAGGATTTCTTAAATACAATCCAACCTTTGATAAAGACTGTCCTTGGCTTTTATTGATGGTCATTGCAAAACATACGCTTATTGGGAATTGACGCCTTTGGAACTTTACTGGAATCTTGATATCAGATGGTATCAAATTTATTCTTGGAATAAGAGTTTTGGTACCAATGTTTCCACCTGATATGATCTCGGCTTCAATAACACGCTTTGCAAGTCTGGTGATTCGTAACCTCGTTCCATTGCACAAACCATTTTGTTGATCTATGTTTCGCAACAACATGACGGGTACACCGACTTTAAGTGCTAAACGATGGTTAGGTAACCCAGAAATTTTTAAACCATTAAGGACATCAGGAGAGTATAAGTCTTCCTGTGAACGGTTATTACCATTCTCAATCTGACATATACTATCAGAGCTCAGATACTCGACTTCATCTCCAGGAAACAATGCAAGAAGCCTTTCATTTATATCATGTACGACTTCATTTGTAGGTGCAAGTATTGCTCGTTCCCCAAAGTAATCCTTATCTTTGTAAAGTTGGATAAGTGAAGGGTAGACGAAGTCAATTAATCTAGAAATCGGATCTGATGTACCCTTAATAAGAAGATCATCTGGAATTTCCACATCAAACTCATCATCATGAATTGACTCACCAACTTTACCCTCACCTAATTCAAGAAGCCAGTTTGCAAATGCCTTTGTTTCATCGGATTCAGACGTGTTGTTACCTAAAGTTAACCTCATGTTTTTTGTTAAAGTGAGGACTTTGCAACTATTCCAAATAGGAGAAGAAGTTATTGATGCATTTAAAATATCTCTTCTACTACCGTTTGGAACAACCGGAAGGATCTGTCTAAAATCACCACCAAAAACCATAACCTTACCACCAAAAGGCAAATCAGAATTAGGTGAAGAATTTGACTGCAGGACGTCTTTCATTGTACGATCAAGTGCCTCAAAAGCATGCTTGTGAATCATTGGAGCTTCATCCCAAATAATTAACTTAGTTTGCTTCAATAAATCAGCAATATCACTATTGGGCTTTATACCGCACAATGATTGTTCAGTAACATTCAAAGGTATACGAAACCTAGAATGCGCTGTCCTTCCACCAGATAACAGCAGAGAAGCAATACCACTGGATGCAACGTTCAAAACAATTTGTCCTTTAGATCTTATGGCAGCAGACAACGTTTTCCATAAAAAGGTTTTACCAGTTCCTCCAAAACCATAAACAAAGAATAGCCCACCTTTGTTACCATCAACCGCATGTATGATTTGATTAAAAATTGAACGTTGCTCATCAGTTAAAGAACGTGAATAGGTATGAAATTCCTCAGCCAACGTACTTACTTGATAATTCAGCTCATCAAGAATCAAACGGTTATTTGCAGATGATATGGAATCATTATCAGGATAAGGCATAGAAGGAAACCTACGCAGGCTTGAGTTATTCCGAAGCAATTGTTTCTCAATTTCAAGCAACGTAAGGTTCTTTATTTGTTCATCAGGAAGAGACAAACCTAAAAACAAAAAAGTTTGGACCATTCAATTTAAAATAAAAGGGACATTAAAAAAAATTATTTCATTAAATTTCGAAATTAAAATTTGTTACCTTCAATTTGGAATACGTCTTCGTGTCTACGCATAATACCATCTGACAGATACTTCCATGATTTTTCCCAAACATGCTCAGGTCTAGATAAGGTATTAGAAAGCAACATCATCGCAAACAAATTACGAAGACAATATCCAGAACCGGTATAATGAGCCTCTTCAATAGCTTCTACATATTCTTTGTCATCGTCTAAGAGGCCAAGAGCATAACATGCATCACGAAATGTTGGTAAGATTTCTCCATTGACCGTTCTTATCTCCTCAAATGATCTAGGGCCTTTTACTTTATTTAGAAGCACTCTCAAAAAATACGCCTCGCCCATAGATGGATTAACCATGTGAACACGACCAATTGCCTTACCCATCTTTCGAAAGTCCCATTTTTTTTCTTCCTCTTTCCAGACAAATTTACTTGGGATTTCAATGTAACTTAGTTCACGTGCCACAGCTTCGTTTCGGTTCAGTTCCATCCATTTTAGAAACATTGTGGCAGCCACCGTTGGTTTGTCGAGCACATTTTGAATATTTTCTTTTGGACCATATACAACACTTTGCTCACCGGGCAAATGAAATGGAAGCCTTATAACTGGAGGGTATCTATAATGCACTTCATTTTTAAATATTCTCCACGAAGCTTCACATGCTGAAAGGAACCTACAATCAAAATGTTTTTTGATTTCATCTCTTTGCATCACTTCTTCACCTTCTCCATTATCTTCGACAAAAGCAACTTTAGCCATATCAGGTCCTTTATTAATGTATTTAAATAAATACTTAATTGAAGCGGCCTGGTTACACCATTCAACATTGATATGAGCTTGGTAACGCCTTAAAAGTTTTGCATTATAAGGGACCACATGTCTATTGTCTAACGTAGCAGTTCCTTTTTCAACAAATATCCCTGACTCTCTTCTTCTATAAACCGGATATCCATTTGAATCTAAAGTTGAAGCAGGAGAAAACTTCTTTGGAAATTTCTTGGAGCACTTACCGTCAAGCATGCACGGACAGTTCGGATATACACGCCCACATGGTCCATGCATCATAAAGTCACTCACAAGACTAAACAACTCCGGATCAAGATTCTTATCAGGGATTTCAGCCGAAACAAAACGATCAACGTGTTCAATTGTGGGTAGCTTACTGGCTTCTTTAAGAAACAAACAGATATGAGCATGGGGCAGTCCACGTTTTTGGAACTCTATAGTATAGACAGCTGAAACATAAAGTAAAACAATATAATAAAACACGTTACTATTTAGAAACAACAAATAAGAATTGTATTAGTATAAATGAATAAAGATGCTAATATATGAATATATATTGGAGGTTTTTTTTTTGGTAATCAATTTTACCTGCTGAAGTTTTGCCCAATAGTGCTTTTTCACGTAAATCTTTCATGATTGAGTCTAGCTTAACTTTGAATAGTCTAGCTAAAATATCTGGCCTGTCTTCTGGATTTGTCTTCTTGTCTTTAAGAAACCGTCTAATTTCAGGCCATTTTGGATTGCATGTGATTGTAATAAAAAAATCAGGGTATCCATGCCTTTTACAAATAGCCATTGCATCAAGATAATTTTCCCTCATGTAGCGTGCACCACCAGTAAAAGAAGAGGGTAAAATCACAGGTGTCCCTACTTTTGCCAAGTCAGTAGGTCCATTTTGGTTCAACGTTTGAAGATTAGTATAAGTTTCACACCTAAGTTTACTTTGCTGGAAACGGACATAAAATAAGCGCTCACTCTCAATCATTGTATAAACGTCAACCAAAAACTGTTGAAGAAGCCGCCTAGCATTCAAAATCAATGAGAACTTACCAACTCTGTCCTGAATATGATATGCAAAATACTCTCTCATTGAACACTTTGAATCCACCTTCTTTTTAGATTTCCTCTCTTCCCTATGTGGTATATCAACCCTATAACAATCTTCTCCAAAGGGAATAAGCAATGGATACTGCAAGGCTAGATACGACGGATGAAGTTCAGATATACGCTGAAGTCCCTCTGATCTTGATTCGACGACAATATCTCTATTGTCAAGCTGCTCATCATTGTCTGAAAAAATAAGAGCAGCGATTTCTGACGAAGTTGGTAGGTTGTATGTTCGGCCATCTTTAGTTCTCCTACCAATAAGACGCAACTTAAGGGTAACTTCTGGATTTTCATGAAATCGATCCCGTACACTCCTATAACTTTTCACAAGCGCATTATTTGAGTCTAACATCGACTTCAGGTACTGAATGATTTCAATGTCAAGGAGGTCAGAAATATCCTTACACTTTTCCTTTTCCTTACTGAAAAGAATGAAAAAAAAAAAAATTAATACATTAAAATTTATATACAGGGCTAAAAAAAAGTAGAATAAAATTTGTAGAATATTACCTATAAATGTTTTTTCGGTTTGAAACTTCATTTTCAGTGTCATATATATATAACTGCGAAAACTTCGGTTTCGAACCATCATAAGGAAGAAGACCACCCATCGTGTGATAATTCTCACCACTTATTCTGTATATGAAGGGAGCCTTTCCACTATTGATATTTGAATCAACCTTCCCTCCCATTGAAGTAAAACAAAACATAGAATTGAAGCGGCGAATGTGCTTTAAGAAATATTTGCTCTTTAATTCTATGTTCTTGAAAAGGTTCTGATAATCTGAATTGCTCTCTTTGAAATCTGGAAGTTGTACCTTTCCATAACCACAACATAGCAAATAGGTTGTTTTTCCACAAACATTTACGCTTCTAATAGCTTCTGACCTCCACAACTTTGCATTACACATTTGACATACAACGGTTTGATCACCATGATCCAGATAATCTTGCAAACAGAATAAATAAAATAAAATTAACTTATAAAACAAAAAAAAGGCTTTTAAATGTTTTGTAAATTTAATATTTACCTTTAGAGACACCCTTAAATTGCAAGCCTTCAATTGTTTGAGGTTCCACATTTTCTTCGTCAGATAAACTAACCATTCGGATAGGTGAGATGCAACGTCGATTATTCCTTGATGTATTAATCGGTTCTCTTTGAGCAGAAGATGATGCAAGTGAGACCGTATTAACATCAGTAAGTCCACCTGTAATTAATAATAACATTTAAAAGTTAGTATTAATAAGATTCAGAAATTCATTACATTAATCGACACAAAGCAAATTGTACCAGATGGGGTTGGATAAGTAGGAGTTCTTAGCGTGTCATCATTTGAACACTCATGTGCAACAGTGGGTTGTTTTCGAGGTCTACCAACAGAACCAACTTTACGTCTTTTTGAATCTAGTTGTGCTTTTCTAACGTTTCGTAACTCTGTAGATTTTTGTCTTTGGACTTCAGCCACGGAAACTATGGATAAAAATAATATCAGGTTGTATATTCAATAAACGTTTAATGTTTAAATAAAGGACTAATGTAAAAATAAAACGTGTATAACATAGTATTATGATACCGTTTGTAATATTGGACAAAGGAGTTCTTTGTGTGGAACCTAATAATACATAATGAAATAACAAAGAGAAAGTGTTAGAGTAAAAAATTTGTCATCAATTTAAAAAGTAAAGGTATCGAATATTTAAATGGCATACAAATTTATTACCAGAGAAGGATGCATTAAATGGGTTGTTGAAGGTTGATCTAAAGGATGGCATATCGATTGAAACTAAAGTACTTCTGGATGTTGATGAGTTTGAATTTTGACATTGATTAGCATTGAGTCTCATAGAATCCATTTGTAGTTTTCTGGATTTTGGACACTCCGTTGCAATATATTTATTGACTTCAATCGTAGAAACAACGTATGAAATAGTATTAGTTTTTATAATGAAATCAATAAGAAAATAGGATATTCGTATACAGTGAAACATGTAGTTTAAATAAATAAAAATAACATTTGATAAATTAAACAAATGATTTTGTTGCAATTGTCCTATAAAAAAAGACGAACAAATAAAATTTACTTAAATTGTAAATGTGGAATGGTAGTTAAGACTGTATAGAAATACTTAAAAGTAGAAAGTGTTATTCGTTGATTTACCTGGTGTAGAAACATTCAATGTACTTTGGAAAGATGAGCTTTGATGAATATAATGGTTGGAAGTTTCAACGGAGTAACGATTAAATATTGTAGTTGGCGGCACATTTTGAATTCCATTATTATGATTGTTCACCTTGCATCTCTTTGCATCCAGTTGTAATTTTCTATATCTACGACACTCGGCCGCGTGCCTAACTTTTTCTTCATGGGAGATAACTATGAAGAATTACGTATTAGTTACATAAGTAAACGATAATATAAATAAAGACATATATAACTACGAAATAAGTGTACCGTTTGAGATATTAGATAATGGCGTTCGTTTGTCATCACCTTATAAAAAATCGAAAAATTAGATGACAAATTAAAAATAATAAAATTATAAATACATTGTATATTTATGCCAAAAAAATTACCATTCGAACTGTTAGAGAGTCTTTTACGTCCCATTTCAACTAAAAGGATGCAATTCTACATAAAATGCATTATAAGAGTTTAACAAAATATAAACAAACTTAAAATTATGGATGATAGGTTTATATATATATAAACATTCAACGATACATAATACTTATCTAACAATATATTATAAATCAACATAAAGTACGAATCATCATGTTATGCGAAAATATGTAATATTGAAATTAAAGAATTACATACCTTCATCTTCTTTGATGGAACAGTAGAGAAAAAACATGTAGATAAACATGTTCTACGAAAACATGTAATATTGAAATAAAAGAATTACTTACCTTCAACTTGTTTGGTAGAAAGTAGAGAAAATATAAAAAAGCAAAGATGAACTCTTGAATATTTGAGTCTTCTGATTTGTCTGTAAGACTGAATGGATTCGTTTATATGAAAGGTGTTGGTTTGATTTATAGTAGTAGGGTTTTATAGATTTTTAAAAACAGAAAAATTCTAGTCAAAACTGTTTTAATATGGTTAATTACTTACCATATTTAAATGAATTTCAATATTTGAATTTTTTGGTGTAATTACGTTCAAATTTTTCGAAAATTTTAATATATGGACATGTATAGGTTTTTATTTTTAGCAAGTGTGTAATTACAAAGATTTTGTAATTAAAAATGTTTATTAATAAGCTTAAATACTTACCATTATTAAAGAAATAGTATTTGAATTTTAAAGAAAACGAAAAAGTCAACTTAATTATTATTAGTATTTATTATGTTTTTTTTATTAAGTATGTAATTAGAATACAATTGTTTAAAGTAACTGTACTATAGCAACTTTGTAATTTTAACATAATCTTTAGTTATAATACTTAGAATTTTATATTAAACTAACTAAAAAAAACGTTTTTTAAAAAAGTAATATAATTAAGTATTACTCATATTTTGTTGAATAATTTTATGGAATGTATTAGAACTTTATGTTTGATAAATTGTTTGAAAAAATATAAATATGATAAAAAAATGTTAATTATATATAGGTGGACCTATGAATAATGTTATGATTCTTATAGATAATTCAACGTAACGTATAAATAATTAAAATTTATTCAACAACGAACAATTATTTGCCAAAAGGTAAGGAAAAAAACATAAATGTTCAAACCAACAACTAATTCAAATGAAAAATAGTAGCAAACATCAAACAAACCATAATAAAAACCAAATTGTTTCAAACCATAAACAAACATTCAGAAAAAATCCCCAAAAAAATAGCAAACAAACGGATAAATGTTCTTATTTTTCAAGCTTTGGGATCAACAGGGGGATCTCAACTGATTTGTCGGTGCAAACTTTCTTATCACCCTTACGCACTTTGGTAGTAGACTCACTTGCATCATCTTCTAGACCGTAAACTTTGTCGAGGCTACGCTTCACTTCCTGCTCGTCATGGACCAGACTAACTCTGCAAGATGATTCTGGAGTGTTGTTATCTCCAACAGAATCCTACAAAAGTAAATGAAAGGTTTAATGTTTGATAATAGTAGCAATTTAAATTAAATTGCGGGAGTGATTTAATAGGTGAAAAGAACCTTAAGAGAGATTGCATTTTGTGTAGACGATTCAACTCCATCCAAGCTTTCAAATCCAGGTTGATCCACCTAAAAACATTAAAGGATTTGTATGTGTCACATTATATAGTAAAACAATAATAAATTTTTATAAAAGCAACCTATAAAGGAATATAGGATGGGAATAAAAAACCTGAATATCGGAGAACTTTTGTTCTAGTGAAGAAAGTATCGATGACTCATTTGTAAACTTGCGTATACTATATCCGTCTAGGTGCTTGTCAATATTGAATTGACCCACCTTTATTTTGAACGCAAACTTTTTGTCTTCAAGATCACGAAATTCAGTTGGAGTTGTTTTTTCTTCACCAGAAACCTTAATAACAAATGACATAAATAATATAAAGCAAAATAACTAATTTGTTTTGGACAGAGTGTAAACAACTTACTTGCTTAGATTTTTCTAAAAGTTGCATTGCTGACAATCCCAGCAATTTCTTTGCTTCACGATCAAATAAAGTAAGGGATGTAATACCAGTAAAATCCTGAACCCTTAAAGGTACTCTGAACCTACATTTACAAATTACAAAATATTATTAAACAAATTTAATACTGTTTTACTTTAAGATGTACATATTTAAGATAAAGCATACACTGGATCAGCAGAGACGATGTGCTTTGGACATTCTCTATTGGGGCAAACTAACACCTGTTTAAACGAAGTAACATCTGTTTCTTCATTATCATCAGGTAAACTTAAGGTCGGCTCCACCTTGTGATTACAGTGCTCACATCCCAAATAATACCACTCATCTTTATCATCGACACCCTTAATGGTTCCAAGAACAATGACCTGTTTGTTCACCTACAAAAGAAACAGGAATTGGTTAAAAATGAATTTTAAAAAAAACTTGTATATAATGATATGATAAATCAATTGAATCTTACCTCTGTTATCAAAGGAAGATCACGAATAGTGCTGAAAGGGGTTTTATTCAAGAATTCATCATTAATATTCATACTACCAGACAATCCAAGAGATCGTTGCACAGACGATGATTCCGTAGATAAAAACTTTTCAATATAACTATAAGAATAAAAAAATTAATATAACATCTATATAATAAGTCAAATATTTAGATATATGTAAATAATTACAGGATAATTTAAACATATCACCTTTTCTTAAAAGCACGAATATCGTCAATATCTTCGTTGATAAACAGGCGAGTTATATTGAACCCATTTTGCAAACTTACATTACCTAAAAAAAAATAAAAAAGCAAGCGTTATTTTTTTAAAAAAAGTAAAAAAAATGTCAATCGTAATACAAATTGCAAGAAATGACAAACCTTTATAATTGGTAAAGCTACCAAACTGAACAATAAGAACTACATGGACTTCAGCTTCGTTCTGCTTGATGTACTCAAACATCTGCTCACTATATTCATCCCACAAAGAACATGACATTTTTACCCCACTACATACAATACATTTTTTATTAGAGCATGCATAAATTCCAAACATTTCTTCCAAAGTATTAATCGTACAAATGAGAAATGAATATATGATGAAAGATTATGAGATAATAAATTATGAATGGGAAAAATGAAACACATACTCTAGATCAATCAAGAGTAGGTTCATTTTCATTTTCAATCCAGCTTTTGTTTCGATAGGCTCGGGTGGACTCCATTCTTCAACAAAGCCAATGAAATCTAAAATATTTAAAATGTTATCTCAACTAATAAATAAGAAGACAAATTAAAAGAATAAAAATATATAAAAGATTAAGGCTTCGAAAACTACCAATCCTTTGTTCTTGCGAAAGGTTACCAGACTTAATAGACTCAAAAGAAGAGAAATTAAAACCATATTGGCTACCATCAAATCTGTTACACTTTGTAAGATTTGTTTCAAAAGTAAAAGATAATATGTCATTTTTAGAAAAGTGTTTAACAGATTTGTTATCCGCTAGTTGTGGTCTATAGATATAATATGATTCATTTTCACGTAGAAATTTTTCATGCTTCTTCATGTATCTATTCCACACAATCGCTTGCATTTTAGAACCCTGCGTAAAAAAATGTAATTAGAAGACATTATTTGACCAGAAAATATTAAATGGAGTTTTGGTAACATATATGTGACAAATGAATTGATGATATAAAATCTAACCTGTTCATCCATAACAACCATATCAATGGCAAGAGTTTCACCTGGTGTCTTTCGATTTGCTCTCTTCCAAAGCCTAAGTACCTTAACTTTGATTGTGTAATTACTCAGCCGCCATGTTATGTCATTCAAAAATGTTACATTATTTGGATCCATCTGCCTGCACGTGTGTAATAGTTATCACAAATAACTGCGAACAAAAATATGTTAGTACTCGTGTGATATATAAATAAAAATGTAAGAACCTAAAGTAGTATATACTACCTGCGAAATGTAGAAGAAAAAAACTGAATTAAGTTCGAAAAATTTCTACATGTATATATAATTTGGTATACCAATTATAAATAAGGAAGAAATGTTTAATTTTTGGTATTGATTATATAAATAGAAACAAAATATGAAATGCCAATCTAATTGATTAAGTTTAAAGGTTTCCATAATACATTTTCAATCAAATTAAGTGGTCAAAGTTTCCGAAATTATGAAAATAAAAGTTATTTATTAAATCTTATTGTAAAAAATTCAAAGACTAATTTTTTGTCTATACAAAAATCTTGCTTGTCAAATTAAAAGTTTTTTAATTTGTAAATTATTAATTACTTGTGATTTTAAAATAAAGAGAAAACGTTTAGTTTTGTTTTAAAATTGTACTGGATAAATTTAACATTTTCAAATAAAACGGTTGACTTTGTTAATAAGCATTCAACAGGTAAAAACACACCAATGTATGTAACCACTAACAGTTAATCACAATACAAAAAACAACCAAACTAAGGTGGTAACAGTTACACAGCAACACAATTTTAAGAGGAAAAAGTCAACGGCATAAATTTGGATGTAAAAAAAGATAAATTATAGGTTGATTGAAAGCATAAAAAGTAGTCAAATTATACATTGTTAATTGATTGTCTTTCCAAAAATCTTGTTTCTCAAGATAAAACGGTTTGATTATGAAAATTATTAATTACTTGTGAGTAAAAAATATTCAATTTCAGTTATAATTTTTTTTTAAAATGTTATTCCAAAAATTTAATATTTTCAAATAAAACGTTTGATTTTGTTAATAAGCATTCATATGTGTTTAAAAAAAAAGAATATCATAAATCTATTTCTCGTTAGACATATCAACAGGTATAACAAACCAATCTATGTAACCAATAACAGTTAATCACAATCCCAAAAACAACCATACTCTAGTGCTAACAGTTACACAGCAACACTATTTGACCAGAAAAAAGTCAACGCCATAAATTAGGATATTTAAAGACAAATCGAATATAGGTTGCTTGAAACCATAAAAAGTAGTCAATTACACATCGTTAATTGATTGGCTTTCCATAAATCTTGTTTGTCAACATAAAACGGTTTGACTTTGAAAATTATTAATTAATTATTTTTTTAAAATATTAAAAAACATGTATAAGTCTATAAAAATGGAAAGTATTAAAACTTGGGACTTTTTCAAAAAAAAAGTCAAAGTTACGAAATATTAGAATGTTAATAATGAGAATGACAAAACTTAATGTAATGTAATTTACCAATTTTAAGTTTTAATAAAAAAATTTTAAAAAGTCAATTTGTAAAAAGTCAACCACTGTATTGTTTCAAAAACCATAAGACTGATATATTTTTTAAAATTATTAATTAATTATGTTTTTAAAATATTAAAAAACATGTATAAGTTTAAAAAAATGGAAAGTATTAAAACTTGGGACTTTTTCAAAAAAAAAGTCAAAGTTACTAAAATTTAGAATGTTAATAATGAGAATGACAAAACTTAATGTAATGTAATTTACCAAATTTAAGTTTTAATAAACAATTTTTAAATAGTCAATTAGTAAAAAGTCAACCACTGTATTGTTTCAAAAACCATAAGACTGATATATTTTTGAAAATTATTAATTAATTATGTTTTTTAAATATTAAAAAACATGTATAAGTTTATAAAATCTATAGTTGTCTAAATTTTAATTCTCATTATGGCAAATAAATCATATTAACCATATTTACCTATTGCTAAAAAAACATATTTACCAAATTATTGCTAACTATTAAAACATAGAAGATCATATGTCGTAAATACAAACCATAAGACTGATATATTTTTTCAAAACACATATCAACACAAAAAACAAATCAATGTATGTGACCGCTAATTAATCATCATCCAAAAAACGACCATAACCATAGTGTTAACAGTTACCCACAACCACTGTATTGTTTCAAAAACCACCACGACTTAGGACCAAAAGTATGCGATTTATATCCAAAAAACTACCCACTGAATCCCATCCTAATTACCATCAACCCTAACTACTTTAGAGAGCTTGAACAGACCTCGTTTTTCAAACCAACGGAAATGCACCTGATCACCAGCCTGCAAATCATTGTCAGCAACAAAGACAGACATACCTTTGATGTAAAAACGCTTACTCGATCCCCTGTCTTCAATACCTACAGAGACACCCCAGCTATTTTGCTCAGCATCCTTAATTGTCAATGAGCGCGGCCTGTTCAAGCCGTTGTCCTTCGCCCATTGTGTCTTCATCCGCTAAAACAAATAATCATACATGAAATTTGTTATAAAACGGTTTATTTAGCATCAAAATGATTATAACAGATTGCTTAAACATATAATACTTACAAAATGCCTGTCAACAACAAAAACAACTGGAACGGCCCAATCTTCTATATCGTCAACATCTTCATCCGATCCAGATTCATCATCATCAGTTTCCATATCATCATCATCTGAATAGTCTTCTCCATCATCATCATCAGAAACCACAGCTATTTCCTCCTGATTAATTTGGTCATCCTCGGGCTGTTCAACGTCCTCCCACAACTCCGGAGGCAGGGCCAGCTTGTTTTTTTCAAAGATGGACAACTCCAATGTTTTCTGTTAATTTTACAATGAAACACATGAAAGGTGTACAAATTAATGATATAAATCTCAAACAAAATTAATGATATTTTTTGAAATTTCAAATCGACAAACAAACCTCGTTGTAAATTTGAAACACCATCAGATGATCCGCTGTTATGTTAAACCTCTGTTTCATGTACGGCCATCCCTGGGTAATGAAAATCTCATGACCATCGTATTCAAGTTGGATCTGGAAAACATGCCCTGCAAAGAAGATGATTTTCCAGCATACTGTTATGATTATGAACATCAAAATTTTAAAAAGTCTTATTATCTAACAATATATTATATACATGATATTACCTGGAAATGAGCTAACCATAATCGGTTCCATAGGAGGGTTTCGATTGTACAAACCATGATGAACGAAGGCACTTATATGCTGGAAAGTTGAAAAACAATGTTGAAACATTAGTACATATTAATGTATTTAAGGCGTTATGTCATGTTTATACACATCATTTAAAAAACATACCAGCCGATTCAGATCACTGAGTGGGTCATCAAGTTTGCAGTAGAAATACTTGCCCGGTGCAGCTATGGCATCCTGATGGAAAGTATACATATTAAAACAGTTGAGCATTTCTTCGTACTCAAACACAAAGTGACAACCACTTGGGTAGTTTAGCGTTGTAATCATGTGCTTCCACCCATTGTAAAAAAAACCACTTCCCAGCGATATTCATCACTTTAACTTCGAATGATCTCTGATCCAACGTATGAATTCTGGTCATGCCAGTAGGGAATCCATACTTAGAAATCCATTCCTTATAATCTCCGGGCAACGCCTACAAATCAATACAAAAAACAGTTGATTATAAACTAATCTCTTGGATTTTCAGTTAATAAACATTATACATCCGAATATTGTACAGTGATCAATGAAAATATTCTAACAACCAACAGAGTTTTAACGCATAAGAAAGGTCGCTTACCATACACACACGTTCTCTGCCCTCTGATTTAACCCAAAATCCATAAACCATTCTGAGACGACCTTTAGAGCAACTGTATTATCAGTAAAAACATATTAAAACATGATACCATATAACTGAAATTGAATCATTTGATGAATACATAAGTGCCAAATCTGTATTTTATTAAAACCTATTCAATTTTGAAAACAGATTAATTTTGGAAAAATCCCAAATTGAAAACTTTATATAATCGAGTCATATTTTTTGATGTTCATACAAACTTGATTAAAAAAAAACAACAATCTAATCTTCGGAAAACCAAAGTTTGACCTAACATCATCTATTTACATCAAAAATAAAACACTGTGTTAGTCCATCAAAATCCATTCAAGAACCCTAATCAAACAATCAAAAAACCTAATCAAACAATTGAAAACTTTATATAATCCAGTCATATTCACAATGTTCATACAAAGTTGATTAAAAAAAAATAAGAATCTAATCTTCTGAAAACCAAAGTTTTTCAGAACATCATCAGTGTAAAATCAAAATAGAAAACACTGTTTGAGCACAACAAAATCCATTCAATAAACTTATCAAAAAATCAACAAACCTAATCAAACAATCAAGAACCCTAATTAAGGGCAAACGAAGGTTTTCTTTGTCGTAACATAAACACAACAATGGAAACATAAATAATCAAATCAAAACAGGGAAAAAAAAAAAGACTCAATCGACAAAGAGATTAGAAAAAAACGAAAAAAAACACAGTGACAATGAGGGATAAACGTGGATTGATTAAAATAAGAATGAAAGAGAGGTTACCTTTGATTGGAGATGAATGATTGGGTCGATCGCCGGTAATCGCTGTGATTAGGGTTTGGAAGGGTTTCTTTGAGGAGGAGGCGATGATATGCTGTTGCTTATGTCCGTGTTTTTTTGTTGGGTTTTTATATTTTCTGTTTTTTTTTTTTTTTTAAATCAAAAAGTTTATTAAATCCCACAATGAGACACTTGGCACAATATGATTGGCTCCACAATTGAGGATGAATGTGGGAGTGCCAAGTGTACTCATGGACTTTTGTTTATTAGGTATATAGATAATTACTTAAAAAAACCTACAACAACATTTAAACTAACAAAACACAAACTAGGGCTGGCAATGGGTAACCTGTTAAGACACGATAAGACATGTTTGACTGAAAAGTACACTATTTGATTTTTTGACTTTTTTTAATACTTAGAATTAAGAGGCGAAAATCTTTAATTTCCCTTTTTTGGTACATAAAACATAAAACTGTGTTATAAACATGAGATATAAATGAGTTAAACGAGTCGTGTTCATGTTTAGAACTTATTTGTTGGCGCGCGTCAGAGACCTGTTAACCTGTTAGGGACACGATTTGCCAGCCCTAACACAAACACACAATTAAACTTAATAAAAACTCATTATCCATGCGGATCCTCAACAATTGTCATGCCGAGATAGGGGACGGTTGTAAAAGATTTATATAAAAATTTGAGTAAAAATAAAATAATTTTTTTTTACTGTTATTGCACGGTAAAAAACATTTAATGCTTTCCACCATTGCATCTTGGCAAGGTGCAACCAAGCTGGGTGGATTTTTAATGATGTCGGGGGTGGCGGTGATGTTACCATTTGGATACGATCACTACTAGAAAAATACCACTATCTTGACGCGCATTGCGCGTCATAAAAGGGTGTTTATAACACACAGCAAAGTGTCAAGGAAGAACATGTCATTAAATTTTTATGACATGCAAGCGCGTGTCATCTTTTAATAACACCCGTCTATGACACTCCTTTATGACACACTTTTTTGACACGCATTTATGACACACTCTTTAATGACATACATTTTTGACACTCATTTACGATATTTTTTTACATACATTTATGACACACCTTTATGACAGTCATTTTGCGTGTCATGTTTTTTTACCAATTTTTTTTTTCTGTAATATGAATATCCATGGATATAATTTATATTTATAATTACAAAACCAATAAATTTAATAATAAAGCTGCATATATTATACCACCAAAAAACCCATTACAATCATGTCGAATCCTACCAGAAAGGGTTACAAAAACATTGTATCAATACATTACATTAGTCGATGAGTAAGCCTAAACATACGGATCATAACTTGAAAATAAAGGTCGAGGCATAACCCGACCATTCTTCACGAACATAATCAATATCCGCATCCGAGTAAGCCTCCACTCCTCCCCAACCTGAGACACAATTAAATTAATAAGATGAAAGGTTAAGGTTCGCGATGGTTTTAGTTTCAAGAAAACAAAAGTGACTAGAATTTGACTCGATCAACTTATCAACTGACTAATTTTTTTAAATATTTACCATGGGCTCATTCATTTATTTGAAAAGCACATATAATGTTTATAATAATTATAATTAAACCATGTACTCATGTAGTAAGGAAAATAATAAGTAAAATGTTAAACATTGTAAACAGCTGTGTAATCTCCTTATATAGATCTTTATTAAATGTTTAGAATACTTTTAAATCATTTACCAATATCTCAACGGCTTTTGCTTTATCTTGCCTAATAAAGTCAATTACAAACATAGGCAGTGTCGGATTAGATAAACATATCTAAAAAATCATAACTTAATATACAACCAATGAAACAAAAAAAAGGCCAGCACATACCTGTTCGTTTATCCCAATCCCGTTTCTAACAATGCAAAGAGAAGCATCTTTATAAGCTCCTGAGCAAGTAACAACCTGCCCTTGACCTTGTCTCTCTAAGTCAACCACACAAAAGTCAACAATTGGGCCCAAGTTGACATATCTTTCTAGCACTTCCACGTAAGAGCCTTTTGCATCAGGCTGAAGATTTAATTTGGAAAAGCGCTTTTTTTGGCCTGAGGCGCTGTGAGAGTGTGAGACGCGCCTAAGGATGAGGCGTCGCCTCAGTCAAAATTGTTTTTTTTTTATATAAGAAGTTATATTAAAGAAAAGGGATGGCTTAGATTAAAACATCTATAGATCATAATGGAACTGTATTTTAGAATCTAAAATAAACTTAGCTATGTTTATAATATATTGTCCAGAGATCTGTAGCAATTAAAATGGTTATCCAAAAAAGAAAACACTGCAGTCATGAAAAAGAAAGTGCGGAACTTTGTGTTTTAAAAAGAAAAAAAAAAGCTCCATGAGAGAAACAAATGGCTTTATAAATAATATGAAAGCATACATAGTGACCGAAAGTAACACATACCTGATGTTAAATGCTTCTTTGAGTTGTCCTTTGTTGTCAAATGGAATGACCTGAATAAAAATAACAGTGTGGGTATTTCAATGACATGAGCATACTAAAAAAGTGAACTTGAACTTATTTGCTAAATAACACCAGATATCTCAAAAATTAACAAAGATAATGCATATAATACAAAAAAATGGCACTTTCGTGCTATTTAAGTTAGTTGGACAAAAAATGGCACTTGTGATATATTTTTCTATCCTGCAGTTACTTTTGACTTAATCAAGTCAAATAGAATAAATATATCAATGTTCATTACTAAGCAAAAATGCTTTGCCTCATTATCTTACCAGTTTTTGATCCTATTGCATTAATTGATATTCAGTACAAGCAGAAAGCTAAGCTCACAACAAAACTAGAATTATGTTGTTGTTGTGGGATTTAAACAGGGACCGATTCAGCATTGCTTTGGTTACTTGAATACCGCTTCCTTTCTGCTTGGAGTGATCTGCATAATGATTCGAGTGTTTCTTTTTGGTTCTTGATTTTCTCCAGTTCTTTTTTCATGTGTTCACGCTGCTCACAACCAATAATTTTGTATATATAACGTTTCTCATATATGATATGACTCAACTAATTTCTTCTTTATTGAAAAAGACTGACGAAAGATCAATTTATTTAATTTGCATAAGATAGACGCCCGAAAGTAACAAGGTAAAAATCAACACTCACCTCGTCCACTAGTTTTACGAGAGTGAAGTCCGACTTTTCAGTTTTGCCCTTTAGAAAGGAATTTTCCTTTTTCAGTTCGTTTATTGATTTCGTCATCTACAATCGCGCATATATTAGTCATAATAATTGTTAGGAAACAATAATATAACATGTATACCTTTTCAATATCTTGCTTAAATGTTTCAAAAACCTCATTGCTCTTCCCTAACGCACTCTGCAATTTTTTTCCGAGCGCCATATTTCAGCATCAGTTATATAAAAGAAGACAAGATTAGATAGGGCTACAAAAGGTTAACCTGGAATTGCTGGAACTTTTCACCATCAGCGGTTAACTGTAACCGTAAATTCTTTTCCGTTGCCAACAACTGTGACACTTGCTCTGCATACATCTTCATCTGTGACTGTTCCTTAACCGATTTTTCTTCATGTTGCTTGGCCCTTAACCTAACAGGTTATCAAAGAAGTCAAAAACAGCAGCAGCGGCTGCGACTGTCTGACTACGACCAGCAGCAGCGGTTGTCCGGTTGGTGACTAGACTCGTTGGAACCCTAACTGCCTTTTTATCACCACCGTGACTAGACTCGTCGGAACCCTAGCTCCTTACTAACTGCCTTTTTATCACCCCAATTCCTACATCTAAGGCTCCATACCTACTAAATCTATTCATCAACTAAACATAGAAATAGTACTCATCATATTTCAACGATAAACCATAATAACTAAAAAACAATACATAATAAGATAAACCCTAACCTGATTAGTATCACATTTCGATTGCTTCTGAAGAGGGTTACGATCTGCGCGGGTTCGTTCTGAAGAAGTTACGAGGGTTCTGGCCGAAGAGTGTTTGATGGGGTTTTGTTGGATGGTGTTTGATGGGTTTTTTCTGATCGAAGAGGGTTCTGGCCGGGTTACGATCGAGTGTTTGATGCAGGGGTTTTTAGCAGAGAAGGGTTACGATTGAGTGTTAATTTGATGGGTTTTTTTTTCTTAAGTGTTGCACAAGAATAGAGGAAGAGAGAGAACTGGGCGCGAGGAGGGAAAAGGAAAGTCTGAAATATTTTGACACCAAACATGACACTCAATTGTTATAGTGTCATGTTTTTTAAAATCTTGACATTAGATTGTTGACACGCAAAAAAGAGTGTCATTGTTTGACCAATTTTTTTAAAAGATGACGATTTTTTAATGACACGCGCTTTTGCGTGTCATGAATTCTCGCGTGTCATTAAATGTGTGTCAAGATAGGGGTATTTTTCTAGTAGTGGATAGCCAAGAACCCCTAGCCAACGAGTATCCCGTAGGCCTGTAAACGAACCGAACGTTCATGAACTGTTCGTGAACTGTTCGGCGGGAAGTTCGTTTATGTTCGTTTATTTAAATAAATGAACGAACACGAACACAATTTTTTGTTCGTTTAATTAAACGAACGAACATGAACACACGTTGTGTTCGTTCATTTATGTTCATGAACATTCGTTTATGTTCGTTCATTTATGTTCGTTTATTTTGTTCGTTTATGTTCGTTTAATTAAACTTAGCTTTATTTTTATTATTTATTTCCTTTTGTTAAGTAACATTAATTCATATGTTCTAAAAACTTAACCCTAACCCTAACATTCTAAACATATCACTTATTAGCCGCTCTTCACACTTCTGAGCCCCACACTTCACAGCTGCTCTCCACCCTGACCCTAACGTTCATTTATGTTCATGAATCATTATTAACTTGTTTTTGTTTGTGTTCGTTTATGTTCATTTGTGTTCGTTTATATTGATCATTTGTGTTCGTTTATGTTCATGAACTGTTCGTTTAGGTTTAAATGAACGAACATAAACGAACACGAACACGACAAATTTCTTAATGAACGAACACGAACACAAAAATGTGTTCGATTATGTGTTCGTGTTCGTGTTCGTGTTCGGTTAAAGTTAAATGAACAAACACGAACACGCCTGTGTTCGTGTTCGTTCGGTTCGTTTACAGGCCTAGTATCCCGTCCACTTTTATAATTAAACGAGTAGTTAGAATAGAACTTAGAAGTAAATGAAACATAATGTCCATTTTTTACCGTACCTTCGTACAAGGTTCGAACTTTTTTTTTATTGTACCTAATTTGACAATTGCACATAACCATTAAAATCAAATGTAAACCATACATAAACCCCAATGCTTAATCAATTGCACATAATTAAATGTAGACAAACAATTAAACTTTAGAATTAGAACTTAGAAGTCTATAATTTTACCCGATTGGTGATTGCACAATCAATTGGTGAGACCCGATCGACTGTTGGGGCGCGGAGTAGGACCAATATCATCATTTTTGGGACTTTTATTTTAAACAAACCTAATTAAGCATCCAAAATTCTTTTAATTATAACATTCCAAACTGAAAACTCAATAAAACATCCAAAAACCTAATCAATTATCCATTCCAAACTGAAGACGTTGGAGGGCGGAGGCTACTGCTAGTCGATGTGTGGTGTGGTCGACAGATTCAACTTTCAAAGGTGGGGGTCTTTGGGTTTGGGCTTTGGTACAAAACTTCAAATGGTAAATGGTTTGGATTGGGTTTGGTTTAGAGTTTAGTAAAATTTCTTAGGGGCTGTTTGGTAGCCTCTTAATCAGTCTCTTAATCATTCAGGTCTGAATCATTCAGCATTCAGACTGTTTGTTTCAGCATCTGAATGGAATGATTAAGTGCTAAACCATTAAGCTAATAAGTGATGTTGAATGATTCAGCTCTTAATTATTCAGCACTTAATCAACCAAACAGTACCTTAGTCTTTTGTTAGAAGTTAGATATAGGGTTTTAGTTATTTAGACTTAGATCATAAAGGTTTAGTGAAATTTCATTTGGGGTTTTAGAGTTAGGTAAAATTGTTTAAGGGTAGCGTTTTATAAAAACCATAATGAATAATCCACTACGCCAGGAAAGTTAAGAGTTAGCACCTACCCTTCACCACCATACAAGTCCACCCTTGCAAGTTAGTATATGTAGAGTGCATGATTGTTCAACACTATTCTAATTCCATGTGCCTAAACATCTAGGATTCTAGAGGGCGAAGCCTCTAGACCACGGAAGTTCCAAATCCCTTTGGTGGGGTTCGGGGCAACGCCCATGTGTGATGTGAAGTCTAAAGAGGCAAAGAAAGGTATTTAAGAAGTTGCTTTGGATTTGCCTTATTGAAGCTCCAATATTGAAAGTTTTTATGGATTAAATAATTGGTGAAAATTGCATGAAAATGATTGTATGTGGGAACTGATTCTAAGTCGTAAATTGCTACCGATAAAAATGGTAAATGGGCTCACTAGCAAGTTGGTTCATCAATGGCAGGTAGGATCAATACTAAGTTACTACCAATTAGTGGCAAGTAAGTTACCATTAAGTAGTAAATCAGTAGTATAGTAGTTCTCTGGCAACATAGTCAACAGTATTAACTGCGAATGGTAGTAACCTAATTACCACAAACACTTTCCACTTATATAACTAATCAACTGACAACAGTTATATCTTTCAACTGTTATCATCTTTAGCAAAGAGTTGAAAATTTCAAGTTAATTGTAGTTGATGGGTTAACTTTTTTTGTATTAGGATTGAGATTGTATTATCTATATTATAAAGGTTTATAAGGAATCTATAAGGATGTTTATTTAATGAAGGGTGCACGTGACATCAAGTTAAATATTGATTAAGGTGTGTTGTGCATGTACGTCTTCAACATTATTATCGCGTGTATCAACCTCAACTCAATTATTAATGCAAAAACTTTTTTGTTCTCATCCTTTGATTAAAACCGCAACCCAATTCATCTGGCATGTTTGTAAACCAATCTCAACTTGCGTCTTTCAACGTACCCAAGTGGTTAAAAGTAACAATCGATTAGTTTTCGACTTTTGGGTTAACAAGTCAAGCTTGTTCAATAAACAAATTGTTTTGAAGGTTTCCATTGTTCAGCATGTGTAATAAACGAACTGATTTCAAGTTGTACAAAAATTGAATAGGTCAACTTGTCAACATGTTTGAAATAGAAATTATAAAACATATAATTTTTAATTTTAACATGTCTACAGACCCATTTAACCCTTGCAACCCGTTCATAATCAGTCAACCCATTTACTATCCAATTAAATCCCACCAACAAGTTTTGCCAACCCAGTCTTAAATGGGCCATATAGTTTGTAAGTGTTTCCGGATTAGAATATGAGGTGTCTCGGAGATCATAATTTTATACGTATTGAGCTCGCCCACCTAATGTAAGGGTCTGGCGACTTTCGCCCCTTTGAGAAAAAAAATCAAGTTTTGCCCCTGCAGGTGGGAATTGAATCCGTTTTGTGTTTGTTTCTTGTTACTACTTGTTTGAAGTAGTGGTGGTTTTAAGGTGGTGTTTGTTTTCTGCTTAGAAGAGCTTCTAACATCTTATGTTTGCGTCGCGCAGACGCGGGCAGACATTTGAGGCTGGCAGATCGTTTGATTTTTAGAAGACATTCACCTTCAGAAGCTTTGCCCAGCCTCTTCCTAAAGCAGACATCAACCCACCTCTTCCAACCTCTTCTCCTTTATTTTTTTCTTCCCTCTTCTATTTCTCCATTCATTTCTTCATCCTTCATCAGACATCTCATCCAACTCCTTCTTCCTCCCACTCCTTCCTCCTCCCCTTCACCCCTGCCGCCTCCCTCCACCACCGCCACCGCCTCCCCTCCACCACCTCCGCCTCCTCCCCTCCACCACCTCCAACTCCTCCTCCCCTTCACCCCCGACGCCTCCCTCCACCACCGCCACCGCCCCCCCCCTCCCCTCCACCACCTCCGCCTCCTCCCCTTCACCCCCGCCGCCTCCCTCCACCGCTGCCACCGCCTCCCCTCCACCACCTCCGCCTCCTCCCTCCTTCTGCAGATCTGGTCACACATAACTTCGTTGGCTTTTGTCTTGCCTTCTGCAGATCTGGTCACATCATCAATATATGTTAATTATATAGAGGTATATAGAGTGAGAACCTTCTGAGGTTTATCATTATTATCAATTAGGCCAATAATAATAAGAAGAAAACTGAACTAATAGAGATGTTTAGAGAGAGAGAAAGACAGAGGAAGGAGAAGAGTGTGAATGATCTGTGTGTTTTAGAGAGAGAAAGGAAGAACAAAGGGGTATGCGTGTGTTTTTTTGTTTATTATTTTGTGAATATTTGTGGTGGGTTATGGTTTTGGGTTACGCTGCAGATGTTAAAAACAAACAGTCTTCCTCTTGCAGACTGCAGACCTTTGGTCCACCTTTTCACCTGCAGATGTCTGCAGATATGGTCCGCAAACTGTAGACTTTTTGCCTCAGAAAAAACAAACAGCACCTAAGTAAAGGAGAATAGTTGGGTGCCACGACTCCATGTTCTCTAGACAGGTTCCTATTTTCTTGCATTCTATCACACCATAATATGACTTCATTATGTCTCAACCTAAAACAATAAAACCTCGATGTGGTTGTATAGTTTTCTACTTCATTTATATCACAAAATGTCCAAATCTATGTTTATCGTCTCTTTTTTGGTGATTTTCAATCGTAAATTTTGAACGCTAACTCATTGGCGAAGGATAATGGGGGCTAGGGGGTGCCCCGGCCATCACCGTTTTTTTGGCTTAGTGCTGAAAATTTGCGATTTTCGTAGGTAAATTTTATGTGAATTGAGTCTGGCCCCTACCGATTTGATCTTCTGGCCACCACCGATAGGAAAAAAATTGGGTCACGTGATTTTCGGGCCCCACCAGTATTTTTTTCAAGCTTCGCCACTGCGCTAACTGATATTCATCATGCGGGACTCATAACTTAAACTTTATAGTATGGTGATATGATATAAAGATACAATTACCAAATTTCTCCGTGAGAGGTGATTACGGTTTTGCTTTGTACAAGCTTTTTATGCGTTCGTACTGCTCTGTCAAGCCGTAACCTCCACGTGTCTGGTATGCCAGTTGTTGACCGGCGTAACCGGTTGCCGGTTTCAGCGACTTTATTCGGGGTTTTTCAACCCACTCTCCTACCTTCTGCTCCAACGAGAGGGTGAGTGGTTTTATCCGGCGATTTTGTGTGCTCTCCGATTGGTTCCTTATCTGCTTCGATATTCTTTTTGTCGATGGTTTTGGTGTTTTGTGTGGGGTTTTAACAGGGAGAAAGAACAGGGGAAAGAGAGGGCCGACCGCTGACCTATGTGCTCTGATTGTCTTCTCCGACCATGATTCCATGTCTGACAATTGTGGGTTTTGATTGTTGTTGTTCACTTGTTCCTGGTAACCGCCATTTGCGGTGGCGGCCGGTGGTTGATTAATATTGTTCCCTTAATTTTGGGTTTTCGTTGTTTGCCTCAGTTGTTGATGCCAGCTTTGGACCCGACTTTATACGGTGGTTTTGATGGTTTGATGTCGTCTTGGTGGACGCTGGAAAATAGACCGACAGTGGTGACGACAAGGTCAAGGTAGCTCATATTTTTTACTCATTTACCGCGTGTTAGTTGGAGTATTTGGGCTTTTTGATGATATGTTGACCAACTTATGAGATCCATTTGAACTATGTGAATAAAACTGAGTGATTGGTTTTATTGTAGAAGAGGGTTTTCGTGATATTGGGCATTCTTTGACCATGGCTATGATGATTGCGTATCCAATGTGTTTGTCGACTGTGACGGTGCTAACGTTGCGCAACCTATCGACATGGCATTGTACGCATGAGCCATCCTAATTCGGCCAAAAAAAATACGTGTGACACATACACTGTTTCACTTTTGTCCTACAAACAGTAATGCATTCTTTGACCATGGCTATGATGATTGCGTATTCGATGTGTTTGTCGAATGTGACGTGCTAACGCAACGCAACCTATCGACATGCCATTGTACACCTTAGCCATCCTGATTCGGCAAAAAAACTATATTTTAGTTTGTGCTTTGACTTAATGTATGCGTACCGTTTCCCTATGCACCGCGTGTTCTTTTCTGCAGGTCCTTTGCATTAAATTGCATGATAATAGGTCAATGAGGTGGCCTTGGTTTTTAAATTTAGGCGATGATGACATAATTCTTTTCACACCTGGATTGGCGCGTGGGTTGTGAAGTTGGTGTCAGTAGTAATGCACTCACAACACCACTGGTTGTTGTGCTCTCCTGCCTCAACGTCTGAGCCTTTTTATAGCGCCTGAGTTGTGATTTGTGTCAGCACGTCGGCTGGGCTTGCTTACATATCGCGATAAAGATGACATACTTTTGTGTTGGATGGTCATGGTATTTTGTTACGTTGGTTGTTGTTGTTGTGGTATAAGTGTCGTTTTTTGCATTGATGTTGCCTACGTTTACTTGCTATCACGCTTTGTTGTATTCCTTTAATTGGTATTCTCTTGTTGGTCATTTAGCGATATTGATAAGTGACGGTTTCAATCCTTTGCTATGGCGTTTTTTTAACGTATTTGTTCGGTATGTATTTTCGTGTGCTTAAATGCGTTGCCGTGGGGCAACGCCCGCGAGGCAAAAAACTAGTTATGTACACAATAAAGTTTTTTAATCTCTAAAAAAAGAAACTCATGAAATAATATTTTATTAAAGTATAGGAACTTGAACAAATGTAGTATACTAGGGCTAAGCACATAGCACCGAATACTGAACCCGTCCCGTCCCGATCCCGTACCGTACCGTACCGAACCGATACCGAACCAAGGGTGTTCGGTATCGGTACTCACATTTAGAGGTTTTTGGTTTCGGTATTATCGGTATCGGTACGTGATCGGTATGGTATCGGTATTTTAAGATAAAATACCGATACCCTACCGGTACCGTGCCGATACCGTACCGTACCGCATGTTTTCGGTATTAGTATTGAGATTTGAAAGTTTTCAGGATCGGTATTTTCATGATCGGTATCGGTTAGTACCGATACCGTCCCAATCTCATCCCTACACTATACATTGACATTGTCATCCATAACTACGACATATAGCATTAATGTGAGTCCAAATCGTGCGACTTCGTGCCTTACAAGTTTACAACAGGTATACAAGTTGAGTTATTTGCGTCACAAGATTAGTTACAAACTTATAAAGCAATGTTTTTTTTTTTTTTTTTTTTTTTTTTTTTTTTAAGGTGAACTTCATTCAAACGGGTAAGAGATCCTCAAAACAAGGACCGTTGCCAACAACTCCAACATATACAATGGAGATACAACCCAATCCTTCCGTAAGTTGTCCAATTAATTGTCAATTTGTCATGCTTTTTTTTATTCAATGTTTAGTTTATTTAATGTTTATATAACGAGGTTCTACGTACAACAAACACTTGTCAGTAATAAGAATCTAAAAACGAAACATTCTATATAGGTTCGGTTTTAGCCTATAACCAAAAAAACTACCTATTACTTACGACCTCATGTGACACCTTTAGATTGACTAGTGAGTTTACCCGCGCGTTGCAGCGGGTTTCACAAATGGGTTGCAATACAACATTATGATACTTAGGTTTTTTGTCTCAAGTTACGCAAAATGAATAGAAATGTGCACACTACGTTTTAACAAGTATTCGTAGAAAGAAAAGAAAAGAAATGTGCACCGCCACTTACAAGTGATTGCAGTTCACCACAAAACAATGTACTCATTATTGAACAAATCTTAATAAACCAAAGGTATGTTACTGCAACAGACCAATATGAACATAAAAATCGCTCTTGTGTAAGTTGTCCGGTCATTGCATATCTACATAACCGTGCCATTGAAGACACGGTTAAATGATAAAGTTCATTTACGTGACAAAAACATGTAGTAATAATATGATATTGTATACAATATCATATGAAGGTCACTATCCATTTAGAAATTAAAAGTTGTGATTTGTAAGTTTGTAATAGACTTGCCCAACGTGACCAGCAGCTAAAAAAGTGCCCAATGTAGCCAGTGAGCCGAACCATCCCGTCCACTTTGCCACTGGGTAGACGCATATATATATATATATATATATATATATATATATTGAAGGGGTAGGGTACCGCTTTAAGGCGCACCCCACCCGCCATTCAAAAAAGCCTCCTGGAAGTTCTAACACCCGCGGGAAGAATCACTCCCAGGAACACCACAGCGCCAAAGGCGCAGGGGCACCAATTGGCAACACCCAAAGACATCCCCCTTGGACACCAACTTGCTTCCTCCCGTCAGATGTCAGCTGACAAGTGGTCAGCCGTCTGACAGCTGACGCCCCTGCACACCATCCACAGCACGCCACGTGTGTGGAGGACGAAGAACCTCCCAACCTGCCAACCACGAGGTGACACGTGGTCCAATCAGAAGAGGCCCTACCCAACTTGGATCACTTTATCTAACCAAGGGTTAGGATCCAACTAAGTGGGCCTACCAACCAACCGGCCCGGTCCCCAGGCCCGGCCCATTAGAGGATGGATGGGCTCCAGAATCCTCGGCCCATGCATCTCCTATAAAAGGAGGACTTGACCTCCTTTCTCTAGACATTGAAAACCAGCCAATAAGAACGAACACACTTGTATTTCCACTTGTATCGTTATTCATATTCATTAATATAGATCACTTTTTACAGTGGACGTAGATCTTACAAGATCGAACCACTTATACCCTTGTCTGTTGTGTATGACTGCTTGCCGTTCGTGTATACAACCATAGACCAACCATCGTTGTGAGCCAAGGATTATACCCTGCTGCGAACACGAGTCGTTACCCCAAATACCACCCTACCCAACATCTACCCCTTTTATACTCGTTGTTTCTTCATTGGCACCATCCGTACCGGCTGAAAGACTCACAAAACTTTCAAAACCACATCCTTTACTCACAAAATGGCTGATCTAACCCCTGTCGGATCCAAGGGAGCAACCCCCTCTACGGTCGTTCAGACCGCCAGAGCGGCAACGCTCCAAACTCCGGACAAGGACACGCAGCCAGCAACCATAAGGGAGGAAACACCGCCCCGCGCGGTTTCGGCCTCAGAATCTTCCGAATCGGACGCACCCAACACACCCATGGACCCCGACGAGTGGCTCTTTAGAAAACAACTCAAAAACACCAAGATCTACCAGAATATGCTGGCAAAAATCCAAAACAGCAAATCTAAAAGTAAGGCTTCCCCCTCCGCCAAACACAGCCGGAAGGGGAAGGAAAAACAAACCACGCGTCCGAGGTCTCAGGGTGTAGGTCGCAGTAAAAACGCACGCGACCAGGACCTAGTAGACTCCGCGTCGGAATCCGACGGCTACCAACCAACCAGCGATTCAGACGCAACAGCCTCAAGGGCCAAAAGGCGGAAGCTGGCAAAAACCCACTCGGCGACATCCCACCACAAGGAAGACGACGACCTAAACAGACCGTACAGGCCTAAGTCGTTCGCCTTAAGTTCAAAATTCTGTCAACGAATAGCCACCGCACCTATAGAAAAACAAGCAAAACTCCCTAGCAGCATCGGCAGATACGATGGCCTGCGAGACCCCACAGATCATCTGCATGATTTCGAGTGCGCCGGAACCACAGTCCTCTGGCCTGTACAGGTTTGGTGTCACCTGTTTGCACAAACCCTTACCGGCGCAGCCAGAGTTTGGTTCGACAACCTCCCCATCGGGGGCATATTAGACTTTGATGACCTCATCCAAAAATTCAAAGATCACTTCTCCCATCTCAGACGGCATAAACGAGATAAGGCCCACATCCTCCTTTGCCAGCGCACAGACAACGAATCAATAGACGACTACATCGTGCGCTACAACAAAGAGGCGCTGCAAATCGGTTGTGGGGAAGAACTAACCCGCGCAGGCTTCATCCACGGAGTACGCAGCGAGGATCTGATGAAAACCCTATCCGGGAAAACAGGAGTCCCTGATTCCTGGGAAGAAGTCATCAAGGCTTCAAAAATATACGCATCCTCGGAGCGCTCCATCAAACAACAGCGCGGGTATAACCAAACCAACAACTCTAACAGAAACAAGGGCAAGCAATCTGTGTGGTCCCGCATTTCAGGGCCAACAGACGAAGGCAAATACTCGCCCTCCATAGATGCCCGCCAGACGATCACAAACAAACAATCAAGGGACCACAAAGCCCAATCCAAGAAAACCACCGATTGGACGCCGTTAACCAAAACTCCCTCACAGGTACTCAAGACAGAGCAGGTCACTTTCAAGGAGCCTAAAGTGTTGGGCAAACGAAAGAACGTGGACCGCACCAAATACTGCGAGTACCATAACGATTACGGCCACCTGACGGACAACTGCTACAGCCTAAAGTTAGAAATCGAGGCGGCACTAAAGACAGGCCAACTCGGTCACCTCGTCAAAAACGTTAACAGAGCCGGGCGCAACAACCAAGACGACAAGCATGAAGACCCCGGAAACAAACCAATCTGGAACCTACAAACAAGTTACATCAGGCACACTCCGCACCATCATTGCAACATGATCTCCGACGCGGGAAAACGCCAAAATAAAGGAAAGCGCCCAAGAGAGACCGACGACTCTTGGAAAGAGGTGGACGCCCTCCTCCCCAGAGTACGAGGCGGACCTTCCGCCACCGCGCCATTAATCGTCACCGGCGTCGTAGGACATTATCGAACGCAATCAATGTTCCTAGACGGCGGAAGCAGCACTGACATCATATATGATCAGTGTTTTCAACAACTGGACGAGGATGACAAAGCCCGCCTCGTTCCAGTCAACGCACCAATCTCAGGCTTTATTTACGAAGTCATCATGCCGCGCGGCATCATCACCTTCCCGGTTACTCTAACAGATGGTACCCACGAACGCACAGAAATCTGTGACTTCATGGTCCTACCAGCCATTTCACGCCACGATGTCCTACTAGGGCGGGAAGGCTTGGCAAAGTTCAACGCCAACGCCTCCACCCCGCACCAAATGGTAGGTTTCCCAACCCGAACCGGCGTTGCAATAATCCGCGGCAACTAACAGTGCCACGCGATCGACGTGGCAAAACCACAAAAAACACAAACCCGATCGGAACCGGAAAACTGGGTTCTAAACCCTAAATTCCCGGACCAAACGGTCATCATCGGCCATGAAATCTCCAACACCATACGGGCGCACCTTAAACAACTGCTAGTAAAGAACATAGACATATTTGCCTGGCAACCATCTGACATGATCGGCGTTCCAAGAAATATCGCGGAACACAAACTCAACACGTACAGATCAGTAGAGCCAGTTGCCCAAAAGATGCGCAAAATGGGACCGGAGAAAACAAAGGCGATGAACGAACAGGTCAATGAACTACTAAACGCTGGCATTATCCGCCCAATACGCTACCAAACATGGGTCGCCAACCCGGTCATGGTAGGTAAAGCGACAGGCGGATGGCGCATGTGCGTCGATTACAAAGATCTAAACAAAGCTTGTCCAAAGGATTGCTACCCTCTCCCAGAAATCGACTTAAAGGTGGACTCCCTAGCGCCATTCCGCTTCAAATGCTTCCTCGACGCCTACAAAGGCTACCTCCAGATCCAAATGGCGAAGGAAGATGAAGACAAAACGGCCTTCCGCACAGACACGGGTATCTTCTGCTACACCAAAATGCCCTTCGGTCTGAAAAACGCGGGAGCCACATACCAACGTCTCATGGACAGCGCTTTCATCCACGAGATAGGGGTGCGCTTGGAAGTGTACGTTGATGACCTCGTCATCAAAAGCAAAGACGAAGACAACATGCTGGAAGACATCCAAAAGACATTCAACCAACTGCGCAAGGTGCGCATGAAGCTCAACCCCAGCAAATGTTCCTTCGGCATGGAAGAAGGAAGATTCCTAGGCGTTGTAGTCACGCGCGACGGTTTCCGCGCAAATCCAGACAAAGTCCTAGCAATTGAAAGAATGCCTTCACCAACAAGCATCAAGGAAGTACAAACGTTAATGGGACGCCTAGTCGCTCTCAACCGCTTCCTTTCAAATTACGCTTCAAAGTCTTTTCCATTTGTAGACACTCTAAAGAATTGTCTTAAGAAAAGTAATTTCCGCTGGACCCCTGAGGCGGAAAAAGCTTTTAAAGAAATGAAAGAATGTCTTATGAATTTACCTACTCTCACAGCACCATTACCCAAAGAGCCGCTAACCCTATACCTCTCTGTAACAGAAAGGGCAATCGGCGTGGTACTTTTGGTAGATCGAAAAACCGTACAAACACCCATCTACTACATCAGTAGAACCTTGTTAGACGCAGAGACTAGGTACTCCACAATGGAAAAGTTGGTACTAGCTCTCATTCACGCTTCGCGCAGATTGCGCCGATATTTCCATGGCCACCCAATAAACGTCCTAACAGACTACAGAATCAGCGACGTCCTACGCAAGCCAGAAACCTCGGGACGTCTAGCAAAATGGGCAATTGAACTAGGTGAACACACCATCAACTACAAGCCCAGACCCGCAGTTAAAGGACAGGTTCTCGCTGACTTCGCCACCGAAATACCAACGGACAAAATCGCGGAGTGCCTCGCGGAGCAGGATCCCGCACAACCAACGCCGGAAAATGAAAGGTGGAAACTTTATACCGACGGTGCGTCAAACTCAGACGGCGCAGGTGCGGGTTTGCGGCTGATCAGCCCAAATAAAAAAGAATACACATACGCCATTAGATTAGACTTTGCCGCAACAAACAATGAGGCAAAATACGAAGCGCTCCTAGCAGGACTACGCATCGCACATCAAATGGGAGCCTCACACATCGAAGCGCATGTCGATTCACTACTAGTAGCGGGCCACATCAATGGCACATACGATGCAAGGGACGCCACAATGGCCCTATATCTACAACAGGCCAAACTACTCATACGCAAATTCGTCTCCTGCACAGTCATCCACATCAACCGCAGCGAGAACAAACCCGCCGACGCCCTAAGCAAGATGGCTTCCACAGTCTTTGAGCACATGGCCAAAAACGTCCGTGTCGAACTACAAGAAGCCCCATCAGTTCCTACAAGGCAAGTCAACGTCATCCAAACAGGAAACACCTCTTGGATGGCACCACTGAAGGCTTACTTCACATCCGGAACGTTACCCGATAACAAAGCGGAGGCACAAAAGCTCCAGCACAAAGCCTTGCACTATCAGTTAACGGACGGAATCCTCTATCGACGATCATACCTCGGTCCGCTACTGCGATGCGTCGACAAAGAGGACGCCTCTTTCCTCATCAGAGACATCCACGAAGGTACATGCGGACTACATGCAGGACCCAGAATGGTGGTGGCCAAGCTAATGAACGCAGGCTATTATTGGCCAGGCATGCACCCAGACGCAGTGGCAGAACTGCGCAAGTGCGATTCTTGCCAGCGCCACGCGCCAAACACCCTGCGCCCTAAAAACGACTTAATTCCCGTCACAGCGGCATGGCCGTTCCAGAAATGGGCAATAGACCTTGTTGGCCCATTCCCCACAGCACCAGGAAACGTCAAGTTCTTAATAGTGGCAATCGACTATTTCACAAAATGGATCGAAGCAAAGCCACTAGCAAAAATTGACGGCGCACACACCAAAAAGTTCATATGGGAATTTATCATTTGCAGGTTCGGTTTGCCATATCAAATTGTAAGCGACAATGGAACCCAATTCACCGACCAACACTTGCAACAATGGTTGGCGCAAATGGGCGTCCAGCAGATCTTCACCTCAGTCGCCCACCCCCAAGGGAATGGCCAAGTCGAAAGAGCAAATCGAAGCATCATCGAAGGCATTAAAAAGCGGCTGGGGACTAAACGAACAGGATGGGTGGACGAGCTTCCACACGTCCTATGGGCAAATCGCATACTCACCAAAACTAGCAATGGCGAAACTCCCTTCAGCCTAACCTATGGCTCTGAGGCTGTCATTCCCGCCGAGATAGGATGCCCCTCCGCAAGAGTACTCATGGCGGAAAAAGGGCAGAATGACAAAGAGCTACGACTAAACCTCGACTTACTTGAAGAACGAAGAGAGCTCGCCGCCATCAAAGAAGCCAGATACAAAAGTCAACTGGAGCGCTACTACAATCAAAAAGTTAAGTTACATAACTTTAACATTGGAGATTACGTTCTCAGAAACAATAGCGCCTCAAACGCGGAAAAGCAAGGTAAACTTGCCCCAACATGGGAGGGCCCCTATAAAATACAAGAAATTTTGGGCAAAGGCGCCTACGCGCTAGAGAAGCTCGATGGAACACCTGTCCCGCGCTCCTGGAACGCGGCACAACTACGTTTCTGTTACATATAATCCTTGTAAACACTTGGGCTACACACGCCTAAGCTACCTTTTTGTGAATCCTAAGAAATTTCTATCTTTTAACTTACGATTGTGCACTACTGGAAGTTGGGTCTTCAAGACATACATAACACTCATAACTATCGCCGGACTCAACAATCAATCCAAATGAACACAGAGTTAAAACAAAAGTTACTTCATATATACATCACAAAAAGAGGCGGTCAAGCTGCCTCAAGCTTTACAAAAAGGTTAAAGTAAAAACATACTAAACAAACCACCTACTCCTCCCCGGACCCTCCAAAGTCCACCAACTGTTCATCTTCATCCTCCGGACCTCCTCCGGACGTGCCTTCACCACCACCCGCTGGCTGCTTCCCCTTCTGCTGCGCCTCCGCACCCAAACGGTCGGATTCTTCTATAAAGTAACGGAGGGCGCCAGCTGGGTCAGCATACTGATTGCACTCTGCAACCGTCTTCAGTATGGGGAACTCGACCTGCTCAAACTTAAGAAGTTCGGCTTCATACTCCTTCTCGCGGGGTTTACCATCATGCGCACCCTCAGTAATACGCCCACCATTCAGCGCATGGTAAAACCCACTGTCGAATCCCTCCGCCTCCCAAGCAGCCCGTGCAGCAGCGGCTATAGCAGCAACCTGATCGCCAAGATTAGGTTCATTCCAGAACCGCTTGAAAATCTGTATAAACACCAAATATCAGAGGAAAATTACAGATAAACAAAAAAGCGAAAATAGAATTCTACAAGTGCTTACCCCGGCGATACCCTCGGTCATCACCCAGCGAATGGCTTCCTGAGACTTCTCCTGCGCCACGTTGGCCTCATCCAAAAGAGTCTTGGCATTTTCGGCCTCCGTCTGCGACAGGGTCAATGCCTCCTCCAACGAAGCTCTCTCCGCTGTAAGCTCCGCCTTCTCTTTCAACCACGCCTCTCTCTCACCCGCCAGCTCGGATAACTGAGAGGAGGCACCAACAAGGTCATTATCCTTACTGCGCAGCTCGGACCGTAGACCCGCCACCATCGAGTCTTTATCAGCCAACACCTTCGCATGATTCTCCGCGGTCTCCGCCAGCTTCGCATTCTCATTCCTCAGCACTTGGATCTGATCCTTCAGCTTCATCGTCTCCTGGTTGGTCACTTGACAAGCATCGACCCACCTCTGATGAGCCAGCGCATGCTCCTTCTCCAGCTCCTTCACCCGGTCCTCAGCTTTATAGGCCCTATCACGGTACCTATCTACCTCTGACTTCATTTTCTCTTCCCTCTGTGCCTGGCTAGCCCGCCGAGCATTGAACTCCGCAATATCCCGGGCATACTTTTCATCACGCCGCTTTAAAGAATCAATAGCGGCAACTTGAAGCGCCTGCCCAACACAGATATCGGTGATTAACTGCGACCGGGGCAGGCTATCCTGATACTCCCTCTCCTTGGGAGGAACAACTTCAGAAACAAACTCCTCGGCCGTTAGAGGGTTGGCAAAGCGGGAGTTCTCCCGGATACTCCAGTGCGGACGCCAAATCACATCGCCCGCGAAGTAATCCGGGTCACTCCGATCCACACTTGACCTCCCACCAACAGGTCCACCACCACCACCCCCAGGAGAACCACCAGAAAACGCCTGAACACTGGCGAGCCTGGCGGCCTCCTCCTCCGCCCTAGCCTTGGCGGCCGCCTCCTCAGCCCTCGCTTCAGCCTCAGCCTTTTCCTTCTCCAGACGCAGCTTTTCAGCTGCCACTCTTTCCTCCTCAGCTTTCTTAGCCGCTTCCTCCAGACGCAGCTTCTCAGCCGCTACCCTCTCCTCCTCCTCCTTGGCGGCAGCTTCCTTGGCCCGCTTCTCGGCCTCAGCTGCCTCTTTCTCCGCGCGATCCTTCGCCTCCTCCTCCCCCCGCCTTTTCCTAGCAACCTCCGTCTCACTTGGCTCGGAGGCAGAACCAGAAGCTCGCGGAGAAACAACTGCAAGAAAAAACAGAACACTTAGGAAAATATCAAAACGGCAAAAAGCAACAAAGAGGCGGAACACCACTTACTGGTGACTTTCTTCAACGTCTTCTGGATCAGAGGACGACGCTCGGGCGGAGGGCTAATCTCCATAGAGAACGGTGCGGGACCAGGTCCGCTAGACTTGGAGGATGCAGCTTTCCCGCCAGAAACTTTGCCCAACTTCCGCTTCTTTTTCAGCGGACTGACCGCTGAATCATCTTCAGGGGCGGAAGAGGACGATTCTGTACGTCTCTCACGTTGACCAAAGAGAGGCCCTTCACCACCTGCACTCAAAGGCGCAGACTTAGCCTGGGACAACACCTTATGCTTATGAAAGCGTGGCACGCTCTTCTTACGACCACGCGGAGGTGCTGGATCCACCATCTCTACAGAAGATCCAGTGGATTCCTCATCAGAGGAAACGACAAAACAAGGGTTTACCCCCGCATGACGAACAGAAGATATAGGGTCAGGGTTTATAGGATGCTCACGTGAAAAAAGAAGGACGGTTGGCTTGAACTCCATATAGGGAAAATAAAATCGACCCACCATCTCGTCAATCACAGACATCCTACCACCCGCAGGATCTCTCCACTCTAGCGGGGCCTTATCCCTCAGCAAGAACGCCTCAAACTTCGACATTCCTGAGCCCAAAAACAAAACAAATTTATTGGGTACACATAAAAAAAAAAAAAAAAAAAAAGAAGAGAGAGGTCAGGAAAATGAAAATGAAAGAAGCTTACCAGGGACGGTAACCACAGGCTCTTTCCCTTTAACGATCTGAACCCTACTCATTCCCAGCAAAGCCAACATGGCTTCAGAACACATACCCGTGTCAAACGGGGAAGCACGGGCCACCAGCTCTTTAAACCACTCCTGGTCCCGAAAACCCTCCATCACAGGGTGATCACCCACCCTTTGACGCTCAGCAAAAACTTTCCACGGCATGTCCACCGGAATCACCCCCCTCTTGACATAGAAAAATTTCTCTTTCCAGTCATGAAGGGACTTCGGAGTAGTGGTCCCACAGGGAGGGACTTGAGGACGAGGGACAAAATTGAACCAGGAACCCTCCATGTTCAACACATAAAAGACATTGAACCGTTCGAACGATGGTTCAATATCCAAAGCACGGCAACAGGCTTCAAAGTGCACCAGACGAAGCATCCCAAACCCACTGACCTGGGTAACATGGACGCCATATTTCACCAAGGTATCCACCTGGAACTTGGTGGCAGGTAGCCGAAACCCACAGAGGGCAAGGTGAGCCCCATACAGACTCATCTTCCCGGTGGGAGGAGCCAAAGCAGTGCCCCTGTTTGACGGCAACTCCACCTCCCACGAAGGATCGAACTCCATTGCCTTGACGAATTTGGCAAAACTCTTCTCACCCCATTTACAGGTGGTGTTGTGAATCAGCTTCTTGGATTTCTCGGTGGCCTTACCAGGGTTACCACCAACGTCGGAACCCTCAGACATAATGCCAATATATGTAAAAAAGAAAAAGGAAATTTTTTCGAAGGATCACCGGAAAACTTGAAGATTGACCGGAGAAGACGAGAGAAATGGAGAAGAAAATTGTGTGACAAAAGAAAGATAAGAAGGAATTCGAAAAACCTCCTCGGGTATTTATACCCATCGCATTTAATGCGACAGAAACAGCTGGCAGATGACCCTTCATCTTGCCAGGGAAGGACACATCTGGACGCAACACGTGGCATAACAGCTGGAGGAGCAGTCACTCGTCAGCACGTGAGGACACGCGTCTGCCCAAAAGGACGACTTCTCACCTGCCCAACGTCAGCAATCAGACTGACAGGCTGCACCACTCGCGCGCGTGTACGGCCACTCGCCTGACACACGATGGATAACTCCCCACCCACGTGCTGACGTGACTGACAACTGTGCAGACATCCTTTCTGCACTCTGACACGTCCACCAAACCGCCTCACCTTCCCAAGCACGTTTCCTAAATACAAGGAGACCCTTCAAAATTCAAAAATTAATTACAAAGGTAACGTACTTAGTACACCAATTAATACCAAGCCATTATGACTGCCACGTCATCTTCTGCCGCTGGCCCAGTGCCACGTCATCACTTGGCGATGGGTTGACGTAAAATCCAAAAGACGTTCTCCGCCAGATTTTACCCTTTCACACCCTAAGTGCCACGTCATCACTTGGCGATGGGTTGACGTAAAATCCAAAAGACGTTCTCCGCCGGATTTTACCTTTTAACACCCTAAGTGCCACGTCATCACTTGGCGATGGGTTGACGTAAAATCCAAAAGACGTTCTCCGCCAGATTTTACCCTTTCACACCCTAAGTGCCACGTCATCACTTGGCGATGGGTTGACGTAAAATCCAAAAGACGTTCTCCGCCGGATTTTACCTTTTAACACCCTAAGTGCCACGTCATCACTTGGCGATGGGTTGACGTAAAATCCAAAAGACGTTCTCCGCCGGATTTTACCTTTTAACACCCTAAGTGCCACGTCATCACTTGGCGATGGGTTGACGTAAAATCCAAAAGACGTTCTCCGCCGGATTTTACCTTTTAACACCCTAAGTGCCACGTCATCACTTGGCGATGGGTTGACGTAAAATCCAAAAGACGTTGTCCGCCGGATTTTACTTTTTAAACACCCTAAAAGGCAACTGTTTTACAAAAGAGCCATGTACAAAGATAATGGGACGCCAATATCTTTTCACATGACACAAGAGTTGCAACGCGCACTCTTCCGCTCAAAATGAAGCAGTTCCCCCATTACAACAACAAAGGGGAGTACAAAGGACACATTTTAGTCCAGCGCCCCACCAGCCCTCTAAGCAAGAACAGGAGACACCCTGGACTTGGGGGACTTGAAGGGGTAGGGTACCGCTTTAAGGCGCACCCCACCCGCCATTCAAAAAAGCCTCCTGGAAGTTCTAACACCCGCGGGAAGAATCACTCCAGGAACACCACAGCGCCAAAGGCGCAGGGGCACCAATTGGCAACACCCAAAGACATCCCCCTTGGACACCAACTTGCTTCCTCCCGTCAGATGTCAGCTGACAAGTGGTCAGCCGTCTGACAGCTGACGCCCCTGCACACCATCCACAGCACGCCACGTGTGTGGAGGACGAAGAACCTCCCAACCTGCCAACCACGAGGTGACACGTGGTCCAATCAGAAGAGGCCCTACCCAACTTGGATCACTTTATCTAACCAAGGGTTAGGATCCAACTAAGTGGGCCTACCAACCAACCGGCCTGGTCCCCAGGCCCGGCCCATTAGAGGATGGATGGGCTCCAGAATCCTCGGCCCATGCATCTCCTATAAAAGGAGGACTTGACCTCCTTTCTCTAGACATTGAAAACCAGCCAATAAGAACGAACACACTTGTATTTCCACTTGTATCGTTATTCATATTCATTAATATAGATCACTTTTTACAGTGGACGTAGATCTTACAAGATCGAACCACTTATACCCTTGTCTGTTGTGTATGACTGCTTGCCGTTCGTGTATACAACCATAGACCAACCATCGTTGTGAGCCAAGGATTATACCCTGCTGCGAACACGAGTCGTTACCCCAAATACCACCCTACCCAACATCTACCCCTTTTATACTCGTTGTTTCTTCATATATATATATGAAAATGGTTTATAATATAAGTATTATTATGGCAAAGTTTTAAAGCCCATATAAGTTTAGCTGAGATAAAATTATTCATTGTGGTAACATAAATTATTATATTTGATCGTCATTATATGAAATTTGTTTAAAAATATTGTTATTCTGTGTGTTTATTTAGTTTGGGTGAGTTCTATTTTCATATAAAAGTTGATTATCTTTTAGAGGTATTTAGGAAATAAAAATGGTAAAATTTAGGAAACCGTAAAGAAACACTTGTATGTCATCTTAGCATTTGACAATTTAAATATATTTATCCATACCTCATTCTTTATAACATAGTATAGATTATGAATAAACATCCTTTTAACTAGATATGTAATTATGTGTACGAATGAAGCATGATTATCATCCATTTCCACACTTGTTATCATTGAGTGCGTTGGATTATAATAACATATTACCAAAATCTTAATTGTATGTTATGTAATTAGGCCTGTAAACGAACCGAACGAACACGAACACAGGCGTGTTCGTATTTGTTCATTTAACTTTAACTGAACACGAACACAAACACATTATCGAACACATTTTTGTGTTCGTGTTCGTTCATTTAAAACCTAAACGAACAGTTCATGAACATAAACGAACACAAACGAACATAAACGAACATTAATGAACAAAAACAAAAACAAGTTTAATAATGATTCATCACAATTCAACCAAGTTTAATACATCATAATGCAACCAAAACAAAATCTAAATTAGTAGGGTTGTGGAGTGTGGAGAAGAAAGGGGGTGGGGCTGTGAAGTGTGGAGAGCGGCTAATATGTTTAGAATGTTAGGGTTAGAATCAAATTTTAGAACATATCAAATATATTGTATATAATATAATATGAATTAAGGTTACTTAACCAAAGGGAAATAAATAATAAAAATAAAGTAAAGTTTAATTAAACGAACATAAATGAACGAACAAAACATGTGTTCATGTTCGTTCGTTTAATTAAACGAACAAAAAAGTGTGTTCGTGTTCGTTCATTTATCTAAATAAACGAACATAAACGAACTTCCCGCCGAACAGTTCACAAACAGTTCATGAACGTTCGATTCGTTTACAGACCTATATGTAATTGTGTTTTAATTATAAGGGGAGAAGGGGCGCTCAACTGATTTGCTTTTCACTTCACTGATTTCTATCAATCCTACACTGCCACATCACTTCATTGATTTCCTTCACTGAAACATTTTTTTGTAGGCAGCACTCTAATGATTCTTTACCAAACTATCAATTATTTTCACACGTAATAATAATAATAATAATATGAAATTGTACCTAATAAATAATAATAATAATAATAATAACACCAACAGTGGTGTTGTAAAACAACCACTAAAAACAAAAAAAAAATATGTAACAAAACAAAACAAATATAACAAAACAAAAGTCACTGTCATCTCCTTCCCTTACCAAACCTGCAACTTCATCATCACCGCCACTTACAAAACGAAATCAAATTTACACATTTTCCACTTCATCCCTGCACTTATTCTACTTAGAATGGTCAATTTCTAAAAAAAAAATTGTGTGAAAGTTTGTGCCACAATCCGTTAACCAGCACGGTAACTGGAACCCGAATTTGGTTCATGAGAGCATTACCAGCATGGGTGGCAACGGTGTTACCGTGCCGGTAGTAAGGTACCCGTGATCAATTCTGGTAGCGCCCCGTCCCCCTAATAATGCTTATTACACTTTTTACGCTAACCTCCTTTTTACGTTAGCCTCACCCAAGTATTAATATTCTCATAGTTTTTATAGATAAGATAACAAATCATCACATTAATTACATTCGTTTGATAATAGATAGGATATGATTCACCAAATCTAAATCTGATTTACTAATTACTTCAGGGCCAAGTTTACAATCTTTTTACATTTAGATTTACAAAATATGGTTTCTATACATTAACTAAATCTCTCGCTATATATATGTATTGCACCTACATTGTTCGTAATCAAACTGCAAAGAGAGCCATGGAGGAGGCCCATCCACATAACAACACCACCATGACCGAGCTTCCGATTGATATCATAAAGTGTGAGATATTACCAAGACTTCCCCCAAAATCCCTTGGTCGTTCCAAGTGTGTTTGCAAAGAATGGCTATACTTCTTCTCAACACAAGAATTTGCCACAATGTATCGCCGCCACATTACCGCTGTAACCAAACTTCTCTTTGTTGACAGGAAATCAAATTCTATTCGCAAAATTGATTGTGAATCCCCCGATCATGTCTCAACTGCCATCAACCCTATCCCATTCGAAGCCCGTCCTTCAGATGTGCTTGTTCTAGCAAGTTTGGACGGATTGGTATGTTTATGCCTAATAAAAACTTGCGAGTTAGTGATTTGGAATCCAGTGACGCGTGCCTACAAGAAGTTGCCCAACTCAAAATCTCAAGGTTTCTTTAAAATCTATGTTGATGTCGTCGGGCTCTATATTGATTCTTCTAACGATTACAAGATTCTACATATAAAGCGAAGGCGGGGTACCATGGGGGCGTACATATACTCCCGTAGATTAGACTCATGGAGAAAGATAGAATTCTTAAAAAGGCGTCAACGTATCTACAACTATGAGTGGTCTTCGGTTACTTTCTCCGGGGATAGTCTTTATTTCATAGTAAACGAATGGTGTATTGAAGGTGAAACTATGATAATTGGTTTTGATGTGAATTCGGAAAAGTTTAAGGAAATAAGATTTCCATGTGTTTCGCGTGTTTATGGCGATAGTTGCCATGGCAATTTAGTGGATGTAGGAAACCGCCTTCACTTGTTTGTTAGTTACGGGTTCCCTAAATGGACGATTGATCTATGGAGGATGGACGTCGGAGAAAAGTGGACGAAGGTGGCCGCTGTTTCGGACATTGAGAACATTCCGTTTCCGGTGACCCCAAGATATGTAATGAGCAACGGCAAATGGCTTGTGACATGGGACTCGATTATTAACAAAGATGTTTATGAAATAGATATCAAGACAAATGACTATATTTGTATAGATACCAAGACCAAGGACAAGTGTGTGCTTACTAGGCGTTGGTATCCTGGCTTACAAGTGACATACAAAGAGACTATAGTGTCGCCTAATCTTTAATTCTTGGGAGAGTCTTATTATTTTACTTTTCTTCATGTTTGGGCATATTTTTTTGTCAGTTCTTTTCTTTCTTGTTCATAATATTTGGTGAGCAAAAGAGTTTAGCTTACTAATAGAATAGGAAACAATGTAATTGATTTGTATATGATTTGTAATTAGTCAAACCTTCCTAGATTAGAATATTCTCTTGTATCTATTTATAGTGACCATAATGATAATGGGAAGGCAATCATTCAATCTATTCAATATGGTATCATACCTAGCAACCTTCCTGTGACCTCTGCCTGCGATTCATCTTCTAAATCGCCGGCTGTCTTCTTTCATCCCCTAAATCCTTCTCAACAGCCCTACTACAAGCTTCTGTCTGTCTTCTGTCCCTCCAATCAGCAACCCTCTCCTACTCTGTTTCTTTCTCCTTGCCACCCGAAACCATGTCTGACTCAAAACTCCACCCTGCCCTAACTATCTCAAACATAAAAACACATATTCCCCTTGTCCTTGAGAAGGATTCCCCCAACTATACCACTTGGACCACCCTCTTTCGTGTCCACTGTCAAGCCTATGAGGTCCTTGACCACCTATCACCCAAACCCCTAGCGGCTGTCTCCTCTTCGGACGCCACTACAACAGTCACCACTGACGCACTATGGTCTCGTCTAGACGCCATAGTGCTCCAATGGATATACGCCACTATTTCCCCCACCCTCCTCAACATTATTATTGTCCCGAACCAATCTGCCCACGATGCTTGGAGTGCGATTCAGGCTGAATTTCACGACAATAAGACCACCCGTGCCATTCTCCTTGGCCAGGAATTTGCTAATCTTTGCCTGGACAACTTCTCCTCAATGGAAGAATATTGTCAACACGCTAAGAATCTAGCAGACCAATTGATCAGCGTAGGTTCTCCCGTTGATAATCAGATGCTCGTCACCAAGGTACTAACCGGCCTCACTGAACAATTTGACGGCATCTCTACGGTGCTTCAAAATCGGGACCCATCGGATCGTGGACGCGGTGGCCGGAACTCGCGTGGTACTCGAGGCCGTGGCCGCGGCGGCCGGAACTCCTCCAACCGCCCACGTTCTGCTTCAGCTTCATCTCAATCCTCTGCCACTCACCCGTATATCATTTTTCCCTCTAATTGGACTGCCAACCAGTGGGCCAATGTTTTAAACAATCAACCTAATAACCAAACAAATCAGCCGGCCCATAACCCACCATGTCCTTACCCATCAAGGCCCACTAGCCAAAACTCACAAGGGATATTAGGCCCAAGACCGGATCAGGCCCATTACACGGGATACACACCGACTGACATCGAGCAGGCTCTCTACACTCTGTCGCTGAACCCCCCCGATCACGGTGTGATGGACACTGGTGCCTCCTCTCATTCCGCCAATGCTCAAGGTATATATTCCCCGTCTAATTTTAATAAGTGCACTAATAAATATATTATTGTTGGAAATGGCACGTCCATACCTGTTTTGGCTCAAGGCAACCAACACCTACCACCGCCCTATCCACCTTTAAAACTAAACAATGTCCTTTTTGCCCCCCAAATAATTAAAAATCTTATATCTGTCCGTCGCCTTACCACTGATAATCTTGTATCTGTTGAGTTTGACCCATTTGGTTTTCTTGTGAAGGATCTCAAAACACGGGCTCCTATCCTACGATGCAATAGCACGGGAGACCTCTATCCTCTCACTGAACCGCTCCCGCTCAAGAATAGCCAACCTTCTGCTTTTGCTACCGTGACTCAAGAACGTTGGCATCAACGATTAGGCCATCCCGGCCCTAATTTATTACGTTCTTTAAAACTTTCTTCGTTTATTGATTATGGCAAATTTAATAATTCTATTTGTGAACCATGCATTTTTGGTAAAAGTGTGAAATTGCCGTTTTATGATTCCATTAATTGTACACACTTACCATTTGACATCATACACAGTGATCTTTGGACTTCACCTGTCCTAAGTACTGCAGGTCACCGTTATTACATCTTATTTTTAGATGATTTTACGAATTTTTTGTGGACCTTCCCCCTTGCCACCAAATCCCAAGTCTACACCACTTTTGCAAACTTTCATAACCTAATCCACACACAATTTAATCGTAAAATCAAACAGTTTCAATGCGATAACGGAAAAGAATATGCAAACCAAAATTTTTTTAACTTTTGCAACCACAACGGTATGCAGTTTCGTTTCTCTTGCCCATACACATCCTCCCAAAATGGCAAGGCGGAACGAAAAATACGAACCATTAATAATATGATTCGTACCTTACTTGCCCAAGCCTCCCTTCCACCCAACCTATGGCACCATGCCCTCGAAACCACCACATACCTCCTTAACATTCTCCCAAATAAAAATCACGCCTTCCGCTCTCCCACCACTCAACTCTACAATTGCACCCCCGAATATGACCACCTTAGAGTATTCGGTTGTCTATGCTACCCAGTCACACCTTCCACCACCATCAACAAACTCACCTTCCGCTCCAAGCCATGTGTCTTTCTTGGGTATCCACCCAACCATCGTGGCTATAAATGCCTCGACCTTTCCACTCACCAAATCATCATTTCGAGACACGTTCACTTTGAAGAATCCATTTTTCCATATGCCATCCAATCTCCAACCAAACCACCCTCCTATGAGTTTCTTAACCCAACCATACACCCACTTGTTTGGGATCATCTCAACAGATACAAACCTTCACCCACACAACACTCGCCCCACCCTTCCACCTCACCAAATACCTCTCCCCCAACCCACACTCCTCACGTCAACCACCATCCCACTTCGTCAGACCAACATACCCCTCCCACTCAACACATCAGCCCAACCCACACTACTTCCTCGGCCCAACAGTCTACTTCACCTAACCAACCTCACCACTCTCCCACTGGCCCACCTCATTCGGCCCAACAAGCTGACCCACTTACCAACTCCCATCAACCTCCCCACTCTCCTACCGGCCCAACTTCCCCCTCGGCCCCTTCACCGATTCCCTCACCACCTTCCCCACCCCCTGCTCGCACGATGCGAACACGCTCTATGAGCGGCATTATCAAACCCAATCCCATTTTTAACCTACATACCAACACCATTGTACCCATACCTAAATCTCCACAGGTTGCCTTGGCCACTCCAGAATGGCACAATGCCATGACCAATGAATTTAGTGCTCTTCTTAAAAATAAGACCTGGGAACTTGTACCCGGACAACCAAATATGAACATTATTCGTTGCATGTGGCTTTTTAAACATAAATTTAGATCTGATGGGACTTTGGAACGGTATAAAGCTCGATTGGCGTGTGATGGTCGCAAACAACAGGAGGGCATAGACTGCGGCGAAACATTCAGTCCGGTTGTCAAACCGGCTACGATACGCACAGTATTATCTCTTGCACTTGCCAAGTCCTGGCCCATTCATCAGTTAGACGTGACTAATGCTTTTCTTCACGGTAACTTAGAGGAAACCGTGTATATGCACCAGCCCATGGGTTTTCGCCATCGCGAATTTCTAGATCACGTCTGTCTCCTAAAGAAGTCCTTGTATGGACTCAAACAGGCACCACGCGCGTGGTACCAACGTTTCACTGACTTTGTTCTTTTGCAGGGGTTTCAACAAAGCAAATCTGATAATTCGCTGTTTATTTATAAGCACGGAAATGACACGGCCTACCTTCTCATATATGTGGACGACATTATTCTCACCACTTCGTCCGATGTTCTTCGACAGACTTTTATGCAGGCACTTTCCGGGGAATTTGCTATGAAAGACTTGGGTCCTCTTTCTTACTTTCTTGGTATTCAAGTCACCCGCACAGGCAACTCCATGTTTTTATCTCAGCAGGCCTACATTCGCGATATCATCCACCGAGCATCTATGGATTCCTGCAAGCCCGTGGCCACTCCAGTTGACACGCAATCTAAACTCTCTGCTACCTCAGGGGACTTACACGATGACCCCTCCACATACCGCAGTCTGGCAGGAGCTCTTCAGTACTTGACATTCACACGTCCTGACATTTCTTATGTCGTTCAGCAGGTGTGCATGCACATGCATGCTCCTCGTGTTGATCACTGGAATGCTTTAAAACGCATCATTCGATACATTCAGGGGACTTCTGATTATGGTCTGCACCTTGGACCTATTCGTGACACTTCACTGGTTGCATACACTGACGCAGACTGGGCAGGTTGCCCTGATACTCGTCGATCGACCTCTGGTTTTTGCGTATATATAGGTGAGAACCTCATTTCCTGGTCCTCCAAAAGACAGTCCACCATCTCTCGTTCCAGTGCTGAGGCAGAATATAGAGGCGTCGCTAATGTAGTTGCTGATATTTGCTGGATCCGCAATCTTATGCTCGAACTACATCATCCCTTGAGCCGCGCTACTCTGGTATATTGTGACAATGTCAGTGCCGTCTATCTCTCTGGTAACCCTGTTCAGCATCAACGCACGAAACACATAGAACTAGACATTCATTTTGTTCGCGAACAGGTACATCGTGGTCAAGTTCGGGTACTACATGTACCCTCAAGACATTAGATTGCGGACATTTTCACAAAAGGCCTTCCTCGGGTTCTGTTTGACGACTTCCGATCCAGTCTCAGCATCCGTCCTCCCTACGCTTCGACTGCGGGGGAGTAATAGAATAGGAAACAATGTAATTGATTTGTATATGATTTGTAATTAGTCAAACCTTCCTAGATTAGAATATTCTCTTGTATCTATTTATAGTGACCATAATGATAATGGGAAGGCAATCATTCAATCTATTCAATACTTACGTAAAGTAATTGCATGAAGTGCTTTCTTAATTGATCTCTCCATTGCGATGAGAAAGAAGGGAAGATATAATTAAGGATGAAATTAATTATTAAACAACTAATGTAGTTCAATGTGTATGCTAATTAAAATTCGAACCGCCAATGACCTCCAGCCCAGCTGGGGAGAGGTGGGAGGGTTTACCTCTTTGGAGGGTTCCCGCCCGGGCTTGGTCTTGAGTTCGAATCCTGCACACCACGAAAAAATTCCCTGTAACGGTTTGAGATAACTTCAAAGTGGACACCGGTGCGTGGGTAGTGATTCGAACTCGGGTTGAGGGGTTGTCTATCGATTGGTTTCACCGCTAAAGTACACCTTCCAAAAAAAAATTAAAATTCGAACCGGTTGTATCATATATGTGTGTGGGACGAGAACTAAGGAAATAAAATGCTGGTGGAGATACATCATTAGTTAAGAGCATAGTTATCAAAAGCGCGCCTAGGTGTGCCTAGGCTTGAGGCGTACCAAGTGTGCTGCGTCCTGTGAGGCACGCTCCTAGGCACTAAGGCGCACTATCAGAGCCGATTTCCGGCCAAATTCAGGCTAAAAGTTGCATAAACCTCTAAAACATTCTAAATGAGTCATGAACAATTCCTAAACAATCCTAAAACATCCTAAAGTAGCCCTAAACAAGCCTAAAACATCTCTAGAATTCCTAAAAAATGTATTTTATACTATGCGCTTAATTATAAAAAGCCGTCGTTTTTTATGCGCCTTGCGCCTAGGCTCCGGGCTCGGCTTATGCGCCTTGAGTACGCCTGGGCGCTTTGACAACTATGGTTAAGAGTTATTTTTTATTCTTAATCAGTTGATAAATAGCGGGTTTTTATTAGGGCTCAAGGGCTGCTCCCAGAATGAATTTTTTCTTTCACTGATTTTAACCAATTATGCACTGCCATATCACTTAACTGATTTACTTCTCTGAAACAGTTTTTGGTAGGCAGCACTCCACTGATTCTATTTTTTTCATTAAAATACAAATACAAACACTTTTTTTTTAAATTCACACGGTTTATAAATTTTATCACCAAACCGTCAGACCGTGTTTATTTCTCAACCGTCTACACCAAACACGTTCAAAAAAATTTAATCTCATTTAAATCGATCTTATCTAACCGTCAGAGAAATTCAATTTTTAGCATGTGATACGGTTGGTTTTTTTTTGTATATAAACGACGGTGGTGAAAACACACTTGAACATCAACAACAACACTCACACCTTCAAACCTTCAAAATGACTCGCTGGACCGAAAACGAAGAAATGACTTTGGTTGTGTGCGTTAAAGACGCACAAAAACGACCCATCGTTGCAACTTGCAACGCCAACCACGAAGGGGCTCGGGGGGCTCAAGAGGTCGCCAAACAAGCTTCTGGGACCGTGTCTTGGCTGACTTCAAACAACAAGTCGGCGAAAGCGACCGCACAATTGAGAGCCTACAGAGAAAGTGAACCGATCTAAACAACAAATGTGATCGGTGGACCACATGCTACGAGCGTACCATGAGCCGACACCCAGGCATTGTGCCGGAGTTGGCTGTAGAGTTGACCCAGACGAGCTATGCGGCTCGTTACCGCGACAACTTTGAGCATCTCCAGGCCTGACAACTCATGCGTCAACCCTAAGCTTTATCTTCTATGTTTTTATGTATTTTTATTTATGTTTAATATTAATAAATATTGTCTTATGTTTTTATTTACTTTTGGTTTTATTTATTTTAAAAAAATAAACAAAATGTTGCTTTAAAATGGTTATAAATAAATAAAAAAGGAATTAAAGTAAATTTAAAAAATAAGAAATACACGGTTACCAGCTCGTTAACTACAACCAGAAAATGGTTCACGGGACCCCTACCAGCACGGGTGGCGGCGATGTTACCGTGCTGGTAGTGGGGTACCCGTGACCAAATCGGTAAACGCACCGTCCGCCCTAAGTAGTTGTGAACCAAAAATCATTTTTTTACCGGATTACTAAAAATCGGTGTTCAATCAACTGGATTTATATCTGATTTAAATAAAAAACATCATAAGGGTTTTAACTCAACTAACGTTTAAATATCTCATATTTTGATAATCAGTTTTTTTATTAAGAGTAAATTACCAAAATCGTCGTTGAGGTTTGGGTCAATATGTTTGTTTAGTCCAATCTTTTAAAAATTGCTTAAACACTCCCTGACCTTTAAAAAAATAGGGCAAATCAGTCCTACCACTTAACCCATTTAGATTTTCTCAGTTAAGTCAGGGCATTTTCATCCAATCATGTATAAAATTCATCTTCTTCCCTCAATCTCTTATTCCTTAATCATACGACCCACCGCCATCTTCACTTTTTACCACCACCACCATCACTACCCACCGTCTCCTCTACCTTTCACCACCACCATCACTACCCACCATCTCCTCTACCTTTCACCACCACCACCATCTCCTCCACCTTCCACCACCACTACCCACAACCTCTAATTATCTGTACCTAATCAGTGACTACTACCTGATTAATAATTACCTCACCTTTCACACTGAAAAAGACATGTTTAAGTGTTTAACCAAAATAAAAAATAAAAAAATGATTTCACACAAAAGGTACAAACAAAAGCCAGACAAAGTGTGACCCACACCTTCTTTCACACCCATTATTGTCCTCCTCACCTCAACCTTCCCCTCTTTATATTTTCTTCTGCATTTTCTGTACAAATTTATGGTCACTGGCCTTTAATTTTTGTCATCAGTGATTGCAGTGATCAAAGATTTTAGTAGAATCTTGTTTTCTTTCACTTTTCTGGGTTATTTATTGGCTGGATTGTTGAAGATTAGATACAAACTGGTGTTGTTTGAGGTTGTTTTTAATTATGGAATATGGTGTAGGATCACAGCTTGTTGGGTCAGAGATTCATGGGTTTAAACCATGAAAGGTGTGTTTTAATAATAAATATATTATTACTTCCAAGTGAGGATACAAAGTTGTGCAGAATGAAACTAGGTTAATAAAATACAATACTTATATAAATATAACTAGTTGTTTTCCGGGGCGCGCGTTGCAGCGCTATTTTATACCGATCTGCAAAATCGGCGAGTTAGTTGTGGGCTAGGAAAGACGTTTCTATATGGGTTGTTGGCCCGAAACCCTCTTGTTCAAATCTTTTAGAATCTTACAAATAACTAATCTCAAGTATGATTACAAAACCTTATTATGCATAAAAAACTGTAACTGGGCAACTTTTGACCGTTTCTACTTTTGCTAATATGGACCTGAGTATACAAAGGTCTCCTAATTTTGCCTCAAGGTCTGACTTTGAATCAACATTTTCTTCATATTCGATTTCTAATCATTTACTAAAAATGGTAAGGATTTTATGTCGTCTGTCTACATAAACAGCCCACTCAGATGCAAGCCTTCGGTTCATTTTGGTTTACTTCTTCCTTCAAGCTAGGAGGTATAGGTTCTTAACAGTCTAAAGCTGCTTTCTCCTGTATACAGTCCTGCATAAAGAATGGATAATGAAATACCCAAAGCACACCTTGTTTCTACATGCTATTATATATATTAGAAACTTTAGAACAATCTGTTAAGTAAATCCAAAATTTCATAATAGTCTATTCTATAGCAGCATGTATACCAATATAGAAAAGGTTGGTAGACCAAGGCAATGAACTTTAAAGAAACAACTAAAGTAAAAGGTAATCATACAATGAATAACACGTCTGATTACATCTTTAATAACATTCAAGGTGATTTTGCTATTAGAGGCACATTAATACTGTGACAACACATCACATTATGGGGGTGTTTGGGATTGATTATTCAAAACAAATTATGCGTTTTGGAAAAGCAGGGGTGGAGCTGCTTATAGATTATTGCGTTTTGGTAGCCTAAAAAACTAATTATCTTCGTTTTCAAAACGCAATCCCAAACACTAAAAACTGATTATCTGCGTTTTCAAAATGCAATAATCTAAAAATCAGTTTCAAAACGCAATCCCAAACACCCTCTATATATCACGTGTCAATAATCAAGATGAAAATCAATTTTATCTCACGTCTTTATAGAAATCTTTTAATCAATGTTGCTGTTCCGGTTTAAGAAATCAGAAAAGATCAGGTAAAAACCACATAAAAAAAATTGTGGGATAAACATTACTAACCAAAATCTGAAATCAGGTGAACTACTTGTACTTTTAAACAAAAATGTGGTTACACAAAGTATAATAGTTATGTCCATACCTCATCTAATTCTTTGTTAAATGGTGTAGCATGTCAGGTTACTATTTAGGCCAAAACCTCAATAAAAGGTTCTCACAATACTCCACGTTTTAGCATCATGTAAGTTTTCTAGAGACAAAAGTTAAATGTAAATATCAAACTATACACTAAATGGCACTACTGTACACGGATTACTATTGAAAATAAGAAGATTTTCTATACCTTTTTATGTGATTCATGCGTTGATAGTCTTCAAGCAACCGGACATCTAATGTAGTACCAAATTTTGTCTGTCAGAATCTCTATTATGGTGGCATTGCGTGTAAATACAGGATTAGATGAGGAGGCTTCATCATCCCCGTTTGAACCGTGACGCCTACGTTTCTGGACTGATGGCTGAAACAGAATGACACATGGTAATGTTATAGCAAGAGAAGCTTGAATTAGTTACGTTGTTCTAAGTTAGTCTCTTGTCTTTCTACTTTCTCTTCCTATTAATTTTCAACCGATAAACGCGCGTATTTCTTTTAACAAAAAAGTATCGCAAGACTAAACATATACAATATATATAGGGAAAAAACAAAAAAGGGAACAAAACCACTGCAACAAACCTGCATAAAACACAAACTGGTTGCAACAACAGATGTATGAAAGGCAAAACAGTAAACCAAATATACAAAGGCTTCAACTTTAAGCTAGTGGACATAGGTTTTCAATATAAACACAATCTTATGAAAGGAAATCAATATAAACATAGGTTTTCAAAACAATTTAACATGGCAGATACCATTTGATTTCTGACCCAGGTTCATTCTCTCCAGGAACAGGCTAATTATGAGCTTATCGGCCTTTCTTGCTAGTTTTTTCGATTTTCTGGGGTGGATTGTGGGAGCCGAAAGAGAGAGGATAACCATGGGTTGGAGGATCGATGGGTGGAAATGAGAAGAGAATGGAAGTATGGAAGAAGAAAGAGGTAGAGGGTTTTTCAGTGTATGCTAGCTGTCAAAACAAAAGGAAACGTGGCAACAAAACCATAAGATGAATCAGTTGAGTACGTGTCACATGAATAGCACATGCCACACGTTTTATAAGGAAAAAAACACAACACAAACAGCTAGGCTCGAACCCGGTCATACAAAGGTAGCACAACAACAAACATACCATCTGAGCTGGAACATTTATTGATAAGACATTCAACCACAAAGTTACTTAAACACAAAACAGATGGTAGGCTGAAAAAAATATATACAAGCAATAGTGTCTGGACACGTGTCCAGCACTATTCATGAAAGTTCCTTTATAATTATATAGGATAATGAACTTATTTAAATTGATTTCTTGTTCCAGTTGGATAGAACAAGAAGCGGGGGCGCTGAGGGGGGTGAGAGTGGGGTGGACGGTCAGGGGGACGGCAACGAGTCTTGCGACGGAGAGTAGGGACAACTGCGGCGACTCAACAGAGGGGATTAGGAGTTGAAGCTCCGCCATTGTTAAGTAAAGTAAACGAAGATGATGATTGCTAGCTAGGGTTTGGTTTGCTCTACTTATTTCTGTGGGCTCTGGCCTGTGGTGTGTGTGGGGTTGCTTTTCTAATTCGATCTTTTAACTTTAATAAATAAGATCAATCGTCTGACTAATATATATGTTATTGGTAGTGGTGGTGGAAGGTGGAGGAGATGGTGGTGGTGGTGAAAGGTAGAGTAGATGGTGGGTAGTGGTGGTGGTGGTGGTGAAAGGTGAAGATGGTGGTGAGTGGTGGTCTGATTAAGGAAGAAGAGACTGGGGAAGAAGATGAATTTTATACATGATTGGATGAAAATGCCTTTGAGTTAACGGAGAAAATCTAACTGGGTTAAGTGGTTGGACTGTTTTGCCTTATTTTCTTAAAGGTCAGGGAGTGTTCAAGCAATTTTTAAAAGATTGAACTGGACAAACATATTGGCCCAAACCTCAATGACGGTTTTGATAATTTACTCTTTTATTAATCAAGTCACGTGACGAGCTTGAAATGCTATTATTGTTCACCAACATTTCCAACACTCATTGGAAATGCACTCCATTTACATGTATTATAATATACACATGTTGTTTGTTTTTATATCAATGGAATTATATTAACTAGGGCCATGGTAAGCCCATGTTACGTGGCAGACAACATTTTCTCACGTGATGCGATGGCAATTCGACTAGTATCGTTTCGATTCATTACAAGTGAAAATTCGAGTGGTATTATTTTGGTTTGTTATGGCATTCTTATTACACTCGACACTTGATACAACACAACTATTAGTAATAAACAAAAGTTGAATAACGAAGGAAGAAAAATGGAGGGAAAAGAGAAAAAAACTAAAAAATTAAAACTGAAAAATAAAAAAGAAAAAGTAAAAAACCATGAAAGAAAGTGAAAAAAAATAAAATAAAATTGAAAAACACCGATTAACCCAAACCCGTATACCTAAAGGCTACAACCCAATTAAATAACCCGATAAAAGCCACTGAGGATAGAGGTGCACAAAAAAACCGGAATCGGAAAAAAAACCCGGAACCGGGTATTAAAAAAACCGGAACCGACTCTACCCGGAACCGGAACCGACCCTACCCGTCGGGTATGCATAGGGTATAGATTTCTATGTAAAAAACCGTACCCGGAACCGGACCCGGTTTGTACCAGGTTGAACCCGGGTTTTTAATACCCGGAACCGGGTTTTCCTAATACCCGAAACCGGGTTTTCCTAATACCCGGTTCATGACCCAAAAAAGTATATGTCAATCGACGGGACTATTTGGCATTTTGATGTTAAGGCGGTCCGGGAAGGAATGGGTCATTTCGTGATTCAAGAAGGGTTGCCATTTGACCACTTCGACAACCCAATATTGAACCGTCGCACTACCCTTCGACGTGATTGTATAAAAAGAATTCAATATCCAGCATAGCCGGGTTTTTTCAATACCCAGTGTACCCGTCTTTTTAAATACCCGGAACTGGTTCCATACCCGAAACCGGGTATTGAAAGAACCGGAACCGATATACCGGGTATAGTTTTAAATGCTAGGAACCAGAACTGAAACCGGTTCTTCCAATACCCGGTCGAAGTAATACCCGACTCTACCCGGAACCGTTCCATGCCCGGAACCGGGTATTGAAAAAACTCGATTTGTGCACCTCTAACTAAGGCTATGGCCCAGTGGCGTGGAGGTTGTATTGTATAGGAAAGGAACATGGGTTGGATCCCCCCACTAGGTGAAAAAAAGGAGAGAATAATTGGGTGATAGGGTGAGGGGTATGCGTGTAATTAGCCATTAAAAAAAAAATTAACCTGATAAAAAACCATAGTTACATCTTTAATAACTGTAGGATCCGTTCGAGATATATGATTTTTTTTAACGGTGACATTCTTCATCTTTTTTAGGGGATCAGTTGGTTACATTTGTTAATAACAGGCCCACCACCCCACATATGGCCAGACTATGTTGTCTTAACCGGATTCACAATGGCTCCAATGTGGAGCTTGATGTTCCACAAGAACTGTATCTTAATACGTCGACAGACGCACATAAAGTCAAAACAAGAACAAGCCCCAGGAGTAACCCTATCAACCAGATAAAACTCGTGTTGAGTCGGATTTGAAATTTCGATCTTCAAAAGGTGGTGATTGATTGGTGAAGAAGGGTCTTAGTCTCCAAAATAGTCATTATCCAAATCTCGATTGCGTACATATTATCATCACATCCACAGTACAAAAGATGAATTAAATCCAAACCGTCCATTTGCCCTATTCTAGGAAGCAACTACCACGTGGCAGCTTCTAGTAGGTTTAGTATACCTGGGACCCACTCATACTTTTACTCTATCCACCCACCCCTCTTCTCTCGATTAAAATATCAGTTCCTTTCGTTGGCGCTCTATTCATGCAAAAAACGGAGACGAAGATTCAAACACAAAACATCAATAAAACCCTAATTTCAGAAAAATAATATCTCCGGTTAGTTTGCTTCTCTACTGTTTTGTAATTTTTGTTATAGATCCATACCCGTAGATACATATATTACATATACTTGAATGCATGTAAGGTTTATTGCGTCGATTGATATGCGATTCACTGTTTCATTGTTTCGTTGTTTGAATCTGTATTATCTAGAAGAAGTTGTTGAGAATCGGATTTTGAGCGATTAGTTTGTTATTGAATGTATGAATTGGAAAGAGTAACAGTGAGGGTTTTAAATTCTAATTGGGGAATTAGGGTTTATGTTGTGTTGTTTGGTTCTGAAGTTGTAGAGGGGTTCAGTTAGGATGGGGGAAGGGGAGGGTTATGTGGTGGTGGTGAATAATGTTGGGGAAATGGAAGATGATGAAAATTGGAAAAAGCGGGACCGGCAGTGGCTAACAGGTGATTCTGATAGGGAACCTGTGGTTAAAAAACAGGGAATAGAGGGTATAGGTGAGGATGAAGTAGATGTAGATGTAGATCCTTGTGCTATGAATCAATCAGAGGTGGCTCTGGATTCTGTTGAAGAAAAGACTTGTGATAATGGGCTGCCGACAGAGGGTTTTGATGTTGTTAAACTTGAGCCTTGTGCTGAGCAGAATATGAAAGAATCTTGTGGTAGAAGTCAAACGGTAGAAGCTATAAGTGACAATATGACAAATGCTGCTGATATGGAGCATGTTCAACCGTGTTTTGAGGTGGCAGTACAACAGACCTGTGAAATTATGAAAGCACCTGAGTCTTTAAACTGTGTTGATGCAAATCATTTGGCTGAGCAGCCGGTTAGAGAAGATTCAAATGACATGGAGCTAGATCCTGCTGGCGAGAAGCACTCGTCAGGAGTTTCAAATGACACGGAAATGGAGATTGTAGTTGAGAAGCAGCCTGTCAAGGAGTGCCTGAATGGGATAGAACTAGAGACAGATGTTAGTTTGCAGAGAACAGGGGTTGAATGTGACATTGACCAAGATCTTTGTGGTAAGATGCAGACAGCAGGTGCTAAAACTGACATTAAACCAGAGTCTTGTAATAAGCAGCCTGTCAAAGAATGTTCACATGAGATGGAAACTGATGCTTTTGTCAAGATTCAATCAACAGAGCCTTTGATTCAGAGTGAACCAGAACCTTCTGTTCAGCAACCTGACAAAGAATGGCTGCATGATATGAAATCAGAGGTTTGTGGAAGGAAGCAGACGCCACAATCTTTAAATGATACAGAAATGCAGACATCACAGGCCTTGGATAATACTAAACTGGAGTTTTCTTTTGATCAACCTATTAAGGAATGTAAAAATGAGATAATAATAGATCCTTGCTCCAAGAAGGAGGCGAAGGAGGCTTCAAACGATGATATGAGTTCTGAGGTTTCAAATCCTAATATATCTCCTCGTGATAATTCTTTGAGTTTCCAGACTGTTAATAGCCAACCAGATGGGAAGCTTGTCATGAAAGGCCAAGTTGTTTGTGGTGAAATCACGTCAGCTTGTTCTGGGAACTCAATCAGTGAGGGGAGCACAAGCCAAGAGGAACACGGTACAAATGATACTTCTGTTACAGTGTCAACATCACATGTTGTAATTGAGGTTCCAAAGCATGCTAGTACTTCTTCTGGTATTAGGAAAATCACCTTCAAGTTCAGCAAACGGAAGGAAGACTCTGCATCTGCTGTGAAAGACATGAATGATGCTTTCGATAATGGTATTCGTAAGGTACCCAGGTTAACACATGTTAGTGAGCAAGGGCTGCATGAACCTGGTGATTCTTTTTTATATTCTAACAATATGGATGTGATACATGGGAAGGCTATTCCTGACGCTGACAGTTACCCTACTACTGTTAAAAAGCTTTTATCAAGTAGAATATTGGAGGGAGCCAAAGTGAAATATATTTCTACCTCAGTAAGTTGCATCTCTCTTTAGTTAATTCACTAACATTCTAAGGAAAAAAAAACATTATCATAACAGACATTGGCAATTGTCTATCCATTTTCATAAAACCAGGGGGAGCTTATTGGAATTGTTAAGGACGGTGGCTATTTATGCGGCTGTGTAACATGTAATTTTTCCAATGTAAGTTTTTCATGTATACATAAAATGGTATATTTTCGTTATTGGATTGCTCTGCCACACTTGTTTAATTCTTGAATGATTCACCCAGGTTCTTCGTGCTCATGAGTTTGAGGAACATGCTGGTGGAAAAACTAGGCACCCTAATAATCACATATTCATGGAGAATGGAAAACCAATTTACAGCATAATTAAGGCAGTGAAAACTGCTCCTCTCAGCAAAGTAGATGAAGCTATAAGAAATGTTGCTGGTTCATCTGTCAATGAGGAGCTCCTCCAGGTTTGGAAAGGTGACACTTATGACATCATTTTTATTTGTAGTTTAAATACATATGTATAGACTTACTTTGGAGACATTGAAGGAGGTATGATGGATGTATAGAGTAGTATAATATATGTGATAGATGTTGGAGATAATGATTAGGGCAGTGTAAAAATGTCTTTTTGGGTACTGAAACTATGTAAATATTAAGTTATTACTTCTCTTTGATATATCAATTTGTAGTTTTGTTTGCATTTGCTTTATAATCTGCAGGGAGTCTGCAAAGAAACACTGACATGGCTAAGATAGACAAAATCCATCATATGAAGCTTATGAATTTGTATAATTCAAAAGCAAGGTCAGACCATCCCTCTAGTATCTTTTATCCTATCCTTTTCTTAATATTTGGCTTCAGGGATCAGAAAATTACACGTTGATTTATCCTTTTCTTTATATTCCCTTGTCTTATAAAATTTATAGTATCAGTCATTTAGCTCCTAGGCTAAAGGGATAATCAAGCATCTATTTCTTCAATGTGTGTACCTTTAAATTTGTAGTCAACAGACAACTATCATATCATCTATGAAAATGGCCTTGTGATACATTATATATTGTTTTATTTTTATTTTTTTTATATTTTTATTACCATGATGCAAATTGGAGAGAGCAAATAGAGGTTACATTAATCATGCACCATGATAAATTTAAATTCATTTGAAACTAAATATTCCAAGTATATATAATTCTTTATTTCTTAGCATTTGGGTTCATATGCTTCTTTATACACCCACACCCACATCTGTACGACTGTACATGACATGTACATTTGCCTGGCTTCTAACAGTGTCCACTATTAGTCAAACTGAAAGCTGGAAATATGGGTGTCTATAACTCTATATTTGTTCTTCATACTTTACCAACCTCTTACTGGACAATTTGCAAATGTGTGGCATTAGATATTCTGTTAGACAATGGTAAATGCTGTTAGATGTGAATTATAATTTTAAAGATTATAAACTAAATAAGTTTCGACTATTTTTTTTAGCTTCACCAGCCACACTCGAGAAGATGGTTATAGCCCGTACTATTCCTATCGTAAGAGCTACACTTTGGAACCTCAAACATTCGTTGCTAAGACCTTGAAAGAGCAGAAAGGCCTGTTTAAGAAGTATGTTATCCTTCTTTTTTGTGTCCTCTCTGCTCTCTCAAGCGCGCATGCAAATTGCACCACCTTGTATTTCTGTGTGTTTATGCATCAATGTCTAGACCAACATGTATATATGCATACTTAAGATCCATTGGAGGTGAGGGTATCTCTCCAAAGGAAGCGGAACGCTATTGACTGAGAACTATGCGATTGTATGAGATTATGAAGCAAATAATTGAACAGAGCCCTGTATGATATCTGTGCCAGTTTCTTTCCCATGTATTAAATATTCAACAACATACATTATTTTTTGTACACTGTAAAATATATGTTCATAATAAGTGAGGGTGTCAGACTTGCATAGGATCCAAGAGAGGGTCTATGTAATATCTTTTTGGGTGTGTAAATACTTATTTTTTGTGCATATTTCTCGTTGTTTGCTTAGGAGTCCATTAGAGATAAAACGATTGATCACCTATGATTGATTTTTTATCACTTGTGTGTTTGCATGCGTATATCTCATCCAGCTGATTTCACACTTCTTTTGCAGGCCAAGGTCATACACATCTATCCCTGCTGTTGAAACTAAACGAAGTTCTGAAGGTGGTCAAAAGAAAAGGTAGCAACAAATTTTATATACCTTACGTTGGTACAAAGACTCATGCATCTAGAATTCTGGAAATAGCCAGTTGACACTGGTTCTTTTCACCAGCTATTCCATTAAATATGTTATCTGGTGAAATAGCTTGTACCGCGGCTACCGCCTATCATACACTTAACTCCAAGAACTCTAAGTTTGTGGCACATGTAAAACATGTATATATTTGCTTTGCTTTCCACCCCCCTCCCTGCCCCAACCAAGCTGTAATTTGTTGCCTCAACATATACACTCAGAAAATCTCTTCTGTATGGTGACAGGGATAATGATTTACACCGTTTACTTTTTATGCCAAATGGGCTTCCGGATGGGACTGAACTCGCTTATTATGGCAGAGGGAAGGTGAATGCTGTTTTAATTAAATATTGGATATTCTATTTTGTTGTGATTGCTTCATGAGTTATACAAGATTTTTACATTTTTTTGCAGAAAATCCTTGATGGTTACAAGCAAGGGGATGGTATACTTTGTAGCCATTGTGACACCGAGGTAAACATTTTTTCTTTCTCATAATTCTGGTTCAGAAAGCTTCTCTTCATTACTCTGATTAATTTATTTACTTCTTTTCCACAGATCAGTCCTTTACAGTTTGAAGCTCATGCTGGATGGGCTGCCAAACGGCAACCGTGAGTGGTGTTTTGGTAATTAATTCTAATATGATTATTTTGTGCGCAGTGTTAATATGGTAACCACACTTATGTACAGCTATAACAATATATGTATTCCAAACGGGCTGTCACTCCATGATATAGCTATGTTACTTGAAAATGGTCAAAGTATTGCCACCAGCAATAGTGATGATACGTGTGCTGTATGTGGAGACAGAGGAGAGCTGGTTTTTTGTGATGGATGCCTACGTGCTTTCCATGAAGGTAGGGATTTATCTGTCCAATTGCAATAATGCTACATTCTTATTCAACTCGTTTACCCTTTTATCTTATATATTTTTCATGCCAACAAGATGTCATGTTGGTGTGTTACTTCTATCCCGTATCAACAATGTTCTATTTTTCAGCAAACACATGCTTCATGCTTATATACTAATGTTGGACTAATATTTATAGCTTCTAGCTTGCAGGTTGTTTAGGACTGGAGGGTGTTTCTTCTGAAGATTGGCACTGTCCGTATTGTAGAGACAGTGTTGGTTCTGGTAGAAAAGCTTCTGTGGAGTCCAGGCCGATTGTTATTCGACTGACCCGGGTCGTTAAAGCCAGAGAATACGAAACTGGTGGCTGTGTTATATGCAGGTTTGTTGATGCAGCTGAATGTATTTTTTTGGGCATTTTTTTTAATCTTAGTCTGCTAATATAATGTTTATATCTATTCTCTAGCACTGCTGGTAGCCTGGTATATATGGTACATAATTTTTTCTTTTATCTGTGTGAAGATTGATGCTGCTCCAAAAGGATTTTAAACAACGGAATGTCTTTATATTGGCATCTTATTTAGGCTAGATAGGCTTAGGTCTTCTAATTTAGGCTAGAGAGGCCTTTGTAGAATCTGTGATACTTATACCCACTTACTAGTAATACATTACATGGTTGCTGACATCTTGAATATTATTACTCTTGACCAAAAGGTGCTTGCAAAGTTGTGTAGTATACTAGTATAATAGAAAATGAAATAGGCGACATATCCTGATATTCACAATGGTAAGAGTTACAATATTGGATTTACAGATGCAATGTAGTCTAGCCTTATCAGCCATCTTGCATTGGAATATTCAACCAATCAACTTGTATTAGAAATTTACCAGAGCAATAGAAAACAGCTAAAGAAATTGATTTGGGAAACTATAGTACTATACATCTTAAAATTTTCACATATAGTATTTGGATAGCCGTTTTGGTTGAATAGTGTAATCTAGTTTCATTTCTTTCTTTCTTTATTTCATTTATAGAGTTGTATCATATTTATTCTATAGCCTTTGATATATTCTCTAGACATATTAGTTTCGAATGTTCACACTTCCTTAAATTGGTTTAAGCTTACCAATCAATTTTTGTGTTCCTCTACCAGGGCCCATGATTTTAGTGTTGCTGAATTTGATGATCGGACAATGATGTTATGTGATCAAGTATGCATGATTCTTTTTTTTGTACCATTTTTCTTTGTGTTTTGTTCTTTTATTATAACATTTGTGTTTCATGCTGCCTAGTGTGAGAAGGAGTACCATGTTGGTTGTTTAAGAGAGAGTGGAAGATGCGATTTGAAGGTAGCCTACAAAATCATTGCCATATTTGAACACTTGATGCCTTTTTATTGTGTAGGCAGCTAAAGATCCAGCATAATTTATTAACTTGTAACCAGGCACTCCCACCAGATAAATGGTTTTGTTGTAATCACTGTGATTTGATCCATGGTGCTATTCAAGATGTGGTTGTCAACGGAGCAGCAGTAATTTCAGGTTCAATAATGAGTACAATTAACAAGAAGCACATAGAGAAAGGTGTTCTTAGTGGAGCTCCAAATGAAATTAAGTGGCGGATGTTAAGTGGGAAAAGCCGCTATCCTGAACATTTGCCTCTGTTGTCAAGGGCTGCTGCCATTTTCCGGGTATGTTCTTATTTTATCATTGTTATCTTGTAAGGTGGCTTGTCTCTTACCATTGGGCTTTGTTGTGTATTTTTTTTTGTCTGATGAATATTGATCCTCACACTCCCAAGAACTCAAGAACCCTAAAAACATTTACCAAGCTCAAATCAAGAGGAAATCATGTGTTTAGATCGGGGATGTGGTAAATCTAGTCATGATTATTTTATCATTGTTATTGTCTTACTGACATGCATACAAGGATCAAATAAGAAAAATGAACACAAGACAAGACAATGCAAGCAAACAAAACTAGATTCGCAATTCCAATTTAAGTGGTAGATTTCATCAGTAATCAACGTTTCTGTTACTGACAGCTATGCCACATATCTTATGTGGGGCTTAAGTGTTCAATCTGGTTTATTCAGTAGCTATCTTGTTTTCGGAGCATAGTTGTTAATAGCGACGGTAGCGCCCGCGATCGCGAATAGCGTCGCGTATCGGCTTACCGTCGCTATGTGGTGTTTAGCGGCCCGATAACGTGAATATAGCGACTTCCGGCGAGGATTCCGGCGACGGGGAGACTTCCGGCGAAGATTCCGGCGAAGATTCCGGCGACCAGCACCAAGGAGGAAGATGAAGGAAGATGACTGGTAGATAATGACGGCTGTGTATTCTTTTAAAAGCTTTTAGGGTTAAAACTTTAACTATTTTCACATATAACCCCTCTATCTTTCATTTGTTTACATATATTGTCTAAAACTTTTAAATTTTACATATAAAGTATAAAATTAGTTTGTGTATATAAACATTTGGTCCTTATACTTATAAATTTTTACATAAAAATATTTTTAAATATTTTAATACCTTACCGCTATTTACGAAATAGCGGGCGCTACGAGCGTCGCTATCGCTACGTAGCATATCGGTAGCCCATCGCTATTTACCGCTATTCGCTATCGATAACTATGTTTCGGAGTGGTATTATATTGTTTTTTTTTTTCATAAACTTGACAAAAATGGTGTGGTTTCAGAGTTGATATTTGATTAAATATGCCTTTTTTGGTCATAATTTACTTTTTGAAGTCTGTTTTGCTAACTTTACATGGTACCCATTTGCAGGAGTGTTTTGATCCCATTGTTGCAAAGTCTGGCCGTGATCTGATACCTGTAATGGTATATGGGTAAGTTGTCTTGTGGTGTGTGTTTTTTCTTTATTGTTTTTATTCAAGGGCTTGGGTTGACTTCGGCTATGCTGGACATAGGGGCGTAAATGAGCCAAGTCCGAGTTCGTCTTTCTTACACCTGACTCGTTTAACTTTAGAGAGTTCGGGCTTCGCTCATATAGAGCTCTATTTCTAAAGCTTGAGTTCCGCTCATGAGTTTTTCAAGCTCGAGCTTGGCTCCATCATTATTTATTAATTATTATATTTTATATACATTTTATGAAGTGTAATGACCTGGTCCAAAAGTCCCAGTATACCACTGGGAGGAGTAATGTAATTTACTTAGGGCAGGCCGGGCACCTTTCGGCAAGGGGTGCGCGGTTACCGTGGCCACGCGGCAACACCGCCAGTCCGCCACCACCCCTTGCTGCTTGATTTGTTTTTGGTGATCTCAGGTAGTTATTGCCGAGAGGCAAGCACAAAATCCATGAGGTGGTTAGTGCTTTTTGACCAAAAACCACTTCTCCTCCAATTAAACCTTTAGATCAATTTGAAAGCCCTAGGCAAAGTACCCTAGAGTGCCGCTAGTGTTTTGGTGGTTCTAGGGTACTTTAGGTCTATTTTGACGTGGCGGAGCAGGATTGGTCAGGGCTAGGGTAAGTAACCTTGAGTGCCCCTTCCCCCCTTAGATAGTTATTGTTGTTGGTAGTAAAATTATTAATATTTGTACTAACTGTTCACAATTATGCATTTGGAAGCTGAAAAGTGAACAATTAGTTATTTAGAGAGGGGGCAGGTGCTAATCTGATAAACTCTTTTTGGATGTCAGATTTTTAAACCAAATTTTATGAAAAAAAAAAATTGTAGATTGCATATCTATGTGTATGATAAGAAAAGCTCAAAATGCTGCAATCTATCTTTTCTGTAACCAAGGGTGGTGACCCAACCTTTTCATAGAATATACCAGATTTCGGTTTATCGGGGGCACAAATTTCATGCCCTCGTTACTGTATACTAGGTGATGTTAGATGATGACAATCGAATAGCATAAGGATTTTGTATTGGAGCATGTTTAGTCGCAGTGTTTTTTTACCCGTTCTCTTTTAATAGGTAACTATGTCTATCATTAGCAAAAAGCACAAAGGTATATAAGTATAAAGGCTTCATGAACCATTACATCATGACTTTTCAATATTCAGGAGAAATATATCTGGGCAAGAGTTTGGAGGAATATATTGTGTTGTTCTGATGGTGGGGTAAGTTTATTAATCTGCAAATTTTATTCGTATCTTCCACTGCTTCCATTTTGCTGTCTAATTGTATTTTCACTGCCTGTTATTATCGGTCCTCATTTGACATACATGTGCAGGTCAATAGTTGTATCTGCAGGTCTCCTGAGAATTTTTGGGCGGGAAGTTGCCGAGCTCCCCTGGTGGCTACCAGTAAACAACACCAAGGGAAGGTAAGTGCCTGTTGACTAGATTGTTTCTTGTTTTGTTGTTTCATCTTTTTTTTTTTGGTTCAAATATAGTTTAATAGAATGTTACAAGCAATGATTCACTAATCTCTCCTTGTAATCTATATTTGGTTGCAGGGATATTTCCAAGCTCTCTTCTTTTGTATTGAGGAATTACTCTTGTCATTGGGTGTTGAACTCCTTGTGCTTCCTGCTGCTGAAGAAGCTGAGTCGATCTGGACCAAGAAACTGGGTTTTAGAAAGATGAGTGATGAGCGGGTAAGTGCCAAAAATAAATTATATAACACGTTACCAAAATTCCCAGGCCCAGAGTTCAATTTAGGGTGAGCTAACTGCACGAAATAGCAGTTAAATTTACACTTTTTTTTGACTTCAGCAGCCAACTTCATGTTAGGTCCAAAGTAGATAACAACTTGCATTTATTACTGATTATAGCAATCAAGTTCGATTTTACTAACGGTCTGCCAGTTGTAAAATGACCTGTTCACCTGGTAGCATATCATGCTGATTTTTCAAATATTGCTGGCGTGAGTTTTTTTTGGTCATCTTAGTATTTATGTATGTCACGCAGCATTTAACCTGACACTAAATAACAGATTTAAAAATAATTTTCTTTTTAAATTTGTGCAAATGAATTTAATTTTAAATATTTTACATGTGGCATTTGATGTGGCCACATCAATAATTTGTTTACAATCAATTCAAAAGAAGCCGGTTGCAGAAATCGGTGATAGATGATCAGTTAACTTTTATTTCGCATCCAATACTTTGTTAGTTGGTTACTAAATCAAGAAAAAGGTGTAAAACATGTTCCCTTTTCTTTCACTTGTTTTTGTTTTAAATAATTTTCATTCTCTGTGATCTTTTTACACCTAAAAGAACTGAAGCATCTCCCAAGATAACAGTTGAAGTGACAGTTTAGTTGGTTATAACTTTATATGTTAATGCTTTTGCATGCAGTATTCAGAGTACGCGCGGGATATACAGCTGACCATATTTAAGGGAACATCAATGCTCGAGAAGAAATTACATCACCCTACACTATAATCTCTTTGGTTATATTGCTGCCATGACTGCTGAATGGGAGTTATGCACCAGTCAATATTGACGCATAAAGCACAAATTATATAAAGTTTTACTTTTTTAGTTGATATAGGCAGTCTAGTTTTTATAAACATAGCCTTGTCTTTCGTTACTTATGTGTTAAAAAGCATAAGCTACTGGAAAATGGGCATGTAAAGCTTTACCTTTATTAAGCACGAATATGGATGTAAATTGAAAGGGTTCTTTAGACAAGTAGAAACGTTTCGAAACATGCTTTATGTTTTTTTTAACTGTCTTTTGATAGTATGTTTGCTATTCAAATATGTGCCGCACAAGTAAATATGACACCATTTGCCCTTTATTAAGGTTTAAAACACGCAGTCTAGTAACTTTTTGACATCAACATCCTAAAATAGTTGACGCAATATTTTGTAACGTTGTTTTTAAACCGACGGGTTGTTTTAAACTTTTCTTTTAACCTCCCAGCGCTCATCTGGTTGAAGACGATTTTAACCATCAAGGCGAGTCTCATGCTTTTTCAACATCAGAACGGTGCAGGTGCAGTTCGCTAGATACATATTGGTACCAACAAGGATACTCTGGGCAGCGCTTTTGTGGTCTACGATGCCAAAACAGCAGTCGATTATCTTTCTGGGCTTAATGTTGCGAATTGGTACATGATTGTTTTGTATTATCAGCATGCCAAGATGAGTAAGAAGTTTGAACAGAAGAAGAAAGAGGAGGAGCTTACAAAGCTTCAGGAGAAGTATGGGGTTACTGCTAAAGGTTTGGAGTTCGCTTGAATTTGTACGTTCTCGTGGGGATTTCGAAGGGTTTTAATTGGTTGGGGGCATAAGATCGGTTTGTTTTTGTTGGTTTAGGTACTGGAAGGCTATTCAATTTCATGGTGATTAAGTTGCCATAATCGTATTGTTCATGTACCAATAGCTTAATCAGCACAAATACAAGTCCTTAATCTTACCAATGTCAACGCATACCAACGTCAACGACCACTAGCGACCACTAACACTGAAATTAGACCGAAACGTAAAACATAGAAAAGAATAACTAAGTCAATCTAGAACTTTCGCGTTGCGACGAACCTGTCAAACGAGAAAAAATAGACGTAAAAACGTTTAACCACACACGCATGTTGTGTAGTGTTAAAACAGTTCAGTCCTCGCAAAAAGTTGACCTTTCTCGGACCAAACCCGCCTTGCCCCCACTGTGGGGGCCCCATACCTTGATTCCTACCAAACACGGGTCTTGGACTACAAATTGTTTCACACTTGGATATACAACACAAGTTAGAATATGAACATAGCTCAAAAAACATTGTATGACATGTAGTGGAAACACAAATCACAACAGATAAACTACAATTTGTATTTTTTTAAGAGTTTTTCAAATTTGATAAAGCATCCTTTGTTGCAGCAGATATAACAGCATCTGAAGCATTAGGCAGGTAATAATATTTTCCTGGTAAAGCAATAACACAAATATCAGCCATGAACCAGATTATATAGCAGTTTGGTGGCGGGAAATCATACCTTGGGCCACTCGCGCAATCTCTTTGGCAAAGCCAGTTGAAACAAACTTATTTTCTGTGTCGATGACTAGGAGCGACATTCCTGCTTTGTAAATTTTACCAGCCACTTCAAGTATCTCATCCTTCAAATGTTACACAACAGAAAGAATCAATATCCTAATATGTAACTTTTGTGCCTGCTATTATTCACATAACAAAGGATAAAAGGGTAAATTAACAGAAATAACCTTCAACTCTTGAGAAGAAGGCCTGGGTGCATCTGAAGCCATTTCAGGATCATTGGATCTTTTGAGTGAAATATTTGCTCTACCATCAGTTATTGCTACAATCATTATACGCCCGACATCTCCACTTTTCTCTGCATTCATCCCAACCCGAACCGCCTGACCAGATTCCAAATAACCATACAGAATGAATATATAAACAAATAAGTAATTTCAACATATTTCCTTATGAATGGGTTGTTTTGGGTAATGTTTTATTTCTAACAAGTAAAATGAGTAATAAAGTTAAAAAATCGAGAGAAAGTAAACATGTCAAAAATAGTTGAAACTTGTCCAGAATGTAGAATCATAATTTAATAAATATACCGTTGTGAGTCCATGAGCAAGGGGAGATCCTCCTCCACAAGGAAGTCTCTCTAGTCGTTTCCTAGCCATAGAGATGGATCTGGAAGGTGGCAAAAGAACTTCGGCAGCATCTCCACGAAAAGGGATTATGGCAACCTATAAGTTTTACAGAAGTGAAAAAAAGAAATTCAGATTATTGTAACACTACGTCACAACAAGAAGGGTTGTAAAGAACAAGCGAGTATCATGGTAACAAAATACAGATCATTCAGCATTAACCTACATTTACGGCGTATCTGACACACAGAGTCAACATTCACGTTTAACACAAGTTGAAGAACAATAATATTAGAAAGTTGCATAGCTGACATTTCACCTAGAGATTAAAGGATTTGTTGTTTCATGTTGTAAATTACATAATTACCTGATCTCTGCTTGTATAGCTCTCTGCTAATAGTTTAAGTGCTGCACCTTTTGCATTCTGCATTCGATTTAATGCCATGCTTCCACTAGCATCAACCACAAATATAACCTGTCACGTCAAAAAGAAACGTATTACAAAAGAAGGTGATTTCAATGTTCATCAAAAAAACATTTTTTTATTTGTTTGTAACCCTATGAACATTAAGATAGGATACAAAACTCTAATCATGAGGTACTTAACTTACCAATGCTCCTGCTTTACGGGCCATTCTTTTAGCTCTCATATCTGTTTTCTCTACGAAAACTTTTCTAATCTTTTGTACGTCTTGTTCCCTACGCAATCTTTGATACGGTGCAGCTGCTCTTAGTGTTGCATCAACGGCTAACCGTTTCACAGGACCCTGTTTAATATCAACATGTAGGGCTTACTAAAAAAGTCCACAATTATGAGAATCTGTTAAATCTCTTACCTTGGGAAGCATTGGTTTGATATATCGACCTCTATCCTCTGAGAAAATTACATTCTTAGCCCTCCCGGCTTTCCCCTTTTTTCTCTGTGCTTGTTGTGCAAAGAAGAGAAGTTTCTCATCCACGAAACCCCCTTCTGCATCAATGATAAATTCTTCAGGTATTTGATCTTGCTGCTGTTCGTTCTCCGGATCATTTTCATCATCTTCATTATCTTCTTCTTCGTTTTCCTGTTAATACAAGGCTCCCATTATTAGTATATGCCCGAACTGGCAACAATTTTATAGAGTATTAGAAAAATAATAACTTGATCATTTTAGGGTTATTTGAAGTTTAGACCTCTTCCTTCTCTTCTTGGTTCTCAGAATTCTGATTTTGTGGCGGGGGTGGAGGGGGCGGTGGCTGTTGCTGTTGCTGGTCTGGTGGGGTCTCATTAAATATTGAACGAGGAAGAATTACAAGTTCTACCTGTCATTACATAGCAAAAAAAGTGAAATGGTGAAATTTAACCAACACCTTTTTATGGTACTAGCCAAATGCCTGTTGTGAAAAATGGGCTATGTTGTCTCTTTTGCTTAGAGTATTTTTTAGTTCCAAGTTTAGATGATTAACCATGTCGTAGTGCATTCCTTTAGGTGAAAAGCATAACAATTCATTTTTATAATGAAAGAACTTCCTGATGTATAGACTAATTCCAATAATTTCTTTTATTGTAACAAATTCTACTAATTTTGCATCAGGAGGATATAAACTATATGCATTGTGTTTGATATGATCTTTTCTGTATTGTACAACTCTATCCTACAATATACAAAAGATAGTATCTCAATCCAGTGCCCTTAATCCCTTATAATATCCTGAAGTGATTTATTTTCCTTCATATGCAAATAACATAAAAAAATTAGAGAAAGAGTTCTTTAAAAAAAAAAAAAAAAAGAATTCCCTGGGAAAGAAATAACAAGTTCAAAATAAGATACTTACAGCTTTCTTCAGGTCATCCACATTGACTTTTTCACGACCTTCAAAAGCAGCCAAACATTTGGCAACACGTGCGGCGTACAGCTCAGCCCTGTGTCCCTGTAAAGACCTCAAAAGTTTGTTTCTGTTATCTCTGTTTTTTTCCTATTTTTGTTTGTTTTGTACCATTATTTATTTTTTAGTGATTATATTTCAAACATGTTTTAGTTAATGGGAGATGCCTAATGCCAAGAGTAACATAATGATGATAACCTGGCAACCACCACGAAGAGCTTCCGTGACCAGGTATTTCAGTTGCTCTCTACTAATAGTTACATCCTTCAAATATTCCCTTGACAAAATAATCTGCAAAAACACAGCAAGCAGAATATTCTTGTAACATGTTTAACTATCATTTTACGCACCATTTAGCCACAAATATTTACAGTTATTTCTGCCGGCCATATACTAATCTACTATGCTATAAGTACATCTTATTGTGTCTATTCAAGTTAACTAATTGAACATGTTTTACACATTGTGCCATGCACCATGTCCTGGATAGTGATGGTCACATGATTCAGCAAAACAAGAAATCATGAAAGTATGAAACTGCAAACAAAAAAAAAGTGAACAAAATGGAACAATACGTGGGCAGATGCTCATGTATGTGTGACGTGTCTATGTTGGCCGTCTATCATTGTTAACCATCATCAATGAAAAGGAAATAATAAAACTGAACAGGTTGAAGAATCAGTTGCATGATTACCTGAGTCTTTGCAGAGTCTGTTTCTTCCTCCATCATTTTAAAAACATCATTACTTTGTTCTTGAAACTGTGTTGCAATCCCTACTGCAGCAACACGATCCTCAAAACTCATTGGAAGATCTGCACTGCATAATCAAGATTCATTGGTAGAAACATATAAACGCCAATAAACTCTACCTTAACTTGATATATAAACCATGTGCAAACAAGTAGTTTAATGCAAGCAAGCATAAGAAGTCTACCTCAAATTGATTGCAATACGGTCCAGTAAATGTTCACGTACAGCACCCTCTTCTGGATTATAAGTAGCAATTAACAACGGTTTGCACGGGTGGCGAAAGCTTATTCCTTCTCTTTCAACAATATTAACACCATCAGTCAACACATTAAGAAGCAAATTACTTATGCCCTCATCCAGTAAGTTAATTTCATCAACATAAAGAACTCCTCTATGTGCTTCGGCCAAAAGACCTGGCTGGAATACAGTGGTTCCAGTTTTGACAGATTCCTCAACATCAACAGATCCAATCAATCGATCTTCTGTAACACCAAGTGGAATCTGCACAAAAGAGTCGATGAAATAACACATACGATATGATAGTGTAGTAAAATATCAAAAAGTTTTCCGACCGACATTACCTGCACAAACGGCGATCTAACTACTTGAGTCTTAATATTACCAGAAGAGTCATATTCCACTTTATCGGCAAGCCCATCTTCCCACCTACAAAAATTATAAATAAAACAGCCTTATTTTCAGCCAACTAATAAAAGGACATAAACTTGGTTACAATTTGTAACATAAGGATTGCTAAAGAGATTATGTAAAGGTTATACACATAAACATTGTCAAGATTTGGTAACCTTACTCTTCAGGACATGCAGGATCAGCATTCGAAAACGAACCAACAACTACCTCAATAGGAGGCAGAATTGCATGTAAGCCACGTGACATAACTGTTTTGGCCGTCCCTCTTTTGCCAGAGATAGCAATTCCCCCAATCTCACGGTCAATAGCCCCAAGCAAAAGAGCAGTTTTAATAGCATCCTGTTAGATGAGATGATCTCAGTAAACTATATAAACATTCCACCTGCTAGGGAGTAGGGGTGTTGACGGTCCGGTTTGGCAAGTTTTGACGAAACTTATGAGTCGCGCCAATAAGTACAGTTTAAAAGAAAAACTATACCAAACCAGCATTAGTGGTAAAAAAAATCCATGAATGCTCTCGGTAATCAGATCACAACACATATACGTAATCAATATTGAACTTGATAAAGAAATCAGATTATGCAAATTTAATATAGGGATGGATAACTGAAAAGATAGAATGGCTTTCGATAATCGTGGTGCCTTGGCTTGAAGCCAGCACAGCACATTCATATATACACACTTTGATTGTGGCAGTTGGTAAGAAACTTCATAACCGATCAACGGTTGTTAGTTGTTGCCCACCAATTCCTAAATATGTTTCAAACTTTCAATAATATCTACATTATATATCATACATATAATACTAGAAATCGAGTTTATGCTTAATATTCTAACAACCAGCTGCCGGTTCCAAACCATAAACTGAACCGTTTTTAATACTACACAATGTATATTGTTAAAAGCTGACAAGTGATTTAGATTTTAGAACCATTAACTCGAATTTCATTTACAATAATACAATCTACCAACGTCCTTAAGAAAATGCAAACAAAATCAAATAAACATAAAACAAAATACAAAGTAAAAAAATTTACCTGTCCAACAACAGCGGCGAGTGGAAAGTACTGTCGGCCATAACGAGTAGTAGCGGTGGAATCAACTCCAACGGAGAGGGTGGCGGCGCCATTGTTGGATTCTAGGGTTGCAGATGCACGAATGCGGAAACGATGGATGTTGTGGTGTTTGATCCTGAGGGAATTAGTGGAGAGGGAGCGTAAGGTGAAGGATTTGGAGGGGAATATGAAGGGATTGTGGATGAAATGAGGGGGTTTTAATGGCGAAGATTGTGTAGAATCGCCTGTAACAGAAGAAACAGGGGAGGATTGCAGAAGCGCCATGAAAGAACGAAAGAAAGAGTGAAGGGGGTTCTTATCTGCTGGGATTACCGTTATCCATATCTTTCTCCATCTTACTATGATTAATTCATTTATTTTTTTAGGCTTATATTATACAAAAATATATATATATATATATATATATATAATAAAATAAATTAATTAAAAAAATACAATACACGTAAGGAAATTATATGTTTGCGAACTATAGACGTTTTAAGTGTTTATTTTTGTAATTAAAGAGCGATCAATGTTTATTTTGGAGATTTTCACTTTTGGCCTAAGATAATATGTTTCTTTCATAAATTAAACTAGTAATTAGTACCTGTGCTTTGCTACGGGATTATTGAACCAGACAAAAAGTAGATGTAAATCTGATAAATCACATATGCACGTTGTGCCGGTGTCAAAAAATGCCTTTCTTTGTTGCAAAATTGTAATTTCAAATCCATCTGTTATAAACAGTGGCGAAACTTGAGAATTTGGACTGGGGGTCGGAAGTCAACGGTCACATGACGGGACCTATTTTTTTCTGTAGCTATGGTTCGGGTTATATGTTCGGGTCGGTGATTCGATTTAGGTCGAGTCGAGTCAAACATTAAATATAATAAATATCAAAGTTATAAGTATTGTTTAACAAACAATTGAACAAAGACACTAAAACATTAAAAATGAGACAAATGATTGGTACCTGGATGAAAAGTTATAGTTCAGCTTGTCGACCTTTAAGATTTTTAAATTCTCCAATTATGGATAGGGGTGCAAACGAGCCGAGCTAAGCCCGAGCTTAAAAACCTTACGAGAGCTCAAGCTTGGATCGTTTACTATCTATTAGTTAATAATCTAAATAAAAGTAATATAAATAATAGGTTCGGAGCTCGATAAATGTAGTTTGGCTCGGGCTCGTTTAGTAAACAAGCTTAAATGAGGGGGCAAATATTAATAAACCTAATATTACACTAAGGCTCGATAAGACTCTACGAGCCTGACGCGCTTCACATGGTAGGTTGAGCTCGGGCTCGATTAGTAGACGAGCTTTGTTTTAAGCTCAAGCTCGGGCCTGATAAGGCTAGGCTCGTTTCGAGATTTTTACCAAGCCAAGCTTGAGTAACTAAGAGATAACAAATCCATCGCTTGTTCATTGAATATAATATCCCGCTCATGTAGTTGTTGGGCTTAGGATTTAAGGATTTGGGCTTTACATTTACTTTGTTTTGGATTAAAGTTTTGGTTTATATAGCAAAAAAATTTTTTAACGGGGGGTCGAAACCGTATATGCCAAAAAATTCCATACGAAAACTATATACTAGAAACTTCTGAGCGAAATTTTTTTTTTTTGGGGGGGGGGGGGGGGGTTGGCCGCCCCACTCCGCCCCTTGAATATTACGGCCCTGGTTATAAACATCAAGTTTATATTGTATTAATAAATGGGAAATTGGATTTTAACACCCTGAACTATTGATTATTGGTCGTTGACATACTGAACTACAAAATTGTTCACCACCACAATGTACTTTCAACTTCTTGGCCTGTGTCACCCTCGGACTAACCATGGTTAGTTTTTTTGTTGACGTTAGGGATGGCAATCAAACCCGACACATTTGGGACGGGTTTGGGGTTGGGTAATCGGGTATGGGATTAGTTTTTTATTTTTTTCGCGGGTTTGGGACGGGTTTGGGATTTGATGATATACCCATTTACCCGACCCGATTAACTGATAAAGTATACCCGTTTACCCGATTAGATACTCGATGTAATTTCCTATATATCTTTTAAAATATGTGATGTGTGTGAAGTATATATATTTTTAGTAATGGTTTTTCACACAATTGGGTTTTAAATTTATAAAAATGATTTTCACCTTAGAACTAAACCACACACAAATAGGTAAGTGCACCTATCGTATATGTAGTATAGTATCGGTAAGAACCAAGTATCGATCCATGGACACGGTAGCTTCTGATACTAAATCTTTGTCAATCTTTAGTCAGTCAATTAAAGTGATGGTTGGTAATTAACTAAAATGGCATTAAAAAATATAAAACTAAGCTAAAGAACACAAATGCAATCAGTCAAAGAAGAATATCACTTTGATCTCGAATCCATTTAGCTAACAATTGACGATAATCATGGAAACAACATGGCAAGATCACGAAACACATAAGTAACTAGACTCCCGCTAAGGATAACTTTTTGGAAAGTTAGGTCGAGTGACACAACCTAACCACCTAAAATCATACAAATAAACCCAAGTGATACAATTATATCAATGTTTATAAATATGGACTAGCTTCCTGTCAAGGGTGACTAATCCAACAACTCTTTGGAAAGATAACATGAAAAACACATAATCCACCTAAAGTTGATTAAACTAAGTAATAATCATGCATTTCTTCAACTTATGATGTTCATATCAAGATTACATGGATTAGAAGTTCGTGTCAACAAACCCTAGATAAACATAACACTTAACATGACAAACCATAACAAATACTTTGTCTTTCCAAACATAAGCATAAGGATGCACATTTAAGAGTTTATAAAAAATAATCAAAACTTCATTCACCATTCCTAGTTCAAAAGCCAAAGACTAGCATAAACATATACAAGTCTATGAATGAATGTTTAAATCATGAGTTTTCCAACATTACATAACCAAACACCCATAAGTCTTGAATATCCTAACAAACCTTTAAATACACAAAACCATTGAAGAATAATCATGATATTACTATAACATCAACATAAATATTGCCAATAATCCATAATATCACCAAATGTTAACCAAACTTCATCTAAATCAAAGTGATAACAAGAGTTTAGCTCATTATGAGCTAAAAAACAACATACAAGCTTAAGAAAGTTACAAGGTTCATGGTAAAATTAAGAATAACCAAACCAACAATCCAAGCTAGATGAGGTAGATGATAGATGATGCTTCTCTTGATGTTAGAATCCTTCAAAGTTGCTTGCAAATGAGTGGAAGTAACCAATATTTGGGAGTGAAATGGTGGGTTTTTACTCCTTGGACTCCACACCTCCAAATGGGACATCCTGATGTTTTTAAACAAAAAAGGTAAAAGAGGAGCACAATTGTGCTTGTGGGTGAGCATGGTTGTGCTCATGTGTTGACCGATCTAGAAAGCTCATTGGTCATTCAATTCCCAAGAAACATTGTTCCTATATATGAGCATGGTCATGCTTAGTTGTGGGCATGATCATGTTTGCAAAAGTTAGATCTAGAGTTTGGTTTGGTGTGTATGTGTCGTGTGTCTGGACAAAACCAAGCATGATCATGCTTATTCACAAGCATGGTCATGCTTAGGAATGAGCATGGTTGTGCTTGGGTGTGGCACAATTGTGCTTGAACCTTTAACATCAGATAACAACCTTCATCTAGTTCCATTTTATCTTGATTTCTCTCAAATCTTCATAAATCACCACCAAACCTAAGAATCAACAAATATCACTTGATTAGCATTTAACCTCTTGAAATTTCTAATGAACATGCACAAAATAGGGATAAATTTGTGTGATAAATATGTGCAATTCTAAGCACATCAATATGTATTCATAATATATCTACTTGTCCATCTAGATTATCATCTTCTTTAAAAAAACACCAATTATTTGTGTATAATATCTGTTATCTATGTCTTTTAGTGTTTTTATATGATTTAACTATTTTATATTTATACATTGTAATCATTTACATACATATTTGATAATGCTAAATGTATTGGTTAGTAGTCACGCAATAGATACCCGACAGATTTTTAGTTAGATATACCCAATGGATAAGTTTTTAAAATTAACGGGTTTACCCGATACCCGATGGGTAATTACCCGATGGGTAATTACCCGATACAAACCCGACGGGTTTTGTGACGGGTTTGGGACAAGCATACCTAATCGGGTATGGGGTTGGGCTTACCTAAACCCGTCCCAAACCCGACCCATTGCCATCCCTGGCTGATGTGGCTATTTTTGCTGATGTGGCATGGTGACGTGGCCATTTTTTATGGTGTAAAATTGGCCAAGTCAGCAAAAAAAACTAAATATGGTGTATTTATTTAGGTCAATGTATTACAAGGGAATGCCACATCAGCAAAAATGGCCATCACTGGCGGCTACGGTTTAGAAACTGAAATGAGCAAACACACGGTGTATTTATTTAGGTCGAATGTATTACAAGGGAATTGTGAGGAAAGAAAATGGTGTTAGTAGGTAAAAGATCAAGAAACTAATATAAACAATCAAGTACAACTACACAAAGCTAGGTACAACACCCTTACGCACAAAAAAATTCATTAAGCATAAAGCACAAAAAAACTAAGCACAAACCATTTGCAATTTAATACAACTAGTTGGTAATCGAAGCTCGCGTTGCGCCGCTTGTCAAACAACCCAATAGAAAATGGTCAAGCATGCGTTTTACAAAAAAATACACATGAGCACTCAAAAATTAATATATAGGATAACATTATATAGTAATAGTAATTGACCCGCGCGTTGTAGCGGTCTGGACTTAGGTCCATTCGCCTATCACACGGTAAAGAAAACATAAAAGGCACCGCAAGAGTGCTGTTACAAAAGCGTAAAATTTATTACAAAAAGTTAACACATGGATACTTACTAAACAGTTTAGGATGCTTAGGTAATAGGTACACTACACACCATTAGCCATGACCTACCATTTCACAAAGTGATGATAAAAATAGATGTTTGCTAAGAACAGCACCATGTCTTTGGCCCCACTAAGTAAGGAAGAGAATGGTTTAGTACTTTAGCCATGGCTGCATAGTTACTGGTTGCCAATTGACTCACATGACCATCTCGACCGCCATGGCAACACGCAACAAAATCGCATGAAACCCATTATCATAGCCATTGCAAAAGTCATCTTATGACCATAGCTCCTCATCTTTTATCAAACCTGATGTAAAGAGACATGGGAAAGAAGGGACGATTGATGCAATATATACTTGTACACAACACTTAACACTTAAACGATTAACTAGAGTACAAAACACTCGCAAACCTAATTCGCTGAATAATACAAAGTTGCAAACACTAAACAATACCATACACCAATCAATTTGTATGAAACGTCAATGATAAGGTGTAAAAGAAAAATGTGGCTTAACATAAAAACCATTGCCACAATAACAGTACCCTATCCTTAGGCCTTAGATTAATTCAAAATCAATAACTACTTCACATCCAAAGTTTAAGTCTAGGCAATCAAAAAAGGCTATGAAAAACATTTTACCTTCCACATTAATTGACTTTTACAGTAGAGGGCTCACGAAACCATCTTAGCACATGAAGCGTCCAAAATTACTTGTTACGAACTTACCATTATGGGTTTAATCGAATGATGAGATGTTTGGTGAATGCGAAAGCCTCCTCTTGTCCTGAAATGGTGGAAGCTGTACTGTAATTAAAAGGCATCATGATTTCTTAAGAAGAATTTGTCTCATCACATATATTAACTGTAGTCGTTAAGTAAGTATTCAATATTCAATGCATCTCGAAATCAAAATCCTAAGAGAAAATCAGAAAGCCGGTGAATCCTTCGCGGACTACTTTCTCTTTCTGGTTTATGTGTTTTGTTTTGCCTGAGAATGAAGAAGAGAAAGAGAATCATTTATCACCTTTTGTCCAAACCTGTCCTCCCTTGCTCGAGGAAAAAATTATTAATATGCAAAGGAGGAGTTTCGAACCGGGGTGCCTACAATAAGAACAGGACAACCAAACCAACTGAGCTGGAGATACTTTTGTTATAACTAATCGAACAACAAAAGTAAATATGTTAAAAACCGTAGAGGTAGTACTATTCATGAACACTCAAAATTCAATATATAGGATAATATATAATAGCAAATGTTCAAACAAGTTCAGTGTGATCCGATATTATGTTTGGTTGCAAAATGAGGGATAACCAAAATCGAAACGCAAATTTTGGTGGTTTCGAAAGTGAACAAAATCAAATGATCATTATTAGTTTGGGTCGATTACATCATTTCAGTTTTATCAATTTATTCGGCTTCACTTTAGTTGATCCATTTTTTTCTCACCCCTATTAATGATTAAGTTATCCTACAAAGTGTAATAAAAATGAGAATGATGAGAGAATATTAAAAAAAACACAATGGATCACGAAATATTACACAATAAGTCACAAAATATAATACAATGCCAAGGGAAAAAAATGTATTATGTAACATAAAAAACACAATGATATAACACAAATTAAACGAAGTCTAATTGAACTCATTTAAACGTCGTTAAGAGGGTTTTGGGATTGAGTTTGGAAATGCAAAAGTGCTTTTGGTTAAAAGTGTTTATTGGCTTATAACTTTTTGAAAATGAGTTTTAAAAAAAGTGTTTGGATTAGCTTTTGGGATGAGAAACGTCAAAAAGTTAATAGATTGTTTTTTTTAAGTGTTGCGTTTAACTTATTGTGAATATTGGTTGTATGGGTGATAGATTTGTATTTTTTTTTCCAAAAATCAAAAGCCAGGATTTCTAACTTTTCAAAAACAACTTTTCCACCATTAAAAGCCAAAAAGTCAAAAGTAAAAAAAAAAAGTTTTTTTTTACGGCCAACAAAAAACCATTATTATTAAAACACCAAATGCTAGCGGGATACTAGCTACAACCACCGAATACAACAAAGAAAACACATTACATAAACCTAACACCAAAGATGAATACTAACTATTACCAACAAACTTATACACTGTAAACCCACACCAATCGGCCCACTCCAAACTGGAACACTTTGATCTTGATTTAACCCACATAAAGCATTTAGACTTATTTCATTGATCACATTTGCCATCGATCCTCTACTTTGTTCAAACACCACTTTGTTGCGAAATTTCCATATACTCCAAATTGTTACCGGCCACACCGCGTCGCCTTCCTCATTTTTTCAGAGCCATGTAATTGTTTTGTAATAATCCACCAGGTCTGAGAAACTGAATACGAAGAATGTAGGAAAACCGCACCACTATGCAACAATTTGCCACACCGTTTGCGCAAAAGGACACATGAAACAAAAGGATGCTCCACAGTCTCGTCTAACTCTCCACATATAGGACATAAACATCCCCCGAACTGGATACCTCTTCTCGCTAAAGCACATCGGATCGCTAACCTGTCTTGATCCGCTCGCCACGCCACAATGCCAACTTTTTTCAACAGAAAGTGTTTTTGGGTTACATAACCAGCTTATTAACTTAGACTATTTGGTGTGGAGACCAACTCTCCCAACTCCCCCAAATGCCATATAAGCACCACATCATTATCCCCCTTCTCTCCCCCAAACCAAGGAAATGGTTCCCCTCCTCCCCTCCTCCCCCTTCCTTTGCAAAAAAATAATAATATAAAAACAAAAACCAATCAAATGCTTCGGTGTGATCGGTGATAATTCCCCGAAATCCCCGAAAAACAATGGGGGGGGGGGGGGCGGTGTTGAAGCTCGGTGCCGACGCCAGCTCATGCCCCCGAGTTATCTCCCCGAGAGCATACCGTCCAGCCTTATTGGCTTTTTGAAAAAACGTCAATAAGTCAATAAGTTGTTTTGAAACTCAATCCCCGTTTGTGCTTAAAAAAAAGGAAATTAGAAAGAAAAAGAATTCCTTACTATCGATTTGAAAAAGAAAAAAAAAAAAAATAAAAAAAAATCCTAATCGGTCACTCCTTTATCGGCGGCTCTGGATACATGAGGTTTGACACACATACCGCACTTTAAACACTGTGCAACACTTTCCTCCTCCATCTATTCTACAACCCTAAAACTCTCTCTGCTTCTTCGCTTTCCGCCAATCACAAATACTCTGCATATTTCTGTTGTATTCCAGGAAATTATGTCATTGTCTGTTCCTCTCCACTTTGTTTCTCTTAAACCCTCCTACTTCTCTTCTCCTCAAAAGGTTAGTCCTAACCTCATACATTTCCTTGTTTTCTGCATCTGCTGCGTTTCTTTAATCTTTGGCCTATTTATTTATTTATTTTTTTATTTCACTCATCATACAGGCTAGAACCCTAAACATACTTCTCTTATTTTACTCATCGTTTTAATTAATATATGTTGTCAATCTGTCATATAAATACAATTACTGTTTGACAGATGCTTATAAATTATAATTCGTTAAATGATTAATAATAGATAAAATGATCTAAGATGACATTCCTATATATTTTTATTATTTAGAAACATTGCATGTCTGTTTGTTTGTTTATGTTGGCTATAATTAAAAGTTATCAGTAGTTTCTATCTTTACAGCCCCGCTTACAGTTGTGTGCATATAATGTATATACGTGTGGCCCTCGGGGGCAAAAGTAAAGTTGCACTAATTTTAGCGTTATTTTACTAATTTCGTGAAAATAACGTTAAAAATGACTGACGGTTAATCATGCATCATGTGGTGTGGTGACGTTTATAGCCAAAAGACAAGGGGTACATGCACCAATCGGGTTTGTCCTGATTGCTAAGTGTTATGTGTCTTATGTCTAAGGCTTGATACAAAACCACTATGGAGCCGTGGGTCTCACGGGAAGCAGCCTCTCTATTCCCACGGGGATGAGTAGTTTCTATCTTTCTATCATCCAAATTTTAGCAATTATCCCTTTTATTTTGTAATAGTGAAAAGTCAATCCATATATTGTAATCTGATTATCATGTTCAGGAGTGAAAAACAAGCTACATTGAAATAGGACAGAAATTATACATACTATATGTTGTGTATAGTATGAACATATATGGCTGTGCTTTTCTGCAGAATTTGGGTTCGTTCCCTTCTCCAAAAAGAGATTTTAGGGTATTTGCCATGTCATCACCTGTTGTAATTGAGGCATCAACTTTCATTCCAGCAGCACCGATATTTTTGCCTGAAGGACCATGGAAGCAGGTAATGGATTTTCAGTATTTTGATAGAGCTAAGACACCCCCCCCCCCCCCCCATATACCGTTTTGAGTTTTTTTATTGTTTTACCATGTAACTCATTTAACCAGTTTTTTTATATCAAAAGATTGGGATTAATTTATGTGGGAGCGCATATGTTACTGATAGAGATTATATGTCTTGTGTTCATATTTTAAGGAGGATTAGATAAGAGGGCGGATGTAATCTTTTTATTACTTATTAGGTGGAAGACGTATTGTAAGTTGCAACACCGATATACTTTCTTTAAATAATAAAATATGATTATAGTATGTGTTAAAAAGTAAATTTGTAGTGTAAGATACATTTAGTTGACAAGTGGATCTTATATAAATGTTGGTTGAGGAGGGGGTTTTATAATCTAATTGATAACTGAGGACTGGTGGTAGAAATGTTGACTTTTTGTATTGATATGATCTTGAATAATTATTTTAATTCTAAAGATTGCTGGTGGAGTTACTGCTGCCGAGGGATTCAAAGCTGCGGGCATGTATGGTGGACTGAGAGCCTTAGGACCGAAGCCTGATCTCGCACTCGTGACTTGTGATGTAGATGCTGTAGCTGCAGGTTTGTTCCAACCTACTTATGTTGACCTGTGATTGACCAATGACATGTCATTGTTTGACTTTTTTTATGACATATTTTCGTCAGGGACGTTTACTAAAAATGTGGTTGCAGCTGCACCTGTTCTTTACTGCAAACGTGTTTTAGAAAAATCTAAAACAGTGGGTTTTCAGTTCTCTACTATGTTTTTGGGTATCAAATCTCTTTGAACGTATTATACTGATATTAGTTATGCAAACTTTTAGGCTCGTGCAGTGTTGATAAATGCTGGTCAAGCGAATGCAGCAACGGTAACTTTTGACTGAAACATGAGTTTTAAATTCACAATTTATGAAGCTTTGATGGTGATTCTGGATTTAATATTTACATCGACAACTAGGATTTTGATAGAGAACAGTCTTAAGAAACTTTGTATGACTTCCAGGGGATGCAGGTTACCAAGATGTAATAGATTGTTCAAATGCCCTTGCTAAGGTCTGTGAAATTTGATAGGCTTTTATATTTTTGATCTACATGATGCTGACATTTGACAATTCTATAGTTACTTCAAGTTAGTCCACATGAAATCTTGATAGAATCAACTGGTGTGATAGGGCAACGAATAAAGAAGGTATATAATAGCGCATAACATATTGATAACTTTTGAAGCACCGAGCACGTGATTAATTTATCATCATGTGTGCAGGAGCCTCTTCTCAATTCACTTCCTAAATTAATTAAATTGCTTTCACCAAGCGTTGAAGGGTAATGTTCTAATATATGTCTCATGCCATTGAATTATGCTTCATCGCTTCTGCTTTCACTTGTTTAAATTTTTTTATAATACCTGATTGAAAGCTACTACGACTATCACCCAACAAAATGCAACATAGTACTTGGCACATAGCTTAATTTAGCGTTTATGGTCAAATGCCTAAAAATTTACTTAACAAGTACAAAATAAAGGAAACTTTCAGATCAAAATCAAAATTGCTAATTTCAAGTAATAATTTTCACAATGGCTTTGCAGAGCAGATGCTGCTTCTGTGGCAATAACAACTACTGATCTTGTGAGCAAGAGTGTGGCAGTAGAGTTTGAGGTACGTATAGATGTGCTACTCATATACGCCTTCGCCATCATACATCTTTTCAGTTGTAGATGGAGTATGTTTTTAGCTTTATACTACCAGATCAGATAATATTTATATAATTCAAGAAAAAGCAAGTGTTCAACTTTTGGTAACACTACTATTAAACACTGAAAATATCGCCTTTTCTATTCTTCCTTTCTTTTTTTAATTTCAAACAGTCAGTGAGTGGCAACTAAAGTAATGTTAATTCCACGCTATAATTTACATATTCTGAATAGCAAAGAAGCCTCTTTGCAGACTTGGGCATGCTTGTAAATTTATTTACGGTTTTCAAATATGTCATTATATTGGAAACTTCTAACTACATGAGAAACAAATGGTTTAGTACGACTTGGTTCTTAATCATAGTTTTACTGGTCTTAAGTTCAGATGATTTAAAATGATTTTTCATTAACTGGAGGAATAAATGAGTGTATTTGCTTATTTGTGTCTGTGCTATTGATATTTTCAGGTTGGTGGCACCCGTATAAGAATTGGGGGAATGGCAAAAGGTTCCGGAATGATCCACCCAAATATGGGAACACTTCTTGGTGTATGTACTATGTATCTTATGTAGCAACATTGCTATACCACAAAATTGTTGCAAATAGTTTATTAAAAATCAAAATCTGATGGTCTGACTTCTGAGGTGGTCTTATCTCATTTCTGCTATTCAATTTTCAGGTTATAACCACTGATGCTCTTGTGGATACTGATGTCTGGCGAAAGATGGTACAGGTTGCTGTAAATCGAAGTTTTAACCAGATTACTGTAAGTATTACGATTTACGACTGTAAAATAAAATGAAGTGTCCTTTAGCCCTAGTGACACTATCATATTATGTCTTATAATAAATGCATCGGTTGGCTTTTTGACAATTTAATGAACACGTCTTTTTTTTTTGCAAAGTTTTAATCTAAGATTATCTCTTTGACCATTTGAAACCATATACCTGTTAAACTTTGTAGGTAGATGGAGATACAAGCACTAATGATACCATCATTGCTTTGGCTAGTGGTCTATCTGGATCAAACAAGATATCTGCACTGCACAGTCCTGAGGCTAAACAATTACAAACGTGCCTTGATGCAGTATGTCCGAATGTTAATTTTTACCTAAAAGTTAACCCATGCTACACAAAATTTATTAAATTTAAATCTACTTGTTGCTTGATCTTCAGGTAATGCAAGGACTTGCCAAATCAATAGCCTGGATGGAGAAGGTGCTACATGTCTTATAGAGGTCTGCGTAACTAGATCATAATCTGTTTTGTCCCCTAACATGCAGGCTGGGTACATGTAAAAAAGTGTCCGGGTCAGGACATTTAATTAATTAATTTCTTGATACAGGATGAAACAGGTTGGGTTGGGTTGACTTAGAACACTTTTTCTCTGTAAGTTTATATTAATAGTTAGTAATCTAACTTCTTTAATCAAATGATTTAGGATGTTTTATGCATTGAAATACATTTGGGTGAATTTCGACCTGTTTCTATTTTAGTTTTACATGTTTGATTGGTTAGAGATGGAACGTAACCTGAAGTTAATGGATTGAAAATGTTCTCTCTATATCGTTACATATTTACATGTTTAACATCTTTACGGAAGCTGTATATTATAATTTTTAAGTTTACGCACTATAAACATTGCGCAAATAATTATTTTAAAAAAATCATGTGTATTAATAGAAGCCAATTGTGCAGGTTTCTGTTACTGGTGCAAGCAGTGAAGCTGAAGCAGCAAAGATTGCACGCTCTGTGGCATCTTCTTCACTTACCAAGGCATGATAATTTACACACATGTCAAAATATCTGGCATTTTTATTACTTATCAATAAAATAGATATATGTAAAATGGAAACTCTTATCTGAAGGTTAAATGTCGGATATTGATACATATTTTATATATTTAGGCTGCAATCTATGGCCGGGATCCAAATTGGGGACGAATCGCTTGTGCCGCAGGGTATGCAGGAATTCCTTTCGACTCAAATGCACTCAGAATAGCGCTTGGAGATATCCTGCTTATGGATGGAGGCCAACCGCTTTCATTTGATAGGTAATACAGGCCATTATATACATACATATATCCACACACAAATGTATGTTAAATGCTACAAGATCTGAGCTTTTTCCAGGTCAGCAGCTAGTAATTACCTCAAGGAGGCTGGTGATGCTCATGGAACTGTCAAAATCCAAATTTCCATAGGTAAGTTTCTTATTTAAGCACCATGCAAACTTCAACAGATCCATAATAACCTGCCTTCTCAAACGTTTTTTTTAATTATTTGTATATATGGCCTTCGATAGGGGATGGACCAGGAATGGGCGTAGCTTGGGGGTGTGATTTAAGTTATGACTATGTGAAGATTAACGCGGAATACACCACATAGGGACACCACTTCTCCGTTATGTACTAAGATCAGATGGCCTGTTTAATTTATAACAGTGAAAGCTGAATTCAAACGGGCTAAGAGGGGCTCAAGCTTACGAATGCGGAGGTTCTTGAAACTGTTAAAACTTTGCGTGCCCCTTAGTTGTAACATACAGAGTTTGATCTCTAAGTTTGAACTTCAAATGCTTCCAAGATTGTTTTGGAATCTAAGGATAATAATCATAATTAGACGAAATACATTGTCAAATCCTACAATCACTTGCGCAATATTTTTTCATCGAGAGGTTTATAAGATGTACTTTCAATTACGGTCTAAATGGGCGCGTGTTTGCGACAAAATGAGTTTTTCTAAGTTGAGGCGAACATGATTTAGGATTTTTTTTTTAAACGTTTTCTGGTATACTAGTAGAGTAAGCTGCAATTTACAATCAAAATTACAAATGTATGACAAATAATTATATTCAAATTATAAAATTAAATCCCATGTTTTTTCCTCAAAATTGTGGTATTAAATTACCAAATCAGTTTAAACTCTAATGTAATAATTTTTTTTTTTAATTTATAAAATTAATAGTTTAAGCGGATCAACTCGTGAGCCCGTCAGGCGTCATGTTGACGTGACCCCCAAACCACCCAAACCATCTAGCTAAACATGTTACTTTGGAAAAAAAAAAGCATATGTAACTATATAAACTGTCACAGAAACCGTATGAAATGATGTGGGATTTAGGTGGCGGATGTGAACGTAAAACCACACCCGATAGTCTTATCATGATACCGCTTACCAAAATCGGTAAACCACACCCGATAGTCTTATCATGATACCGCTTACCAAAATAAATCAAAAACCGAATATCCTATAGGGTAGAGGTGTACAAAATACCCGAACCCTAAAAAAATACCCGAACCCGGGTATTCTAAAACCCGGGTATTTTAAAACCCGGTTATTTAATACCCGAACCCGACCCTACCCGTAGGGTATTTTAAAACCCGGTTATTTAATACCCGAACCCGACCCTACCCGGTTATTTAATACCTGAACCCGATCCTACCCGTAGGGTATTTTCGCAAACTAATGTATTAAAATTAAAACTTTACTACAAAAAACACAAATATATATAAAACATTTATGTTTTATTTAAAAAATCTCATACCAATTTCTATTTTAAGTTATAAGTGTAGCATAATATACCTAACCAATTTAATTTATAACATAAAACATATTGTAAAAAAACAATATATAGTATAACCAACCCGCCGAGTTGACCCGAACCCGACCCGTTTAGCTAAACGGGTTCGCGGGTTTGACCCGAACCCATTTAGACTAAACCTAAACCCGCTAATTCCGTGTTAGGTTCGGTCGTGTCGGAAATTCACACGCTTACTTGAAAATAGGTATCTAGTACCCGAAAATGGGTATACCCGAAACCGGGTATTGAAAACCCGAACCCGACCTGAACCTGGTATATAGGGTATGGCTTTTCACGAAAATACCCTACCCGAACCCGACCCGATTATTTCATAATACTCGGTTATACCCTACCCGGTCATACCCGAACCCGGTACATAACCGAACCCGGTCATTCAAAAAACCCGGTTTTGTACACCTCTACTATAGGGTCGGGTCGGGTGAGGTCTTCAAGTTCAATTTTGTGGATTTATAGTTCCGCAATTATCTTATGAGCCCATAGATTTGTTTATAAGCCCAGCCCAATCCAATCCAATTCTATCAGGCGTTGACTTAGCATTATCTTGCCCAACAATCCGTCGGGTTTATCCATTCAGCTTATATATACACTGCACAAATTATTGATAGCTAATCCTTATTTGTCGCTAATTCCTAACCATGTTCTTCCCTCTCCATCATCGATTCTCCATCCTTCAATTTATGTAATCACTTATCTCCACCAATCAAACCATCTCATATATTCATCTACTCTTCCAGATCTAATCGAATCGTCTTACTTATTAATTATTATTAGGGTTTCGTTTTTTTTTAAAGAAAATTAGGGTTGAAGAGCATCGAACAATGCCTTCGGTGCTTTCGCTCGATTTTATTAATATTATTCCTCCTTTAGCTACCTCTTTCTATTCAGGTCGTTCGTGCTCGCATCGTAATAAACCTCGTCTTGAAAAAGGTGATCGTCGTGGTAATCTTAGTTAACAATCGTTCTCTTGTGTTTGTTTTTATATTAGTATCTGTTTCTACATCTGTCGACTCTTTTTTTCTTCATCATCGCCTTAGCTATATCTGTTATATCAGAGATCAATTGGTCAACACAGATCTGACCTTTCTACAAAGGTACAATCTTATTATTATTATTATTATTATTATTATTATTATATGTACATACTTTTTGTTTTTGTATATATATGTTGGATTTGTGTATTGATTAGGAGGATCTTTTTGCGTTAATTGATGCCTATATTGGATGGTGTATTTGGCAATAATAAATACCATTTCTCTGTTGTATTTATATTAGATAGATGCTTTGATGCGCATAATGTTATTTTGTGCTACAGTAAGCAGATATCTGTGTATTGAAATGAATACAATGATAAATATATAAAGGCAAATATAGTGTATTGGCGTTTATTTCGCACGTCAATGTTAATAAAAAAATGTAATGGCTGGTTCACATCATAGTTTAAAAAATGGTTGAGGCTCCAGGCAGTGCCTCATGGGGTTATTTTGTATTTACGCCTCAAAGGGCTGAGGCGGTAATATAAGAGGCGCTTCTGGGCGGTTTTGATGTGTTTTTTTTATGTTTTAGTTTTTTAGCCTTTTGCTGTCAATTTCAAACATTCCGTGTCTTTTTGATGAATCTGATTATTAAATTGGTTAGTATTTTATTTTTTGTAAGATATCTAATTTTTATATTTATTTTTCAATGAAGCAATCTTTTAATTTACTATCCATAGGAGATATCGTTAATATAATCTGTGAGATAAGACATGGTTTGCATAATATATGATTCTATACATCCATAAATCATCAGTGATGTTCTGCTCAAGTTTTAATGTCTATATTGTTTGGAATAAATTTGTATCATGACAAGGCAACTTGAGTTTTAGTTTGTGTTCCCGGAATCCCATATAGTAAGGAAAGGCCAATATTTTCACTTGCATAGATTATGCCTTCCTTTTACTGCCTGCTCAGGAATATGCTTTCAGATATCTAATGGATAACTCTAGAAAGAGAAGATTTATGTATACTATGGCAAGTGACATCCAACCCTGCTCAATTTGCCAATGTTAACATGTTAAAGTTTACAAATGCGGATCATTATATTGAAATTGACACTTATTAAGAGCCCACAAATATAGATATTTATTGCAGGGAACTGATGATAAAGCGTGATATAGCTGGTCTTGTTCTGTTTTTCTCTTCACCTCAATTCTTTAATTTGTAACTTAAATTTTGCGTGTTGTGAAATGCTTTTTGAGAAGTCATTATGTTTCACTAAGTTATCAGGTGATTCTATTTTGATATAGGTTTTCATACATTGTGGTCTTTAGAGCGTTCAAACAGTTTTTGCAACCCGATTGCAGCTCTTGATTGATGCAAATGGATATTTGCTCTCACATTGGTTTGCAGCTGATAATGTAAATGATCATCACGGATTGTGTAAGAATGCCACCAAATCTACTCATGGAGTCCTAAAACCTCTTTCTGTGGATGAACTCAGCGTTGATGTTACCAAGTTTCTTAACATTCAAGATGCCATAGAAGAGGATTCAATCTCCTTAACACCCCACAAGAATTGTCAGTTTCAGACAAAAGACAAGTTTCTTCAGCACAAAGTAATGACTCAATCCCCTAAAAAGTGTCTTGGTGAGGATACGCCGTCTTCAGGTAAAACTGTATCTCATGATTCTCATCAAGATGTCATCACAAGTGAGTTATCAACACATGATGGCAACATCAAACCTAATGATCCATCCGGCTTCTGTTCCATACCTTTGCCTGTAAGTATTTTTCTTACTAAAAATTGCTAAATTATATTAGAGACAACAACATTTTCTTACTTAAACGGTGGAAATGGTCAATTTGGGTTATGGTTAATCTTTTTTGTTAAAAAGGTTTAAATTTAAAACAAATGGGTTGAACAGGGTCGAAAAGCAAATATTGAATGATATATAACTGCATTTATTTAAAAGAATAGATTTTATTGTAATAGGATACTAGCATATTTTATGTACTCATATTTAACTCGCATCACTTTTATATATTTTCTGACAGACCAATTTGAAGCCTGTATCTGCAATGAAGGGCAGCCGTGAGAAACGGGGAGCAACTCCACCAGTAAAGTTAACTGTAAAATGGGCCCCAGACGTATACGATCCAATTCCTACTTCAGTATCGCATGTTGTAACAAACAACAGGTCTTCAAAGCACAGCAAGAAGAATTCAAAGAACAAGCAAAAACATGGGAGCAAATCATCACGTGGAAGCAAAAGTAAAGACAAAAAGCAAGTTAGAAAACGTGGTGGAAACTCTTCTTCTTCATCATCTTTTTCGGGCATGAGTTACAAGTTTGAACATGAAGAAGAGTTGGTTGATTTTCATGAACAGGACGAGCATCAGCCAGGTGGCATTGATTTTCATGTCGGGAATCCAGAGCGATTATGTGGAAGTAGCTTTATGAAGAGGTATGGAACTAGCTTACATATCTCATCAGTTGCTGAAGCCACCTAAGATTAAAAAAAAAAACGGGTTTGTGTTACTTTTGTGTAAATAAATAATAAGATTGTATTTTTGTTGGTTAGTCTCAAAACTTGGAAAACACTAGTACGATGGCTGCTTTGATTTCTGTAGATATTGTCTTTGGTATTTGCTGTGCATCGGGTTAACTTAAACCCAGACCAGCCAGGGCTGAGACTGAAAATGCTTCAAATATCAAACTCGATAACAGGAGCAATAGAGTAAGGGTCAGTTTGGGTTTATCGGATTGGTTGTAGACTTGTAGTCGGTCATGTACTTTTGAGCTGCCACATTGGCTTTGGGCTAGTGATGCTCTAAGGCTATGAACTTCGCTACTGAGGTTAATGAACCTCAATATAAATTGGATCACATTTGAGGTTGCTGAACCTCACATTGGCATTTGAAATCATATGCAATTGTGTCTTTTAGAAGACACTTTGTTGTTGCAAGTAAGATGCCATATTTTGTGGATAAAGGTTCGGTAAAAACATGCTGGTATAAGTAAGACGATGTATCTTGTGGATTCAAGTTAGGTAAAACATGCTCCTATTATATAATCCATATTAGATGAACAAAAAAGTAAGTTGACTTCATTTTCAAGTTCAATAATTCCACACTATATCAAGAAACCTAATAGTTTCTGGAGCCACAAAGTCAAAAGTATCAAAGGCAAAGGGACCTTCTCCACTTTCTTTGATCCCGGCTTGAGCACGATTGGTCCCGCCATGAACCCACTATCCCTAAAACCTAACAAAGGGGATACTCCATTGAAATCCACACTCCTTGTAGTGGACCGAGCAAAGGGGATACTCCATTGAAATCCACACTCCTTGTAGTGGACCGTATGCTCCCCGAACTTGTCTAGGCAAGCCTTCGACAAACCAGGCAAGGCTCATCGAATGGGAACAAGGGAATAATCAAGCCGTTTTAAGGACCGCCCTATATTCGACCGCAGACATATGTTGCCCAAAACCCATTAATAGGGACAACGGATAGGAAGTCTTGGGTGTGAAGCCCTCGTAGGCATTCTATCACCACTTTTTATCGCGGGGCTAGACCAAACTGTTCTCTCATACACTTTGCGATTTTACTATTAAGAGCATTTGCCAAAGTTTTTTGAGGCTTTGGAAGTCCGGAGGGACCTACGTAGGCATCCGAGAGTCCAACCCAACCACCTCACTATCCTGAAGGATGTGGTTCTGTAACTTCCATGATTAGACACTCGAATCCACGAAAGCATATGCTGAAACATCCTTGGCCAAAAGAAGGAACCCCCCCCCCCCCCCCCCCCCCCCAAAAAAAAAAAAAAAAAAAAAACTGCCCCGCATAAACGATATCTTCAATCGCTCTCCGGGCCCTTTGTCAAACACGGGCACAACCTTTTCAGCGAAGGAAGGCTGGCATATCAAATGTCACGTTTAGTAAATTTAAAAATTGCATTTAAAAAAAATATTGTGTTTAATTAATAAAGATGCATTTAAAAAAATGCACTTAAATCATTTCCCGGATATTTGTATTTTTATTCAAACTAGTGGATTGCCCGGCGCTTCGCGCCGTACATTTCTATCGGCATCATCGTTATGGTATCAACCTAACGCGTTGCGAGGGAAAGTCGATTTTGATCGTTACGGGTTTATTGTTTGTTACAGTATTGATATGGTACCAAAAGATGTATGTCTTTATAAAAAAAAAAAAAATACCGATGTCTACTTCAATAAGTGACTGCAACCAAAGAAATCAACCAAAAAATGAAACGACCTGATGAATTGATGATGGACAACCGCACGTGATCTTAGCAGATCCCATTGATTTGTCAACAACTTCAAAGACAACATTACATTAACAGTTCATAAGTATCGATTGATTAAAAACCAACTATAATCCCTTATAATTATCCTAAATGACAATAAAGATCACTCCCTCCACAGCCTCTTCAATGTCTACGTGTGTGTGAATGTACAGTGTTTATATATATCTTACCATAGCTACTAATTTTGATGAATCCATTAGCATATTCAATCTCCTCACTTCTCACACAAAATCCCCAATAGTGAGACGTCTCTCTCTCTAGAGATCATCTCCTTCCTTTGATTCCACCACCACAAAGCATATATACACCTCCACAACAACACACAACACCATCACTAACAACCGCAACAACCACCACCAACCGCCAACAACCACCATCCAACACCACCAGCAACCGCCGCTACCAACACCAGTTACTATCTGTGTTTATATAGATGCTGACCATCACCGTCACCACCTACCACCACATCCCCTGTCTATCTCTCTCGCATACTCTCTCTGAAAAGAACAAATCCGAACGGATCTGTGTCAGTGTGACGTCGATGATGATGATGACGGTTAGTTACGCCGTTGATGGTGAGGCCGATTCAACCGGAAAAACCCTCGCCTCCATCTGCTGTGGCCTGATTGATCCCCGAGGTCGCGGGTACCACAGTCGTCGTCGTCGTCGTTGTGTTTGGTGCGGAACCCTAACTGCGTGGCCGTTGCATGTCGACGGTTATATAGTGTTGAAGCCGGAATCGTTGACGGTAGATTTGTAAGAGGGAGGGAGAAAAGTTTGATTGTATGATAGAGAGAGAATGAGGAGGGAAAAGAATAACCTATTATTTAGTGGTGAAAATGAAAACAAATGGAAGTACCATATTGCACCGTTAGTTAGTATTTAATATATACTAGGGGGATTCCTGCGCGCTTCGCTGCGCGCGAGCTTTTGATCATTATCGATGAAAATCGGTGCATACCATCACAGGAGGTTGTAATTATATTTTCGTTAGTTTAGTTTTAATTCACTTCCCGTAAAGATGATATTAAGTTTATAGATATCCATGAGTGGAAATGGAAGTGAATTTTGTGAGTATTTAAAGGACAATGACAAAGTATAAATTGAAATAGGTGTACGAATTCAAATTTGTTCTGAAGAGTGACATGATAGTTCCAAAACTATGTTATAGAATAGTTGGTTTTCAAAATGGTACGTGAAAACTTAGAAAAACTCATTGCTCATCTCCACCCGTTGTTTCATTGCTTTTTTTTTTGGTCTAAACCCGTTGCTTACCTCCACTCAACCAGTCACCAGTGAGGTCACGTTAAAAATGGTGTTCAAAGCAGATCCAGAGAGCTAAGCCTTCTTCGATCTAAACACAGATGCAGTCAAGATCTTTTTTCTCTCTATAAAATCATTTCTCTATAGTTCTATCACACCACTAACCAACCATCACACTTGGAAAAAGATGTCAAAATAGAAATATGTGCAGTTGCAATATCATTATTTTAGCCAAAAACTAAAAGCTAAAATGGAAAATTCGAAACATTAAAAGTAAACAAATTTTACTTGTTTAAAAAGAATCTCTCCAACCTTTTGATTTTACAACAGATGAAACAAACACATTAAAAGCTCTTGTTCTATTCTAATTCTTATCCTAATAATATTTATTAGTAATTACTCAAAAAGGAAAAAACTTTCAAGACTACCATTATCGATTACCCCCCCTCAATTTCCCCCAAACCAAGCACTACCATTTTACACATATACTGATATACACACACATCGTACAATGTTTTTCGCAATTTCAAGAAAAAAATTAAGCAAAACTCTCATATATTCAAAATCTATTTTTCCTGATAATCATGCCGCAAGGTTTCAGATTTTTGTTCCTGTATTTGCATCATTTGTTTCTTTTTTTTTTTATTTCCTTTCTGGGCTTTGTTATGAAGCTCGTAATCTAGATGAGTTAAAAGCGGCATCGGCAGTTGTTACATGTTCGAGTGCAGAACCATCACCACCACTCAATCATCGTTACTTCACACTTCACCGCCACCGCCACTCACATATTTTCCGATTTGGATAACTTCTTCTCAGATTTGAAAACCACTGGCCACTTCTTTTCAGATCTGAAGAATGTCAGATAAATAAACATAATATATTTAGGTCCAAAATAAGGTGCAAAAAGAAACAAAACCTAACAAAGAAACAGAAGAGACAGGCAACAAAACCTCAATCAGGTGAAGTCGGGGTAATCACCACCGCCTGTAGGCCGATTAACGAATAGCCATCGGAATATCTTCACCATTCCCTCTTCCCTCTCTCTAGATTATAGAAGGGACATGGAGATTATTTTTTTTTTTTTTTTGAACTTTAGAAGGGACATGGAGATTATGAAATTTTAGAGAGAGAAAGAGCTAGAGAGAGTAGATGATTTAAATAGAGGGAGAGAGAGAGAGAGAGTAGGTAGCAAAGGAAAATGAAATATGGCAGGTTGGGAAGGCTACACGTGGGAATGTAAATGTTTGGGGATACACGTAGGTGTGAATTTGAAGGATAAGTGGCAGATTAAACCAAAGTATAAGGGTATGTGTAGTGGGCTCGTTGTGCAGCGCTATAAGCCCTATAGCGCCGGGGAACACCGCCCCCCCAGGCGCTATAGGGCGTTTTGGGTTTGGTTTGTTCCCCACATAGCGAGCGTTATGCATGCATTGGGAGTATAAATGGCAGGTTTGAATGCTTTGACCGGTGGTTGGGGTGCTTTATTCGAAGCATTTATTAAAAAAAAAAAAAAATTGTATATAAATATACATACAACACAAGACTCACACACATATACAATCTTCAGCTGCACAAACACTACACACACACACTTTGAAATTTTATTGTGAGGGAAGAGATGAATCCTTTCGGTAGAGGTTTCGGGTTTGGTTCCCAAACCAGTGGCGACAACACCCGACCTATAGCTCCGGGTTCGGGTTCAAACCCGCAAAGTTTCACGAACCTCTTAAACCAACCGTATGGTTGGGACCCGAACATGTATAATGTTAACATGGGAGGGAGTTTTGGGATGCCCATAGGAGGTGGGTTTGGCCAAACACAAGTGTACGGGTCATCCCAAATGTTCGGCTCTTCAAATGCTTGGCAAGAGTCGGTTCCGGAGACACAAGGCCCGGTTGAAGAGGAAGAGCCCGGGCGAGGCAAGGCACCCGCGCGATGGAGTCACGCAAGAAAAGAGACGGGCGGTCGTGCCAAGAAAAAGGTTATACCATGGACCGACCACGAGTTGTACTCGTTAACCCGAGCGTGGGTTGACGTGTCGGAGGATCCTGAAGTCGGTAAGATATTATATATTTTTTTGGTAATGTTAAATTTTTTTGGTAAGATATATAATTTTTGGTAATGTTATATTTTTTGGTAATGTTTTTTGGTATAATGTTATATTTTTTGGTAATGTTTTTTGGTAATGTTATATTGTTTGGTAATGTTATAGTTTTTGGTATGTTTTTTTCAGCCAACTATCAATCTAAAGGCGATTTTTGGAAAAGAGTACGGGAAATATTTTTTGATCTCTCGGGTAAAGGAGAAGGCTACCGGGAGAATGATTCGATATCGGGCAAGTGGACCGATATCAACCAAAAATGCACAAATTTTCAGGCCATTTATCAGCGCACCAAGTTTCGGGTGGAAAAGTGGGCAAAGTGACGAGGATGTCTTTGTGGCGGCTTTGGAAGAATACAATCAGACGTACGGGAATTTCGCGTACGTGAAATGTTGGCGCGTGCTGAAAGACTGCACCAAATGGCACCCCGTGCGCCCAACTGTTGGATCTTCTTCATCTAGGGCCAAAAATATGAGGCCTTCAAAAAGTCGAGGACCTCTGACTCGGTTGATCCCGAAACGCCTACGTCTGACGCGCGTTATGTCGACCTCAACTCACCAGAAGAAAATCCCTTTTTTGTAGGGGAGGAGGGGCGGAGGAGCTACCTCGTCCCGCCGGTCGACGGGCTGCTCGAGCCGCACGGACGGAGTCTTCGTCGGGGGTTGATAAGTTAGTCCCGGCATTTGCTGAAATGAACCAGCGGCTCCAAGACTTGCGCGATATCGGGGCTCAGCGTATCCAAGAAAACCGAGAGGTCGTTGACATCATGAAGGAACGACAGTTTGAACGCGACTTTGCTTTTTACACGTCAAACTTTGACCACCTAGAGGGGAAAGCGCTGGAAATGGCTATGAGCCGAAAGGCAAAAATCGAAAAAAAAATATGGTTTCTAGTATTTTTATCTTTTATTTATGGTTTGTAATTTTTTTTTTTAGTATTTGTATTTTTTTTTTTGTTTTAGTATTTGTAATTTTTTTATTTTTAATGAAATATTATTAAGTATTAAATATTCTTATTTAAATAAAAAACAATAATTAACCAATCATTACCAATCATTTATAACCCCAACATAACCCTCCTTCCCACTACACCCTCTTTTTCCATAACCCCAACATAACACCTTTTCTATTACTTTTTAATATTTTAATCCTATAACCCCAACATAACTATCCACCACTACACATACCCTAAGAAGAAGTTGACACGTTATGTTGAATGACCAAGATATTGACACGTTGATGAAAATGTAGTAGCAGTTGTTACTATTCATGTTGAGTTTTCATTAATATATATATAATAGACAATTTATTGTGTTTAATTAATAAAATTGCATTTAAAAGATGTACTTTCATTTTTTGTTTCTATCATCAAGCACGTAATTTAACTAACAATCATATTTCCTTAAAGTTCCTTAAAGTTGTTTCTCACTTTTTAGAAATCTCCTACATTAGGCTATGGGGTGTGGTCACCCTTCTCCCTTCCTTCCCCCTTGTCCACGTCAGCGCCACGTCATTTCCCCCTTCCCCTCCCCTTTCTAGGGGAAATGGTTCCCCCTTCCCCCTTCCATTATTTTAAGTGAAAAAAAAAAAAAACCAAAAACCTCCATCTTCAGCCACACACATCAGACCAAGCCTTGGAAAATGGGTCGGCACCTTCGGTGAGATTTCCCCGCCTTTGCCGTCGGTGGGTCGGGGGGGGGGGGGTGTTCCCCTTCGGCAAAATGGTCCAGGTGGGATGCCGAGCCCCTTCCCCGAGCCCATACCCCATAGCCTTATATTTCTGATACACAAGTATGAAACAATGTCCCACACCACACCCGCTACAAAACAAATCAAGCTATCAAAATAGAGAGATCGGCTTCATTGATTTTTTTATTTACTAGTGGGTTTACCCGCGCGTTGCCGCGGGATCCAAATAAAACCTTACAAAAAAAAAATTAAAGCATCGTGGGGCGAGAATTTGCAATGGCCAACCCGATCGGTTTTGACATATAGTAAAGATGGGTCATTAAACCAAGACGCAATGCATGAAAAATACTCACATCAGGTTATAGCCTTGATGGTCAGTGGAGTCGTCAACCAGCTTCTTTGTAAATAATTACAACCTAAATATTAAAACTTGACATATACAAATGTGTTGACAGATCTCAAATATAGATTTATTGATTATTATTCTATTTTCCCCATTCTTGTACAACAAATTTTATTAGTTATTCCTTTTTTTTCCTTTTACTTTTATACAAACAGATGATGCCTTCCCTAAGCTATTACCATTAAGATGATGAAGAACAAGATAATTGAAGAATATTGAATGTTGAATCAGTTACAAACTAATGATTATGACAATCAATTATCATTTTCATAACTATATAACACATAACTTCAACTTTAAATATAATAAAGTAAAACCCCATAACTATTAAACCCTTCAAATGATAAATAATTAACACACATTTACTTCTAACATTCAATGTGAAAGAAGTTTCTAACATCAATGCCTTATATTTAACTTCAATGTATACACAAAATATAGATATTCTCTTCTACATGTGATATCTATATGCCAATCTTTCCAAAAAACAGTTGACTATTGAAACTACATTTATAAAAGGGAAAATCGCGAAAATAGCCACTTGACCAAGTGACTTACGAGAAGCCTCATCGAGACGCCTTAGGTGCCTCGAACTTGGTGACACGTGGGTAACTGACAAATGCTTCAATTGCAATTGCAATTCCTTGTGCTGGTTACTTTAATGTCATATGGCTATATAATACATTTTCCGCTTGTGATAACTCTTAGTTCTTTTTAGATGTATGTATAAAGTTCATGTGACGAAGACTTGCTCTACCAAGTTACATGAATATCCAAGTAACTATAGCTTATGGGCTTGTTGTCTTAAAATTAAAAAAACTTTTCGATGGTAGCATCAACATGAACTGTACAAGGAAAACATACCATCAAATTTAAAAAAAAACAATTTAATAAAAAGTGTCTTAACATAAATTAGTTTTGTGTAAAATTTAAGTAATTCAAGATTACTTGGTCATACCATCTAAAAGATACTCATGAGCTAAATAACCCAATGTGCCAGAAAGCTCAATGGAGATGCAAAGCATGCCACTTACTAATCCATAAAAGAACATCTGCATATACAAAAAAAAGCATGAGATATTTAAGGGGAGTCGCGCCAAATTATTTGATGTCATGTGTATCCTAATGCTTGTGTTGTACTTACACATTAACTGCATAAGGTTGGGTGTATCGAGCAGGCTGCAAATGTGAGTGCTGTTATGACGGAAATAGCTAAGGCTCAACATGCTTCTAGTTCAATGTAGTGTTAAATGGTTTTTTACACCATCTACTTTCCACTGAGTTTAGAAAAATATGGTTCAATCATAAAAGTTTTTCACATTGTTACTAAAAAAGATCAATCCAACAACCAAGCAACTACAAATTACCAAAAAACTACAGCTTAAGCATGCATACGAATGAAAATTTTTAAGTGGAATGAATAAACGAAATTAGTTGCCTATTATGATTTATGAATCAAGATTGAAATTTTTATAGTTTCAACATGTAGAAACAAATACTTAAGTTAAGCAAAACGAAGTAATTGGTTAATATTGTAAACTATATAAATTATAGAAACTAACCCTGTACCACATCATCACAGAACAATCTTATAATCAATTACAAGTAATAAAAATATACATAAATAGTTTTAAAAGTATAAAAATAAAACAATATCAACGCGAATTTGGAAAATGGATAGTTGATTAAAAGAAAAACTAACCTACAAGAACTTCAAAACTGGCCGTTGAATTCTATGTAGGTCAGTGGGGTTTCTTTCATCATCATATAAAATAACCACAAAGCAAAAAAATTACCATTAACTTGAGAAAACAATTACCTGTAATATGGCTGATTTGTTATGAGGGTAAGAAATTGGAAGGACTGTCTCTTAATACGGAGGCACACCTTCAGGAATATGATGAGTGGGTAACTGACAAATGCTTCAATTGCAATTCCAAGAACCGTTGAGTTGTCTGAGAAGTAATAGAGAAGTAAAGGAGGGAATTGAAAGAGATAGGTATGGTTAAAGGGCAATGATGGAATAACCAGCTCAATAATAACCGGCGCGCGTTGTCGTTCTAACTCAATAATAACCGGCTCCAACCTGTTATATACACAACTGCAAACTTTTGACGTTGCTTAAAATACCAAAAGTTTAATTATTTACTTTATATATTTTCAACAGAGATTTTTCCTTGTATTTGAATTCAGTACCTTTGTATCACATCAAGATATGACTCTCCACGAGGATATCGATACCTGAGTTTGTCTTTCTTCCTTGACCTTTAAAAAAAGATCATTGAATGGAAAGGTATAAAATTATAAAAAAAAATCGAATATTTCATATTTAACATACTCGTATTCTTTAGAAATGTTCTTCTTTATTTTTTCATACGTCATACCGTCACACACACCAACATTTATCTCATCAAGTGCACGCCATTGTATCTATAACGTAAAGAAAGTACACAAATTTTACAAATGATAAGTGATCAAAGAAGTAATTTATGTGACATGTAAAACTAACCTTGGGAAATCCAACAATTTGATTTGCAGTCAAAATTGTTCGTTGCAATGTACTTGTCCAAATCTAGGTGCATAAATAAAAAAAACAATATAAAACATTGCAAACTTTGTGCAATAAACAAAGAAAATGCAAATAGTAAAATAAGTAATAGTTCTTACATAAGCATTTTTTTGAAGGCAAGATAGTTCATGTTGGCCTTCAATTGAATGTTATAAGAGGAGGACTTGAATTTCACAATCAATCTCATTCAATTTGATCCTTAGGGTTACGGAACTTGAAGGGACAAGAGGTTAATGATCTATATTTATGAAGGAAGAAGGCAAACAATTGAAGGGTATGGATGGAAGAAGGAGGGTAGTATTGTAAAAGTCTTTTGATATTGTAAAGGAGGAGGTGGATGAAATGCCTATATTACCCTCTTAAGTGTCTTAATTGTCCCAATTATGCCCATAATACCCTTAAATTTCTTGCTTAAATATGTTGTACTTGTTGCTTGTTAAGTTGTACGGAAATGCAAATTACCTTGTTGTACATCACTCCTCCTTTATAATGTATTATAGATTTTTTGAGTGTCAATTAGTCCATTATTATTCATCATAAGGATGCGATTTGTTCCTCCAGTTAATCATGTTTAATCGCTATATATACGTTGTGCTTTCCATCTATAAATTGAACATGTCAAACTATTAATTATTATCATGTAACTCGTGTTTGTAAAAATTCATTTAAAAAAACTGTGCATTAAACATTGTGATAGTATGTCTCTAGATGAATATGCTTTTATTTTTAAAAAATCACTAAAACCATACGTAGAGGGGCGTGAGTAGGGTTGTGACTTGTGGGGCTTGCTAGGTGGCCTTTTTTGGCGTTGCTCACTGTGTGCCGCTAAGAGCGTGGGTGAAGAAACACCAATCTAACAATCAATATATATATATATATATATATATATATATGAGCACGAGTAAAGATATGATTCTTATTGATGACAGCGAGACAATACAAGACTCAAATATAAGATTGTTACAGAGTTTCAACTATAATCTATCCTTCACACCTATACGATGAATTCTCTCTTGCGGAATGAATACCCTTCTTCTTGTGACGAAGGTGGGTATTTATAAGCCCCTGAGGTGGCCTGTGATTGGCTATAGGAGGAATGACAGCCGGCTTGTACGATTACGGCCGTTGCTGTCGTTTGCGCTGTCGCTCTGTGGTTGGTCCACGTGTCTTGTAATTGTCCTTCCTGTCCTTTTATGTACCTCGTACCTGCAGGAGATTATGGAGCAGGGAATAAACGCCTCTGATTGGCTGTGTGTCCCTATCATTGTCGGGTGACACCTATCATGTACAGATAACATGCGCCGGCTTCTAGAACTCCACGTCAGCTTACTTTGTTGACGTGTATGTGCATGTGAGGCCGTGCGCACGCGTCAGTGGGTGAGGCGTGGTGACCATGGTATCCCAACCTTAATGTTTGAAGTTGTGGCATCATATACTCTTCAAATTTGGCATGTTTTTTTTTTTTGTGTGTGTGTGTGTTTTTCTGGAATTCATAAGATCTTTGGATTTGTCATGTTTTCTTTTGAACGACATTATATACGAAGTTGTCATATTATACAGATGGAACAGAGTACACCTACGAGTATCTTCTTGCTGATGGCCTCTATCTTGACTACCTAGTGATTGTCAAATCATTTAGATGCCCACAGCAGCCAACATTTCAAAAGAGCTTCAAAAGAGCGCAAGAATCAACAATAAACGATATTGAGCAAACATTCAAGCCCATTGTCGACATAAAAACATATTGGACAAGTCAGAACATTGTTCGGGGGTTTGCATTCTACGGAAAATTCCCACAGAAATATCATTTAAACAAAGTACCCAAGAAAATCTTAACTTCACAAAATGATAATTGAAAAATTACAAATATCTATACTAATATAATATATAATGCATATGAGGATAATCAAAAGTTAAATATATATTTTTTTTTCATTAATGCATAATGTATAACCTTAAAATAGGGTAAAATATTCAAACACTTTGTATATCATCTTAGTACATTTCGATTTGCTCAATCTTAATCAACTTTTGCTTATCTAAATAATAGTTACATAATTTGAACATGATATTGCATTTTGCACGTTTTTGTTTGCATAATCGTCCCCAATGGACAAATAACTATATACAAAATGAACCTGTGTTTTATAAACTACAAATACGAAGACAAAGACTGCAACAACGACAATACTTTATGTTTTATAAATGGATTTATGATTTTTCTCTTTTGTTTTTTAAATATAATTAATTTTGTAGCTAAAAAATTACAAATATCTGTACTAATATACATGCATAAGAGAGACATAATTTAAGATAACCAAAAGTTAAGATTTTTTTTTTCTTTATTAATGCACAATGTACAACACTACAAACTTGAAATAGAGGTAAAATAGTCATTCAAACACTTTTACACTTTAGAACATCATCTAAGTTTCACTTTAATTTCCTCAACTTTAATCAACTTTTGCTTATCTAAATAATACTTGTATTTTTCTCTTTGTTTTAAGGCAATCATCCCCACGATTTTTAAATGACCATCATTTTTTCATACGTTAATATTTTTTTTTAAATTACATCATAAAAACGAACATTTTATTCTCTTTAACTTGAGTATGGTATACCTGCTATTTTTTTTTAATTTTAGAAAGTTGATATATTACATGATTAACCAGGGTCGGCCAAACCATTATGGGGGCCAAAAATGAACTTTAAATTTGAGGCCCTTTTAGCTAAAAAAACTTCGATAATATACTTTCAAACCTGATATATTTGCTAGATTTGAATTTCTGCAATAGTTAGAAGTAAACAATTTGTTTAATCACTTTCCGGATTTGAGCATAAGAGAGATCACAATTGCAAATTATAATGTTACCTTTGCTGGTGCGAGAAAAATGAATCAAAGTCACAAAACGATGTTTTACCCAATATGACATTTTGACAAACCTAATGCTTGAGTGCTGAGTGACTACCAAAGTGTTGCGATGCTAAACGGAGTTATAGACTACAATGGATAATTTATGTAACTGTTAATGGATCATGAATTGTGATTGCAAAAAAGTCAATTATAGGTAGAATCATAATCGTTAATTTAATAAAAACTAAAGATAGTTGATACAAAACAAAATCAAGAGCATAGGACACACAAAACATCCTAAAGCTGAAAGTAGAATATCAATATCAAAATCTAAGTATCAGCTATGATTATGATAATATTAAATAACAAAATTTTAATCATAAATTTTATTTTCTATCTCATTGTAATCGCATATGAATATCATTAAAGACCCAACATTTTATTAAAAACATTATCTTGTCATCTACATTATGTCATAATTTATATGTATAATTTGTAAGCTACAAAAATCAACAGCTTAGTAGCAAAAGTTAATACATTATCACTTTACCTTCAATGGGTGCGTATAAAATAACTTTTATTAACAATTTCAAATGATCTAAGTCGCTAATTACAATATCTTTGATTTTGATTTCGATCTCGATTTTGATTGTGAAAAGAATCAGAGCAGGATTGCAACAGAAGATAGTTTTAATTCAAAGATCGTGATTTTACTATTCAGATGTATGACATTTTTGTAGTCAAGTACTACAAAAACATGGCCAGTAAAAATATAAAGCATCGACTCCTCATGCCAAAGAAAGTTTATTTCCTTTTATGTTGTAAACCTGTGTTAAGACATGATGTTTTGATAAAATATGTTGTATTATGGGTTTTTAAATCCCAAAAATATATATCAAAGTTTTTTTTTTAACAAAAAGTTTCTTTATACTCATTCGAGACCAATAAATTTCGCTGCAATATCTATAAATAAATAATTATATCCAGGTACCAACACGTAGCATGCCAGGGGGTCCTCTGACCAGGGTGTGACAATATATATATAAGCTTTGGTTATTCACACAATGAAGGTTTTTATTTGCATAACCCTATATGGACCATAGAGACAAAAGTATGCCCCATAGAGACCTTTATGGGGCATAGATGGGCATAAAATACAAGGTACGAGGTTCAGTTGCAAGTCAGCCTGACAACCAATGATTGTTAGCACCTCTATGGCCCGTAGAGATCTCTTTGGGGCATAGAAATGCCCCATCTTTGGCCCATTAGTCCCCTTTACGACTTCTTAATTAGTTGAGTTTAAAAACAAATCATTTCTTTTTATGCCCTATAAGACTCCTTTATGACCCTCCCCAGTCAATATATGGCCATAAAGCCCTTTATGGTCCGTAGTTTTACCCATTCTATTCCTCATAGAGGGCTCTATAACCCATATATTTGTTGTTTTTTTTTTTATTAATTTTAAATTTTTTATTTGAGTTTTTTATAAAATAAAATTCATTTGTTATTATAAAGGTAAAATAACATAAACAATTTTTTTTCACTTAATAAATCAGTATACATTATAAAACAACGTTTACACTTGACTACCAGTTTAGTCAAACCACTCTCTTTCACCACTTGTATTATTTTGATGTAGCCTATGTCCCTGTTCTAGGTGATCCCTATATATCGTCAACCATGAGTTTTCCCCGTTCATTTACCCAAGTCATACATGCTCCATTCGGATGTGGCATTGGAGTGTCGTCTGCAGCTGAAGCATGATGAAGTGGTTGCCGGTCACATGGTTTATCGATATAATACGATGTTCAGGTAGGTCATTAGGATGGGTGAACAAAGGGAAGAAAACGGACGCTTCATTAGCATAGAAGAGTTGAAGAACTACACCAAATGTCTGACAATCAATAGTCTCGTGCTTGGCATATCCATCCATTTTGTATAGGCGCTTGTCCCAATCCCGCCCAATCTATTGTCAAGTATATGGGGTCGTACGTACCAGTAATCTCTCCATCTGTTGAGAGCCCTCAACCACTCCTATTGGCGTTCACCGTCATCTCTGTTATAAGATGTAGACAGATCGAATACCAGTCTTCCTCTTCCGCCCCTAAAGACTACTACGGATCGGAACCCCCTTTTATGACATCTCAATTATTTGAGTTTAAAAAAATCATTTCATTTTATGCCCCATAAAGCCCTCTACGGGACATAGAATTTACCCTTCTATGCTTCATAAGACTCCTTTATGACCCCTCCCAAGTCAATATATGGGCCGTAAAGCCCTTTATGGCCAATAGTTTTACCCATTTTATGCCCTATAAAGGCCTCTACGACCCATATGTTTGTTGTATTTTTATTTATTAGTTTTAAGCATGTTATTTGAGTTTTTTTTTATTTATAAAAAATCATTTCTTATTATAAAGGTAAAATAACATAAACATTTTTTTTTCACTTAAGAAATCAGTATACATTATTAAACAACGTTTACATTGGACTATCAGTTAAGTCGATACAGGGGATGAAGCCAATGCTTAAATGTTTCGAAATAATGTTTAACTGGTAGTCTAGTGTAAACGTTGTTCAGCTAGCAGAAGCGTTCTTCAACTCTTCTATGCTACAGAAGCATCCGTTTTCTTCTCTTTGTTCACTCATCCTAATGACTAACCTTAACGTCGTATTATATCGATAGCCCATGTGACGGGCAACCACTTCATCATGCTTCAGCTAGCAGAAGACGCTCTAATGCCACATCCGAATGGAGCATGGATGACTTTGGTAAATGGACATGAAAACCCATGGTTGACGCTATACAGGGATTGTCTAGAACAGGGATATAAGCTACATCGAAGCAATACAAGCGGTGAAAGAGAGTGGTTTGACTTAACTGGTAGTCCAGTGTATACGTTGTTTTATAATGTATACTGATTTCTTAAGTGAAAAAAAATTATTTATGTTATTTTACCTTTATAATAAGAAATGTTTTTTTTATAAAAAACTCAAATAACATGTTTAAACTAATAAATAAAAAAAACAACAACAAATATATGGGCCATAGAGGCCTTTATGGGGCATAGAATTTGTAGAACTACTGGCCCATATATTAATTGGGGAGGGTCATAAAGGAGTCTTATGAGGGTATTAAAGGGTAAATTCTATGCCCCGTAGAGGGCCATGGAGGTGCTCACAATCATTGGGTGTCAGGCTGACTTGGAATTGAACCTTGTACCTTGTATTTTATGCCCCACAAAGATCTCTATGGGCCGTAAAGGTCACTATGGCCCCATATAGGGTTGTGTAATTAAAAACCTTCGTAGTCATTGTGTTATAGTCATTGTGTTAATAGCATGCCCCCTATATATATATATATATTATGCGAAATTTTCCTAGAAGCGACACCAATACAAACCCTAATTTCTTGAATCGTCAGAGATGGAAAACGAAGGTACGTATTAATTTTGTGTGTGCATATTATTTTTTCAACCAACGTGTTTTGATAACACGTCTCTGTTATCTACGATGAGATCTTGGCTTGTATAGTAAATAAGTTTACGATGTTCACATATCGATGGTCATGATCATCGTATGAATTCCTCTTATTCACGGACGTCTTTTGTTTTAGTTGACGACAATTGAAGTATTGGACTGATCATGCTGTTTGTGTGTGTTGAATAAATTATATTACTTTTGGCTTAATATATATAATTATATATGTATCTATGCATGGTGCATGTTTTAATACGTACAGAAGGTGAAGTCTATAATCTCTCTATAGTGATTAAGTTTACTCTTATAGTGGTTTTGTCTAGACATGTAGTATCAGTTTGTTCTTGTCTTGTTAATTAATAGGTAGAAAAAAAAATCTCTTTATTTGACCATTAACCAAGATATCTGTAATCTTATACATACATAGGCACAAACGCTCAAGTGACAGCGAATCACCCTTCTGTTGAGAATCCAAGCTCTGCATCAGCAACAACTGCTGCTCCAGGTAATCTGTAATCACTCGATTGGTTTGGTTTGTAAAACATATTAAGATATTTGAATTGTTTTGTTCAATTGCAATCCTGATCTTTTGTTTAGTTTGTAAACTGCTATGTCTCTTATGCTAGCTTATGATTAGTAACTATATATACAACTAATAGGTTGTAGCTAGTATATCCGATAAGATAAAGGAGGGGAGACTAAGGTGGTTCGGGCATGTGAAGAGGAGACAGATGACGGAGCCAGTTAGGGCGGTGGAAAACCTTACTGTGGAGGGGAGGAGGGGTAGGGGTAGGCCCAGGTTGACTTGGGATGAAAGGATTAGGAAAGATCTACAAGAGTTACACCTCTCTGAGGACATGGTCCAGGATAGGAGTTTGTGGAGACTTAGGATTAAGGTTAAAGACTGTTAGGATAGGTTCATAAGAGCTTTTAGATGTGGCATAGGAAGTTAGATTCCACCCTCACTTTTTTTGTTGGTCTTTACACGTGATTGTCTTCTTGTGCCTTAGGGGTCCTTTATATGTTATTTCTCGTTGTTTATCTTCTACTGTTGCCATGTAGTCTTTCCGCCATTTATGTGATATTGGTAGTTTAAATTATTATCATCATTTAATCTTTTTTTTTTTTTTTTTTTTTTTTTTTTTTTTGAGCCGAGGGTCTCTTTGGAAGCAGCCTCTCTATTCTCAGGGATAGAGGTAAGGTCTGTCTACATCCCACCCTCCCTAGACCCTACCAATAGTTTACTATTTGTGGGATTCACTGGGTATGGTTGTTGTTGTATATACAACTAATAGGTTCACCTGGCTTCGGATTCGGGTCTATCATCGACTTTAGTTCCAACTCTCACAACTTTGGAAGGCCCCCCAATGATGATGATGATTATATAGGTAACACTTTTAAGATATTAATTTGCTTAAGCTTGAGTTTCATCATCATCATCATCATCATAAATTGTAATCTGAATCTCAGAGTTTTTTGAGGAGGTCTTCGAGGGAGGCCGCATAGTTCCAAAAATCAGGCGTCAACGTATTGTATATCCTCCACATGTTGATCCCCCTGAAGGGGGTTGGAAAGGCGGAGTTAGACCCCTGCCAAATGATGAAAGGTTCAGCTATAAAAAGGATCCATTCTATTTAGCGGCAGTTGCTGGTGGTATTATTTATTAACTGACCTTTTATTTTGTCAAATGGCAAGGGTTATGATAAGCGGTAGCTATATCTAAATACTTGCATTCTTGTGTTGGTTGTTAGGTGCCGAAGTTAAAGGCATGGGATTATCCTGGTGGTGCGAGGTCAAGGGAATCTCTCCACCTCCTTGACCATCCGAATCTACTCGTTTCGTTTCATTTCCTTTCCTTTACTTTCCTTTGGGTTCTTAAAATCTTAAACCTTTACTTTTGAGGTTTAATTTTGTATGGGTATTAATCACTCTTTCTGAAACCTTTACTTTGACTTTTAATGTTGTGTCTATGGGTATTATTTACTCTTTCTGTTCAGCACTAGTGTGCTCTTCTATGCTCATATCAGTACAGTACAATCAATTTATAAAATACCATTTTAGGCGCTTAGACAGGCCCCAAGTAACCAGGCGGCATGGCCAGCTGGGAGGGTGAGCCGGGTGGTCACCGGCTCCAGGCCCAACCCTTAAATGGCCCGAACGTTTTTTTTAAAATATGCACATATATATATTAAATTCTATATTTAGGATATATATTTGTGTTTTATACATTAAAGTCTTGTTAGTGGAGTTGGAAAAAACATGTTAATTTAATGTAGAGGTCTCAAGTTCAATCCTTGGCTCTAGAACTATACTCAATTTTTTTATAATTCATTCCTCTATACAAAATTTTGGGCCCAAATTTTTTTTGACGTTTTCAGAGACGGCCCTGCCAGGTGGGTTTTAGGAATTAGTATCAAATTATCGGAAAAGAGCATTAAATCAAACGGGTCGATAAAGGTAGTTTTTCTGCCAGGTGGGTTTACTTTATTCCTTATTTTTCTGTTATTTTTACAAACTTCTATTGTCTATTTCTTATTTATTTCCAAAATTATTCACAAATATGATTGTGTATAACTGTTTATCTTTATTATTTGTTATACGGTATTTCATCCTCGTTCTGGTCCAAGTTGTTTTTTCCTGAGTGTCCCTGTGTGTCATTGCTCATGAATCTGTTTGTATATGATTGCATAATATGCCTTATATGATTGCATAATATGCCTGAAGCTGCATCTATATTTGCTATCGATACTTTAATTAGTAAGCTAAGCTCTGGTGACCCATTAAATCTTTATGCTAATCACTCTAGTAATCTAAGTGTAGCAAGTCTAAAAATTAAAGGGAACAAAGACTTGCACTAGATGGTCAAATGCTATGAAATTTGCCTTGCAACTAACTGGTATAGTTAGTAAGCTGGGTTAAGTGTTTTTGAACATTAGTAAATTGGTTGAGTAATTGGGTTTAACTTTGTAATTCAAACGGGCTATTGAAGTAACTAATAGCTATAGGTAGTTTTTAAATTGATTGGCTTTAAATTTATGGTGGGTGGGGTGGTCATCACACCCAATCTGATTGTACCACCTCATTTCATCACAATCCATCACATTCTATCACTAAACACATGGGGTAGTCCAGGTTCCATCATGTCAGATTTTGTAATATTATTTGATTTATTAAGAAAATACTTCAATAACGAAGAAAGATTACAAATATCCTCACTACAATCACTCAGAGCACTCCTAGATCATCAACTAGATGATCTGATACAAAACCTCTCAGATCTAAACAAGAGAATAGTCTAAACACAAAGACTATACTCCAAGATCTGAACTAGAACTATCAAGGAGATAACAAACCCTAAGAGAAAGAATACGAATACAGAGAGTTAAAACAAAAATGAGCTTAAAGTTGTTATGAGAGAGAAAGACAAGCTATATATAGCAGCTGCACCAACTGGAGAGAAAACACAAAATGGACGGTCCAGATGTCTTTGTGTTTCTTCAATAAATGGCCAAGATCTCTTATAATTATATCACTCGGATTGATGACATGGATGCTCTTTATGGACTGGGCCGGTGATCCACCAGGGCCCAGTAGCTTATTTCTAATTCAGCAACAGTCATCCATATTCCATAAGCAGAAGCCCAAAGCAGCTATCCTTATCCATATCACGAGCCCAACAATCTCATCCAATTATCATAAAGCCCAAATTATAATCTGTAAACTATATTCAACAAGAAGTGTATTAATTTAAATATAAATGTATAAAAGTAAGTATAAAAGTGAATATTAAGAAATATTAAGAACTTTAATATTTCAACACCCCCCCTCACTTTTATTACCAAACCAATCTATCATGTTTAACCAATTACATACATTTTCATGTTGACCCACTGATAAACCCTTTAGTAAAAATATCAGCCAATTGATTTTCAGACTTAATATGAATTGGTTTAATACTACCTTTAGCAACTTTTTCTCTTAAGAAAACAAATCAATTTCAAAATGTTTCGTCTTATCATAGAAAACTGGATTGTTTGAAATAGCAATAGCAGCGGAATTATCACTCGGATTGATGACATGGATGCTCTTTATGGACTGGGCCGGTGATCCACCAGGGCCCAGTAGCTTATTTCTAATTCAGCAACAGTCATCCATATTCCATAAGCAGAAGCCCAAAGCAGCTATCCTTATCCATATCACGAGCCCAACAATCTCATCCAATTATCATAAAGCCCAAATTATAATCTGTAAACTATATTCAACAAGAAGTGTATTAATTTAAATATAAATGTATAAAAGTAAGTATAAAAGTGAAAATTAAGAAATATTAAGAACTTTAATATTTCAACACCCCCCTCACTTTTATTACCAAACCAATCTATCATGTTTAACCAATTACATACATTTTCATGTTGACCCACTGATAACCCTTTAGTAAAAATATCAGCCAATTGATTTTCAGACTTAATATGAATTGGTTTAATACTACCTTTAGCAACTTTTTCTCTTAAGAAAAACAAATCAATTTCAAAATGTTTCGTCTTATCATAGAAAACTGGATTGTTTGAAATAGCAATAGCAGCGGAATTATCACAATATAAAGAAACAGGAACACATACCTGAATTTGAAGTTCACTTAAAAGGTTAACTAACCATAACACTTCACATGTCGCAGTACACATTGCTCGATACTCAGCTTCGGCTGTGGATCGAGATATCGTCAACTGCTTTTTACTTTTCCAAGATATTAAAGACTGGCCTAAGAATATACAGTATCCTGTTACTGATTTTCTGGACACAAGACACTTAGCCCAATCTGAGTCAGCAAAGGCTGACAGATTGAACTCAGGTTCAGGACATCTAGTAACAGAAATCCCCTTACCAGGAGCTCCTTTAAGATATCTTAACACTCTCATAGCCAACTTAAGGTGACCCTTAGTGGGCTTATGCATATACTGACTCAGTATATGGACTGAATATGATATATCAGGCCGAGTGTGAGATAGATAAATAAGCTTCCCAACAAGTCTTTGATATCCAGTAATATTAACAAGATTTTTTTGATTCTTTAGCCATTAAGGAAGTAACCAAGTAATTTGGTTCCATAGGACTGTTAGCTGGTTTGCAAGCACTCATGCCATACTCAGCTAGCAGTTCTAAACAATATTTTCTTTGGGTTAAACCAATGCCATTTTCAGCATTTACCACTTCAATACCCAAAAAATATTTCAAACTTCCTAAATCTTTGATCATAAACTTGGATTTTAAAAAAAATTTAACAAGTTTTATTTCAGATTCACTATTTCCAGTAATTATTATGTCATCCACATAAACAAGCAAAATTACAAACACAGAATCACAATTTTTTATAAACAAGGAGTGATCACACTTACTTTGGATAAATCCATTTTCAAATAAAACACCAACTAATTTCTCATTCCACATTCTAGGGGCTTGTTTAAGCCCATAGAGTGACTTTTTTAGTTTACAAACCCTAGTGTCATCCTTTTCAAAATAACCTTCAGGTAAACACATATAAACTTCTTCACACAAGTCACCATATAGAAATGCATTATTAACATCTAGTTGGTACAAAGGCCAATCTTTCTGAATGGCAACAGACAAAACACTTCTAACAGTTATCATTTTCACAACAGGTGAAAATGTCTCATCATAGTCAATACCTTCTCTTTGACTATAGCCTTTAGCTACTAACCTAGCTTTAAACCTATCTATTTCTCCTGAAGACTTATACTTAATTTTGTAAACCCATTTACATCCAATAGGTTTCCTATCACTAGGTAACTCAACAAGTTCCCAAGTTTTATTCCTGTTTAATGCCTCTATTTCATCATTCATGGCATTAATCCAGTTCTGATCAGTACAAGCCTGATAATAAAACTTAGGTTCAACTGTTTTATTTAACATAGATGTAAAACAAAGATTTTCAGAACTGAGACCAGAATAATTCACAACACTTTCCAAACCATATTTTACTTTACCCTCCACAACATATTCACTTAACTTTTTAGGAAAAACAGAACCCCTAGAGGACCTTCTAACATTCTCTATATTGGGTTCAGGTGTTTCATTTCCCCCAGACACTTGTTGTTCATCACTAATATTACTACTATCATCCTCAGCCCTACCTGTTGCAGATCTAGTACTACTTGGTTGTTGAGTCTCAACCTTACCAGAAGTAGTATCTAGACCAACAACTGGCTGCTGAGACCCATGACTGCAGTGTTCTGAAGATGAATCATGTGACACCCGGCAAACTCAGGTTAGTAACGTTGACTAAACTAGTAAGTCTACCTTAGCAAGTCATGCATATTACGTCCTTAACGGGGTCAGTTGAGTCGGTATGATGATTCTGGGAATCATCGGGAGTCATTAGGATGATCCGCGGGGTCATCGGGAGTCGGTCCATAACTATGGGTACAAGGATCGGCGATTCGTGGAATCGCCGGGTCTAACGCACACACGAGTCTCGAGTCCCGGGAATTGGTGAACGGATGTAAACGTGTTAGTTATCATGCATTATATGTTTGAAATCATTATGTGACTTATCGGTATGTGAATACGTGTTTAAATATGTTAAAATAGTGTTTAACGCGCCAAAAACCCGTTCCAGCATCACAGGGGCGATTAGGAGCTGGGAGAACCCCTAATCGCCTATATGTTCATGCGAGTAGGGAAGGTTACAGGCGATTGGGACCTAATCGCCTGATGTTATACGCGATTAGGCCCCCAATCGCGTGTAAGGGACTGCTACTCGCGTATACTGCAGGGCTCGGGTCAAAACACCTATAAATAGAACCCTTAACTCCCCAAACACCTCTAGAACAACCCTAGCTGCTCCCAAGTCGCCCACACACCTTAGAACACCTCTGGAACTCATTTTGCTACAAAAATCACCATCCCCAAGCTTACACACCTTTCTTTAGCAAAACCCAAGGTGTGTTCTTCATCCCTAACCTTTGTAAAGTTGTTATTTTGAGTTCCCCTAAAGTTCCAGACCTTGTTTTACCAAATGTGTCTTTAAAAACCTTTCAAAAGAGTCTTAAACCAAGTTTACACCTTAATGCTTGTTATATGTGGAGTTTATATGCAAATGTTGGTCTTATTGGTGATTTTAACATGAATGTTTTCAAGATATGATGGTACTTCTGTTATGTAGAGGTTGTTAGGAAGGTTGTCTTAGAATCTTAGCCATTATTATGGTGATTTGAAGAAAATGCATATTTTGACCCATTTGTATGTTCTTGAGGATTTAGGATGATTATGGTGTGATTGTTGATACAATGTTGTTAGGGTTCACACTAGGAAGATGTTGATCAGAGATTTTATGAGTTACATGTTGTAGAGTTTGAAATCTGATTATTTCCATTTAAGGAAAGATAAGGTTGGTGGAAGAAACCTAGTACTTTGCCATTTTAGGAAACAATTGCATAGAACATGCTAGATCAGTGATATGTTGGGGGTTTTTGCTTGAAATGGGTTGGTAAATGATTTAGGTTTGATATTGGGTGTTGTTGCATGTTTCAGATCTGATTTGGAGGGTTTAACGCGCGAAAATTCATTACACAGCAGCAACAGGCGATTAGGCATCCTAATCGCCTGATGCCACGCGATTATGCAGACCATTGGGGCGATTAGGACCCTAATCGCCTCATACTTCATGCGATTAGGCCCTAATCGCCTGTAGGCTGAAGCCTACTCGCGTGTAGCCTCCCTAATCGCATGTACTGCTGTCGAGAACGCGTTTTGACATCCCGGAACACGATTTGACACCTAGGAACATGTTAGGAACCCCGGGATACACCAATGACTTAGTAAGACGTGTTCGGACCTGTTTATGCGTTAATTGGATATTATGCTAGACTAGGTGAATCGTTGCGCGTGCTAAGTGTTTAATTGCATATGTTGCATGATGTCTGGCATTTATCTAACACGTGGGATGTCGGGTCACCAATGGGATGTCGGGTCTTGTCGGGCACGGTCGGTTTAACAGTTAAAGGTGTTTTCAAACGTTTATGGTCACGGTCTGGACATACGGGGACTAGTTAGCCTGCGGGTTATTAGTCCAATACTTATACACATCTTATGATAGGTCGCCGCTATTTGGGACTATCATAACATAACTACTTAACTGTTTTCAAGTAACGCAAACCAAGGTGAGTGTCACAGCCCCACTTTTACCGTTTTACTTTCGGGGGAGAAACATGCTACTTATTTGATTACTCATCATAGATCATGTTATACTATGGTTACTTTACGTACTATGCGGCTTTTACAGAAAGTCCCAGGGGGAACCATGAATGTGCGGGATGCACAACGGGGGAAATGTGGATAGATCTATTGGGCCTTACAAACCCCACCCGACGGCTGGGAGCCGGCGGGTGCATATTGTCTCTAATACTTTGGGGGTTACCGAGGCATCGGTAATCCCGTCCGTCTGGGCTGGCTTCAACACTTATACCGGTTTAGTAATGGATTCCCAACCGCAGTAGTAGCAACACTTAACGTCTAGCTAACGTTCTCATAACATAGTAGTAACGGGAAATGATCTTACCGAACTTATAACAACACTTTTATGAAAGAAAACCTGTGAACTCACCAGCATTATATGTTGACATTTTTGGCATGTTTTCTCAGGTCGCTAAGGTAGCGGTTGTCGGACTAGGCGCACGAGGTCATGCACGGCGTCTATTATTTTGGAAACATATTAAACAATGTCCTTGTAAACAATGATATGTCTTTTGGTTGTAAACAAGAATGCTTCCGCTGCTGGTTTACAGCTCAAAGCATTATATTTTGGTTTTAAATATAATCTTGAATGCATGTTTGTTGTATGTTTATTGTGATCGTTGACTGAGATCCTGGTGTGTCACGCGCCTCGCGGTAAAACCCCGCACGTGGAATTTGAGGGTGTGACAGATTGGTATCAGAGCCAACGGTTATAGTGAACTAGGACTGCATGTAGAGTCTAGTCTATAACTGAGTCGCACACACTAGACGGTCACAATTAGTCGAGTCTTAGCAGGCGGGTAACAATACGACTTGTCGGGGTGTCGGTGTCATCATCTACTACGCTACATCATCTATTTACTCCTTATCATCCTATTCCTTGACTCGTCCTTACTTTGATCCGATGGCGAACGATATACTATTGAGCTTTCTTGACGGCGGTGTACATTGGGGTAGCTTCGGCGTACTCTTGAGATCTGTCCAAGGATTTGGACATCTCCCCTCTATGCCCTAATGAACACGCCCGTTCTTATGCATACATCTTGTACTTATACTTATGATAATACCATGATTGGGCGCTAGTGTTCGGTGACTTGAACTTCAAACTTAAAGCGCGCCTGGAGGACCATGTGGAACAGTTTATCATGTCGGGTGCACACGAGATCATAAACTGTGATACATGGGATCCCCGGCGGACTTTGGGCTTGAACGGATGGACCCGAGCTAGGCTCTGTCTAGTCTCTTGAAATTCTTAATTGGGTTATATCACGGGCAAGTCTGAGTCTTTTGTTTCATGTTGTGACAGAAGATGTCAGGAGCTCGTGGAGGTCGCAGGGGCGGCCGTGCTGGCGGCCGTGGTGGTGGCCGCGGTGGTGGCCGTGGGGAATATTAATATGACCCAAGCCGAATTGGACAACCTGATGCAGCAACATGTGAATATCGCTCTGGCTGCATTCCAAGCCGCTCATAATGCTATGGGTGGTACGTCGATTCTCATCTATTCTACCTCATTCTGGGGTACTTTACCTTTTCTTGATACTCACCTGTGTGTCTGTTCCAGGTGGTGCTGTCAATCCTCCTCCATCCCAGTGTTCTTATAAAAAGTTTATGGACTGTAAGCCCCACAACTTTAGCGGCACTGAGGGGGCAGTGGGACTGCTCCGATGGTTGGAGAAAATCGAATCTGTTTTCTCGATGTGCAGCTGCCCGGAAGGCGACCGGGTGAAATATGCTTCTGCGACCCTGGAGGGTCAGGCCTTGACTTGGTGGAACTCCACTACCCAGACTATGGGCATTGGGGAAGCCCACGCTATGCCCTGGACAGAATTCATTCAGTTGCTGAAAAATGAGTACTGCCCGAGGGATGAGATCCAGAAACTCGAACATGAAGTCTGGAACCATAAGATGGTGGGTTCTGAGATTGAAGCTTATACTGCTAGGCACAATGAGTTGGCGGTGTTGTGCCCCGATCTGCACGCACCTGAATACCGAAGGATTGAGCATTATGTTGCTGGGTTGGTACCGGAGATTGCCGGGTTAGTTGCTGCGGGTAACCTTACTGTTTATTCTGAGGTGGTTCGGTCGGCCCACAGGCTGACCAACATGAAGGTGACTGAAGGGGTCTTGCCTCCTCGAGGCGCTGCTGTGAAGACTTCCGATAGTAACAAGCGGAAGTGGGAAACTGTGGGGAAAGGCTCGAGCTCGGCTCAGCCTCAGCAGGTGAAGAAGACTGATACTGGGGGATCGTCGTCCGAACGACAACCGGGGGTATATGCTGGGAAGTTGCCAAAGTGTGATCGGTGCAACTATCATCACACCGGTTCTTGCGATGATAAGGACCGTTGCCGCCGATGCCATAAGATTGGGCACCAAGCCAAGGATTGTAGGTCCAACCCTTTGGGAAACCGAAACCCATCGGTCACACCAGCCCCAGCCCCTCAAGTCGCTGCTTCTCAGGGAAATCAGGGGAAACAAGGGTGCTATAACTGTGGTGAGCTTGGTCACTACAAGCGTAACTGCCCCAAGTTGAAACAGGGTGAAGCCGGGAAGAATGGGTCGGGCAATGGAAACAATGGGGGCGGAGGCAGGAATGCTCGCGCCTTCGTGATCGGTTCAAGTGGTGCTCGACAGGATCCCGACACTGTTACTGGTACGTTTCTCCTCGATAATCGCTATGCTACGGTTTTATTCGATTCTGGCGCCGATAAGAGTTTCATATCTCTTGGGTTTAGTCAATTGCTTGATAGGGTACCTACACCTTTAGAGGCTAAGTACTTGATAGAATTGGCTGATGGTAAGAAAGTTGAGGCGACGCACATCCTTAGGGAGTGTCACCTTGAGTTGTCGGGTTATTCCTTCCCTATTGATCTTATGCCGGTGTCCTTGGGTAGTTTCGATGTTGTCGTGGGTATGGATTGGTTGTCCCTGTATCATGCCGAGATCGTTTGTTTTGATAAAGTCATTCGACTTCCTCTCCCTGATGGGGAAATTCTGTTGGTGCACGGTGAGAAGAGCGGGGTTCCATTGAGTATCATTTCGTGTATGAAAGCCTATAAATATCTTCGGAAGGGTATTCTGCCATTCTGGCACTTGTTTCGGTTTCGTCGGAAGAGGAGAAGAAGATTGAAGATATTCCTGTTGTCCGCGACTTTCCCGATGTATTTCCTGAAGACTTACCTGGTCTTCCTCCTTATCGCCAGGTCGAATTTGGTATTGAACTTGCTCCGGGTGCGGCCCCTATTGCTCGTGCCCCTTATCGTCTTGCACCTCCCGAGATGCAGGAATTATCGAACCAGTTGCAGGAGCTGTTAGAGAAGGGTTTCATTCGACCTAGTTCGTCCCCGTGGGGAGCCCCTATTTTGTTCGTCAAGAAGAAGGACGGAAGCCTACGGATGTGTATCGACTACCGGGAGTTGAATAAGGTTACCATCAAAAATCGCTATCCTCTTCCTCGTATCGATGACTTATTTGACCAGCTTCAGGGTTCCAGTTTCTACTCGAAGATCGATTTGAGGTCGGGGTACCATCAGTTGAGGGTTCAAGAAGCTGACATTCCGAAGACCGCCTTTCGAACTCGCTACGGCCATTTTGAATTCCTGGTCATGCCTTTTGGTCTCACCAACGCACCTGCCATCTTTATGGATCTGATGAACCGTGTTTGTAAGCCTTATCTTGATAAGTTCGTGATTGTCTTCATCGATGATATTCTAGTCTATTCCAAGAACGAGGTGGACCACCAGGAACACCTACGTCTCGTTTTGGAACTTCTGAGGCGGGAACAGCTGTACGCTAAGTTTTCTAAGTGTAGCTTCTGGTTGCGTGAAGTCCAATTCCTTGGTCATGTTGTTAATGAGAAAGGAATTCATGTTGACCCAGCTAAGATTGAAGCCATTAAAGACTGGGAAGCACCAAAGACGCCATCTGAGGTGCGGCAATTCCTAGGCCTTGCAGGTTATTACCGTCGTTTTATCGAGGGATTTTCGAAGATCGCTCAACCCCTCACCTCACTTACCCAGAAGGACAGAAAGTTCGACTGGGGTGATTCGCAGGAGTCGGCCTTCCAGTTGTTAAAGGCTAAACTCTGTTCTGCTCCTATCTTGTCCTTGCCTGAGGGTACGGACGATTTTGTAGTTTATTGTGACGCTTCTATCCGGGGTCTTGGTTGTGTACTGATGCAGCGCGAGAAGGTTATCGCCTATGCTTCTCGTCAGCTTAAAGTTCATGAGAAAAACTACCCCACCCATGATCTGGAATTGGGTGCGGTGGTCTTTGCTTTAAAGATTTGGAGGCATTACTTGTACGGTACCAAATGCACTATTTACACCGATCACAAGAGCCTCCAGCATATCTTTGATCAGAAGGTGTTGAATATAAGACAGCGTCGTTGGGTCGAGCTTCTTAATGATTACGAGTGCGCCATCAAATACCATCCTGGCAAGGCGAATGTGGTCGCTGACGCCTTGAGCAGGAAGGAAACGGCTAAACCTCGTCGTGTTCGAGCTCTCCAGCTCACTATCCATTCCGGCTTACCTGATCGAATCCGTTCAGCGCAGCAAGAGGCCTTGAAGGAGGAAAACATTAAGGCTGAAACCATGCATGGTGCTGATAGCCACCTTGAACTCAGATCCGATGGGTTACACTATTTCGCTGAACGTATTTGGGTTCCTTTATTTGGGGGCTTGCGGGAGCTTGTTCTCGATGAAGCTCACAAGTCCCGGTACTCTATTCACCCTGGCTCCGATAAGATGTATCAAGACTTGAAGATACTTTATTGGTGGCCGAACATGAAGGCGGACGTGGCTTCGTACGTGAGCAAGTGCTTGACCTGTGCCAAGGTCAAAGTTGAGTATCAAAAGCCATCCGACCTTCTGCAACAGCCTGAAATCCCCGAGTGGAAGTGGGAGCGGATTACGATGGACTTTGTGACCAAACTCCCGAAATCGCCCAGTGGTTGCGACATGATCTGGGTAATTGTCGATAGGTTGACAAAGTCTGCGCACTTCCTCGCTATCAAAGAGACCGATGGTCTCGAGCGTCTGGCACGGTTATATCTCAAGGAAGTGGTCTCTCGGCACGGGGTGCCTGTCTCTATTATTTCTGATCGTGATCCTCGGTTCGCCTCTAACTTCTGGAAGTCTTTGCATAAGGCTCTGGGTACTCAGTTGGACATGAGCACAGCGTATCATCCGCAAACTGACGGTCAAAGTGAGCGGACAATCCAAACGCTAGAAGACATGCTTCGGGCATGTGTGATTGACTTTGGCAAGGGGTGGGAGAGTCATTTACCGTTGGTGGAATTCTCCTACAACAACAGTTACCATTCTAGCATCAAGGCAGCTCCGTTCGAGGCTCTTTACGGGCGGAAATGCCGGTCTCCTCTTTGTTGGGCCGAGGTGGGTGAGAGTCAACTCACCGGCCCGGAACTTGTGTACGAGACTTCCGAGAAGATCGTACAAATCCGTAACCGCATGGCAGCAGCTCGGGATCGTCAAAAGAGCTATGCCGATCGTCGTCGCAAGCCTTTGGAGTTTGAGGTTGGCGATAGAGTTTTATTGAAGGTATCTCCGTGGAAGGGCGTTATACGTTTTGGGAAACGGGGCAAATTGAATCCTCGGTATGTGGGACCGTTCGCAATCCTGGAACGGATTGGACCGGTAGCATACAGGCTTGATCTGCCGGCTGAGCTCAGTAATGTTCATAATGTCTTCCATGTTTCAAATTTGAAGAAGTGTTTGGCGGATGAATCTTTGGTTGTTCCTCTCGAAGAGATCAAGGTGGATGATCGTCTGCGTATCGTGGAGGAACCGGTTGAAATTCTTGACTATAAAATCCGTAGCCTTCGCCGGAGTAAAATCCGCATTGTTAAAGTCCGTTGGAACTCTAATCGTGGACCGGAGTTCACATGGGAACGGGAAGATCAAATGAAGGCTAAGTATCCCCATTTATTTCCTAAGCGCGCGTTCGAATCAAGACATGTCTCTGCTGAAGCTGAATGAATCTCGGGTCGAGATTCCTTTCAACAGGGGGATGATGTGGCAACCGGAAAATTTTTCTTCTCTTTCGTCTTTTCCTTTTTGGCCTTGAGCAATTTTCGGGACGAAAATTCTTTCAACAGGGGGATGATGTGACACCCGGCAAACTCAGGTTAGTAACGTTGACTAAACTAGTAAGTCTACCTTAGCAAGTCATGCATATTACGTCCTTAACGGGGTCAGTTGAGTCGGTATGATGATTCTGGGAATCATCGGGAGTCATTAGGATGATCCGCGGGGTCATCGGGAGTCGGTCCATAACTATGGGTACAAGGATCGGCGATTCGTGGAATCGCCGGGTCTAACGCACACACGAGTCTCGAGTCCCGGGAATTGGTGAACGGATGTAAACGTGTTAGTTATCATGCATTATATGTTTGAAATCATTATGTGACTTATCGGTATGTGAATACGTGTTTAAATATGTTAAAATAGTGTTTAACGCGCCAAAAACCCGTTCCAGCATCACAGGGGCGATTAGGAGCTGGGAGAAACCCCTAATCGCCTATATGTTCATGCGAGTAGGGAAGGTTACAGGCGATTGGGACCTAATCGCCTGATGTTATACGCGATTAGGCCCCCAATCGCGTGTAAGGGACTGCTACTCGCGTATACTGCAGGGCTCGGGTCAAAACACCTATAAATAGAACCCTTAACTCCCCAAACACCTCTAGAACAACCCTAGCTGCTCCCAAGTCGCCCACACACCTTAGAACACCTCTGGAACTCATTTTGCTACAAAAATCACCATCCCCAAGCTTACACACCTTTCTTTAGCAAAACCCAAGGTGTGTTCTTCATCCCTAACCTTTGTAAAGTTGTTATTTTGAGTTCCCCTAAAGTTCCAGACCTTGTTTTACCAAATGTGTCTTTAAAAACCTTTCAAAAGAGTCTTAAACCAAGTTTACACCTTAATGCTTGTTATATGTGGAGTTTATATGCAAATGTTGGTCTTATTGGTGATTTTAACATGAATGTTTTCAAGATATGATGGTACTTCTGTTATGTAGAGGTTGTTAGGAAGGTTGTCTTAGAATCTTAGCCATTATTATGGTGATTTGAAGAAAATGCATATTTTGACCCATTTGTATGTTCTTGAGGATTTAGGATGATTATGGTGTGATTGTTGATACAATGTTGTTAGGGTTCACACTAGGAAGATGTTGGATCAGAGATTTTATGAGTTACATGTTGTAGAGTTTGAAATCTGATTATTTCCATTTAAGGAAAGATAAGGTTGGTGGAAGAAACCTAGTACTTTGCCATTTTAGGAAACAATTGCATAGAACATGCTAGATCAGTGATATGTTGGGGGTTTTTGCTTGAAATGGGTTGGTAAATGATTTAGGTTTGATATTGGGTGTTGTTGCATGTTTCGGATCTGATTTGGAGGGTTTAACGCGCGAAAATTCATTACACAGCAGCAACAGGCGATTAGGCATCCTAATCGCCTGATGCCACGCGATTATGCAGACCATTGGGGCGATTAGGACCCTAATCGCCTCATACTTCATGCGATTAGGCCCTAATCGCCTGTAGGCTGAAGCCTACTCGCGTGTAGCCTCCCTAATCGCATGTACTGCTGTCGAGAACGCGTTTTGACATCCCGGAGCACGATTTGACACCTAGGAACATGTTAGGAACCCCGGGATACACCCAATGACTTAGTAAGACGTGTTCGGACCTGTTTATGCGTTAATTGGATATTATGCTAGACTAGGTGAATCGTTGCGCGTGCTAAGTGTTTAATTGCATATGTTGCATGATGTCTGGCATTTATCTAACACGTGGGATGTCGGGTCACCAATGGGATGTCGGGTCTTGTCGGGCACGGTCGGTTTAACAGTTAAAGGTGTTTTCAAACGTTTATGGTCACGGTCTGGACATACGGGGACTAGTTAGCCTGCGGGTTATTAGTCCAATACTTATACACATCTTATGATAGGTCGCCGCTATTTGGGACTATCATAACATAACTACTTAACTGTTTTCAAGTAACGCAAACCAAGGTGAGTGTCACAGCCCCACTTTTACCGTTTTACTTTCGGGGGAGAAACATGCTACTTATTTGATTACTCATCATAGATCATGTTATACTATGGTTACTTTACGTACTATGCGGCTTTTACAGAAAGTCCCAGGGGGAACCATGAATGTGCGGGATGCACAACGGGGGAAATGTGGATAGATCTATTGGGCCTTACAAACCCCACCCGACGGCTGGGAGCCGGGCGGGTGCATATTGTCTCTAATACTTTGGGGGTTACCGAGGCATCGGTAATCCCGTCCGTCTGGGCTGGCTTCAACACTTATACCGGTTTAGTAATGGATTCCCAACCGCAGTAGTAGCAACACTTAACGTCTAGCTAACGTTCTCATAACATAGTAGTAACGGGAAATGATCTTACCGAACTTATAACAACACTTTTATGAAAGAAAACCTGTGAACTCACCAGCATTATATGTTGACATTTTTGGCATGTTTTCTCAGGTCGCTAAGGTAGCGGTTGTCGGACTAGGCGCACGAGGTCATGCACGGCGTCTATTATTTTGGAAACATATTAAACAATGTCCTTGTAAACAATGATATGTCTTTTGGTTGTAAACAAGAATGCTTCCGCTGCTGGTTTACAGCTCAAAGCATTATATTTTGGTTTTAAATATAATCTTGAATGCATGTTTGTTGTATGTTTATTGTGATCGTTGACTGAGATCCTGGTGTGTCACGCGCCTCGCGGTAAAACCCCGCACGTGGAATTTGAGGGTGTGACAAATCACCTTTTTCATCATCGGGAACACCTTTGCCATTGGAATGTTTGTCCTCTATTAGTTCATAATAGTCAAAAAAGTTTGTATTGTTAATGTCTTTATAAGATTCTGAATCAAAATCTGAAACAGGTTTTAATTCCTTAAATGGAAAAATGGTTTCATAAAACCTCACATCTCTTGAGAATAACACTTGTTTGTTCTCAAGGTTCCAAAGTTTATAACCTTTTTTCTCATTTGAATATCATATAAAGACACATTTGTCAGCACGACTTTCAAACTTATCTGAACTATCTAAAACAGTACTAAAGCACAAACATCCAAACACTTTAAGGTGATCTAAAAAAGGCTTAAATCCAAACAGCAACTCATAAGGTGTTTTTCCTTTTAACACTAAAGATGGTGTCCTGTTTATAAGATATGCAGCAGTAAGAATACTCTCAGACCAAAACCTTAAAGGTATATTTGACTGAAACAATAAAGACCTAGCCACATTTAGAAGGTGTCTATGTTTTCTCTCAACAATACCATTTTGTTGAGGGGTATATACACAGGTAGTTTGGTGAACAATCCCTTTTTTATTACAAAAATTTTTAAACATATGATTTACAAATTCAGTTCCATTATCAGACCTGAATACCTTAACACTTTTCTTAAATTGATTTTTTAAACAGACAGAAAAGTGTTGAATGTTACCAAACACCTCATCTTTATGTTTCATGAGATATACCCATACACACCTTGTAAAGTCATCAACTATGGTAAAAAAGAACCTATATCCTTCCTTGCTTTTTATCCTATATGGACCCCACACATCAAGATGAACAATGTCTCCTAATTCAAGTGTTTTATGTTCACTGATAGGGAAGGGTTCTCTATGTTGTTTGGCTTTGTGACAGGTTTCACAAGGCAAATGACCCTTAGTGTTTTTTAGTTTTAAATCATTTTTTAACACATCTAAGACAGCATCAGAAGGGTGACCAAACCTAGCATGCCACAAACTAGTGACTTCAACATTATTACAACTAATACTAGTAAACACAGAAGACTCACCACAAAAGTATAGACCATCAAGTTGATTACCAGTCATCAGGGTTTTCTTTGTGAAAGAATCCTGTATATAACAGTTATTTTCATCAAATAACACAACCAACTTACTGTCCTTGGCAAGTTTATGCACTGAAAGTAAATTTACTGCATAATCAGGGACTACAAACACATCATATAGAGTGACCTTATCATTTAATTTAATATCACCTATCTTAGTGACTCTAGCACTAGTTCCATTTGGATGTTTAACAGTTATGTTATATTCCAAAACATCTATTAGGTTTATCATATTCTTGTCACTCATAACCATATGTTGGTTTGCCCCTGAATCACAAATCCACCCCAACAGTTTGTAACCTTCACTACTAGTAAAAGCAAACACAGGTCTATAACTGCCACTAGTAGATGAAAAACAGTGTACATTCCTACCTGCAGCATTGCAGGCAGCAGATGACTCCTTAGACTTCTTGTTTAACAGACTCAGTAGTTGTGAGATCTGTTCAGGAGTAAAAACACTAGAAGATCCATTAATCTCAGTAGCAGGATTAGCAATAGTATTATTGCTAACCACTTTTTTGTTTTGACCAGGTTTATACTTCATCCATGAAGGATAACCTATGATCTCAAAACATTTCTCAATAGTATGCCCATTTTTATTACAATGTGTGCATTTCAAACCTTGATTAGCAACCTTAGAATTCTTTTTCTTACTATCAGCAAGTTGGTTTGCTTTAGCAAAAAATCCTAAGGTTGGACCCAGTTCCTTAGATCCATTGACCAGGTTAGAGTTTCTATGAGACTCTTCCCTTGATACAATAGAAAAGGCTTCTTTTACAGAGGGTAAAGGTTCTCTGATTAACAAGTTTGATCTAACAGACTGATATACTTCATCTAAACCCATTAAGAATTGCATAAGTTTTATTAAATGACTAAAGTCATTAAACTGTTTAGAAGCATCACACACACATGCAGGCAACTGCAGGATTTGATCCAACTGTTTCCACATCACATTTAATTTGTGATAGTAATCAGAAACAGATGTTCCATTCTGGGAAAAAGAGTTTATCTTTTGATATAACTCAAAGACAACAGACCCATCTATTTTATTATAGGTCTCTTTCAAGTCCTTCCAAACTTCTGATGCAAGTTTGGAATAGACCTGTCCTAAATATAGCTCCTCAGACACAGAGTTGAGGATCCATGTTAGGACTACTGAGTTACACCTTTCCCATTGCCTAGCAAGTATAGGATCATTATCTGGTTTAACACACTCACCATTTATAAATCCTATTTTATTCTTAACTTGTAAAGCTAACACCATAGCATTAGACCACACAGTATAATTTTCAGTTCCCTTTAGTTTAATACTAACTATAGTCAAATTAGCAGAATCACTAGGATGCAGATGAAGTGGATCACTGGCATCTAATTTACTGACCAGTGTTCCACCCAACCTAGCATCACCAGTATCAGTACTACTACCAGATTCAGACATTTCAGTTAATCAAACAAACACAATCAAGAACAGAAATAACCAAACAAAAAACTGATTAATATTTTAAGATGAAATCACTCAAGAACAGCGAAGCCCTGCCAGTGATCAAGATTCCAGATTCATCACTCAAGGGTGTCTGGACATGTCTTAACAGGGGAGCCTTTGTTCGAAAATGACAACACCAAATATTAATCAATAATCAACCAGACAATCACACACAAGACTCAACACAAATAATGAGCCAACTCCGGTCCCCCTAACCCGGACACTGCTCCTAGACTCAAACAAAATAAATTTCAAGAAAAGGAACAATCTCACCAATAGCACCCAAGTTAGGGTTTCGCCAAAAACTCATAATCTGTAACCTTCACTTAGGGTTACAGATCAGAGAGCAAAGAAAAATAAGCATCCAGATCCAAGAACTCCTGAGCAAAGAAAAATAAGCATCCAGATCCAAGAACTCCTGATTAGCTCCTTGTGTTTTTTCCTCAACCTTCGAAGATTTATTAAAAACACCCAAGATCCTTAACTCAGGACCCAACTGATCACAGATACAACCCTTTCTGATCAAAAACCCTAATATCAGATAATAGACAATCGATCGAGCCTAGGGCTCTGATACCATGTCAGATTTTGTAATATTATCTGATTTATTAAGAAAATACTTCAATAACGAAGAAAGATTACAAATATCCTCACTACAATCACTCAGAGCACTCCTAGATCATCAACTAGATGATCTGATACAAAACCTCTCAGATCTAAACAAGAGAATAGTCTAAACACAAAGACTATACTCCAAGATCTGAACTAGAACTATCAAGGAGATAACAAACCCTAAGAGAAAGAATACGAATACAGAGAGTTAAAACAAAAATGAGCTTAAAGTTGTTATGAGAGAGAAAGACAAGCTATATATAGCAGCTGCACCAACTGGAGAGAAAACACAAAATGGACGGTCCAGATGTCTTTGTGTTTCTTCAATAAATGGCCAAGATCTCTTATAATTATATCACTCGGATTGATGACATGGCTGCTCTTTATGGACTGGGCCGGTGATCCACCAGGGCCCAGTAGCTTATTTCTAATTCAGCAACAGTCATCCATATTCCATAAGCAGAAGCCCAAAGCAGCTATCCTTATCCATATCACGAGCCCAGCAATCTCATCCAATTATCATAAAGCCCAAATTATAATCTGTAAACTATATTCAACAAGAAGTGTATTAATTTAAATATAAATGTATAAAAGTAAGTATAAAAGTGAATATTAAGAAATATTAAGAACTTTAATATTTCAACACATCACACCCGTCACACTATCATTTTCCCTTTTATTTTCTCCGCGATGGCTGTCACGAGTGATGAGTTGGCCTCGTGCCCGTAATGATTTGGTGGGGGCGTTGGTCGTGATGGTCACGGCCATCACATAATAATAATAATAGGGCCCTTTTAAAGAGTAGGCCATGGGCGGTTGCCCACACCACTGCCTCTCCTCAAAGGCCGTCGTGGTCTAGTGGTATGAGTACCGCTCTAAGCGTTGTGATGCATGTTCAAATTTAAACAAGTGCAGAGTGACCGGGTGATATGTTATCTAAGAGTAAAGGATTTATTAAAAAAAATAATAATAATCATGTGATATGCCCACAATTAGGTAATATAATGACTAATAGCAGATGACATGGAATAATCGGTTAAAAGGTTACTAAAATCAAAATTTGAAAATCCTTTTATTTATAGTTATTATTGTTAGGACCAATAAACACAGTCCCTTCCAATCACAGCAACACCACCAAATTTGCTCCTCTACCGACATTCGTTGCCATCATCCACCCAACTTGAAGCTCGTCAAATTACAAATTATGGAGGCGCTTAACTAGGTTGGATTCACACAAAACCTACCCATTTTTAGAGTGGGTGGTGTCGTGGGCAGGTAGGGTGGATCGGGTGGTAGTGGCGGGGTGTGGAAGCCGAATTCATTGGGTGGAGTAAATGGTGCAACGATAAAAAATGACCTTTAGATTTTTTTTAAAGAAAAATAAAATATTTTCACTCAAAATACACCAATTTCTTCACTAATTTTTCACCATATATTCATTTTTCACCATTTCTTCCTCATTTCTTCACCCCACATCCATTTTCTTTTAAAAAAAAAATACCATCGTTCAAATGGCAAGATCAAGATGGACCGAGGAATAGAAGATAGTCTTGGCTACCACCTGGGTTAATGTCCATGAAATGGTGCCTCTACTAAAAGAGGTCATTCGCTTTGGCTTAGTTTTTTTTATCGCTTTCGCCTATATATGGGCCAAACGGACCGCACCCCACACCAACCAAGTTCAAAGTATGCTAATTTGCGTAACAAGACATTACTATCTCACATACTCTACATTGAGGTCATGAATGGCGAGGGTGACCTAACTGAAGACAAAGCCATCGAAGTTGCTAAAATCAAGTACAAACATACGTACGATCATGACTTTAACGTATTTCGGCTTGGCAAATTCTGATGGCCAACCGTGACAAATGGTGCCAATGGTTAGTAAGAGGTAAGAGTCCGTTTGACCCATATATAGGCGAAAGCGATACATACGAGAAAACAGTGCTTGTATTTCTTATATGATGATACATTGCCTTTATTGTGCAATGTGCAAGGCACAACACGTCAAGGTTAGGTTATGGACTCACGATCGCTCAGTATCATCTTTGTCTTAGCTAGACATTGATTTATTCATGGATTTCATTTAACTTTACATTTTCAACTATTTCAAACCTGTGAACTCACCAACTGTATGTTGACAAAGTTTTTATGCATGTTTTTCAGGTAACTAAGCTATGGATGGAACTTGGGATATGTTTAGGCATTCATTCACAATTATCACCTTTTGTGTTTTCAAAAGTTATGATTATGTGTTCAGTTTTAAACAATATTTTGTGATGGTTGTCTTTGTTGAACAAATTTGGTATTTTAATGTTAAGTTATTTTGAATGTTTGCTCGAATCTTGTGCTTGAAAACCTTTCGTGTCGCATCTCGTGTTTTCCGCCTAGGCGGGGTGTGACATTGGCCCACCTCTCCGGGATTTCCACCCTGCTCCACATCTGGTACTGTTCATAAGGGTGGGTGACTCACCCATACCTACGAGTATCTTACTTTTATGTATCACATGTTGATAACCCATATTTCCCTGGTAAACAATTCATATACCTTCGGATATTTAACCCGTTCACTCGAGTTTCTCACTAGACCTTTATGTATCACAGGTGATCCATTGTGTATCCATAATAAAGATTGAACATGTATGTCATTCTTTAACTTTAACTTTAACTTATGCTCATGACATATCAGAACATGTATGCCATTCTTTAACTTATGCTCTCGCCGCTATTGTACCGTCTCAGAATCCCCTATCATCATCATCATGATCATAACATATCATTTGATATTAATTTGGTTATTTTTTTTTCAAGTTCACATTGCAGCTTTAGACATTGGAAGGAGAGATTTAGTGGCGACATGTCGCCGTTATTGCTCTCGCCGCTATTGTACCGTCTCTAATGCTTAATAGTGGCGACATGTGTTGCCACTAATGCCTCGTCGGAGACTTTTCTGGAAACTTCGCTGGAGACGAATTTCCAAATTTCAAACCAACAAAAACACTACTAATTTGCAGGAAACTTTTTTGAGATTGAATATGAAGCAAAACATGATTAATTTATCATTAAAATGGACATTACATTACATGATTTATACAAATGAACACTACAATGTTTCTATCTAAAATTACAAAAGATATAAACTAGCTGCAGGAGCTTTCAACGGAGTCATTAAAATCATAAAGTTTCTCATTAGAATTGGAATAGATGGTGATGGTGACGATGGCCAGAAGTTGCGGGTGTGGAAGTAGATAGTGATGCAGTAACCATGGCCGGAGGTTGGACGTGATTGTTGTTTGTATTGTGATTAGTTGAAGGTTGATGGTGGTGTTTGAGAAGGATATGGGTGTGTGTTTGAGTAGGATTATGTTTGTTTGAGAAAGAGAAGAAGTTAACCATTAGATCTATCTTTTATCAACGGTTAGGAGCATATCTTGCAAAAGCACACGGATCGAGCCTTTTACTGTGATGGCATTATTGGCGACAAGGAGCAATAGCGGCGACGAGTATCTTGGGGAAATGACAAAGTTGTACAAAGACTTCACTCGAGCAAAAGGTGTACACGTTGAATTAAAAGTAAGTTTTATGAGTTATCGAGTGTTGATCCTTTACAAAAAAAATTTCTTCTGAAAAACAGCCTATTCCTTTTATGGTATATACATTTTGTCATTTCATATTAGATTTGTCTATCACGGGACGCTTCTGAAGGATAAAATAGTAAATACTATAAAAGACCCATGGCCTCTTGGTCTAGTGGTATGGTGTCCCCCTTACAAATATGAGATTGTGAGTTCAAATCCTTGCAAATACAAAGTTAAATGGAAATAAGGCGATATAAAATTTGTCGTTATAAAAAAAGTAAATACTATAAAAGGTTGAAAATTTGCAAGTTTTGGAAGCAATAATAGGACACGTGGCAAAATCCGAACGGGGAAAAGCTAAATAAATCAACGATAGAAAGAATAAGAAAAAAAAATAAAATAAAAAAATAGTGGAGTATTTGAACGCCCGACCACTGCTGACGTCCGTCCAGAGAGGCTTCTTCTCATATCATCTCATCTTCATTTGTTAGATCTATTTCTCATTTCCTTCTGATCTGCTTATTATTATTATACATACAAATTTCTATATCTATACATTTTTTTATCAGAGGAAGAGGAGGAAGAAGATCAGTCTTTTCCTAGGGTTTTTTACTCAATCTAATAATATTATTATTTTTAATCATCAACCAAATGGCGGCTCCTCCAGCTAGGGCTCGAGCAGATTACGATTACCTCATCAAGCTTCTCTTGATTGGCGACAGCGGTATGCATTATTTTGTATCTGATTTACGTTTTATTTGTGCGTATGATGTTTTGACCACCGATTGCTTTGATTTATTGTAGATTATCAGATTTGTTAGTTCGAATTTGAATTTAATTGCGATGGGATGGAAGACGCACATTTTTTGCTATTAGGGTTATTATGTGAAATTTAGGTGAATCCTGATGTTTTGCTGTATCTGAATTGTAGTATGTGTAATTGGTGATGTGTGACTTGTATTTTGTGCTTCAGATATAATTGGGGTAAATCATGTATATTAGGATACTTATATGGAAGCTGAATACATTTACTAGAGTTTCGTTAATTGTAGTCTCATTTAGTTAGCTTTTTTTACAAAAGAAGGGGAAAGAAGCGTGTGTTTGTACGCTTTTAACCAAATTTCAAGATTAGTATCATTTAGAATTTTCCATGTGGTGCTCAGAGGTTCATGGTAGCCTAGCTTTTGAGCCGTGTTTATGGAAAGGGAGGACGCCTTACATACTTTTAGTACCAATTGAATTCATATGCTTAAATTTTAAGTGGACAACTTGGTACAAGTTTATGGTCCTATAAGAGATGGGCTTGAGAAACAGTTATAAGTAAGATTGATAGGTACATATTGATTTTATTGCAAAGACTTTGTGTGAAATATGGGCTGCACATGGAACACACTTGACACTCCAATAAAGTAAATGGACACATTGTGCGCGTTAATTTTATATACTGGTACTAGCAAGCTCCATCTGTTTGTTATAGTATTTTTTTTATTTGATAATACGTTTTGAACATCTTGAGGACGCTTTGTTAAAGATTGTATTAGTTAGATGGTCGATCTTTATTCATATTTGTTCCATAAGTTTTAAGTGCTATCTCGTTTGAGCTTGTTATCCAGTTTTAACTTATGTGTACTCTTTCAGTTGGTTGTATTGGGTTGTCTAGATCTTGTAGGCTCATACTTCTATTCCATTCCTACAGTCCAATGCCTTATATTTTCAGCTTTAAATGTTACCCTGTTTTTTTAGTGTTTTTGCTCAAATTAGTTTTATTACAAAACTTTTCTTTGTAGATTACTAGATTTGTTGAAGTTATCAGCTGATTCAACTCAGTCTGATGATAATCCTTTAATTAATTGCTGCAGGTGTTGGTAAGAGTTGTCTCCTTTTGCGATTCTCAGATGGTTCTTTCACCACTAGTTTCATCACAACCATTGGGTTCGTATATTAAGTTCTTAATTGCTTCTTATTTGTTAAAAAAATGATTTTAGGAGTATTATGCGATTATGCCGGCATACTTGTAACCTGAGTTTTTTGTCCTATAGTATTGATTTTAAGATAAGGACCATTGAGCTTGATGGAAAACGAATCAAATTGCAAATCTGGGACACTGCTGGTCAGGAGCGATTCAGGACAATCACAACCGGTAAATCGTTAGCATTAGAATCTTTGACTTCCATGATTGATGATATTCATGGTTTAAAAAAACGGATGAGGTGTGCGCCTCATGGGGTTCAGATTGTACATACGCCTCTAAGGGCTGAGGCGCTAAGAAAATGTGCGCCTCAAGGCTCCTCGGGTGGTTTAGGGTCAACTTTTTTTATTTTTTATGTGTGTTTTTTATGTTTTAAGACTTTTCTAGGTCAAGTATGTTATTTTTTATAGACACATAATTTTTATATTTATTTTTGGGAAAATGGATTTTAATACTCCAACTATCGCCTATTGGCAGATAATACTCCCAACTATCACTTTGGCCAATAGCACTCCCAACTTCCAACTTATTTTCTTCCATCACCCCAAAACTAACGTTGGTCTAACCCGGTTAGTGTTCGTGGCCAAAATGTAAAAACGAAAACTTCTATGTGGCCAAAATATAAAAACCAAAACTTAAGGGGTATTTTTTTAAAACTTTTTATTTTAAATACCCAACCTCCTCCCCCTTCTCTTCTGTTGTGATAGACCCACCACCACCATCAGCCACAGCCCACCACCACCACCACCATCACCATCAGCCTCAGCCCACCACCACCACCACCCTTCACCGGAAACCACCACCACCACCACCCCCACCCAAACAAACAAACAAACAAACAGAAAAAATCAGAACAAATCAGAAAGAGAAAGAGAGTTGGGAGAGAGAGCAGAAGCAGAAAAAACCACCACCACCACCACCCGACCTGCAACCACCACCACCCGACTTAATCAAATCACAAACCCTAACCCTACCTTTCCAATCGTCCTCCAACATCTGTAAAATCGCCGCCTCACCTGACGGCCTCTTCCTCCTCACCGTTGATGATAATAATCGTGCTCAGTTTATTAATATCCCTCGCCGTACCGTCCGGATGTGTTAAGTTTAGCCCTAATGGTTTGTTTATTGCTGTTGGTGTTGGGAAGTTGGTTCAGATTTGGAGTTCTCCTAGGTTTAGGAATGAGTTTATCGGAGCCCTAACCACTGGTCGGAGAAGGAGTGTTGATGTTCGGGTGGTTGATGGCTCGTCGGAGACAGGAGTGTTGGTCGGAGAAGATGACCGGAGGTGTACTCTCTCTCTCTTCTATCTCTCTCTGTTCACGTCTTTCTCTCTCATCTCTCTTTCTTCTCACGAGTGATGGACAGGAGTGGTGGTGCAGCGGCGGCGGTGTGGTGTAGCAGGTGGCTCTCTCTCTCTCTCAGGTGGCTTCTCTCTCTCTCTAGATCTATTATCTGTGATGTTTTATAATAATAATAATAATAAGTTTCAAAAGGGTCCCTTAAGTTTAAGTTTTTACATTTTGGCCACGAACACTAACTGGGTTAGACCTTCGTTAGTTTTGGGGTGATGGAAGAAAATAAGTTGGAAGTTGGGAGTGCTATTGGCCAAAGTGATAGTTGGGAGTATTATCCGCCAACAGGCGATAGTTGGGAGTATTAAAATCCATTTTCCCTTTATTTTTTGACTGCGCCTCGGGTTTACGCCTCGGTTTGCCTCGAGGCTTACGCCTCTTTTTGCTTTCGTTTCTGTTCTTTTAAACTTTGATGATATTATTATTCATGTTTTATTGAGTTGAGCCATAACATGTGTGCTTTATAAGATGCTTGTGGAACACGGTCTTTTTGCAAATGAATCCAACTGTACAAGTAGTTTCATAGTTACGAAGCTATTTGTGATTTTTTTTTTGACAAATAGCCTCCATGTGTGTATATCGCATGAGTTTATAACATGGTGTACATCTTAACTAATCTTGGTATTTTGCAGCTTATTACCGTGGAGCAATGGGTATTCTGCTTGTCTATGATGTAACTGATGAATCATCGTTTAACAGTAATTACTATACCTCTCATCTACAAAATTAAATTTCTATTTGCTGCACCTGTAGGTAGTATTTGTCTAAAATCTTTTTTCTCCCTCAGCTTTCTTTTGCGAGTATCATTCTTTCTTTTGGATTATGACTGTTGTATATGTTTCTTGTTCTTTGGCATACTTCCATCAACTCCCATTTCTAAGAAATAGTTTCATTTTTTCATGTTCAGACATCAAGAACTGGATTCGTAACATTGAACAACATGCATCTGATAATGTAAACAAGATACTGGTTGGGAACAAGGCTGATATGGACGAAAGCAAAAGGGTCATCTTTCTCTCTTTCAACACAGACATAAATTGATTATTAAATTATGGTATTATACCCATTTGTTTATGCCATTTTCCACACTGAGTGAATTCGGTAATGTAGGCTGTTCCCACTTCCAAGGGTCAGGCACTAGCTGACGAGTATGGCATCAAGTTTTTTGAGACTGTAAGTAAATATGTACTTATGAATTATGATTACTCTTTTTACATATAAGATGTGATTTTGGTATTTATATTTCGACATTTAAACAGAGTGCAAAAACCAATATGAATGTGGAGGAGGTCTTTTTTTCAGTAGCTAGGGATATAAAGCAACGACTTGCTGAAACTGACACCAAGGCTGAGGTATTTTGATATTTATTAATTATTAATAATGAACATTGCAACGCTTGCCTTGGCAGATAACTGAAGGAATTTGTTTGTACTATTTTTTTGCTTAAATTAGAGCTACCTTTTAACAAGGTCAAATAGAGGAATAATGAGCAAATAACTGATTTAAACATGCAAACGCTTTAATACAGAAAGTTCTGATATTTCTTATGAACATACGAAATAGATAGTTCACATCACATGTGCTGCTGACTACTGAGTGCTGAGCACTTTATTGAAATATATAAAATACCCTTTAGTGTGAAATATAGTTGATTTTTTGAACAAAATTTTGTTACAGTTGATAATGGATATATGTACAGGGTTCTTAAAGTATGATTCGGGGACATGACATTTTGCAACTTTAGATGGGGATATATGAAATGTGCGCCTTTTGTATATGTTTTGGGGCATTCATATTACATTTACTTAAGGGCAGAGGGAGTTCTATCTTCATCCAGTTCATTTGTAGTTGCAAATCCTAAATATCTGTTTTTTTTTTTTTGTAACTTTATAATTGCAGCCACAGACCATCAAGATTAATCAACAAGGGCAGGGAGCAGGGTCTTCTGAAGCTGCTCAGAAGTCAGCATGTTGTGGGTCTTAACTGGATAATAAAAAAAAGATTAGTCACAGAGACAAAAGAAGGCATGAGTTCCAACTCTCAGCTTCGACGTAAAACGTCGATAGGGTCCATTATACTAATCTTGTCATGACAACATTATGTTTTATGTATTTTTCCCAGAATTCTAACTTTTTTATTTACCAAGTCGTGTTTTTAAAATGTTGATTCCTGTTTTGAAAAATTGATTAAATACATCTTCATTTCTCTCTAAACTGTGTTCATGTGTATTTCCAAGTGGAGAATTGTTGATCACATCATATACTATTGTTTTAAGTTTTAACTATGTAGGTTAGGCTAAATCACTCTCTCCTTTCATTTCTCACCTTCACCATTCAATATGTGCTATACAAATTCATCCCTTACTCTTTTTTATATGTTTTTTTTTAATACAATTAAGTTTTAGTAATTTATAAGCATATATAAGATTAGTTATTATGATCATAAATTTGTTTATGTTTAAAATAAATAAAAAATGAAAACTAACTAAATTCAGCATAAAATAGAAAGAAAATAAATAGAAGAAATTGAGGTAAGTAATGACAAAAGAGCTGGGATTGCTAGTTCTAAACACTCTCCTCTTTTCTTATTTGTCTGAAATGAGGAACTGGACTTGGGGGGGGGGGGGGGGGACCGGACCTGAAAGTTGCGAGACTTCGTTATGAGTGTGTACCGTTGGCCATTAAAAAAAATTTTTGTCTGCAATTCAACCTCCACATCCATGTCAACCTCCACCTTGCATCATCAACCTCGTCTGCAATTGAGGTGAAAAACAAAAAGTAAAGAGGTAAAGAGAGAGAGCGGGACAATCATCATGTCCTCACTGCATATGAAGCGAAAAACAAAAAGGAAAGAGGCCAATAGAGCAGGACGACTATCACGTCCTCACCGCAAAACTTTGGGATGCAGGGAGAGCGTAGTGTTCTTCGTAACCAGGGGCACACCTACACTTGGTGGTAGCCACCCCCCTAATAAAATTAGTGTAAATTTTAGAAAAACCTTGATCGCCCATCTTAAAAGTTTGGTTAAGTATCCCATTCACCACACGATCTTTCAAAACTACCGTGGGCCGCCGGGGCTCGGAAGGCCGGAACTAGATAAAAAGAAATTGGGCTTTTAATTTAAAGTTGAAAGCACAACCCATGATAATTGTTTATTTATTCGGTGAAGCACAGCCCAATTAATATCGTTGATCACATCCCAAATATAATAATGTTGATCACATCTTTATATGTTTTAACTAATAAAGGGGTAAATAAAGCTAATAAATATACGCTCGAAGTGCATTGTGATAATGTTCTTTTGTTTGTGAATGCAAAATTAAAGTTTTATTTATGTAATGGTTTTTGTTTGATCAGGGAGTAAGGTTTTCAAAAACATTACTAGTTTATGATTGAATATTTGTACCCTTCTAATACTTTTGTTGATTAAATGAAATTTAGTTTGATTATCTTTTTTAATATGACCCGACTTGAACAGATTCAAACCAAAGAGGCAAAAAAAGTATATGGCGATAGACATACGACCCTGACTCTTGAAATTTTCTGCCCTCAAGAAAAAAAATTACAAGGGCCGTCATAGCCAGTAACCCTGCATTGCCATACCGCATGTATAACATACAACCTTGCAATCGTATAACATTACCCTTTTCTTATTTAGAAGTTTCATTCTTTTAGAAAGCATTTTATTTGCTTGCATCCCTTTTGCTAATAATTAACCATTAGACTCCAAGGCATCAAAGTTAAAAAGAACTTCAATAAAAGGAGCACAAAGTTCACATAAAACAGGTTGACAAAATTGACAAGAGTGTTCTTCAATGAAAAGTCATTGACTATTAAACCTCTCGACTATTTTCTAGTTTCTAAAAATAATAAAGTAAAAAAAAAAAATTTCTTTTCACAATATGATTACAATTCACAAAACACGAGAATTTAATTAAATAGTATTAAAAGCCGGTTATATTCCTTCCATAACTTCCATATGTTTACCCTTTTGTCATCTTCTCCATAGCTATATCACCGGTGTAACTTTACCATTGTATGTACCCTTGGGCCTAAGGTCATATCCAAGCTATGAACAGCTCAATGCACCAATGTCCCAAACTTTTCAAAACTAAAAAAATGAAAGCCTAAAACAAGGTGTGGACGCCTTTGTTGATTGAACATGACACGTGTCGTGATTCTACTGGCTACTTAACATTTTTGGCAACTCCCAAGAACCTTGGAGTGCTCTCTATGCAACTTGTTGTCTTGCTTATTAACAACTCTTGGTCTTGGCTTTAGCTACGCAAACCGGTGATAGCGAAGACTTTATCGCGTTTGGATCCTTGTAGATGTTTCCATCCTCATTTGAAGGCAAATTTACTTGTACATGGAATAAAGAATTGACCGGTCTATGATCCGAGAACTTTGATTCGCCTCTTACATATGACATTTGTTTTAGTCCTTCACCTTTCCATAAAATTCGGTCACACCTATAGTCATATTCACACATAACAATCATTAATACAAGTGGTACTCGAAATTCTACTAAAGAATTACAAATAACTCATCTAGAATAGTGATCAATGTCCATGACGTCATTAAAATAAGAATAGTCAACCATGTGTGTGTGTCATGTCTTAGAAGTCAACATGACACATAGATTTTTTAGCAAGTGGAGCTTTAAGAAACATTTCAAGTAAAAAAACTACGCTCATGGTTTTGGATCTCACATGCTAATAATTTTGATTTATTTTATATGAATGAATGGAGAGTTGACCGAATCAAAATACAATAAAGTCAACATGTGGTTGTAATTAATTTCAAACCACATTGATTTGTAATCTTCATCAATCTATACATTTATTTAAAAAGAATTTATGAAGATATTGAGATCTCACCATGCGGGTGTACGTCTTTTATCTTTAGGAGTAGAAGTTTGTGCGACATAGTGATCGGAATTGGTGATGTATTTATACGTTGGTGCGAAACGTAATCTCTCCTCTTCCCATCCCTCGAATATTCGTCCGGCCTTTTGCTCTATTTTCAACTGTAAAATCACAAATTATGTTTAATGTTTTATAATTTCAGTCACTCGAGAGGTAAAATAAGGAATTTTCTTCGGTTATATGGCTAGAAATTGCAATCACGAAGAACTACTCACCTGATCTTTCTCTAAAAGTGCTTGCCAATCGTTTCGTTGTAGGATTGCGTGCACATCATCAGAAGTCGACGACAAACGATAATTCAAATCACCAAGCCAAATTATTTTTCTACACATCAAACCAAAAGAAATATTATTAGCTAAAACATAAAGTTTTCAAGTAAAAGAACCATATATAGAAAGTAAATAAAATAGTAAAGAAATCTTACTCATGACCCAAAATGTTATTAGGAGGAACGAGTTGTCCAAGTGTTCTAAATGCACGAGAAAATCGCGTCTTTCTCAAGATTTCAATCACGTCTGAGTTTCTCTTTAATCGTCCCCTTCTTTCTCTCCCGACGCCAAATGGGTACACACGAAGCAAAATGTAGTGCGATGTAATGTAACGCTAATGGAAATAGACCCCTAAAAATAAAGATGATACAATAATGTTTTAGAGGCCAATAAAAATAATAAATCAAAATATTTTATTAAACGTGGTAACATGTGTTACCTTATTTCCAAGATTATCCCATGATGCCTCGTCCAACACATGACACCTTCAAGTCGCTAACATAATGTCGCAAATCATTGCGAATAAATATACAAAGAAAGATCCCGACCATTTGCTTACTTGCAACTAAGCTGAATCCTGGATTCAGCTTAGTCTCGGGATCATTAATCGTGCTTAATAGAGAACTAACATCGTTATTGTAAATCCTTTGGAATTCTTCATGACCAAGCTCATCTTCAAGGGATAGAAGATCAGAGAAGCTGGCTCTTGGCTTAGGAGTTGACTGGTAGTGGTCAACGGTGGAGGTTGTATGGTAATTAAGTGGAAGTTGAGGGTTAGTGTTCAAGGCTTCGTGAATAAGTGATAGCCACTTGACAGCAGGGCTTTTGTTCTCAGCTCCCAGTACATTGCCTGCGTTTAGGGGTACAATTTCTTGAAACCTGTTGTACAAACAGGGTTAAAAAGTTAAAACACCAGTTGTGTACTGTATGTAATTATGTTTTTTTTTCTTCCATTATTAACTCTATTGGCTATAGCGGGGGAACTTAAAATCAAATTACGGATAGGGTAGTTACGAGACCCTTAAAATGGTAGGGCTGGATTTAATACGTTTAAAATTTTAGGATTAAATCAAGTAAAAATTACACTACGAAGCAAAAAAAAACAGCGGAGGCTGGAGCCATAACTTCTTTAAAGTGTTAAATTGATCGAGGGAGATGAGTGTCTCAATATTAATTTAGGGTGTCCCAATAAGATCACCTAAAGAAAGTGCATAGCTCTTTTATTATTATTATTATTATTATTATTATTATTATTATTATTATTATTATTATTATTATTATTATTATTATTATTATTTATTTGTTTATTTTTTTACAATCTTGTAAATGATTATTTTTTGAAATCAGAATTAAGGATAAAAATTGTAAATACCCAATGACATAGATATCAGCAGGGGATGAAGTTCTAAGCCAGTCTTTCACGTCCAAGTCCTTGTTTGGGCAATTACCACCAACATTCCATGTCCCAACAAACATACTAGACAAATAAAACATAGCAATCGATTCAATAATTATAACAATAATACATCAATAAATAAACCTCTGTGATCATCTCTCCGATATGTCACATTTCTCACGCCGCCCCACCACCAGTAGTGAGAGGTACAACGTTTACCGGTGGCTGTGGTTGGATTTGGCCACACGTGGGGCGTTCGCGTGAGAAAGACGGTGATTGATACAACGAAAGAGGTGACAATTTTCGACAATATCTACAAACTACAGGATATTTTCTATTTTAGCATTAATACTGATTAAATTTGTATTAAGCATTTTAATCCCAAGTTTTTTTATTTAATAAAAACTTTTAAATATTATTAATAAAAAATAATTGGGAGTAAAAAAAAAACTTGTAGCATGAACTAATTTCCTTTACCTGAGATCAACTTTCTCTTGTTTCGACCGTTCACTGTTATCATTTGACAACCATTCTTCTGTAATAATAATAATAATAAAAAAAGAACACTTTTAGTACATAAAACAAATAATCTTAATTTATTTATAATCAATATTTTCTGAAGCTAAAAAACATCTACTGTGAAATGTTAGCAAAAAGACAAACCAAAAAATAAAACTTTCCATTTTTATTCGAGTCTTTTCAAGGCTACAAATATAGAGTGGCAGATCGGACGGCTAAAAAACAAGTATGGAGCCGCCAGATATAGAGAAATGAGTGGTACCTGATAACTCCTCCGGTACGACCGCGTATCTGCCATCATCCGAGCAGCTCTTCCTTCTCTCGCTCCTATCTGCTGCAATTGATACTTATATTTCTTCATTATTATTATATTCTAACGGCTTAAACTACACTAAATCCGTTTTTAACGACGCTCGAAAGAATTTATAGAAATTAAATCATACCATTTACAGAAAAATCAGAGTGAAAACCTGCTGCTCCTTTCTTCAAGTTCAACCACTTTCTCTTCATTTTAGACCAGATCCCTTCAAAGCAAAATATTCCACTTTATTATTATTTTTTTTATGAATATTATTTCTAATAAATGGAAATTCAAAATTGAATAAAATTTTATAGATTATAATTATTTCTATAAATATTATTTCTAATAAAGGGTAAACGGCATAGTTTGTTGCCCATTTACCATATATCTCGATGTAATTGTCCTTAACATTGATTAACATATTCTTATTAATATTACGACAACTATATAAGATTATCAAACAAATATTATTTTCTAATAGTGTTATTCATTTATCGAGTTTATAATAGATATATGGGTCATTAAATCATAAAAGAAAAAAATAAACATACCTTCGAATGTTGTATGCTTTCGGTTTTCATTTTTGGGGTGTTACACTAGCGTCGATATCATGAGTTTGAACTAAAAGATCAAGAAAAAAAAATATGGGTTTTTATATTTTGTTGCATAATTATTAGTTTATGGATATTTAAATTAAATAAATATTTAATCAACCAAAACCAATTAAATGTAGCCTGTTTGCATATACATTTCAATCAATTAAACCCGCCTGACTCTACGACGGTATTGTGTCTAATTTATATTTAACAAATATATTATTTTATATGCATTAAAATATTCGAATTATGATTTATGAACAACTTAAAAACACCCATTTGCAGGAAGAATGGAGGCAGCGTGCATCTGAGGCGGTACTTTGGAAACAAATAAATTCCAATTTAAAATCATTTCGTATTTATTAACACTATATGTTTACATCTCAAATGACTAAATTAATAAATTTTAAATTATAATATACGTACACATAAGAGCCAGATTGTTGCTTTCTCTTGAAGATAAGAAAAATTAAATAAAACTTTTTGAATGAGACTTTACAGACTAGAAAACAGAGAGATGAATAAACACTTGGAATATTTACATGATTTTGAGATCTGTCATACTTCCAGATATGATCAAAGAATAGAATTTTTAGAAACCATTAAAAAATTGGAAGCCTTTTTCAAACATAAATCTTAAATATACCCATGATATTATTAATTTATTATTAATAAACTAGTATTTATGATTTGGTTTATTATTGGAAAAATATAGACAGAGAATGTAATGATCATGATCTGCATGAAGAAAGTGTAAAGTTTTATGTTATTATTCAAGAAACATGAGAACAGAGAATGATATGGGTGAAGAAAGATGAATGTTTTGAATATTAATGATATTATGAAGAGCAAAGAAAGAAAGACTTACATGAAATGTGTTGTAGAGAGTTGATGTAGAAAGATTTGTGTTAGCCGTTTTGGTTTTACTGTGGTATTGGATTTGGATGTATTAAAATGTTTAAAGAGTTTGGATTGGTTGTGAAGAGGAGAGGGATGAATGGGGGTTGTGGTTGAGATTGTGGGCGTTTTCCTCGGAAAAGAGAAAAGGGGCAGTTGCTTCCTTATTTATACGCAGAAAGAAACAACACTTCATCATGTTTGACGAGGGAGGGAGTGGGGTACGGAGCAGGTGTACATTGCTTATTTTCATTTTATTTATAATAAGGGTGGTGATATTTAAACCCCCAGCTTCTATTTTCACCCCCCAGAAGTGCCTCGCTTAGGCCTAAGCGAGGCGCTTCTGAGGGTGTTTTATTTTGGTAGTTTTTTGGTGTTTTGAGTTGTTTTTTTTTTAATTTAATAATTATAAAAAGTTTAAAAAAAAAAAATGTCAATGACTTAAACTTGACATCATCTTCTTGTAATTACTTTTCAGTTGTTATCCGAGAGATAGCGGTCAACGATGAAGACAACCTGAAAGTGGATACCATGGATCAGAGAGATTCAAGCTAATTAAACTCATATCTCAAGTCGGTGCAAGTTATGTTGTAACGAAATCATTCTCACATGAATATCCTGCGTAAAGGACTAAAGCCACATATCTTGCCATTAATACCAACTGAATTTTACTTGCTTGCATGAAAAGTTCATTGTACGATGTCTTTTTCAGAGGACCTCGACTCTTGAGATGTTGCAGGTGTTTGAAAAGTTTGAACTGAAATTGAACTTTTCATGCAAGCAAGTAAAATTCAGTTGTTTTACTAATTTCATACTCTTGATACTTTTAAACAATCGGATCGGCGTTAAACAATAGAAAGTAATTACAAATATTGCAAGAGGGTCACTATTCATATATAAAGAACATTAATCGGTTTCATCTTTGTTTTATTGAGTTCAACTTTCCATGATCTACCTTTATCATCTCAGAGAGATATCTGTCAAACGATGGAAGGGAACCCGAAACAATAAAAAGTAATTACAAAGAAGATGATCAAAGATGCTACAACATAACTTGCACCGGCTTGAGATATGAGTTTAATTAGCTTAAATCTCTCTGATCCATGATATGAGAGCATAAGAGAAGAGATAATAACATATGATCTTCAACATAACTTGCACCGGATGATTGCCAATGAGATTGATAACTTGACAGGTTAGCCAGGTGTTTGTCAAAAAGGTAGAGCACACCACTAGAGCAAAAGTTGTGTGTATGAATAGTGACCCTCTGGCAAACCTGCCATTATTTAGCGTAAAAAGTTCATTGTACATATACCTCCTTATTTAAAAACAAATCACATCATTGTAGAGGTTACTAGGTTACTCATCCACAATGTTCTTACCTATGAGTTTAATTAGCTTGAATCTCTCTGATCCATGGTATCCACTTTCAGAATCTGAAGAGAAGCTATCATCTCAGAGAGATATCTGTCAAGTAATTACAAGAAGATGATCAAAGATGCTTCAACATAACTTGCACCGGCTTGAGATATGAGTTTAATTAGCTTGAATCTCTCTGATCCATGGTATCCACTTTCAGGCTGTCTTCATCGTTGACCGCTATCTCTCGGATAACAACTGAAAAGTTGTTTCATTAATCTATAAATAAATCCTTACAAAATATTTTTAACTTAAATCTTTGAGCATACCACACTTAGAGGGTCACTATTCATACATAAAGAGTATAATCGTGATGTGATGGATTTTTATATTTGCAACTTAGTTCCTTTTTACCTGGTTGCAAAGGAACTTCAGGTCAGCCAGACCTTTGTCAAAAGCAAGTGTGAAGATCAAGATCAAGAACAACAGTACGGTCAACGATGAAGGTGTGTTGTATGTATAAAATTGTGAATAATTGTAGTGTGTTCGGTGCAGTCGACGAACATCATTCAAAATTTCAACTTCCCGTTCAGGTGCTTAAGTCCACCTTGAAGACTGGATACCATGGATCAAAGAGATTCAAGCTAATCAAACTCATAGGAATCTTGAACGAAATTATACAGTTATTTGGAATGTTCCTGATCATTACAGTGAGATTGATAACTTCTCTATGGAAGCAACAAATTCAAAACAGAGGTAGGTTTGCCAGAGGGTCACTATTTATACATAAAGAGTATAATCAAACAAGGGTTGTTATCGGAGAGATATCGGTCAACGATGAAGGCAACCTGATAAAGGCTGAACACGAGTATAATCAAACAGCGATGTCAAGGGTTTTAAGACAAGGAAGATGAATTCAGTTGTTATCGGAGAGATATCGGTCAACGATGAAGGTGTGTTGTATGTATAAAATTGTGAATAATTGTGAGAGTCGATATGAGAGCAATAATCCATCGAGAATGTAACATCGCAAAATTTTCCCCAAAATTTTAATACATAAAAAGCCCTTATATATATATATATATATATTTTTTATTACACCTTTATCATTAATATTATACAAATGTGCCTAAGTCTTTATTTATCCTAACTCACAACTTATATACATACATAAATGGATATAAATAATAATAATAATAATAATATGATTCTAAATTCTTTTTTTTTTTCACATACAAGATTTTTTTTTAAATAAAGTCATAGTCAAAGTCCTAGTCAAAGTCTTAGTCAAATAGTCAATTCATCATAAAACCTTACTTTATGGTGTTGACCAATTTTAATGGCTAATTGAATCCAAAACTAGTATAAAAACCCACCTATGACCCATTATACTTTGCACCTCTAAATCGATTGTTTCAATCCGATTAAACTTTCCCTCATACCTTTCTTCTATAGTCTATTACTTCTACAATTGAAGCCTTGATTATAAGCTCTTGTAATTGGCAACTTTGAGGCTACACGTATTCTATTTCTCGAGACTTAATACTTTGCTAAGGTGAGTTTACGTAATCCTATTTATGCGATTCTTTATACTTGCAACAATTTTAAGCAATTCAACATATATGTCTAGTAGTAAACTTTATTGCCTCATGTATTAGTCAACAGTTTCAACGAGTTTCAACGAGTTTCAACATTTACATAATCATTAGCTATGGCCAAGCCGGCGATACTCAATAATAGATCTATTGGATTGACAACCCCACCCGGATACGTGTACCTCCTACATAGGTAACGTGGGTGATTGTTATCGTTCAACATATTACTAAGGTGAACCGTAGATGACGGGATGGACCTAAACTAGTCGGAGGTTTGATTATGTCAACATATTATACTATTCATGTAGACTTAAATTTACGATAGACATACAAATTGCTAAACTTTTATACTTAAACTATATGCTTAACATGGATTATGTATTCTCACCAACTTCTAGTTGACCCCCCCATTTTTCCAAACTCAACAGGAAATACTGATGCATGAAGTCTAGAGCTAGCATGAGGAGATATTTGAAGTTTTAAGCTTTGTTTGATTATTTGATGTAGACTTTAATGTAATTCAATATTGTAATGTAATAAAGGATTATTTAAACATATGTATTATCATGAGCTACTGAACAATCATCAATACGTGACATCCCGATGTTTCCGCCATCGGTTGGGGTGTTACAGAGAACTAGAGAAACAGAGAATAAGAGAAGAGATAATAACATATGAGCTACAACGACGTCGTATTTTGGAAGCTGAAGTTCGGAGAGAACTAAATATTCGGTTGTTGTTTTTCTTCTCTATACAGAGTGACGATATGCGTTTTCGATTTCCAAATGAATCAACGACTTAAACTTGACATCATCAACCACGTATAGTCAAACATTTATTCTCCATATCCATACCTTGTTTCAAGTATCTTGTAAAATTCATTTCGTCTTCAAGACTCCTATGAGTCACAAAGGAGACATGGTGTTTGACTTTTTTGTGTTTGACCCATCCGGATGTGAAAGACAATATCCATATTTACCTGATTATAAGAGAGGTCGAAGATATTGCTCAATAAACATTATTATTATTATTATTATTTTATTATATTTGTAATTTAGTTCCTTTGTTTTATTATTATAATAATTTATTATTATCAAGAATCGGAAATTAGTAAAACGATTTATGAAAGTATCAAGAATCGGAAATTAGTAAAACGGTTTAATAAATCATTGCTCAGACGTTAGGGTTTGATAAACACAAAACTTATTATTTATAAAGCAACAAAAACACAAATCGTACCGTGAAATAAAGAGAGGCCCATTAGGAGTGCCGTGGAGGAAGATCGTCGGTTTGCTGTAGTCGATGATGGCGCAGAGGTTAGCGGTAACTTTAAATTTTGAATGATCGTCGGTTTGCTCTCAATATACCAACCAACAGTCGATCCGACTGTTCATTTCTCTCTATAACAAAGTAAAATTCAGTTGTTATCGGAGAGATATCGGTCAACGATGAAGGCAACCTGAAACGACATGAACATTTATAACCTTTCTGTACCTGTGGCCAAAAGAACCTGATAAAGGCTGTACACGAGTTATTTGGACTGTTGCTAAAATAGTTAAACAAAAGCTGAAATTATACAGTTATTTGGAATATTCTTGATCATTACAGTGAGATTGACTGTTATCGGAGAGATATCGGTCAACGATGAAGGCAACCTGATCATTACTTTTCATGCAAGCAAGGTGGACTTAAGCACCTGAACGGGAATGAAGGATGAAAGCATAACTGTAATGATCAGAAACATTCCAAATAACTGTTCAATTTCAGCTTTTGTTTAACTCATGATATATCCACCAAATCATTTCTTCAAGTTCATTTCACCAAAAAAGGCATAACTGTAATGATCAGAAACATTCCAAATAACTGTTCAATTTCAGCTTTTCAGTTGTTATCCGAGAGATAGCGGTCAACGATGAAGACAACCTGAAAACAACCGGATACCATGGATCAGAGAGATTCAAGCTAATTAAACTCATATCTCAAGGTGGACTTAAGCACCTGAACGGGTGAATACATCTTGCTTTTGACAAATCCATTGTTGTTTCCATAGACATGAAAGGAGGCAGATCGTTTGAAATGGTGAATACATCTTCTTTTGACAGAATTGGGATGATTTGCATGGAGGGTTATGTGCATCACGTATTTTCATTCTTTCCTTGATCTGCAAATATTTGAAAATTATCATTTCTTGACATGCTTGGTAACACCTTGATCTGCAATATTTGAAAATTATCATTTCTTGACATGCTTGGTAACACCTTGAAGACAACCTGAAAGTGGATACCATGGATCAGAGAGATTCAAGCTAATTAAACTCATATCTCAAGCTAATTAAACGAAGCGAAACGGGGAGATGATAGCTTCCATCGATGACAATTATCTCTCTGAGATGATAGCTTCTCTTCAGATTCTGATTGCACCGGTGGAATTGGAATTAATGAGACAACTTTTCAGTTGTTATCCGAGAGATAGCGGTCAATGATGAAGACAATCTGAAAGTGGATACCATGGATCAGAGAGATTCAAGCTAATTAAACTCATATCTCAAGCCGGTGCAAGAGGGTCACTATTCGTATATAAAGAACATTAATTTATTCTGTTTCATCTTTGTTATTTTGATAATTATCGTATTTGCAACTTAGTTCCTTTGATTCATCATTGTTGTACAAAGCTGGATGTTCGTACGGGAAAACCAAAACGAGCAATAAACGAAGCGAAACGGGGAGATATAATTTTCTTGGCTTGGAAACAACTTAAAAGAACCAAAAATGAATTAAAATTATTTTTTGGTGATTAACAGATAATTTTAAAGAATTAAAAGAAATTTAATTTTTTTTAAAAAAAGTCCAAACGCCTCGCTTTGGTCAAAGCGAGGCGTTTGCCTGCCTCGCTTTGGTCAAAGCGAGGCGTTTGCCTGCCTCGCTTAGGCCTAAGCTAGGCACAAACAGCCTAGCTTTGGCCAAAGCGAGGCAAGCAAACGCCTCGCTTTGACCAAAGCGAGGCGTTTGGACTTTTTTTTAAAAAAATTAAATTTCTTTTAATTCTTTAAAATTATCTGTTAATCACCAAAAAATAATTTTAATTCATTTTTGGTTCTTTTAAGTTGTTTCCAAGCCAAGAAAATTATATCTCCCCGTTTCGCTTCGTTTATTGCTCGTTTTGGTTTTCCCGTACGAACATCCAGCTTTGTACAACTTTGATGAATCATTGTACGTGGTCCTCCGAGTAAACCTAACTCGCAACAATTGTTTTTAATTCATTTTTAAGTGTTTTTAATTACTTTTCGAGAAATGATAATTTTCAGATATTACAGATCAAGGTGTTACCAAGCATGTCAAGAAATGATAATTTTCAAATATTGTAGATCAAGGTGTTACCAAGCATGTCAAGAAATGATAATTTTCAAATATTGCAGATCAAGGAAAGAATGAAAATACGTGATGCACATACCGTGAGTGTAGTCCATTGATGTATTAATATATTATTAATCGCAAGTTTCAATACTAGATAATGCACGTAACTCCCTAGGAGTCTTGAAGACGAAATGAATTTTACAAGATACTTGAAACAAGGTATGGATACCATGGATCAGAGAGATTCAAGCTAATTAAACTCATATCTCAAGCCGGTTGATATAGAGTATATCTAGGGGTGAGCAATAAACGGTTCCGAACCGTGAAAACCGTGAAACCGACCCGGAACCGCTAGAACCGAACCGAATTAATGTTATAGGTTCCGGTTCCGGTTCTCATATTTTGGCATAATCGGTTCCCGGTTCGGTTCCGGTTAGAACCGACGGGTCCGGTTAAGAACCGTTAGAACCGTTTTGAATTAAATTAAATATTTAAATATTCTATTATTAGTTTGAAATAGAATGTGTTGTTTCCTTCTTTATAGTTCTTAACACTTTTAAATTATTTTACTTGGAAGGAATGTAGAGTATTACCTTATGTGATGGTCAGCAGTCAGCACAGTTTGTTCTGACCCGTTTAATCTGCATAAAAAGAATGATTTGATCCGAACAAAACATATTTTGATACGTAAATTGCTATACTTTTAGTAACCATGGTTAACACAAACTGTTGATAATTTTTTTAAGAAAAATCATTGATTTTGTTTATTTTTTTATTTAATTGTTAATGTTAATTTTAGGATTTTATTGACAACCGGTTCCGGCCTAGAACCGTTTCATGAGAACCGTTTCACCCGGTTCTGGAACCGAACCGTTTAGTAATTATCGGTTCCGGTTCCGGTTCTCATATTTTGGAATAAACGGTTCGCGGTTCGGTCCGGTTCGGTTTGGTTCGGTCCGGTTCTGAACCGTTGCACAGCCCTAAGTATATCAGAGAAAGATTTAGTTGAAAGTGGATATAACTGGACAATGATATTGATAACTTCTCTATGGAAGTTGCTACAATAGTTAAACAAAAGCTGAAATTGAACAGTTATTTGGAATATTCTTGATCATTACAGTGAGATATGAGTTTAATTATCTTAAATCTCTCTGATCCATGATATGAGAGCAATAATCCATCGAGAACTTGAGAAAGAGAGAATAAGAGAAGAGATAATAACATATGAGCTACAACATAACTTGCACCGGCTTGAGATATGAGTTTAATTAGCTTGAATCTCTCTGATCCATGGTATCCACTTTCAGATTGTCTGCATCGTTGACCGCTATCTCTCGGATAACAACTGAACAGTTGTCTCATTAATTCCAATTCCAATTCCAATTCTACCGGTGCAATCAAGGATGCTACAGGTATTTGGACTGTTAATCACCAAAAAATATGAGTTTAATTAGCTTGAATCTCTCTGATCCATGGTATCCACTTTCAGGTTGTCTTTATCGTTGTACATATACCTCCTTATCTAAAAGAAACCACATCATTGTACATATACCTCCTTAGCTGAAATTGGACGGTTATTTGGAATGTTCCTGATCATTACTTTTCATGCAAGCAAGTCAAGTCAAAAAAACATTTTTTTATATTGCTCTCATATCATGGATCAGAGAGATTTAAGCTAATTAAACTCATATCTCAAGCCGGTGCAAGTTATGTTGTAGCAGTCAAGATTCCTATGCAAGCAAGTCAAAATTCACCGAACACGCTACAATTATTCACTATTTTATACATACAACACAACCCCCGGAGTTTGACCGTACTGTTCTTCTTGATCTTGATCTTCACACTTACTTTTCATGCAAGTCATTATTATAAAAACATTTTTTATAATAATTATATTAAAAAAAAACAAAAAACTAACTAAAAAGACCAAAAAAAAAAATTGATCCTAATCGCCTCGCTTAGGCCTAAGCGAGACGCTTAGGTCTAAAAATCAGCTTTTTCTGCCCCTCGTACTGACCTCCTCGAATTCAGCTTCCAAGCGCCTCGCTTAGGCCTAAGCGAGACGTTTGGGGGGGTGAAAATAGAAGGAGGGGTGGGAATAGACCGAGCCTATAATAAAGGTTCTCAATATTTCATAGGACCATTCTATTTACACCCCCCCTGGGTTCTATTTCAACCCCCCTTCAAAGCGCCTCGCTTTGCCCAAAGCGAGGCGCTTTGGGTCAAATCGTAGTACTAGGTTGACTGCTTTATCGGGAAAAGCAAAAAGCAACTTCAAAGCGCCTCGCTTAGGCCAAAGCGAGGCGCTTTGGCCCCTTTTTTCTAGGGGGGGTGAATCTGGACATGTTTTCTAGATTTACCCTTAAAGCACCTCTCTTTGGCCAAAGCTAGGTGCTTTGGCCCTTTTATTAAAAAAAAAATATATTGTTTTAATTAGATTTAAATGGTTTTACTTAATTAAAAAAATATTTTAATTCATTTTTAATTGTTTTAACTTGTTTCCAATCAAAGAAAAATTAGTTTGCCGTGTTTCGGTTCGTTTATTGCTCGTTTGTGATTTTCAGAACAAACAACCGAGAATGAACAACTTTCATAAATATATGTACGTAATGAAGTGTGCAATCAATACCATGTATTACCAAATTTCAGATTTTACATCTCTAATCGATATACTAGACTTCCGGACATTGTTTAACGCGTTTTGGTTCTTTTAATTGCTCATTTCAGAGCAAACAACCGAGTATGAACAACTTTCATAAATGAATATACGTAGCACATAAAGAGTGCAATCAATACCATGTCTTATCAAATTTCAAATTTTACATCTCTAATCGATATACTGGACTTTCGGACCTTGTTTGACGCAGTTTGGTTCGTCAAATTGCTCGTTTCTTAAGCCAGGTGTTTGTCAAAAAGGTAGAGCACACCACTAGAGCAAAAAGTTGTGTGTATGAATAGTGACCCTCTGGCAAACCTGCGTAAAGGACTAAAGCCACATATCTTGCCATTAATACCAACGATGATTGCCAGAGGGTCACTATTCATATATAAAGAACATTAATCGGTTTTATTTAGCGTAAGAAGTTCATTGTACATATACCTCCTTATACAAAACAAATCACATCATTGTACATATACCTGATTAGACCACGTACAATGATTCATCAAACTCATCGTTAGCGCCGATCCGATTGTTAAAAGTATCAAGACTATGAAATTAGTAAAACAACTGAATTTTACTTGCTTGCATGAAAAGTTCATTGTACATATACCTCGTTATCTAAAACAAATCACATCATTGTAGAGGTTACTAGGTTACTCATTACCGTTGGACGTTGAAGGTAAACATGGACAGTGAGAAGTGAGATTGATAACTTCTCTATGGAAGTTGCTAAAATAGTTAAACAAAAGCTGAAATTGAACAGTTATTTGGAATGTTCCTGATCATTACAGTAATACTTGGATCCGGTTGGAGTCTAAAGCTTCGTGTGTCATCTTGGTCGAACTCATGTTGCAATATTCGTCTTCGTGTGTCAATGGGAAGATAAACAATCCTCATCCACAATGTTCTTACCTATAGCAACCAACCATCCGGTTGTTTTCAGGTTGTCTTCATCGTTGACCGCTATCTCTCGGATAACAACTGAAAAGTTGTCTTCAATGATTATAAAGAAACTTGAAAGTAATTACAAGAAGATGATCAAAGATGCTACAACATAACTTGCACCGGCTTGAGATATGAGTTTGATTATTATCGTATTTGCAACTTAGTTCCTTTCTCTCGAAAAACAATCCGATTGTTAAAAGTATCAAGACTATGAAATTAGTAAAACAACTGAAAATTATTTGAAAATTATCATTTCTTGACATGGTTGGTAACAACTTGATCTGTTATATCTGAAAATTATCATTTCTCAAAAAGTAATTAAAAACACTTAAAAATGAATTAAAAACAATTGTTGCGAGTTAGGTTTAGTCGGAGGACCACGTACAATGATTCATCAAAGTTGTACAAAGCTGGATGTTTTTATTGGAAAACCAAAACGAGCAATTAACGAAGCGAAACGGAGAGATATAATTTTCTTGGCTTGGAAACAACTTAAAAGAACCAAAAATGAATTAAAATTATTTTTTGGTGATTAACAGATAATTTTAATGAATTAAAAGAAATTCAATTTTTTTAAAAATAAGGCCAAAGCGCCTCGCTTTGGTCAAAGCGGGGCGCTTGAGTGCCTCGCTTTGGCCAAAGCTAGGCGATTGAGTGGTTTGATTAGACCACAAGCGCCTCGCTTTGACCAAAGCGAGGCGCTTTGGCCTTTTTTTTAAAAAAAAAATTGAATTTCTTTTAATTCTTTAAAATTATCTGTTAATCACCAAAAAATAATTTTAATTCATTTTTAGTTCTTTTAAGTTGTTTCCAAGTCAAGAAAATTTGTTTGAGGCGTTTCGCTTCGTTTATTGCTCGTTTGGGTTTTTTAGTAGAAACATCCAGCTTTGTACAACTTTGATGAATCATTGTACGTGGTCCTCCAACTATACATTCGATACCCATATTTTTCAGAACATAGTTTTTGCATGTTTAATTTATATGCTTGACTTCCGGCCTATATTATAATTGATCGTTGGTGGTTTTCATAGCACCTTGTTTGATTACACTCGTGTTCAGCCTTTATCAGGTTGCCTTCATCGTTACCGGACCTGATCGGGTCGATACAATCTGGGTGGATAACGGGCCGGTCAGTTCGAAACTGGTACGGTTCGTATCCGGGCCTAATCAGGTTGATACGATCCGGGTGGATAACGGGCCGTTCAGTTCGAAACCGGTACGGTTCGTTACCGGACCTGATCGGGTCGATACAATCTGGGTGGATAACGGGCCGGTCAGTTCAAAACCGGTACGGTTCGTTACCGGCCCTGATCGGGTCGATACAATCTGGGTGGATAACGGGCCGGTCAGTTCGAAATCGATACAGTTCGTTACCGGGCGGTCAGTTCGAAACCGGTACGGTTCGTTACCGGACCTGATCAGGTCGATACGATCCGGGTGGATAACGGTCCGGTCAGTTCAAAACCGGTACGGTTCGTTACCGGACCTAATTGGGTCGATACAATCTGGGTGGATAACGGGCCGGTCAGTTCAAAACCGGTAAGGTTTGTATCCGGGCTTGATCAGGTTGATTTGATCCGGGTGGATAACGGGCCGGTCAGTTCGAAATCGATACAGTTCGTTACCGGGCGGTCAGTTCGAAACCGGTACGGTTCATTACCGGACCTGATCAGGTCGATACGATCCGGGTGGATAACGGTCCGGTCAGTTCGAAACCGATACGATTTGTTACCGGACCTGATCAGTTCGATACGGTCCAGGTGGATAACGGGCCGGTCAGTTCGAAACCGATACGGTTCATTACCGGGCGGTCAGTTTGAAATCGGTACGGTTCGTTACCGGACCTGATCAGGTAACGATAGTTTAATTGGGGGTAAAGCACCTGACTTTAAAAGTTATATTATTATTTATGAAAGTTGTTCATTCACCGTTGTTTGTTCTGAAAACCACAAACGAGCAATTAAACGAACCAAACCGCGTCAAACAAGGTCCGAAAGTCCAGTATATCGATTAAAGATGTAAAACTTGAAATTTGATAAGATATGGTATTGGTTGCACTCTTCATGTGCTACGTACATTGATTTATGAAAGTTGTTCATACTCGGCTGTTTGCTCTGAAACGAGCAACTAAACGAACCAAAACGCGTTAAACAATGTTCGGAAGTCTAGTATATCGATTAGAGATGTAAAATTTGAAATTTGGTAAAACATGGTATTGATTGCACACTTCATGTGTTACGTACATATATTTATGAAAGTTGTTCATTCTCGGTTGTATGTTCTGAAAACTACAAACGAGCAATAAACGAACCGAAACACGCCAAACTAATTTTTCTTTGATTGGAAACTAGTTAAAACAATTAAAAATGAATTAAAATATTTTTTTAATTAAGTAAAACTATTTAAATTTAATTAAAACAATATATATATTTTTTAAATAAAAGGGCCAAAGCACCTAGCTTTGGCCAAAGAGAGGTGCTTTGGGGGTAAAGCGCCTAGCTTAGGCCTAAGCGAGGCGCTTCGCTTTTAAAATTTAAAACACCAAAAAACTACCAAAAAATAAAGTTAGATTCGAAGCGCCTCGCTTAGGCCTAAGCGAGGCGCTTCGCTTTTAAAATTTCAGTTTTTTCTGACTTCGTACTGACCTCCTCAAAATGGGGGCAAAGCGCCTCGCTTAGGCCTAAGCGAGGCGCTTTGAGGGAGGTGAAAATAAAAGGTGGGGGGGTTGAAATAGACAGGGCCTATTTCATAACCAATATTGTTATGTAATACATTTTTAACTTTTGTTTTAAGTGTGAAGTGTAAAGTAGTGATATAACTCCCTATTTTATTATTATTTTTTTTTATCTCTTTTGCTATATCATCATACACTAGGTACTAATGTTTTATGTTATTCTTGATTTTTTAACATAATATATTGGTTGTGAAAATATAATGTAGGAAGAACTGTAGTTTTTGAGTGAATTGAACGTCGAAACAACTCAATTTTAATTCAACGAAAAAATGAATTGGCGTCATACGTCTTTAGTGCAGTTTATTCAATTTAGCGTTTCTTATCGGTTTCAACTACGCGTTAATGGAAAACGCTAACGTCGCAATTGCTACCTATTAGTGGTAACCTGGATTGCGACATTAGTCGCAGTTGATCAACATCAAGTGCAAAGTGTGTCGCATCATCAACAACTGATCAATAGTTTGGGTATTTTGTACCCTTTAGGGTCCCGTTTATTTCTTTTGGCTAAGAAAATAATGTCTAAGTAACAGGGCCGGTCCTGAAAATTCAGGTGTCTGGGCCGAGCTAAAAAAATTGTTCCCCTTAGTTTTAGTTTTAGGCCTTAACAAAATAAATAATGTAAACTATTTTTTAAGCTATGATTGAAGTAATATCAAATTGACGGATCAAATTTCATTTCTCACTTGGGGAGGTTAGGAGTTCGAATCCCACAAAGTATGAAAATATAAACTACCTTTCACTTTGATTAATACTTGATTAACAATTTTAGGGCTCAAACATACAAAAATCTATCAAAATAAGGGCATCACTGTTAAGAAAACTTGAATTACCGGAGAGTCAATGTGCCTCCAAAAAATTGGGCCCGGGCCGGGAGTCCTCCCCGCACCCCTTAAAGGCCGCCCTTGCTAAGTAACACTTCCATGTATAAATTACTTCAAGGTTTCATCCTATTGTATGTGACAAGTTTTTACATTTTTTTCCCACTTTTGTAGCCTCATAATTGTAAACACACAACTTTAAGCATTAATATTTCATTTATATTAACTTAGCTCTAGGCTTTTTTTTTTTTTTGCGCCCATAGTTGGTGAGAACTCTATTTGTGTCCTCCATAAAATCCATATGTTTCACATGATTTATGGGTTCAGGTCGTCAAATTTTCAGGTTCAACCTGCGAGCACGACTCATTTCACACCCTTAGTTTACGGTGAGATCACTTTAGTTTTTGTCCTCCCACATTCTTGGGTGGATCTTTCTACGGGCCAGACGAGGCCTTCGCTAGGGGTCTTCAGAATTCGATTCGGATTCAAAAAATTCGAATTCGAGTCCAGTAAATCGAATACGAATCGAATACGAATTTATGATTTTAAATTCGATTCGATTCAAAATTCGAATAAAAACTGTGCACGTATATTTTTTAAATATATATACATACATATATTATTATAGGCTATGTATCTAGTGGAAACTTGGATGAGTTGTGAAAACTCTAGAAACTCATCCAATGATCCATATTCTGCCACATTTCAATTTAACATAAAGCTAAAAAGGATAGGATGGTAATTTCCCTTTTTGATGTTTCTCTCTCATCTATCAAATAGCTGAACCTTTTATATCAACATTTAACTTTTAGATCTTCATCTATATCATCTTTCTTCCCCATTCTCTCAAATACATATTCAAAATTACCAAAGAAAATGTGTGTCCACAAGAATCGACACCTATCAATAGAGGCTTCGAGGTGGTTCCAGCTAAACGTTCACATCTGACCAACTTGCGCCAAGCATCAACACCATCATTTTGAAACTCTTTGCTTCTGAATCATGTTTTCCGGCACTGGTGTTTTTCAAAAGCACGCACATCGGAATGCAAAAGTTTTTAAAATTATGGTATGCAGATTCATGAAGAAGCTAGGAAGTTTGCTTACCAAATCTTGACAACCGTGTTTCTCGATCGAAAGTTAACAAGTACGAATTTGGTGGCTTCCAATGGTGGTAAGTTAACAAAAAGCCTAGATCTGGTGGTTTTGGGATGCTACTGTTCTTCTCATTCTTGTTTCTTTTCTTTTCTTTTTTTTTCTTTTTTTTTTTTTTTGCAACAATTTTAGTAATGGAATTATCATGGCTTTCAACGATGGTGGTATCATGGTGTTTTTGGGATGCTACTGTGTTTCTAATTCTTGTTTCTTGTTTCTTTTCCTTTTTTTTTTGGCAACAATATTAGTAATTAGTTGTGCCTTGTGCCACAACAAGAAGGTAACACTCTTTTCTTTTCTTTATTTTCTTTATTTATTATTTTCTTTCCTTTTAAGAGAATCGGTTTTGTGTATTCTTGATTTAGTTTGTCTTCAAATTATATAATTAGTCTTGTGTATTATTATTATATATGTCAAAAGTCCAGATCTACTTGAGTGTGGCCAACAGATTCAAGAAATTTAAAGAATAAGTTTTTTTAGATCTGGTTTAGTTGTTTTTTTAATTTTGTTTCAATTTACAACTACCACTTTTTTTTTTAATTTTTTTTTAATCTTGTTTGAATTTTGTGTTCTAATAGCTTTTAAGTTGTTGGTTGAAATCAGTACCTGGTGGTTTGTTGATTTGATGAAGGCAGATGGGTTGATGAAGATGAGAAAAAAGGCTTTGGTTTTGGAATTTTTTTTCTTGTAACATTTCTTTAGTTGTAATTATTTGTTGTTTTTTTCGTGTAACATTGTTACATATTTATGAGATCTTTTCATTACACATATAGTCTTTTGTATCCAGATGATGTTACATAATCTAACATTGGGAGTATAAGTTGTAACATAGTAACAAAAATCGTAACATAGTAGAACTATAAGATGTAACACAGTAACAAAGGTTGTAGCTTAGAAACAAAAGTTTTAACATAATAACATAAACTGTAACATACAAAAGTACATATTATAACACAATAAAAAAATTGTAACTTATGAACAAAAGTTGTAACACGTATTTATATGAATTATGTATTTAATTTTTGTTTAAACAAATTAGTTGATTTGGTTATGAGAGAGAAAAGTACCAATTGTTAAATCACCACTTTTAAAAAAAGCATGTACTTTTGTCAGAAAATAGAGAGAGAACAAAGTGTGATTTTACATTCTTACCCTTTCTATGCTTTTTATTAAAGATGTCAACTAATTTAATAATAAAACAATTCAGATCTAATCTTGGCCATCCATTTACTTTGATCAATGGTCACAAATGGGTTTCTAGGGTTTTCACAACTCAAGAGGGTTTTTAATTTAGCCCAACCCTATTATTATATACACAAATATATACATTGAAAAAAAGAACTTCTAAATTTTGGTCAAACTCTAAGAACCCATAGTGTCTACAAATTTTACCATAACCATATTTTACATATTTACCTTATACATCACAAAACTCAAACAAACTATACTCTCTACTATTTGTATTATTCTTGTATTTGACATATTGTTGTTTATCAATTTTGTAGATTTGTATTTTATATGTTAAAAATAATGAGTTTGTATTAGTATTAAAACTAAAAGTAAAACAATTTATTATTTATGGTGAATTTGAACTAAATCGAATTTATTCGAATTCGATTCGAATTCGAGTTTCTTATTCGAATCGAATACGAATCGAATAAATTGAATTTTAAGCGAATACGAATCAAATACGAATCAGATAAAATTATTAAAAATTCAAGAAATTCGATGCGAATAATTCGACAATTCGTTATTCGATTCGTTGAACACCCATAGCCTCCGCCCACCCAGCTTTTTCGCTTCGTAGTATAAATTTTGCCGAGAATTTACCAACTACTAGATTGAGTCCGGCCCTACCATGTTTTTTGTTCGAGATCCGCCGCTGCCGACATTAAAAGTCTTTCAACCATAGAGGCATGATTAGTCACCAGTCACCACCCTTCGTCGTGAAGGGACAAGACTCGGTACAATTAGCAATTTAGCACCACAATGATCATGAAAGTGGGAAAAAAATATTTCGATAAAAAATATATTATTAGATTATGTTATTCAACGTTTACTGAATCAAATGCAACGCCTGTCTTAGAATTTTGTGTTTGCATAATGATTTGTAGTTCCCATTCACGCCTGTCTTCTTAATTCTCACATGTGCCCAGATCAACTTGATGACTACACCACCATGCCTTTGCCTTGTATTACCCACCCCTCCTTGGTTATAGGGCCTCTAGCACTACTTGCTGAAAGGTTTTATTATTTTTATTTCATCCATCAAATTTAGTAATCATGTTCTGTTTAGCTAAAAACTAGCCCAAACAAATAGAATAATAAAAAATAGAAATCATCTTTTGTATAACTAGGATTCATGATTATGTTATGGTTATATCATACGCGAAACTAAAATAACCATAAACCGAATATTCTATCAAACTGAGTCACGTGTGGCAGTTCTATGAGCACAAGATTCTTTTTTCTGCTTATCTTATTTCACTCATCCGTATTTTATTTCTTAATTTTTAAAAAGTTAATTGAAAAGAGAATAGTATCCATTCCATTATACAATATACACTAACAATCTTGTTTGGCATTGTACATGACGTTCCTGTATTTATTAATCGAAACGAGTAAGAAATGACCCAAAAAAAAAAAAAATCAGCTTCCCAAATAACTGAAAAATGGATTGTTCGTCACTAAAATTGATCGGTTATCTAAACACCAAAAACATCGGTTATATACTTGGTTTTGATCATTACAGAACGGATCAATGATGAAAACATAACCTGCTGAAGTCGGTTCGTTTATGGATTTGTGTTTGGAAATTTGAAAAGCCGAATAGCTTGAAAATAACTAAATGGACCCAATAAGCTCCCTATGACTAGGAAGCAAGGTTATAATGGTAATTGGCATTAATAAGTCGACACATCCTTGAGTTGGTAAAAAGGATGGTGGGTCATATATAGTTTATGCGCTTAAAGATTGCACATTGGCGTGTAGTGATATAGTGAAGAAGAGGGGGTCAGTTTTAATTGGTTGATCTATAACTGAATCTTGGTTTGTAGTCAGAAGTATGCATGTTGTGTGTACTTTGTGCAACAAAAGATCGTACGTTTAAGCAGGGTGGGTTATTGGGTATATGCACAAGGAAGAGTGGCGTGGGGAGGTGGGGTATGTGCCAGGGTTATAGCAGTCATTTCGATTAGTTTGTTTTTCTTAACCCAAGTCACGTCCTCTAGATCTTTGGTTTGTTATCTTATGGTAAAAAAAAAAGTAACTATTTTAGTAGGTGCTAATTAACAATAAAAATTTTCATTTCAACAAAAGGGGAAAACTACATAAGAATAGCAGGTAGGCGGGCAATAAGGTGCTAATGTAAAAAAAAAAAAAAAAAAAAAACCAAACATATTCATAATACAAGATGATTTCTTGTGTGAAAAAAGTAGTTGTTTTAGTTTTCAGTATAAACCACATTAGTAAAGAAACAGTACACAAATAAAACAAAATAACAAGTTTAGTGCAGAAAGTTGGCAGGTTATGTGTATGAATGATTCACTGGTGAGGAGTAGAAATTGTTAACATGTGGCAAAGCATTGATTACCTAATGGTTGTGGTCCATCAAAAATTGTCTAGTCGTTTTCCCCACCTAAACCTTTGTGTGTTCTACCCTCGCTATACATAGGTTTCGGTCCATGCCCTCGGCTGGTTTGATGGTGAATCGTTGTATGTATAGGTTATATTGTTGTTTTAACATGATAACATAAACCTAATTTCTATGAGCGTCATAAGTAAAGAATGTGTATAAAAACCAGTGTCATACACACAAGTAGAACAAAAATAATTTTCTTGACGCACAATGCGCCATAAAATGGTGCTAATGACACAAAAAGTGTCGTTGATGGCTATGTCATAAATTTTACATGATACACAGTTGTATGTCGTCTGTTTATGACACGCGTTTATGAATATCTTTTATCACACACATTTATAACTCTTTTTTACAAGCGTTTACGATATACCTTTATGACACAAATTTATGACGTTTATTTAGCGTGTCATAATTTATTTATCTAAAAAAATTCTACAGAATTATAAATTTACCCTGAATTTATAGATACCAATTAATAACAAAATCTATAAACCCATGTCATTATAAAACGCATATATATCAAAAAACCAATCCAAGTAAACATTTGTCAAATGTACCACAAATATTTAACGGTAACAAACATATTGTGCCAACAATGCATTAGTCGAGACCTTAAACACAGTTTCACTTGAAAATAAATGTCGCGGCATAACTTGACCATTCTTCGCAAATACCATCCATATCATCATCATCATCCACATAAACATCCATTCCTCCCCCAGCCTGAGACAATAATTAAATTAATAAGATGAAGTTTTTTTGCATGACCACCATTGACAAAAACAGAAGCGCGTGTAAATTCAAGCAAATACGAATCCAAACACACCAATGATAATCAAAATCCTTAAAAGTCATAATACTTTGTAAGTATTTCCAGCTTAAAATCGTTCGTGTTTTAAAAGTAAATTTATAATAATAAACGATTGTCTCCCTTTTCTTATACAATCCACAACTCCATTGGAAATTGCCATATGAGTTTTTGGCGACCTATAATAAACGCTATCCGCTCAGGCCAAAAATCATATATAAACCAAAGGACTTGAGACTTTAGGAATTAAGGTTACAAAAGATGAATTACAACCTTTCCGAATTTTAGCATCACGAATTAATTCTTTAACAAACCCCATAATCTTCTCATCTAGAGGGTAAACTAATGCATAATTTTTATCTTCTTGGCTATTTATAAACCATTTAGTATATCGTTGATGCTCTTAAGCTTGTATAAAATGAAGGGTTGTTGCACTAAATCTTTTAATATAATAAACATATGAGGTTGAAACTAAATTTAGGTCTCAAATTAAATAGGTTGAGCCTTCCGACAGTGATGCAGGACTCAAGGGACCCGGGGTCGCCCAACTCCCCCCTCCCCGAATTTTCGCTCAGAAGCTCCGAGTATACAATATCCGTATAGAATTCTTTTGGTGTATACGGTTTTGAACCCCCATTTAAAAAAAAAAAATAGTTACACAAACCAAACCTATAGAAAAAAAAAATTAGGCCCTGTCCCATGACCGGTGACTTTCGACCCCTCGGTCCGAATTTTCAAGCTTCGCCACTGCCGTCCAATTGTTGCTGACAAGAGCAAAGAATGATCACAATCGAAAAGACATTTGTCATGATGTCATCGAATTATCAAGAAGATACACTTGAATGGGCTCAATAAGTTGAATGATGATCACAATGTTGGTCGTAGGTATGAAGTAGGCTCTTGATTGATTAAGAGTAAATATAGTGATACGATTTAATTTGTAGAATTGTAGTGGATCATAGAATAAATTTCACGAATATATTCCTTTTAAATCTATATATTTACACACGTGACGCCTCATATCAGTTAAACTACTCCAAACTGAACATTTTCATTAAAACCATATCCAACGCGGTGCTTGTGAGACAGTGTGTGGTACTGTGGTCTATGTTGAAGAGGAGACAAGCGACGACGTCGAAGAGGCGAGGGGAGACAGGGAAATCCTTCTTCACGGATGGGTTCAACAAAGGAATGTGAGAAGGGTCCGTTCATTGAAGCCTTTTAACGTAAAGATAGAGCTCAATGCTTTGTTTGTAGCGATAATGACGGTCTAAATGTTGAAATTGCCACCCCTAGTATTACACTATTGTATTAGAGTATTAGGTTATGTTTTACTTGGACTTTCAAAAGATATTAGCATAGTGTAATTCATCATATTTTATAAATTATCAAATTAAAGTTTTGGTACCACATCTGGCAATCCCACAAATTAAGTGGATTATTACTGAAGTCATCATTTAAATCTAAATATAATAAAGATTAAAATACAAATACTTTAGGTTTAATTAAATAATCATGTTCATTGAATTTTTCCAAATTGTTTTCTATAGTGCAACAGGAATTGTTTCAAGTGATTAGGAGGCAATCTCCAAGATATTCTTATCTATACAAGGTGACACTTGTCCCATAAAAACAATAACTTATTTCGAAATTTTACTTTTCACAGTCATTCCATAATAAATTAATTTGTGTTTATCATTAATTAAGGATATTTTAATTAATTAAAGAGTAATTTGACGTGGCTATATAAAGTCCTATAAAATATTAATTACTCAAAAGTAAGGTGTACATCCGCTAAATTTGAGATCTAATTTACAAATTTTTAACCCATCATTTTCCCTTTCAATACACCAAAAGGTCACATAGATTCCTATTCAAAGATTGTTACAGTTAACAGAAATTTATACATTTTGTAATTTTTTTAATAGAACTTTAAGCTCATAGAGCTTGTCGAATAAACGAACAAAAAATGTGTAATTCTCCTAAAAGTAAAGCTTGCGCTTATGCTAAAGTCGTTAGGTTATATAAGCCTAATGAAATAGATGTTTGGCATGTCATACAACTTACAAGTATTTTTTGCTTGTTGGTTGTAAGGCTTGAATCTGCCTGTCCAAATAACAAGATAAAAATCCTTAATTTACTTTTTACAACTCAATTTGATATGGACAATCTCAAGATAAATTATGAAAACTGTTTGCTTGGATAATTGAAAGTAAATCGTAGTAAGTGAGATAGTCCGCAGTGCACCGTCACTGTTGAACCGGTGTACCCTGGGAACGGACGACGAATCTGTTTAAGGGAATTGTGTCAAACACAAGCCCGGTTCTGTTAATCCTTTTTATTTTCCCTGTTTGTTTCTTTTTTCAGAATCTGATCGGTCTCCATTTTACGGTAAGTAATCCAACATTATTTCAGCGAGGAAACTCGTATGGAGGTAGTACAATTTCCGGTGAACGCTGTAGTCCCCGCCGTACCAGCGTGGACCCGGTTCAGACAACATAGTCTGGACGCGTGGGTGATTAGGGTCTGTCAAGAGACGGGTGTGATGATCTCTGCCACATAGTTAAAGAAAAGTCACCGTTAAAAACGTATAAATTATTTTTGTTAACAATATGATTTCAAATCCAGTTTCACGTATTTTCTCTCCTTATTTTCTTACTTGTCTACTTGATCGCATTTGTTAGCGGATTATTCATAGAGGATGGGTAAAACAAACAATGATAAAATATAACGTTTGAGATAAGCACGTAGTTGTCTCTGGTCTAGGCAGATGTAATGATCCGATTCATTTATGGTTTAAATAACATTATTTAGGAGACGAAATAAGTATTAATATTTATTTATACCAAAAGTGGTGCATGAGTATTAGGTTAAAAGTTGTTGGGTAATCTAAATAAGTGGCACGTTCGATTCTGTAGAATACGTGACGGTTACAAATCTTGAAATTACGTAAATTGTATGATTAAGAAAATATAAATATGAAAAGGATATGCATTCTCCCTGTTTAAGGAAGTACGGAGTAGATTATTTAATATTAATATTGTCATGTTATTCAATAAACGTTGTTGAAAAAATAATATATCTAAAACTCCTCGTCATAAGAAAATTGATACGAGGCAGCTCCAAATTTATCGATATATAATATGTGTTTTTAAATAAGAATTTTTTTATTACTAAAACTAGCTGATTACCCCGAGAGGGTCTCGGGGTTGAAAAATCTAATTTTACGTGATAACCTATTGCAAATGGCTCAAGTTAACTAACCACAAAATCTCTCAATCATTGCATGTTCATAGTATTCTAATCAGTAATAACTCATATTCCCTAATCTAAAACTTAATCAGTAATCATCTAAAGAATCACTTATGTAAGCTGCAACTATTCAAAAACTCATCACATCTCTCTAATTTCTAACATTCAAATGGCTCTTATAATTCCTAACCTAATCAACTAAACAAACACTTAAGTTGGAAGTTGTAACCATTGCATCTCATTATGCCACGTGGCATAATCAAGAGATGGTTGAGGCCACCATTGAACGCCACGCCAGCAACTATCAATTCTTGATCAATGGGGAACGATCCACAGTTTTTAGAATCAATAGGTCTTACATTCAAATGGCTCTTATAATTCCTAACCTAATCAACTAAACAAACACTTAAGTTGGAAGTTGTAACCATTGCATCTCATTATGCCACGTGGCATAATCAAGAGATGGTTGAGGCCACCATTGAACGCCACGCCAGCAACTATCAATTCTTCCCGGGAGCGTCCCGGGGTTGAAAAATATAACCATTGTAATAATACTAATACTAATAGTAATAATTATTACTCTTGTAATTAAATAAATAAAAAAATAGCATTGCTATAAGCTGACACCATGTGTTGCAGTGTTGCGCGATTCTTTCTCCTAGCTACTCTTGATGAAGTATACCTAGTAAAATTCCAATGATAACATGGTGATTGAGCTGATTTTCAACATCGTAGATAAGAACCTGGTTTAAAAGAAAAAACATGATTAGTGAATAACATGAACACTTTGTGTGTTTTTTTCCTGTATGAACGAAACCCCACAAAAAATAGTCGATTTTTTCTCCGTTTTTTATATAGCACTATGGTACTCGTTGGAAAGATAATAAAACGCTCGTTAATTTGGTGTAATTTTTTTTTAAAAAAATCTCGTATATAAAAGATATAAACATTTAAAAATTATGGGAGAAAATATGAGAGAGAAAATTTTAAATTTATTTTTAAATTCTTTTTTCCTAAAATAACTCAATTTAATTAAAAAAGGAAATAATTCAAAAACACTAAAATCTTTCAATTATGATGCCACGTGGCAGTTTCATGGAGAGGTTGAAGGCACCATTGCACGCAACGTCAGCAATGTTCAATTCTTTTATATATATTACTAGCTTATTACCCCGGGAGGGTCCCGGGGTTGAAAAATCTAATTTTACGTCATAACCTATTGCAAATGGTTCAAGTTAACTAACCACAAAATCTCTCAATCATTGCATGTTCATAGTATTCTAATCAGTAATAACTCATATTTCCTAATCTAAAACCTAATCAGTAATCATGTAAAGAATCACTTATGTAAGCTGCAACTATTCAAAAACTCATCACATCTCTCTAATTTCTCACATTCTAATGACTCTTGTAATTCCTAACTTAATCAACTAAACAAACACTTAAGTTGGAAGTTGTAACCATTGCATTTCATTATGCCACGTGGAATAATCAAGAGATGGTTGTGGCCACCATTGAACGCCACGACAACAACTATCAATTCTTCCTGGGAGCGTCCCGGGGTTGAAAAATATAACCATTCTTATAATACTAATACTAATAGTAATAATTAATACTCTTGTAATTAAATAAATAAAAAAATAACCTTGCTATAAGGTGACACCATGTGTTGCAGTGTTGCAGTGTTGCGTGATTTTTTCTCCTAGCTTCTCTTGATAAAGTATACCTAGTAAAATTCCAATGATAACATGGCGATTGGGCTGATTTTCAACATCGTAGTTAAGAACCTAGTTTAAAAGAAAAAAATATGATTAATGAATAACATGAACACTTTGTGTGTTTTTTTCCTGTATGAACGAAACCCCACAAAAAATAATCGATTTTTTCATCGTTCTTTATATAGCACTATGGTACTCGTTGGAAAGATAATAAAACGCTCGTTAATTTGGTGTAATTTTTTTCTTTAAAAAAATCTCGTATATAAAATATATAAACGTTTAAAAATTATGGGAGGAAACATGAGAGAGAAAATTTTAAATTTATTTTTAAATTCTTTTTTCCTAAAATAACTCAATTTAATTAAAAAGGGAAATAATTCAAAAACACTAAAATATTTCAATTATGATGCCACGTGGCAGTTTCATGGAGAGGTTGAACGCACCATTACACGCCACGTCAGTAATGTTCAATTCTTTTATATATATTAACTAGCTGATTACCCCGGGAGGGTTTCGGGGTTGAAAAATCTAATTTTACGTGATAACCTATTGCACATGGCTCAAATTAACTAACCACAAAATCTTTCAATCATTGCATGTTCATAAGTATTCTAATCAGTAATAACTTATATTCCCTAATTTAAAACCTAGTCAGCAATCATCTAAAGAATCACTTATGTAAGCTGCAACTATTAAAAAACTCATCACATCTCTCTAATTTCTCACATTCTAATGGCTCTTATAATTCCTAACCTAATCAACTAAACAAACACTTAAGTTGGAAGTTGTAATCATTGCATCTCATTATGCCACGTGGCATAATCAAGAGATGGTTGAGGCCGCCATTGAACGCCACGTCAGCAACTATCAATTCTTTCCGGGAGCATCCTGGGGTTGAAAATATAACCATTCTAATAATACTAATACTAATAGTAATAATTATTACTCTTGTAATTAAATAAATAAAAAAAATAACCTTGCTATAAAGTGACACCATGTGTTGCAGTGTTGCGCGATTCTTTCTCCTAACTTCTCTTGATTAAGTAAACCTAGTAAAATTCCAATGATAACATGGCGATTGGGCTTATTTTCAACATCGTAGATAAGAACCTGGTTTAAAAGAAAAAATATGATTAATGAATAACATGAACACTTTGTGTGTTTTTTTTCCTGTATGAACGAAACCCCACAAAAAATAGTCGATTTTTCTCCGTTTTTTATATAGGACTATGGTACTCGTTGGAAAGATAATAAAACGCTCGTTAATTTGGTGTAATTTTTTTCTTTAAAAAATCCCGTATATAAAAGATATAAACGTTTAAAAATTATGGGAGGAAACATGAAAGAGAAAATTTTAAATTTATTTTTAAATTCTTTTTTTCCTAAAATAACTCAATTTAATTTAGGGTTTTATGTTTATTTTTTTTAATTAAAAAAGAAAATAGTTCAAAAACACTAAAATCTTTCAATTATGATGCCACGTGTCACTCTCAAGGGGAGGTTGAGGCATCCATTGCACGCCACGTCAGCATATACGTTTTCTTTTATATATATAGATAGATAGATAATAGATTAATAGATTAATAGATATACTATTGTTTTATTTTGTGTAAAGAAATATCATGAAACATTTTAAAAAAAGTTGCTCAGTTATATAAATCTTTTCAATTAATAAAATACTTTGTCGATCTCAAAATAACGAATTCTTTTAGTTTTTGTTTTAAGAGAACTTCTCCCTATTGAAACAACTAACATTAAACTATCCTACACAGCGCTAAGCCACATCCGTGCCGTACACCGTGCCGGCATAGCATGGTGTTAGAGTGGACGTCGGGGTGGGGCAGAAATCGAGCGTTGACAAGTGTGAGGACGAGTGAGTTAAACATTGTTATTTGTTTTTAACCAATCAAATGGTGTCACCTAACCCATCTTTTTTAGTTAAACCATTACAACATTTTAAATGTATGGTTAGCGTAAATTTCACTTCTTACGTTGTGTGAGGTAAAAACCTCACTTACTAACTAAATCATTACACATAGTCCTAAACTCTTAATGATTAACATTAATATTCCACATTTCAAATTAAGTAAAACTTAATTTACCTGTAGTTTTTTTTTTCTTTTTTGCCCACCTCTTATGATGTGGTGGTAAAGGTGTTGTAATTTTAAATGGGAAGTTAGAAGTTCAAGCCTCGAAATAAACAAAAAAATGGTGTAAAAATAGAGGAGAAAATTAGCCATAAAAAAACCTATATTAGTTTTCGGTTGTATGATATAAGTCGATAAAAATCTCTCTTTGATCAAGAACTTAATGAAAAGGTCGCAAACAATACTTGGTAACTAAAATTCATAGGGAACTAAACTGATAAAAGAGAATAACAAGCTAATAAAATTGTGTTTCCTTCATATTACATGCTCTACTATTTGTTCAAAGCGAGGCGTCTGACCCCATCAGATTTTACCTATAAATTCGATCGATTTCATTATAAACTCATTTATCCACAAAATATAAAATGTCGTATTACGACTTCATTTTCGGTGATTCTTACGAGTCAAAATCATTATAAAATGTTGGATTTCAATTCTGGCATCTCTGGGGGCATTCATCAATGAGATTTCATCCCCATGAGCACTGGATTCTCTGCACCAGAAACTGTTTCAGTACCCAGGATGGCAACAACTAGAGATGCAGGATATACTGCCGAGCCATCTCGAGGATATGCCACTGAACCATCCCGAGGATACAACAACGGTAACAACTTAAGTTCTAGTACTTTTGCTACTAACGATGTTGCTTCTTTGCAGGATAGATGTATAAGTTCACAATTGGCAATAGAGCTTCAAAAGATCAAGGATATGGTGTCTAGTGTACCAGGGATAATACAGCCCATCCCTGAGGTATCCTTAGCATGTCACAGGGTGTCTCGTTTTGCACCTTCAATATGTGATGCTGAGATTCCAAAGAGATTCCAGACTCCAAGCATGAAGCTTTATGATGGATCTACTGATCCTGAAGAGCATGTAGCACAATACAGAGAGAGGATGGAAATAAACCCCATTCCAGCAAATCTCAAGGAAGCATCTTAGGCAAAGGATTTGGTTCTACCCTCACTGGTCCAGCCTTAAAATGGCTGCTAAGTGTTCCACCCTATTCTATTACTTCTTTTGTTCATTTAATTAACATATTTAACAATCAGTCGAAGATTCAGGATAACACTGTCATCCCGGAAAGGGCAGCATCTCCACCCAAGTATTCTGGCATCATTAATTTAATTTCGAGAGGATCAGATATTTGTGGAACATCCTACTCAGCAGCCAAAAGGCATGCAAGAGAAATGAAGTCGGAAAAAGGAGAAAGACCCACAAAGACTACCATCCTGACAAATGCAAAAGTGATTAGCTTTGAAGAAGAGGATCGAGAAAACGTTCTAGAGCCTCACCATGATGGTTTGGTCATTACTTTATATATTGCTAACCATTTCGTTCGCAGGATATTAATAGATGGAGGGAGTTCAGTCAACATAATTCAGCTGGAAGCCCTCAAAAGGATGAACATCCTTGAGACCGAGATAGTGGCTAGATCATTTGTCTTTGTTGGCTTCAATGGAGAAACCAAAAGCCCAATTGGTGATATTAAACTGCCTGTATATGTCGAGGGGGTAAACTCTATCCAAATATTCTATGTGATAGATTCTTTATCCAGTTACAATGTTATCCTAAGGAGACCTTGGATACATGATGGGTCAACAACTGCACTAATATAGCCAAACCACATTTTACACATATGTATAACCAACCCACATTTTACATACAAAAAGCATGAAGTTCAAGACATCAGTTTACATACCACATCAGCTTACCATTGTTTATCATACCAAAAGCCTGAAGTACTATGATATTAACCTACTAACACACTTACCTACTTCCAATGACAATCATCATCTGAACAGTAGGGTGAATATAATGGATCATGCTCCCCTTCATATGGATCATCATACCAATCATCATCTGTCTCTGTGTTGCGATAATCAAATGCCTGCTTCAACATATCTGGATCAATATCTAGAATTAGGTCATCATGCTCAACCTCCTTCTTAACTTGCTAAAAAGGATCATTCTTAACCTGCTTAAAAGGATCATCCTCAATCTGCTGCCAAACCTGCTCATTCCAAAACTGATGAAAGACAAGTATGTTTTCTAATGCATCATAGTCATGATCAATATGTTCAACATATATATCAATTGATTTCTCAGTTTCAGCAATCTTGTTTAACATGCGCACATTACTGTCATTTAACAGTTGTCTTAAACCCAGTCCCAAGCCTTCCCATGGCAGCCTATAGTAAAACCTAAACTCGTCATCCTTATAATAACCAAGTTCCACCAGCATGTCATACAAGGTGATTATAAAGAAATAATCAGAGTTCACCTCATCGATGTAGTTAACCTTTCCGTTAACGTACATCAGATTTACTTCTGTTGGATCTATAAACACTACATTTACATTTTATAAACACAAATACAAACCAAAGATATGGGTGGTGGATATTCTAACGAGCCTGCTAGACCTTCCAATCTCCTGTGATACTCTCGCTGGAGACGTTGTCAACCAGTGTTCTCTCCTCCTCATCCTCAACCAGTGTCATCTCCTCCTCCTCAACCAATATTCTCTCCTCCTCCTCAACCAGTGTCCTCTCCTCCTCGTCGAGTGACCCCCATTCCTCCTTTACCAGATTACACTCCTCCAACTCCAGATACTCCTTTTACAGACGAGGAGTGCAAATGGTGTATTGACTATACCGTGACTGTCATGTTGTTGGGGCAGCTACGACTAGTGGAGACTCAACCCAACCTCACCCCAGGAGTGCAAATGGTGTATTGACTACACCATGACTGTCATGTTGTTGGGGCAGCTACGACTGGTAGAGACCCAACCTAACCTCACCCCAAACCCTCATGCTCTGGAGCCAAATGAGGAAGGGTACGAAGCAGATATTGGTGGGGAGTATATTAGTATGGATAATGGACCATACTATATTCCAAGTCCTGACTATGGCTGCATCCGCTCGGATGCTAGGTTGGACGGTCGTGATAGCGATCGTTCTGTGTCGTCATCGGAGTATACACTGGAGGATTAGGATAATTATTATCCGTAGTTGTTTTTAAGCAATCTAGGTTTAATAAATGTTTTATTTTAGGATTATGTAATGTTTTAATTAATGTTTTAATATTATTTGTGTGGTTTTAATATTATTTTTAATATTATTTGTGTTTTTTTTTTACTTTTGCTTGATTAATTAAAGAATAAAATAAATAATAAATAACCAATCATTGGAATGAGCCTTAAATTTAAGGACCCTTCACTACACCCTATTTTGAATTAAAGTTTCATACTGACTCAGCTGTCACATAGATCAATCACAGAGGGGGCTTAAATTTTCTTCCCCGCTACACATGGTTTAAAGCATAAAATTGTGTTCTAACAGTTTTTTTTTTTAAGTTGCAAAGTTGGTGCTTATTTTCCATTACATTTCTATGTTTTGTTTATGTTTATTTTAGTATTAACTAATACATTTGTGTTTATTTTCCAGTACTACAGTTTACATTCCATCTGTAGGGGGCAAAATAACGAAGTAAACGTGAGGTTTAATAAAGTCAAATTTACTATTGTTCAATGTCTAAATCAATATATATATATATATATATATATATATATATATATAGGGGGAGGATAAATTGAAAACCCACTCGAGTTAAGAAAACTAAGAAAACCCTTGTAAAAACCATCTAAAATTTTGTAATTTTTTTTGAAAAAATTACACAAGGTAACATACATGTTTTTAAGCATTTTGGGCCAAAAAAATAAAAAAAGCGCCGAACGAATATTTTTAAAAAAAATAAACAACGCAAACTTTGTAACAGCGCTGTTAACATATGTTTTCTGCTTTTTAACATATGTTACAGAGCTGTTAACATATGTTTTCTGCCTTTTAACATATGTTAACATCGCTGTTACAAAGTTTGCGTTGTTTATTTTTTTAAAAATATCCTATCGGCGCTTTTTTTATTTTTTTTGCCCAAAACGCTTTAATACATGTATGTTACCTTGTGTATTTTTTTCAAAAAAAATTACAAAATTTTAGATGGTTTTTACAAGGGTTTTCTTAGTTTTCTTAACTCAAGTGGGTTTTCAGTTTATAATTTCCCTATATATATATATATATATATATATATGTCAAAATTTCAAATATCATATTAGAAGAACACATAATGCGCTTTTGAAATTTAGAGATTTCGGATGGATAGTGACATCGAAAACAGTACGTATATTTGTGTTTATTATTTTATGTTGTTTATTGAAGTATTTGATAGAGTTTTAATTTTTTGAACGGCAAACGAAATTTTGTTCCATCAAAACAACCAAGAAGCTAGTATAATCACAAAAAAAAAAGTGCGAAAAAGAATCAAGAGCGAAAAACCAGAACCACCCTACAAACACAAAACACCGCTTAACTACTGAGAAACTTCGCTACTCCAAACAAGACCACTGCATAAAAAGACCTCTAAGCAATGTTTTAAAAATCAGTAAATACCGGCCGGTTATAGCGGTATTACCATTTTCTGATTGAAATCCGGTACGAAACCCTCAGGTAAATATGGGAAACGGTATCGATTTTATACCACCGGTAAAATCCGGTATACCGATTTGAACCGCTATACCGGTGCCGGCATAGGTTAGTTTTTGTGTTATTTTTAGATTTTTTTATTAAGGAATAACTTTTAAAAAAATTAAAAATTTAGACTATCTTTAGGGTTCGCAATTCAGAAAGGGGTGGCGGCGCAGCTTGTTGCCCGTCTACCTTCTATTGTGATGTAAAGTTCGTATTTCGTTTTAATGAAAAAGTATATTTTAATTGTCAAAACTTTTTGATAGTATTTAATATGTAATTATGTACTTTTAGATTATTATTTTTTTGTTAACGTTGTAATTTATGAAATTATATAGCTAACTAATCAATCCGATTAATCCAACCGGTACATCAAGATTCAACCGGTTAAACCATTTTTTTAGCCAAATCCAGTATAATTAAAAAGCCGGTTTTTAAAACATTGCTTCTAAGCTTCCTCAACCGCAACATGACGGGTGCACCTGAGGAAACATAGAGACCGACTTAGGAGGAGCTGGAGCCGTAATCCCTCCAACCTTTGAACACTTTTGTTTTAACACTCCTCTGCTTCCAAACCTTAAGACATTAATATCAAAATATAACGGCAAGAAATTCACACTATAAAATCAGTACATCTTAATGCTCCTCTATGGCTCTATATTCTTAGGCTGAGGGGTATGGGTTCGGGGAAGGGGATCGGTGGATGAGGTGGACGTGGGTGCCGAAGGGGAACACCGCCCCCCCCCCCCCCCCGATTGAACTTCGGCAAAAACGGGGGTTTTTCCCCGACCTCACCGTCCCATTTCCCAATGTTCTTTTGAATGTTGGGGCTACTTTTTGGAAGAAAAAAACAATAAAAAAAGGGAAGGGGGAAGGGGGAACCATTTCCCCTAGAAGGGGGAGGAGAAGGGGGAAATGACGTGGCGCTGACGTGGACAAGGGGGAAGGAAGGGGGAAGGGTGACCACACCCCATAGCCTTAATATCAAAATATAATGGCAAGAAATTCTTAATATAAAATCAGTACATCTTAATGCTCCTCTGTGGCTCTATATTCATGAATTTATCAGTTTTAAATATTAATAACGGTTCTAAATTTTTTAAACTCTTCATTATAAATATACAAATTACGGATTCGTCAACTTATCAGGCATAAAAATTTGACTAGTTCTTATAGATTTTAGCACATACATCTAGTTCTTATTTTATTATGAATGTACGTGTGTATAAATACATGTAATGTACGTGCTAGTTATTCAACAAACTTTCACCTATAAATTGACATCATAAATGAAGTAAACTTAGGCAGCTTGACAAATTATGTGGCTAAGAATGAATACTGATTTCAAATTTAGTATATTGTATACAAAGGACATTCATAATTGATTTTAGTTATCCACCTATCCGTAATCTTTTTTTTTTAATTTTTTAAGCGACAACAAAACTTCTTCATATCAAAACGCTAGCAAGAAACTAACAAAGAGTACCCGAGTACACCAATACAAACCATCCGAACATAACAAGAAACAAACTACAAGAAACATACACGTAACAAACTAAAGAGACCTGCCCCACTTTAGTCGTGTCGAACCTACAGCATGATTCCCAAGTCATGTCCGACATCCTAGCCCGCTTTTTAACCCACAAAAAAAATCATGATCTTAGTCTCCTCCAATATATAACGCACCGAAGCCTGTTTTTGGTCGAATACAATCCCATTTCTAAAACGCCAAATAGCCGTCAAGACAAGCACATAGTACGCCTTATACCTAATCCTAATCATTACCGACGAGTGCAGGCTTAGAAGATCTCGAACATGTAAAACAAACGAACTCGGGATGTTACACCTCATAGATAGAAGCTACCAAAGTATATGCCTTCAAGCTAGCTAGAACCCCGATTGTTGGGAGTTTGTCTAAGCTTGCTTTCCAGGCCACGATGCAAACTCTTTTTAGTACCCATCTGCTCTAAAAGAAAGCCGACTGACCCTGTTCATTCAAAGCCTCAAAAATTGTTGTTTAACGTTGCTCACCGAGTAACTGTTTAACCCTTTACCAGACCACGACCAAGGATCACGCCCTGAAGTGAGCTCAACGTCTCCAAGTAACTACACTAAATCATCCAACTCCGCTAATTCCCCGCTTGTCAAGGATTGCCTCATCCATTCCCACTTAAACCGAACACCTGACAGATCCGTACCAATCTGATCCGAGACAGAACAACACCTCCACTTCTCTAATGCAAACAACAAAGAAAAATTAGTGCCAAAATGCCCGACCCAAACCACCAGTCCTGCCAAAACAAAATATTATCACCACAGCCAATGTTCCCTTTAATCAGGTGTTTTGAATCCATGTGAAGACTGTCCAAGAGCAGAGGAACACTGGCAATATGTTTCAAAGAACCTCCAATAGTCAATTTCACCGGTATATAGTTCCACGCCAGAATATTACCATTTATGGCCCATATAACCTTCCTCCAAAGGCTGCTTTGGTCAGTTTTGAACCTCCACCACCATTTGGATAAAAAGACTAAAATTTGTGTCTCGTAAAGTGCCTAAACCGACCACCCATAATCAACCGGTGCAATAACGTGGTCCCAAGTGACCAAACTCATCTTATCAACCTCGTCATTACCACCAAAAAAGGTCTGCCTCATTCTTTCCAAACTATTAATCACTTGCACCGGTGCCCAAAATAATGAGAAAAGATACAAGGGTAGAGAATTCAATACCGATTTCAATAACGTGATGCGACCCCCGCAGGAAAGGAATTTAGATTTCCAAATTGACAATCTTCGTTGGAACTTCTCAAGGACCAGATCTCAACTCCTAATTAGATTCATGTTTTCCGCAATTAGGATTCCAAGATGCACAAACGGAAAACGACCCGCCTTGAATCTTAAAACCGCCGCCATATCAGAAATCTTCCCTTCCCCCAATCCCACTCCGTACACACAACTCTTCACGAGAATGATTCTTAGTCCGAAAATCAGAAAAAAAAAAACACCATAACAGGCGCTTAAGATTCCTAGCATTAGTATGAGACCACTCCCCACAAAAAAAAAACCACATCGTTTGCATAACTAAAATGTGATACTAAAGGGACATCCCCGCTAACCTTTATACCTTGGAAAATCCCCAACAAACAAGCTCGGTGCATAATACGAGTAAGATCCCCCATGTCTATTATAAAAAAAAAGAGAAAGAGGATCACCTTGGTGAAGACCTCGTTGACAATGGAATTCATACGTAGGGGACCCATTAACAGGAACCGAGGCTCTCCCATTCCCAACAATCAACATAACCCAGCCCTACCACTTGTTCGAGAAGTTCATTTGCCCCAACATATTGTCCATAAAACCCCAACACAAAGTGTCATAGGCTTTATCTATGTCAACTTTAAAAAGGCCCGTCAAGTTTGTTTCGATTGCTCAAGAATGTCGTTTGCTCCTACGAGATAAAAAACGACATCTTAGTTCTAAGCCCCGACACCAAAACCTTGGATAAGACTTTGTTCAAATAACCTACCAGACTAATAGGCCGATAGTCGGAAAGAGTCGACTGGTCCCTACTAGGGGTGTTCAAAACCGGATATCCGAAATTTTCGGATAGCCGGTTTTACTATCCGAATCTGTATCCTAAATTTCGGATATCCGAATACCCGATTTTATTATAATATATTTTTATTTTATATGTTTCATATATAAATTTTCGGATAGTTTCGGATATATTTCGGATATTTTTTGGATATTTTCAGATATTTCACATATTTTCGGATATCTTTGGATATTTTCGGATATTCGGATATTTTGGATATCCGATAAAAAACTTTTATAAATTTTTGGATATCCGAAATATCCGAAAATTTTTAAAATCACTATCCGAATCCGAAAATTTGGATATCCGAATTTCGAATATCCGAAATTTCATATATCCGGTTTTTTGGATAGTTTCGGATTCGGATATTTCCTATCGGATTTTTGGATTCAGATACTTTTGAACACCCCTAGTCCCTACCTTTAGGGATGAATGCACTGAAGTCGGAAAAACACCTGTCACTAATGAAACCGAGTCATGAAAATCCTGGAACACCCTGAAAAAAATCATACTTCCAACTACCTAAAAAACTCCTGATGAACTTGAAATTGAAGTCGTTGGCTCCCAGTGCCTTATCTCCGTCACATTCCCACACCCGGCGACCTCAGGTTAATACTTTTTAGAAACATATAAGTCTACCTTAGCGAAACATTTTATATAACGTACTTAACTTGGTTAGTTGAGTCGGTTCGATGATTCAGGGAATCATCAGGAGTTGGTTTGTACTTGCATAGTGTCCATAGTCCAATGATTCGGGGAATCATTCGGGAAACACACACATACACACGAGTCTTGAGTCCCATGTTGGTGAAAATACATAATTGGGGTAACTTATCAAGTATTACATGTTCTATAATCAATTAACAACTTGTGAATGCATACTTATATGATTTGATATGTTAATGTATGTACGAATGAGTAGGAGTCCCTCTTTCGCATGATGAAAGATGCGAATGTGATATTTCTAGTCCCATTCGCATAGTCATGGACTCATTCGCACCCTCAATGGTGCGAATGGGAGCAGAGTATAAATATATCTCTTGCTTCATTTTCATTATTTCATAACCCTAACTCGCCCCCAAGTGCTCTCTCTCAAACTCCAACCTGTAGAAACGAGCTTTTGCCCTTATTTCTTAGATCCTTAAGCCAAAACAAGTTTATAATCAATATCAATTGAAGATTCAATGTGTGTTAATCATCTACACCTTTTTCAATACATTTTTGATAAACCTCAAGTGCCCAAATCTGATTCCAAAGTGTTTTCTTATATAAAAACCTTTCTAACATCTTTCTAAACTAGATCTAGACCTAAACAATGAGTTTCTTTATAAAAACATAAGTTTAAATGATGTTGGTGACCATATATTTGGGGTGTATGTGTTACATGTTGATTGAATGATATTAGGACATTGTTGAGATGATTGTGGATTGTTTAGGAGCATAGCATGATTAGGTGTTGTATGAGTGGTTTATTGTTGTTTTGTGGACTTTTACCCATTTTGGGGGTTTATGTGATAAATTTAGGGTTTGTAACATGAACATGATGATGATGATATGATTAGGAATTCATTTAGGTGAGTTAATCTATGCTTGATAGTCTGGAAATTATATTTTTTTAATACTTTCCATTTTGGGTAAATTTCTCATGCAATTGATGTAACATCTTCATAATTTGCCATTTTGGGTAATATGTGATTTGGTATGCAAAACGGACAAACTGATGACTAAAACTAGTGTAGTAACATTTTATTAGGATAGATAAATGTGATTGCAGTGTTTGGTTGCGTTTCGGGAGGTTTTTGATTGGGTTTGAAGGGTTTATGTTCGTCAAAATAGCTTAACAACTAAGCAGGTATGAATGTGTCTCCATTCACATGACCGATGGTGCGAATGGGGGGAGTCTATACCCATTCGCACCAAAACAGCTTATTCTTACCAAAAACCCATTCCATTGCAACTAATGACTAATTTTAGGACTCATTCGCATAGACAAAGGGTACGAATGAGACTGGAATTGGTCTTATTCGCACCAACGTGGAAAATTATGAATCTTTGGTAGAAACTAAGTGTTTTATGTGCATTACTTGTGTGTGAATTGTATATACTTGATGAACTAATATAACGGGTCACCAACGGGATATCGAGTCTTGTGTGGTTGTGTCAAACATCAAACTTTTACGAACACTCAAAGTCAAGTTTTGGATAACTTGGGGTTATTATACAAACATATCATCGTTCAAACATTGATAGGCTATTTATCGTAGGTTTCCAGTAGTTGGATTACCATAAACAAGCCTGGTTTATTATTTACGTGAAGAACGCAACCTAAGGTGAGTTTCACATCCCCACTGTTTATTGTTTTCATTTTTGGGGGAGAAACACACGGTACGAACACAAACTTTTCAGACCATGGTATTCATTATATCACATAGGTACTAACCAACATTTCATCATTAAGTCCTTTCTAACTTTTGAACCATGAATATGTGGATACATAGCGGGGAAACTGTGAATAGATCTATTGGGCCTGGCGAGCCCCACTTGGGTCGACTGGAGGTCAGACGGGTACATATTTGTCCTATCTAAGTTACGTCACCGGGTGTTGACTGGTGGCGGGTATTAAAGGCAACTTATAACGTTTAACAATGGTTAGTATAATGTAACGATGTCTAGCTAGCATCAGGTATATGTAAGGATTGTTGGGTCTGTTTTACGAACTTTACTTACTTTTGCAAACCTAAAACTCTGTGAACTCACCAGCACTTTATGTTTTGACTAAAATAGCATGTTTTCTCAGGTCGTTAAGGTAGCAACATGGGTTAGGCGCACGCAAGTCGCACTGTGTCTCTTCCGATCTGTGCATTGTGTCAAACATATTTCATACATTCGAACTACTGATGTTTTTGGGTTGTAACTTTTATAACCGCTTTGGTTGTGATTGGTTTGGTTTGGTGAAACATTTAAACTGTTAGAATTTTATTATGTTATTTTCATATCATATAGTTGTCGTTTATTGTGATCGTTGACTTAGATCCTGGTATGTCACACGCCTCGTGGTAGAACCCCGCAATTGAAATTTGAGGGTGTGAAAGATTGGTATCATAGCCAATGGTTATAGTGAACTAGGACTGCATGTAGAGTCTAGTCTATAGCCAAGTCTCACACACTAGATGGTCACACACTTATGAGTCGTAATAAGTGGGAACTTACTAACATTGTAGGGGTGTCAATATCATCATCATTTACATGCTGCATTATCCATTCTATCTATTTCTATTTCTGTCTATTCTTCTTCTTCTTCTTCTTCGGGTTTTGAAGATGAAGACGTTATCTTATTGATTGTGTACGGCAGTGGCGTACATTGGAGTAGTTTTCGACTTATTCTAGAGATCTGTTCAAGATTCGAGCATCTCCCTTCTATACTCCAATGGACACACTCGCTCACACACACTATCTTGCATTGTACTAGTCATAGTACGCCTCTCTGGGTGACTATCCACTCCGAGGTTCTTATTGTACCACACTCTCTAGCATAGATGGACATGTAGTGTTCTTTTATTCAACAAGTTTGGATATTCCAACTTGATGATCTGTAATTGATATGGTTTCGTCCGGTCGGGATGTGTTCTTCCTTTTGGCATGATTACTGGTATTCTATTACTAGTGATAACTTTAATCCCTCTTTCGTGTGATATCTGAAGATGATGTCGGGAGCTCGTGTAGGAAGATGTGGATGACGTACTGGTGGACGCGGTGGTGGTCGCGGTGAGGGTCGTGTCAATATCAATATAACCCAGGCGGGGCTGAACAACCTCATTCAGGAGCAAGTGTCTATTGCTCTTGCTGTTTTTCATGCCGCTCAGCAAGGCCTTGGTGGTAATTTGATTACTACTACTCCTACCTATTTATCTGGTATTTTATTCGTTTTGGTTAACCAGTGTTACTTGTTGTTCATGAAATGCTGGCAACCAGCAACTAGCTCCTCATGTTCAGCCTGTATGCACTTTTAAGGCTTTCATGGATTGTAAGCCTCATACTTTTAGTGGTACTGAGGGAGCAGTGGGACTGCTCCGGTGGATTGAGAAGGTTGAATCTGTGTTCGCGATGTGCAATTGTCTGGCGGCTGATCGCGTGAAATTTGCTTATGGTACTCTTGAAGGTCCAACTTTGACTTGGCTTGTGTGAAGGCATGAGCTGTGGAAGTTGGAGCACCAGTTGTGGAATCTTAAGATGGTGGGTTCGGAGATTGAGGAATACACTACCAAGCATCATGAGCTAGCTGTCATGTGTCCTGGTTTGGTTATTCTAGTGTTCAAAAGGATTGAGCACTACATTGCTGGGTTGGTACCGCTACTCTCTAAGAGACTATTCACTTGGCTCACAAGCTGACGAATCAAAAAGTTGAGGAGGGCGTTTTGCCTCCCAGTGGTGTTGCTCTGAAGGCCCCTTATAACAAGAGGAAGTGGGTCAACTGTGACAACCTACGGTTGGGGTGTTACAACAACTCTGGTAAGAACTTTGCTCCCACTCAATAGCAGCAGAGGAAGTTTGAAACTTTCAGTTCTTCTTTCGTGGTCCAGTCAAGGAAGAAATCAGGTTCTTATGTTGGAAATTACCCAAAGTGTGGCAAGTGTAACTATCATCATACCGGCCAGTGCTGTAAGTTTTAGTGTCAGCGTTGTGGCAAGGCCGGACATGAGGTGCAGGATTGCAGAGTCAAGCTTGGTGACAAGTCAGCCCCTCTAACAGCTCCTCAGCATAACCAGGGATGCTACAATTGTGGCCAGGCTGGGCATTTCAAGCATGATTGTCTAAAGTTGAAGTAGGGTGATGGTGGGAAAAACGAGAACAGTAATGGGAACTACGGGTGTGTCGGTAGGAATACGCGAGCCTTCGTCATTGATTTAGAGGAAGCCCGACAAGATCCGGACACAGTTACTGGTACGTTTCTTCTTAACGATCGCTATGCTTCGGTTTTATTTTATGATGGTGTTGTCATATCTGCTACATTTAGTCAGTTTCTAGACATTGCACCTACATCTTTAGAGGCTAAGTACTTGATGGAGTTGGCTAATGGTAAGCGAATTGAGGCTACACACATTCTTAAGGAGTGTCTCCTAGAACTTTCGGGTCTGTCTTTACCCATTGATCTTATGCCAGTTGATTTGGGTAGTTTCAATGCCGTGGTGGGTATGGATTGGATTGGTTATCTTTGTATCGGGTCGAGGTCATTTGTTTTGATAAGATCGTTCAACTTCCACTTCATGGCGAGATCTTATTTATTTATTGTCAGAAAGGTGGCGTTCCTTTGAGCATTATTTTCTGTATGAAGGCTTATAAGTATCTTCGGAAAAGGTATACAGCCATTCTGGCACTCGTTTCTATATCATCTGCTGAAGAGAAGAATATTGAAGACATTCCGTTGTACGTGATTTTTCTGATGTATTTCCTGAAGATTTGCCTAGTCTTCCGCCTCAACATTAGGTTGAGTTTCATATTGATCTTGCACCTGGTGTAGCTCCCATCGCTCGAGCCCCTTATCATCTTTCACATCCTGAGATGCAAGAATTATCCAACCAATTGCAGGAGTTATTGAAGAAAGGTTTTATTCGTCCTAGTTCGTCCCCATGGGGAGCCCCTATTTTGTTTGTCAAGAAGAAAGATGGAAGCCTTCGTATGTGCATTGACTACCGTAAGCTTAACAAGGTGACAATCAAGAATCGCTATCCTCTTCCTCGCATTGATGATCTATTTGACAAGATTTAAGGATTCAGTTATTATTCGAAGATTGATTTGAGGTCCGGATACCACCAGCTAAGAGTACATGAAGCCGACATGTCGAAGACTGCCTTTCGAACCCGTTATGGCCATTTTGAGTTCTTGATCATGCCTTTTGGCCTCAACAATGCCCCAATGATATTTATGGATTTGATGAACCGTGTTTGCAAGCCTTATCTTGATAAGTTCATCATTGTCTTTATTGATGACATTCTGATCTATTCTGAGAGCAGGGTGGACCATGAGGAATACCTGCGTCTTGTCTTGGAATTTGTAAGAAGAGAACGACTCTATGCCCCAATAACTCATCCCACAACAACCTTCTACCAGCAGCATTGTTGGGATCGTGAACGTTTGCAATATTTATAGACTGCCTTTCGAACATGTTATGGCCATTTTGAGTTCTTGATCATGCCTTTTGGCCTCAACAATGCCCCAACGATATTTATGGATTTGATGAACCGTGTTTGCAAGCCTTATCTTGATAAGTTCATCATTGTCTTTATTGATGACATTCTGATCTATGCTAAGAGCAGGGTGGACCATGAGGAATACCTGCGTCTTGTCTTGGAATTTGTAAGAAGAGAACGACTCTATGCCCCAATAACTCATCCCACAACAACCTTCTACCAGCAGCATTGTTGGGATCGTGAACGTTTGCAATATTTATAGACGTAATAGAAAGCACCAAAATACCTGAAACCACCATGACATGTCGTGTTTTTAATAAAACCTGTCTTCTTAAAACACGTTGGATCCTACCAGGAAATTAACCCCCACAACAATCCCATCTGAATTAAGTAAATCAAAATGAAAAATGGTTACCCTAAAATAGAGACAGAAACCAGAGAGACGGATCCGAGATCTTTGATTCCTGTATCGCCACGAAATCCGCCCCATGGGATGACGTTAAACCTTTTACCCTACCGCTTTCCCCCTTCCCCGAGCCCATGAACATTTATTGAAAGATAGTTCATTGTATACCCAACGAACTTATCTCTATAATAACTTCATCCGCAACTTGACCAACAAACTTGTCCAATTTCAACCCCACTAAGCTACCCACATGTACCGTAGCATTAACCTACCCATTTATCTCCTCCACCTCCGCCTGAACTTCGCTTTTAACCACAATCGGATCAACATCCATAGTGTGCGTGGGTTCAATAAGGACTGTATTCAACAAGTCTATAGCTGTTTGGGGAACAAAACACTTCGGCTACACCAGAGACAAACCATCAGTATCGGCCATTAGGTTAACATTCAAATCTGGACATACCGTTTGTATGCGAAAAAGGTTATGGACATGACGCCTAGAAGAAAAACCTGAATCATCGGATGAAGAATGACTACACATAACCCTTGGTCTTTTCTGACTTTTGATAATATTTGTCTGGGCCATATTATTAGACATTGACCCATTAATGCGTGGCCCAACAGGGTTGTCAAAAGTTTGGCCCAAAGATGGAGACTCAACATTCAGACCATGAACCACCAAATTTGAAAGATCCCTACCCGAAATTTGTGTAGAAAGTAATGGCTTGTCATCAATGCCATGCACATTAGCAAAATTAACGTCCGAATTTTGAACTTCGCAGTCCGGCACTTCACTCTCCTCCGACAACCCCCACGACTTTTCGCTTCCCATGAACAGTATCGTCCCTTATTTCGCCTTCCTCCATTTCATCTTCTTATTCTTCCGAGTATGTCGAATCAAATTACGGGACTCATGGAGAATTCTCCTCCACCACCCAAACTTTATAGCCTTTTTCCTTCCAAAACACAACAATCTCTTCGTTAATTATGGAGCTTTGCTTGGTAAGAAAATATGTATAACCAGCTAAGTTATCCACATCAAGCTCGGAAAAATCAGAAGGCCAAACCATATCTCCGAATAGCTTCCCTACTTTGTCGTAAATGGCACTTTCACGTAGACAAATCAGAAATCCTTCCACCTTCACCAATGCTACTCTATTAAACTGTAAGTCCTACCTGACCACGATTGAGCGCACATAAGACTTTGCGATGATATATTTTCCTTCGCAACGAGAAAATCATCCATCTCAGATCTATCCCGAAAGGTAATGCGGTCAGAAAGACCCTCGAGATAAGATAACACCGCTTCCGAGTAACTTGCTGAGTGCAACATCTTCTTCACGCCATATAATTCCCAATATGACTAAAAACACCCACCACCATCGACCAATGCAGTGCCTCGAATATAAGGCGCCCACCTCGTTCAGAGGAAGAACTTTCCTAGAACCCGTTATCGTCTATATTTTATGTTGCAAGGCATCTGTAACACCCCAACCGATGTCGGAAACATCGAGGTGTCACGTAATGACGATTGTTTAAAAGCTCATAGTACTAAAGTGTAAATATTATTAAATTCATGATTAAGAGTCAAACATCAAAGTCAACCCATTACATCAAGTACCAAACAAAATGATACATAAAGCTTGTTTATTAAGTCTAAGTCCAAGCCTAAGAGACAATCATCAAGCGTTCCCTGAAACATGTACAAAAATAAAATGTCAACAATAATGCTGGTGAGGACATTTAGTTTGTGTACGTATAATATAGGTGTAAAAATATTTTACAATTCAAGTGTCATGATTCATTCAAGGTAATATGGTAAATACGTAAGCACACAATGCGAATCAAAATCTAACCTCTTTGATGAAAAACACTAAGAATAACCTAGGACTTCCCACACGCATAGGTACTTCCCTTCCCACATGCATAGGTAGTTTCCACTAGGCGGGACCTAGGACTTCCCTCTCGCATTGGTACTTTCCTTGCCACATGCTTAGGTACTTTCCACTAGGCTCCCAAAGGTATATGAACATGTTTACGTTTATGAATATGTAATGATCACAAGTATACTACGTATATGTCTAAGCATAAAGCACATGAATTCAAAGCATAACAAGTATATGAATTGTATGTAAAAACGTCTATGACTATGTGCAAGTGTAAATTTCATAGGTGTACATGTTTCACCCCAAAAGTGTAAGAAAAACAAAACGGGGATAATTATACTCACAGTTTTGGCTAAGCGATAAATCCAATAAAGTTCGTCACAAAATAAAATTGGAACTTCCGAAGACTCAACCTATACGTATAAGAATACTAATAAGAGGTATGTCTTAAGAGTCTAAGGTATCTAGGATTCTTAGGCATTAGGGTTTGCTAGACATATGTGGGGAAGATTAAGTTTTACGATTATTCGAAAATAAAAAATTCGTATTCGAAAAGTATAATATGATTTAAGTTTAAATACATGACTATGAAAATAATTATCAGAATTTGAATATTTTGAATAAAAGTATTCTAATTAATTGATTTAAAGATTTTAGTTAATCGACATAACTAATTACAATAATTGTAATTAATTACCTAAATATATACAAATAAGTCAAACATTAACACTTATGTTTTCTACACATAAGAATATTTCTTTCTTATAAATAAAATATTTATAAAATATATTTTATAATTTATATGTAATTAAATGATTTATTATGTCTAATTAAACATAAATAAGACTAAAAATACAAGTTATGATCAAAAATAATATCGAGTCTTGTGTGGTTGTGTCAAACATCAAACTTTTACGAACAGTCAAAGTCAAGTTTTGGATAACTTGGGGTTATTATACAAACATATCATCGGTAAAACATTGACATGCTATTTATGGTAGGTTTCTAGTAGTCGGATCACCATAAACAAGTCTGGTTTATTATTTACGTGAAGAACGCAACCTAAGGTGAGTTTCACAGCCCCACTGTTTACTGTTTTCATTTTTGGGGGAGAAACATGCGGTACGAACACAAACTTTTCAGACCACGGTATTCATTATATCACATAGGTACTAACCGACATTTCATCATTAAGTCATTTCTAACTTTTGAACCATGAATATGTGGATACATAGCGGGGAAGCTGTGAATAGATCTATTGGGCTTGGCGAGCCCACTTGGGCCGACTGGAGGTCAGACGGGTGCATATTTGTCCTATCTAACTTACGTCACCGGGTGTTGACTGGTGGAGGGTATTAAAGACAACTTATAACGTTTAACAATGGTTAGTATCATGTAACGATGTCTAGCTAGCATCAGGTATATGTAAGGATTGTTGGGTCTGTTTTACGAACTTTACTTACTTTTGCAAACTTAAAACTCTGTGAACTCACCAACACTTTATGTTTTGACTAAAATAACATGTTTTCTCAGGTCGTTAAGGTAGCAACATGGTTTAAGCGTACGCAAGTCGCATTGTGTCTCATCCGATCTGTGCATTGTGTCAAACATATTTCATACATTCGAACTATTGATGTTTTTGGGTTGTAACTTTTATAACTGCTTCCGTTGTGATTGGTTTGGTTTGGTGAAACATTTAAACTGTTAGAATTTTATTACGTTATTTTCATATCATATAGTTGTCGTTTATTGTGACCGTTGACTAAGATCCTGGTATGTCACATGAATATGTGGATACATAGCGGGGAAATGTGAATAGATCTATTGGGTCTGGCAAGCCCCACTCAGGTCGACTGGAGGTCAGACGGGTGCATATTTGTCCTATCTAACTTACGTCACCGGGTGTTGACTGGTGGCGGGTATTAAAGGTAACTTATAACGTTTAACAATGGTTAGTATCATGTAACGATGTCTAGCTAGCATCAGGTATATATGTAAGGATTGTTGGGTCTGGTTTACGAACTTTACTTACTTTTGCAAACTTATAACTATGTGAACTCACCAGCACTTTATGTGTTGACTAACATAGCATGTTTTCTCAGGTCGCTAAGGTAGCAACATGGGTTAGCCACACGCGGGTCGCACTGTGTCTCATCCGATCTGTGCATTGTGTCAAACATATTTCATACATTCGAACTACTGATGTTTTTGTGTTGTAACTTTTACAACTGCTTCCGTTGTGATTGGTTTGGTTTGGTGAAACATTTAAACTGTTTGAATTTTATTACATTATTTTCATATCATATAGTTGTCGTTTATTGTGACTGTTACAAAACTAGAACTGATATTAACACAATTAAACACACGTTAAAGCTCGGTTAAATGGTTGGAAATCGTTTGGATATTGAAGAGAAATGTAAGGAATTCGATTTCGGTGGTTAACGCGCATTAAAAACAAGGGAAACGGCTTGCTGGAGTTCTTCGGATTCCGGCCGAACTCGCCGGAACAACAGTTAAAGAGGCGGGTTTGGGTTAGTTCAAAAACAACTTTCACATTATTGAAATTTCAGTCCCTCTAGTTAGTTTGTTTAGTTTATATCATGATTTGGTTTGATTTTCTTGAGTAAAACTTAACCAAAGTTAACTAAGTTAACTTAAAATGTTTTTAATCTTTTAAAAATTTAACTTTTATAAACTTTATACATAATAAACTTATGTTTTTTTTTTATAAATTCTTGACTTAAAACTCGATATTATTCTAACTTTTGATGACCTTTAACACGTTTAATTTAACCAAAACTAAAAGACTTTAAAATGGAAAAAGTTTTAAAACGTCGAAACATAATACGCTTAAATCACAATTTTTTAAAACATCCAAACATTACGATTAATAACGAAACACAATCCGCACAAAGATGTAACGATCAACGCAACTTCAAGCTTTTAATTTGAAATGATCAAAGTACGGGGACTAAAAATGTAAATACAATAATGTTTAGAAAACTTGCAAATGTTACAACATCCGCGAAATTCACCCCTGGAGTAGACACACTGATCGGTATCCCATCCTTAGAAACGCTATTCTCCTTCAGAACCCAAGCTTTGTTACCCCAATAAGCATGATCATAATTTATCTTCCTATGAAACTTGTCAAACATAGCTAATGAAACTGGGATCTTCCACTCTGTGACAACAATCCCATTTAGACTAGCCAGTAACTTCGTAGGATTCCTCACCTTCTTGCAACGAACAAAACCAAAAACCCAACCATTCACCCCTCTCCGTCTCCGAACCCAAGCATCCATAACCTCCATAAAAGGCTAAAAAGCCTCCCGTATGTGAAACCCTATCATCCTGTTCGATATGTTTGTGATAAAGAAGGTCTTTCTCATTGTCGGATCATCATCGTCTATATCCTTTCTTGTTGTCACCTCTCCTATTATGGTTTCTCAGATTTTCACTCTTATCCGTAATCTAAACTTCACATATTCTGAACATTTATGTACATCAAGAAAAAAATAGTAAAGGAATGTTAATCAACTAATATCTTTTATATCATATATGGGTAATGTTATTTTATTTTTATCTTTTATACTTCCCTTCAATTTTTCAAATACAAAAATTAAACGTTTTTTTTTTTTTTACATTTGCATCCACTTCAAAACTTATTACTGAAAAACCTCAAACCCACGACCATTATCGTTGCAAAAGAAACTCAAAATTGGAACCAAGAGTTCAAACACAGGAGAGTTAGAATTCATATGATAAGAATATTAAAACTAATTTCAACGATATGGTGTTGGATAGAGAGAAAAAGAAACCCATATATCTTGAATAGAGAAAGAATGGGAGATGGAGGTGGATAATGAGGGATGGGATTGAGAAACCCTAATCAGATTCAGATGTATTTGTGTTTTTTAGTGGCTTAAAAGAGGTGTACATGATGCATTAGATTTTTTGTAATTGAATCCTTTTAAAACATGTTTTCAAGTCTTGTACCTCTTAAAAACGTGTCAAATAGCAATCTTGTTCATCCTATATGCATATTATATATAGCATACATTATGATTTATAGTTTACGAGTACATTATTGAGTTTATAACAAGTAAAAATCAAGTAAAACAAGTGTTTAACCAAGAAATCTTAAGAAAACCTATTTACGCCCCCTAGTTTTCTCCAATATTGATATCCCGCTCGCCTCAGCTATAGTTTTGATACAGCTTAGCTCGTTAAAAACTCGTGTTAAGGAGAATGCAAACCCGTAAGCGAGTGTGTATATTAAAGGAAGCAATGTTTTGGATTTAGTAGTTTCTGTCTAGATTTGAGGAAATTCTCTTGATTTGTCTGTTGGGTAGAAAGTCGATGTTAGTTGTTATAAAATGATTCTTGTGTAGGCTAAGTATGAGAATATGCCTTCTTGATTTTTGTAACTCTCATTTATGTAAAGCTATCAATATATTTTTTGTCTTCTTTTTAATAAGAAAATTGCAAAGATCCATAAAAGTAGTTGTCCTTTCTTGAAATGATATGCATACGATCATGAACTTTTTGACCATATTAAAAAAAAAGGAGTGGTGCACTAAAAAGTTTTTTTTATAAAGGATTTATTGGTTGATGGTTTGTATGATCATATCATACTCGTTTGAAAGATAAAAAATGCTTGTTAATATGATGTAATTTAAAAAAAAAACCTGATTTATAAAAATATTATTAATGTTTAAAGATAGTGAGGGAGAATGTGTATATATATATATATATATATATATATATATAGGGTAAAGTTCTATAGAAAACCCTAAATATTAAAGGAAACTCTAGAAAAACCTACTTCCCGAGTTTTTTTTTTTTTTTTTTTTTGAAAAAATTAGGGCATTTAATATACATGTTTTTAAGTGTTTTGAGCAAAAAAAAAATCAAAAAAAACGCTGAACGTTTTTTTTAATAAATAATTTTTCATCATAACATATGTTACCAATGCAAAAATAAGCTAACACATAAGATGATGCACAACTTATATTATTTAAAAAAAAACGTTCGGTGCTTTTTTGATTTTTTTTTTGCTCAATAAACTTAAAAACATGTATATTACATGCCCTAATTTTTTCAAAAAAAAAAGTTCGTGAAGTAGGGTTTTCTAGGGGTTTACTCAAAAAACGAGGGTTTTCTAACGATACTTCCCCTATATATATAGGGTAAGGATAATGTGGAAACCCATCCTTATACGGTAAACTCTGGAAAACTCTGACTTCCCAATTTTTTTTTTTTTTTTTGAAAAAAATAAGGCATGTAATATACATGATTTTAAGCATTTTGAGCCAAAAAAATCAAAAAAGCGTCAAGTACGTTTAAAAAAAATAAAATTTCGACTAACACATGTTAAGCGAAACTAACACGTGTTAACCATTTGTTACCCGAAGACGGTTTTTTATTTTTTTTAAAAAAAATTGGCTCGGCACTTTTTTTATTTTTTTGGCCCAAAATGCTTAAAATCATGTATATTACATACCCTAAAAATTTCATATAAAAAAAAGTCGGGAAGTTAGGGTGTGCAATTTTAGGGTAAACTCTGGAAAGTCTAACTTCCCGGCTTTTTTTTATATGAAAATTTTAGGGTGTGCAATATACATGATTTTAAGCATTTTAGGCCAAAAAATTAAAAAAGCGCCGAGCCGATTTTTTTTAAAAAATAAAAAACTATCTTCGGGTAACAAATGGTTAACACGTGTTAGTTTCGCTTAACATGTGTTACTCGAAAGTTTATTTTTATTTTTTTAAAAAAGGTACTCGGCGCTTTTTTGATTTTTTTGACTCAAAATGCTTAAAATCATGTATATTACATGCCCTATTTTTTTCAAAAAAAAAAAAATTGGGAAGTCAGAGTTTCCAGAGTCTACCGTCTAAGAGTGGGTTTCCACATTATCCATACCCTATATATATATATATATATATATATAGGGTCAAGATCGTGTACAAAGTGTGTTTTTTTGTGAGAAGTATTAAAAAATGATACTTAGGCATCATTTTTTGAACTTAGTCGTGATGTTTTGGATTGTTTTTCCTATAAAAACACCATACATAACAATTAAAAACCGAAAACAACGTATTTTAGGCTTAAAACTTAAAACACCATTCTAAGAACATTAGCAGTGTGTTTTAAGCGTTAAGTAGTGTGTTTTAGCTGTTTTTTAAATTTAATGACTATAATACATTGTATTGTGTTTTAGATTGTTGTGTTTGGTGTTTTTCAAGTTAAAACAACCTAAAACATCATTCCTAAATCCAAAACATGATGTCTACATGTCAATTCTTAGTCCTTCTCACACTTCTCACGAAAAATGTACTTTGTACAGGATCCTAAACCTATATATATATATATGTATATATATAAGCAAACGTTTAAATACAAGACATCTTATCTTGCAAAGTTTAGGAGATGTTATGAGCATTTGATCAAGCAAATACAATGATCCTCCAAATCTACAAATCACATAGATAAAACAAGTGAGAAGGGAAAAGTAAGAACATTCATTATTGTTGATATTTCACCATTAAAGGATAGGGTACCATATCCTGACGCGATTAAGGATAACCATATCTCGTAAAACAGCTCAAGTCAAGTAGTCTGCGCAGCATCCCTCGGAGAATCATGCACAGACAACTCTCAATGCAGATATACAGCATTGGTTAAAAGTACATGCGCATCAGCCCTCAAAGCAGAAGATGTCAGCAACAACACACTCAATGCGCATGGCCATCACGCGCAGACAAACAGGCAACATCGTATGCAAGTATGAGGATGTACTTAAGATCCTGTCAGACCTGGGCGCATGCTCAGCCAACAAAATAATGACGCGTGGCAGGTTAGTCCAACAACTCTGTCCCAAGCACAACGACGTGTCAGCTTACATGCTGCAGCCATGCTGTACAGTACCGTCAGAGGTACTGTACACTGCACGTCGCCCTGCAAAGGACCAGATGTCACATCAAACGCCCCCAACAAGGTCAACCATGCTGCTATCAGAAAAGAAGTCACCTGTAATCAGCCTTGTTGCACCATGTGACGCCTTGGCAGGGCAGTATTCTCTTTCTCACTCATCGACATTAATTATCATTCATCCTTATCCTAATTATAAGGGCCGAAGGGAGGCAAGCCCTTAACTTGGGCGCAAGCCCATCGTCGTTATGACTTTTTTCATATAACAATATATATATTTTTTAAATTATGTCATATCAACGAGCATTTTATTATCGTTAACTTGAGTAGTTTATTACTATAGTTTTCGTGCTTAATTTTTATAGCAAACTGCATGATTATGTGTCTTTGTATAAAGTTACATAATTTTTTTTGTCTAACGTTAAGGGATCATGTACTAGTACGTAATTACGTAATATAAATTTTATTCTTGAAACAAATATAACATTACGTGCTTTTATAATGCTATGTGATTACTTAATATGCATTTTATTTATAAAACAAGTGTAAGGTTATCTGATTATGTGATATTAAAATACCCGTTACGTGATTTTCATTCTAATATTATATGAAACCCTACGCCATAAGTGATTACCTAATTACGTATAATCAAAAAGATTTATCGTCTGTGAAATTATTATGTAATTAAAATATATATTATATGAACTTAAGTCGTATGAAACATGTTATAATCATTATTTTGATGATATAACTAGAGGTCGTCATTTTACAACTACTCTTCATCACAAGTTGCCTAATTTTTTTTTCTTTTATTATTATTATTACAACCTTCATTTTCATTCCCTAAATCAAACCCATCTATAATTGAGACCGAAAATCCCCACCTCTAATATCAAAGAATGACCAAACCCTAATAACATACTAGACTTTTGTCTTTTATCTTTTTTTAGCACATAGTTTTATATATGTGGTCACAATTAAATAACCATACATGCAGCTAAACACAAACACAAGTGAAGTCTTTGTTTCAAGATTCTAATGATATAAAACTGTTCCCTGAACAAATTGTTATTCAGTCATTTTTTTCACATAGTTCTATAGACTAAATTACTATACAAAGAGAACTTTTAGAATATACAAGAACACCCACTATAACTCACTCATGCTTAAGCTATTGCTATTATTAGGGTTTAAAGAGGATGAGATATAAGCAAGCCTTACGAAATCAACTGCTTCCAGTGAGATCCCAACCCCGAAGCCATATTCAGACTACAAAGTCACAAAAACATACATAAACACAACTACTATAAAAAAACAATATAAAACATAGTGCACTAAAGATACATTATTAGTAAACTACCAAACAAGTAATTGGTAAAACGTATAATATGGACAAGTAACACATCAAAAAGCAATAACATGCAAATGGCACCAAAACAAACCGACAAGCTAATCTCATTAGAAAAAACCGACACCCTAAATTCCTAAAGAACGAGTTTAATGCTAAACCATAGTATATATCATCTTAAAAGTCGTTAACCTTAATCCCACATATCCACAAACTCCTATCTTGGATCATGTGCTCGAAGAGGTGCAGTTCTAGCAAATCATGCATAATCCGCTCCTCCGAATTTTTAGAATATACAAGTAACATAATTCATAAAAAAAAAACTTATCTAGCATTTTTATATACATTTTTCTAAGAAATATCAAACTTTTATAAATATGATATATACATACATATATAGGGTATATAGCCCCGCTTACGGCTGTGCGCATATAATGTATATATGTGTGGCCCTCGGGGGACAAAAGTAAAGTTGCACTAATTTTAACGTTACTTTACTAATTTCGTGAAAATAACGTTAAAAATGACGGACGGTTAATCATGCATCAGGTGGTGACATTGATAGCCAAAAGACAAGGGGGTGCATGCACCAGTCGGGTTTGTCCCGATTGCTAAGTGTTATGTACCTTATTGTCTAAGGCTTGATACAAAACCACTATTGAGCCGGGGGTCTCACTGGAAGCACCCTCTCTATTCCCACGGGATAGAGGTAAGACTGTCTACATCTTACCCTCCTCAGACCCTACCTTAGCTTTTGTTATTGGTGGGATTAACTGAGTATGATAATGATGATGATCATACATATATAGGGTATGGATCCTAAGAGAATCAACCCCATTATTTGAGAACTGAGAGAACCATTCTGGACCACACATTTCATATAAAGGCAAATGAAACATCACACAATTTTTTTTTATATATATATAGAACTCTCTCGTTTATTCATCCGATTCATGTTTACATTATCTTTCCCATCCATTTTATTGATTTTTTTTTGTTTAAATAATGACTTATAATCAATATTAAATTGGATTGTATTAAAAATTCTGATTTAAAAACGTTAAAAAAATGTTTGCCTGTGCCAGGATTCGAACCCGAGTCCCTGGCGGGCTAAACCTTAACCACACCACACAAACCACTACACCATTTGGTGTTTTGTGATGTTAATTAAAACCAATTAAACTTAAACCCTTTCAAGGTCCCTTAGTCAAACCTGAAAAGTCAAACGTAGTCTCCTAGTCAAGTCAAGTCAAAGTGTTAGTAAATATGGTCTTTTAGTCAAGTCAAAGTTGTTCCTAAATTCTAGCCTAGTCAAAGTAGTCCCTAATTACAACTCCAATTTCTACACTATAAATACTATAGCCTACCATTCAACTCTTTATACCATTCAATAAAAAAAAAACATTATTATCCCATCTCCCATATACTAAAGTTTTCATCCATCATTATCTCCTCTAGCTAGTTCCGAGTTTTCCAAGGCATTATTACTAAGTGTTTGCACGCTCAATAAAACGCACGAACTCATTATGCACCTAAGGTGAGTTTTACATAGCCCCTTTTCTATTTCACTATTTTGGGGTGAAACATGTTACAACATTCTATCTACAATTCAATCATAAAGTGTCTATGTGTTATTCTATGTTGCATTATGTCTTAAACATGACTAGGGTAAGCACAATATTCTAGCATAATCATTAACATTGATCAGCCGACGGTATACAATGATAGATCTATTGGACTGGCAATCCCACCCGGATACGTGTACCTCCTATATAGGTAGCGTGGGTGATTGTTATCGAATTTATAACATAATCGAGTGAACCATGAGCGTATGTGATGGACCACAGTATTCTAGTCACAAGGTTTGATTATGCACTCGATTTACCCGATAGTATGTTTTCACATATGGACTAGACTTGCCATGACACTTGAATTGTACAAGTTTTATTCAATTATCAAAACCTATGTAATTCTCACCAACTTTTGTTGACCCAAAATATTTTCAAACTTAACATGTTTCAGGTTATAGCTTACTCGAAGATTAGAGTTAATGCTTGAAGATGCGTAGCTAGTATTTTTTTATCTTGATGTACAAATTCTTAGAACAATTGTATGTAATTTATTTAAATCATATATTGAAACTTATTAATTACCATGAGTTACTGAACAATCATCAATACGTGACATCCCGATGTTTCCGCCATCGGTTGGGGTGTTACAGCATATATATATATATATATATATATATATTATATATATATATATATATATATATATATATAGGGGAAGGTTATCTTGAGAACGCTAAATATCGCGAGAACCGTGAGAACAAGTGAGAAAACTAATCAAAATCATTTTTTTTCAATACAAACCTAATTGTAATTAAAATATAACATTAATAAATGAATTTTCTTTCCAAATAATTCATCTTTTCTTGCAAAAACACTTTCAAATTAACTTTTTACACATGTGTAAATGAAACAGTTTACACATGTATAAAAAGTAAATTTACACATGTGTAAAAACAAATTATTTTTGTATACGTTTGAATTTTTACGCGTAAATTGTGTTTTTGAGATTGTATTTTAGTAATAAAGACAAGTGTAAAAAGAAATTTTGAATTTGAATGGTTTTAGATGCCGTTCTCACGGTTCGCACGAAATATAGGTGTTCTCAAATTAACTTTCCCCTATATATATATATATATATATATATATATATATATATTTGGCCAAAAGTTCTCATTTGAACCAAATCTTATATATATATAGTGGAAGTATAGGGAGAAAATCCTCTGAAACGGAAAAACCCTAGAAAACTCCTATTTCCCGAGCTTTTTCTTTTTCTTTTTTTTTATTGAAAATTTTTACATATGTAATATACATGTTTTTAAGAGTTTTGAGCCAAAAAAAATGAAAAAAGCGCCGAGACAAGTCTCATTATGTGTTTTGGAGAGCCCAACTAACACATGTTATTTTTTTTGTAGGTGAAGAGATGTTTTGTGTAGGGCTGCAAACGAACTGAATTTCAGCGAACAGTTCATGAACCGTTCGGCGGGAAGTTCGTTTGTGTTCGTTCGTTTAGTAAATGAACGAACACGAACAAAAAATTATGTTCGTTTAGTTAACCGAACGAACATGAACAGAGGTCACGTTCGTTCGTTTATGTTCGATAGTTTATTAAGGTTTTTTATTCTTATACTTTTTTATGCTCTTTTATTTTTATTTATTTTACCCTATAAATAATATATATATGAGGTAAATATATAACTCATTACATATTTCCACGTTCCAGCGTTGATGCCCTCCACCTCCAACGCCCTCTGCCATCCAACTCCAACGCCCTTCTCTAGTACTAAGTATGTTTGGACAATTAGGTTATATTTTGGGTAGAGCTAGTTAATGTCTTAATGTATTAGAATTCGATGTTATTCAAAAGTTAATATATGTCCATTTGTGTTTTTTTCTGATCATGAACACTTCTTTGTGTTCATTTGCGTTCATGAACACTTATTTATGTTCATTAATGTAAATTTGTGTTCGTGTGCGTTCATGAACAAATTTAACAGACGAACACGAACATAAATGTTTTCTTAACAAACGAACACGGACAGAAAATCTCGTTCGGTAAGTGTTCATGAACTGTTCGTGAACACATAATTTTCTTAACAAATGAACACGAACAAGGCCTTGTCGTGTTCGTTCGGTTCGTTTGCAGCCCTAGTTTTGTGTTAAAGAGGAAGATGAGTATCAAGAACGAAGCGTAGCTAGATCTTTTTTATGTTGTTATGATAGTTTTTTATCATTCACAAATAATTATGTTTGTATGAAAAGTTTTTTGATACCTTTTTAGTATTAATTGTAATGATCGCTTTTATCATTTCTTAAATAAATATACATTTTATGTGCTCTTTTATTTTGTTCATTTTAGTATATGCCTGTTAACACATGTTAGCGATGTTTCACACGAGGTCAGAATTATTTTATCACAACACTAACGTGCGTTAATATTCATGCTGCAAAAAGTGTCATAAAGTAGGAGAGAGATGACTTGACAAGTGTCAAATCAACCTTTTTAAACCTAGGATTCAGAAAATTAAATTATAGAAAATTAATTTAAAATTACCATATTAACCTTAATCCTATTTTTTATTATGGTGACCCACTTGCTTTTTGATTATTTTATACAAATAATCATGAACCGTGGTCACTAGAGGGTTTCTAAGGTTTTTCCATTAGATAGGGTTTTCATATTATCCACTCCTATATATATATATATAGAGGATGGTTAAAATAAAAACTCCCTTTAGTTAAGAAATCCAGAAGAAACTAATTTTAAACAACTTTTTAGTTAGAAAAATTGCATCATATATCTATCTATATATATAAAGGAAAACGTATATGCTGACGTGGCATGCAATGGAGACCTCAACCTCCCCTTGATAGTGCCACGTGACATCATAATTGAATAATTTTAGTGTTTTTGAATTATTTCCTTTTTAGTTAAATTGAGTTATTTTAGGAAAAAAGAATTTAAAAATAAATTTAAAATTTTATCTTTCATATTTCCTCCCATAATTTTTAAACGTTTATATCTTTTATATACGTGATTTTTTAAAGAAAAAAATTACACCAAATTAACGAGTGTTTTATTATCTTTCTAACGAGTACCATAGTGCTATATAAAAAACGGAGAAAAAATCGACTATTTTTTGTGGGGTTTCGTTCATACATAAAAAAACACACAAAGTGTTCATGTTATTTATTAATCATGTTTTTTTTAAACCAGGTTCTTATCTACGTTGTTGAAAATCAGCCCAATCGCCATGTTAACATTGGAATTTACTAGGTATACTTCATCAAGAGAAGCTAGAAGAAAGAATCGCGCAACACTGCAACACATGGTGTCAGCTTATAGCAAGGTTATTTTTTTATTTATTTAATTACAAGAGTAATAATTATTAGTATTAGTATTATTAGAATGGTTATATTTTTCAATCCCGGGACGCTCCAGGAAGAATTGATAGTTGCTGAAGTGGCGTTCAATTGTGGCATCAACCATCTCTTGATTATGTCACATGGCATAATGAGATGCAATGGTTACAACTTCCAACTTAAGTGTTTGTTTAGTTGATTAGGTTAGGAATTATAAGAGCCATTAGAATGTGAGAAATTAGAGAGATGTGATGAGTTTTTTAATAGTTGCAGCTTACATAAGTGATTGTTTAGATGATTACTGATTAGGTTTTAGATTAGAGAATATGAGTTATTACTGATTAGAATACTATGAACATGCAATGATTGAGAGATTTTGTGGTTAGTTAACTTGAGCCATTTGCAATAGGTTATCACGTAAAATTAGATTTTTCAACCCCGGGACCCTCCCGGGGTAATCATCTAGTGTAACATATATACATCTTTTGAGTAAAGATCCGGTACAAATAGCTTTTTTGGTAAGAACTGTGAGAATCAAAGGAGGGTATTTTTTTTTTATTTTTTTTTTCAAAAATTTTTTTTCCCATATTGTTAAACATGTATTATAGTATTGAAAACTAAAAAAAAAAAAAAAAAAAAAATTTGGTCTAGAGTAATTACGTGTAGAGTAATTACATAATTACTCTAGTGTAAACTAATGTATTTACCTTAATGACGTAATTACACTAAAAAAAAAATTTTTTTAAAATTTTTTTTTGTATTATTCATCTAGAAAGAATGTTTAAGCACATGGGAAAAAAAAATTCTAAAAAAAAAAATAATTTTTTTTACCCCCTTTGATTCTCACAGTTCTTACAAAAAAACTATATGTATTTGATCTTTACTCTACATCTTTTTAATTAAAAATTTTGAGAAAAAAAAAAAGAAAGTAAAGCGCCAATGGGAAAAAAAAAAATTAAAGGACCTCTCAATATATACACATAGATTTCAATATTATATTTTTTATAAGTTAAAATTTTAATTTTTTAAGAGATTAAATAATAAGTTTATTAAGTTTCTTCTTTAAAAAATGAAAGAACCCTTCACAAACTTCGTAAGCTCGGACGTCCACACGAATTTACTCTCATCCTTCGTAAGCTTCTGTGTTCCTTCGCTTCCATTGTGGCGTTCATGATCATCCTTCACCCGGCATTGCGTAAATAAGTGAGGAAATTGTTGTAACTAACCTGCGAATAGCATAGGAACGCATTAGTAAGAAAAATAATATTAAAAAAAATATATATTAAATAATTAAACGATGCATTTTTCTAACATCTGGTATCCAACCAAATAGGATGGTGTGTTTGGTGTCGGCTGTTGTACTTTTGTAAGCATGATTAAGCAGGAGAGCTGAGCATTCTAATCATGTGATTCATGAGATGAAAAGTAGAAAGAACGAAATTTATTATGTTTAAGCATTTTGTGGGGTCTTCAATTATTTGATACTCACTTTTTCCCTAGAACAACACATGTAATCCCTAAACTACTCTTTAAAATCGCAAGGAATATATTTACACTTTTAGAAAAATAAAAAACACAATAATGTTATCAAAAAGTATTAGGAGTCATCTACGAAAAACAACTGTATATTATTAAAGGTGTAAAACAAGTTGTTATTATAAAATAAAAACGTTAAAGAACGGTTTTTTTAAACCTAGCTTTTATACAAAATGCTAGGTTTTAAACTCGTGTATTCTACGGGTTAAATAAAGAAAATATATCGAATCAGTAAAAAATGTCAAATGTCATATAAAATGGCTTAATATCACCCATAATCAATAAAACGTTAGTTTCTTACTTTGAAATTTAAAGAAAAACATAGTAATTTTGAAATACATTTATGCAATAAGATGTCAATCATAGATGATCATCGCTAATTATCAAAAATATGTGTGTTAAAACTTCCAATTTATACGACTTGCATTATAAAAAAAATTGATATGGGAAGCTTCATGCCTTCATATAAATAATATGTCATTGCTATTAAATCTTAAATCTTAAACATTAGGTTGAGCACAAATTTTATTAATGTTTTTTTTTTCACTTTAATATCATATTTCTTTTATTTGTTTTTTTATGCAACAAATAGTAAAGTCTTGAACTTTGTTTTTTTTTTAAACGGCCACATAATTTTTATGCTATTAGGTTTAACAACTTTAATTTTTTGGTGTTTTTTTCTTTCGTTTGTTATACGTAGTGTTGATACTATAAGTCTGTAACGAATCAAATCCATACCAACCAAATTGAATTCCCATTGCATCGCCGCAGGGGATTCCGGTAGTTATTACTTTAAATTGTATATTTGTTATTGTTAATAACTAAAACAAATCAAATCCATTCCATTAGTTCATTCAACCCGTTAAATATAAACTTAATGAGCTATGTACATATCTTTTACAGTAATGAAATGGAAAAATAACTTTATAATTAGTGAGCTTAATTTACCACCTTAAATTAAAATAGTGTATAATATTATATAAAAAATAATTTAAATGTATTTATTTATTTAAGATGTCAATTAGCCATTTAATTACATGCTTGCAGTATAATAATTATAAATCTTAAAAGTATGATGTTAATCTTTTTGGCCTATGGGAATCGAACCGGACTCCCCACCGGTCCATTGGTTCGACTGGTTCAATCGGTCCAATCAACCGGCCAAAAAAAATATACAGTACTGATTAAGGAACTTAAAAGTATGTATATGTGATATATACACATACCTACGTGATAAGTTATTGTATATTGAACAATCGGGGTTAGTTAAACTCTATGGCAAGGCAAATAGGCAATGTACCCATAATCAAATAACAAATTTAAATAAAATACCATTAGTTGGTAGTTTAAAGACTTATATTTATATACAAATAATTGTTTTGATTGCTTTGATATCATTCGTCTATTGTTGTAACATGTAGTACCGAACTACCGTCCATTAGCTCTAGGTTTATAACACGACAAATTATATAATACTGATTAAAGAACTTAAAAGTATCAAAAAATGGTGTTTTTCTTTCTCTTGTGATGGCTTCACTTTTAGGTATAATTCAGACATTTAGTGTCATTAGAGATTTATTTATTTCAGGATGTTATTGTTTATTATTTAGAGTTTAGTATTATAATCTCTTTGACAATTTGGAATATGTAAACTGATTTTTGGTGATGAAATGAAGAGGGGTTTTTTTTATTCAAATTACATTCTTATTTTTTTTTTAAATAAATATGTTTCGACTTTTCATTAATTTCAAGATAATTGGTAAAAATCCAATTACAAGTGTCATGCAGGTAAACGGGCCACAAGCTGCGTCACTAAGAGGCTGTTTGGTTGATTAAGTGTTGAATCATTAAGATGTCTGAATGGTTAAGAAGCTTTGAATGATTAAGTGCTGAATGATTCATCTATGCACAAAGTCTGAATGGTTCAGCTCTTAACCATTCCATTCAGAGGTTGAAACAAACAGTCTGAATGCTGAATCATTCAGAGTTGAATGGTTAAGAGCCTCATTAAGAGGCTACCAAACTGGCCCTAACTCTTTTTAGATTGCAAAGCCTACTCTATATAAATATTAATAAAAAAAACCAAGTAAAAAACAAAACCAAAAATGTGGATTGTCATGTTCAATTTGTTTTATTAGTGTAGTTTGTGGGAATCTTTAAAGTCACCATATATGCATGGCGAAGAAATTGACAAATAAGTTTCAAAATCTATCTTTGTTTTGGTTTATGTTCTAGACATTCTCTCTAAACATTTGTTCTCAACAAATAAATTCAATGAATTTGATCAAGATCACATTTTTTTGGATTAATTTTGTTTAGATTAAAAGCACTAATTTCCAATGGTTTAGTTAGGGTGTCATAATAATGAATAACTAGAATGACGATGTTCAATCTCATATAATATTATTAAGTCGATATTGATATTAGTCAGGAATTAGTTAATTTCACAATAATAATCATTATTTATTGTGCAAATTGGTAAGTTTAAGTAGTTGATGTTATGTTAGTTGATTAAAGATTAACATAAATAGTAGGTGACCAAAGTTCATGATCATTTCATAAAGGTTTGATTAGTTATATTATTAGAGCCTTTCAAAAAAAAAAAAAAAAAAAGTTAGAGAACTAACTAGGTTTCCATCTTGATGGGAAAGTAAAGTCCTAGTTAATTGCAAGTTGCAATAGTGTATCATTTCAATGTACTTTATAAAAGAGAGGGAGGTCAATATCACCCCTTTGTTCAAACTTTTTTTTTTTTATCATGTCCCATGTCCTGACATGATCAAATATCGTATGAATTGCAATTTTACTAATGGCAAGTGGTCTTTTTTTAGGTGCCCTGATGTTTGACTTCATGAACTTGTAGGAGTTCCATCTCAGAATGGTTGTGCTATTTGATGTCAGGATTTTTTTAAGCAGATATGAAAGTACTTCGATTTTGTCTTTTTAAGTGTAACATCTAAATTAAAAGAAAAAGAAAGCGGAGGGTCTTAATTCGCATGTAATGCAAGGTGAGGGCTAGAATTCAAACTTTAGAAAAAAGGAACAATAAAATATTAAACGTCTTCACCTTCACAGTGTTGAGTACCAGAGGGAAGGTGGAACAATCAATCAATAGATAGCATCAACATCGATAAGGATTTTAACGAGTCGTAAGTTTGGTTGACAATTTCAAGCAAGGTAGCCACAACCTTAAACATAATTATTTATTATGGTTTTTGCGTTGTAGAAACGAGTTGACCGAATAGGATCATAGAAGTTAAATGCATGTTTTAATAGAGGGATCATTTGTTAAGTGGGACTAACTTACTTGGTAGAGGCTCTTTTCTCTTAGTAAGAGATCTTGGGTTCAATCCCAAGCATGAGATTTATTATCTTTAAATACAGAAGTTTGAAGAAAGTAAAACACATCTATCTCATGGTTGCAATACATGATAACCAAAAAAAAATAAGTGGCCACTGCTAGTGTATTAGATGTTGATTTGCACATAATTTGAATAAAACACACGTGATATAAAACACTCTATTGAATAAACAAGTTAGTGTTACATAACAATCACTTAATATTTGCTTGTGGGTTAATTGTAGTGTGTTTTATATGAATCGAACCCATTATTATGGTAGGTGTTTCATATCAATCATATGTGTTAGATGCTGGTTAGCCATTTCAAACGAACAAAACACACTAGGAAAAAGGATCGAATTTTACCAGGTCAAATGATGATTTTTTTTAGTTTACGTTATAGTTGTTTGATTATTGTATAATGATGGAAATGAGATTAGAATTGTAATTTGATTGATATAGAATTCCTACAAAACTTTTCATTGATTAACTGTTATGATCATTTCCTAAAATTGTGTTTTATCAAATTACCTTAATACCCAGATCTAGTTTTGTACTTCATGTTGGTTCTTGTCGTTTCCTAGCAGCAACGTGCACAAGTGTTTGTGTTGCCTCTCCAATCTCCCCCTCTTGGAAAGACGTTCTTGGTTGCAAAAAAGAAAAAAAAAACCTAAAAAAGCAATACATGGACCCATCATTTTAAGACACGTGGCCTAATAAGATTGAGAAAATTTAAAGCATCTCCGGTGGGTGCAAACGGACGGTCAATTTGCACTGGACGGACCCAACTTTCAAACCATAACATTGGAGCAATTAGACTATATGGTGTGGGGAGCTTTTCCCCAACTTCCCCAATTGCCACGTCAGCGCCACCTTATTTTCCCCCTTCCCTCCCTCACACCAAGAAAATGGTTTCCCCTAATTCCCCCTTCCCCTTCCTTTCTCCTCCACCAGTCATACAACTCCTCCACCAATCACATAGCTCGGTGTAGTCGGGAGGATTTCCCCGTTTTCCCCGAATTTAACTCGGGGGGGGGGGGGGTGTTTTGCATCGGCACCGAATCCAGCTCATCTCCCCGAATGGTTCCACCGAGTGCACACCATATGGTCTTAGTCTGATGGGTGTTGGTTTGCTAGAGCGAACCAAGGTGGACGATGAGGGGTGGGCCCCTTGGTTGTACTTTTTATGATTAAATAAAAAAAGTTTTTTATGTGGAGGTATAAATTAAATAATAGAAAAAGTATGTGATGATGTGGATGATTGAAATGGTTTATAGTTGGAGGAAAAAAGTGGGTTTGAAAAGGTTGTGGTTTGGAATTATTTATAATGATGTGGCATAGTGACGTCATGGTTTGGAATTGTTTGTTGAGGTTACCATTGTGGATGCTCTTAGCTAAGGTTCCCTATTTTTTTTTTTTGTTATATATAATAACTAGGAGGAATGTCTGTGCATTACCGCGGATACATATGTTTTTTGGCGCACATTGTGCGGCGAGTTTCACATAATTTATTGTTAATACTAATATGCTAAGACAACTAATATATCAACTCACAAAGAGCAAGAGAGTAAGAATTAAAACAACAATATAAGAGATGGTAAACAACATTATGGGCAAATCTACCTCGACATAGCTATGTGGACATGCAGTGTAGGGTGTCACCTCTATCGAAACACATATCTCACGTACAATACATGTTTAAAACCCAATTTGAAGAGGAACTCGCATAATTACATAATACTGAATAAATGACACATGCAATCATATACATACTAAAGTGGAACTACATCTTGATAAAACGTTATGAAACGGATTCTAAAAAATAAGATCAATGTAGCCTCATCTGCAACAAAGTTAAATTGATAATATGATATACTATCGTTACAGGACTATAGGAGAGAGGCATGTTAAGGTGAAGAACAAACATGTTATCATCAAATGAAAAGATGGGATGAGTTTGATAGAATTTTTCATGTTTACACTTTTTTGGGTTGAAAATCATTTGTTTTATGTAAAGTATAAATTAATCTTTAAGGTGAGTGATATAATTTTTCATGTTTACACTTTTTTGGGTTAAAGTATAAATTAAAATTTAGCTTAAGTTACATTTTATTATTCTTAAAAATAAAATATTTAAAAAGTGTAGAGAGTGATGGATATGAAGGTTGTGTCATGATAATCAATCTTGTAAGGTATATGTACTGTTGTACTTAAATTCTAGAAGGTTATGCATATATATATTATGCGGTAGAATGTGTTGGCGTTTCATTAGTTGATATTCACCAGATGGACCTATGTTTAGTGGTGGTCTAACTCCACTTATTAGCTGTATCCATGAAATAATACAACCAATTGGAGATTTAACATTATTCAAAACAAAATGCTTCAGTCAACAATCTCTTTACCAGTCAAATTATACCTGAAATAAAGTCCAAATCAAATGTTAAAAAGCATATTAGGTAAAAAGAATTTCCATTCATGTCTTATGAAAAATACATTTATGGACTACAAAATCTTGCCAAACAAAACCACTAATTACAGAAACAATTATATAATCATCCTTACCAGAAAAACGTTTTTAATCCTTACAAAGACATAAGGCATTATTTTTTTAGTAGTTACATTCTCACAGAAAATAGAAGAAGCGATATATAAAAAAAATAAATTCATGGTATTTATCTTAATGATCTTATAAATGTTTGCCAGAAAGTATACTTAGGCTAGACGGAGTGGGGGGCGGGAAGGGCTTTCAAGGGCGGGAACACTGCCGCCGGTCCTGGCGTGGGGGCGGGGGGCAATTCACCGGCCACTCCGGATAGTCTTAGACTAAATAGTACATGTCAGGCGTGTTGGAAAATTAACATATCCAATCATATGATCAACATAGAGTTAATTACATATGTAATTCTTCGAAAGCCAATTTGCGGTTTAACTCAGTTACAACGCGACTGTGGCTCTACTTTTGTATGATTAAACGAGCGAACAAGGGTTAGTATCTCACTAATTTATTTATGTATGCATTCAGTTATTTGTTCATTTGTGCATTTCTCAATATATTTTTGCGGTGTTTATAAAATGCCTGCAGTTCAAAAAAAAAAAAAAAGCATTCTAAATATTTTTGGCTAATTGATGTTCATGAAACTAGAATTAAGGTTCTGATTACCTTCTAAGCAAACGAATATAGAAAGTTGTTTTTTTGTTCTAAACTAAACAAACAATGAAGCAAACACACACACAATGACACAAGTCAATAAAATTGTTCAGCTCAGCTATGACTATGAGGCCTAAACTTAGTTGGGCTTGGCTCAAGTAGCTAAGTTAGAAAAGGGTTTTTTAAGTGAACAATGGACTAATGGAGTATTTTTTTAAGTATTTGAAATTCACATGCAACATGTGGATTAGAAGTTAGAACTAAAGGTGCATATAAAAACCGGTTTGCCGAAACTAGTTAACCCGACCAACATGGTTCCCATTTCAAACCCGACCCGCCAAACCGATTCAGGCACAAAAGGTTGCCATAAACTATTTACGTTTATTAGGTAAAAATAGGATTACAAGTGATAGCCAATTGATATTGGGCCTTAATTTGAACATCACACACTATTGCCTGTCAGAATGGCTGGTAACAAATTAAAGTGGTTCGTGTCAAAACGGATAGCTTTAAAATAACCAGATTAACAGGTTTATGTTAAAAATAGACCGAACATATTATATATATGCTAAATGCAATTTTATCATATATATACACCATATATATATAGCTTTTTCTTGTACGTATATGTTACTCGTATCCTACTTTACACCAATAAATCTAAACTACTCTGATGTCAAGGTGGGAACCTGATGCCTCTTTTCTAAGGGGGTGTTTGGGATTGATTATTCAAAACAGATTATGCGTTTTGGAAAAGCAGGGGTGGAGCTGCTTATAGATTATTGCGTTTTGGTAGCCTAAAAAACTAATTATCTATGTTTTCAAAACGCAATCCAAACACTAAAAACTGATTATCTGCGTTTTCAAAACGCAATAATCTAAAAATCAGATTCAAAACGCAATCCCAAACACCCTCTAAGAAAAGCATATGCCTATAAAGTCAGTTAGCCTCATATTTGCTATATATAACTTTTCTAACTCATTTCATATTTTATTGTTTCGTTTACGCTAACCTATCAGATAAAATAAGTACTTTTATCGTTGACTTTACTTCCATATTGCTTTACTGATTTTTAGTGACAACCGTGGTCGATTGCTCAGCTACAGCAAGGTAGCAACTGTGACAACAGCAGGAAGGATAGCGATGGAAACAAGTACGACTTCACAGTGAAGAGGGTTGAGAAGTTGTGGTCATGGCCAGTAGCAAGCCATCGTCCATTGCCCTCTTTCCGTCATCATATGTTAAGACCCTACAATGACCCTTTTCATCTTGACAGCTTCTTTGGTTGCTCACTTAAAATCCTGACCCAATTACATGCAGAATTTATAAAGTTTACAGAAACCGACCATGTTTTATGCAATAGGTTAAAGTTGACAAGTCTGCATCCAACCATAAACTGACCATAATACAAAACACTTCCCACAAATCTTGAAAACCCTTTTGCCATAGTTATAAATACTAAACCTGAACAGATCCATAGAACACTACTTCTGCCGGACCCGTCATGTACACATGGTTGTCGACCTCCCTCCATTCTATCTCCAACGGCCCACCAGGTAAATCAACAGTACAGTTCTGTATAGCACAAGATATAAAAATAAATAGTAAGAAAAAAAGTCTTAAAAAATAAACAATTACAAGAACTATACATTCAGATAAAGCGTATACGAATTGAATTAAAATTATGTGAACATACTCTCTCAGAACGACCCTCAAGGATCGCAGCAACAACTACCGCACATGCGCCAGTCCCACAAGCTAAAGTCGCTCCTACATAGAAACAAAAAATGTGTCCATCAGTACATATTACATAAAAGAATAAATAAAAAAACTGTTTAAGAATCAGGGCAAAAATTGTTTATGCATTTAATGTAAAAAACTAACCAGCACCACGCTCCCAGACACGCATTTTTAGATGTGAACGAGAGAAGACTTGCACGAATTCTGGAAAAGTAAAACCAGAAATAACACAAGAAAGAGATACATGTTTAAAACAAGACAGCATGCTAATAATAGAATTTTAAAAGTATGTTTTGCATGTTCCAAGGTTAAAAACTAATCACAAATCTTAAAGAGCCTGACCTGTGTTTGTTCGAGCAGGGAATAGTGTGTGATGTTCAAATTTAGGACCAATATCAGCCAAATTTAATTCGTCAACCACCAAATTCTGTTTAGAAACCAATATAAGCGACCTGGGTTTGTATGTTAGAGAATAAACTTGCAACATATAAATCAATACCTGGTTTCCAGTACCGAAAGTGACACAATGAGGATTTCCCATACTTACACATGTCACGTTCCAGTTAACTCCATCTACGTCAATTTGTGCTTTCACGACAGATTCATTTTTATTTGGTGGTATTTTTGTGGGAATATCTGAGGCCTTCAGTACTGGCTCACCCATGTCAACTTTAACCTATAGTAACAACAATGTTTAATCCACAAAATTACAATTTACAAGCCATGTCGCAAAAAGCCAAAAAGATGTAACTATATAAAATCCAATTCTTTTGCCAAATAAAAATTTAATAAAAAGCAGCAAATAAGTTGTAATCATAACAAATGGTTCAAATAAATTACCTTCCCATCAGGTTGTATCTCAGGTATGATCAATCCAGCACCTGTATGAACAGTAAAACTGCATTCAAAGGAAAAGAAACATAAGATAATTACATAAAACCGCATCTAAAGAAACATCATCATCATCATCATCATCATACTCAATTAATCCCACCTATAGCAAAGCTAAGGTAGGGTCTGAGGAGGGTAAGATGTAGACAGCCTTACCTCTACCCCTAAGAATAGAGAGACTGCTTCCAGTGAGACCCCCGGCTCGATGTGGTTTGTTATCAAGCCTTGGACATAAGGCACAGAACACTTAGCAATTGGGACAAACCCGAACGGTGCATGTACCCTTTTGTCTTTTGGCTATCCACGCCACCACACGATGCATGATTAACCGTCCGTCGTTTTTAACGTTATTTTCACGAAATTAGTAAAATCACATTAAAACTAGTGCAACTTTACTTTTCCCCCAAGGGCCACACATATATACATTATATGCGCACACCGTAAGTGGGGCGTTATCTAAAGAAACATGAACATACATAATAATTTATTTACGAGCCAAGAAACATGTAACTTGCATTAAAAAGATTAAACGAGAGACCAAATATGCCACATGTAATGTAGGAAAAGTCAAAAACAAAACATGATATAGCTTAGAATTGGTATGAAACTAAAATATACCTTTGCTGTCCATTCAAGTTATTGAGATCTGAAATAAACTTTGCAAAGCAACGAACTCCATTACCGCACATCTATAAAATGGATAACATAAAATCAGATAACTAATTCATTATTCCAGTATCATCACAACAAGTCATTTACATTATAAACTAAGGGGTTATTTGGCAACCTATAAGCCTTTAAGTGCTGAGCCATTAAGAGGTCTGATTGGGTAAGAGACTAAGAGGCTCTGAACTAGTAAGAGGCTTAACTTAGCTCGGCCTGACTAGTTAGCTGTGATGGATTGAGGAGGTGGTGCGTGAGTGGCCGGCCAAGGGCTATGAACACAAATGAATGCATAAAGGTGTAAAATTTTCATTCAGCATCATTTTGAAGCTTAATATGTAAGAGGCTTAATAACTAACAGAGGAGTCATGTCAATGAAACAAACACACTGTAATGCTGGCTAATTACAGAAAAGAACATAACCTCGGGTTCGCTACCATCGGAATTAAATATCCTCATGGTGTAATCGGTCCCATTGTATCCAGGCATAGCAAAAATTACACCATCAGCTCCAATGCCAAAGTTCCTATCACATAACTTAACAGCTTGCTCAGGAGTCACTTTAGGCTCCATTGAATCAAGATTATTAACCTATTTATCATAAACCCAAACTTTCTATAAACAATAAGTCCAAACCAACATTTCATACAAAATAATAAAAAAGACAGAAACTAATTAATTACCATAATAAAGTCGTTACCGAGGCCTTGATACTTGACGAAATGAAGAACACCGGTTTCTTTATTATCAAGGAATGATGTTGGAGAGATATTATCCTGGGTGGTTAAGCTCATTGCTGAAATAGAGAATCGGGGATTAGGGTTTTGGAGAATGGAAGGAAGGTTTAATTGGAGGGAGAAAGAGGATGGTTTGAAGGAATAAGTTAGGGGAAAGGATGAGGGAGATGTAATGGCAAGTGATCGGAGAAGAGGAGGTGAAACGATGGTGGCGATGGACATGACGGTGACGGAACGGTGGTTGGTGCGGCGGCGGTAACAGTTGGAATGATTGGGTGCGGCGGCGGTTGACTTTTTTTTTTTGGCTGAAGGGTTAGGGGGCGGGTATTGGAAATGTTTATGTTTTGAGTTTTGTATGAGTGAAGGGGGTGCGGTTACGGTTGTGACGCGGCAACACCGCCGTCACGTGTTAAAGTTTCATAATCTTTTGCTTTGTTCGGTTACTTCTTGTCGAGTGGTAAACTCTTCTTTCCATGTTAAATTGACATGACAACCTGAGAATGGATTAGTCTCGGTAACTTTGCCGAGGACGTTCCGACCTTTGTTTATCTAATACTATCTATACTACCAATGGGGTGGTGGTCTATTGGCAAAGGCAAAGCCTTTAAAACACCTAGGTTGTGGAAGGTCTTGGGTTCAAGTCTCACAGACCACAGGATTTAAAAGAAATTAACCTTTAAAAAAAAAATCTAATACTATCTATAATCATATATTTAGTAAGGTTTATTAAATTAGGATAAACATTTTACACATCGTGTTATATATTATTTTATGCATTTCAATTAGAATGAGTAAGTTTAAATGAAGAACGGGAGGTGTGAAAAACTAATTCTAAATAAAAAGGATAAACGCATTGCTTATAATTTTACCATCCATTTTGTTGCATATACCTTGTTACCAAAATGATCAAAAAAATTGTTTAAAAAATGATCAAATTGTTATGAGTTAAATCTATATCTATTTATAATATTTTTTTAAAGTAAATTACTTAACCTTCTTATAATATAAATAAAATCAAATGTATAATGGTTCTTTTAATACTAATAATGAAAACATTTTTAATTTTAATGTAAACTTCTATTTTGTTAACAAATTAGTTGCATAGTTGCACCTTAAGAATAAAGTGAGTGAGGGATTTGTGTTGGGGGCATGAGTTACCATGTGGTAATAGTAGGGTCTAAAACTTAAGCCCTAAACAAAAAGGGGACGGAAAGGCTTACATTTTAAATATTCTAGGAAAAAAACAACCAATTAAGATCTTCCACCTCTCCATGCCAGTCCTCCGCCTCGCGCCCATCTTACCCAACAATGAAGATGGTGTTTAGGGCTTGGGTGGGTGTCCAACGCTCATTCCACTCCCTTCACTGTAAAGGCTTAAACCCATGATGTTGGTGTACTAGTGTAGTCTTTAATATCTACTACTTGTAAACCAGAATTCAACTAGTAGGATAGGTCGATAGGATGTGAATAAGTCTTTTATATAAGTCTTTTAGGCCCATTTTAAATGACCCAAACTAAACCCGGCCCATTATAAATAAGTCTTTTAGTACCAAACTAAATGACATCACATCACAAAGCCTGATATATTATTACCAAGTCATGGACGGGGATTATCGTGACACTTAAGATTTAAGAGCATGCTAACGGGGCTTACGGATGGAATCATATGGATTTCTTCCTCATTCCATTCTCCCTCTCAGTCTCTTACCCCTACCCTTCCCAATCCCTTACAAATAACCCCTCCATTTCTTCTCTATCGTTTTTCACATTAGTAATGAACAACTCCAAAAATGGTTGTTGAAGTTGCTTTAAGTAAATTAACTTGTACATAAGAAGACATGGAAGTAAGATTTGGAAAATCTTTGTGATCACCAGACCCTACTCTATAATGGGTTTTCCTATGAAATAAAGGCTTTTTTGTCAAACAAATTGTTTGTTTTATATTATCAAGTTGGGGACAGCATATAATACTTTTACGGTTATGTTGTTTTGTCTTCTTTCTTAATATCACAATCCTGATTTATGGGGCCATTTAATTATTGAGATTATCCGTAGTGAGCTTTCACGCAGTTGGTTTTTCTCCGAAACTGTTGATGATGGGCTTGGGCTACCCGGCATTATCTGTGATCACGAGCTTTTGAGTCGTCTTTTGCCATTAGGTTACCCCTGATAGCCTAGCTTTAATTCGGTGGCCTTTAAAAAAATGGGCACGTCAAAGGATATGCAGAATTACAACATCAACAACAATACAACATGACCTATAACCGACAGAATTTTCACCTATTATTTAAAAAATTAGCAATTAGCAAAAGATCTAAAGTTTTATTCAATTCAGTTTATGTTAAAAAGTTTTGTTTGTGATCATTATTGTGATGTTTATTTTTCTATATAAAAACACTCTAAACCTAAACTAACTTTTACGTACATGTTTGTGTGCATGTATACACAAATAGTCGTAAACCTACTTGTAGGCTGTAGCTATTCCAACGTTCTCTTTTGAAGTCAAGATTATTCCGTTAAAGACACACATCTTCGACCTTATTCCAATCAAACCCCCTTTAACCCTCTTTTTATGCTTTAACAACCCAATTAATTATTTTACTTTGTTGATTGGTCATGTTTTTATTGGCTTACGCTATGCATTTTCACAAAATTTCTAGATATTTCACTAAAATAATCATTGATTGGGAGATTAGGTGGGTAGGAAGGCTAGTTTGATGCATAATATACTATAAACTTCAAATTTTCATGATCAAAGTCGTAAAGACATGCTAATATATCCTTTTAGGCAACTAATGCTAGTTGCGTACGTAAATTATAATGGTGCAAGAATTTAATATTGGCATCCTTCGACGACACGTCTTCTTTTCCTTTCGCAAAAAATAAATAATTGAACACATAATAATGAATTCTAGCTCAAGTATGAAATTTTGATGTCTTTTTTATATTGTGTACTTTTAGACTTTTTTTTTTTTATATAGAGATTTGTCTTTTAAGAAGTAACACAGAAGCAGGGCCGGCCCTTAAGGGGTGCGGGAAGGACTCCCGGCCCGGGCCCAATTTCTTGGGGGCACATTGACCCTCCGGCAATTCAAGTTTTCTTAACAGTGATGTCCTTAATGCGATGGATTTTTGTATGTTTGAGCCCCAAAATTGTTAATCAAGTATTAATCAAAGTGAATGGTAGTTTATATAAACAGGAAGTAAAGAAATGTTGAGAGAAGCTAAGAATTTAAAAAGAAATTGAAATTGTTTGAGAAAAAAAAATTGCAGGTTTAATAATTAGTGTAGGACTAAAGAAGATTTAGAAGATGAAATGAAGAGGGCTCATACTTAGTTGTTTTTTACTTTTTACCGATTGGTTTTGACTTCCTTTTGAACTTTTATTTTTGTTATGAAACATTTTTTTTTAATTTCTAAACTTTCACCGATTTATATTTTCATACTTTGTGGGATTCGAACTCCCAACCTCCCCCAAGAGGGTTTGTCTCTACTGTTAGACTACAACCTAAGCGGGAAATAAATTTTGATCCATCAATTTGATATTACTTTAATTGTAGCTTAAAAATAGTTTATATTATTTATTTCGTTAAGGTCTAAAGCTAAGGCTAAGGGGCACAATTTTTACAGCTCGGTCCGGGCACTTAAATTTTCAGGACCGGCCCTGCACAGAAGATATGCATTAAACAACACATTAAGGTACCTATAAAGTTATTGTAGAATATTGTGACTTTTAGTGACAATACTTTAGAGTACCTACTAAAGAATTAAAATAATAACTGTACACGCCTCATCAATAAGACAATAACTATTTTAATACTTTTCATGACTTGCTCATACAGTAAAAATTACATGCATCTTAAATTTATTTTTTTTCTAGTTAATATGTGGAACCCTAGCTTGAATAAGTTATTTAAATGGATCATGTCTAGTGAATCAGACGGGTTTATAAGTTGATCTGTTTAACCTATTTATTTTATTTTAAAATATGGTATAATAACTTTAACTATGTGTCTTATTTGTACCAAATTTGAAATTTGAAAATTATAAAAAAAAATAAATAAGATGGCATAATTGCTATTTTGTAAATTAAGAACTTTCAACGCATCTTTTTCCAATGCTAACAAGTAACAAGAAGTGCATTGTTGAGTCGGAAGAAAGATAGAGGCTCGGAAAACAAAGAGAATATACGTACAAATGAGATATATAGCAATAAGAAGAAAGAAAATGATTGCATAGAGGAATTCCCGAACATTCGTAACAATTATAAATGAGAAAAATAAATACCTTTTTGGAGGTTGAAATAGTTATGTGTGTGTCAACTCATGAATATACGTGTCATATACTAAGTTCATACATGACACAATATTCGTGTTTGTTTCAGGTGCAACCCTCCAACCCATAAATTAACGGCCCTAATTCATCTAGTAACATATTACATATATATACATGGGTGGATCGGGTCTGTGGCACATGATCAAGTGACTTTGTAGTTATTTTATGTGATATGTAATATCGAAAGACTATGTGAACATCAACTCGTGAAACATAACTTGTATAGATACTCTATATATGGAACTGATACACATGTGGGTTGTGACAACATTTTCGAACAAAATATATGATGTTTCATAAAAAAAAACAAATAAAGACGCAATTGTTAGACAATCTAAAAGGCATGTTCAAATTCATAATTACATTTTTATTTTGAGAAACCTTCAACCTCGTGGACAAGTGAAAAAGGCTCGCACGTGACACGTTATAATAATTTCTTTATGAGTTCACGGCTTTATGCTTTACTAAACAAATTAAAAAGCTTCATACTCACTGAATTTTAAAGGGTTCTCATTGTATTGACGGCTACTTGCAAAATTTTGGTTGAGGAAGTCTTTTTTAAATGTATTTTTTAACATGGGGAATGTGAATATGGTGTTGTGCAACCAATTAAAACTACGTAGTTTTGGTAAATTTCAATTAAAAATATCAACCTTGATTGTTTTGAAAACAATATATGAAGAAGTAGGATTGAAGATTTTGCTCGTTTGTAAACAAAAAAAGAGATCAAGAGAAGAAATGTAAGAAACATGGAATAGTGAGGCTATGGGTCAACGCTACTCATAGAGATTGGGTCAATTATTCTCAATTATTATTTTGATAAACGAAAACTAGCTTTTCGTTTAGATATATAGTCAGGTAATCATGGAAACTAATTTGTGAAAATGATTTTTAATTAAAATTTACCAAAACTAGCACCATATTCACTTTCCCCATCAATTGTCCTTTTGCGCCTAAGCCTCGGAAGAAGGTTCGACCTAAAATTGATCCTTTGGATTTGTCACTTGGCTTGGCCAGTGAAATTTATAACATTTCCAACCCTAGTGTTCCTTGGGATGAGAAAATTGACGTGGCTGAAAAAGAGAATGGCAAGATCCAAGGGAGAAGCCGTCGGGTGAGAAAAGGTGTTAAAGTGTCAAGGTTTACGGTGATGCTTCCAGTCGAGATAATTGATCGGTTAGCATAGTTTTGGGGTCTATGGCATTTTGCTTAGGTGTTTAGGATTTGATAATATCTGTTTCGTGATTTTAATTTGTTTTGGTGTACCTCTAGCTTCTTGCTAGTTTGTCGATGGAATATAAGTTTCTTCTCCGTTAAAAAAAAAAAAAAAAAAAAAAAAAAAAAAAAAAAAAATTGTATTCTTAATCATCAATGTGAGATGAGAAGAGACGAGACCCTTGTTTTATAGACGCTCTTTTAGAATGAAAGATCTAGAGTCAATTTATACAGATGGTCCATGAAATTTTGCTTAATTTATAGATTTCGTCCATGTTGTTTAAAGCATGAGATTAGTCCCCCTAACTACGTTTTTCTTTTTCATCTATGGTCGAGAAAAGTTAAAGGGGCTACTTTCAGACGTAGATTTTAAGTCATAGGCGGAATCCATAACATACAAGTTTGTATGTAAAAAATAGGAAAATAAAAATCTAAACGTAAATCTTTGATAAAATTATAAAAATAAAAAGTAAATGATTTAGGTTTTATTCTTTTGTTCTCTCAAATCTCAATAGTTTAGTGTTGAATAATTAATCTCACCATAGCCAAGCCTGCTGTATTCATTTATTTTTACATGCCCTCATGTTACATATTTTTAAGTGAAGTTATTAAATCATAAAAGGAGTATATTTGACAAGCATGTCAAATTGTCAATGTATAGTTTTTGAATGTGTAATATTTTATATTTTTATGTTTGACAATATGCTAAATCACCAAACTTTGAGAAACCAAATCCATAATTTTGTTTTGCATGTTTTCTTATTGTGCGTTGTCCTTATGCTAATGTAAGTAGACAAACCCAATTAATTTATATCACTATCAAGTGAATCATATGGTCTTATACTCATGTATTAAATCCTCAAAGGGTCATTTATTTCCACATTCTCTGTATCTATTTCTATACTTTTTGCTCCTATACGATCTCATGTATTGCCCGATACGTATCGTATAGGCTCAAAAGGTTAAAACTAAAAATTCTAGATGTCATTTCTTGTTCGACGACTGAACTCGTATAAACCAATATTATCCTTGTTGAAGGTTTTTTTAAGAAAAAAAATTGTAATATCTACCATTTTTGCCAACTATATAAAAAAATAAGTAATATCTTTTTTTTTTTTTTAAAAACATTGGTAAATAAACCCTTTATATATAGGAACATTAGATATAATACTACAGCTATGCTGTGATATGCTATTTTGTATGATACAATAAAATACGATGCGATACAATACTATACTATACTATATTATATGATATTATTTTATACAATATTTATATACTACACCTACAAGGATATATGGGACCTACAATACACCTATACTACCCAATATTTTTTTAACAATGGTTCATAAAACACGGTTAATGTAACAAAATCTTCTTTATACATTTGGGAAATCGTAGTACTCGTACCGTATACAAATCCAAACGAAAATAATATAAAATACAACATAAAAAGATTCAAACCGAAGTTTTCATCAAGAGCTTCAACCGTGTCTTCTTATGTGATTTCTGCTTCGTCTTTAACAAAGACTTGAACCGCGTCCTTTTGTATGATCCTTCTTGGCTGAAAGAATGAACAAACTAATGTTGACGGTTGAGGCTGAGGCACGTGTTCAACACGCTTCCCTTAAAACAGATTTCGTGCCTCTACCAAAGACAACGCGTCTGTCTCCCAGGGTACAACAGCCGAAGCAGTTTGTACTGCCGGAGTTAGCCAAGCACCTGAAACAGTACCTGAAACAAGAGCCTGCAGGTCTGAAAAGTTAGGAAATTTTTCTGAAAGAAGGTGGTGGTTCGAGAACATGAATTGGAGAATTTCCGGTGTCTTCAAACAGAGTCTTGCACTCGGTATTTATACACAAAACCGAGCCTAGTAATACGCCTCATTGATTACGAAATTAAGTCTGGCATTAATTTCGTTTGACTAGAATTCAAACGTGGTCAATGAGTATTAATACAATTAATTTCATTGACTTGACCAGATTAATTAACTAGTCTTGGCTTCATTGACTTGACCAGATTAATTAACCAGTCTTGGCCACAGGCTCGAGCCACTCCAGTCCAAGCTCAGTTAAAAATATAAAGGCGGCTCGCGGCGATGCGAGCGTGCAAAGTGCGCCATCAAAACGCCACATTACGCCCATCGCCCTCAGTCCCGGTCCCGGTCCCGGTCCCGAGCCCGTGCCCGTGCGCGGGCGCGGGCGCGTCTGGTGCTTCGCACCCTCCTGGCTGCCACTGGGTGTGTCCTATTGTATAGGAATACATTCCTCTACAGAATTCTAGATAAAAACCAACACATGATTTATATTTCCACCAATGTGGGACAAGCACAAATTCCTCCAACTTTAAAGTTCCACCACACACATAAAGCTTAGATCTCTCATTCACCTAGCTTTATAATTAAATGTCATTATATTACATTTAATATAATACTTAATTATTAAAATTTCCAACAATCCCCCACATGAATGGAGATCGACCCACACACTCAAGTGTCAAAATAAAATTTCTACGGTTAAGTAATGCAGGATAGGTAGGTATTCCCTTTGAACCCTCCTTTGTGATGTATACTTTGTCTCCTAGCGGTTTGTAGACGCGATGTCCTTGAACCAACCCCCTTTTTATGTAGACATTATTACACATCACACATTACTCTCCCTGGTCTGGTTAACCCCTCATTGTCGTGTCCGTTTATGGTCATGGAGCACTGTCCTGGTTCTGCGAGAGCTCTAGGAATTGCGCCCCCCACAATTCCATTTGAAGCGACCCCACTTCTCTCTAACATAGGTGATTTTCCTCAAATCATTAAAAGCATTATGGTTACCATGATTTACCCACATCATTTACCATATATTATGCTTATCCTCACAATTTGTCACTGAATGTCATAGGAATGGACAAGGACGTATTTAAACACCCTTTTATAGTTTAGGGGGATATATATAACCATATATACTAGCTTACACATATTAGCCATACCCCCACAGTGACCACCCTTAGGCGTATGAATTGGTTGTCCTATTGAACTTAGATCTTGGGATCTCCAATTAACTAAGGTAGGTTTCCTTCACATGCCTTTTTCTATGGGCTTTAGTCTCATTCCACAACTTGATCTCTCATCAACCCTCAGGTTGTTGGATCCATAACATTATCTTTGACTTCGTCAAGTCACTACTTGATAATTTTGCAATTGAGATCAATTGTACTAACGTGTTATTGACTCGCAAGTCGTTCATGCCTTATTGTTAACTTGTAAGACTATAACTCATGATCTAAACTTTGATCTAGTTATAACGTCTTCTTTTTAGACTAAAAAAAAATCTTATTTCAATATGAACACATATTTATTATGCATATGGCCGGTATGCTCAATCATCAGTCATTAATATCAAACCGGTTGGCATCTGAGTCTAATAAATTAGATTGACTCCTTATCAAGTTAGCATATGAGTTGACATCTGAGTCTAACCAACCAGATGACTCGTTACAACCATAACCTTTACTGCCAACTTTTAACTTCATATGATCAAATGCAAGTTATCCCCCATATTTAAGCATTATTGGATTGAAACAATCCAACTCAAGATAAAGGTAAAGAAAGGTCATCGTTTTATATGGATTGAGAGACTCCTCCAACACCATTTATACAAACCTATAGTTGTTTGTTTAATGGATCTCTCCCCCACATTACTTGCACTTTGATCAAGTTTAAGCAATGCTACTCACGATGACTAGTAGACACCTTGATTAGATAATAAATATCTACATCTTTGTGCCAGTCTGGTCATTCGAGTATACTGTTCACCTCATATTCCACTTATGCACAAGAGGTTTTAAATCTAAATGAGGCAAAATATGCCTAAGCTTGAGATGCCAACACTTACGCGTGTATGAGTTCTCATCACTACACTTAGAAAACCGGCTAGAATCATTATCAATGATCTAGTTAATCGGTCTTTCTCGAGTTATTCCATTAGACTGAATGAAGTTATATTTTTAGACTTTGTTATACACCAAATTCATTCTCATGCCATCTTATAATTTGAATGTTTAAAGTTAATTTAATCTCCTCAGAGCATCTAAATTAACATGTACTAGTCTAGCATGCTTTAGACTACAATACTCTATCATGTGAACAGAAGATGCATCATTCTGATTGTTCACCGCCTTAAGAGATATGCACATTATCTCTTACCAACATTCATTCTTATTTTATACATGACCATGAGATTTTTTTTTTTTTCATATAGTCTCATATGTATGTTACATAAACATGCATTTTCCATTATTCAGTCTAAGAACATAACAATTTTGACTTTGATCTCGAAGGCTTCACCATTAACTTATAAGTACTTGACTATAAGTTTTATCTCGAGTAACTTTGGTGAACACATTCATCACCCACAAAAGGTATAAATAGTATAAGTGTACAATCACTTTTATGTTGATATGAAATCACTTAGATTCACTCTCAACAAACCAACTTCAAAATTGTGTCTTTAAGTGACATGCCTTGTCGTTTTCTTTTAAAGCTATGTATATTTAGGAAACTCTCCCAATTTTAAGGTTAAAACCTTTACATACTTCCAACAACTTGAAGGTGGTAGACATATTAACATGTCCTCCATTTCTAATGGTACTTTTGGAACAAATCTTGCTCGATTCATTAGAGATTTGTATTAACATATATTTCTTCCATATGTTAAAATTCACCCTTGCGAATTTTCACGACAATCTTTAATGAAATATATCGATATGTGACATACTTGTGTATTTCATCTCAATACACTCACCACTTTCTTTCATGATTCTCTCATGATGTGGTTAGACATTTGATGTCTCGTTTCCAACTTTTAGTCACTGCAACAACTCTTAAGTTGTTTATGTCCAATTCTTTCTGTATATTATCCGTTTATAACAATGTTCTTTAACATTGTATATTTGATGTTATAGTTATTTATTTAAAAAAAAATCATATGTCACAAAGCTTACTGATTTATTTCTTTGTAAATAAAATTGCATGTGTTATCCGAAGATATTGAACACAAAACAATAAATAATATACATTCGAAACTAAATCATAAAGTGCAAAACACTTTTAAAAGTTTAAACGGATAAGTAGACATATCTACACATCAAATCTCATAGTGTTATCATCTTCAACACTTTTATCATCCGATCAAAGTCATCACAACAATATCGTCTTGCAACGTGTCTTGAGCTCTCTATGCACTTATAAGTACAAGTTCCTCATTTGATCGTGAAATTCTAAAGTTGGACAGTCACAAATCTGTTCAAAACAACACCAAGTCGTTAAAAAGACTACAATTAAGTAGTAAAGCTTGAACAATTGATCTTGTTCATAACAACACCAAGTTGTTTTCCACCGTATAGTGTCAACAAGAACACTACTTTGGTTCAACATATGCTACATCTAGTAAAAGTAACGAACCGTTTGAATTATCAAAACTATGTAAAACTTTGTTTTAAAAAACATTCTAAAACATTTCTTTAGTTTTGAAATATCAATATGGGTTTACGAAACCATAAATCGAAACCCAAAATAGCAAACTATTTTATATGGTTTTAGTTTAATACACGTGTATGGTTCAAAAGTTAAACCATTTCTAACACACCTGTTAGAAAAATAAACTATTACCATCCCATTTTAAAAACCGATGGTTTTCATAAACCGTTTCTAACACACATGTTAGAGGACAAATGATTACAAAAATCATTCTTGAAGCTGAAGATTCTATAAACCATTTCAAACATACTAGATAGCAATAAACGATTACAAAAATCCTTATAAACTTATCAATTAATCAGTTCTAACACGCTCGTTAGAATTAGACGATTACACAATCGTTACGAACTTGATAATTTATATACAATAAACAAATTCTAACACCATCGTTAGAAGTAAATGATTACAAAAATCATTATCATGCTTATTGATATATATTAAAAAAAAAAACATTTTCCAACACACTTGTTAGACATTATCGATTACAAAAATCGTTATAACACTTATCGGTTTGCATAAAATAAACCGGTTCTAACACGCTCGTTAAAAATAAATGATTACAAAAATCATTATAAGGCTTTTTAGTTTATCAAAATAAACTATTTCCAACACCCATTATAAGAAATGAGACGCTTAGACAAACTTCTCAAATCAATATATTTTTCCTAATATAATCATTTCTAACACACATGTTAGAAAATGAAACGTTTACAAAAAAACGTATTGTTTATAAAATAAACCAAGTCCTACGCGAACGTTGTGGAATTTAACGTTTACAAAAAACGTATGGTTTATACCAATAGACCCGGTATAACACACATGTTAAAAAAAAATCACGATTAAGATCGTTTAAAACCAAATGGTTGAATCAAAACCAATTATTTTGTATCACGGTGTAGGACTTAAAATTATACCACAATCTAAACCCAACAAATTGTACTACATACATATTTCCCAAAAAAAAAAATTATTCACAAGATTATACAAAAATCTCTAAAATATTTTTTATTTAAACCATTTCGTGAACCCAAAATCCTTATGAATAAGGTTTTAAGATTGTAGCAACAATCTCACGAAATCTGTTTTAAGTTTGTAGGAATTGGGTCACGATTTTATTAAATGATATTAATAAAATAATAAAGATACACTCTTTATACATTTGGGAAATCGTAGTACTCGTACCGTATACAAATCCAAACGAAAATAATATAAAATACAACATAAAAAGATTCAAACCGAAGTTTTCATCAAGAGCTTCAACCGTGTCTTCTTATGTGATTTCTGCTTCGTCTTTAACAAGGACTTGAACCGCGTCCTTTTGTATGATCCTTCTTGGCTGAAAGAATGAACAAACTAATGTTGACGGTTGAGGCTGAGGCACGTGTTCAACACGCTTCCCTTAAAACAGATTTCGCGCCTCTACCAAAGACAACGCGTCTGTCTCCCAGGGTACAACAGCCGAAGCAGTTTGTACTGCCGGAGTTAGCCAAGCACCTGAAACAGTACCTGAAACAAGAGCCTGCAGGTCTGAAAAGTTAGGAAATTTTTCTGAAAGAAGGTGGTGGTTCGAGAACATGAATTGGAGAATTTCCGGTGTCTTCAAACAGAGTCTTGCACTCGGTATTTATACACAAAACCGAGCCTAGTAATACGCCTCATTGATTACGAAATTAAGTCTGGCATTAATTTCGTTTGACTAGAATTCAAACGTGGTCAATGAGTATTAATACAATTAATTTCATTGACTTGACCAGATTAATTAACTAGTCTTGGCTTCATTGACTTGACCAGATTAATTAACCAGTCTTGGCCACAGGCTCGAGCCACTCCAGTCCAAGCTCAGTTAAAAATATAAAGGCGGCTCGCGGCGATGCGAGCGTGCAAAGTGCGCCATCAAAACGCCACATTACGCCCATCGCCCTCAGTCCCGGTCCCGGTCCCGAGCCCGTGCCCGTGCGCGGGCGCGGGCGCGTCTGGTGCTTCGCACCCTCCTGGCTGCCACTGGGTGTGTCCTATTGTATAGGAATACATTCCTCTACAGAATTCTAGATAAAAACCAACACATGATTTATATTTCCACCAATGTGGGACAAGCACAAATTCCTCCAACTTTAAAGTTCCACCACACACATAAAGCTTAGATCTCTCATTCACCTAGCTTTATAATTAAATGTCATTATATTACATTTAATATAATACTTAATTATTAAAATTTCCAACATTAAATCCTCAAAGGGTCATTTATTTCCACATTCTCTGTATCTATTTCTATACTTTTTGCTCCTATACGATCTCATGTATTGCCCGATACGTATCGTATAGGCTCAAAAGGTTAAAACTAAAAATTCTAGATGTCATTTCTTGTTCGACGACTGAACTCGTATAAACCAATATTATCCTTGTTGAAGGTTTTTTTAAGAAAAAAAATTGTAATATCTACCATTTTTGCCAACTATATAAAAAAATAAGTAATATCTTTTTTTTTTTTTTAAAACATTGGTAAATAAACCCTTTATATATAGGAACATTAGATATAATACTACAGCTATGCTGTGATATGCTATTTTGTATGATACAATAAAATACGATGCGATACAATACTATACTATACTATATTATATGATATTATTTTATACAATATTTATATACTACACCTACAAGGATATATGGGACCTACAATACACCTATACTACCCAATATTTTTTTAACAATGGTTCATAAAACACGGTTAATGTAACAAAATCTTCTTATTTAAAAATTGCACTAATTATTATAATTAAAATGAAGAATATTATATAAAAAAGTTTATCAAAAAAAAATCTTGAATCTGATTAGTATTGGTCAATATGGCGCATTTGGCTAAATCAAATCAAGGCATCCCCATTTTTAGTTTTTTTGCCCAATGCCACCCAAATATAATTTGTAAAATGAAATCTCTACCATTTATGCAAATGATTTGGTAAATTTAGAATCAAAATTCAGGGGTATCTTTTTTTTCCTTAATTTATACAATATAAATTATTTTAGTAATTAAACCCTAACCTAAAAGACAAATTTATCCCTTTTATGCTAGACAACCTTTGTTTAGGTTAGGGTTGTTAATGAGTTGAGTTAATAAACACCAAGCAAATTAGGTGTCGACCAAGTGTCTTATAAGAAACACCAAACAAATTAGGAGAGTGTGGGGTGCATGCTTTATTAATGTATTCACGTGTTATGAATATGGGTTCCAAGGGATAGCGCCTCGTTGGTGAAGGTCCGGGGGCAGTCCCTTGGTAGGGTCCAAGGGGGAGCTGCAAAATTTATTTTATAGAAATTACTTTGTGTTTTCATATAGAATTTTGGTTCAAAAATACAAGCATTTTTAAATAAATAAATAAATAGATAAATGCTAGGAGGCATTTTTTACACCTTCAACCCTAAATTTGAATTCTTTCATTCGGATGAATCTCTCTGGTTCGAAAATCACACAGTTTACTTACTTATTCTGTTCCTCTAGATTATCGTCTAACTTTTACCCGATCCAAAAATTCGAGTGAACCATCAAATTGTTTCGATCTGAAAGCGTCATTCATGATTGTTAGAATATCCAAGTGACAGTCTCGAAATTCCCCAAGATGATATAAGTATCTAGTTATGAATCTTACATTTTTGCGAGTTTTATACCTTGAAAATGTAAACATGTATGTAGATATTTTCTTTCGGTTCCATAAACATCTACTTGAGCTTGCCGTAACTCGCAAAGTTGGTTTAAGCTTTTGGGAGCACAACGTGAACAAAAAAATCGAGGTCTTTTTTGTCATAAAAATTATATTTTGCTTTTGATCATATCTATAATCTATAATCTATTAATATATATAAAAGAAAATGTATATGCTGATGTGGCGTGCAATGGAGGCCTCAACCTTTCCTTAAGAGTGCCACATGGCTTAATAATAGAGTGTTTTTGGTGTTTTTGAGTATTTTCCTTTCTTTTGCCTTCATTCATTCTTTTCCATCTACGATCTTCCAAACCAACTTTAGGGTTCTTCTCAAACCCTCTTCAACACTCAAAACCCAACCAGCAGTTTCCATCCATCATCAATAGAAAAACCCCGCAATATGAAGCATAAAGGATCCATGAGGTAAACAAACATTACATTACACTCCAATTAATTAAGCTAGGGTTCATATGTGCTTAGATAAATGTAATCTTCTTCATCAATTATCATCGCCTCTTTCAAAATCAACACAAAACCTACAAACAAATCAACATAAAGCTAACAAAAAAACCCCAAGATTTATTATTAATGCCAGCAAGTTCCCAGGGTTCAACAGCTTGAAACCTAAAGGATTTCCCACAAGCTTTTTGTCACAAATAGTACATAACAAGCTCTTCATCTGTGGGATGAAACTTGAATCCAGGTGCTAGAGACGTCGGCGGTGGCGGCGGCGACGGCGGTGGTGATGCTGTGGCGGTTGACGACAGAGGTATTGTTAAAAGGTGCAATATTGATATGGAATATATTAGCACCAACCATTTATGAACAACCTAACTTGAGTATTATTATTATTTTTTTAATTATTGATAGGGATGATATCAACAGCAACCATATGGTTTGTTAGATGATGAGGTAAACATCGTATCATTCATTATTATTGTGCAATTATATACCTATCATTGTTGTTGCCTTCATGTTGTATTTGACATGGAACTTTAGTTTTATATATAAGGTTTGCAGTATTGGTATTGAAGATATCTATATATTATTGTCTGTTAGACAACGACCAAGGATTTTGTTAGTAATTTTGGTCATTGATTGTACTGAATTTATATCCCAACATGTATTGTGATGTTGAACAGTTGATTTGTCACAAAGACATTTCATAGGAATTAGCTATTGAACATGTATGATTTTTATTGAACAACGTTGACTAATTCGATCAATTGTAGTCAACTTAACTATATATAATAAATGTGTGATCTGACAGGAATTTCTTAAACCTGATACTCTTCTTGAGAAATCATCTCTCCAAGCTCCAATATTTATCACAATAAAAATAAAACAAAACCCTATTATCTCACCATTCATTCTCCTTCTCCTTATCAAAATTAGTTTGTTCAATCTTTCTTCGTCTTCTTTCTTCTTCTTCTTCTTCTTCTTTTATCATCCTTTCACTTTTTACTCTTCTTTTTTTATCGTCTGACTTGCTGCTGTTGTTTTAATAGGTTCATCTTCAAGCGGGAATTAGGATTTCTGTCTTCGTGCTGTCATCTTGAATTGGTATGTTTTATTTGAGTTTCATTTTAAATGTAATTGTAATTGTTGATTGTTTAATTTGTTTGTTTTATTTCAGATCTGAAATTGTTGATTTATTGTATCTTTTAAAACTGTTGATTGTTTATTTAAATGTTTGTAAATTATAATGCTGTTGTTGTTGAATATTATTTGTTTTAGTTTTAGGGTTAGTAATGTTAATCACAATCAGTGTGCTAATTTTATATATTTAGTTTCATAAACAGGAATTCAATCATCTTACTACCCCATTTAGGTACGCTTTTATACACACAAGGTGTTTGGGGATAAGTGACAATTTTTATAGTTTACTAGCCGTGAATTGTGTTTGCCTTGAACTGATCATGATTTTTACCAACCGAATTTGGATTTGTTCTTGCAGTTGATTCAACTCCCTATTGTGATTCTGATATACAGTTTTTTTTTTTCCAGAATGACAAGCATCAGGGTTCGGCAATTCATCATTTTGTTATTTTCTTTTGAATGATTCATATGTAAAATTGATATTAATACAATTGACTGTTATTTTTTTATATTGTTCATAGTACATTGCTTAAAAAGCTACAGCTACGAGTTTATTGGAGCTTCCGGTTAGTTAGTTCTTTATCCCTGCATCTTTTATGCTTTCTTGGTTTTATTGGTTGCCAATGAAATCAATGTTGTTTCCTGGTATAAAGGGATTTTGTAAAGTTAGAATAAGAAATATTTTGATACATATATGGATTTAGTTAAAATAATTACATTAACCTGCTTTTATTTTCTTTTACTTCCATTTTATATATATACAGGTTATTTCCTAATTGTAGACTAAGAGCATCAACCATGTGAGCAATCTTCTTTCGTTACTAGCATTAAATTAGTTTATGTAAATGATTGAAAGATATATGTTCTTACCTTTTTTATATGTAGTCCACCTGTATAAGCAAAACATCAAGCCACATAATAGGAGTACACCACCTATGGTTGTGAGACTGATGAGTACCGCGTCTTCATGTGTTTCGTGGCCTATAAAGTATTGTTAGGATCTCACAGCCAAATAAAACCTTGCAGAACATGAAGAACTAGAAGTAGAACTTAGGGTAATTTATATATACCTGAACCCTCGTAGGAAAGGCGCAAGAAAAGATTCTCCCCACCATATGAGAACTGCTCAATATCCATAAGCTCTTATGTCCAAATCATACAGTGAACTCCTGGCACTTGTGCATATGCCTTACAAGAGCAGTTATCCAAGCACCGTTGCCAGCAAACATCAGTATCCATGTACGGAAAATATTGATAATGATCGGGCAGCTTGATCCCTTTTACCACCCAAAACTTATCAGGTTTGGTCTTACCAGAGGCTAAAGTTTTGCTGTCCACCAGGTTAGTTATCTTCTTTATGTCTTAAACATATTGTTATATACTTTTTTATATATCTAATGGTTAATATGATATGCATGTGAGCAGGATGTTGATGGAAGAGCCATAGATGTTGCGCTTGCATGGCCAGTCGCTCTTGGTTCACCTTTTACTTTTGCCACTACACTTGAGCAGGAGTATAAGAGTGATATATTCGGGGAGCGGGGTGAGCTTTTATAATATTTTTTTACTTTACTTCGCTAAGCATAGTCTTTACGTATTCAATATGATAATTTTGGTGAATTTTAGGTATTTTACTTGGTGCGGTGCATGGTATTGTGGAGTCTTTGTTTAGAAGGTATACCGAAGATGGTATGAGTGAATATTTGGCTTACAAAAATACGGTGGAGTGCATTATTGGCATTATATCAAAGATAATCTCGACTCAGGGCATGAAAGTTGTGTATGAGTCATTGGATGAAGAAGGCAAGAAAGAGTTCTTGATAGCGTACAGTGCATCTTACTATCCTTGTATGGACATTATGTACGAGTTCTATGAGGATGTGGCTACTGGCAGTGAGATAAGAAGCGTTGTGTTGGCTGGCCGTCGATTTTATGTAATTACTATAAATTTTTTAATTTAGATTCATTAATATGTTATTGATCATTTGTATGAAAGCAATATTTTGGCATTTCTGTTCCAGGAAAAGGAGGGTTTGCCAGCATTCCCTATGGGCAAGATTGATCAAACTCGAATGTGGAAAGTAGGTGAACGGGTTCGGGCTGTCCGACCCGCGGGTGATTTAGGCCCCTTATATCCTTTCACCGCTGGTGTCTATGTCGCACTAATGATGGCCCAGGTGAGCCTTAAGACTTGAGTGCTCCACCTGCATAGAGTTTTTATTTATATTTTTTAACCTATCTAATTCAGATGAATTGAAATTAAAAATGGGGATTGAGGTGTAGAGGAAGAAAGGACATTCTTATTCTGAGATTATCAATGAAAGCTTGATTGAGTCATTGGATTCATTGAACCCGTTCATGCATGCTCGAGGCGTGTCGTTTATGGTGGATAACTACTCAACAACTGCAAGGCTGGGATCAAGGAAATGGGCTCCACGGTTTGATTATATTCTTACCCAACAGGCTTTATTTGCTGTAGATAATAAAGCCCCACTTAACCAGGACCTTATCAGCAACTTCTTTGAAGATCCAGTGCACGAAGCTGTTAAAGTTTGTGCAGAATTGAGACCGACTGTTGTAGCTAATACAATGAATGTGAAATAATTGATTGTTGTTTTACGTAGTTAATACTTTTGACCATGGGTTTTACCCTTCACCCATAATAAGTACTATACATTGAGTTATGAAGTTCTATGGTTGCCAAGATGGCAAAAATCCACTATGTTGAGGGATGACTATGATAAGTACTATACAACATGAGAGCACTTTTGGTAGTATAAAGATTAGAACAAGTTTCTTTGGCATTTAAAAAGGTTTGAGATTGTTTACTTCTTTTATCATTATTTATTGCGTCATATTAGATTTTTCAACCCCGGGACGCTCCCGGGGTAATCAGCTAGTAACTTATAATAAAAGAATTGAAGATTGATGAGTTGTCATTTAATGAAGGCCTAAAAAAGTCATTTTAATGACATGGCATTCAAGGAGGCATTCTCCTCCTTGAGTGTGCCATGTGTCATGCCATGTGGCAAACAAAAAAAATAAATAATAATATAAAACCTAATCTACTAAATTTAAATTGAGTTATTTTAGGGAAAAAAAAAACAAATTTAAATTTTTCTCTCTTATGTTTTCTCACATAATTTTTAAACGTTAATATCTCTTATATACGAGATTTTTTAAAGAAAAAAAATTACACCAAATTAACGAGCGTTTTCTTATCTTTCCAACAAGTACCATAGTGCAATATAAAAAACGGAGAAAAAAAACGACTATTTTTTGTGGGGTTTCGTTCATACAGGAAAAAAAAGCACAAAGTGTTCAGGTTATTCATTAATAATGTTTTTTCTTTTAAACCAGGTTCTTATATACGATGTTGAAATTCAGCCCAATCGCCATGCTTTCATTGGAATTTTACTCTTTTAAAGATGCATATGTATACTTCATCAAGAGAAGCTAGGAGAAAGAATCGCGCAACACTGCAACACATGGTGTCACCTTATTAAAATTGTTATATTTTTCAACCCGGGGACGCTCCTGGGATAAATGCTAGTAATTCATATATCATTTGTGTATGCAAATTATCGAACAAATACCTCATCGTCAATTATCTCGAAGTTCAAACATCCTACATATAAGGGGGGACCGGGCACCACCACATTTGGTCACGGGTACCCCACTACTAGCATGGTAACACCGCAGCCGGTAGTGTTGGTAGCGGTCCCTTGGACCTTTTGCTGGTTCTATCTAACGAGATCCTTCACGGGAGATAAGAGGAGAGAGAGTATTAGTGCATTTATTATTGAGAGGGAGAGAGAGAGTGGAGAGAAGGTTGGAAAAGGTAATATATTATTATTATTATTATTATTATTATTATTATTATTATTATTATTATTATTATGTGTGAAAATAATTAATTGTTTGGTAAATAATCAATGAAGTGCTGCCTCTAAAATACCGTTTCAGTGAAGAGATATGTCAGTGTATGATTGATAGAAATCAGTGAAGTTAAAAAACTACACGGTAAGCGCCCCTCCCCTGATCTATTCTTATGAGAATTTGAAAGCCATGGTAAAATAGACGCCCTAGCAACTTATATACCTGAAGTCACATTTTAATTCCAAAAAGTTTTTCATTTATAAGAACCAGCTAGATGGGTGTCATCGTGATATGGCAAGGAACAAAGATAATAAAATTATAATAATACCATTGTCACACCCTCAAAATCCACTTGCGGAGTTTTACCGCGAGGCGCATGACAAACCAGGATCCAAACCAACGATCACAATAAACAAGTCTAAATGAATATAAATGCAATTTCAAAACATAGTTTAAAATCCCGTTTACAGCGGAAGCTTATTCAAAAACAGTACTCAACAAATGAAATAATAGTTCAATGTTCAAAAGACCATGCAACCCTAGTAAGACGCCGTGCAGACGCGTGCGCCCTAGTCCAGTCGTGCTACCTTAGCGACCTGAGAAAACATGTAAAAGTTTACGTCAGCACAAAAATGCTGGTGAGTTTACAGGTTTTGTATCCAAGTACCAAGTCCACCTGTCCATACTATAACAAATAGAAAACCAGTATACGCTAGCTAGGCGTACGTTTTGTTACTACCACGATTGGAAAACCATTACTAACGCGAATACCAAAAGTATGCCCGATGTATGTTCCTGTTGTTCCTGTTGTTCCTGTTTGAGACAATATGCACTCGCCGACCCTCCAAGTCGACGAGCGGGGTTGGTCACTCCCAATAGCGCTATTCACATTTCCCCGTTGTGCAAACCCGCACATTCATGGTTCCCCCCGGGACTTCCAAAGATCGTGTAGTACACAATAGAAACCCATAGTATGACAGTAGTTACCAAATATAGTTTTAACACATGTTTTCTCCCCCGAAAGTATAAAACCAGTTTAAAAGAGGGGCCGTAAACTCACCTTAAGTTCCGTTACTCCTTAACCCGAGTAAACTCAGCTGCTATGCTAGTCCCGTAAAGCGGCGACCTAACATACGACAGTTACAAGTACTTAGACTAATAACCCGCAGGTTAATTAGTCCCTAGATGTCCAGACCATAACCAAGTTCGTTTGAAAACACCGTGACTGTTTAACCGACCCAAAGTACAAGACTCGACATCCCATTGGTGACCCGAGACTCCCCGTGTTATGTTTACGCTCCAAAACGTACAATAACGCAAGTACACTTAACATACGTTAACACACAACAAGTTATAGCACATAGTTCACGTATCACCGAAATACATCCAAATATATGTTACCAAGTTATTAGACATGTTACGGGGTTCCTAGCATGTTACTACATGTTAAATCGGGTCTCGGAATGCTAATTTACACTTACAGCAGCAGTACACGCGATTAGGAAAAGTCAACTAGTGATTAGGAAAGTCAACTAGTGATTAGGAGTCCTATTCGCCCCTACTATAGGCGATTAGGGGCTACTCCCCTTTATTTCATGCGATTAGGAGCTACTCCCCTGAACTTACTAGTGATTAGGGCTAATCACCTGAACTTACTAGTGATTAGGGCTACTCGCCTGAACTTACTAGTGATTAGCCTTCTACTCGCCACTTTATAGGCGATTAGCACCTCTATTCGCATGACTATGGGCGATTAGCATTGCTACTCGCCTGTAGTCATGCTGTTCCGGTTTTTCGCGCGTTTAACGCTCCAAATCAGATCCAGAGCGTGTGTAACTACCCAATATCATCCCAAACACTATCCTAAACATGTTTAACCCAAAACCCTTCGTTCAACCTCGTAAAATCAGTCCTGCATGCAATCAAAGCAATCCAAACACCATTCACATAGCATGCAACATTCAATTAACGCATGTAATCATAACCCTATTATCCAATTACTGAGATTTCTATCATCATACTAACAATATTAATTCTGACCTAGCATGATAACACATCAAAACATCATCAAGATTCATAAAAATCCTATCTTTCTAATCATACATACCCATAACGCATGTTTATTAGTTATAATCCGATTAACAACCCTTATTGACGATTTTCAGAAAGCTTTTTCGTTTATGAACAGGTCTGGACCATTAGGGATTGATTAAAAACGTTTACAAAGTGTTATGGATGAGAATCAAACCTTGGAATTGTAAAAGAATGATGGTTAGACCTTGAAACCTTGTGTTTTTGATCAAAATCGCCTTCCAGAGGTTGTTTAAGTGTTTGGGGCGGTTATGGGACGACTAGGGTTGATATTAGGGAGTTTAGGAGGTTAAGTATTGTATTTATAGGCGTTTCTAGTCGTTCCAGCACGTTACATGCGATTGTGCAGCAGTTCATGCGATTAGGGCTGCTAATCGCATGAATGAGCATGCGATTGGGCCTACTCGCCCCTAACATCACACGAGTAGGGGCCTAATCGCCCCTATGTCCCTCTACTCGCCTCCCCTACAGGTGATTAGGCTTCCTAATCGCCTGTAGGGGTTGGTTTGGTGCGTTTTGCGCGTTAAACCCCGTTTTAACATATGTTAATGCATATTCATGTACCGACAAGTCACATAATGATTGTAAACACATAACACAAGTAAATACACATATTTACACTCGTTCACCAATTCCCGGGACTCGAGACTCGTACGTTCCGTATGCCCTGACGATCCTACAAATCGTCACCGTTTGTACACTTGGTTAAGGACCGACATCTAACGAACCTCTAGACCAACATCCAATGATCTTCTAGACTAACCAATAGTTCCCGAACCATATCCCGACTTAACTAACCCAGTTAAGTACAATATACGCGTGACTCGCTAAGGTAGACTTTCATCTAAACAACGCTGTTAACCAGAATTTGCCGGGTGTCACATCATCCCCACGTTAAAAGAATTTTCGTCCCGAAAATTGCTCAAGTACCAAAAGAACAAAAGAAATAACGAAGGAACAAACAAAAGATAGAAACCAAAAGAGAGAGATTTACCCGAGTTGTCACATCATCCCCACGTTAAAAGGAATCTCGACCCGAGATTCATTCAGCTGCCGAAGAGACATGTCTCGACTCGAACGCTTCCTTAGGAAAGAGATGAGGATACTTAGACTTCATCTGATCCTCCCGTTCCCACGTATATTCCGGTCCCCGGTTCGAGTTCCACCGAACCTTAACGATACGAATCTTGCTGTGACGCAGGCTGCGAATCTTGTAATCAAGGATCTCTACAGGTTCTTCCACAATCCGAAGACGATCATCAACCTTGATCTCTTCCAGTGGAACGATGAGAGACTCGTCAGCCAGACACTTCTTCAAGTTTGACACGTGAAAGACGTTATGTACGTTACCGAGCTCCGTCGGTAGATCAAGTCGATATGCCACCGGCCCAATCCGTTCCAGGATCGTAAATGGGCCGACATATCGCGGATTGAGTTTGCCACGCTTCCCAAAGCGTATGACGCCCTTCCACGGTGAGACTTTTAGAAGTACCTTGTCATTGACTTGGAACTCCAGTGGTTTGCGACGCTGATCAGCATAACTCTTTTGCCGGTCCCGTGCCGCCGCCAACCGATTTCGAATCTGTACGATCTTTTCCGAAGTTTCGTACACTAGTTCAGGCCCAGTGAGTTGACTCTCACCCACTTCAGCCCAGCAAAGAGGAGAACGGCATTTCCGTCCGTACAGTGCTTCGAACGGAGCAGCCTTGATGCTCGTGTGATAACTGTTGTTGTACGAGAATTCTACCAACGGTAGATGAGCTTCCCAACCCTTGCCAAAATCGATCACGCATGCCCGCAGCATGTCTTCTAAAGTTTGAATCGTACGCTCACTCTGACCGTCAGTCTGTGGATGATAAGCCGTACTCATGTCTAGTTGGGTACCCAAAGCCTTGTGCAAAGACTTCCAGAAGTGAGAAGTAAAATGGGAGTCACGATCCGAGATAATAGAAACTGGTACCCCGTGCTTAGAAACAACTTCTTTCAAGTAGAGACGAGCCAAACGATCCATGGTGTCGGTCTCCTTAATAGCAAGAAAATGGGCTGATTTCGTCAACCGATCGACAATCACCCATATCTTGTCGTTCCCGCTTGGTGATTTAGGAAGTTGTGTGACAAAATCCATAGTAATTCGTTCCCATTTCCATTCCGGAATTTCAGGTTGTTGCAGGAGACCCGACGGTTTCTGGTATTCCACCTTGACCTTAGCACAGGTCAAGCATTTGCTCACGTATGAGGCTATGTCCGACCTCATGTTTGGCCACCAGTAAAGCACCTTCAGATCTTGGTACATCTTATCCGAACCAGGATGAATAGAATACCGAGACTTATGAGCCTCATCAAGGACAAGCTCCCGTAGTCCCCCGAATAAAGGAACCCATATGCGTTCTGCGAAGTAGTGCAGGCCATCAGGCCTTCGCTCTAGGTGCTTGTCGGCACCGTGCATAGTTTCAGCTTTAAGGTTTTCCTCCTTCAAAGCTTCCAATTGGGCAGAACGGAGTTGATCAGGTAACGACGAATGGATAGTAAGCTGCAACGCCCGAACGCGACGAGGTTTAGTAGATTCCTTCCTGCTCAAGGCGTCTGCTACAACATTCGCCTTGCCAGGATGGTACTTAATAGCACAATCATAGTCGTTCAAAAGTTCAATCCAGCGACGCTGCCGTATGTTCAAGTGTTGTTGGTCGAAAATGTGTTGGAGACTCTTGTGATCGGTGTAGATGGTGCATTTGGTACCGTACAAGTAATGTCTCCAAATTTTCAACGCGAATATCACAGCACCCAACTCCAAGTCATGCGTTGTGTAGTTCTTCTCGTGCACCTTAAGTTGACGAGAAGCATACGCAATCACTTTCTCGCGTTGCATCAACACGCAACCGAGTCCATGAATGGAAGCATCACAGTAGACAACGAAATCATCAGGACCCTCAGGTAAAGACAAAATAGGAGCAGAACACAGTTTAGACTTCAGTTCTTCAAACGCTGACTCTTGTGATTCACCCCAGTCGAACTTCCTATCCTTCTGAGTGAGAGTGGTGAGGGGTTGAGCAATCTTCGAGAACCCCTGAATGAAACGACGATAGTAGCCCGCAAGGCCTAGGAATTGCCGCACCTCGGTTGGTGTCTTTGGTGCTCCCCAGTCCTTGATCGCTTCGATTTTTGCTGGATCGACATGAATTCCTAGTTCATTAACCACGTGTCCTAGGAACTGAACCTCGCGTAACCAAAAGTCACACTTTGAGAACTTGGCGTAAAGTTGTTCCCGTCGCAAGAGTTCCAAAACTAACCGCAGATGTTCCCCGTGTTCGGTCTCGTTCTTCGAGTAGATCAGAATGTCATCAATAAATACAATGACGAATTTATCCAGATATGGTTTACAGACGCGGTTCATCAAGTCCATGAAAACCGCCGGTGCGTTCGTGAGACCGAAAGGCATGACCAAGAATTCGAAATGGCCATAACGTGTTCGAAAAGCAGTCTTTGCAACGTCAGCCTCCCTGACGCGCAGCTGGTGATAACCGGACCTCAAATCGATTTTGGAATAATAACTAGAACCCTGAAGCTGGTCGAACAGATCATCAATACGTGGAAGAGGATAACGGTTCTTGATGGTCAACTTGTTCAGTTCTCTGTAGTCTACGCATAATCGGAAACTCCCATCCTTCTTCTTAACAAATAAAATCGGGGCTCCCCAAGGGGAAGAACTTGGCCGGATGAAACCCTTGTCCAAGAGTTCCTGTAACTGGCTAGACAATTCCTGCATCTCGGGAGGTGCAAGACGGTAGGGGGCCCGAGCAATAGGAGCAGCCCCTGGTACAAGATCAATACCGAACTCGACTTGACGATGAGGAGGAAGACCAGATAAATCATCGGGAAAAACATCAGAAAACTCGCGTACCACCGGAATGTCGTCAATCTTCTTCTCATCACTAGTGGAAACAGATAAGAGCGCCAAAACGGCTGGATAACCCTTTCGAAGACACTTAAGGGCTTTCATGCTAGAGATGATGTTTAGCGGAACACCACCCTTGATACCGTACACAGAAAGAAATTCTCCATCAGGGAGAGGAATCCGAATAACCTTGTCGTAACAGACGATCTCCGCGCGATACAAAGATAACCAATCCATTCCTACCACAACGTCAAAACTACCCAAAGGTACCGTCATAAGGTCGATGGGGAACGATAAACCCGACAACTCTAACTGACACTCCCGAAGAACACTAGTAGCTTCAATCGTTTTACCGTCAGCCAACTCAATAATGTACTTGGTCTCTAATGGTACAGGTATTACATCTAGCAGTCGACTAACATCCATGGATACAAAACTCTTGTCGGCACCAGAATCAAATAACACGCTAACAGAATGATTATTGAGAAGAAACGTACCGGTGACTGTATCAGGGTCCTGCCTAGCCTCAGCAGCTCCAATGACAAAGGCACGTGCATTTCTGCCGCCGCCCCCGTTGTTACCATTCCCGTTGTTCCCACCCTGTTTCAGTTTTGGGCAATCCTTCTTGTAATGCCCAGTGTCACCACAGTTGTAGCATCCTTGTTTCCCTGTAGTCCCCTGAGTAGTCGGAACTGAGCTGTTAGTCGGAGCCTGAGTCGATGGAAGTGTAGCCCGACAATCCTTAGCATAGTGCCCAGTTCGCTGGCAGCGGTGACAACGGTTACTGTCGCAGTTCCCTTGGTGATGGCGTCCACACTTGTTGCATTTGGGCAGTTTTCCCGCATAACCACCCTGCTTATTACCCGAAGAAGATGAACCCCCATTATCAAATCTTTTACCCTGCTGTGCAGACCCAGATCCTTTCCCGTCATTTTCCCACTTGCGCTTATTGTTCTCTGGAGTCTTAACAGTTGAACCTTTCGCAGGCAAAATCCCCTCATTCACCTTTAAGTTAGTCATCCTATGTGCCGATCGAACTACCTCCGCATAAGTAGGATGATTTCCAGCAGCTACCAACCCTGCAATTTCCGGCACTAACCCTGAGACATAATGTTCAATCTTACGATACTCTGGCACGTGCAGATCGGGACATAGCACCGCCAACTCATTCCTCCTAACAGTATACTTCTCGATTTCCGACCCAGTCATCTTGAGGTTCCACACCTCATGCTCCAGCTTCTGTACCTCTTCCCTCGGGCAATACTCCCGCTTCAGCAACTGCACAAAGTTCTCCCATGGCATAGCATATGCCTCCCCAATCCCCATATTCTGGGTGATACCATTCCACCAAGTCAATGCCACGTCCTGAAACAACGCAGCAGAATACTTCACCCGATCTTCTGGGAGACAGTTACACATCAGAAATACCGACTCCACTTTCTCCAACCACCTAAGCAAACTGACCGCACCCTCGGTGCCAGAGAATTCCTGGGGCTTGCAGTCCCGGAACATCTTGTAGGTGCACATGGGTGGGGGTGGGTCAACAGGACCACCTGTAATGAAACGTATGAGAAACCACGAATAATGTAAACAAGGTTCACCAATGAGGCAAAGAAAACGGATAAAACAACTTACCACCACCGTTGTGCCCTAACTGGAAGGCAGCTTGGAGCAAGTTATTCAGATCAGCCTGTGATAGGTTAATACCTCCACCACGACCACCAGCACCACCGCGACCACCACCACGTCCACCATTGCGACCGCCTCCACGTCCTCCACGCACTCCAGACATGATTCTGGCAGAAGGAACGAGAAAATTTAGTTTCGCAGTTAAAGATAACCACTAATGTTCGCAAGATCAAAGCTAGATCCAATCCAGGACTATCCCTTCAAACCCAGAGCTCACCAGGGCTTCCATGCATTTCGGTTTATGATTTTGTGTGCACCCAAAATGATAAAACGCTCTACATGGTCCTCCTAGTGTTCTCCTAGTTCAAAGTTCAAATCACCGAACATAGACTCTTAGCTACACACCGTAATACTACAGTAGTTCATGACAAATGTTTCTATTGGAGTGCGAAAGGGAGATGTCCGAGCCTTGGACAAATCTCAAGAGCACACGAGTTACTCCAATAGACCACACTGCCTAGAAGACAAGTAACCCAACCTAAGATAGAACGGATGATGTAACGTAGAAAGACCAACGATTTAGAGACACCCCGACAAGACCTTACGTAAACCACTATAACGTTTAGTACCATGTGATCGTCTAGTGTGTGCGACTCGGCTATAGACTAGACTCTACATGCAGTCCTAGTTCACTATAACCATTGGCTCTGATACCAATCTGTCACACCCTCAAAATCCACTTGCGGAGTTTTACCGCGAGGCGCATGACAAACCAGGATCCAAACCAACGATCACAATAAACAAGTCTAAATGAATATAAATGCAATTTCAAAACATAGTTTAAAATCCCGTTTACAGCGGAAGCTTATTCAAAAACAGTACTCAACAAATGAAATAATAGTTCAATGTTCAAAAGACCATGCAACCCTAGTAAGACGCCGTGCAGACGCGTGCGCCCTAGTCCAGTCGTGCTACCTTAGCGACCTGAGAAAACATGTAAAAGTTTACGTCAGCACAAAAATGCTGGTGAGTTTACAGGTTTTGTATCCAAGTACCAAGTCCACCTGTCCATACTATAACAAATAGAAAACCAGTATACGCTAGCTAGGCGTACGTTTTGTTACTACCACGATTGGAAAACCATTACTAACGCGAATACCAAAAGTATGCCCGATGTATGTTCCTGTTGTTCCTGTTGTTCCTGTTTGAGACAATATGCACTCGCCGACCCTCCAAGTCGACGAGCGGGGTTGGTCACTCCCAATAGCGCTATTGGGAGTGACCAACCCCGCTCGTCGACTTGGAGGGTCGGCGAGTGCATATTGTCTCAAACAGGAACAACAGGAACAACAGGAACATACATCGGGCATACTTTTGGTATTCGCGTTAGTAATGGTTTTCCAATCGTGGTAGTAACAAAACGTACGCCTAGCTAGCGTATACTGGTTTTCTATTTGTTATAGTATGGACAGGTGGACTTGGTACTTGGATACAAAACCTGTAAACTCACCAGCATTTTTGTGCTGACGTAAACTTTTACATGTTTTCTCAGGTCGCTAAGGTAGCACGACTGGACTAGGGCGCACGCGTCTGCACGGCGTCTTACTAGGGTTGCATGGTCTTTTGAACATTGAACTATTATTTCATTTGTTGAGTACTGTTTTTGAATAAGCTTCCGCTGTAAACGGGATTTTAAACTATGTTTTGAAATTGCATTTATATTCATTTAGACTTGTTTATTGTGATCGTTGGTTTGGATCCTGGTTTGTCATGCGCCTCGCGGTAAAACTCCGCAAGTGGATTTTGAGGGTGTGACAACCATACTTAAATTAAAGATAATAAAATGTTCACTTTGCTTTTATAGTGTAAAACTTTTGTTCAATATTAACATATGAAAAAAAAAAAATAGTTTTGCTTGTTTAAAATTGTGTGGATCGGTTTTAGAGTACCAATATGTTTTAACCGTATTGTGCTATACGTTTTAAAATTTATAATTACTTAAAGTTTAAAAAATATATAAAATTATATACTTTTCTCTTTATATATATATTACTAGGTTAGAGCCCCGCGTGTACACGCGGTACATATCCATGTCAAATGAAAAAAATTCTATAAAGATTGTAGTATGCAAATTTATTTATTGAAAATTACGTAATACAATTCGTGTGAATTTTGGTTGATTGTATATTATCATAAAAAAGTTTAATGTTACCCAATAACATATATATATATGAATCAACAAATGTTTGAGTTGACGTGATTTAAAAACAAATAATGAAATGAATAAACATATATTTATTGTACCGACATACAAATGAAGATTAAATTCAAAGTAAATAAATGTAGTTTAACAAATCATACAACCCAAAAATTATAAAAAAAAATTAAACAATTTATGCAAAATATGATCGCATACTTATTCACAAACTTCAAAATATTTTTTTTATAGACAACATTTGCTATTTATTATTAACGTTGTCATCTTTGCCTAATATTAGTATCTTCAGGCCATCTCTACTTTTGTCACTTGGCAGCGACATAAAACTGTCCATGTGTAAAAACAGGATCTTTCAAATACAGACCTACCCTAAATAGGGTTTGTCCTTGACTCTTATTTATTGTCATTGCGAAACATAAAGTAAGAGAGAATTGTCTTCTGTTAAATTTGAAAGGAATCTTCTTATCAGATGGGGACAGCCTAATTCTTTGGAAAAAAGTTCGCATTCCAATGTTACTCCCTGAATTATTTTAGCTTCTATAACACGATTTGACATGGTAAGACAATTTGAAACTTGTGGCTTTGAAAAGAATTTATGTCCACTTATAGGATCCCTGAACCATTTGAATAACAAAACAGTGAAATTTGTCAAAAACAACTCTGGTGAGGAAAAGAAAGACATTTGGCATTATAATTGTATTATCATCAAGAATTTAAGGTAAATATATCCAGAAGACCCTAAACTGTTTGACGGTTTGACTCATAACCAATGACCTAAAAATCAAGCTAAAACCACGGTGAAAATCAATACTAAATGAGATTAAAAATGTTAATAAGTAGCCTCAAAAAATGTAATCAATAATTCAAATCAATTAAATTAGGTCAATAATATTAAAAATAATAGAAAAATTAAATTGGGTCAGTAATATTAAAAATAAATTTGCAAAAATAGTAATATAAATAAATGAGATTAAAAATGTTAATAAGTAACCTCAAAATTGTAATCAATAATTCAAAACAATTACATTAAAAATATCCGCATTTGAAATTAACTTACCAATTATCGACAAATTATTATTTACATCTTAAAATTAGCATATTACTATTAAAATGATTTTGATGATTATGTTTTAATAAAAACTGATTACAGAAAGTCATAATATAAAAAAATAATTTCGGTCAATAATATTAAACATAAATTCATAAAATTAATAATATATAAATGAGATTAAATTTTTTTACTAAATAACATTAAATTCTTGAAATTATTATTAATGTCAATAAATAACATTAAAACTCTTAATAAATAACATTAAAAATGAATAAATCTTTTTAATTGCAATCAAGACCAATCAGAATTCGTAAAAATAGTAATATAAATAAATGAGTTTAAAAATCTTAATAAATAACTTTAAAATCGTAATCAATAATTCAAATCAGTTACATAAAAACATCCGCGTTTCAAATTGACTTACCAATTATCGACAAATTATTATAGACATCTTAAAATTAGCATATTACTATTGAAATGATTTTGATGATTATCTTTTAATAAGAATTGATTAAACGAAAGTCATAATATAAAAAATTAAATTTGGTCACTCATTTTAAACATAAATTCGTAAAATTAGAAATATACATAAATGAGATTAATTTTTTTTACTAAATAACATTAAATTCGGTCAACTATTATTAATGTCAATAAATAACATTAAAACTCTTAATAAATAACATTAAAAATGAATAAATATTATTAATTGCAATGGAGACCAATCAGAATTCGTAAAAATAGTAATATAAATAAATGAGATTAAAAATCTTAATAAATAACCTTAAAATCGTAATCAGTAATTCAAATCAATTATATTAAAAACATTCGCATTTCAAATTGAATAAATCTTATTAATTGCAATGAACACCAATCAGAATTCGTAAAAATATGAGATTAAATAACTATTGAAGTTAATGGTTGCGAAAATTTGGGTAAAGATTGGTTTATCAATCAATCAGTCAATCAATCTTCGTTACATTTAGAAATCTAATTTACTCTATAAATTGATGACCAATTATGCCATAATTGTGTAAAATTCATTCAATTTTAGAAATCTAATTTCAAAACACAAAACCTTCTTTCGCAAGTTACACTCTATACTTAGTTAAGTATCAATTCATAACAATTAGATAACTACACATTCATAACATACTTTTTTAGAATAAAAGATTTGTATAATAAGTGTTAAAATTAAAAAAAAAAACTTTAGTTGTTAATCGATTCTTAAAATTAGTATACATAGATATATGTTTAAAATGGTTGTCTAGAATATTCATTGAGTTAATATTTCTACTCCTAATCGATTCTATATTTTGAATAATATACAACTGAATGCTTTATTGTATTTAAATTATGGATTAAATTGATTCATAATGAATCATTAATACAAAAAAAATGGTAAAATTGATTCATAATCAATCATACATAAATTCGATAAATAAATTATGGTAAGTCGAAATTACAGATTTAATTGATTTATAATCAATCATACATAATAAAAAATTGATTAAAATTATATATAATTATGGATTAAATTGATGTTCCATCTTACGGATTAAATTGATTACTAATTACCAAAAATAATTTCGTATTAAAATTAAATTTGTTTCATTAAGTTATGGTAAGTCTAACTTATTGATTATAAATTGATTTATAATCAATATACATAATAAAAGATTGATTAAATTGACTCATAAATAGGAATTAAATTGATTCATAATTACGAATTAAATTGATTCATAATTACCAACAATAATTTCGTATTAAACTTAATCTCGTCTCATTAAATTATGGTAAGCTAAAATTAGAGTTAAATTTAATAAATTTAATGAGACATAATTTCGTAAAATAATTTAATGAGACAAAAAATGGTAATAAATTTAATAAGAGTTATTATAGTAAAGCAAATATAGTAAACCTAAATTTATTACCATTTTTTTGTCTCATTAAATTATTTATATTTCAAATTGACTTACCAATTCAAATTCAATTTCATTAATTTCATTAGTATTAGTAATTATTAATAATTAGTAATATATTCGTAAAATATTAACAGAAAAATTCAATTCGGTCAATAAGATATAAATGGGTTTAAAAACCGTAATATTAGTTTTAGTATTAGTTGGAATGCTGTTGCATAATCAAGTAATTTTGTGTAGAGCAACTGAGATGGATTTGATAAAACTATCTATATAGATGAAGTGCAAAAATGGAAGGCATGTATTAAGACGTCAATCAATGAAAATTGATTGAAATTAGCGAAGTTATTGTCATCATATTTTAAATAGCATTTATGACTAATTAGAACAGTATAATATACAAAATTAACTGATAAATTAGTATTGATTAATTATTAAAGTCGTATAAGTAAAATTGGTAAGTTTCCATTATGTGTTTAGTATTTTGGTGTAAAAGATTTATAAGTTTTGAAATTCAAAAATAAGATATACTAAATATGGTTTTTTTGTTTAAACATTTTTACAAGTAATAATTATGACTTACGAAATTCAAATGTATAATAAAAATGATTGGTTTGTTAGTTGTTTACATATTATAAATACGTCTTTTACATCTAAATATATATGGATTTATGTTATATATCAAACATGGTAGTTTATAAAATGTAAACTAAATATATAAATTAACATACTTTTCTGTAACAAAATCTATTTAATTTAGTATACAATTATAATATAAGTGATTTTTTTCCTTATATATTTGTATTATGGAAAGTTTAAAGTTTAGTATGAATATAGAAAGCGTAAATTATGTAGTGCAAATTAGTATTTGAAATTTAAATATTGTCCTAAATTACTTCACCTATTATGGTTAACCTAAATTACATTAATTATTCTAATTGATTGACAGTCAATATAATTAATACAAAAGAATAAATGTGAATTAATATTCAAATCTTAACAAATCACATTAAACGCTTAATATAGTTTTCAGGATCAAATCTTGATTGATTATTAAAGTCGTATAAGTAAAATTGGTAAGTTTCCATTATGTGTTTAGTATTTTTGTGTAAAAGATTTATAAGTTTTGAAATTCAAAAATAAAATATACCAAATGTGGCTTTTTTTTGTCTATTCATTTCTACGAGTAATAATTATGCCTTACGAAATTCAAACGTATTATAAAAATGATTGGTTTGTTAGTTGTTTACATATTATAAATACGTCTTTTACATCTAAATATATATGTATTGATGTAATATATCAAACATGGTAGTTTATAAAATGTAAACTAAATATATAAATTAACATATTTTTCTGTAACAAAATCTATTTAATTTAGTATACACTTATAATATAAGTGTTTTTTTCCTTATATATTTGTATTATGGAAAGTTTAAATTTTAGTATGAATATAGAAAGCGTAAATTATGATAAAGCATTAATTATGTAGTGCAAATTAGTATTTGAAATTTAAATTTTGTCCTAAAATTACTCCACCTATTATGGTTAACCTAAATCACATTAATTATTTTAATTGATTGACAGTCAATATAATTAATACAAAAGAATAAACTCTTGGGTACATATCATTACCCTATATTATTGACGACATAGCTTCAACAACTTTTTTATTAAAAGTCTGCCCTGCTCCTAATGATCCGAAATTCGGTTTATAAATCGAAACCCTAACACACGAATGCATATAATCAGTCAATAAGCTGGTAAACAAAAACACGAATAAACAATTTACAAAATCAATTTAAAGATAAAGAAAACACTGAATTATAAAAATTTAAAGATTTAAAAAACATGTACCTAAGCAATTACAACATTACATTTGACATTGGTGTGCCCCAAAACAATAGCATTTGTCTCATTTGCATTTTCATATTCAAAGAGTATATACAATGCAGTAGAAAAAGCTTATCGAGTAGTCTTAAAAAACGTAAATATTAAATACGCTAACTTAAAAATAAATATGACAAAAAGAAGTAATAAAAGAAACATGAATTATTATAAACCCGACTCCTTTATAATTTTTTTAAAAATTATGCTTGACGCCTAAGTTTCTTGGTCAACCAATAATTAATGCATTCAAGGATATTTACTACCTTTCCAAATATGTGGCACAAACTTAGGAAACTAATAATCCAAAATTAAATGCTCCATAATTATTTCAGATCCATATCCAGAATCCGAACTGAGATTTGGCTCCTTACTCGATCAAATCATATTAACATAACAAGCCACTCTTTAACACCAAACCATATGAGATCTTTAAGAACAATTATGAACAATATATGAACATCATATCTCGACCTTAAAAGTCATGCATCCCATCCAACATAATAGTTAACATCACTAATCACAAACACATAATAATAAAAGATATAAACAATGACATTCTGCTTTTAGAAAAATAGCTACTTCGCATTAATAAACACACACACACAAAAAAAAAAGATCAACCACATACCTTTTAGTTGCAGCGGTGGATGGTATTCTAGTATTAAAATGAAAAAACATCTAAACATTCAATATATTTCTTCACAACGGTTTGAAGATCGTTTGCACTTTCAGAAGTGATTCCATATTATAACTAACCGATTCCTTTACAAAAAAGAGTGGTTCCATATTAATCAAATGAAAAAACATCAAAAAAGAGTCAATATATACCATCCGATTACTTTACAAAACGATGACATAAAGAAAACGAATCTGGAACCTTTATAAACCACGATTTCTTCATAAAGGTTTGAATATTGTTTCCACATTCTGAAGTGGTTCCATATTATTACTAACCTTTATAAAACACGATTTCCTCTTTGAATATTAAACCGGTTTATCTCAAAGTAATTGATTGATGTTACGATAACATAAAAGTTTTCCAGGTTTAAGGATCATATGATATGCCTATTTTTAACGTTTATGAATCGGAACACGTTACAATGGATGAACTTCCTTCAATCTACGTGAAAAAGAGACATACCTAGAAGGAACAATGAATTAAAAGAAGAGTGATGAATGTGGTTTGGAAGATTTGTTAGTGAGGATTTGAGAGTGTAATGGAAGAATGTAGGAAATTAAAATGTAGAAAAGACTATTTATAGGGAGCAAGTTGAAGCTCCATATTCAATATGGATACCTTAAACTCTCTCCTAAGCCTTCATTCAACCCAAGTGACCTCAATTATTATATAGATAGAATAGATAATATTGTATATTTGTATAAATATATAAAAGTTATTATAAAACAGAGATGAAAAAAGATATTAATATAACTAGTCAATTTACCTACCGCTCTATCAGATTCTTCATCGACAGGATTTATCGTTGTGGCCACATTTTCGGTCGGGTAAGGCCATAACGTACACACCCTATCGGACCTATAACCGGAGAACTTTGACCAGTTAATTCAGAAAAAATTGTAATATCTCTAGTTCTCTATTATTGTATCTTTTCAGAAAAAATTGCAATATTAGGGAAAATGGCCAAAAATAGCCCCTTGACCGGCGTTTTGCCTAAATAGCCCCCTCCACCGTCTTTGGAGAGACGGGACACGGTTTCCAAAAGGGCTGAACCGTCTTCCGAGATCCTTTGGTTTCCAACCAGTAGCAACCCAACACGTGGCGGTAACGATCCCGATGTCTGCCACCCGGCTCCCGTGGCGGCTTGAGACGTGTCAGCGCCGCAAAGCCGTCTCCGGTGGGGTCCCTGAAACGGTTCACCAACGGCTCAAGTTAAGCCGTCTTCGGCTCGGCTTAGCCGAATCCGTTTTGGCTGAACCGTCTCCAGCCATTAATTAATTTATTATTTATTTTTTCAAATTTTGTTTGGGTATAAATATGTGGGTTTGGTTGAAAAAAAAAACACATTTAAATCAAACAAAATCTTCTCAAATGTTTTTTTCAAGCCAAAATATTTTACCAAATCAAACAAAATCTTCTCAAATGTTTTTTTCAAATTTAGTTTGATTATTCGACGTGTTTTTGAGCTTCAGAATAGCCGAATATTTTTTCGGTTAAAATTATGGCACTTTTTAAACCTAAGCCTTTGGGATTTATCTAATCCCATTCTATTGAAAGTTTCTGCTCCGAAGCCTTTCACCCATTTTCTTTGGCCTTAAAAGCCTTTCACCCATTTTCTTTGGCCTTAAGTTGACCTCCAACCACTTGGGAAGACATTTGGAGCGAAAGGTTGAAGTGATGGATAGGTTTCGGTCGGAGTTAGTGAGAAGTAAAGCGAAAAGGCTTCGGTTGGATTGTTGTTACATCTACATAATACTACTTGGATTGTTGTTGCATCTACACGTGGGTTAACCCGTGTAATTTGCATCTACGATTTGGTAGTCTACTTTATTGGCAAGTTCATCCTTTTCCTAAATCTCTATCATGATCTTCTGGATCATCCGTCTTTTACATGTACAAGACGGTCGGATGTGATATTTAGGAGAGTTTGTTTTTTGACTTGTCCGGACCGTTGGTAAGGATCTGTCCGTACATATATTTATGTATTTAGGATGATGAAGATGAGACTGGACAGTGGGTATAAAGTACACTGCGAAAATATATCTTGGCGTTCCAAGCAACGGAAATGTCTCGGTGTTTGACGTGTTGAACGACTTCGTGAATTATTATTGTTTGTATATTGTAATTGTTATAATACTTTAGTTGTATTTTTATTGGATCCCTATTATTATTTGTTTATGTTAAGTTTGTTTAAGGTCATGTGTTCTCTACTTTTTGGGTTAAACAAAACAATCCCTTTAAACAATATAAACTTAAAATAAACATTTTTTTTATTAAAACGTAAAATAAAAGGAACATTAAAAGTAAGAAAAAAAAACTAATCCAAAGCCCCGGGGACATCACGAATCATCTGCCACGCCGACAAATGAGTAAAGGGTGGTCGGCCCGAAAACTCGTGCTCAATCTTGGCATGTTCAAGTTTTTCATGGTCCGCAGTCTCTTGTGGGAGTTCACGGACAGCGGTTTGATAAAACCCCTCGAAGAGACGGCACTTGTTTTGCAAGTCCGTCCACTTCCGGTTGAGAGACTCGGTTGACCTGCTTGAACCTCCAACCAAAACTTTGAACTCGTTGAGAACGAGTGGCCAAATGGACCCTCGACGTGGTAGGTTTTCTTTAACAGTCATCCAAGCAGTGCACAGGGCAATTTCTTCTTCTTCTGTCCACGGTTTTGGTGCCATTGTGATTTTGGGTTTGGGTTTCTTTTCTGTGACGGTGTACTGACGGTCTGTAATAGCCAACCGTCTATTGGCTTTATATAGGAAGGACATATGCAGGTGGGTTAAGCATTCAATAGGGAATATCAATAGATTTCATAGTAAAAATTAGAACATTTTATAAAACACTAAATAAATTAAAACACTTTATTAATAATAAAAATTACATTAAAAAAAAACATTACATAACATTATTTTTAATAAAACCTAAATTTAAATATAATCACGTAACAAATGCCACGCGGAAAGATATCCAAAGTCTTCGTCGTAGTCCAAAAAGTAGTCGATTTTCGCCAATTCAATGAGCCCTTCCTCGGACTCGTTTGGCGACTCCTCTTTGTTGGAGTTGAAGAACCCTTCGAATACGGTGCACTCCGCCTTGACGTTGTGAAACTTTTCTATAACATCTTGGGTCGTACGGTTTGTCTGACCGCCGACAAGTGTTCGAAACTCGAAAAATACTCTACTCCAAAATGGAGTTGCACGAATTTCTTGACTAGTGTCCGAAACTCGGGTGTTTTCGGCAACATTTCGCCATGCCAATGTAACCCCAAGGATCTCCTCGTCCGTCCATGAAGACATTTTACTTGGTTTGTTTGATGTTTTGTAAGAAAAATGTGTGATGTAGTGAAGAATTTGTTAATTTGGTGGGTATTTATAGTGTGAAATAATTTAATTTAATTAAATAGTTAATATGGTAAATAAATAAATGTAATTAATATGATAGGTAAAAATAAATAAGGACAATTAAAAAAATAAATAAACTTCCAAAATAAGAACATTTTATTAAGAATTGTTTGGACGTGGTAAGCACCTCCAGAAATACATTTTTTCCGATACTCAATAGAGTATTCCTAACCCGTGGTAGGGCTGCACACAGCGCGTTAAAACTTTCTTCAAAATCAGACACCCGGTAAGCTTTACAAGTGTTCCACCACAGTGTCTCTAAATCCTTCTTTTTGCTTTTTGGTATCTTTAAGTTCACCATCAAATGTCGACAGCACAACCCGTGAAAGGCATTAGGAAAAACCGTCCGAACTGCCAAATCTATTGAGTTGGCTCTGTCAGATATGATCGCCAAATCCGGGTGCTCACCGATACACTCTTTAAGTTTCGATAAGAACCACGTCCAACTCTCACCGTCCTCGGATTTGCCGATACCATATCCAACGGGTAAAATTTGGTTGTTACCATCCATGCCAACAGCAAGGAATAACGTTCCCTTAAACTCACCTTTTAAGTGTGTCGCGTCTATAATAATGACCGGTCTTAAAGACAGAAGAAAACTCCGAATCTATTTAATAAAATGAAAAACAGATAAATTTTAGACTTCAGTAAACCAAAACATCAATAATTTATTTAAGTTGGTATAAACATAGGTAAAAATATTTTACTGACCGTTGCACCAATGGCAATAAAAAGCATTTCAAAACGATTGTCTTCATCAGTTTTAATCTCAGTAACAGTCCCTGGATTTGCATTTCGCAAATTATAGCAGTAGAACGGAAGCTCAGAAAACAATTGTTTGCTACTTCCTTGCAAAAGCTCAAGTGCATGACACTTCCCCCGCCAAGCTTGAGTATATGATATATCAACCTTAAATCTTTCTCGAAAATCTTGTACTATTTCGTTTCCACGATAAACACGTCTAGTATGTCGCAATTGGTGCTTCAGTATGCTACCAATTACTTGTGGGTTAGCTTGACGAAGATGGGGATGTGTTTGAGTTTTAGAACATGTGTGGTTGTTGTTAAAAAATGTAACAAAAAACGTGTCTGAAGTTGGGACAGAACGTGACCTAAATTGCCAATCACAATCATCAACTACACATGAAATTTCGTACCTCGTTTTAGATGACCTGTCGACTTTATAGGAAAAACGTTCAGACAAACAAAAATTTCCTAACTGCAATTTCAATTCATCTTTGTTACGAAATACAGAACCTTCAGAAAAAACTAAAGAGGTTTTGGTTATATCTGAAAACAATTCAGGACTTGGCTTTCCATAAAATTCGTCTTTTTCAGCTTTCTCATCATCGAAATTTCCAAAACACCCATATGGTGTGTAATGATCAAAATTTTCTATAGACACATTTAGATCAGGGACTTTTGAATCATTTGAAGGTATGTCATTTAAATGAGCATTACTAGACGAACCCACACCTGGTTCATCTACAACATACAACTTCAATACTTCATGGGGGTTTTGCAAAGCAACTTTAAAAAGAAAAGATACATCACGATCATTAAAAATGTCGATTGCATCATCGAAAGTTGACATTTTATAAGATAACCTTGAAATGTTTGGAATCTCACACACATCGAAAACTACATTTAAAAAACTAAGATACGAGATATTTGCATCAATTTCAAAAACCACGTCTTTTACAGCTACTATCCACAACGTATTCCATTCGACCGTTGACAACTTCTCACCTGCCTCCACTATAGATTATAAAACTAACCATTTTTAAAAACACAACTTTTTTTAACACTTTGAAAGAAAAATAAGGAATACAAGAAAAAATTGAAACAAAATTGTTACAAAATTTACTAATTTTATAACAAACGGTTCGTCATGGACGTCACATCACCGAAAACGTCTCCGGTGATGTACGACGTCCGGCACCGAGTCGGTGCAGAAACAGTAAAAAGACGGTACCGGAAGCCGTCTTTTTCGTACCCGCTGACGTCTCAGGAGACGGTTGATAACTTTTACAAGACGTCACCGGAGACGGCTTTTTCGTACCCGAACCGGCTCAGGAGCCGTCTCCGGTGGGATCGGATATATTATTTTATTATAAGCCGAGCCGAAGACGGCTTAACTTGAGCCGTTGGTGAACCGTCTCAGGGACCCCACCGGAGACGGCTTTGCGGCGCTGACACGTCTCAAGCCGCCACGGGAGCCGGGTGGCAGACATCGGGATCGTTACCGCCACGTGTTGGGTTGCTACTGGTTGGAAACCAAAGGATCTCGGAAGACGGTTCAGCCCTTTTGGAAACCGTGTCCCCGTCTCTCCAAAGACGGTGGAGGGGGCTATTTATGCAAAACGCCCGGTCAAGGGGCTATTTTGGCCATTTTCCCGCAATATTATGTTACAAGTACTTGCTTTTGTGTGACTGCTTTTGCTCCTCTAAATCATTTTTAAGTTAATTCTTTAGTTACGTATGTTTGGTCTATATAAACCAGTAGTTTATCTCGCTCAAATGACTATTCGTCATTCACGTACCACAAACGTCTATAGGCATTGCCACACGATGTAGTGTCTGTATACGTGCCCATCCGTGAGTCCTAGCTGCCGTTCCCACGTTATTGGTGGTTTTGGACTTTTGTCTGTTGCTGCCTTGTTGGTGAAGAATCCACAAGAGTGTAGTAATTGGTTGGATTTAAACATTTACTCATCAACCAACTACTTGACCATTTCAATGACAATAGTTGGCTACTATATGGGTCATTCTCCATTGTCACGTGAGCTAATATTTCACTACAAATAAAGACAGAACAATTATCTATAATATATCTATTAAATATCATTTGATCAAATTAAATTCAAAATTTCTAAAAAATGTGCTACAATTATTTTACAATATTACATGGTCCTCTCATTTTAAGTAGCTTCAAATCTTCAATTGCCATCAAAAACAGGTAATTTTGTTCATACGCCACTTGATATGTCATTTTCTTTCAATAAGTCTGGCAACTACCACAAGATGGTCCATCATCTACTTGTGTTAAAAGTAATATGCATTTAAACAATATTTCATGTTCATGATTGGCTGGTACGCCAATAAAATTCCGATACAGTATTAATGATTGATTTCTATTAAGTTCATATGACAAGTTGTGTCCATGTTATTTCATAAAATACGAGACTTTTAAAATAAAGACTCCTTATATTGTTTTTTAGACAACATAATTAACTGGTCATGTTAGTCAATAATGATGTATGTATTTTAAGAAAATATGAGACATGGTATGTAAAGTCTTAAAACATAGGGAAATTTAAAGTTGGGCTTGTTGTAGAGGTGTGTAGGATAAAACTTTTAACATGGTTTTGTACCATATGGCGTTTTCTACGATTATGGGCTTAGGTTCTCTGTCATGAGAAGTGGGTTTAGCGGTTAAGAGGACGACCCTCCCTAGTAGAGACGCTTGTTTGATTCCCGCTTGGGCCCTTTTTGATGGACATCTAGGTGAAGGGACGAATTGGGGATTTAATCCTGGTTTCGAACCTGATAGGGGGCGAGGGTTTACGGATTCCATCTGGTTACCGTGTATCAGGGGGTACAGTCTCACGGCGGTCAAAGAGTCACCTTGGACATAGTACACGTAATTTTATTTTTAATGTGATGTAATTTTGTTAATGTTATGTAATTTTATTTTTAATGTGATAGTATTTTTATTTTTTTATGTATTTTTGTTAAATTTAAATACAAAAATAAAATAAACAAATGAATGAATGATTAGCTAATGATTGCGGGGCATTTATTCTATTTGTTGATTGTTATCGGAAATGAAATGATGCATACACATATACATACTACAAATAGATTGAAAACCCCAAATTGTTTTTGTTAAACCATCAACTTTTGATTTAGTTTAGGCAAATTAACTAATTAAGCAATTATACTCATATTTCACTTACACGGTTAAACCTATTTACCCAACTAAATCCATTAACACAATATTGTTTTTAAATTAGTTTCACTACTATAAAACATGTATATTTGCTACAAAAGATTCTGTCGAATTTCCCACAACTCAATGCTTGCGACAAGTTTAAGGATGATTTCCGACAAAAGATAAAACAAAAAAGGCCAAGTAACGATTGAAGGTTTGAAACGGGACGAACTCTAAACTCAGTGATACAACGAAGTATGGAGCCTGCGAATTTCAAGGGACGCAATTATATTTTACAGCCTGCGAATCTAGATTATTAAGGAAAACGTTTAAATGATCTAGTAACAATATCAAGAATACGAGATAGTTTAAAGTTAGAAAATTGAAGGATGGATACACATGTTCAAAAACTAAAGTAAAAGGTTTCATAATAAACACATAAATAAAAATAACTAGGCCGTATATCAACCACATGTTTGAATTTATATTTCGTCCCCTGCTCATGGCACGCAATTCACAAAGTCCTACATGATGGAACTTTTGGCGGGAACACCAAATAAATAAATTCTTTTGGCCAATAACCTCCAAATTGACATTACTTGAAGAAGACAAGTTCAAAGACAAAGAAACCATAATACTATATCAATTCACGGGAAGTTAATGTTTTAAGGTGTCATATGCAAACAGAACATGCCATTGGGTTGGTGGTCCAGTGGTAAGGCAAAGTCTTTTAATACACTAAAAATGTGAAGTCTTGAGTTCAAGTCTCACAAGGAACAAGAAATTCGTCTTTCAAAAAAAAAATATGCAAACAGAACATCGCTCACCCTATGGCCTATGGTAGGAGTAACAATAATTAAAACATGTTAGAAAAAAATGGCCATCACATCACATACCAATGTCTCATATGTTCTCGCTTTGTATATAACCAACCCGAAATTTTTATGTTTGGTCATATGAAATTGGAACACCAAAAAAGGAATCTAGTGAAAAAAATTCCTGAATCCGTCACTGTTTATCGGATAGTTTATCATGTAGGATTGAAAATTCAAAATATTAAGCAGTTATCCCCACCCCCTCACATTGTAGTTCCTCACGACCAAAGTATATTATGGAATTGGAATGTGGTATCCACACAAAATTGATCATTTGCGATCCACCTCATCTCATCAATCAATTCCTTCGTAAGACTATTTGTCAAGGGATGTGTGGAGTGTGAAAAAAAAGTGTCACATATGTGTCACGTAACACACACTAAAGTGTGTTGTGGTGGTGTGATTGATTGAAATGTGAACTAGATGCATTATTGTAAAATCTGGAAAGCATGATAAACATTTGGATATATGTTAGAAGGTGTGAATTACACACTTTACATTATTATTAGGGACGAAGCATTGTGAGGGTTAGGGGTGCCCCCTCCCCCTCGCGTTTTTGACACAGTAGTGGAAATTTGTGATTTTTGTAAAGGAATTTAGTCCGGGTTGAGTCTGGCCCCGCCGATTTGCCACTACTGATCGATAAAAATTGAGCTCCCCTAAATTGACAAACCAAGCTTCGCCCCTGATTATTATGATTTTGGGCATTAAGGAACCTCTATGTTTCTAAGGCGAAGCCCTATACCATGAGGGGTTGCACATGACCGATGAAATTTGCTTGGAAAGTTACCATTAGTGGTAATTAAGATTGTGTGTAGTAGGCGTTATAGGGGTCAACTTGAGATTTATGGAGCCCCATAAAGCTCTCTACACTGCCCCCCTTGGGCTTTGTGGGGTGTTATGGGAGAAGGGCTTTGTGGAGATAACAGGCGTTATGCAACAAAAAACAATTTTATAATATTATTTTTAATCAATTTCTACACCCCATTCTTCTACATCCAATCAAATAATAATAATTTAATCCGCATGGACCCCCATAAAGCCCCTCACACACTACACACCTATTTTACATAAAGCCTCATGAAGTCTCATAAAGCCCCCCACTACACATACACTAAGGGTTTGTTTGGTAACCTTTTAATGAGGCTCTAAACCATTCAGCTCTAAATGGTTCAGCATTCAGACTGTTTGTTTCAACCTAAAAAAGACTCTGAATGGAATGATTAAGAACTGAACCCTTCAGACTTGGTGCATAGCTGAACCACTCAGCACTTAATCAACCAAACATCCCATAAAAGTAGTTGCAACTTGGTACATCGTTAGTACGTAAAGCGTAAAACATGATTAGTAATCAATTACTATTAGAGGGGAAGGGCCCTTGTAGTGTTATGTTTTTCTTTCATTGATTTTAACTAATCCTGTACTGCCACATCACTTCACTGATTTAATTCACTGAATCACTTTTTTGAAGGCAACACTTAACTGATTCACTTCATTTAAATCTTTATTTTTTAGTTTTCCTTTTTATTAATTACCGTTTTAAAAAAAATGATCGTTTGAAGTAAAAGAACTGTTTTTAAAACTTAAAAAATTAATTGTTCCATTAAAATTAAACTTACAATATTAAAAGTAAATAAAACATAGAAATGCAAACACACTAAATAAAAGAAAAACTATTCAGAGCCGGAGGTGTTCGCTTCGAGCGGGGGAATGATAACTTGATCATCTTCTATGTTAGCTTCACTCATTTTTTTAAAAGTATGGATATAATTTCTATGTTTTTTATACTAAACCATGGGATTAAAATGTGTTTTATTATACACCTTTGATAAAAACGGTCACAAAATATGACCATTTGAAAGTCAAAAAGGAATTAAAAACCACAAAAATTCGGTTAAAAAAGAATTAGAAACCATAAAATTTCGACCGTTGCATTTGAGTTACCAAACTACCAGTCCATTAGATAGAACCAGAAATTGGTTTACGGGACCCCTACCAGCACGGGTGACGACGGTGTTACCGTGCTGATAGTGGGGTACCCGTGCCCAAATCTTGTAGCGCCCCGTCCCCCTAAAGAAGTGAAAAATAAGATCAATAATAAGTTAGTAATAAGTATCAATAACTACTAGGCCTGTAAACGAACCGACCGAACGTTCATGAACTGTTCGGCAGGAAGTTCGTTCATTTAAATAAATGAACAAACACGAACACAATTTTTTGTTCGTTCATTTATGTTCATGAACGTTCGTTTATGTTCGTTCATTTATGTTCATTTATGTTCGTTCGTTTATTTTTGTTCGTTTATGTTCGTATAATTAAACTTAACTTTATTTTTGTTATTTATTTCCTTTTGTTAAGTATCTTAATTCATATGTTCTAAAAAATTAACCCTAACCCTAACATTCTAAACATATCACTTATCAGACGCTATCCACACTTCACAACCCACCTCCCTTCTTCTCCACACTCCACAACCCTACCTTCTTCTACTTCCGGTCGACCACCTCCACTGCCCCGCCCCCCGCCTCCACAGCCCCGTCTCCACTCTCGAGCCTCAACAGCGCCACTGTCTCCATTATCCCCGTCTCCACAGACCATAATACCACCGTATTTCTCATCCTCGTCATTTGGTTTTAGTTGCATTGTGATGTATTAGACTTGGTTGAATTGTGATGAATCATTATTAACTTGTTTTTGTTTGTGTTCGTTTATGTTCATTTATATTGATCATTTGTGTTCGTTTATGTTCATGAACTATTCGGTGGTATAATTGCCCAACGCTTGGTGAGGTCAACACACGCGTGGTGACCAAAAAGGACCATCGATTATTCTTCAAGCGGTGGCTTCAGTCGATCTTTGGGTTTGGTCGGCCTATTTTGGTGTTGCGGGTTCATGCAACGACTTAAACGTTTTTGAGCAGTCGCCTATTATTGAGGATTTCATTTCTGGCAGGGCAGCAAAGGCGTGCTTTTACGCTAATGGAAACTACTACCCACACGGATACTATTTGGCTGACGGAATATATCCGAGGTATAGCATTATCGTTAAGACGTTTAGTAACCCGTACGATGAAAAAAGGGCACACTTTAAAAAGGTTCAAGAGGCGGCGCGAAAGGACATAGAGAGATGTTTTGGGGTTCTTCAACAACGTTGGCATTACATAAGAAACCCTGCTCGTGCATGGACCACAGACAAGCTGCGAGATGCTATGTATGCATGTATAATCATGCATAATATGATATTAGAAGATGAAGGTAAAGCGATATGCCAAAATTATGTACCGGAAGCCATTCAGGATCTACCGCAAGCTAATATGCAAGAAAGAGTGCTCAACGCACATGAACTTCGTGACCATGAAGTACATGACGCGTTAGCTGCGGATATGGTCCAACAAGCGTGGTCGGTTCGGTATATTCCAAACCCAGGAGGAAACGAAGATGAAGAAGAAGAAGAAGAAGAAGAAGATGATGATGAAGAAGAAGGTGACGAAGAAGAAGAAGAAGAAGACGAAGAGGAATATGAAGAATCCGAAGATGAAAATTAATATTAGTTGTAACTTTTTTTAATATTACTTGTAATTTTTTTTAATATTAGTTGTGTTTTTAATATTATTTGTAATTTTTTTATATTTATTTGCATTTTATTTTAATTATTTTGAGTTAAAAGATTAAAAAAAATAATAAAAAAATCAATCAATCACAATCAGGGGCTTTATAAATAAAGCCCCACCACTACACCCTTTTTTCAGTTTCTCTCTCCACGCTGACTCAGCAACCACGTGGACCAATCAGGAAGGGGGACTTTATAAATAAAGTCCCCCACTACGCATGATCTAAGAACCAGCTATATGGGTGTCATCGTGATATGGCAAGGAACAAAGATAATAAAATTATAATAATACCATACTCAAATTAAAGATAATAAAATGTTTACTTTTCTTTTATAGTGTAAAACTTTTGTTCACTTTTATAGTGTAAAACTTTTGTTCAATATTAACGTATGAAAAAAAAAAATAGTTTTGCTTGTTTAAAAATTGTGTGTGGATCGGTTTTAGAGTACCAATATGTTTTAACCGTATTGTGCTATATGTTTTAAAATTTATAATTACTTAAAGTTTAAAAAATATATAAAATTATATACTTTTCTCTTTTTATATATATATATATATATATTATAATATTGTATATTTGTATAAATATATAAAAGTTATTATAAAACAGAGATGAAAAAAGATATTAATATAACTAGTCAATTTACCTACCGCTCTATCAGATTCTTCATCGACAGGATTTATCGTTGTGGCCACATTTTCGGTCGGGTAAGGCCATAACGTACACAGCCTATCAGACCTATAACCGAAGAACTTTGACCAGTTAATTCAGAAAAAATTGTAATATCTCTAGTTCTCTATTATTGTATCTTTTCAGAAAAAATTGCAATATTATGTTACAAGTACTTGCTTTTGTGTGACTGCTTTTGCTCCTCTAAATCATTTTTAAGTTAATTCTTTAGTTACGTATGTTTAGTCTATATAAACCAGTAGTTTATCTCGCTCAAATGACTATTCGTCATTCACGTACCACAAACGTCTATAGGCAATGCCACACGATGTAGTGTCTGTATACGTGCCCATCCGTGAGTCCTAGCTGGCCGTTCCCACGTTATTGGTGGTTTTGGACTTTTGTCTGTTGCTGCCTTGTTGGTGAAGAATCCACAAGAGTGTAGTAATTGGTTGGATTTAAACATTTACTCATCAACCAACTACTTGACCATTTCAATGACAATAGTTGGCTACTATATGGGTCTTTCTCCATTGTCACGTGAGCTAATATTTCACTACAAATAAAGACAGAACAATTATCTATAATAAATCTATTAAATATCATATGATCAAATTAAATTCAAAATTTCTAAAAAATGTGCTACAATTATTTTACAATATTACATGGTCCTCTCATTTTAAGTAGCTTCAAATCTTCAATTGCCATCAAAAACAGGTAATTTTGTTCATACGCCACTTGATATGTCATTTTCTTTCAATAAGTCTGGCAACTACCACAAGATGGTCCATCATCTACTTGTGTTAAAAGTAATATGCATTTAAACAATATTTCATGTTCATGATTGGCTGGGTACGCCAATAAAATTCCGATACAGTATTAGTGATTGATTTCTATTAAGTTCATATGACAAGTTGTGTCCATGTTATTTCATAAAATATGAGACTTTTAAAATAAAGACACCTTATATTGGTTTTTAGACAACATATTTTGTGACACCCGACAAATTCTGGTTAACAACGTGGTCTAGATCAAAGTCTACCTTAGTGAGTCACGCGTATATTATACTTAACTGGGTTAGTTAAGTCGTGTTATGGTTCGGGAACTATCAGTTTAGGATAGAGGATCATCGGATGTTAGTCTAGAGGTGCATTAGATGTCAGTCCTTAACCAAGTGTACAAGTGGTGACGATTCGTAGAATCGTCAGAGCATAGGGAACATACAAGTCTCGAGTCCCGGGAATTGGTGAACGGGGGTGAATATGTTTGTTTGCAAGTATTATGTGTTTACAATCATTATGTGACTTGTCGGTATGTGAAAATGTGTTAACATATGTTAAAACGGGGTTTAACGCGCAAAATACACGGAACCAACCCCTATAGGCGATTAGGGGAGGCTAATCGCCTATAGGGGATGCGATTGGGCCTCATTGGGGGCGATTGGGTGCTAATCGCATGCCCTAGGGGGCGATTAGACCCTAATTGCATGAAATGTCATGCGATTAGCAACCCTAATCGCGTGTAACTGCTGCATAATCGCATGGAACGTGCTGGACGACTAAAAACGACTATAAATACAATACTTGACCTCCTAAACTTCATATTAGCAACCCTAGTCGTCCCACAACTCGCCCAAACACACACACAACCTCTGGAACACGATTTTGGATCAAAACACAAGATTTCAAGCCTATTACATCAATCTATCACAAATCTAAGGTGTGGTTTTCATTCATGCAACCTTTATTAACGTTTTTATTGAATCCCTAATGGTCCAGACCTGTTTTAAAACAAATAAGTCTTCTGAAAATCGTTAATAAGCTTTGTTAATCGGATTCTAACTATCATGCATGTTGTATGTGTGTTTATGATTAAAAGATAGGGTTTTTATGATTCATGAAAGATGATTAACATGTTATTAAGGTAGTTACAGATTGATGATGATGGCATGATAATGAAATCTGAGTTATTGTTAATTAGGGTTACGGTTTTGCATGCTAATGTGATGTTTCATGTTATGTGTATTGTCTTTAAGATACATGATTGCATTTAGGGCTGATAGATCGAGGTTAAACGAAGGATTTTGATGGAAATATGTTTGTTATAGTTGTTTGGTTGATATTTGATGTTTACACACGTTCTGGGATTGATTTGGAGTGTTAAACGCGCGAAAAACCGGAACAGCAATGCTGTAGGCGATTAGCAACCCTAATCGCCTATGCTATAGGCGATTAGGAGGCTAATCGCCTGATATGACACCCTAATCGCCTATAGTATAGGCAATTGGGGGCTAATTGCCTTCGTTGCATGCAATTGTGATCCTAATTGCTAGTTAAGTCCTGAAATGCATGTCTTATGACCTAATTGCCTATAGACTCATGTCTTATGACCTAATTGCCTATAGACTCATGTCTTATGACCTAATTGCCTATAGACTCATGTCTTATGACCCTAATTGCCTATAGTATAGGCAATTAGCATTCCTAAATGCCTGTTGACTTTCATAATCGCTAGTTGACTTTTCCTAATCGCCTGTACTGCTGCTGTAAGTATATTTTGACATATCGGGACCCGATTTGACACCTAAGAACATGCTAGGAACCCCGTAACATATCTAATAACTTGGTAACATGTGTTCGGACTTATTTATGTGATACTTGAACTACGTGCTATAACTTGTTGGACTTTAACGTATGTTAAGTGTGTATTGCATGATTGTATGTTTGTGAGTACAAGTATAACACGGGGAGTCTCGGGTCACCAATGGGATGTCGAGTCTTGTACTGTGGGTTAATTTAACAGTCACGGTGTTTTCAAACGAACTTGGTTATGGTCTGGACATCTAGGGACTAACTAACCTACGGGTTATTAGTCTAAGTACTTGTAACTGTCATATGTTAGGCCGCCGCTGTACGGGGCTAGCATAACTTGTTGATATTATTCGTATATCGAAGTAACGCAACCTAAGGTGAGTTTACGGCCCCTCTTTTAACTGGTTTCACTTTTTGGGGGAGAAAACATGTGTTAAAACTTATGTTTTGGTAACAACTGTCATACTATGGGTTTCTATGGTTTACTATACGATCCTTGGAAGTCCCGAGGGAAACCATGAATGTGCGGGTTAGCACAACGGGGAAATGTGAATAGATCTATTGGGAGTGACCAACCCCGCTCGTCGGCTTGGAGGGCCGGGCGAGTGCATATTGTCTCAAACAGGAACTGGTTTACTATTCGGGCACAACATCTGGTTTGCGAGTTAGTAATGGTTTTCCAATCGTGGTAGTAATAAAACATACGCCTAGCTAGCGTACCTTGGTTTGCAAATTGTTATAGTATGGACAGGTTGAACTTGGTACTTGGATTACAAAACCTGTAAACTCACCAACATTTTTGTGCTGACGTAAACTCTTACATGTTTTCTCAGGTCGCTAAGGTAGCACAATGGAACTAGGGCGCACGCGTCTGCACGGCGTCTAGTTAGGATTGCATGGTTTTCAAACATTGAACATTTGGTTTACTTTTGGATTATGTTTTGAGAATAAGCTTCCGCTGTAACTGGAGATTTAAACTATGTTTTTGAAATTGCATATGTTAATTTAGACTTGTTTATTGTGATCGTTGGTTTGGATCCTGGTTTGTCATGCGCCTCGCGGTAAAACTCCGCAAGTGGATTTTGAGGGTGTGACAGATTTTAAGAAAACATGAGACATGTAGGGCTGGCAAATCGTGTCTTAGCAGGTTTAACAGGTCTTTGACGACGCGAACAACAAAAGTTCTAAACATGAACACGACTCGTTTGACTACTTTACATCACATGTTTATAACACAGTTATACATTTTATGTACCAAATAAAAGAAATGATGGATCTTTGCCTCTTAATTCTAATTATTTAAAAAAAAGTAAAAAATGGCATAGTGTACTTTTCAGTTAACAGGTCTAATTGTGTCTTATACAGATTACCCGTTGCCAGCCCTAGAGACATGGTATGTAAAGTCTTAAAACGTAGGGAAATTTAAAGTTGGGCTTGTTGTAGAGGTGTGTAGGATAAAACTTTTAACATGGTTTTGTACCATATGGCGTTTTCTACGATTATGGGCTTAGGTTCTCTGTCATGAGAAGTGGGTTTAGCGGTTAAGAGGACGACCCTCCCTAGTAGAGACGCTTGTTTGATTCCCGCTTGGGCCCTTTTTGATGGACATCTATGTGAAGGGACGAATTGGGGATTTAATCCTGGATTCGAACCTGATAGGGGGCGAGGGTTTACGGATTCCATCTGGTTACCGTGTATCAGGGGGTACAGTCTCACGTCGGTCAAAGAGTCAACCTTGGACATAGTACACGTAATTTTATTTTTAATGTGATGTAATTTTGTTAATGTTATGTAATTTTATTTTTAATGTGATAGTATTTTTATTTTTTTATGCATTTTTGTTAAATTTAAATACAAAAATAAAATAAACAAATGAATGAATGATTAGCTAATGATTGAGGGGCATTTATTCTATTTGTTGATTGTTATCGGAAATGAAATGATGCATACACATATACATACTACAAATAGATTGAAAACCCCAAATTGTTTTTGTTAAACCATCAACTTTTGATTTAGTTTAGGCAAATTAAGCAATTATACTCATATTTCACTTACACGGTTAAACCTATTTACCCAACTAAACCCATTAACACAATATTGTTTTAAATTAGTTTCACTACTATAAAACATGTATATTTGCTACAAAAGATTCTGTCGAATTTCCCACAACTCAATGCTTGCGACAAGTTTAAGGATGATTTCCGACAAAAGATAAAACAAAAAAGGCCAAGTAACGATTGAAGGTTTGAAACGGGACGAACTCTAAACTCAGTGATACAACGAAGTATGGAGCCTGCGAATTTCAAGGGACGCAATTATATTTTACAGCCTGCGAATCTAGATTATTAAGGAAAACGTTTAAATGATCTAGTAACAATATCAAGAATACGAGATAGTTTAAAGTTAGAAAATTGAAGGATGGATACACATGTTCAAAAACTAAAGTAAAAGGTTTCATAATAAACACATAAATAAAAATAACTAGGCCGTATATCAACCACATGTTTGAATTTATATCTCGTCCCCTGCTCATGGCACGCAATTCACAAAGTCCTACATGATGGAACTTTTGGCGGGAACACCAAATAAATAAATTCTTTTGGCCAATAACCTCCAAATTGACAGTACTTGAAGAAGACAAGTTCAAAGACAAAGAAACCATAATACTATATCAATTCACGTGAAGTTAATGTTTTAAGGTGTCATATGCAAACAGAACATGCCATTGGGTTGGTGGTCCAGTGGTAAGGCAAAGTCTTTTAATACACTAAAAGTGTGAAGTCTTGAGTTCAAGTCTCACAAGAAACAAGAAATTCGTCTTTCAAAAAAAAAAAATATGCAAACAGAACATCGCTCACCCTATGGCCTATGGTAGGAGTAACAATGATTAAAACATGTTAGAAAAAATTGGCCATCACATCACATACCAATGTCTCATATGTTCTCGCTTTGTATATAACCAACCCGAAATTTTTATGTTTGGTCATATGAAATTGGAACACCAAAAAAGGAATCTAGTAAAAAAAATTCCTGAATCCGTCACTGTTTATCGGATAGTTTATCATGTAGGATTGAAAATTCAAAATATTAAGCACTTATCCCCACCCCCTCACATTGTAGTTCCTCACGACCAAAGTATATTATGGAATTGGAATGTGGTATCCACACAAAATTGATCATTTGCGATCCACCTCATCTCATCAATCAATTCCTTCGTAAGACTATTTGTCAAGGGATGTGTGGAGTGTGAAAAAAAAGTGTCACATATGTGTCACGTAACACACACTAAAGTGTGTTGTGGTGGTGTGATTGATTGAAATGTGAACTAGATGCATTATTGTAAAATCTGGAAAGCATGATAAACATTTGGATATATGTTAGAAGGTGTGAATTACACACTTTACATTATTATTAGGGACGAAGCATTGTGAGGGTTAGGGGTGCCCCCTCCCCTCGCGTTTTTGACACAGTAGTGGAAATTTGTGATTTTTGTAAAGGAATTTAGTCCGGGTTGAGTCTGGCCCCGCCGATTTGCCACTACTGATCGATAAAAATTGAGCTCCCCTAAATTGGCAAACCAAGCTTCGCCCCTGATTATTATGATTTTGGGCATTAAGGAACCTCTATGTTTCTAAGGCGAAGCCCTATACCATGAGGGGTTGCACATGACCGATGAAATTTGCTTGGAAAGTTACCATTAGTGGTAATTAAGATTGTGTGTAGTGGGCGTTATAGGGGTCAACTTGAGATTTATGGAGCCCCATAAAGCTCTCTACACTGCCCCCTTGGGCTTTGTGGGGTGTTATGGGAGAAGGGCTTTGTGGAGATAACAGGCGTTATGCAACAAAAAACAATTTTATAATATTATTTTTAATCAATTTCTACACCCCATTCTTCTACATCCAATCAAATAATAATAATTTAATCCGCATGGACCCCCATAAAAGCCCCTCACACACTACACACCTATTTTACATAAAGCCTCATGAAGTCTCATAAAGCCCCCCACTACACATACACTAAGGGTTTGTTTGGTAACCTTTTAATGAGGCTCTAAACCATTCAGCTCTAAATGGTTCAGCATTCAGACTGTTTGTTTCAACCTAAAAAAGACTCTGAATGGAATGTTTTTCTTTCATTGATTTTAATCAATCCTGTACTGCCACATCACTTCACTGATTTAATTCACTGAATCACTTTTTTGAAGGCAACACTTAACTGATTCACTTCATTTAAATCTTTATTTTTTAGTTTTCCTTTTATTAATTACCGTTTTTAAAAAAATGATCGTTTGAAGTAAAAGAACTGTTTTTAAAACTTACAAAATTAATTGTTCCATTAAAATTAAACTTACAATATTAAAAGTAAATAAAACATAGAAATGCAAACACACTAAATAAAAGAAAAACTATTCAGAGTCGGAGGTGTTCGCTTCGAGCGGGGGAATGATAACTTGATCATCTTCTATGTTAACTTCACTCATTTTTTTAAAAGTATGGATATAATTTCTATGTTTTTTATACTAAACCATGGGATTAAAATGTGTTTTTATATACACCTTTGATAAAAACGGTCACAAAATATGACCATTTGAAAGTCAAAAAGGAATTAAAAACCACAAAAATTCGGTTAAAAAAGAATTAGAAACCATAAAATTTCGACCGTTGCATTTGAGTTACCAAACTACCAGCCCGTTAGATAGAACCAGAAATTGGTTTACGGGACCCCTACCAGCACGGGTGACGACGGTGTTACCGTGCTGATAGTTGGGTACCCGTGCCCAAATCTTGTAGCGCCCCGTCCCCCTAAAGAAGTGAAAAATAAGATCAGTAATAAGTTAGTAATAAGTATCAATAACTACTAGGCCTGTAAACGAACCGACCGAACGTTCATGAACTGTTCGGCAGGAAGTTCGTTCATTTAAATAAATGAACAAACACGAACACAATTTTTTGTTCGTTCATTTATGTTCATTTATGTTCGTTCGTTTATTTTTGTTCGTTTATGTTCGTATAATTAAACTTAACTTTATTTTTGTTATTTATTTCCTTTTGTTAAGTATCTTAATTCATATGTTCTAAAAAATTAACCCTAACCCTAACATTCTAAACATATCACTTATCAGACGCTATCCACACTTCACAACCCACCTCCCTTCTTCTCCACACTCCACAACCCTACCTTCTTCTACTTCCGGTCGACCACCTCCACTGCCCCGCCTCCCGCCTCCACAGCCCCGTCTCCACTCTCGAGCCTCAACAGCGCCACTGTCTCCATTATCCCCGTCTCCACAGACCATAATACCACCGTATTTCTCATCCTCGTCATTTGGTTTTAGTTGCATTGTGATGTATTAGACTTGGTTGAATTGTGATGAATCATTATTAACTTGTTTTTGTTTGTGTTCGTTTATGTTCATTTATATTGATCATTTGTGTTCGTTTATGTTCATGAACTATTCGTTTAGGTTTTAAATGAACGAACATAAACGAACACGAACACGACAAATTTCTTAATGAACGAACACGAACACAAAAATGTGTTCGATTATGTGTTCGTGTTCGGTTAAAGTTAAATGAATAAACACGAACACGCATGTATTTGTGTTCGTTCGGTTCGTTTACAGACCTAATAACTACATACTAACCGCAGGCATAGTATTATAGTAATCTTTCTACATTCCAAATTTTTATAGCTTATGTTCGTTTACAGACCTAATAACTATAATATGGGATTTTTATAAGGCATAGTATTATGTTATAGTAATTAATAACTCAGGGCTATAGTACCTACGATTCGTATTTTTGTTTGGTCAAATGATGGGAATATAAAAAAAAACGAATAACCATAATTGTTTTGAGTTTAAATCATCTTGGACCACTTTATGTCTTGAATTGATGTGGAATTATCTTCTTGAAGGGAGGGACCATTTAATTTATGGTAGAGTGAAAAGGGATAATGTTTTACTAAAAAAAATTAACGATTTGTAAATGTATTTAATCAAACGTTTTATGTATATTCAGTAGCTAACATCATACAGAAGAATTGATCATATGTTTTGGCTCATGTGACTTTCTTTCAGTTAAAAAACTAATGAACTATAAGGGACAATATCATGTAATTGTAAAACGATCATTATATACCAAAGCATTTACAACTACCACCACATGATTATCAAAAAGCCATCGAACCTGTAAGATAATAGAATATTTGATTGCCTCATTATTCGGTAAAGGATTACAATATATAGAGATGATGGAAACCCTAGATACCTAAAGTGGGCCCGTGGGCTCACACTAATAAACCTTAATTCCAATACTCCCCCGCAGTCAAAGCGGTAGAAAATCGGACGTTGAGACTGGAAAATACGATAAAACCTAAACAAAACAATAATGATAAAAAAATAGCTTCAATCTCGGTTCTTGACTAGTAAGTCGAAACTTCTGCCAAAATTCCATAAGCATGCAATCTTCAATTAGTAATCTTTGATGAGAATCCATGACTTTAATGATCCCGTAATCTGATATGAGGCATCCAATGCGGTGTGGCGGCAGGTAGCGGCGCGGCGGCGGACCGTAGTCCAATGAGCGGCGTCAGGGCGGCAAAGAGCCGCATGACGGAATCAATCAAAAGAGGTCCCGGCGAATGCGACTATTGGCGGCGATTTGAAAGTGATTAGCGGTTGTGACTTGCAAAGGATGCTTATTCCAACTGCTTGGTTGTGTGATTGGTAGTATTTCTTTTATTTCCCGAAGCCACTGTCAACCTTTGAGATGCTTGTATATGTCAAAAATTTGAGTTGCTTGTCAATTTGCATAAAAAATAAATAAATTCCAAACAAGCACTTCTAATAATGTCGGCCAAATCGACACGAAGACTACACTGATAAAACATTAAAACCGATCAGAAGTGATCAGTGGTTTGCTGCCACAAGACCGTGGTCAACAAAGGCGGCAAAGCCGTGGTGGCGGTCTTCAAAAGAGTGGTAAGATCCGTAGATCGAAAGAAAGAGATCCGATCAAACCGAGGTTTGATCGGCTGAGATCGGTGGCAGCGGACCGTGGCCCGACGAGAGTTGCCGATCAGAAAAGAAACGAATGGTGGTGATCTAGAACGAAAGAAAGAGAAAAAATAGCAGATAAGTTTGAAGAATTAATCGAAGGAAATTTAACGAACAAGCATCAAAGGATAACTTGGAAACTTGTGGCTAGAAATTATTGAACAAAACACACAAATAGGCAGCCAATTGAATCACACGGGGTGGGAATTAAAAGGTATAGGAAAACCTTTGAATTAAAACCCGAGTTACCGTTACGAACAACTCTTTTGTTTTTTTTACATGCATTTTTCGAAACAGAAAAAAATACGAATAGTGGCTGCAATCTAGAACCAAGACTGATAAATTATTTCGAACGGTAATTAAATAAAATGAATGGAAAAACTAAAAAAAGAAGATGAACGACAGTCAGCCAGGGCGGCGGCGACATTGGTGGCACGCCGCCCTGTAGGGTTTTCTCAAGGGGTGACGGCTAGGATTTGGTTAATTTTGGAGCGGCGCGGTGGAGACGGTAGAGAGCCTATGCTGGCTCTGATACCATGTAAGATAATAGAATATTTGATTGCCTCATTATTCGGTAAAGGATTACAATATATAGAGATGATGAAAACCCTAGATACCTAAAGTGGGCCCGTGGGCTCACACTAATAAACCTTAATTCCAATAGAACCATCAACAGTCAGCTCTTTTTTCTACCTCTCCACTCCCATACGCTCCACAATCGACAAATACCATTTAGCCTACGTCTTTAAACAACCAAGAAGCTTCACATATATGTCACTCCTACATAGCGTCACGCCGCCACCACCAGCTGATCTATACTTCATTTAAATTTACGTATTTCCATATACACATTTGGTAGAGCGCTTTTAAAGCTAGGTTTGAGTGATTTTGCCTATATGTGTGATTTCAGATTTTATCCATGTTCTATTTAGGGTTTTAGACATTAGTTTGTGTAAATTGTGTTGTAGACAAATAATATACGGAGGTCACAAGTATATTTTTATAGTCAACATGTATTATTTAAAAGTAATTTTAGTAAAACCCGTTGCTTAAAAAGTGTAGTTTTGGTAGAGTAAGGTGCTAGAGGGGTGGTGTTAGGTCATAGGTGGTGGTTCTCGTGATAGCTAAATAACATTAAAATACTAGATTTCTAAAAACTACTAAATTAGAAGCAACATTTACCTTATATCCTGATCATGTGGCCTAGTGGTAAAAGGGCCGGTTTTCTTTTTGGGGGAGTCGGGTTCGATTCCCACGGGAGGCATGTGATGGATACCCCTATCCTTGTGGTGGGGTAGGTGGTTGGAAAGTGATGGAGAGACCCTTGACCCTTGTGGTCATGGGTTCGACTCCTAATCCCTCCAGGTTTTACCGGTTCACTACCGTCGTGCCTTTGGGCGGGTTTGTGGGTCAGGTTTTCCCTGGAATAGGAGACGGGTGGGCCGAAGGGCTCTGTCCGTACGGACTAGAGGCCGTCTGGGGCCTCTTTCGGCCATTGGGGGCCGCGTACAGAGTACCCGGCAATACTTTAGTTGATTTAAAAAAAAAAAAAAAACACTTGTCACATTATACAAGTGTCTTAACGTGGAAACTGGTATTAAAATTAAAATTAAAATTAAAATTAAAATTAAACATGTGTTGTGAAGTGTTAATTACACTATTAATTAGTGTAGGGTACAAAGTCCCTTATCCTACAAAGTGTAGGAAGCCACAGTATTATGCCACGTGGAACTTGTCTGTTATAACTCTATAACAGATTAGAAGGGTAGTATAGTCAATTTGACAAATCAATTAATCACGTTTAATATCAAATCCCTGTTTTATCGTTCATCATTATTTCAAATTTATAACTGATTCCATAATATACGATTATCAATTCTTACCATATTCAAAAAATCTTCAAGCGTAGTCGATTACTGGTTCAATTTTTTCCCCAAAATCATAATCAATTCGCAAAGTTCTTCACCATGTTCGGTATGTACTCTGTTTTATTGTTTTCAATCAAACGTGATCTTACTCTTAATTTGTGTTTTTAGATCTAAACAATGAACCTGAATTCTTATTCGATGAAGAACATGAAGTTGTTGATCCTCATAATCTCAATTTTGAAGGTTAGTTTCTACTGTTTTGTTGTTTTTTAAATCTGTGATAAAACAGAGGTTTAGCATTCCATTAAAATTTTTTATGTAGATATTATACATGAAGATGTAATCAACACTGATGAACATATTGTTGAGAAATTTGACTTCATGGCTGAACACAGAAGGATTCAAGGTATTTTTTGATGTTTTGTGGCTTTTGAAGATAATCAAATGCGTTTTTGGATTAGTAAAATGCGTTTTACTGTATCTCATGATATAATGTTATACATAACATTCAAATGCGTTTTATTAGGTGTTAGCATGCGTTTTAAAATCTTTTTTGTTGTTGTATGATTACATTAAATAAAAAGTTGTCAATGGTGTTTTTTATCATGTTTTTTGTGCCAGAGCTGTCTAACAAAGATGTTCCAATTGATGATCAAACTCAAATATACATACCTGCTGTTGCATCTTCATTGAAACCAGAAGTTGGTATGGTTTTCCCAAGAATAGATCATGCATTTGAGTTTTACCACAAGTATGCCAAGGCTTCTGGATTTACAGCTAGGAAGAGCACATCATATGTTCATATGAATGTTCTTCGTATCAAATATGTTGTTTGCTACAAAGAGGGTGGGAAACCACAAAAATTAGGGTTGGTGAACGACAATAAAAAAGTTAAACAAAGGAAAAGACCTTCAATCCGTACAGGATGTAAGGCTTTTATTAGATTTGGATCAGAAAATGGAAAAGAGTTTAAGGTGTGTGAATTTGTTGAAGGACATAATCATCCGTTGGTTTCGTCCGAGGATATTCATTTGTTAGCAGGCAATAGAAAGCTTTCCCACATTCAGGAGGAAATGATATGTGAGTTGTCTTCATTAAACATGGGACCTGTTAAAGCTTTTAATGTGATGAGGACAAAATATGGCGGTTTTGAGAACGTTGGTGCAACTGCAGTTGATTGTAAGAACTTTAAGGGCGGGTTGAACTCCTTTATTGGTGTGCACGACGCCGACATGATAGTTTCGAGGTTGAAGGATAAGAAAAAGTATCTTCCTGATTATTCATTTGAGTACTCGGTTGATGAAAAGAATGCCCTCACTGGTCTGTTTTGGGCTGATGCTTTGTGTAAAAGGAACTACATGGAGTTTGGCGACGTCATATCTTTTGATGCAACTTTTAACACAAACAAGTATGTCCACTTTTTAATCTTTTTTTAATAAATTCATCATCATTTTTAGCACGCTAAACTGTCATATGTTTCTGTTTATAGGTACAAAATGGTTTTTGTTCCTTTTACAGGAATTGACAATCATTGTAGAAATGTAACTCTCGGGGCTGGTTTGTTGTCTTCGGAGACAACAGAATCTTACACTTGGTTATTGGGAGCTTTTGTAAAATCCTTTGGTAAGAAACCTAAAGTTGTAGTCACTGATCAAGATCCAGCAATGAAGAATGCAATTCAGAAGGTATTTGATACCAGCAGGCATAGGTTGTGCATGTGGCACATTATGAAAAAGGTGTCTGATAAGGCAAGTATTCTAAAAATTCTTAATGCGTTTTACTACATACATGCATGCGTTTTACTACATACATGCATGCGTTTTACTGTCATGTGTTACTGTTTATTTACTTTTTTAAATTTTTTCTGTATAAAGTCTTATATTCTTCATGATGTGTTTTTTATTTCTAGGTTGGTGGCACATTATGCAGTGATGATGAGTTCAAGCGCCGAATTTGTAACATCGTTTGGACCGACTCAATTGGTCCCGATAAATTTGATTTTGAATGGGATCTTGTGATGACTGATTTCAAGCTTACTGATAATACTTGGTTGACGGATATGTTTAACTTGAGAACAATGTGGATCCCCGCTTATTACCGTGATGAACCGATGTCTGGTCTAATGCGGACAACATCTAGATCAGAGAGTGAGAATCATTTTTTTTGTCAAGCGGCGAATTCCCAACTGACGCTTGTCGAGTTTTTGAACCATTTCGAGACTTCAATGGAAGCTCAGAGGTTTAATCATAGGAAAAACGACCATGATTCAAGGCACACTATTCCAGATTTTTGGACTACTTTTCCCATCGAGAAGGAAGCATCTCAAATTTTCACGAGGTCTATATTCCTTGATATACAAGAAGAGATTTATGCTGCATTTGATAGTTCGGTACTTGTTCACACACAAAGGTGTGGTGAATTTTTGAAACTCTTTGTGGATGACCCGAAAGCATATGGGCAAGGTTTTCTAGAAGTAAGTGCGTTTTACCAATTTTTATACATGCGTTTTCTTGATTTTATTAAAATCTGATGAAGTCAAATGAAGTTATTAAGTATTGCTGATGAAACTGCTGATGAAGTTAATAAGTACTGCTGATGAAGTGCTAAGTTAATAAGTACTGCTGAGATAAAACTGCTGATGAAGTTAATAAGTACTGCTGATGAAGTGCTAAGTTAATAAGTACTGCTGATCAAACCACTGATGGGCTTATAACTACTGATGAATGATAACCACTGACGAGTAACTAACTATCAGTGGTTTCTATCATCAGTGGTTGTGCAGTACTTTCATTATCAGTAGTTAACTCCTCTGTTTTTATACATGCGTTTTAGTAGATTTCTAGATGCGTTTTAATACCTTAGTATACATTTCTTTTTTACAGGTGCTTTTCAAGAAGGATGATGATGATGTCACTACATTATGCACGTGTAAAAGGTTTGAACAATATGGTTTACTATGCAGGCATATATTTCTCGTTCTTCGGTCATTTAGAATTCAAAGATTCCCGAACAAGTACATTTTGAAGAGGTGGACAAAAGATGTTGTCCCGAATGAGATAAACCATTCATTTGAGTTACACGAGTTTGGTGATGACAAAAGCAAAGAAGCTAGAAAGATTGCCAGGGAAGTTGCTTTTGCTGGTGAATACCTTGCAAATAGTTTAATAACAGACTTGGAAGAATTAAAGATTGTCAATGATAAAATGAAAGAAATGATCAACAAGGTGGACGAACGTCGGTTTAGTAGACCAACTCAAAACAAGTACGATCGGTACTCTAGTTTGCTCGGGTATGACAAGCCGGCGGAGACCATTGTCCGTTTGCCAAATGGTATCAAAAATAAAGGCCGTGGTTCACACAAGCGAATTAAGTCAAGCAAAGAGAAAGCTATAAGTCGTATGGGTAAAAGGAAAAGGACATGTAACATTTGCGGGGAGGTTGGACATGATCGTCGGAAACACAAGATAAAAACCACAATGTTACAAGATGAGAATGATGAAGATGAAAATGTAGAAGATCAACGAGTTGATGATCAAGGAGTTGAAGATCAAGTGGATGAGCAATGAATTTTATTATTTTTTAATGCATGCGTTTTAGCACTAATGAATGCGTTTTAGTATACTGTAAACATTTTGAGATTTATTCTGTTTTAATGAAGGCGTTTTGTGATTTTTGTGAATGCGTTTTAGTGAATTTTTATACATATTATTCATATTTTATATCAGATTTATTGAAGGCGTTTTATTGTTTATTAGATGCGTTTTACTAACAAACACTTATATATATATATATATAATCATTCAGTACACACAGTCAAATACTTTGTACTTCCTTACATATGGCATACATCACCATCCATGCCCCATTTTTAAACATCAAAAGAAAACATACTAACTTAAAACCCAAAAAACTACCAAACAAACCACCCACCACATTCACAAACCACCCAAAAACTACCATATGATCAAAACCACCAAACCCATTCAGTCTTTTTTGTTTAAAATCTCATCCCTCCCCATCCTTTTACCTGCCATGTTAGACCATATGGTTTCTTCTGTGTTCTTCAAGCTGTGATAGATTAAATCATCAAAAGCTTCTTGTTGTTTGATCAGCTCTAAAGCTTCATCCCTGAAGTTTGATTTTGGTTCACCAAGTAGCATTTCATGGACATCAAGGTTTTTTTTCGCCTGCCTCAGCACATCCTGTTGAACACACATAACAGAAGAAGATGCTTTGATATCACTCCTTACCTCAGTTGAAGAATCAACCATGATTACTGTCTTTACTTGGATGTTGTTTATTGCATCCTCAATGTTGTTCGCCATTTTTTTTTTGTTACTCTGTTTTTCTCATCGTTACTTTATATAGACAATCAGGCAATCTCTTGTTATGACATATGGTAGTTGAACATATTAACCATTCATTTAATTTTAGTTAGATATCAATCAAATCATTTACAACTTGCGTTTTATTTTTTAAACAAAAGAATGATTAATTGTGTTTTTATTAGATGAGAGATACTCTGTTTTTTATGTCTGTAGTTAACATAGAGTCCAATTATAACTAGATTTGGTAGTTGAGTACTTAATTTATAGTAAATGACCATCACATCAGATCAACTTGCAAAGTATAATAATGTTCTTTTATTTATTACAATAACAGAGTTTTATAATAATTACCCCTATTAAACTATTTTTATTAAAAAAATTCAAATACATCCAAACAACTTGTTATTACTATGCAAAAAAAAAATTGAAATATTCAAAGAATTTCCCAAAACAGTTAAAACATGTGAGTCTGAATTGTCTTTTTCAGAACTTTTTTTACATGCATGCGTTTTACCAACTTATGAAGGCGTTTTAGGTTTATTTCTTTTAATCATAACCTGTTGCACACAGTATTACATGTGACTATATTTTGTCATTTTATATATTTTTTTTTCTATATTATCCTCTACATGTTCACTTTCATTTCACACCACAAAAGATTACATACAATAACCATGTCATCTTCATCATCATCCAATACAAGATCCCTCTTTATTAAGAGGATTGAAGAACAAATCATCAATGATCATTCTTCTGAGAGTGTTTTGATGGATGATTTGAATAATATCCATGAACGCATGTCCAGAAAAGATGAAGTTTGCAACATTCTCAAGGCGATGCCAGATTCTAGTCTTCATGAATTGGCATTGATGTTCATGATTGATGCAAAACAAAGAGACACGAATCTTGTCGAAGAGCTTACTAAATCCATTGCACTTTTGAGGTGTTCAATGGAAATGAAAATCAAATTTCTCAAATCACTTTAAACCTTCCTTCTATGCGTTTTGTATGTCTGAATAACAATGTAGGCGTTTTACTGTAATAATGAAGGCGTTTTACTGTAACTGGTTGTATGATCGTATTGAATAACATTTTCTGAATGCGTTTTATATAATAATGAAGGCGTTTTACTAAATTTACTTTTTATTATTGTATAGTGTGTTGAGAAACTTGATGCGTTTTAGTTTCATGCCATTCGTTTTAACAAAAACTGTTAAAAATAAACCAAATATTAAACTGAAAACAAAGATGATCAGATCCATGCATTTGACAAAAAGAAACAAACACATGTTGATGTCTATCATAACAAACTTCAAAAACATTTAACTAACACTATTTACTCGTCTCAGCATTTTGTCGAAAGCATTTCGAATCATATTATCCTTGTAAGGTCGTTTGCTAAATTTATTAGCTTCTTCGATAGCGTCATCCCTTGCCCTGTTGTGCTCGCTAAGTATCAACTTTGCAACATACTTGATTCTTAACGAATTTAGCTGCTTGTTTTGTAGTTCCGACTCGTTAACAAATCCGGCTTTCCACACTTTATTCCCCTTATACGTTTCCATGTGCCGTATTGCGAATATGCCGCAGTCATCTATGTTATTCTCAGTTCTCCATGGCATTTCTCTCCTATGTATTGTCCCCCCTTCAATCCGCTCGATCCCTATGCTCCTTTCACACAATGTTCTCAAAGTTAAGTAAAAAGTGTGTCTCTGTAGGCAATAAAGCAAAAGACAAAGTCAAGTGATTCCCAATAACATATTATTTCTTATTTTTAAACTAGTAATTTTACATACCAGGACTTCGGGCACTCCTCCATATCTTGCCTGAAAATCTGGTTCATTCTTTGAGTTGTCAATTAACTCAATGTAACCATCCTTTATATCGAAGCACATTAGATAAAAATGACCCTTTATTAGCAATGGAACTATAATGATGTTAAAATCATCCAGACTTTTGATATCGAACGTCTTCATAATATGTTGCAAATTGCTTTTGAAAACCTTCACCCTATCATGCTCAGAAATTCCTGCTTCGTAGTAATCTGCTGGCTGTGTTTCAAAAAACAAGAAAAAAAAATATATTAAAAAACCAAATGCGTTTTACTGTTTCCTTCATGCGTTTTACTATTTCTCTTACCATCATTGTAGTGCTGCAATAAAGCTTGTACACTCCATCTTCATGCGTTTTTTTCTCCTCATAATTGAGCAGCTCTATATATGCATCCACTGCGTTAGTGTGCAACCAAATACCGGGGTAGAAACTTTCAAGAACAGCCTTATATATTGATGTACCCGCATCCGATTTGTAGACCACTTTCCTGAAAGATAAAAATGAAATTTTAGTTGTTTACAAACTATAATCTAAGCTAATACATATCACTTACATTTTTTGCTTTGTTGGCGCCATCATGTACTCTGCCATCATCTGTTCATCTTTTGTTAGAGGCTCAAACAGTGAAACCTTTCTCCCGATGTAAGGCGATCGTAAAGCCCAAGACGGATTCTTCTTTCTGACTGGCCTACCACCATCAACATCATCAACCTTCGTTTTCCCCTTTTTTTCATGAATCATTTGATCCTTTGGTGTTTCTGGATCCTTTTCTTGCTCTACCTGTACAAAAGGCACATTGGGTATAACTTCTGCCAAACTCACTTGTTCTTCGACTTGATTTTCTTGTTCATACCCAATGCTTGCATCCTTTATACCATATACGCCTGGCTCTATTGTTTGTAGCATAGCAAGTGCTGTATCACTTATACCATCGTCGTCAAATACTTCTTCAATGGCAATACCCTTATCAACGTTATCTTCCACCACCTTCGTTGACCCCTCCACAACATTTTCATCATGCCCCACTACTGTGTTGTCTTCAATATTCACAATCTGTGAGATAAAAAAATAATAAAAAATTCAGTTTTAACAATCCATGCGTTTTGTTAGATGACATATGAGTTTTACCTGTTCAGCCACTGTTTCATCAGGCCCCACTAATGTGTTGTCTTCAATATTTACAATCTGTAAGAAAAAAAAATTAATAAAAATAAAACACATGCGTTTTAGACCTAATCAAAGGCGTTTTACCTGTTCAGCCACTTTTTCTTTTTCTCCACCTTGATCTCCAGCCGTCTTCTTCCTACCATGCCCAAATCGTTTGTATCCCACCAATGTTTTTTTGGTCACGGTTGGGACCGTCCCCGCTGCCTGTGCTTCTTCAACAACCCTATCAAACTCACCACCCAATTGCGCACCCGAGTCTTCAAAACCTTGATCCTCCCCTAGGCCGACCACATGTTCATCGGCTTCTTTTTGTTTAACAACGTCGTCTTCTTTTGACGACTTACCTCTAATGCCGTCCCATTTCTGGCATCTATCGATCAATTCCCTAGACCAGAAATACTTCTCTCTTGCTTGTGAAACCATCTCATCCATTTCCTCTTGGATGTCTAGATACTTCTTCATGTTTCTGTCCATTTTTTTCATCCAAACCTGCCATGAAAAACATCAGAGGCGTTTTAGTATTTTCCAAGTGCGTTTTACAAATAACTATATACCTTTACTACAAAAAACAACTGTCATGACATATTTACCTTTTTAGCTTTCATAGCTGCGTCGAATTCTTCTTTATCACACTCAACCCCACTCAACTGAATAGGCGTTGCACAATACTCAAACATTTGCTGGGTTTGTGTTCCCATGTCAAAATCTCTCCAGTCTAGGTTGTCATAATCTAGCTCCTCCTCATCAACAGCGGGTTCTTTTTCATGCATACCCACCAAAACATCCACAGCGTCCTTCACCGTTTCGCTTACACCTTTTTCAGAACTTATTTTTTCACTCTCTTCATTCCCTACAACATTATCATCACCATCTTCTTCGATATCTGTCAAAGGCCCGTTATCGTATATATAACTTTCCATATCGTGCAACGACGAAGATGTAATGTAACTAATTGCAGGATTCTTCACAAGTGTTGAATTATGCCTTTTGTTGAATTCATGGGTGTAAATAACCTGCATATAGTAACAACATAAGTGTTTAATTATTAAAAAATTGTTTAAACAATGCATGCGTTTTATTAAATTACACATGCGTTTTAATATAGGTATGAACAGAGACTTAATACAGGTATAAACAATGCATGCGTTTTGTTAAATAACACATGCGTTTTAATATATGTATGAACAGAGACTAAATACAGGTATAAACAAATGCATGCGTTTTGTTAAATAACACATGCGTTTTAATATATGTATGGACAGAAAACTTACAGTTAACATTGCTATCGGCCCATTGTACTGATCTTGCTTCCAGCCTGCCTTTGTTCTGTTTAGACACTCTAGTAGGTATGAACACCACTTCATGTTCGGTATATCATCTTCTTTATCAACACTAATCAAAAATCTCTGGTTAACTTTTGTTGACTTCGTTATCTCGCCAAAAACTGTGTTCCACAGTACCAAGAAATTTATCTTGAACATTCTCCCACCATTTAACAGTGTTTTAACCACTTTTAAAACTTGCCCAACAGTTGGGGTAGATGTGTTGAATTGAGATTTGAATTCATCTATCGTTGAACCCGATCCTTTTTTTGGCCTTCCGTGCTCCAACACAGGAATTGTCCCTACCGGGATCCCGAAACACTCTTGCACCAAGGAACTTGTTATCTTTATCTTCCAGTTCCCAACATTAACTGTTCTGGTTGTTTCGTCATAATTCGAAAGCAACCAGAAACCCAGACCAGTTTGAATTGAGTCTATATCTATTTCTAACACTGATCCAAATCCCATACTCCTTACTGCCTCCTTTTGTTCATTTGTGAACTCTTTCATCTCCCTTACAAATTCCCCGGGAGAACACCTTAGTTTCAATTTTGTATCCCGGTATTCAACAAAAGTCCTTACTGCTTTTTCTTTCCCTACTTTTATTTTTAGTTTTTTTGCTGGTTTAACGAAATCATCATCTGATTCACTCTCTGAATCTTCCTTATTTTGTTTCTTTCTCTTTTTCTCTTTCTCTTTATGGGCATTTTTCTCCTGAACACCCTTCTTTGGGTTATATACATCTTTCTTTGACTTTCCCAAATCCTTCAAAGGAGTTTGGAAATCATCATCAGTCCCTGGATCCATTGGTTGTTCTGCTTAATACAAACACAACAATGAACAACAGTAAAACGCCTTTACTATTACTACTAGATGCGTTTTGAACTAGTAGATGCGTTTTGAGTAACTAACTATCAGTGGTTTCTCTCATCAGTGGTTGTGCTTATAACTACTGATGAATGATAACCACTGTTTTATACATGCGTTTGAGTAGTTTTCATTTTTTACCCATTTTAATGATCCAATATATACACATACATGCTTTTTACAATGAAACTGCTGATGAAGTTAATAAGTACTGCTGATGAAGTGATAAGTTAATAAGTACTGCTGATCAAACCACTGATGGGCTTATAACTACTGATGAATGATAACCACTGACGAGTAACTAACTATCAGTGGTTTCTCTCATCAGTGGTTGTGCAGTACTTTCATTATCAGTAAAACGCCTTTATTGCTACTAGTACATGCGTTTTGAGTAACTAACTATCAGTGGTTTCTCTCATCAGTGGTTCTGCTTATAACTACTGATGAATGATAACCACTGACGAGTAACTAACTATCAGTGGTTTCTCTCATCAGTGGTTGTGCAGTACTTTCATTATCAGTAAAACGCCTTTATTGCTACTAGTACATGCGTTTGAGTAACTAACTATCAGTGGTTTCTCTCATCAGTGGTTCTGCTTATAACTACTGATGAATGATAACCACTGACGAGTAGATGCGTTTTGTTGTTATAACTGTTTTATTTGTACATCACTAAAAGGGCTTTACTATTTCACATATTTCACATAATTTGTCATTAGTAAAACGCATCCACATATTTCACAAAACGCCTTTTGGTTTTTTCAAAGTTTTACTTGTCAATAGTTTTACTTCTCAACAAGTAATTAGTAATGTTAAACTATCAAAATGCCTTTACTGATAAAACGCCTTCATAAACACTACTAAAACGCCTTTTGTTTTTTGAAACTTTTATGGATCATATACTGATTACTTCTAGATCAACAAAACATCATCCTAATAAGTAAAATTAATAAAACGCATACATTAACACTTAAAACGCCTTTACAATCACATTCACCCAAATATTCATACAATCAAACACCTAAAACATCATATCCATCTGTATTATACCTAAAACGCCTTCATAAACTTATAAAACGCCTTATAACACCTAAAACATCATATCATCATCAAATCATTTCATGTATCAACATTCAGTTAAAACGCCCTTATCATAAGACCTAAAACGCCTCTACTAGATTCAAATCAACCATCTAAAAACGACTAAAAACGCCTTTACTAATTCAATCAACCATCTAAAACGACTAAAACGACTTTACTTGATACCTGTAATCATTGGTTTTGAAGGCCTATCATGACATTTCTTGCTTCTTCTTTCACGTCCGTCACCTGTTTTAGGTTTTTAAAATTAAGGATTAACATCAATTAAGAAAATACGATCAACATTTAAATGAAATCATGAACAATTCCTTACCTGATTTGCGTTTTGGAGGCATATTTTGTTGATATGATTAGTGTTTCTCCGATGCTCTGTTTTTTGATTTTTTGATTTTTGCTCTTCTGTGTCAGTTATGCACTTTAATCGCACGCGAACCGTCAATTAATGAGGTATATTTGGGCGCTTGATTAAAAAATTCAAAATGTTTTAGTTTGTAATTTGTCTGTTTTGCCCTCGACTTGATAACTGCCATTAATGAGAAACATGTGCAATTAATGTACGAGGTAAATGGCAGATGGGGAAGATGGACGGCCAGGATGGCTTCTCACACTTTGTACGTTAAAACGCCTTTGTACGTTAGCCGGCCTCATTAAAGAAGATTCATAGAGTTAAATGTATTAAGACAAAAACAGTATTACGTGGCCAAACAAAAAAGCAGATATTACAAGTTAAGGTGGGACCAGGTTCCACTTGCTCCCTCCTAGCGACCTTTTTCACAGTTCTCACTCACACCTCCCTCTCCTCTACTCCTTATTTTTGAAAGTTCAAATCACACACACACACACCTCTCTCTCTCTCTCTCTCTCTCTCTCTCTCTCACACACACACACACACACTGATACTCTCTGGACTACAAATTCTTCAATGGAAACCAATATTAATGTAAAAGCTTCTCTCTACAAACATACATTTTGTCCATTTAATCTTATCTATATTAATTGCTAACCAGAGATTTTCATGTAGGTTGAACTATACGCTTTGCTGTGAACAGAAATCCACCTGAAACACTTTAATTAATTTCATCTTCGTATAATTTCCTTTTCGATCTACTGTAGCTTTTCTTCGGATTTTCGTCTTGTATTCCTCTTTTTTATTTTTTCTTCTTTTTATAAAAAAGCGTGGTTGAGAATGGAGAGAGATAAACGGAAGAAATCGAAGATACCTTGCCTTTTTGGAGGTTAAATTCTCACTCAATAATTTATTTCAATTTCTGTATCTTTGTTGTCTAAGTGTATCTGTCAGTTTTATTTTGTTTTGTTGTTTTGTATATTAAGCGGTTAAATAATATATTAATTGATATTTATTCTATTCTAGTTCATATGAAAATAATAATAATAATTACTGAATTGACAAAATTAAAACCCTATCCCTAGTACTGTGATTATTATGTTGTGAATTTACCTAATCTAGATGTTTAAATGCTTCTATAATGTTATATATTTTTAGTGTAATTGGATTTGACTGATTGACCAATATCTTCGTAACAAGACATCATATAGGTCTGGAGGTGTGGCGCGCACGCCTATTTGAATTTATTATGAACTTAGGGGCCCAAGGGACAGGGGTCCGGGGCAGCACTGCCCCTGGCTGGGGTTGAGCTGCTTAATAGGCGGTTAATGGGCCATAATTCATTTATGAATTGATTATCTTGGTCATATTCTCTGGTTCTTCTCTCAAACACACTCATACAGAAAATTTTCAATCTCTGATTGTATCCGGTTGAATATTTCGATTGAACTGTCGAATTGATTCAATCTGAAAGCGATTACGTGCCTTTAGAGATTTCGGTTATCCGGTTGTTTTGTTCGTTTTTACTGCATATCCCCAACATCTAGTGTCTTTGATTTTTCTTAATAATTGTTTCTGCTTTAAGTTATAACTGTTTTAGTTTTATTTGTTGATGTAGACTTTTCTGTTTATATTAAATGTTATGTTTTTGCTACCCTTCTAGCTACGGAATAGGGTTCTAGTTACACAAAAGTTGTTTGCTGATAATTAGTTGTGTCTGAAATGAATATCTAATAATTAATGAGGCATTGTGCATTTGAGGAAACATTAAATAACTTTTTTCCAGGGAATGGAGAAAATCTGAACCGGAAAACTGTTCAAGCTAGGTCGCAGAGTGACGGTTTCAAAGAGGAAAAACTGGTGAGATTAAGCTTTACTGTGATTAAGTTACGCAACTTATAAATGTCGGAATACTCTACTTTCTAGCGTTTTTTATGTATAAGAGAAGTTAACAACTAACAATTGTGACTAAATCAATATGGTGATTGTAGTTCATGTATGAAGCTGGGCAAACGTCTTCTAAGCAAGTTTACGGGACACCTATGAAGACATTATTAGCTAAAGAAATGTTGAATGAAGCTACAGTCAAAAGGCGGTCACCAAGTCTTATAGCCAAGCTAATGGGTCTAGATGGATTGCCATCTCCCCAACCTCTTCACAGACAACAGAAAAAGGTGTCCGAAAATTCCAAGAGTACTGCCAAAAGGAACGAAAAGTCGTTTAATCATCAATCAGATAGGAAGACCACTATGGATCAACAGCATTTCAAAGATGTTTATGAAGATCCAGAAGCATCACATGTTGGAAATCAACTTTATTCGCCACAATACACTGCGAAACGGAGATCCACAAAAATGGAATTAGGATACATCCAGGAAAGATGTGATGAAATGCTTAGGGAATCGATTGCAATTAAAACAAAGCTTGAAAGAGTCGACTCCAACTCAGACTTGATGATGAGTTTTCTGCATAAGGATCAACAAGACATCCCTTATGGTTCTGTCTGCAACCATATAACAGTTTTAAAGCCGTCAAATACGGTCAGACATGGGTCCAATGGTAAAGTCTTGAAAGAAGCAGTAAACTATCATGTTCCTGTTTCTCGTCAAAGAAATGAAGATGGGCATTTAGGCTATTCATGTCACAGTAATCATAACTCTCGTAAACCATCTAGATATCATCCAGAAAGGAAAGACGCAAATGCCATTTCTCCTACGAGAATTGTAGTCCTTAAACCAAATGTTGCAAAGATCTACAGTGATACAGAATCTGAATTATATAAGGGCCCACCTAGTGAATTCAGGTCTTCCTGCAAGCACAAGTCCAAAGAAGCTAGAGATATTGCAAGGCAAATTACTAGTCAAATGAAAGAGGGTTTTGAAAGTGGGCATATTAATTTATTTGATTCCGGTTTTATAGAATATGCAAGTGCATCTGCTAGTGAATCAGAAATGATGACAGTTTCTTCCCGGAATTCATTTCACCAAAGTGCAACGGCAGTGAGGCACAGGCGTTCACGCTCTAATATGTCTGAATCTGCAGTGATTAAGGAGGCAAAGAAGAGAATGTCACGAAGGTGGAAAAATCATGGATATAAAGATATGGGGATGCTTGGTAAAAGCAGCACACTGGAAGAAATGCTTTCTGTTCCCAACAGCGATACAAGGCACAGCAAAACGGGATATGCTGTGGGCCCCGTTGGGGTCAATGATGAATATGGCTGGAGAGATGAACATCTCAGAAATTCATCAAGATCAAGATCTCTTTCTCCATCTTCCTGCAACCAAAGTCATAAAACGAGTAACTATCGTGAAGCTAAATCTGATGAGAAGATAATGGTACATAACGAGCCTGTTATTCGAGGTAAAAGTAAGGGGGTGAAGGGTAAATTTAGCCACAGAGAAGAATCACGGTCCATGAATTTCAGATCATACAGTGAAAGATGTCAGTCCTGCCAAAATTGCAATGCCCGTAGGCATGAGTTTGGTAAAGTTTCACCAACCGAGACTTGCTTTGAGAACGAGGATCCTGTTAAACAAGAGAATCCAACTTCTGTTATTGATGTTTGCATGCTTGGAGATGCAGATACATTTTCTATAGAAGAAGATAGTTTGAATTCACAGGTTTGATTTTTTAACCTTGTTGGCACTTGGCATGGTTACTTTCTATCCTGTAAATATAAATTATTAAGCCACAGATAATAGGAACCTTATCTAATTTTAAACACTGTCTTATTCGAATTACGTGAAGCGTGACATCAGTAAAACGAAGTGTTCTACTGTTTATCATGGACCATGCTTATGTTTAAGCCTTCTAGAATCTGTAGTAGCATATGATGTTTAGCTTGGATGCATTCACATTTCACATTGAAACATCAATCAAGATATTAATGTCTGTTTGGTGTTGTAGGAACCGTGGACCGCAAACTCACAGGGTACGGTTTGCAGTCCGTTGTCTGGACCTGAGCTAGAATCTTCTGAAGGGTCTAAGGAGTTTGACCAACATGGTCAAACTTCAGTATTGGAAGTTCCTCCTACAGAAGATGTATCATCTGGTTCTGAGTGCTTTGAGAGAGTCAGTTCTCAGCTACATGGTAATTAATGTTTTGAAAACCTTAATATCTTTTTCTGTATATATTTATAAATATCTTATCCCTCTGCCTTTTCAGAGCTCAGGAAGCAACTTCATTTGCTAAAAATGGAGTCGGGATCAAATTATGATAGCCCAAATGATGAAGAGGTCGAACAAAGATCATCATCATTTACTGTTTCCGACTCAGAACACTGGGAAACCACATACCTAACCGACCTACTACAAAATTGTGGTTTCTATGACCACGACCCGTTTACATTCATGACCACATTTTACTCCATAGATTGTCCTATAGATCCATGTTTATTTGATCATCTTGAAAAGAATTACTCCCAAGATCCAACGGTTTCAAGATCTGACAGGCGTCTGTTTCATGATCGTGTAAACGAAGCAATGTGTGTTCTTTCCAAGATTATGCTATCAAGCCCGTTAGGCCAAAGAGGAATGCAGATTACATTGATTGAACTTGGGTTTGAAGATCAGCTGCAGAAGTTGCTTTCCAAGCAAGAAAAAGAAGCGAACGAGGAATTTGAAGATATATCTATGGATATGGATTTGGACTGGTTTCAAGCGGTGAGTGAAATCGATGTTTTAGGTAAGCAAATTGCTGAGATGTTGGTAAATGAGTTGGTACTGGAAACTACAAGCGGATGGTAGGAGTAGAAGCTTAGGTTTTAGGCATATAAGGACGGAACAAATAATGGGTAACAAAGAAACAATCAGTCAAGTTTAGGTTCTTCTGTGAAATGTTTAGATATTGTACCAAGTGATTTCGGATTTTAAATGTGACAATGATGCTAAACACACTCTTATATGGTTTATGTTGATGTTGTTGAGCCAAATTAAAACACAGAATGAGCACTAAATGACTTCCATTTTTTTTTTAAATTTCTTCCTAATGTCTACTTTATTGTTGGTTTTTTATACGTCCGTTGTTCATGTATAAACCTAACCTTTCCATTTTGGACGGCGAAGACGGATTGTGGTTATTTGAAATTGCTTTTGTAAATTAAATAAATTTTGGATCGTTATACCTGTTACCGTAGGTGTCCGTAACAACGTATAAGGGCCTATAAAGATCTTGTTAACCAATGCAATCTGCGTAGTTTGTATTCAACAACTGGTCTTAACGCTAGAAAAGTAGTCGGAATTGGATTTGAGCATCGAGCTACTTCTAAATATTAAACAATCAATTTTTAAGATAATCTTGTATAATAAAGAAAAGGTAAGTGGACATCCAACAAACCGACCTTAGCTCAGTTGGTAGAGCGGAGGACTGTAGTGGGTATCATCTCAAAGCCATCCTTAGGTCGCTGGTTCGAATCCGGCAGGTCGGATTTTTTACTTATTTATTTTTTTTGAAATAAGAAACTTCTTTTCTGAAAAGTAGATAATTAAAGTTTACAATACTAAACAAGAGCTTACTTTAAATACTGACTACGTATAAAAAATCACCCTCTATAACTTTTTCTAGATATATAACTAGATATTTGCCCGCGTTGACACGCAGTTTACCAACGTACGATTATTTGGAGTAGTATAACGTATAAGAAAAATAAAGTAGAAAAATTTTATTAAAATTTAAAAGCAACGAATACACATTTATTCAAATATCGCTGAAAATTTCCTTATAAACGACATTTTTTGTTTTAGTCATCACTTTCCCATCAGCATCCAATATAAGTAACTTCACGTCTGCCCTGCTTTTAACTCTTGATAATGCGACATAAAGCTGGCCATGTGAGAATATATGTATAGATTATGGATTTTTTAAAAGTTGGTGCTTCTTTATGGAATCTCCATCCTCACACCAAAGCCCAATCGGACCCAAATTGGCAAATGGCTATGACAAACGAATATAAAACATTAATTAATAATAATACATATTATATTTGACCGTTTTTAATGAAACTTAGGTCAAAGCGTAGAGAAAAATAAGCTCATCCCATGGTATGTTCGTGATTATGTAAAACGTTATATGTTAAAATTGATAAGCGAAAAACATGATTTGTACTAACATTCTATTAATATTATATAATAATAATAATGATAAATAAGCATAACGTAATTAGCAAATAAAATTCAATACAAGTAATGAATGTTTATATTTGGTGACCATTTAGCATTTAAGCTACAACTTTGTATAAGCAGGTAGTTAAAATTCTATTGCAGTAGTAGATGATTTAAATCTTGAATTATAAAGCTGAAGTGCTGAACCCAAAATTTTAACATACAGAATGTAACCAATCAAGCACTTGTCCTTTTTAATCTCTCTCTCAAAATCTTCAAACCCATATACCTACAACATTAACAAACCACCAATCCTTAGTCAAAATTCATATACTTGAATCAAACAAAAATATACCTACCTACCAAGCATCATAACAGTAGCCTGCGGATTCGTCCCAGGTGAAATAGCGAACATAGAGCCATCGATCACTCGAAGAGAACCAACACCCATCACCTTCAAATCCGAATCCACCACTGCCCCCACTAAACATCCCACATGATAATGCCATATTGTATTTACCGTCCGCCTGCAAAACGCACACATCTCCTCATCACTCGATTGGTTCGCTGGCAATCTAACCCCCAAGAACCATTGCAGGCACACCACGTTCTAACACAAACTGAATCTGGTTCTCATGTACATCTTTTGGAGCTACGGACATAGTTAGTACATTTCTTGAAAACAAATAAGCACCAAAACTCGCCACACCACATCCAGCATCTAATGCAATCCGTGTATGGTTTCCAAACGCAATCTCAGGCACCATCTTCCAAAACAAATCAACCAAACTGTTAACTTTATTAAAAAAGAAAGACAAACGCACGACAGGAATAAGGTACATTACAAATATTCCTTTAATAATATACCTGTGACCTCTGATCCAAGGCACTGCCCGTTACCAAATTCAAGACATATTCTGTTATCGAAATCATCCCACAAGACGTTGTTCCTAAGGTCAGTATCAATACCAAAGAGGTGTCTGAAATGAACTACAACAAAAAAACCAATGATACACACGTCCGTACTAACCTGCTACTTAAACCCCCCCCCCTTTTATCTTTCTGTTCTTTCTTTTTCTATGTGAACCAAACTTTGATGACGACGACCTGTTTAACCCGTTTGATTTTTTTAATATCTTTTCTAAAATGTGTTTGATAGTATCTGAAATGATAAGCTTATAAACTTGCATCTCGCATGTTTCTCAACCATGATACGTACCTTTAATCCAAAAAATAACAAACATATCAGTACCTGTTTTATTATCGAGTGCTTCCTCTAATACACCAAAGCTTTAATCTTTATCACTTAACCTTTCCATATTTCATCCCTTACCCATATTTTGAAAGAATCAAGTTATATAGCAGCACCCAGTTATCCAACCTACCAGACCCGAGTTATGTATACACAACACATTCAATTTCAAGAATCGTAATAGAGACCAAACATTTACAATATAGCAAACCTGAATGCAGTGGACATAAAATAATTGATGGCCATACAATCGCCAAGAAGGCAAAAACACAAGCTAGGCCGATTTTTCCTCTTCCGATTTCGTTCAGTCTAAATTCACTTAAATTCTTGCTTTGTTCACGAGCTACGCTATTGACATTAGGAAGATCTTTTCAAACACGTGTTTTACTTTATTACTTTTTTGATAGATGCAGAAAAAAGGAGAGTATGAATTAAAGTGACTCACTAACCTGCCTGAAAATCATTATCCATGAACGGCCCCCCACATAGCATAGAAGAAGTAAGCCCATCAGTTGTAGAACAAAGACCCGGAACTGCAATACCCGTAAGAATGCATTAAATCAAGTCAACCGAAGGAAGTCAATGATTGTAGACTATAAGACAACCGAAAATATAAACTTACATTTGAAAATTTTGGTGATTCTGGCAGCACCACCATGTCTCCCGTGACCAGAAAAGCTTGGCGGATCAACAAAATTAGCATCAACTGCACACTTAAGCAAACAATAAGTATATATAATATTTAAATTTTTTGACATGACATTTGTTTTTTAACGTAAAATGAGAGCCATAAAGCAGAGGTAAGCAATCCTGTTATTACTTGCTACACAGACACTAATTCTCAGCATAAGCACAAGCAAGGAAGTTGCAATTTAATTTACCTTAATCGCAAACCGAAGTACATGCAAACCTTGATGCATTTGATCCTTTGAATCTATGAACCAACAAAGAATGGGTCACGTTACAATGGTCCAATTCACAATAATCATGTCAAATGGGTCGAGTGAAATAATTATATTGAATTCTGTCACTAAAAAAACATCAAACGGGCCAACTTATTGGGTTCGAGTTAATATTAGACTATTCAGTACATCTTTAACAATATGCCACTAATCGGGAAAATAATAAACCCATTTGTCCTGTTGCCAGTAGTTCAAGCTTTTGTTGAAGTCAACCTGGTATTCATAAATATCACAAAAATAGCTACCATTCAAGATATCATCGAACAACTTCACCAATTTAAAAACCAAACATAATAATTACTTATAGCTTACAAGCATTTATACCTATAAAGTTGACCAATCAAAGAAACGCGTGACCAATTAAAGATTTAAAGCTGATGGTGATGCACGTGAAGTAATATTTCTGGTTCAGGACATCATTCACAGAACAAATTAGATGACAGTTAACAATATATCAAGATGTGGATACAATTAATATGCAAAATTAGACATTATGAAGTGTCATCGAATATGGGTAACAAATGTAAGTATGCGAGTTTGATTACAGGATTAACATACCACAAGCAAACTCAAAATTCAGCCAGGGGCATTCAAGTATAGGCGGGTAATCAGCTATAGCGGTCAAGCCAGCTGCCAGATACATGAGTATTGGATCAACCAAATTGAAAGTAATAAAAGGAACATAAACTAACCACCAAGATATGAAGATGCAATCTTCAATCCATTATTAAAGCCATGACTATACTCCTCCTCAATTCTAATCGATTTTTCTCAACTGATAACTGCATGAACCATATCAAAGTTTTCAAATCTTTTGAGGAAATGTGTTTTGCAGCAGCAGCCAAACTTATTGAATGATTACGGTTCGTACTATCGCATCATATATAAAAGTCGTCGTTAATGTGGACCATCATACCTTGCTGCAATCTAATAAGACGCCAATTCAGCATCAGAATCCACAGTTGATTATGGCCCTAGGGCATAACAGGATAAGGAAAGGCAACAATTAGCATGCATATGATTTGAATATAAAATCAATAAGCATTGTTGCCATTTCAGTAATCAAATTTAAGAAAAACAACCAAATATATCAAATTTCCAAAAAATTATATCCTCTACTATCATATTCAAGTATATCATCGAAAGCATATTCGACAACGGTTTTCCATCCTAAAAAAAGTTGGCCGTAAGAAGAAAATGTAATATAGGTACCTGAGGTGTTCTTGAATGGCGTCCCGAAACCATACTCCGAAACACTCGATGTCAACCAGTTCTCGATCTGTTTTGGGCAGCCCTTATCGACACTTACCATGATTATTTGGACATCATTTTCATCCCAGAAACACCTCTCAAAACAGCTACAAAAGACCACGACCCCCTGGCGAATTAATAATAAGCAAAATGTTAACTTCAATGAAAAAAAACTATAATGATCAACAGGAAAACAGACCTAGGAAGTCTCTGCCATCAAGTGCATCAACCCATGTTTCAGTAGCATCATACAAGGCTGCTCTTTCATCAGACGAATCAAAAGAACACCATATTGTGTTAACAATGAAAAAGAACACCATATTGTGTTAACAATGAAACTTGAGTACTCGGTGATTGAGCCACAGACGACCATGGAAGCTGAAGGGTTTGCCACAATTCTGTCGTAACTAACGTCACATTAAACGGCCACAAACAAACCACTATCCAGCATTAATCAGGGCCCAAAGTAACATACATACCTGCATAATTTTTTTTAGTCACAATTCTGATAAAATTGCTGGTCCTTTATGCTCTGTAGCAAAATCACAAATATAGCACCAAGTCAACTAACTGATAACCAAAAAGCCATACTTTATGCCTACGATTATTGCTTTTTCTCTATAAATTTTGAAGCTGTTATCCATGTATACAATCGACATACCAGGGAAGACACCAGCAAATCCATCCGCTTTTTCAATCAACTCATCAATGGGTAAGGCAACAATTGATTCGTCTTTGTTCTGTCTCAGTAATGCAGATGGAGGGTACATGTTGGTCCCCATTCCTAGGCGTCGTCCTGTTTCTTTTCCTATTGCGAGCTGATCACCTATTAATAATAAAAACAGGTCATTAAGTATTCGTAAATTAAAAACAGACCCAAAAAAACAGAGTAATACCTTAGACTAATCATTGGAGGGTAGGCTAGAAACACGCCCAACTTAAAACGGGCTTAACTTGTGCTCTTTGCGTCCTATAACATACGAAAATACATACAAAAATATTTAAGGACCAGACCCTGAACAATCAGCTATAATGGTTTGAAAGACTCTTGGACTCTCAGGTCCCAATTACTTAAATGGAGCTCCAATTTCGAGTTTTCAGTTTTCCCTAATTTTCTTGATTTGTAGTTCAAGAATCATCAACAATATACACATCTCCATTGCTTATATGCAGGCGTAATATTGAAGCCAATTCATCAGCAGTATACACACTTTAAACATATATAATCAAACATTTAAAACTAAGTGGTAACTATATGACCTGAATAACAGCAAAAGCCAGTCGCCGGTGCTCGTTGAAACCCTAGCTCGTCTATGCCAGAGGCGGCATCTAGGGTTCCAGAAACTCACTTCCAACTCCGTCGTCTCATTTTCATGTACCAAGACCAGCGCACCACGCAACCATAACCATAGGAAACCACCTACGTCATCACCTGCTTCATCGGATGTACTCATTGAAGAAATCCCCTGTTTCTCCTTTTCTGAACTCTCACTTTCATGTGAATAACAAACATGATAGATGGTTTGATAAACCTTTAATCGACTAAGAAATCGGTAAACAAAATGATGTATCATATAAACCCTAAAATAATAATCGAACATCACGTGAAATGAGAAAATAATTGAAATCAATCAAAAACAGACATAAAAAACATTAATAGACAAAGAATCAACAACAAAGACGAAAATTAGGAGATGAAGAATAAGAGGCTAGGATAGAAGAGATAATACCTTGATAGAAGAAACATGGAAGAAACCTTTGTAATTGCAATATAATCGAACGATCGCCCTTGAATTGCCTTTCTGAGATTAGGGTTTTCTTTGAAGGAGGCGACGATAATGTGGGAAGAAGTTATGTCCGTGTTTTTTTTTTAGGGTTTTATATTTTCTGTTTTTTTTTTTTTTAAATGAAAAATTTTATAAATTCTCACAATGAGACACTTGGCATTATTTGATTGGCTATGTAATTGGAGGATGAATGTGGGAGTGCCAAGTGTCCTCATGGACTTTGTTTTATTAGATGTATAGATAGATAGTTTCTTGTAGAAATCGTTTAAAACTTCAAATAAAGCATGTTAAAAACTAAAAACTGCTATTAAAAAAACATCGATCCAAGTAGCAGCCTGTTTTTGTATTAAAAGTATAAAATGTGTGGTTGCATTTGTTTTCAGCCCAACGAAATATGGCCCATCTAAACATAGTAGCTGTCTAGCTGACCAGGTGATTTTTCGTTTCAAACAATTAAGAAGAAAGACTACCATAATCCGATTTTTTTTTTTACTTTTTCATTAAAATGAAATAAGAACTTTACATCACAATAGAATGTTAGTTTTACAACGAGGCGGTCACCATTAATGTTATCTTTGATAATCCTTTAAACGTAACAAAATTTTCATATCCTAACCACAAAGCGAAACAAAGTTTAACTGAGAATATTGCGACATTGTGTAATATTACTGGAAAAAATGTTCATGGGTAAAATTGTTGCCAGTCGTAAAACTAAACTCTTACATCAGATTGTAACTTACTGTATGAGTTTAAAATTCTACTACATAGGAAAAGGTTACACAAAAGTTATTAAGTTTTCATCCAAGATTACAACTACTTTCTTGATTTTCACTATTTTTTTAATCCTAATACGCTTTGATTATTATAAAAACAAAATATTTTGGGAAGAACAAATTCAATGAAACGTTACTGTCACACCTCGGGCTAAATGAAAAACTATCCCATCTTATTTTTATTGTTCTTAATCACAAGAATACTAAAGAGTTGTGTCCGTGACCTAAATCACAAATCATGTCCACAACATAATAAGCTAAAATAGTAAAATGAACCAAACACTCCAAGATTAAAAGTTAAAACCACCACTGCCCCTACTTGATCACGTAGTCATGTTGCGTAGTGTAGTAATGTTACGCAACGAATCCTAATTGTTTCTTGATTTCGGAGAAATTTGAGTCCACGGGTGGTGGTGGTGTCGAGATTGTCGTGGGAGTCAACAATTTAGCGTTCTTGACCTTTGACACGCTTGTTAGAACGGCTAGCGGTGTTATATCTCCGACCACTGTCACCTTTTTCGCCATGAAATCTATGTTGAAAGATGTTACACCTAGGAAAATAATTTTATTTATGTCAATTACTTTATCTTAAAATCAATCAAACAAAAAGAATAAAAGTTCATGTCATGTGTATACATTACACATGTAACAAAGAGTAGTAAAAATATATATATGTGAAATACCAATGTTCGTAAAGTTTTGCATACATACCTTCCATTTTAGATATATGTTTCCTCATTTTTTTTTCACATCCTCTGCAGTGGAGCGACACTTTTAGCACAACCACCTGCAACCAAATTCATTTTTTTAACCATTTTTCCTATCTACAATAAATCCCACCTGAATTTTATAAATAAATAAAAAAAACATGGTTTCGAAATATATTATTATATCTGAAGATATGATAAGTATTAGTTCATAAAATTAGTAAAGTGTTATGTTATCAATATATTCTCTACATTGTGTGGATCATAATCTTATTCTTTGTTTGGTAGTCTCTTAATCGTCATTAAAAAGCTACATCTTAATTATTCATAGCCTCGTAACCTTAAGTATAAACGGTTAGGAAATAGGAAGTAACATCTGAAGTAATGATTATAATGGGTTTAATTTCAAAACTAATGTACATTTAAAATTATCAAGAAAAAAAATTTACAAGTAAAAAAAAAAAAAAAAAAAAACCTGTTGATCGGAGGAGCGTGAGGATAAAGAAGACGAAGACCGTGGCGGCGATTTGACCGGAGAAGAAGATAAATTACCGTCACCCTTTTTAAAAGGTTTCTGATCATCCAATTTATGTGTCTTCTCCGCCGGCGGCGGCGGAGGTGGTGGTGGTACTGGCGGCGGAGCTTGTTTTAATAGAGGATCGAACTGGTCGGACAAGGTTTTATCCGACAACAAAAACCTAGAAGAGTTTGCTGGACTAATAAAATCACCAGGCCTTGTGCAACCCCATCCTAGCAGCACTCCTCCTTGTCTCCGGACAACTTGATCATTATTATTATTATTATTATTATTATTCTTAATCGTAACTAAGTGTTCCTCGTTGTTTTCATCAGCAAAAGAAGTAGTTTTTCTCTTTTGGTCGTTGCTGGTTTTAATGTTTTTGGATTTCTTTTTGTTGTTTTTGTTGTTTTTGTTGTTGTTGTGGTTGGGAGGAAGAGGAGGTGGTGGTGTGGGATTATTAATGGTGAGTCTTTTTTGGTGTTGGATGATGGGGTTGTGGCGGTCGATAGCTCGGCCGCCTTTGGAAGAGGAGGAGGAGGGTTGGTGGTGAATATTGTTGGGATCCATGGTGGTGATGGCAGCCTGTGAAGCACAAAATATATCAATAGTTTTCATGGTGATGGTGATGATGGTGAGGTGTGTGGTTTTTTTTACAACTAAGGGGAGGGTGCTTTTGAGCTACCTATAGAATCTGCTTAATGAATCACGCTCCCATGACCGTTTTATCATTACTAAATAAATCCATTTGTTTTATTTTTATAATTTTTTTTGACAGCCTACGAAACACATATGCCCGACTAACGAAAGAGATCAAAGGCTTCCAAGACATCACATCAGATGCTAACGATGGGTAGCCTAAGCCCGCCCGTGTGGTATCCGGACTGGGAAAAGCCTAATCCCCCACCCGCCCGAAGGTACAACAGTGAGAAATTAGTAAAACCGATGGGATTAAGATTCGAACCTGAGAACCATTTTTATGCATTATGTAAGCTCAACGCCACATCAAATGGGTGCTCCATTACCTCATTTGAATAAGAGTATGTGTAGTGGAGCGCCATGGCCAAGCGTTTTGAATATTTAATTGCCCCATAGCGCCGGGCACACCGCCCCCGCCGGCGCTATGGGTTCGTTTTGGTAGCGCCCTTTGTGGATATGGCGAGCGTTGTGGCACAGATCGAGTTTTTTTATTCAAACTTTATATATATATATATATATATATATATATATATACAAACACACACTGTTGAAGGTGGTGGTTGTGATGGTTGAAGGTGGTGGCTGACTGGCTGTGATGGTTGGAGATGAAGGTGAATGGTGATGATGGTTGAGGGGGGACGATGGTGATGATGGAGGTCAGGCGAAGGGGTGTACAGACACCGGCGGTAGCATGGTGGTAGGAAGGAGGGTGGTGGTGGGAGAGATGAAGGTGTGTTAGGTTTATAACTTGGAAGAAGACCCAATTAGTTTGTTAATTTGTGATTTTATAATAATAATAATAATAATAATAATAATAATAATAATAATAATAATAATAATAATAAAACAATAATTAACCAATCATTACAAATCATTTATAACCCCCACATAACCCCCCTTCCCACTACACCCTCTTTTTCCATAACCCCAACATAACCCCCTTTCTATTACTTTTTAATATTTTAATCCTATAACCCCCACATAACCCTCTACCACTACAGATACCCTAACATTCAACCAATGGAGTAAAGCCGTCATATCAGTAGTCAATCACTAATTTTGATATTTTTTATTTTGTTTTATGTATTTAAATTCAATAAAATAAAATAACATTTAAACAAATAAAAATATATAACACTAAAATAAAAAATACATAACATTAAAATAAAAATACATAACTTATTGTTGTGCAAAGCGGTTTCTCATAATGCTCTAAACCGCAATGTTGTAAAAAGTTATTGTTGTGCGCGAGATGGTACTTGATACGGACCACGTCAATTGTCTCATCCTCGTTTAAACCCCCCTTGCCAACGCACTGATGAAGAACCTCTCAACCGTTACACACTTTGTTCGGAGAACTATAAACTTTCCATTTATTGCATTTATGTTAAGGTAGTTTTCACCCATATCTTGATGAAATATATTCAGAACCGTGTTCCAAAACTACTGCGAATAAGCATGTAGTCCTTGCTCGAATGCGATAACCCAACTCGTGGACAAAGCGATGTCCCCTTCCACGGTCCAACGTCGGTTGCCATTTGAAAATTATTATTATTTGAATAAGTTCGTTGTAAAACGGTCAAAATCATAGGGACCCACCACTAATGTTGCTCTTCGCCATTGTGCTCGCGTGGGATCAATAGCACCCCTGTATGGCGCTCAAGAAATGGGGCACTATTGATGGAAATGTGGTTGAGGTGGAGGGGACGCTACACCATACCGGTCAGCCTTACTGTTGTATAAAAATAGTTTTTTTTTTCTTATCGCGCAATAAAACAGGAATTGGCGACTTATGTAACTCAAGATAAACTAGGTTTTTTCACAATGCGCGCCTGCAAATAGGAACTATGCTATTGAACATACTGCATTTTAAATGAAAGCTATATCATTAGAGAGAAACAAAAACATTCAACATTATCCAAAATTTGTGAACAAAATTCACTATTTGATAGAGAATGACAAGTCGTTTCAAATAGCATTGACTTCCTGCTCGATTCCCTTCTGCCAAAAATCTTGAATGCAGCCTCATGTGGGTTGTGCAAATTTGATTGAAGGTATGTCAAGTTCTTAAAAATTTAATTTTAAAATTAAGTGAGAGTATAGGTTGTGCAAATTTGTTTTAAGCTATAACTTGTTAATAAATTAAACTGTTGATACTTAATGATTCCCTCTGAACTGTATCCCAACATCGATCTATATATTTATTTTTTTAAGTTTATGTTTAAAATGAAAATTTTGTTATTTAGGATAAAAATAATGAATGAGATTAAACTAATAAAAGCACTCCACGGGACATGGTTTCAGAAGCACAGTGAGTAGGCAGTGGTACGTGAGGTGGGGTGCCAAGCATTCAAAGGTAACGGTTGAATTCGTATGTTAAAATACAAACTTCGTTTATTTATTTCATAAATATGTGGGACCAACCAATTTTGTTTCTATTGCAAAAATATGTAAATGCACAATTATTTAACATTAATTAATTAATAAGATAAGATCAAGATCGATGTGATTGAAACTTTTACAATCCTTTTGTTTTAACTTTTAAGTTGCTCCAATATATGATTTTATTTCTTTCTATCTTTTATTTAGTATAAGTTTTCAATGTATAATATGTAATGCCCTTAAAGCGTTATTTGGCGACTTAAGGCATCTGTAACAACGTAAAAACACCTACATGAACCGCAACATTTGAAACAAGCGGGCCATATGGGTCGTTGAAGCATACATCTCTTCTAGTACTTGGTTGTCCATTCCAAATAGTTGAGGATGTTTTCGTCATTATACTTTCCTTTCCTCTATTCAAGCCGAAATTAAGTTGGTACTTGAGGATGTAATAGTTAATATGAGAGCTAATAAATGATTTTCCATATATACTTCCCTAGTTGTCATATTCAAGGGACAAGTCATTAGCAAACATCATCTTAACAAGCGATCCACTGCATCGATAAAATGTATCATCGTTAGGGACCACGCCAATGACACCATTATGTCTCAACCATAAAAGTAGATAAGTGTGAATTCTGTTTTGATTCCATCGTTGCATTCACTCCTGATTATATACAACAAAACAAGAGTTATTAATATAACAATAGTGTGTGAATAAATCTGTATCCAATGCAATAAAAGGTGTACATTTGTACCGACCAAGTACTTATGGTTCATTTTTGGTTACTCATTGAGAGCCTATCATATTGGTAGGTGAAGTATATCTATTTGGATGACCAAAGATTCATGTGGGCATGGGGCATCCTTCAACATGTAGCATCACATGGTGATGGCAGTAAAAGTTGTAAGATGTGCATCAATGCTTGTACCTCATGAAAGTACCTTGATTGGATGTAGTTACCACCATGAGGGTAGTGGCAGAAGTGACCATTTACCCCTGTCATTTTTGGCGTGCCCTACATTGTCCCCTTGTCCATTAACTTATCTTCAGTTTGAAGGAAGACATTAAAGGTTATTTTTATCATTTACTTTGGATATTATTTTTATATAAAATATGATGCAAGGAAACAATAATTACCACCACAAGTTATATAGCATAAAGTATATGTTTTCTTATTGACGTATATTCAATTACTTTACTATTCATGTGTTAGGAAGAGGTAAATAGGTAATTTTAATCCGATAGGATGTGATGTAGAACAAAAGAAAAACAAAATGTGACCGTCTCAAATGGTTTTTAGGGTGTTACATGTTCTATCTCGAGACATAGTGAATCATGGCAATAATGCCTCGCCACGGCAATATCAAATATAGTCCGGTTAATGCACCTTATCTAAGAGTGTTGGCCAAATTTGTGATTCTTAGACTATCCTCGGTTAATGACGCTTGCAAAAATGGTTATGATCAAACACCTAGGTCGTTCACATCAGGGTGCGCCGCAACAAAGAAATATCCTTTCATTTTGGCTTACTCTTTTTGTCAAAAGAACATAAGAATGAAAGAGATAGGGCATTTAGAAAAGAAGAATAAAGGGGAAAAAAGGAATTGGAATGATTATGGAGAATTGTATTCCTATATTCTAAAGGAACAAATGCTCAAATACAAACACATTCATAGAACAAGGGCACACAAAGCCACTTTCCACAAGCTGCAATCATCTTTGAATCAGATGCCTACCAATCAACAAAATCCAACATGTTTTTTTTTTCTATCTTTTAGGGCTCATAGGTTGTTTTATTCCTTTTCTTTATTCCCACAAATATCCAAGAGCTTCACAACCCAAACCAACCCAACCGGATCCGACCCATCGGTACCCTTGGTTTTCTTGCTAAACACTTGGTTGAACAGGATATTCTTTAAGCACATATCTCAAATATTGTTCATACAAAATCAGCAAAAAAAAATATCCTTTTATGATGATGATACACCAAAATCTATTACACAAACAAACCAATCCATTCTAAGGGTTCGAGCCAACAAAAAATCTATTGAAAAATAAACAAAACATATAGATATAGGTTGCTGATTCTATACATACATGTATTGAATTAAGAATCTCTCAGTTCGCGCCTTTGCCTTCATCTTCATTCAAGATTCGGTTTCTGAAATCAGCAGCCATGCGTGGCAGACCCTCACGAAGTGTTATTTTAGGCTCCCAATTCAGCAAATTCTTTGCCTTGCTGATATCTGGTTTTCTCTTTTGAGGATCATCAGCAGTGTTCTCTCTGAACTCTATTGTCGCACTCGGATCAATAGTTTCTTTCACCACCTAATACCAAAGACTATACGATTAGTTTAAAACTAGACGTGCCACGATGAGTGAGTCAGGAGCAGACAAACCTGAGCAAGTTCCAACATGGTGAACTCTCCTGGATTTCCCAAATTGAAAGGTCCGATATGCTCACCTTCCATTAATGCCATGAGTCCATCAACCTGAATTCAAGAAGCGCAAAGTTGTCAAATTATTTGGCCTCGGTTCACTAAAAAGATAAAGATTATTCATTGTTAATCTGATCTAAAGGCCCTCAAATTGGAACTCTCAAAGGTGAAGTTTGATACATGGGGTCAAATTGATTAACTTTAACTTCAAAACTGATATAAAATCATTGTTTAAATATTTAAACCAAAGAAACGAACTTTGCACTTTTTCCCTGATTTTAGCAAAACCAACTTTATCGTTGCCGTATAGAAACCAACTTACGCTTTGTTACTGATTTTAGCAACCAAATTAAACTTCTTACTAGTTATTTTCTAGTTAAATTTCTTAGCTAGCAATTAACGCGTTTTTTTGCAATTTTTTAGAAAAATGTCATTTTAGCGTATATGCATATGTCAAAAGGCATCTGATGTGACCTTCAATTATTATTTTAAATAAAAAACTTTAATCAACCATTTTTTCAAACTAGTAAATTAATTTATTTTCTATTTTCCTAAAACTAGAATATTATTTATTTTGCATATTTGGTATGTGATGTGGCAGCTGGCATGACATCAATCAGTGCCACACATAGTTATCAAACGCGCTAGGAGCGAGGCACAAAAAAAAAAAAGCGAGGGTCTAGGATAAAAAAACGAACAAGAAAATTAAGTAAAAATATATTAAAATAATACTATTTTTCATCTAGTATCAAAAGTTTTAAAATATTGATATATTAGAGTATAGAAGTAGTTTCCTTAGATAAAAGTAGAAATCTGGCTGGAATCTAGCCATAATTCAACGAATTTGGCTGGAAACTCTCTGGAATTTGGGAATCTAGCTGAAATCTGCGCCTAAACAATCACCTGGAGAATTAAAGCGCAATTTCCTCGACTCAAAGCGCAAATGCATCGTCTCGCCTAAAAAATGGGCCCAGGCGCAAGAGGCGATGGCTTTTAACAACTATGGTGCCACATCAACAATGTACAAGTAAAATAAGTTTAAATGAGGCTGATTGCTAAAATGGATAGTAACATGTAAGTTAGTTTCTGTTTTCTGCCTAATTTATAGTTCCTAAAATCAGGAAAAAGTTTAAAACCTTGTTTCTATTTTGTGCACTTTTCCCTTTAAATAACTATCAGATTCAAATTTGAAACTAAATCTCTGGCAAACTTACAATTTACATTAAACAAAAAGACTACAGATTACGGAATAGCATACCAAGTCCGAGACATATTGAAAACTTCTAGTTTGTTTTCCATCACCATAAACAGTCATTGGTTGTTTGCGAATGGCCTGCAAAATGCAAAACGAAGCTATCTCACTAAGGAATTCAACTAAAAAGGAACTGTAATAACCAGTGAGTTATCCTATATCATTAATCAACTAATTAAAGAACATATAGAAAAAGGCTTCAGTTAGTTTTACCTGCGAAACAAAGTTGCTAACCACACGCCCATCATCCAAACACATCCTAGGACCATATGTATTAAAAATACGTGCAATCCGAACCTGCAGTAAAAGCCATAGTTGTCACATTTCATGCTGCCACAATGGTGCATTAAGTTGTTTGCAATGTTCATATCATGGGGGATGATATGATCAGTAAGTGACATCAGTGAATCTTTATAAGCCGCAGGTTGTGAGTTCCGAGTCTCTTTAAAGACATCAACATACCAATTTGTTAACCATGTCAAAGAAAAATAACTCAGAAAAAAAAAGTTATTTCCTCATGATGTTTATCCTTATCTACTTTGCCTATCCTTATTAGTTCATTTTTTCTTGTATCTAATGTGAGATATATGTTCCCAATTTCCCACACTAACAAACATAATTTTGAGCATAGCAAAACTTTATTCACAATAACTTAATATAATAATCTCATTCCTACTCTTTTAACTCTATATCTTTCATTAAATAAGTGTAACTGTTACTTGTTTGGTGATTGTAGCAAAACATGCTGCAGGACAATCCTATATGCATACTGGTTATTAACCATGGTTATCAAAGGCGCTAGGCACATAGACCTCGCCTGGGGCCTAGGCGCAACGTGCAAAAAAAAAAAAAAAAAAGAGGGTCTGAGATTAAAAAAAGCGAAAAAAGTAAAAGTATATTATGTATACTATTATTCTAATAAAATAAACAAAAGCTAATATATAATATTTAGGGGTAGGTTCACGTACAAACAACTTTTTCGGTACGAACTGAAGGAAAAAACACACGGGGCATGTATAACTAGAGTAATTAATTACTCTAGTTATACATGCCCCGCGTGTTTTTTCCTTCAGTTCGTACCGAAAAGTTGTTTGTATTTGATCTTTTTCCATAATATTTAATATCATCTAATTAGTATCAAAAGTTTTAAAATATTAGTGCATTAGTGTAACAAAGTAGTTTCATTAGATAGAAGAAGAAATTTAATCTAAGCCATAATTTAGAGAACTTGGCTTGAAACTCTACGGAATTCGGGAACCTCGCCGGAATCTGCGCCTACACCGTCACTTGGAGAATTAAAGTGCAATTTCCTTGACTTAGAGGGAAATTGCCTCGCCTCGCATGACAAATAGGCCTAGGTGCAAGAGGCAATGACTTTTAACAACTATGTTATTAACTATTTCTTAAACAAAAGACACCTAAAATAGCCATACGTAACATGCTTCTTTTATTGCCAATGTTTAGTATCCTCTTTAAAGAAAAGCATAATATAATATTGAACCTTCTTTATTTTTATACTATATATAATTCTGAAATTGACAAAACTTAAATTATAATGATAGAATGTAAGGACTTATTAATCACCTCAACACCATCACCTCGATGATAATCCATTGTCAAGGTTTCAGCTGTCCTTTTCCCTTCATCATAGCAGCTTCTAACACCTATGTAATATCATAAACTATATGATTACAAGCACCACAAAAACAAAAATGTACAAAACAAAGTAAAATCATATAAATTTCAAATAATGGTTCACCTATTGGATTCACATGCCCCCAGTAAGTCTCCTTTTGAGGATGCTCAAGCGGGTCCCCATAGACCTCGCTGGTGCTTGTAAGCAAAAATCTTGCCCCAATTCTCTTGGCAAGTCCCAACATATTTAAAGTGCCCATCACATTGGTCTTGTAATCACATTAGTTAAGGAACCTCAAATCCATATTACTTCAAATTCACGTAGCAATTTTAAAACCATACCCGAACATTGAACAAAAACAATATCAAACCAAGATACGGTCACAACCACAAACTAACAATACACCTATTTAAATTTTAAAGCAACATAAAAACACATAAAAATGTGACCTTTTACTTAGCTCTCACCTCAAATTGTCGTTACAAGCGAATAAATCATTCAACTTTTGGTTTTTACATGGAATCTTAAATTTTCACAACATGCAATCTAATGCATGGAATCTTAAATGCAGAGAATAAAAAAGATGTTAATACAAAGATTACCATATCCAAAATCAACAACTTATAGCAATACCCACATTCAACAATCATCAAGAGAACAACAAAAAACAATAAACGTAACAATTTTAGCGTAAATATACACGCAACGTTACGGTTAAAAATCCTGCCGTTGTGAATTCTAGCATTTAACAAGCTTAGGGGCTGTTTGGTTAATTAAGTGTTGAATGGTTCAGCTATGCACCAAGTCTGAATGATTCAGCTCTTAAGTCTTAACCATTCCATTCAGAGCCTTTTTTAGGTTGAAACAAACAGTCTGAATGCTGAACCATTCAGAGCTGAATGGTTCAGAGCCTCATTAAGAGGCTACCAAACAGGCCCTTAGTATTCTAAAATAAATACTGGAAGCAGCCTCTCTATTCCTACAGGGCAAAGGTGAGGCTGTCTACATCTTACCCTACTCGGATCTTACCTAAGCTTTGCTATTAGCGGGATTTACCAAGTACGATAAGCATTCTAATTCTAAAATAAATAGTTTTCAAACCAATCCCAAATTAACACACACAAATACACATAAACCACATGATACCCAATAACAAAAACAGTAAAAAATCAAATAGCCAAAAAAAGGATATAATAGTCTTGACAGGATTGTACTTATAATGAACAGGGGAAGCAGGACAAGCCAAATGATAGATCTGATCAACCTCCAACAAAATAGGCTCAACAACATCATGTCTAATAAGCTCAAATCTAGGGTTATTAAAATGATGCATAACATTCTCTTTCCTTCCAGTAAAAAAATTATCAATCACAATCACATCATCTCCTCTAGCAATCAACTTATCCACCAAATGACTACCCACAAACCCAGATCCACCTGTCACCACAACCCGCCTCCTTTTTCTTCCAATACTCACCGGAACCCGGCCGACTGTTTGACCGACCGGGCGGTTGAAATTGAACCGGGAGAGTGAGTCTCGACCGGAGAGTGAAATGGGTTTAAGGGGGTCAGTTGGGTTGGATTGGGAGATGGTAGTGATGGTGGGTTTGAAGAGGACGAAGGTGGAACCGATGAAGATGCCGATTAAGATGAATAAGAGGCGTTGTTCTTTGAGGAGGTAAGAGATGGATCGGAGAAGGTAGCGATTGGATGAGGTGTGTTTGAGGGATTTGGGGGAGTATGGTGGGGTTTCGGTGGTGGTAATGGGTGTTTCTTCGTCTCTACGTTGGTGTAATTGTTTCATGGTGGTTGATGGGTGTTTTGGTTTGGTGGGTTAGGTGTTATTGTGGTGATGGGTTGGGTTAGTAAGTGAAGATCATGAGATGAAGATGGAGATGAAGAGTTGTGATGTTTGAGGATTTGTAGTGATGAAGAAGGAAGGTTTGGTGATGGTGTTTGAAGACATGGAAGGTTATGGTTTGACAAAAAAAAAAAATGAAAAACACAATCTACATTATTAAGCAAGCTAGGTTCGGGTCAGACACAACCTGTTAAAACACGAACATAATAAGATATGGACACGAAACAGGTAAATACGAACATTATACGATAACCTATTGTGTCATATTTTTCAAACACGAACCTGTTAACACGATAAGACATTAACATGTTTATAACCATTAACCATGAAATCGTATCCATAAATTTGTGAATGAGAGACTAAGACCATGCGTAGTGGGGGCTTTATATATAAAGCCCCCATTTCTGATTGGTCCACGTGGCAGCTGAGTCAGCATGGAGAGATAAAGTGAAAAAGGGTGTAGTGGTGGGGCTTTATTTATAAAGCCCCTATTAATATTTTATTATACCTTTTAAATTAAAAAAACAATAAAATAATAATAATAAAGAGAGAGAATATGAGGTGTCATGCTTTGATTGGTGGGGTTTTTTTTCTTCCGGGCGTTACTTATATCACGCCAAAGCTGATTTTTGTAAAATGGAGCCCTCCGTAGCGGTGTTGGGGGGGGGCGCTATTTTTTTTTCAACATAACGCCCTCCACTACGGAGGGTCTAAGCGGCATCGATGTTAAGAAAGAGGACAGTGATGGCAGGCGAGTGATGGGTGACGGCGAACAAGGACGGTAGACTGGTGACGAGGACAAGTGATGGGGATGGTGAAGTTGAGAAGGAGGAGGAGAGGTGACTGAGCGGTTTATATATCTGTGCTATGTGATTTAAAAATGAAAATTAGGGTTCTTTGATCTTCCGCATGTGTATAAGGTATACCTCTCCTCATATATAACTTTTTTAAATAAAAATGATTAACATGTTTAACGGGTGCCTAACAAGTTAACAAGTCTTGTTCGGTAAATGTTCATGAACAGTTCATTTCCTTAACAAACGAACACGAACAGAAACCTCATTCGGTAACTGTTCATGAATAGTTCGTGAACACGTTATTTCCTTGACAAACGGACACGAACAAAAAATCTCGTTCGGTAAGTGTTAATGAACAGTTCGTGAACATGTTATTTTCTTAACAAACAAACACGAACAAGGCCTTGTTCATGTTCATTTTGTTCGTTTACAGCCCTAATACCTATAATTTCATTTTTTCACCTCTTTATTTTTCAATTTTATTTCTGGAGGTGTCATAATAAGGAAGCATAGCGAGTGATAGACAAGGGCGAAAATTTGTTGGGGCCGAACGGTGCCCCAATCCATACCGCTTTTTGCTCCGTAGTGTAATTTTACACGTTTTTATCTGAAAATTTTATACGTATTGAGGCCAGCCTCCTCCGTTTAACTTTCGGCCCCCACCGATTTTTTTCAAATTCTGCCACTTGTGATAGAGGATATACAACACAATTCAGACGATGAACAATCAACCTCCTCTAACTACCACTAACAAACTGTATGTACAAAATACAAACTATACTCATGCTCACAATATATATACATAATAAGGGGCGACTTAAGATGTTTTTGAAGCTTCCCGCTACAGATATAATCATTCCATATAACTTACAACTTTCTTTCTTCATTCATTTTGTGTTGCAAGGATATTGATTGTGTTACCAGGATATTGAGCTAGACAAATGTACTCTGACGAGGTATGGCCCAGGCAAACCCAGCCCAAACCTCAAAAACCATGAGCCCAAACAATAAGAAAGCCCACCGACTATGCAAAGTCAAATCAGTCAACACAAGTCAAACGCATTAAATAGAAAGTTGGTCAAAAGGCTAATTCAGCGAGGAGACAATCATGCAAGGAATGTCTCCCCTCGATAATCAAAGGAGCAACTATAAAAGGAGAAGCAAAGGTAAAGAACAACACACAGCTTTTACAATACTCAATTCATATAAACTTCACCCCTTACATCAAACAAACACTTATTCTCACGCCGGAGGGTGGTCACGGGATTACCCCCAATCCTGTGGCGAGTCCTAACGGTGTTCTGTTTTGCAGATCTCTTAATTCGCTGCTCTGAGGTGAGTTGGAAAGAATCCCCTATTCTGCATCATACAGAAGATCCAAAGCACCATCCCAGGTTCTTACTTCTTCATTGGCGCCATCCGTGGGACGGAAACAAGGCAGAAAGGCATTCTTCCTACTCGCAAAAGAAAATGACAACCAACAATACATCCCTGCGCGGAATCACGTCTGGTACTCAGGAAAGGCCGGAAGAAAACCGCCAATCACCGGAACATGTCGACGAAGAAATTCTGATGGAACAACCCCCGGGGTTCACATCCCCCCGAGGACACAGAGCGTGTAACGACCCGATTTTCACCGAGTCGTCACTGATTGGTAATAAGTTATTTAACTAGTTTTCTTAGGTTTTTATCTTTTTAATTAAAAACCGGTTTATAGTGACCAAAACTCAACCCATCATTTTACTTCAAACATACTTATATTATACATCAAAACACACGTACATCATGTTCGGCCGGAGCCTTACAACCTTTATTTTAGAAAACGTCATACTACAACATGATTCAACTTTATTTATAAACATCAACTTCACTCGGTACATTCACTAACACCATAATTGAGCTCGGGTTCCATGATAATCTCCTGAAATGCATGTTTAAGATACGTTAGTCGAAACTAGTGAGTGTTTGCCAAGTTTTAATAATCATTTACAACACATGCATGCAATCGTTCGGTCTTTCTATTTCCGAGTATAGCTCGATTATGCATGGTCCCGTAGCCTCTAATTGGCCCGGGTCTATACTCTTTGATACCGAATGGATCCACTCTACGTAGTTTCTATTCGACCGATTTCTATTACTTCTATTTGGATCATGATCAATTGACACTTTATAAGAACACAACATACATCCACCCCGAAATATTTAAAAGATAGTATGGGGTAACAAACACTCACTTGTTGTTCTTGAACTTGACTACTAAGATTGATGACTTGCTCGGAAGTTACACGGACTACCTGTTATACATACAAATACGTTTACAAACATATGATTATAGGTTAGTTAGCTGACCATTACAGCTTAGGTGTATAAATACGTATGTAAGCTGGCCATTACAGCTTGGCACTCGTGTTTTCTACAAGTTAAGGCTTAGAAACTTACCCGGATTAATCTATGTAATAGGCCGGATCTAGATTACACCGTAGCCTATTCTGGAACGGAAGAGGCTTAAGCTTATAAACTAGTATAAGGTTTAAAGGAAGATGAGAAGGTGAGCTACGGTTTAGAGAGAGACGATCAGGTGAGTTATGGTGGAAGAGTAAGGATGAAGATGGGTGGTTTGCATGTTGAGGAAGTGGTTTGGGGGAGAGGATCTAGGTAGCCGGTTAGGTTGAAGGATTTATAGAAGATTGCATGTAATGATTTCCTAGTTGTAGGGTGCAAAGGTGTTGGATGGTCATTAAGATTGAGTGTCTAGGTGGAGGTGTTTAAGAGATGGCGGCACATTACTCATATTCATAGGGGGCCGGTTCATCTTCTATGGGCTTGTACCCTCCTATTACTAAGTCCAAGTATTAATAATCAGGCCCACTATTCGGCCCACCCCAAGATCTACTAAATAATCTTAATTGGGTTTTATATCGGCTCATTAATCTATTGGATCAGCCCACTTATTTAATCTTTTGGTAAATCTTAATGTTCGGGCCTAAAACTCGGCCCAGTTACTTAGTTGGGCCAGCTAAACTCTTAATTGGGCCTAATGGGCTCTAGGGATTAAAACCGGGTAAGTATATTGGGCTACACCTTACGGTGGCCCAATATTATTTTAATAAATTTTATTTCGTTAGTCGTTACATTCTCCCCCCCTTAGGCAATTTCGTCCCCGAAATTGTTTTTAAATTATACCTGATTCATAAATAGATGGGGGTATTTTGCTTTCATCATATCCTCACGTTCAAATGTAAACTCAGGACCTCGTCTAGCACTCCACTTAACTTGCACTATTGGTATTTTTCCCCTTCTTAGTCTTCTTTCTTGGTGTGACACAATTTCTATTGGTTCCTCAGTAAATTGTAATTGGGGGTTTACTTGTATATCATCTAAAGGAATAATAGCTTGGGTGTCAACTATGCATTTTCGGAGGTTGGAGATATGAAAAACATCATGAATCCCGTTCAATTCTGGGGGTAATTCTAGACGGTAAGCCACTTGTCCAATTCTTTCTGTTACTTGGTACGGTCCTATGTAACGTGGGTTAAGTTTTCCCCGTTTTTGAAACCTTATAACACCTTTCCATGGGGATACTTTTAATAGGACATAATCTCCTACTTGAAATTCTAATGGTCTTCTTCTATTATCGGCATAGCTTTTCTGTCGACTTCTGGCTTCTTCTAACTTTTTCTTAATTTGTATGATCTTATCAGTGGTTTCTTGAATGACCTGTGGGCTGGTAAGTTGGGTTTCTCCAATTTCATTCCAGCATATTGGAGATCTACACTTTCTACCATATAGAGCTTCAAAAGGGGCAGCTTGAATAGAAGCGTGGTAACTATTATTATAGGAGAATTCTATTAATGGTAGATGAGTGTCCCAACTTCCCCTGAATTCTAAAACACAAGCTCGTAACATATCTTCGAGGGTTTGAATAGTTCTTTCACTTTGCCCGTCCGTCTGAGGGTGATATGCAGTACTAAGCTTGATTTGAGATCCTAAAGCATTTTGGAATTTTCCCCAAAATCTAGAGGTAAAACGACCATCACGATCTGAGATGATGGAGAGGGGAATTCCATGCCTAGTCACTATTTCTTTGATATAGATCTTTGCTAGTTTTTCTACTCCAAAATTTTCTTGTATGGGTAGAAAATGGGCAGATTTGGTTAGTCTATCTACTATTACCCAAATGGCATCATTACCGGTTGTGGATTTTGGTAACTTGGTTATGAGATCCATAGTAAGTTGATCCCATTTCCAGACAGGAATTTCAGGTTGTACTAATAACCCGCTTGGTTTCTGGTGTTCAGCTTTTATTTTTGCACAGGTTATGCACTTGGCTACAAAATCTCCTATATTTTTCTTCATGCTTGGCCACCAAAAATTCTTTCTAAGATCCTTATACATCTTTTGATTACCAGGATGAATGGAATACTTCGAATGGTGAATTTCTTTTAAAATAATTTCTCTTAGATCACCATATAGAGGTATCCATATTCTTGCATGGTGTCTTAAAATTCCGTCCGTTCCTTCTATTAATCTTTCTTCTTCTTTGTTAAGGTCTTCTTGTTCTATTAGAGTAGGTTCTAAAGCTTTTCTTTGATGATTCCTCAGATGACTTAGGAATTCGTTTACTAGAGTAAGCTTAAAAACTCTACTTCCTAGAGATCTTTCTTTTCGACTCAAGGCATCAGCTACAATATTCGCTTTACCTGGATGATATCTTATGTCACATTCATAATCACTTAGAGTTTCTATCCATCTTCTCTGTCGGTTGTTTAAGAGCTTTTGATCAAAAATGTGCTGAAGGCCCTTATGATCTGTATAAATAATGCACCTAGTTCCATATAAATAATGTCTCCAAACTTTTAAAGCAAATATTATAGCTCCTAATTCTAAATCATGTGTAACATAATTTAGTTCATGCTTCTTTAGTTGTCTGGAGGCATATGCTATTACTTGATCATCTTGCATTAGAACACAGCCTAATCCTTGTTGGGAAGCGTCACAATATACAGTAAAGGTTTTTCCTTCTTCAGGTAAGGTTAAAACCGGGGCTTCACACAATTTATTCTTTAGGTTTTGAAAAGCTTGTTCTTGTTTTTCCTTCCATTCAAACTTAGAAGTTTGCTTAGTTAGAGTGGTAAGGGGTAGGGCTAATCTAGCAAAATTTTCGATAAACCTTCTGTAATATCCAGCTAACCCTAAAAATTGTCTAACTTCAGTAGGATTCTTTGGAGGTTCCCAACTTTGAACAGCTTCTATTTTGGTAGGATATACTTGTAATCCTTCTTGATTGATTACATGTCCTAAAAATTTAATTTCCTTCACCCAGAATTCACACTTAGTAAGTTTTGCGTATAGCTTTTCTTTTCTAAGGGTTTCCAGGACTTCTCTTAAATGTTGTTGATGTTCTTCTTCATTCTTAGAATAAATTAGAATGTCGTCTAAAAAGACAATCACAAACTTATCTAAGTAAGGTCTACAAATTCTATTCATCAAATCCATAAATACTGCAGGGGCATTGGTTAGTCCAAAAGGCATGACCAAAAATTCATAGTGGCCATATCTGGTTCGAAAAGCAGTTTTTAAAACATCTTCATCTCTTATTCTGATTTGATGGTAACCTGACCTAAGATCAATTTTGGAAAAATATTGGGCACCTTGTAATTGATCAAAGAGATCATCGATCCTAGGTAATGGGTATTTGTTCTTAATAGTTAGCTTATTAAGCTCCCTATAGTCTATACACATTCTCATGGTTCCGTCCCTTTTCTTTACAAAAAGTACCGGTGCTCCCCAAGGAGAGGTACTTGGTCTAATAAATCCTCGATTTATGAGTTCTTCTAATTGCTTCGTGAGTTCTCTCATTTCATTTGTAGCTAACCTATATGGAGTCCTAGCAACAGGTGCAGCTCCAGGAATTAGGTCGATTGAAAATTCTACTTGGCGGAATGGGGGTAATCCTGGTAATTCTTCCGGAAAAACGTCTTTGAATTCAGATACTATTTTAATTGTATCTATTTCTTCTTTGTTTTCTTTTTCTGAATTCAAGTGTATCAAAAAGAGTTGGTGTCCCTTTTTCCAGTAATTCATCATCTTCATACTGGAAACTAAATTCAAGGTTCCTTGTGATTTTTCCCCATATACGATTAGGGTTTCCTGGTTTGACACTGGTATTTTTGCTATCTTTTCGTTGCAAATAATTTCAACTTGGTTTAATGCTAACCAATCCATTCCAATAACAACGTCAAATTCTCCTAAACTCATAGGAATGAGATCTATTAGAAATTCTTGATTCTCGATAGTTAATGTTAAATTTTTAAAAACTTCGGTAGCCTTTAAAATTTTTCCATCAGCTATCTCAATTTCATGGGTTCTATTTAAAGGTTCTGAGGGTATTTTTAGTTTTTCTATAAAGGTTTTTGAGACGAAACTAAGGTTAGCTCCAGTATCAAATAAAACAAAGACGGGTAACTGATTAATATAGAACATACCCGTGACCAAATCCGGTTCCTCTCGGGCTTCTTCTGCATTGATAACAAATGCCCTTCCTCTTCCTTGATTGATCTTTGACGGGGATTTGAGTTTGGGACAATCGGCTTTGTAGTGGCCCGCTTCTTTACATTCATAACAGGTTCTAGGACGATCTGGATTAAATCTACAGTCTCTTGCCACATGTCCTACCTTTTTACAATTTTGACAATAAGGTCCCTTGCAGTTACCAAGATGGAGTCGGCCACATCGATCACATTTTCTTCGACATTCACCCGTATGGTAGTATTTGCATTTCGTACAAAATGGATTATTTCCCCGGTAAGGTCGTTTTTCGGGATTTTCTTGATCTCCTGATGATTCTGGATTTTTACCGGAGGCATGAAAATGGGTGGTTCTAAGAGTTTCATTCCAGCCTCTTTTACTTCCTACAGATGTTCTTTCTCGTTCTTTGTGCCTTATTATATCATCAGTCAAACTTAGGGCTAACTCACAGGCGGTATCATATTTTATTGGTTTGGCTCCTCTAACTATTCCTTGAATCTGGGGATTTAAACCCCAAACGAACCTTCGAATTCTTTTAGGTTCAGGACTTACTTGATGAGGGACTAAACGAGCAAGTTGATTGAACCGATTGATATAGCCTACACAATCTAGGCCTTTCATTTCAATTCCTAAGAATTCCATTTCTATCTTTTCAATCTCATTCATGGGGCAATATTTTTCGGTAAGTAGGGTTCTGAATTCTAACCAGGTCATGGAAGCTACCACATCTCTACCCTTTACCTGCCTAATCATATTCCACCAGTTTAACGCTTCAGCTTTTAACGAGTGAGTTACAAATTTTACTTGGTCTCTAGGGGCACAGTTACTTATTTCTAATATAGATTCCATCTCTTCTAACCAACGAGTTGCCCCAGCAGCTCCGGTATTACCATCAAAAGGTTCTGGCCTACAAGCCATAAAAGTTTTATAATCACAATATCGAGGCCTTATGTTATCTTCTAAATTAATTACGACCTCATCTTGATTTTTCTCTACACTTTTGGAACCTGAAGGTTTTTCTAACATGGTCATAATGGTTGGGATTGAGTCTTGAAGACTATCTAAAACTAGCTTTCTCATTTTTTCTTCTAGTTCGCTCATATCATTTGTTACAGGAATGTCTTCTTCTAAGGGGGTTTCTTCGTTCATGGGTTCTTTCACGGGTTCCGTTGGTTTGGAAGAAGAGGCTTTATTTTTCTTAGTTGGTTCGATTTCGGGTTCTTTTCCCGGATTCCTTTCTGATCGTCTCGGCATTTTCTATATTAGAAATTTTTATTTTGGTTAGTATTAATTCATTTTATAACTTTATAATTTAAACATAAAACTTTAAATAAACATCTAGATATATATTTTTATATCATATGAAAATTTTCTAGATGTTACACCATAATTATATCTTCTAATATTCTACCACATATCACATATTATCCATACTTACACACAACTAGTTAATACTACCACATAGTTTTTACAACACATAATATTATAACTACTACTTCATCACCTTTTATTTAATACTAGTCTTCTACCTTCCCTTCACCTTTCCATCATCTTGTTACCATGCACCATCACCCTACAACATTAGAGGATACTTAGACTCCTCCAAAACTTGCCTTGATTGGTATGCGAACCTCCTCACCAATTTCCTCAATTCTTCTACCATGTTGCGAGCTTGATCACGCTGGGTCTTCATTTGGTAATAACTCTCTACTAACTCCAAGTATTCCTTACGGCTTACGAATTCCGATATCCCTCCATTTGCTCGATTAACCAAAGTAGCTTCTAAGTACGGGTCAATCACCGGAGTCATCGGGGGCATGGTTGGAGGAATTGGATAAGCCGTAGTAAACGGGTTATAGCTAGATTCTTCTATGGAGATATTGCTAGAGGTACCAAAACATTCACTAGGAGATGGGTTCGGATAGAAGTAGTGGGGTATTGGGTTAGCTTGGGGGTATGAATAGATGGTTTCGGAGGGTGTGAACACGGGCTCGGGTATTGGGCCGATCACTCCTATGTTTTCCAAATTAAAATCCCACCCGTTACTTGTCCAATTCAACCCCGGTATCTCGGCCATTAAGTCTTGGGTACTTGGAAATTCTTGAGACTCGTTGTCCATGACTTCCTCTTGGTTGGGTATCTCTCCTTCTTCAATTTCCATTTCCACTTCGGCTTGTTCTCCGGTGCTCGACATTCTATTACACATAATCATATTAATCAAATTTCAAGTTAGTTCTATAAACTCCACTACCTTCCGAACCCGAGCTCTGATACCAATCTGTAACGACCCGATTTTCACCGAGTCGTCACTGATTGGTAATAAGTTATTTAACTAGTTTTCTTAGGTTTTTATCTTTTTAATTAAAAACCGGTTTATAGTGACCAAAACTCAACCCATCATTTTACTTCAAACATACTTATATTATACATCAAAACACACGTACATCATGTTCGGCCGGAGCCTTACAACCTTTATTTTAGAAAACGTCATACTACAACATGATTCAACTTTATTTATAAACATCAACTTCACTCGGTACATTCACTAACACCATAATTGAGCTCGGGTTCCATGATAATCTCCTGAAATGCATGTTTAAGATACGTTAGTCGAAACTAGTGAGTGTTTGCCAAGTTTTAATAATCATTTACAACACATGCATGCAATCGTTCGGTCTTTCTATTTCCGAGTATAGCTCGATTATGCATGGTCCCGTAGCCTCTAATTGGCCCGGGTCTATACTCTTTGATACCGAATGGATCCACTCTACGTAGTTTCTATTCGACCGATTTCTATTACTTCTATTTGGATCATGATCAATTGACACTTTATAAGAACACAACATACATCCACCCCGAAATATTTAAAAGATAGTATGGGGTAACAAACACTCACTTGTTGTTCTTGAACTTGACTACTAAGATTGATGACTTGCTCGGAAGTTACACGGACTACCTGTTATACATACAAATACGTTTACAAACATATGATTATAGGTTAGTTAGCTGACCATTACAGCTTAGGTGTATAAATACGTATGTAAGCTGGCCATTACAGCTTGGCACTCGTGTTTTCTACAAGTTAAGGCTTAGAAACTTACCCGGATTAATCTATGTAATAGGCCGGATCTAGATTACACCGTAGCCTATTCTGGAACGGAAGAGGCTTAAGCTTATAAACTAGTATAAGGTTTAAAGGAAGATGAGAAGGTGAGCTACGGTTTAGAGAGAGACGATCAGGTGAGTTATGGTGGAAGAGTAAGGATGAAGATGGGTGGTTTGCATGTTGAGGAAGTGGTTTGGGGGAGAGGATCTAGGTAGCCGGTTAGGTTGAAGGATTTATAGAAGATTGCATGTAATGATTTCCTAGTTGTAGGGTGCAAAGGTGTTGGATGGTCATTAAGATTGAGTGTCTAGGTGGAGGTGTTTAAGAGATGGCGGCACATTACTCATATTCATAGGGGGCCGGTTCATCTTCTATGGGCTTGTACCCTCCTATTACTAAGTCCAAGTATTAATAATCAGGCCCACTATTCGGCCCACCCCAAGATCTACTAAATAATCTTAATTGGGTTTTATATCGGCTCATTAATCTATTGGATCAGCCCACTTATTTAATCTTTTGGTAAATCTTAATGTTCGGGCCTAAAACTCGGCCCAGTTACTTAGTTGGGCCAGCTAAACTCTTAATTGGGCCTAATGGGCTCTAGGGATTAAAACCGGGTAAGTATATTGGGCTACACCTTACGGTGGCCCAATATTATTTTAATAAATTTTATTTCGTTAGTCGTTACAGAGCGGGTCCCGGCCCGCACCTTCTGTGACACCAGTTCCCTCTGTGCCAACTTTCATCGAACCAATTCGAACCAGCACATACTCACAACCAATTACAACACCCATGGCAATGATGGGGGTCTCTTCCACCCCGGGAACCACTTCGTGGATGATGGCTGCATCAACCCTACCACTTTTTTCGGCTGCTATGAACGCACCCCTGGCACCCGTCTCAATGCCAATGTATTCCCCAATAACCCCTGGGAATCAGCCATACTTTCCACAGTTACCTATACCCCCATACGGATACATGTACCCCACAGCAGCAGGAAACCCATACCCGTATGGCTTTCCCTACATGTATCCACCTACTCAATCCATGCCCTTGGGATTAGGAAACGACACCCAGGCCTCCAGGCAAGATAGAGGAACTTCTTACGAAGGCGCGGGAACAAGGTTATCTTACGAAGACACGCCAACCCTCACTCAACCATTGAACCGTACGATACAACCCAACCCGGTAGACGTGACTCGCGCGCGGGTCCCAGACCATCAAGAAGAAGGGGATGACGAAGATCTCACTCGCCCCTATCGTCCCCCGGCAATGGTCACGTACTCTAAATTTACTGAACGGATAGCTAATGCACCACTCCCACAAAACCTGAAATTACCGTCAACCGTGGGAAAATACGACGGGACAGGCGATCCGGACGATCATTTAAGCATTTTTGAGTCAGCCGGACGATCGAAAGATTGGCCCATGCCGGCTTGGTGCCATATGTTTGTCCAGACGCTCATTGGGGCGGCCCGAGTCTGGTGGGACAGTCTGCCTACAGGGTCGGTATCCAATTGGAAGGAAATTGTAAAGGGTTTCTCCCAACAATTCAGCCAGCAGAGAAGACACACGAAATACAGGGATGAAGTGATGCATATCCGTCAAAGGGATAATGAATCAATGGAACATTTCATAATCCGATTTAACAAAGAAAGACTACAGATACCCGGACTGACGGAGGAACTGGCATGTACGGCTTTCACCATGGGAGTAAATGATGACGGCCTTTTGCGGAAGTTACACGGCCCCACAGGCTATCCACAAACCATGGACGAAATGATGACTATCGCGAAGGCCTACGTGAAGCAAGAAAAATCCATAGCCATGAATCATGCGGTGCGAAAAAAGCAAGAGGCTGCAAAGAACCAAGAAGTTCCCAGGGAGCATCAGGGTCATAAAAACAGGGGACGTTCGGAGAGGCACCCATATGCTCGCAATGACACACGAGAAGATCGGAGAGATGACAGGCGAAAGACAGAAAGATCACAAGACACTTTCGCAGGGAAGGGAGAGGGCTCGTCTAGGCCCAAATTCGAGTACCCGGAACTAACAAAGACACCCCTCCAAATCCTGGAGTCTGAAGATTTGAAGTTTAATGTCCCTCGCCCGATGAAAGATTCACCGTCCCAGGACAAATCCAAATATTGTGCTTACCACAAAGGAAACGGTCACGAGACAAACGACTGTTTTCAGTTGAAGAAGCAGATCGATTATTTTGTCAGAACAGGAAAGCTGACCCACCTTATGAGAGATGTCAAGCCGGGCCCGTCCTCGGCCAGTACAGACAAAGCTGCGGGAAAAAGACCATGGGAAATAAACATGGTTAGGTTTGAAACAAAGACCGACCGGAAGAGATCGTTTGAAAGAATCGAGCCGTGGATGGAAGCAACAATAACAATTCCACCTCATTATCGAATGCTGAGCATGGAAGCTTTAGTTATCTCTGCGGCGGTCGGTGACTACAGCATGAGAAGGATCCTCGTAGACACGGGAAGCTCGGAGGACATTATATACGAACCATGCTTCCGGCGCATGCGTCCGGAGGACCAAAGGATGTTGGAGCCAGCCAGAGGGCCCGTCCGGGGATTCACAGGAGAAAGCATCGAACCCTTGGGGCAACTAACATTCCCCGTCACAATAGGGGACGGGCGAAAGGAGCGGACCGTGGTAGTAACCTTCCTAGTCATCCCTGCCAACTCCCAATACAATGTGATCATGGGGCGATATACCCTGGGAAAGATAGACGCATTGGTCTCCACAGCCAGAGGTTTCATGACGTTCCCGACTCCTCAGGGGGTAGTGACAGTATCCGGAGATAAAGCCTGCGCGACAACAGATCGCAAATCATTCCGCCAAGCACCCACGGGATTGGTTGGACCAGAAAGGTGGGTATTGAACACAGAATACCCAGAACAGGCAATAACGATAGGAGATACCCTATCTGCCGCAGCACGTGAAAAGCTGAAACAGGTATTGAGAAGCAACATAGACATATTTGCTTTCAAACATGCAGACATGACGGGAATAGCAAGATCAAGGGCGGAACACAAGCTGGCTACTTATCCATCCGTTAAACCTGTCACGCAAAAAAGACGGAGCATGGCTCCTGAAAGAAGAGCGGCGGTGGTCCAAGAGGTGAAAAAACTAGAAGAAGCTGGAATTCTGAGGAAGATTAGATATCACACCTGGGTAGCGAACCCAGTCATGGTCAGGAAACATGATGGGACATGGAGAATGTGTGCAGACTATAAAGATCTAAACAAGGCATGTCCAAAAGACGCATATCCATTGCCGGAAATAGACCTCAAGGTGGACGCAGTAGCACCATATAAGTTCAAGTGTTTTCTGGACGCATACAAGGGATACCACCAAATCAAAATGGCCAGAGAAGATGAGGAAAAAACGGCGTTCCACACTGACGCCGGTATATATTGCTACACGAAGATGCCTTTCGGGCTGAAGAATGCGGGGGCCACATATCAGAGGTTGATGGATCAAGCGTTTGAAGAGCAAATCGGCCGCAATCTGGAGGTTTACGTCGACGACCTCGTTATCAAAAGCCCCACAGAAGAGAATATCATGGCTGACATTGAAGAGACTTTTAAGACGCTACGGGAGTACAACATCAAGCTCAACCCGGGGAAATGCTCTTTCGGGATGGAGGAGGGAAAATTCCTCGGAGTAGTGGTCACGAAAGACGGTTTCCGGGTAAATCCTGAAAAAATCACGGCTATAAGCAGCATGCCGTCCCCGAAAACACTGAAAGAAGCCCAGACGTTGAACGGGAGGTTAGCTGCAATTAACCGGTTCCTAGCAAGACACGCAGAAAGATCCCTTCCTTTTATATCAACCCTAAAAGACTGCCTAAGTAAGAATAAATTCAGATGGACGGAGGAAGCGGAAAAAGCGTTCCAGGAAATGAAGGTATTTGTCAGCAATTTACCAGCCCTCACCGCCCCGAGACCCGACGAAACACTAAAAATGTACCTAGCAGCTGGGCACCACGCAGTCAGTGCGGTCCTTTTGGTGGAACGGGAAAAAATTCAAACACCAGTATACTACGTCAGCCGGGTGCTTTCGGATCCCGAAGGAAGATACCCCATGCTGGAAAAGCTGGTCCTGGCCTTGGTTCACGCGTCCCGGCGCCTACGCCGGTATTTCCAGGGGCACAAGATCGAGGTCCTGACCGGCTATCCTTTGGCACAGGTTTTAAACCGGCCTGAGGTTTCAGGAAGGTTGGCAAAATGGGCTATTGAACTAGGGGCCCATGAAATATCATTCAAGAAGAGAACGGCCATCAAAGGACAGGTGATTGCAGACTTCATGGCGGAAGTTCCGGAAGGAGAAGAGATGCAGGTACCAAAAGATGGCAGCGCGACCGCGACGGACGATAATAACTCAGCATGGCAGCTGTACACAGACGGGTCATCCAACAGCAAAGGGTCAGGCGCTGGACTGGTATTGGTTAACCCGGAAGGCGTGAGATCCTTACACGCGTTGCGATTCGAGTTCGATTGTTCGAACAATCAATCAGAATATGAAGCACTCCTGGCCGGTATGCGGTTAGCATTATCAATGGGAGCCAGGAAAGTGGACGCGCACGTTGATTCGTTGTTGGTAAACAACCAAGTGAACGAGTCATATGAGGCCAAGGACGAGATAATGGCAAAGTACCTGAGAATGACAAAAGAGTTGATGGCAAAATTTGAAAAAGTGACGTTAACTCATGTAAGACGGCACAAAAATGACATTGCAGACGCCCTCAGCAAACTGGCATCCTCAGGAACAGAAGAAGATGTTCATATTGAAACTTTGCAGCAGCCGGCAACCAGGGAAGCAAAAGTGCACTCTGTTCACATGCAGGAAACATCGTGGATGACACCAATCCAAGAATACTTAGAAAAGGGGATTCTCCCGGAAAGCAAGGGAGAAGCGATGAAGGTGCGAACCAAAGCTCTACAATACGAGATGCAGGGGGGAGTGCTGTACAGAAAATCATACTTAGGACCAGCTTTGCGATGTGTCACCCCGTCCGAGGCAAGATTCCTGATACAGGACATCCATGCGGGGATATGTGGCATACACGCCGGCCCTCGGGCAGTGGTTGCCAAAATAACCAATGCAGGATATTTCTGGCCAGGAATGCACAACATGGCAGTAGAGGAATTACAAAAATGCATCAGCTGCCAGAAGTACGCACCACAAACAATACGGCCCAAAAACAACCTAATCCCAGTCACGGCCGCCTGGCCATTCCAGAAGTGGGGAGTTGATTTAGTGGGGCCTTTCCCTTTGGCCCCAGGAAAGTTGAAATACTTGGTAGTTGCGGTTGACTATTTCACCAAATGGGTGGAAGCAAAGCCGCTTGCAAAGATTGAGGCTGTAAACATCAAGAAATTCTTATGGGAGCACATAGTATGCCGCTTCGGCGTACCGTTATACCTGGTAAGTGATAACGGAACACAGTTCACGGACAGGACAGTAAAAGAATGGTGCAGAGAACTACACATCCAACAGGTCTTTACTTCTGTAGCACACCCACAAGGAAATGGTCAAGTGGAAAGAGCAAACAGGAGTCTTCTGGACGGCCTAAAGAAGAGACTGGACGCGGAAGGAAAGTCCTGGGTGGAGCAACTGCCTCACGTGTTATGGGCTCATAGAACAATGCCAAAGACAAGCAATGGAGAAACACCTTTTAGTCTAACGTATGGTTCGGAAGCAATGATCCCGGCAGAGATCGGGATCCCTTCTGGAAGAAGAAACAAAAATGAAGAGGCTAATGAGGAACTGATCCGGGAAAACTTGGAAATCCTAGAAGAGCCGGGAGACAGCATGCATCAATGAGGCAAGATACAAACGACTCTTGGAAAAGTATTACAACAAAAGGGTGCAAGAAAAAACATTCAAGGTGGGAGAACTCGTAATGAGGGATAACGAGGCAAGCCGGTCCGAGAAACAAGGAAAGTTGGGACCTAACTGGGAAGGCCCATATCAGATAGCCGAAGTGCTCGGAAAGGGAGCATATTCTTTGAAGCAGTTAGACGGGGAGCCAATCCCCCGGGCATGGAACGCAGCACAACTAAAAAAATGTTATGTCTGAACAGGCAAAGATAATGTATGAGAAATTAGTGTTTTTTGACAAAACACATCCTATGTAAGCACAATAATAGTCACGGAACACCGTGTTAATAAAACGCCTTTTACGGCATACATTTACATGTTGTTTTTTACATACAGCTACGATATTTAAACAGTCATTTTCATGACATTGACAAAAAAGGGGGGCAGGACAAAAATCCATATGCCACTTCCCTGCAAAAACACGAAACTAGCCCCAAAGGCACATACAATATTCAAATCCTACCATCCAGGATAGCTAACACTTCCCAAGGGGAATACAGCAACTCTTCCTCCGTAAAAGGAGAGGGAACTAGATGGTCAGGAAAATCTTCAGCTAAAGGATCTTCAACACGGTCGTCATCACCTACCAAAATGACAGGCCCTGCAGGAACAGGAACCTGGGGCACATGAACAAACCCCTCCGGGTCACGAGCTCCATGAACCTCCCCAGCCAAATCAATATCACGAGCAGGCGGATGAAACCTCGTAAAAGGTGTTAATACGGTCCTGGTAGGTCTGACTAGTCCGGATGAAACGCCAGGCAGCAGGCAAACCCGGGATATCAACCAATCACGATCACCCCGGGAGCGATCCAGCTGAGATTGGAGAGAAATGGCAAGATTCTTGGCAGCCTCAGTAGCATCCTCTGCTTGATCAGCACGGTCATTTGATAAACTTAGCTGTCTTTCACACTCTTTAAGCTTTTCAGCCATAACATCCTTCTCCTCCTCCAGACATTTGACACGGGACTCGAGAGCTTGGAACTCGGTGGACAGATGCTTACACCTCTCCATTTCTGCTTGATTCCGAGCAATGAATTCTTTCTCGGTAGTAAGCTCTTTGGTCAATGCTTCAACTCGTCCTTCAAGACGAGAGATAATGCCAGCCTGTGAATCATTGGCACGAAGAATTTCCAATTTCTCCTCCAGGTGTCCTTTAACCATGCGGGCTTTATCTGCCTCAAGTTTGTCCACAACAACTTGACGAGAGACCAATTGAACCTCAGCCTCAGACAGCTGTTTAGCAAGTTTGTCATTCTGGGACATAAGTGGTCCCTGTTTATCCGGGCCTCCAAAAGATGAGCAAGGTCTGACCGCCACCGGCGAAGGACTTCATAAGAAGCAGCAGCATAACTGGCACCAGCACCAAGAATGTTCTCGGCGAGTTGAGCATTATCTAAACCCTGCAAATAAAACCTTTCAGCTGGGGGGAAGGCATGTTCAGACCAATGACGAATGACCTCCGGATGGATAAGGCGGCTGGATTCAGCAATATGCCATTTGGGCACATAACAGGTATCTTTTAAGGAAGGCCGCCAGTTAATCCCGGGGGCATAGACATTGCTCGGGATACAACCTGCATCATCAGATGACGAACTCTCGGTCCTAAAACCGCCAGGAAACTGGATAGGGTTTCTTTGTACATCCCGAAGGAGCTGGGAAAAACTCTGGCCAGTAGGAAAACCAGAAGCCATAGATGGACCTGCAACAGAAAAGACCGGCTGCAATGGGATAGAGGCTGGAACAGTAGTGGAAGACAGAGAGGTTGCCACAGGAATCATTGAAACCGGGGTCAATGTAGACAACGGAACCGCAGTGGCAGCAACAGCAGTCGCTGGAACAGAGCTAGCTAGAACAGACGAGGAAACAACAGTAACCTCCTCACAGCTACCCTCAGCGATTGGAATAGCTTTGGAAACTTCAGATGCAGAAGCACCTCCGGAAGCAGAAGCAGAGGTACTTGCAGAAATCCTATCACCTGCATAGAATGATTGAATTCAGGAAAAAGAACCAACAACACAAAAACAAGTAAAAACATGATTACCAAGTGACTTTTTCTTCATTTCCAATAATTGCTGCCGCTTGGCTAAAAGAGCTTCAGTATCCAAGGTCGCCATAGTTTTCCTCTTCTTGATTTTATCTTCTTTCTTCTCGATATTTTCCTCACCGTGAGGAAGAGCAACACTAATAGGATCAGCATCAACGGGACTCGGAAGATTACCGTCAACACCTGTAGGCATAGTCTCCGTAGTGGACTGGACAGCTATCTGCTCGGAGGCAGAAACAATTGGCCCTGGGATATAAAAATTAGAAATAGTTTGGCTAAGAACATCAAGCTCATCTGAACCTAGAGGACGGTCATATTCAACCAATTGAGAAGAAACCTCCTCGTCCAAGACGTCAAAGTATTGCCAGGTCCCCTGATCTTCACGCTTATACTCCGGGAACACAGTTTCATCCACCCATAACCGGCTCATACCAACAGCAACTAAAGCCCGCTCCGGAATAAACGTACATTCCGTGGGATTATTTGTCAAAGCAAGGTACAAAGGATCTTTCTCATAAACAGAGGGAGGAGGACACTCGTCAGTCAATTTAGTTTTGGCCTCCGGGAATCTAATCGGAGTAGAAACAGGAAATACACGTTCGTCAATGTAGAAAAATTTCTTCCTCCAATCCTTATCCCGAACACTTTGAGGAAAGCTGTCAATACAGGGCAGCGATCCAGGACGACGATCAAAAGTAAAATATTCTCCTTTGAATTTCAGTACATACAAGACACGGAAAATCTCCAAAAGGGGTGCCCTACCCAAACCTAGGGCACAAAATTCAAAATGACGAATTTTTATCAAACCTAGGGGATGCAATTGAGACGGGTGTACCTTATAATAAGACAGGATAGCAAGTAGGAAATTGGTAACCGGCAAACGAAAGTGAGAAAAAGTAAAAAACTCGCCGTACAAAGTAATCTTCCCTTCCTTGAGTGGAAAAGCCCGATCATCCTTGCCAGGAAGCACAGGCCCCCATTCCAATGGCACATGATAATCACTAAGGAAAGAGGAGAAGGATGGCCAGTGGCAAGAAATGTCGGAGACGCTTGTAGCAACCCGTGAAGAACTTGCTTTAGGAGCCATGGAAGGATTAAGCAGTGGAAAGAGGGAAAAATGGAAAGAAGAAACCGTTCAATTGACGAAGAAAACAACGAATGGTTAAAGTAAAAGAAGGTTTAAAATTCAAATATATAGAACCGCCACATGTCAATTCCCCACACACTTAAAACCTATTAAATAGGGGATTGATGTGACGGTTATAGCCATGATTACGTCACATGCCATCAAGAATACAAAACAAACCCACAACTTTTTTCTTTTTATTTTTAAGTCTAGTAACAATCACATGTTCTTATAACTAGACTGGGGGGACATGACGAGGTATGGCCCAGGCAAACCCAGCCCAAACCTCAAAAACCATGAGCCCAAACAATAAGAAAGCCCACCGACTATGCAAAGTCAAATCAGTCAACACAAGTCAAACGCATTAAATAGAAAGCTGGTCAAAAGGCTAATTCAGCGAGGAGACAATCATGCAAGGAATGTCTCCCTCGATAATCAAAGGAGCAACTATAAAAGGAGAAGCAAAGGTAAAGAACAACACACAGCTTTTACAATACTCAATTCATATAAACTTCACCCCTTACATCAAACAAACACTTATTCTCACGCGGAGGGTGGTCACGGGATTACCCCCAATCCTGTGGCGAGTCCTAACGGTGTTCTGTTTTGCAGATCTCTTAATTCGCTGCTCTGAGGTGAGTTGGAAAGAATCCCCTATTCTGCATCATACAGAAGATCCAAAGCACCATCCCAGGTTCTTACTTCTTCATACTCCTTAAGTCATTTTGTAACATCTATTATATATTTTGTTTTATATCATGCTAGCATTAAAAGATGTTCGAAAAAGATTATAGGCATTTACAATCCTATTATTTAAAATTAAAAAGAAAACACTAACATGATTATTATAGTTGCAAATTGTGATCTTTTAAAATTCTTGATCCTTCTATAATATAGAAATTGGGCTTACTTTAGAAACGTAGCAAAAATTAGGCTTATCAACTGGGCCACGGCCCACGAGTGATACTCATAACTGGTCCAGAAGTTGCCAAGCTTTCGTTATATGCTTGTAGTGTAGAGGTGATCAAAAAACCGGTTTGGGAACCGGAACCGCACGAACCGAATCGAACCGGTTCGTCCAAAAACCGGTTCCTACACGAACCGGTCCGGTTTCTACAAGAACCGGCGGTTCTAGGATCGGTTCCCCATCCCCACTAGAAAAACCGACCCGAACCGGTTTTAACTCAAACCGTTTTGGGAACCGGTTCCCAAAAACCGGTTTGGAACCGGTACGAAAAACCGGTATTTTTTAATAAAAAATCTAAATTTTATGTTTAAAAAAATTATATATAATAAAATTATACAAAAAAGCTTCCACACATACAAATAAATACCCATACACCAAAAAATTATAAAAATCAATAAAAGTTGAACTTTATGTAAAAAAAAATAAAATTTTGTCTCGCCTTTTAAAAAAAATGTGCGCGAAAGAACCGATTAAGAACCGAAACCGGTCTCCGAAACCGGTCGTACGAACCGACGAAACCGGCCCAAAACCGAACCGGTTTGGAACCGAAACCGGTTCGGCTAAGAACCGGTACTGTACCAACCGGTTCGGGACCGAAACCGGTTCTGGCAAAAAAAACCGATTTGAACACCTCTATTGTAGTGTATATTTTGTCTATTTTAGTCGTCATGCTATGCAAATTAACAGCATATATTTGTTTCGACTTTATACAAGTTGTGATGCTTCCAAGAACGTTTTTTTTTTCAGCAAAGGACGGTATTTGACAATATGTTTTACAAATAAAAATACCTATAAAATTACAATGGTCAATGGACTGTGGATTACCCGAAAGGCCAAAACAAACCTATTCCCTTCTCAAAACATGCCTTGCTTTAGGAAAACAATAATACATGTTTTAAACGTAAAGTGGTGTTCATAATTCATAAATAGTTCTTTTTTTTCTTTTCTTTTTAAAGGCGTTCATAAATAGCTAATATATAAAATCTAACATGATATTAATCAATGGGTACTTACATTTAAAATAGAAATGATAATAACTGTCTTTTTATAAAGTTCCTAAAGGCTGCACGAAAGTAGTAAACGGGTGTAATTTTAAAGAACCTCTAGTGCTTGCAAAATGTGATATCACTCACCCCAAAGAGGGTACAAAACACTAGAATGTTTTAGATTATACGCGAAACGTACTCACGTAAACATACATCGAATCTTTATATATGAGTAAAACATGAGTCTAAACTGCTACTCAAATGTGTCTTAAAACAATATAAATAGTTAGATAACTTCAAGGTCTTCAACACACACAAATCCACTCTAAATATGTAAAGAGGTTTAAAGAGGCTTGTAAATTGAAGCAAGAAGTTCTTCACTGCTTAATTTTAAGCATTCTCTCTTAATATCATTCACATATTCGATTATAATTTTAGTCAAACGACGAGGTAATGATCTCATGTTCATTTGGAGGCTATGAACCCTGATAGGCGTATGGTTTTAAACTTTTAATCTAACGAAAAGTATATGTTAATTGCCACAACTGGTTATACTGATCTAAATATTCGTTAAAATTGTTCATCGTCATCGATTATGACATTATGTTGTTGAAGAACCTTATAGCAAGTAATTGATCTTAAATATTCAACTTACTTTATATTTTGAATATCTAAAGCTGGCTCATATAAATTTTTACGACATAATTTTATGGAGTAATTGATACTGATTTAATATAAAATAGACGATGTCTAAAAAGTAGGGACATGTTTTATTGACAACGCAAAAAGTCTATTATTTATCTAACTTTTTGAAAAAAAAAATGAAATTTCAAATAACTTATAATGTATATAGATGAAAGTCAAAATAGGTCGCTTTCCAATTCGGTCGTAGATATCCGTCACATTGTTTATGTTCAAAGATTGCTTATTATAATAGTACAAGGTGTATTATGATGCGAGTACGCAAATTGAAAAGCAACGTTGTGAACATATAGCCCTGTTTATGTCACATCAAAATTTTAATTAGAGTAAATTGTCAAAATGGCCCCTCAGGTTTGGCTCAAAATGCTTGTTTGGTCAGTTATCTTTTTTTTGTGCCAAAAGCACCCCTCACAGATCGAAAATTGCCAAAATGGCCCATATTTAACAGAGTTTTTAACTGAATATGGAAAGTCAGTTAAGTCTGAGGGGCAATTTTGTCCTTTCATCTGTACTTCATCTTCTCCATATAAAAACCCCCAAACCTATTATTTGCTCTGCCACCACCTCCAAAAACCATTGTCTGCCTAAACACACACACACCTAACTAGAGAGAGAGAGAGAGAGAGAGAGAGAGAGAGGGGGGGGGGGGGAGGGATTCCGGCCGCCGCCCACGGCGGAGTCCGGCGGTGCTGCTTCCAAAACCCCAAACCACCCACACAACCCTATTATCTCCTAAGAAAACAAACACTCACCAACATTTAGAGAGAGAGGCAGACGAGAGGAAGAGAGAGAAGAAAACAGAGGGGAGAGAGAGAGATCGGGGAAAAAGGAAGATGGGAGGCAACCATGGCCTTTGGCCGGTGGGACCTACTCGCAGCGGAGGAAGGATTAAGGCGGTGGCGGCGGTAGTAACTTAGGGTTCCGATTAGGGGTTTATGGTGATGAAGTTGTACCGGAGATGGTGACCGGAGTTGTACCGGAGATGGTGACCGGAGTTGCAGAGTCGTGGTGGTGTTATCAGACGGCGGCGGCGGAGGGTTTGGCTTCATGGCGGCGGAGGGTATGGGTTCTGATTTGGCTTCTTATTTTTGGATATAAGGTTATCGGGGTGATGGGTATGGGTTCTGATTTGGCGGCAGTGGTGGTGGCCGGAGCTTCGCCGGAGGTGGAGGAGACCACCGGTCTCCTTCTCTCTCTAGTTCACCCTCTCTTTCTCTCTCTACCATGTGTGTCTGATACAGAAGTATGTGTGGGTGTTGTTTTTATAAGACAAAAGGGTGTGGTGGCATCAAGAGGGTTAGTGTTGGAGAAGATGAAGTTCAGATGGGCTAAAAGGGGTTTTAAAACGTTTAGATATGAAATGACGAAAATGCCCCTGATACTTAACTGACTTTCCATCCTACTCAGTTAGAAACTCAGTTAAATATGGGCCATTTTAGCAATTTTCGATCTGTGAGGGGTGCTTTTGGCACAAAAAAAAGATAACTGACCAAACAAGCATTTTGGGCCAAACCTGAGGGGCCATTTTGGCAATTTACTCTTTTAATTATGATATTTTATTGTTTCTCACGTTTTAATTCATTTATGTTTGTCACTATATATATTACTCCGTATATTTTTATCTATTATCATTATTATTATTTTTTTTTTAAATTCATAATGATAGCAATTTATGAAAGAAAAAATTACGCCGTTAGTTCTTATGGTTTACACCAAATTTCAATGTAAGGTATTAAGGTTTTATTATTTCTTATTAGGGTATTAGGCTTTTAATTTGTTTCAATGTAGGGTATTAGGCTTTTAATTTGTTTCAATGTAGGGTATTAGGCACTAACTACGTTTAAAGTTAACTGAGAATTGACCCTCACGTGATTTGCACGTGAGGGTAATATGGTCATTTTATCTCCAACGTTCATACACCATCAACCATCCTCCTTATTAATAATACTGATCTTCACCCCTGTTTCAAAGCCATCAACCATCACCAATCAACCCCAATCGATCATCAGAATCACGATCATCCAACAAACATGGTGTTCTGCAGGTGTGGTAGGCAAGCTGCAATCAAAACCTCGTGGACTGAACAGAATCCAGGTCGTCAGTTCGACACTTGTGCTGCTCTGGTATGTATTTCAAACCCTAGAAATTAGGCGATTTTAATGTGACATTTTGACCATTTGATAATCGAATGAGTATTAATGGTAATACATTATATGTTTCAGCGTTCAAGATGTTCCTTTTATGCATGGGTTGAGCCTCCATTGTGCAATCGTACTACCAACATCATTAAAGGGCTGATGAACTCGAGGTCTGTTCTTGAGATGCAAGTGAGGGATTTGAAAGGTCAGGTGGTAATGTATGAAGACTCACTTAAAGAAATGAAAGAATTAGTTCAACAAGTTAAAGAAAGTCATGCCAGGGATGTTAACAACAGGGATTTGTGGTTGATCATGAGTTGGATGTTCTTTGTGGTGGTGTTTGTTTATCAGTTAATGTAGAAGAATGTATGGTAGTCTTTTGTGGTGGATGATCACCAGTTAACTTAGGTAGTCTTTTGTGGTGATTGATCATCAGTTAACATAGGTAGTCTTTTGTGGTGGTTAATCAGGTGGTAATGTATGAAGATTCACTCTAATCTTTTGCTAGTCTTTTGTAGTAGGTTGTAATGTAAACAACTCTCAGCTTTAAGTAAATGTAATGATGTTTTGAGAGTTAGTTTTGGTATTGTAATGTTTGTGACATATTTTGATAATGAAAATATTATTACAAATATATTGTGTGTATTGTAGTGTTTACATTTGACCCATTTGAATGAAGGTAAACTGTTACAATACCATTTGACAGCTGTAAACATTTGACCCATTTGACAACAATGTGCAATCAACTGTTACCCCATAATACAATAATCTGGTGACCCATTTGACACCAATAAACTGTTACATCAGCAGCCATATTTGACACATTTGACAACAATGTGCAATCAACTATATGTAACATGTCAACCAAAACAATTCAAATGACATTCAACCAAAAACATGTTCAAAACATTAAACCAAAACATAGTCAACAGAACATAGTCAAAACATTAAACCAAAACATAGTCAAGACATTAAACAGCAGTTTGTCAAAAAACAATGTGCAATCAGCAGCCATCTGGTTCCAAAACATCTTCAATTTGCAGCCTTTCTTTTCTTGTTTCCTGGTGCAGCAGTAGTCTTCTTAGTTGTCTTCTTAACAACAGCCTTTGGAGCAGTTGTCTTCTTTTTAGGAGCAGTTGTTGTCTTCTTCTTTGGAGCTGTTGTTTCACCACCTTGTCCTCTACATGCCCTTCTGTTATGTCCTTTGTTCCCACATATTCCACAAGTTGTTGTCTTACCCTTCTGGCTCAGCTTGTTACCCTTGACCATAGCATCTTCCTTCTCCAAAGCATCCTTCCTTCTCTCTTTTTTTTTTTGGCCTACCAGCTGTTTTGTGATATATTGGTTGGAGTAGTTTAGTTGGACACTGAGATCTAGGCCTCATTCTTCTTCCATTAATGGGCCCTATCTTATGTGAGTAAACCTGTTTCCAAGTACATAGCCAATAACATGGGTCCACCCATATCTCTGGTATGTCAACCTTTGCACCATGTAGTGCCATATCCCAATTAGTGGCCACAACATGTTTACAAGGGATGCCTATCAGTTCCCATTTCCTACATGAACAGGTCTTGTCCACCACATCCACAACACATTGTTCTTCATTATACCCAGAGTTAGAAACCTGAAATTTTGAACCACCATGCCATTTTACAATCAACTTTGAAGCATGTTGTTTAATTTCTTCAAACTTTTCACTGACTTTGGGAGTTAACACACCATCAGTCCTTTCAATGACTTTGCAGACATTAACTATCCTTTTCATCAAGTATTCCCTAACAAACTCTAAAGCTGTTATAATAGGCTTATCCCTACCATCAATCAACTTCCCATTCAAACATTCACATAAATTGTTTAAAAGGACATCTGTCTTTGCTCTACCTGCATGAAACCACATATATGTCATTTTTTTGAATTAAATTAATCAACAAACTAATTTTACATACCAGTAAAGTGACTTCTTGCCCAATGCTTAGGTGGAATCTGCCTTAACCATTGGTGACATTGAGGGTTCATTAATTGGAGTTCCACCATCTTATCTTCAAACTCTTGAACTGTAGTTGCAGATGCTATAGACCACAATTGATCCTTAAAAGCCTGGCCCCTCCACTGAAGTTGCATATTCTGATTGATATGTCTCAGACAATACCTATGTTCAGCTCTAGGGAATAGGTCCTCTATGGCTGGGATTAGGCCTTTTTGTCTGTCTGATATAAATGTTAAATTGGTTTTAACTATATCATCCAAATCATCTTTAAGGATATCCAAAAACCAAGTCCATGATGCTCTTGTCTCTGCTTCCACAATTGCATAAGCAATAGGATACAAACCATTATTCCCATCCATAGCTACAGCTGTCAACAATTGTCCTGGAAATGGACCCTTCATGAAAGTTCCATCCAACCCTATTATCTCCCTTTTACAAGCTTTGAAACCCTCCTTTAATGGTCCTAAACATATATAAATTCTTCTAAATACTCTAGTATCAGAAGATGGATTTACCTCAGGCTCAACATCAATTTTCACTGTTGTGTTAGGATTTGTTCTCATCAACTCTAGTGCATAATCCCTTAACACCCTGTATTGTTTACTGTAATCACCCATAACCAGTCTAACAGCTTCTGCTTTAGCCCTGAAAGCCTTCATTTTAGATACTTGCATCTGATACTTCTTCTGCATTTGGTCTTGTATAGCCTTGACAGGTATGTTAGGATTTGATTCCAGTTGTTGGATAACCTCCTTAGAAAGCCAGTTAGCAGTAAAAGGCCTCACAGACCTGCTTTGAAGGCATCTGTGTTGTGGGTTATATGTCCTAACCTGCCAAGTTGGTTGATTCTCAAGTTTAGCAACATACACACACCATGGACATTTACTAGGGTCTTCTTTTGTTTTCCTACCACCATCTTTTTGGCTCTTTGGCTCTTTAACCTGTTTTACACATTCTGCTTTTACAATTTGACTACTTGACCCAGCAGTATCATCAAAAGATGGAACTAGCCCATTGCAGACAGCCCTGACCCTCACTTGATCATTCCTTTGAAACCCAATTTCCCTCCTAGTTTCTATTGCATGCTTCCTTATTAACTTCTTCACTTCACTATTATCCCTAAACTTCTGCCCAACAAAAAACAAACACTTTTGACTCCCTTTTTCTGCATTTTTCCTTAGTCTTCTTATTGCCTTATTCCTAATGTCTTCAAACCCACCACCTTCTTCTGATTCAGTGGTCCCAAAGGAATCATTACTTAAACACTCATCTGCATCATCATTATGATGTGACTGGATATTTGCTTCATGTGTGTCACCAAGTATGTTCTTTCCATCAAAGTTTGACATATCAACTTCAACCTCAAACATCTGATTATCAACATAAACTATTTCATTTTCATCAATTTCAACTTCAGGACTTGTGAACTTAGGTACTACTGTTTCATCAACCTTTGCTTTTCCTTTCCTATCTACTTCATCACTAACATCTCCATTAGTTAGCAACTTAGGTTCAGGATTCATAACTTCACTAGAAATGCTTTCAAACACTGCATGTATAACTTGTGATTCTCCTACATCTATGTTATCAGTAGTTTTTTTGACTGGTGTTTTAGGCTTTATCCCTACCATGCTCTGCCCTTCTTCAATATAAACAGTTATTTCTTTATGAGCATCCACATGCCTCAACAAACTTTGTACATCACTATATGTACGTAATGGCCTTAACCCAAAATCTAAATCATGATAAGGAACTACATAATGATAGTGTAGCAGCCCCACATCTTTAAACCCAAGTGAATGTGCAATTTCATTCAACTCTGTTATATTAAAACCCTCCCTGTTAAGCAAATCAACATAATCACATTTACTATTCTCATACAGCATATCAGGAAATTCAGTAAACCATCCACCGTAATAAATCTTCAAACAAAACAACTCATCATACAGACCTGAAAAGTAAAGATTTTTATAAAAAAAACTTATTTTTTTTAGTTATCATCAAACGAATCTTATTAAAAGAATGATTACCATAAACGTCCTTGTGATACTCGTCTCCAGGCTTTCTCTTAATCCATGAGGTTAACATATTTGACCTATCTGATGATCGTATTCGTGGAAGGAAGGAAGACGAAGGGTGCAATCGAACAACAGGTTATGGGTTTTGAAATGGTTTGGTTTTTTTTTATTAATATTATGGGTTTAAAGGTGTAGGAGATGAAATGACCATATTACTCTCACGTGCAACTCACATGAGGGTCAAGTCAGTTAACTTTAACTTGGTTATTGCCTAATACCCTACATTGAAACAAACTAAAAGCCTAATACCCTAATAAGAAACAATAAAACCTTAATATCTTAATACCTTACATTGAAATTTGGTGTAAACCATAAGGACCAACAGCGTAATTTTTTCTTTATGAAACGAACTGTAAAAGGAGCAGAGAAATGAATAAAAGTGAGAGCATCATAACAATTATTCAGGGTTCTAGTCTTGTTAAATTAATTAGTAGAGCACATAAGGACATAAGGTGACTTGGGTTCATAAATAGCATATAAAAAAAATTCTCATCGGTTGGACGTTTTAACAAACGCTATAGATGGCTTTACTGACTCGTTCTAGTTTTTTCATTGAAGACGCTGATTTCGAATTCACAACTTTCTCTCATAATTGACTTATGAGATTTTTAATTAACGCGTTTTTAGGTATTTAATTTCATTAATGATATGTCAAATTCAAAATTTATTTGTGTTTTTTTGCGTGTTATGTGTCTGTCACCATTCAAATCCAACCTTACAACCTCATCTTTAATTTGTAACTTTAGTGAATCTCGATTTTAATTTGCATAAATCTGTACGTGAAGAATAGATTGTGGATCAAACCTTCAACTTATCGTGGAGGTGTTGATAACGTCTCTTTGAGACCTTGAGTGCGAATGACTTCAATACCACGCAAGCCCAAGGGACAAGAAAAATGAGTGATTGTCAAGTTTTCTCCCATTAATATAAACTCCCGAATAGTTCAAATGTTCAATCAAAGCTCAATTGTCAATTTTATGTACGACTACGTACGGTATTTGATCTTTTTTAATTACTTGTAATTAATTAATCAAAGACTATCTCTTGTGTCGTTGTCGTTTCTTCAATTTTGTTGAAATTTGATTCATTTTATATGTTTTTTTAAAAGAGTTGATAACTTTTTTCAAAATCTTTGAAATACATAGAGCTCTAACGTATGTAATTAAATGGAGTTTATAAGATAGTTACAAAGTTTTGTTAACTTTTAAACTCTGGACAAGTGTGATTTTTTAGTTAAACTTGAATGACTATCAATATATAGCTTTATTAGGAATAATATAAACAATAATTTCTAAAAAGTAGGGACATGCATATTGTCAAAATAAATTTAGCATCGATTTCTTTCATTTTCTAACATTTTGAAAAATAAAATGTACTACCAAAATACTATTTTGTCTAGAGTTGAAAGTCACAAAATCAATATGTCACTCTCATTTTATACACACGTGTGTATATATACTAGTAAAATTCCTCGTGAGGTGCGCGATAATTCGGTCAGTATCATTTTCAGTTTATTGGGACACGGATACGATACTCACAAACGGTATAGAAAAAGAAAGAGAAATCCAAAATTTAAAGTTGTACGTTATATATTAAAGAAGATGACCATACGTGTTTTAAATCGACCAAAAACAATAAAAGAAGCAAATGGAATTCACCCGCTACACGACGGGCTTCTGATCGGTATTTGTTTGGATACCATTTTTATAACCGGGTCAGATATCGAAGCGGACATCTTAGTGGTACCATTTAAATTAATATTATTAATGCTTTCCTTATTATTTGAGTTAATTGCAGTTTTCGTCCCTGTGGTGCGCCTAAACTAACAGGTTCAGCCCTGGTTTAACACCCTGAGTACCTGTGGTTTCATTTTCTAACAGTTTACATCCCTCGACCTAACGGCCGTTAGTTGTTCCATTAGTTTTTGGGTAAATTGACTAATATACCCCCATCTTCTCCAACCACCACCTACAACACCACCTGCAACACCAATCACCACCACCTGCAACACCACCTTCACTCCAACAAACCCTAAAAATTTATAGAAATAATAATAATAATAATAATAAAATAATAATAATAATAATAAAAGACGAAAGAAGCCAAATCAATTAAATCAAACAAAATATAAAGCATACAGAGGCAAAAACGGATCAAGCTCACCTGCATAGGATGATACGCAGACAACTAGCCCAAGGTAAACGGAATACAAAGCATACTGCATCCATTCAAATTAACTAGTCGGAGAGAAAGATTAGTGGGGAAACAGAGGGTGTTGGATCTGTTGTTTGGTGGCCGACGGAGGAGGAGTTCGGCCGGAGAAGAGACTGGCCGGAGAAGAAGACTCCTTGATCAGTTAGTTGCATCAGTTATTTATAATATAATGTTGTGACTTGTGAGGGTAGTCATGTATTATTGTTTGGGGTTTACATCAGTTAGTTGCAGAGGGGACTGGCCGGAGATGGTGGTTGGTCAAAGGGAACGATGGCTTGAGAAGAAGACCGGAACTGGTGGTGTCCCTCTCTCTCTCTCTCACACGCTTTCTCTTTTATCTCTCTCTATCCTTTTATGTTTTTGTGCAGAAGATGTGTTGCATGTTTGGGTATTTATATTATTATTACAATGGTGAAGGAGGCTATTGATGCTGGTTGGTGGAGGAGAGAGGAGACGGTGAGGAGAGGGAGGGTGGGGGTGGAGATGGTGGTGGTGATTGGTGTTGCAGGTGGTGTTGTAGGTGGTGGTTGGAGAAGATGGGGGTATATTAGTCAATTTATCCAAAAACGAACGGAACAACTAACGGCCGTTAGGTCGAGGGATGTAAATTGTTAGAAAATGAAAGCACAGGTACTCAGGGTGTTAAGCCTGGGCTGAACCTGTTAGTTTAGGCAAACCACAGGGACGAAAACTGCAATTAACTCTTATTATTTTCTATAAGATTTATATAGATCAATGTTTTGGTAGTTTCTTATAAAATGATAAGAAACAAAATCCTAACTTAAAAAAAAACATAAGAAACCCCAACGGATAAAATCAAAAACCGTAAAAGAGTATTATAAAATTAGTAACATAAGAAACAGTTCGCAGCATCCATGGACTCTCTGGTTCACCCATTCCATTGTGGATGTCATTCGGTTCGTCCCATGGCATTCGGGCCCGTGACGTGTCAATGGTATGCCACGATGGGCGCCATTTGCGACTTTCAGTTGCATGGTCTATCCGTGTCATATCTTCTTTTGCGAATGCCGGTTTCGCTGCTTGCTTCAACAGGTTCGGAACCGATGATGGTGTGGTTTTTGGTATCGGTACACGTGTTGTTTTAGTGCTCATTTTGGGTACAGGTTTGGGGCAGTTGAAGGGACAGAAATTAGTGTTGCGGGTTTGGTTAGTTTTCATGTAGGCGACACAGGTGATGATACTTTTTGAGGCGAGTTATAGGGTAGATGTTGGTATGGGTGTGAATAATGTGGTGAAAGTTTGTTTCTGATTCACCCGTCTTGGATCCAATCACAACATTATCTGATCCCAAATCTCCATGGATCGTTGACGTTGCTTCATAGATTGCTCATGTTGATTCATCATGGCGGCTAGGGTTGCCCTAGGACCGAAAACAACCTTGATAGCCTTGTCTACATCTGGATTACAGTTGTTCGTAATTGTAACGGTAGCAAATCCGAATAAGATCGCTTGGAAAAATGATCTACAGGCCAGCTGGTTTGAGGTGTGAGGGTTTACCTCCTCAGAGCGTTTTCGCCTAGGTTGGTCACAGGTTTGATTCTCATCCTTCGAAAAATCATCCCATTAAGGTTGAAAGGGTCCGACGTGTGGGAGGACTCGAACTTGTGACCCAGAGGTTGTTAAGACTAGAATTTCATCATTGAACTACGCCTTTAAAAAAAGTTTAGAGTTGTGTGGGTTTTAATATACATTGTGGCCATTAACTTGCACCAATCCACTTATTTTTAGGAGTGGAAATGGAATGAGATGAGCCGGCTTAATTATAGAAAAAAATGATAAATAAGAAAAAAAAAAAAAAAACCATGTAAGTTACTAACATCAATACATAACTAGTCACCAATATCCTTGTGTGCCATTGGGGTTGGTGGTCCAGTGGTAAGGCAAAGCCTTTTAATACACTATAAGTGTGAGGTCTTGTGTTCAAATCTCACAAGGAGCAAGAAATTCGTCTTTCAAAAAAAAAAAAAAAAAAAATCAATATCCTTGTGTAGATTGGCATGTGTTAAAAACATACGAGGTGATGGATTAATTTAAGTTAAAATAAAGAGTTAAATGTCATTTTCTTCCCTGATGTTAGACACTTTTTACTAGTTCCATCCGAAAGTTTATTTTTTCTCATCTGGATACAAAGGTTTTCAAATTGTTGCTCGTTTCATCCAACTCGTTAACACCGTTAGTCAAAGCCAGTTAAGTGAAGGGCATTTTTGTCAATTCGTCCTTTTTTAATCCCAACCCTATTTAAACCACCCCCAAGTCATCTTCTTCCTTTCTGTAACATATCATACAACACAACTCCTCAAAAGTCAACTGATTTTCTTCATGTTTCTTCACAGGCTTTTGTTCATTTTCCTTCATGCTTTTGGTATTTGTTTTCTTGGGCACAAGGAAACATTGGTACTCTTTCATGGGATTTTTAAGAAGACGAATCATATCATATCACCCGTATAAGTTTTCCACAGCCATAAACAATTCCCAAGAACATTAATTAATCCGGTTGTCAAGAAACACATCGAGAGGCTCTTCATGATCAATGTTAATTTTCATTCATTCTTTGTTTCCAAATAAAAATATGTCTCCAAGTCCATAAGTATCACAGCCCAAACCAAGATCACTTAGCAAACTCAACAATCTTTTTGCGACTCCTATCACTGCAATATTAGTGGGCACACAAGTAAGAGTTAGCCATTTCAATCCCAACTTGGCTAACTTAAAATGATGTTGTAATTGGAACTAGCAAACCGACCTGCTATTCCTGATTGAAGTTACCAGTCCCTCACCAGTTTCACCCCTAGCACCCCAAACCGACCTGGACCGGTTTCAATCCCAACTTGGCTCTTGAGAACCCGACTAAAACCGATCAAAACTGGTTCGAACTAGTTTTGACCGTTCGGAACGAAAGAGACATTAAAAAACGGTCATTTGCCCTTTAGGGTTTGTTTCTAGTCGTTATTGGCACCTCAAATCACCATTTTGCCATCCCACTTTATTATAAATACCTAATGAGTTTACTGGTAGTGATTTACTAACTTAGGAATGATTTAAATAGGGTTAGGATTAAAAAGAGATGAATTGACAAAAATGCCCTTCACTTAACTGACTTTGACTAACGGTGTTAACGAGTTGAATAAAACGAGCAACAATTTGAAAACCTTTGGATCCAGATAAGAAAAAATAAACTTTTGGATGAAATTAGCAAAAAGTGTCAAACCTCAGAGACGAAAATGGCATTTAACTTTAAAACAAATTTACATAGTACTTTGCTAATTATTATCTATTGGAAATGTTAAATTGCTTATGTGAAATTTTATTTAATAAAACGTTGACATAGTTATTTTGGACATATTAGGCATTTCTTTTAAATATAAATAAATGTTGACATGAAACTATATTTTTGCTATTATTCTTACAGAAAGGATACAATAAATACAAAGATAGATTCTATCTTTATAGTCTCACAACGCTCTCAACTCTCTGGCTTACAAACTCTGACCACAACTGTATATAAATTATTGTCGTGTAAGGTGGAATAACTATGTATCTCATGTTGCAAATCCCTTTGAACTAAAATGATTTTCATATATACTAGTTTTTGTTATTATTCTAACATATTAGCACTTTAAGCTTACAATATTACAAAAGATACATACCTTTTTAGAGAAAGTAATACATTAATATAGTTAAAAAAAATTATTAGTCTCTCTCATCTAACCAATGTTTTAAAAACCGGTACATACCGGCCGGTTCTACCGGTATTATCGTTTTCGAATGAAAATCCGGTACGAAACACTCCGGTAAATATGGGAAACGGTATTGATTTTATACCACCGGTAAAATCCGGTATACCGGTTTGAACTGCTATATCGTTTTCGAATGAAAATCCGGTACGAAACACTTCGGGTGTTCTTCGGGTCATTTTTTCGGGTTTCGGGTTTTTTGGGTCGGGTTTTTCGGGTTTTTTGTTGACAAAAATTGACCCGATAACCGAACCATTTAAAGTTCGGGTTGGTCGGGTTGAGGTTATTCGGGTCCGGGTTAGTTCGGGTCGGGTTGTTCGGTTTTCGGGTTTATATGTAATATGAAAAATGTTTTTTTTCTTGCAAAAATATCATGAAAATTCACGTGATACTAAGAAAAATATTATCAAAACTTAAACATTATTTAACGACATGATATAATAGTGTTTAAAATTCCTAAAACTTGATGTTTAAGATGCCAAATAATCTAAACTTAAACACATCTATAAAAAAAGACATTACATGTTCGGGTTTTTATTCGGGTTTTGGATTTCGGGTTGTTCGGGTCGGGTTGTTCGGGTTTTTTGTTAGGGAAAATTGACCCGACAACCGATCCATTTAAGGTTCGGGTTGGTCGGGTTTTTGTTATTTGGGTTCAGGTTTTTCGGGTATTGTCTTATTCGGGTTCGGGTGACCTCGAATTCGGGTCGGGTTTCGGGTTTCGGATAAAAAAGAACACCCCTACCTTAGACCCAAAACAATCCTTAAATCATGTATATAAAACCCAAACACATGAATTTGAACTTCAATTCGAGTTATTTTGAAAAAACCACAACTTAACCTAGATTGAATATTGAACCATCAAAATTACAGATGTAATTAATAATTGTGGAAGGTATAGAATGTAGACGCCAAAGTATACCTACATAAACAATTGAAGCTATAGATTGAATATTGACCAGCAAAAGTGGATAATTGGACAAGAACACACGGATGGATATAAAGATATTACTAATTACTAATTAACTGTATATCTTTATTATTATTATTATTATGATTGATCACTATCACTCTCTCTTTTCTAATCTCTAATTAAATTAAACTAATCTACTCTTTTTCACAGTATTTATGTAATTTATTGATTATATAGTTACATATGGAATTTAGTTTACTATGTAATTTATTGATTATACTACATATGTATAAATAATACGCCAGACTCGGTATATGAAATTCGGTCTCGGTTATGAAAACGAGTTTATGTTTAAACTCAAACTCGTTTAAGCTAAACTTAGTTTGAACTTTGAGCAAAACGATTTCAAATAGCTTACAAATGTCTAGACTAATTAATATTTAGTAATGAATATTCTAACTATTAGCTGAGAATTAATATAAGAGAAAAGCTGTAATCATGAAGGAATATAGTGGAAGGGAAGACGAAATTTCCAGGTCATTTGACACCAACATCTTCCTGGAAAAGATATGTTGGCCGCGTCAGCGATGACATTTCATATATGACAAGTTAATTAAATGACTGATATCATATTTTACTCGTTGGTCGTTACTATACGACACTCTGAAAACTATTTGTTTTTATATCTAAACTAAATTAGAAAAATAGTTAAAAGTGTCCTTAATTTATGAAACGTATCCTTTATTTTATTTTTTTTGCATTTTATGTTTAAAATTTTGTTTTTTATTGCATATTGTGTCATTTTTAACTATCTGAGATTAAAATCTTAGTTAACCTCATTTCACCTAGGGGTATAATTGTCCATTCATGTCAAAAATCATGAGTGCACAACCTGTTAATAGGGAAATATGATTTTTGACATGAATGGACAATTATACCCCTGCGTAGAATGAGGTTAACTAAGATTTTAAACCCAGTTAGTTATAAATAACACAATATGCAATAAAAAACGGGATTTTAGACATAAAATGCAAATAATAATAATAATAATAATAATAATAATAAATGACACGTTTCATAATTTTAGTGATACAATAAGGACACAAAGTGTAATTTTGTCTAGTTTCAAATAACTAAAATATTTCATAACAATTTCATTTAAAAAAAAAAAGTGAACTACATTAAAGCTCAAGTAATTTTAAACTTGAAAAAAAGATACAAGTAATGTTATGTACTAGACAAACTTATTTACTATTTTATATATATTTTCTGTATAATAACATCTCACGACTTTTCTTTACAAATTTGCCATCATAAAAAGTTATATAAATGTGTTAAATCATAAAAATAAGTAAACTTCTATGACTTTTACTAGTATTCCATCGAACTCGTTTATGAAGAAAATATGTCTGCCCGCCCCTGGTGGTCTGGAACATTTATGGTTCCCACTTAAAAGGATAAAAGTCAAAAACCACTACCAGTAACAGTAACGTAAAGTTTATTCTGTTCACGCACTATGTCTCTTTCTGTCGTCTATATATACCCCTCACATCACCCCCACAATATTATTCAATACCAAAACAAAAAAAGCTCACCATCCAGTTTTTCAATCTCATAATATTTCTTGTTTTTCTGTCCACATTCATTTTATTCATCCCATATAATTTATTATTGTAATTTCGATATCCAATAAAATATGAAGAAATTTGGCTTCTCACCCAAGCGATCTTCATCGTCTTTCATCGCCCATTACCCATCTCCTTCACGTTTCGCCTTACCCGCGCCCACTAGAAGTTTATCAGACTCGGTTATGGTCCAGACTCTTGGGGTCGCTGAGCCCGTAATCGTCAAATGGGATCCAGAATCATCATCTTACGCCAAAGTCACTTCACTGTTTTACGAAAACCGAATGGAGGCTTTAGAGTTTATTAAGCTTGTAAACAAGCTTCATAAAGCCATGCATACATTAGCTGCTGAAAATTCCAATTCTGAGCTGTTAATAAGAGCTCAACATCTCATGCAAATCGCCATGAAACGGTTGGAAAAAGAGTTTTATCAAATTTTGTCATTAAACCGAGCGCAGTTGGACCCGGAATCCGTTTCGACTAGATCGTCTAGAACTTCGGCTAGGTCGAGTTTATCCGAATTATTTGATGAGTCTGAGGATGAGGTACGAGTGGCTGGAGAGTTGATTACTGAAGTAGAAGATTCTGCTGAAGGAGTTATGAAGGATTTGAAAGTGATTGCTGATTGTATGATTTCATCTGGTTATGGTAAAGAATGTGTCAATATTTACAAAGTTATACGTAAATCGATTGTTGATGAAGGTATATACAAGCTTGGTGTTCAGAAGATGAAACCTACTCATGTCCATAAAATGAGTTATGATGTTTTGGATCAAAAAATCCAAAATTGGTTGGATGCAGTTAAGATTGCTGTGAAGACTTTGTTTTACGGAGAGAGAGTTCTATGCGATCAGGTTTTCGCTTCGTCTGATTCGATACGTGAAGCATGTTATACTGAGATTACCAAAGAAGCGGCTTTAATTTTGTTTGGATTTCCCGAAAATGTAGCGAAAAACAGCAAGAAATCACCCGAAAGAATCTTTCGGACACTAGATATGTATACTGCTATTGCCGACCGATGGCCAGAGATTGTGAATATTTTCTCTTTCCAATCTACTGCATCGGTCGTCAATCAAGCAGTAAACTCACTAGTGAAACTCGGTGAGTCAGTGCGAGCTGATCTCACCGAGTATGAAATATTACTAAACAAAGAGTCATTAAAAACCACCGCGGCTAGAGCTGGAGTTCACAAAGTTACAATCGAGACTATGAACTACCTCTCTCTATTAGGAGACTACGGCGTGTTAGCCGACATCCTGTTGGACAGTCCGCCACCAGAAAAGGTTATGATGCCGGACACATTCTTCGACAGATCATTTTCCGAAAATTCGCCATCACCCGCAGTATCCTTATGGATAACATGGCTCATTTTCGTCCTCGTTTGCAAACTTGACGGGAAAGCGAAGCATTACAAAGACGTCTCTCAAGCGTACTTATTCCTGGCTAATAATCTCCAACACATAATATCGAAAGTCCGATCGTCGAATCTCAAGTACCTTCTAGGCGAAGACTGGATCAACAAGCGAAAATCCGAAGTAAAAAAATTCGCAGACAATTACGAACGGGTCGCGTGGGGACACGTAATCGAAGCTGTTCCTAAAAACGTGTCTGCGATGACGGCTGAAGAAGCAAGAGACAGTTTCAAGAAAATAAACACTTTATTTGACGAGACTCATCGTAAACAGTTAGGGGTCACGATACCTAACAGTAAGTTACGTGATGAGATTAAAGTGTCGGTTGCTAGAAAATTATTGCCAGCGTATACGGAATTCTACAATGCGCGTAGAGTTGAGATGGGAAAAAACAGAAAGTATGCTGGAGTTGTAAAGTACGCGCCCGAGGACATGGGGAACGCGCTTTCGGATCTGTTTTTCGATTCTGGGAGCGTGTCGGCTTCGATGTCGATGTCGTCGTCGTTATCGGAGTCGCGAACGTCGCTATCACGATGAAGCGTGTGATGTGAGGGTTTTGTTTAGAATCGCGGTTTTGCTCCACCAGGATTCTAGGAGGGGGGTTTGTGTAAATTTTTTCGGATTGGTTCCTTCATGAAAATGGCTGTTGAGATTAAATATTTAAATGTTTAATTTTTTTATTGTTTACTTGTACATCAACAAAAGCTAAAATAAAACATGATAATAAACCGTGTTGAATCTTATTATGTATAAATTTATCTATAGTATCCATCTATTTACTAGCTGACTACCCGGAAACGTCTCGGGGTTGAATTATAAAATATTGATGGATGTTAAAGCTATGTTTAGGACATATTAATAATAATCCAAGAAATATTGCTTTGAAAGCATGAAGAGAAGTTTAAAGGAATGGTTTGATGTGGGGTTTGACCCATGTTGTGGCACATGGTGGTTTGACCCATGTGTAGTGCAAGAGATGCACTGATATATTATCCTCCAATAGATTTAGTATATGTGACATTTTATAGATAAAAAGAAGAGAGTATACGCAAACCCACAGTTTGATTCAAAATATTAGACGACTAATGAACCATTAAAAGTACCAAGTTGTAGTCAAACATAGCTAGGGAAACATCATCACTTGAAGTGATATACGATAACAAACTTCATAGTTCTAAAGTTTAGACTTCAAAATATGAACATACTAACAAGTTAAACCTAACATTTTGTACTTAACATCTAATATTATTTAGACATGTTCTATGCATTATAAACAGCAAGTCGACCTTCACTTTTGTGGTATTTGAGGCGATATCTGCTACCATTGCGTAATCCAAGTTTTTGCATACATCTTGCCCATTTACAAACTGCAAATCTAACTTGATTTCCGGATACTTCTGCACGAATTTTTTCCTTAAAGACATTTCCATCTGCAAATTTTACATGTAATTCTGCTCCATGAACAAAATCAGTCTTTCGAGCAAACCATATTGAAAATCTCTGCAATAAGTATTGAGTAAAATTACACATTATAATATAAACTATGTAAAAATAATTATAATTGAAAGTATTGAATGATTTAATAAGATGAAAGTTTACAAATTTATGTGTAAGTTGTTTGACAACTGATGGATCTTGAGCACCAGTAGAATCCAAAGAAAGATCAGCAGCATTATTAGGTTCATTAGGATCAACAACAGGATCATGTTGTTCAACAGCAGGATGGTTCACAGGTATATGATCATCTAAAATATTATCAGCATTATTAGGTTCATTAGGATATACAGCAGGCTCATGTTGTTCAACAGCACCATCATATTGTTCAACAGGAGCATGATGTTGTTCAACAGCAGGATGGTTCACAGGAATATTATCATCAGTATCAGAGTCATCACTTGGTATGTAGACTATTTCAACTGCAGTAGTAAAATAAAGTTTTTTTTTTAAAATAAATGTTAATAATAAATCAAGATTATGAAATCTACTTATCTCATTCAATAGGTATAACTATTATATTTACAAATGTGTAACAAATATAATATTCAAACCTACATTATTTGTCTTAGAATAAGAAAACCAAATTAGGTGACATTAAAGTTATACATCTATGAATTCTTATAAGACATTAAAGTTAAGTCAACTCAACTTCAACTAAATAATAAAATCTAAATCATTATTTCCTTTAATAGATCTATGAATTCTGTTAACAAATCTATCTATATAATAAATGAAAACACTAGGGTTGAATCCTAGATTTTTAGAGGGTCTTGAAGGATCCAAATCCTAAATGGGGCTCCAAGACAAAGTATTATATAAACCTCTTTTTATTTAGTTTTGTCAACATCCATTTGTATGTTACAACATCTTCCTCCTTCCTATCCTACTAATTCCTTTCTCATTCCTCTCTCATTGTCATTTTTGCAAGGTATGTTCTTCATCAATCTTAGATGAATCTCGAAAATGTTTTTGATAGTTTTTCTGCATTTTGATTATATTGATACATAATGTTTGTAATCATCTTACATAAAAGAGCACCACAATCCGATTGTATCATTATTTTTATACAAAGACAAATCACAATCCTATAGCTATCAACCTTCTACAAAATATGTGATTATCATCACGTTTTCGATTATGTAACTGACACTTTATGAATTCCATCCACAAAATGTTTGAAACCATCTTACATAAAATATAAACACAATCGGTTTCTTATTAAAATAACTTTCTAATCTGTTTGTCGATTATGTTTCTGAAAATTTTTGAAATTCCTCCACAGCGGTTTACTAACATATTAAACCAAACAGAATCTTTTTTTTTATTAACACCATTTGATAATCTGTTTAGGATCAACTCTCTGCTTTGGATGAAATCGACACGCAAGTAATTCTGATTAGGTTTAATCATTGAATATATGATTGTGTTTTTAATAAATAGATTGCAATTGAAATCAGTTTTGAGTATGTGTGAATATAAAAAACAATTATAAAAATCGACAAACAAAATACAGGATTTCATAAAACAAAGATAATTAAAATCAGTTTTGAGTATTAGTGACTTTATGGATATTTTAACAAAAGTTTGTTTTTGCAGACGAAGAACAGGATTTCATTAGGACAAATAATTTCATTATGGCTTATCACAAGGGTGACAAATTCTTCAAGGTTATTCATGACCCTTCCGCACGAGTTTTGGTATGACGTTTCTAATATTTTTTAAGTAAAAAAAGCTTATTTGTTATTATAATGTTGGTTTTTACGTGTTTGTCCAGACATTGCCTAAATCCATGAACAGGTTTTTGTTATCTAAAAACTTACGAAACAACAACATTAAAGTTTCGACATACCATGGTCAATCTTGGTTTGTTTTGTTAGAATTTATAGATGATGAATTTTGCTTAACAAATGGATGGTCAAAAGTTGTTCATGATTTATGCTTCTCTATTGGGGACTACTGCCTCTTCAAATGGTGTTCGCACAAACGTAGGCTTTTTGTTACCAAGATTGACACACAAGAAGTTATTGATTTGTCACAAATCAATTAATCCCTGTTAAATGTATTTTGTCGTTCATTCCATTAAACACATTTTCAATACACTCGTCAGTTTAATGTTATTTCTTTATTTATTGTGATTTCCTTTTGTACTTATTTTAAATAAATTTTACTGATTATTAAAATGTGTTTTGACCTTTGAATATGCTATAAATTTTCAAACTTCGTATTAATTTTAATTTAAATGTGTAATTATGCACATTGACTAAGATTTAATTATGGTCAACATGTCTAAATTAGTACGACAATGTGTGAATCAATAATCATTAAAATGTTGTGTTTCTTTTTTCATTTGGGAGATTGACATGGAGATGTCTAATTTTACCGAATATTTAGTATGTTGTAATTGTAACAATATGTATACGTTAACCCGTGGTGGCAATACGTGATTATTTAGAATACATATTCACAACTGAATTTGCTCACAACATTCATAATGAATTGATAAATGTAATTGCGAAATTTATGGTTTCATTATACAATAACAAATTGACTTTGAATACGCATTTACTCGTCCAATTTTCAAGCATGTTACTAAAGCATATAATAACATATAAAGAACATTTAGTTAAATAACATTGAATAGATAAAAAAAAATCGAACAACTAGGTATAATCCTTGAAATGCGGCATTAATGGTTTCACATCTTGATTTTGACTAAATTCAATTAATACATTAATTTATAACAATAATAACAATTCTAATTCGGATGCTAATTACCCTCCACTCTTTAATCCATTTCTTATTATTGAATTGATTGAATACCTATATAATGCTTTACATAACATGTAAAGAACATTTAGTTTAATAACATTGAATAGATAAAAAAAAATCACAACTAGGTATAATCCTTGAAATTCGGCATTAATGGTTTCAATGCTTGACTTTGACTAAATTTAATCAATACATTAATTTATAACAATAAAAACAATGCTAATTCGGATGCTAATTACCCTCCACTCTTTCATCCATTTCTTATTATTGAATTGTTTGAATACCTATATAATGCTTGACATAACATATAAAGAACATTAGTTACTCTACATTGAATAGATGAAAACATATTACAATTACAACCAAGTATAATGCTTGACATGAATGCTTGACTTTGACTAAATTCAATCAATACATAAAGTTATAACAATAATAACAATCGTAATTCGAATGCTAATTACCCTCCACTCTTTCATCCGTTTTTTTATTATTCAATTGATTGAATTCCTATATAATGCTTGACATAACATATAAAGAACATTAGTTAAATAACATTGAATAGATCAAAACAAATTACAACTAACTATAATGCTTAACATACGTCCGTTTTGCTTTGAATGCTTGACTTTGACTAAATTCAATCAATACATAAATTATAACAATAATAACAATCGTAATTCGGATGCTAATTACCCTCCACTCTTTCATCCATTTGTTATTATTGAATTGATTGAATTCCTACATCAATACCTATATAATTCTTGACATACGCCATTTAATCAAGAAATGATTGACCTTGACTAAATTGAAACAATACATAATGTTATAACCTTTAAAACAATGCTAATTCAAATGCTAATTAATCGCCCACCATTTCATCCATTTCTTATTATTCGGTAAACTCAATAACTATATAAACAAGTCAAACCAATTCACATACGATTGTAATAAGACACGTTGGAGCCACTTTGAGTAATCGCAAAGATATATTATTAGGTTAATTTCTGTTTCGCATATTTAAATACTTAAACATTATTTATTTTGATTTTGATTTGTTGTGTTATTAAAGTCATCTTTTGGTTTTTACATCATTTTTTTCCAGTTAACAAGATCAATGGCTGCTGTAGATGCAAATGAGTTTACAATGGTTAACCAAATTCATGTAAACCGAAACGGTGTGACGTTAAAGCTAAAGATTATTCGGGTTTGGCGTCTACCCGATCGTCGCAATCCTAATGATGTGTACTCAATTGAAATGATCCTATGTGATGAAAATGTAAAACTCAACAACACGTTTTTTTTATATCCTATTATTTTTAAATTTCATTAATTCTTTTTTTAATTGTGATGTTTTCAATTATAATGTATATCAATTATCTTATTTTTCGTACGATAAAATACATCATTTACGTAGATACATATAACTTAGTGTTTTCGTGATTATTTTTTTATAATGAACAGGGTGACAGGATTCAAGCGAATGTATTTAAGCGGTTGTTTTTTTAGATTTGAGAGGTTTCTGACTGAAAATTCTTCTCTTATTATAAGAAATCCAGGAGTTGGGGTCAATTCCTCTAAATACAAGTATGCTCCAAACCTAAACAAACTCTGCTTGAATATGAATACTCAAGTTTCCGAATATGATGGTTTCCAAGGTCCAGATTTTGGTTTCTCTTTTGTGCCCTTTCAAAGAATTCTGGATAGGGAGGTTGATGAATATGTTACAATAGGTATATTTCGTTCTAATAGTATTTTTTTCATCACAACCAAACCATAATAATAGTTTTATAAGTTATGTTTCATTAATTTTTATTTTATACTTGATCTTAGATGTTATAGGACATGTTAACAAGTTCTTCAGCAATGATGATAAAGATAAAAAGGTTGTCGCTGATAAAAAGAGGTTAACAATGGAAATTCAAGATATCGAGTAGGTATTCTTTATTTATTTATTTTATTTTTTTTTTGCATTTTATATATAAAAAAAATTACGTAGCTTTATAAATTGTTTATTTATTTTTTACTAAAATAATTTGTACTTTTTTGAAGGGGCTTGCGCATCTATTTAACGTTGTGGGATAGTTATGCCATAGAGATGTCTAAATATGTTGCAACTCATCAAACAGAGAAAGAATTTATAATAATAATGCAGTTTGGCCGTTTGAAGTTTTATAATGGTTGTATAAAGTTAATAAATATATATAGTTATATTTATATTTAAAGCTACATTATATTTTGCATTATAAATTAAGTTCTAACTTCTAAATTTTCTTATTATTAAATATTTCAAATTTTTCTTCCTAATGTTTTTTTTATATAGGAAAACCGTATGTTTCTAACTCTTTTGGAGATCGAGTTAGTTGACTGTTCATCAATGGAGATATTGAAGATATAAACCTGTACAAAAAAATGGTATGTACTATTACGTTTTTCAATACGAATTACAAAACTTTTATAAAAAGTATTAATAAATATGTAATGTGTATGTATATAATTATTTTTATCAGGTTGGGTAAGAAAATCGCTGATAATCCTTCCTCTTCTCATCAACCATATGGAACTTCTATGTTTTGCCCTGATGAAGATGAATTTGTCCATAACACTCCTTTTAGTAACATTGGCGACATTTGTGAGATTCAAGAGGTAAGTATAATGTTGATACTTAAATACGATATTTATAATTAAATTTAAAAAATTGTAATGAGGTTAAAAATTTAATTTTTATTTAATGTTAATATCCATTGTATACCATATACTATCTTATTTCGGTAACAAACTATAATATTCATACAGGCGCAGGCTCTGGTATTATTGGGTACTATTAAAGACCTATTTACCGAAATTGGCTGGTACTACATGGGATGCCCCAAATGCACCAGAAAATGTAGTATTGATTATATAATCAAGCAGGTTGGTGAAGGAAGTTCAGATTTTGAGGAAGAAAAGGTTTACGAGTGTTTGAATGTTAGTTGTAGTGCCAAAAAAGTTGAGCCTACACCAAGGTCGGATATATTTGTAACATCAATTTTAATTTTCACAAATATACTTTGATTTCAACCCAACTTAGGTATAAATTTTTGTTGTTTTTTTTTTCAAATTTTTTTCTAGGTTTAAAATTCAGGTTCATGTGCAAGACGTTAATGGTGTTGTATCGCTTACGTTGTTTCATCGTGACGTTGCACAACTTATTAGTAAAACTGCTTCTGAATTGCTTGAGTTGAATACGGTATTCCATATTTTTAACTAACTGTTAAATATAAAATTATTTTTAATAATTCCTTAATTATAGTTTTGTAATAATTATGTATTTGGTTATTCCTTTTATATGGGTGGGTGATACAGTTGAATATCCTGAAGAGATTAAGACTTTGTTAGACAGAGAGTTTGCTTTTAAGATCTTTGTCTATGGGTTCAATTTAAACAACAAATATGATGTTTATGGTGTAACTAAGATGATAACTGATGATCCAACAATTATCTCGCATCTTAAGAAAAAGTTGTACGTAGGTCAGGTACATATTAGAATTCTATTTCACATAACTTTGCAAATTTTATTTACGTAAGACTTTATTACATTTCTAAGTTTTTGCATATATTTTTTTTAACAGCCTGCTGAATCAGAATCACTTCACACGTCTCTCCTGGCAATGCCGTCTAATGTTATTTCTGTTTCCAAGGTACCATTTGCACAAACACTTAATTTCATAGTAATACATTTTACTCATTTTTTCTTTCATACACAATCACTGATGATTCTGATACATATGTTTGTAACTATTTTTTGTTTAGGAATCTGACACAGGCGATAATGATACGCCAATTTCCATTGTTGATAAGAAAGTTTATGCTGAAGGAGAACAATGTTCTATCAGTTCCAAGTATCAAATGGTTAAGCGTAAACTGATTGACGCGATCTCTGATGATGAAAGCACACCAATTCCTTCAACTAAGATTGGAAGTGGTGGTAGTATGGAGTAACTTAAAATTCCGTTGAGCCTCCCGTCTTCCTAAACCCAAAATGAAGAGGATTTGTTTGCTATGCTTATGGTCAACCAGTTTCATTGCTTTATGTTTTTTTTTAATAATTGTGAACAATTTCTACTTTGTTATTTTCTCTTTATACCATGATATTGTTTCCTATTTTTATTAAGTTTCATAACGATCATAATATTTAATAAATGCGTTTGCTTGATTGATAAGTATGTTTTCATCCATTTGAATATTATGTTGAGTATGTATAGATACAACTAGATTGGTGGATGTACTCATCAAACATAATATTCAGTTTTATTTTTGTATGATTCATATCTAATTAAAACTAAAAAATTGTAACATAAATGTTGTAAATCGTTTCAATTTTGTTACCGAAATATATTGTTGTGATACAAGGATTGTATGAACTTGTACGTGAATTTATGATTCACGGTCCTTGTGGTCCTTTGAACATGAGTTGTCCGTGTATGGTCAATGACAAATGTTCAAAAAACTTCCCAAAAAATTTCCAGAATGAGACTTCTATTGATACTGAAGGTTATGCATTGTATAGACGCAGAGATAATGGTTCGTTTGTAGAAAAGTCTGGTGAGCAATTAGATAACAGATATGTTGTTCCATATAACAAGACACTTCTTAAAAGATACCAGGCTCATATCAACGTTGAATGGTGTAACCAAGCTGGATCCATTAAGTATTTATTTAAATACATTAACAAGGGTCCAGATAGAGTTACTCTTAATTTTGTCGAAAGCAAGAAAGTACCCGGTGAAGACAAAGTTGTTGATGAAGCCAAAGGATTTTATAATTGTCGTTATATTTCTGCGTGTGAGGCTTCATGGAGAATATTCTCATATGATATTCATTACAGGTCACCTCCTGTAATGAGACTACCTTTTCATCTACCTGGTGAACAAAGAATTGTTTTCGATCCTACGCAAGACATTGACGACGTTCTCAATAAACCCTCTTGTGCTTCCTCTATGTTTTTGGGTTGGATGGAACGCAACAAAATTGATGCCAATGCAAGGCAACTAACTTACATCCAATTCCCTTCACAATATGTTTGGAAAGCACAAGAATGCAAATGGGAGGTTAGGCAAAGAATAAAGTCAATTGGTCGAATTCATTCAGTTCCTGCTTCTGTTGGCGAAGCTTATTTTTTGAGAATGCTTTTGAATAAGGTTAAAGGACCAACATCGTTTCAAGATATTCTTAAAGTTGATGGGAAAGTACAATCATCTTTTTAGGGATGCATGCTACGCAATGGGACTCCTGGATGATGATACAGAATATGTTGAAGCAATAAAGGAAGCGGCTTTTGCAGGTTCTGGCCCTTATCTCATAAACTTATTTGCAACTCTTTTAGCATCCAACAGTTTGTCAAGACCTGACATTGTGTGGGAGGAAACATGGAATTATTTGTCTGATGACATTTTACATAAGAGAAGAATAGATTCAAACTGTCCAGGTATTTAACTTTTTTTAATATATTATTACTTTAAAATAGATTTTCTAGAATTTTTTGGGCATATACTAAATTGTAATGATTCATAATTATTAGGAATGTAAATTATACTAATTTTAATAGTTCCACATATTCAATTATTAATTTTATTTGTTAATTTTATTCTATATATTCCATTCTAAGACATTTTTTTCCCAGATTTGATCCTTTCAGACGACGAACTTAAGAATTTAGCTTTGCTAGATATTGAGAAGTTCTTATTGCGTAATAGTTGTAGTCTACGACATTTCGTAGGTATGCCATATCCTGAGAATGAGTTTCTATCATTATTAGACAATCGTCTTATTTGTGAGGAGTTGGGCTATGACTCAAACAGTTTGGTTGAAGAATTTGATTCTCAGTTCTCTTCTTTAACAGATGAACAAAAAAATATTTATAATTGTGTAATTAAATCTGTTGAGGAAAAAAAGGAGGGGTTTTTTTTGTTTATGGTTACGGTGGTACGGGTAAAACATTCCTATGGAAGACTTTATCTTCATCCATAAGATGTAAAAGAAAGATTGTTTTGAATGTTGCTTCGAGTGGTATCGCTTCTTTGCTATTGGCCGGTGGTAGGACAGCACATTCCAGGTTTCGTATTCCTATAAACCTAACTGAAGATTCTATGTGCTTCATACCACCTAATAGTGGTGTTGCACAGCTGGTTAAACAAACTAACTTGATTATATGGGATGAAGCACCCATGACTCATAAACATGCTTTTGAAGCACTAGATCGAAGTTTAAAAGATGTATTTGGTGTACATGCTGATGAGTCGTCTGATTTGTTATTTGGTGGAAAGGTTGTTGTGTTTGGGGGTGACTTTAGGCAAATTCTACCAGTTGTACCAAATGGAACTAGGCATGACATTGTTAATGCCTCTTTAAGTTCATCATACATTTGGCACAAATGCACTGTTTTAGAGTTAACAAAAAATATGAGGTTGCTTTCTGGAAGCTGCAGTTCTGATATTGAGGAAACTAAAAAGTTTGCATCTTGGCTTCTGGACATAGGAGAAGGAAAGGTTGATACAATAAGTGATGATCAAGATGTTATTTTGATACCTGATGACTTACTTATTTCTCAATCTTCGGATCCTGTTTCTGATTTGATAGCCTTTGTTTATCCTTCACTTTTGGATAACATCCACATTCCGACTTATTTTCAAGATCGAGCTATATTGGCACCGAAGAATGAAGTTGTTCATGAAATTAATGATATATTACTTTCAATGTTTCCGGGTGACGAAGTTGAGTATCTAAGTTCGGATAGTGTTTGCCAGTCTGAAGATGTGAACAAACAGGTTGATGAAAGATTAGTTTCTCCTGATGTCCTTAATGGTCTTAAGTTTTCTGGAATACCAAACCATCGTTTGGTTTTGAAAGTTGGCGTTCCCGTAATGTTACTCAGAAACATTGATCAGAAAAGCGGTTTGTGCAATGGGACAAGGTTACAAGTTGTTAAAATGAGAAAACGTGTCATTGAAGCGAAAATCATATCAGGAAGTAACATTGGAATGCGAACTTTTATTCCAAGAATTACTTTATCCCCCTCAGATAAGAAAATTCCTTTTAAATTTAACAGAAGGCAATTTCCACTTGCTGTTTCTTTCGCAATGACAATAAACAAAAGTCAAGGACAATCCTTATCCAGAGTTGGGTTGTATTTGAAGGATCCAGTTTTTTCACACGGGCAGTTGTATGTTGCGCTTTCAAGGGTTAGAAGTCGAGATGGACTTAAGATTGTTATAGTAGATGAAAATGGTGAATTGACGAACAAAACATCAAACGTTGTGTACAAAGAAGTCTTTCAGGATTTATGAATAATGTGAGTAATTTTTATGCAATTTTTTAATTATCTTTATTGACGTTATGTATATACAACTTCAATAATAAAGTATTATTTTAAACTTTTTTTGTGTGCTTTGAACAGTGCGTTGCCATTGGTCAATAAAACAAGTTATGTCCTAATTACAATTACATTAAAAATAAAAATATGATAAAAAGTAATTTACAAAAAACACAATGTATTCATACCTTTTGTTATTTTTTGTTAGACTTTATACATTGGTTGAGTACTGATCATAATAGGTAATCGGTTTTCATTATTAACGTTACTTATAACTTACAAAAAATATCCACTTTGACATGAAAACCATAGTTATATATTAGTTTTAATTTTAATACCCATTTCATATCAACGCAACATTGAAACATGACGTTTATATAAGAAAAAAATTTCAGGCTAACCGTTATTCTTAACACTTTACGTTTGTAGCCACTAAACTTGAACAATACAACTCTTAGTTTAATATAATTTTTTTATTTACTATGGTTTGCACCGTGGGTCCCCACGGGTCTCAAACCTAGTTATTATTAATAATAGATCTAATAATGAAATCTAAATTACCAACTCAATAACAGATACCCCAATTAAAAATCACTCAATTGACCTTCAAATCTAAATCATTACTCAACTGAACTGCATTTGTTATAATATTTTATTGTTGAAGTTTAATCAAGTATTCAAACATATACTCTAAAATCGACAAATGAGAACCAATAAAACCTATTAAATGACTTAAGGACACAAATACATCTGATGAAACATTAGAAATTAAGGTTGTTAATAGAATGTTACCTTGTTTGTTTGAGTCATTGTTGTTTGCTTGTTTGTTTGAGTCATTGTTGTTTGGTTGAACATTACTGCCATCTTGAAGGAACATTTTTATATTGAAGGTAGTTTCATTTACTTTTTAAAAAGTAAAGAATCTCCAATTTGCAACTATAAATCTTCAAATAGTTTGTCCCATCCGTCAGTCAAATAGAAATCTGTGAAGCGCTTTTCCACTCGGACTAACCATTCCTTACCGTTTCCAAACCGGACAATAAATGGTTTATCAAGATCCTTATTTTCAAAGTGGTGTCTAAGATGCTCATATGATAAGATATGTATATATAATTTATAAATATTAAAAAAAAGTATGTTAAAAGTAATTTATAAAATAATGAAAATTGATTAATAATCATTGACAATAGATAATTGAAACACAGGATACTAAAGCATAAACATAAGCAAACATTTTAAATTAAAAAAAAACAATTTTTATCATTCACCCACAAATAATAATCAAGAAATCAAAAAAAATACTTCAAGCAATTAACTTTATCATCAACAACTGATCTAAAGACAAAAAGATCACATTTTGTTAAATACCCATGTAACTAATCACCAAAAAAATGCAGAAAAAAAGTTGCAATTTCTTCATTATCAAATAAAAAATCAAAAACTAAAAAACATCTAAAAATACCAAAACCAATAAAATTAACATCAACAACTGATCTAAAGCAAAAAAAAAATCACATTTTATAGTACCCATGCAACCAATCATTAAAAATTGGAAAAAAATGCAATTTCTACATCATCAAATAAAAAATCATACTTTTATCAATTACCTATAAAAAACATCAAAGAATACTTCAAGCATTGAACTTTAACATCAACAATTAATCTAAAGCAAAAAAATCACATTTTGTTAACTAACCAGGTAACCAATCATCAAATAATAATAATAATAATAATAATAATAATAATAATAATAATAATAATGATAATAAAGTTGCAAACTTTCTTAATTATCAAACATTTTCTTGAATCTTGTTTTAAATAAATAAATTAACATTAACACCTGATCTAAAGCAAAAAAAAATCACATTTTGTTAACTATCCATCTAACCAATCATCAAAAAAAATAAATAATAAAAAAATACACTTTCTTCATAACCAAACATTATCTTGTATTTTGAACCAATACCTTAGGGAAACATTGAGCTGCAACAACAGGAGTTGTGTGTTTCATAAACCGATCCAAATTAGTAATCACCTCATTTCCATTATTATTATTAATCAAAGGCTCTGACTGCTGCTGTTTGTGTTTTTCATGGAGTTGTACTTTCTGCTCTTCTTGTTGTACCATCTTCTACCAGATGTTACATATAAGAAATTAACACTTAACTTTAGCTAAATACAAACCACATTTTGCACATGCAAGATTCCAAAAACATGATCAACAAACAAATAGAGCTACTTCTTAAAGAGATTAAAGTTTGTGTTTATGATTTTTATTTACCAGCAGTAAACTTGTGTTATTATTTAGCAGACCCTGCACTGTCATTCTATCAAAGAACCAAGATATAGCTAGAGACACAACTAACATGATATCATCAAATTTGACTACTCGATTTAGTAAAATCAAACAATCTTTAGAAAAATAAATGAACCCCTAAAGGCGCAAACATAAAACTTCTTGACTATATGCGATGAAAGAAACCGTAACAGGCGGCTACCACTTGATTACGATTGGGATCGTGGTTAGGGTTTCAAAACACAAAATAAACACGCAAGAATCATAGAGAAAAACAAACCTTGAATAACAAGAACATTGATCGCTTGAGATGCTATGGAAACAATTCTCCTCCTCCTTATTATTATTATTATTATTATTATTATTATTAATAATAATAATAATAATAATAATAATAATAATAAGCTACCCTCTCGTTCGCCTTTTTGTCCGCATTATCAGGCAGGGCCTGATGACGTAAAATAGGATAGCTGCTATTGACGGGTAGGAGGTGCGCAATTTTTGGTTGCTCACCTCCAAGCTCCTTTGTTTTTGCGGGGTTTGTGGCGTAGGCCCGTGTTATTTTGACCCAACTCGTCTTGAGTAGGGGTTTCTGTTTCTTTTTCCTTGCCTGTTATTGGGTTTGGTGTTTGCGTGCATATGGCTCCTAATAAAAAGAATCGGAATGTTAAACAAGGAGGTTTTGGCCCTGGCTCGAGCAGTGGTTTGAGAACATGCCCATTTAAGCATTTACATGAGTGTAAAGATGGTAAGCCGGGGTCTTCGGGGTTTCTACGCCTTCTTGAGCACATGCAAAGTTTCCATTTCAAAACAGAAAAAAGGAGGGCGTCTTTGCAAGATGCAATCTCTCAAGACTTAGACCTTTTTATGGATGTTGGGGGCGCCCTTAGGGATGGGGCTAAATGGTTATGTGGGAGGTGCATGGTGATGCATGCTCTTAGCAAAAGGTGCAATCACAGTGCTGATGATGTCCTATCCTTCTCTGCGGTTACGGGAGATGTGGAAGATTTCATTGTTGGGATCTAAAAAACCTCGTCATGTGAATGTGGACATGGAACCTGGTCCTTCAGGGGTTGTGGTCGGGGATATATCCCTCTTAGAAAAGGTTTTCTCACTGCTGTCACACCACGCCAACGGCGGAAACACGTGGCGCAACGCTCGAAAAGTATATCAAAGTCAAGATTAACACAAACAATAATTAATTAGAAAAGATCATATTATTAAGACGTCGTAAGATGTTTTCGTTGTCCCAAACGTACACATCTACACAAGTTCAATTTAAACAAAAGGGTTTTTCGACTATATTCCGAACCAATGGAAAATAAGAGTAAAACCCCCAAAAGACCGACGTCCCCGTTTCCCCCGCACTAGCCATTCCTTTCAGCAATCTAATTACCTGAAAGATATGTTTAAAAGACACGTCAATATATACATATTGGTGAGTTCACAGGTTTTAATTTCACAAGCAAAACATTGCAATACCGGCATGTAACGGAAATATAATATAAGTAGTGTCATATATGTGGAGTAGCTAGCTCCTACATGACGATGGCGACTCCCTCCCGGGCCCATAACCAAACCAAGACTATACAACAGATTGCCCCGCGAGTTGCTTCTTGGACAACAACTCAGTTCAGAATACATGCACCTCTTGTCTTTACCGGGTTGACGCTATCAACCAGAGGTGGGCCTTGTCAGGCACCGATAGTACTACCCAGATATCCCTTTGGTTTCATTCCTGAATTAATGGTTACAGTAAACAGCGAGGTCTTACCCCAAGTGGTTTCCAGTTACCCAGGTACCCATCGTGCTAAATATTATATTCCACATGTTACAGCAATTTAACAAAACATATCTTTCCCCCAAAAACGTAAAAACAGTTTAAAATGGGGCCGTGAGACTCACCTCAAACTCAGCGTGCACAAATACCAAAGAATAGCAGGTATCCAAGGTCAAATACCTACAGGCGTTCTTAGACGTATGAGTCACTAAGCCTATCATGTGTGTTTTACCGGCAAGTTGTACACCCAACTCCCAACAACACAATTGTTATACAATTCCCCGTTTAAAACACGTGTCTAGGTCCGTTGGTGATGGATTACCCCCGTTATAAGTTTCACTTAACTTATGCTTAATAAACATATCAACATTATCCTTGAAGTTAGTTAGGTTCGTCGCCGCGAACTAAGATCATTTCCCGATTTTATCACATCATGATCTTATTGTTTAATATATGTGTTTTCAATATATTTACTAACTCGGATAAACTTATCTCCGACTCGACTCACTTTACCGCATAATTACTTTCCCATTAAGTAGTTATACTAGGATCTTGTCGATCGAGATTTCATTTTCCAACACTCGCCTCGACTCACTTTACCGTATATTTATTTTCCCATTAAATAAATATACTAGGATCTTGTCGATTTGATATTCCCTCGACTCGACTCACTGTTCCATATATTTATTTTCCCATTCAAATAAATATACTAAGATCTTGTCGATTCGACTTTTCGTTTTATAACTTTCGACTCGACTCACTGTTCCATATATTTATTTTTCCATTCAAATAAATATACTGAGGTCTTGTCGATTCGATTTTATATTTTTAACTTGTTAAGTTCTCGGACTTAACTTAATTTTACGTGCACAATCTTTAGAGATCACATTACGATTAGGTTCTCCCACGAATACGTTCCAACACTTAGGAAAGTGTTATATATATATATATTTTTTTTCACCCATGATGGTCCATATATTTTATCTCATAAAATATATTTTTCCTTGACGTAGTATATATTCGTATTTCGTACGATATATATTTTCTCGTCCGTTTTACATTTTGTCCGATAACTTGTTGTGTTAAAACATATTTATGTCCGAACGTTCAACTTATATATTTTCGCTCCACGAATAATATAAGTTACGTATATATATATTTTGTAGGAATAAATACTTCACGTCGAATATTATTTTCCTATTTCCGAAAATATATATGTATTTAGTTATTCTTATCAAATTTCCGACAATATGATTTACTCGAAATTAATCCACTATTAATTTCACCATATTTTTATTTGGAAATTTATAAAATAACTTTTGTATTTTCCAAAACCAAGACTTAGTTGTTTTAACTCCAAAATGTCCCAACATTTTTATATTCCCATAAATATAAAAATGTTCATTTTTATAAAACTTCCCTAAGTCTTTAAAATTACCAAATTCTTGTAATAAAATCCCTAGTTTTTATTTCCTCAAACCTTTGGTAACTTGTATTTTTATAAAACCCAAATTTTATAAAAATAACATTTAATACAAAAATACATTATTTATGTAAGTCTTGGAAATATTTTCCATAATCCACCTTTGACTATCCAAGTTTACATTTTTAACACCAAACTTTTAAATGTCACATTTTTGGACTTAACTTTCTAAAATGACACTTTTCACCCTTTAACTTTTAAAGCTTCCAAATAACACCCAAAACTTTCAAAAGCTTCATTTTCATCCTTAAGCTTCCAAAAGTGACAATTTCTTACAAACTAGTAATCTTGATTAAATCAACTTTGTCATGGAAGGTTATTATTATGTTCTAACTTTGTCCAAAGTCCATAATAACTTACTTAAGGCTAATAATAGGTGTGCTTTGTGTATTAAGTCCAATTTGCCCAAAATGTTAACATTATGTTTGTTTCTTATGTTATGTAAACTTTATATTTCAACATTTCTCACAAGATCAACATGTTATTAAGCTTTAGATAGTTATTTTAAGGTGATCAACATCACTTTCAAGTGTATTCAAGTTACCATAACAATCTATGCCTTGATCAACATTTTAAACTTGAATATGTTACTTTTATAAACTCAAAACATTATCATCCATCACCATCCTACCCCACGGCTCACACACACACTTTCATACATCCATTTTAACTTGATAAAACATATTACATCTCATGTTAAAAACCTTGTTAAACAATTGTGTACAACTTGCTTTTAAAAAAAACATCAAAACATAAACTTTTAAAAGCAAGATCAAGATGATAGATACTTACAACTAGCACAAGGCTAGGGAAGACAAAATCACTTGATTTGGATGAGGTTTAGTGTGTTCTTCCAAGGGGTTAAGCTCCAATGCTTGTAACACACAAAAAGGGTTTGGATATGGATGATTTTTGGATGAATTTTAGTGTTTTAAACTTGAAAATGGAATGTTGTTTTGCCTTGGAAACCCACGGCTCATCAACAAGGAAGAAGAAGTGTTTTGTGTTTGAAGAAGATATTTTCTTATGCCTTTGTTTATATAGAAATCACAAGATCACAATATCTAATTTAATAATACATACACCATGCCTAAATATCAAGATCTTTGAAAAACATGAGATTTGGAGTATGGCCTTGGGGTGGCCGATTCTAATGGAGATTTTGTGGGGCCCAAGTGCCTCACAATATCTCCCATTTTTCCCAAAGTTGTACCGCGTATATTTCGTGTTTCGTTCGGGTTTTATTCGGTTTTTATTCACGAGTTATCCGGGCATTATAATAGCCTCTAATAACCCTTAAACATTGTCTAGTTTAAGTGTTGGTAAGCTATTTAGGCTTTGGTTGGGTGAAATTATAATTTACACGCGTATCGGGTGCGATACACGCACTTCATTCGTTACCGGGAGATTTGTATGTAAAGTTTTCACTTATGGTTTTGGAGTTCCAAAACCCATTATATTTTGTGAAAATACCCCTTTATTTTATATCCTGGGTGTCCGGGATAATTTTTGTTTATTAAATTTTTACTGGGTAATCACCAACGTCCGTTCCAACACAAGTTAATTTGCACGCGATTTCGCCGTGCTTCAAATTAAACACATGCATTCCTATGCATCTTATGGGGAATTTGCTATTCTCTAAATGCCAAATTAATATAATTAATTCGAAATTGCACGTAATTAAGTTAATCACACATAATTAATTTGTACGGAATTACCTCATTTTTGCCGTTTGTTACAACTGCCAATTCAAACTGTTAAGAGCCTCCCTCGAAGCTGTCGATTGGCGTTTGTCCAGGCCTTGACAGGTGCCTTGCGCAAAGTGGTGGCTTCACCAGGTTCCGTAGAAAGTTGGGTCAAACTACTTTTATTGCCACGGTGTACCCTACGGGTGGTCAAACCGTCCACTAGGCAGGAGCGAAGGTCTGGGAATAGGAAATCATTGCAGTGTAGCAGCATCCTGCAATCTCTTTCTTTGTGGAAAGACGGTTCTGGGTTTGCAGATTTGGTTCCTTCTCTCTTCGATTGCGCGGGGGGTGTTTCCTTTATCAGGCAGGAAGCAGTGGGGAGTGAGGATACTGAAAACAACCCCAATGTCAAACAGTGCATCCGGAAAGTAAAGGACGGTCATTTCACAGCTGCTGTCAAGGTGTTGTGTTCTAGTGGAGTTGCTCCTTTTGGGGATTCTACCATGAAAGCCCTCATTGATAAACATCCGGTGTTGCCTCCTCCGTCCTTGCCCTCTAACTTCGACATCATGCCCGCGCTTGTTGTGGATGAGGACTGTGTGCTCCGATGCCTACGATCTTTCCCTAAAGGGACTTCCTGCGGGAGGGACGGATTGAGGGCCCAACACCTATTGGACGCCCTTAGCGGAGAGGGGTCTGTGGCTTCCACGGGTTTACTCTCAGCTATTACTGAAGTCGTCAACTTATGGCTAGGGGGTTGTGCCCCAGGGTACTTGCGGAATTTATTGCTTCAGCCCTATAACATCGCAAAATTTTCCCCAAAATTTTAATATATAAAAAGCCCTTATATATATATATATATATATATATATATATATATATATATTTTATTACACCTTTATCATTAATATTATACAAATGTGCCTAAGTCTTTATTTATCCTAACTCACAACTTATATACATACATAAATGTATATAAATAATAATAATAATAATAATAATATGATTCTAAATTCTTTTTTTTTTCACATGCAAGATTTTTTTTTTAAAATAAAGCCTTGAGTCAAATAGTCAAAGTCCTAGTCAAAGTCTTAGTCAAACAGTCAAAGTCTTAGTCAAATAGTCAATTCATCATAAAACCTTACTTTATGGTGTTGACCAATTTTAATGGCTAATTGACTCCAAAACTAGTATAAAAACCCACCTATGACCCATTATACTTTGCACCTCTAAATCGATTGTTTCAATCCGATTAAACTTTCCCTCATACCTTTCTTCTATAGTCTATTACTTCTACAATTGAAGCTTTGATTATAAGCTCTTGTAATTGGCGAATTGGAAGCTTGATATTCTTTCTTTTTCGTTTTCTTCAATTTGGACTAGCTACGTTGTTGAGTCTTTGGGATTCGCCTCGCATACATTCACAACACATTATTCTATTTTTTTTACGAGACATAACATTTTGCTAAGGTGAGTTTTACATAGCCCCTTTTATATTTATCACCATTTTTGGGGTGAAACATGTTACAACATCATTTATGCAATTCAATCATCAATGTGTCTATGTGTTTTTCTATGTTGCATTATGTCTTGAACATGACTAGGGTAAGCACAATTCTAGCATAATCATTAACATTGATCAGCCGACGGTATACATTGATAGATCTATTGGACTGACAATCCCACCGGATACGTGCCTCCTACAAAGGTAGCGTGGGTATTTGTTACTGCAATATAAACGAGTGAACCATGAGCGTATGGGATGTACCACAATACAACAGTCACAAGGGTTGATTATGCACTCGATTTACTTCTAGTATGTTTTCACATATGGACTAGATTGCCATGACACATGAATTGCACAACAATTTTATTCGATTATCAAAACCTATGTAATTCTCACCAACTTTTGTTGACCCAAAATATTTTCAACTTAACATATTTCAGGTTCTGCTTGCTTGAGGATTTGAATTAATGCTTGAAGATGTGTGCATAGTTTTATTCAATTTGATGTATGAATTCTTGTAGAACAATTGTATGTAATTTATCTAAATCATATAATGAGAATTATTATTTACCATGAGCTACTGAACAATCATCAATACGTGACATCCCGATGTTTCCGCCATCGGTTGGGGTGTTACAGATTGGTATTAGAGCCATGGTTATAGGGAATTAGGTTATTAGAAAAATAATCTAGTCTATAACCATAGGATTTAACTAGTACTTGCTTCTTTTACTTGCTATTCTCTATCTCCCTCCTACTTCTTATCCCTACTTTCATCCATACAACAAGGTTGCTCTCCATCACTGGATCTACTCTCAGACTAATAGAACAAAATCCTCAGGTTTAACCTGAACCACCTTGAGATCTCGTCGAAGTTCTAGATTTTAATAACGAACACGTGCAATCTGGAAGGGTGAACGCCTGTATTCTGAGTCTTCTGTCTAGGCTGGCATTGCGCATATATCCCAATCAGACGAGGGACCCGGATGCCTACCTGGGAATTCTCGGGATGAGTGTTCACTTATAGGCTAAAGCATGTCTTCACTATGTTATTGGAATCTGAAATCTTTGATACGTTAACGTTTTCGTTTATTCATTAATGAATAAATGATTACATTCCTTATATCACCTCATTCATTTCATGCCACATTGAACCTTCATTGTGTCCCTTACAGATCATGTCTCCACGTCGCAGCACTCGCAATAACAGTGGTGAAAACCAAGAGGAAAGTAACAACAACCACAACACCAACCACAACAACAACAAAAACAACAAAAACAACAAAGGTGTTGATGCCCAACTGGATGCGATTATTTCCCAACAAATGGCGCAACAAATCACAACTCTGGTTTCTAACTTGTTGGCTCAAGTCATCCCAATGAATGGGAACGGCAATGGAAATGGAAATGGCGATGGAAATCACATAAAGAACGGGACCTTAGTTCGGAAAGGCGAGAAAACAAGTATTGTAGCCGCGGTAACTACCGAGAACCAGAAGCGCAAGACCAGGGATCCTAATGTAAACCTCACTACACAAGCTTCTAACAAGAAACCCTATACAAGAAACTTTCCATTGTGTAACACATGCAAACGACATCACCCCACTGTTTTAGTGTGTCGCTTGTGCACCAATTGTGGTAGGTATGGCCATCTGGTCAACACATGTCGTGAGTCCCCAAACCCTAACACCAACCAACCAACCCTGCTCAGGTTGCTAATCTTAATCGTCCTGGTAAATACAACTATGGTTAATGCTATGAATGTGGAAACCCAAATCATTTCCGTAATCGATGCCCTAAACTAAACAGAGATCAAGATCCTCCAGCTACCTAACCGCAAGTCTCACCATTTGACTATTGGTTGCTTTTATTCTATGTATTGACGCTATTTGATTCAAGTAATAAAATATTTGTCTGAGAGTTGTTACATGGTGCATGATTGTTTGAATGTGAACTAATTATATAAATCTATACAACTACAACTCGTATACTGTGCTTGTTATACTTGCTTGCATAAACATGTTATCAATTTGCAACCTATGTGTATAATAAATGTTGCACTTAATAGAGGTCATCATGCCTTTTCAACAGTCGGGAGAGGCCCTACAACCTGCTCCACGACTGGTGGAGGCTATCGAACCTACTCAACGATTGGTAGAGGTCATTATGCCTTTTCAACAGTCGGGAGAGGCCCTACAACCTACTCCACGACTGGTGGAGGCTATCGGACCTGCTCAACAATCGGTGGAGATATAGAAGGACGCAAAACTTTAATGTAAGGTAAATTGGTGATTGCGGTCCGGAACGTAATCATGAATTTACAGGTACGTTAAGGTAGTGTGAAATTCTATCAAGGTTTTCAGTAAATAACCAATTATAAACTCTAGTTACCTGGTAGTTCATTTAGTCTTTCTATAGTCAATCAACTCATGCATTTCTTTTAGGAGTCCTAAAACTTAAGATTCTTATTCTCCTTGCTATTTCAGATGAACCTAATCCAACCCTTAAAACTCACACATATCAAAACTCTTACCCAAATTATTCGAAACAGTTTATTCTGTTACCTATAAATTTATGTCATGCCTTAACTCGAAACTTCCCAAACCACCCTTGTCCTAATTTCTACCCAATCACCTTCAACCCTGTGTTTTCAATAAACTTCGGGACGAAGTTTCCAAAAGTAGGGGAGACTGTAACATCGCAAAATTTTCCCCAAAATTTTAATATATAAAAAGCCTTATATATATATATATATATATATATATATATATATATATATTTTATTACACCTTTATCATTAATATTATACAAATGTGCCTAAGTCTTTATTTATCCTAACTAACAACTTATATACATACATAAATGTATATAAATAATAATAATAATAATATGATTCTAAATTCTTTTTTTTTTCACATGCAAGATTTTTTTTTAAAATAAAGCCTTGAGTCAAATAGTCAAAGTCCTAGTCAAAGTCTTAGTCAAACAGTCAAAGTCTTAGTCAAATAGTCAATTCATCATAAAACCTTACTTTATGGTGTTGACCAATTTTAATGGCTAATTGACTCCAAAACTAGTATAAAAACTCACCTATGACCCATTATACTTTGCACCTCTAAATCGATTGTTTCAATCCGATTAAACTTTCCCTCATACCTTTCTTCTATAGTCTATTACTTCTACAATTGAAGCTTTGATTATAAGCACTTGTAATTGGCGAATTGGAAGCTTGATATTCTTTCTTTTTCGTTTTCTTCAATTTGGACTAGCTACGTTGTTGAGTCTTTGGGATTCGCCTCGCATACATTCACAACACATTATTCTATTTTTTTATGAGACATAACATTTTGCTAAGGTGAGTTTTACATAGCCCCTTTTCTATTTATCACCATTTTTGGGGTGAAACATGTTACAACATCATTTATGCAATTCAATCATCAATGTGTCTATGTGTTTTTCTATGTTGCATTATGTCTTGAACATGACTAGGGTAAGCACAATTCTAGCATAATCATTAACATTGATCAGCCGACGGTATACATTGATAGATCTATTGGACTGACAATCCCACCCGGATACGTGCCTCCTACAAAGGTAGCGTGGGTGTTTGTTACTGCAATATAAACGAGTGAACCATGAGCGTATGGGATGTACCACAATACAACAGTCACAAGGGTTGATTATGCACTCGATTTACTTCTAGTATGTTTTCACATATGGACTAGATTGCCATGACACATGAATTGCACAACAATTTTATTCGATTATCAAAACCTATGTAATTCTCACCAACTTTTGTTGACCCAAAATATTTTCAACTTAACATGTTTCAGGTTCTACTTGCTTGAGGATTTGAATTAATGCTTGAAGATGTGTGCATAGTTTTATTCAATTTGATGTATGAATTCTTGTAGAACAATTGTATGTAATTTATCTAAGTCATATAATGAGAATTATTATTTACCATGAGCTACTGAACAATCATCAATACGTGACATCCCGATGTTTCCGCCATCAGTTGGGGTGTTACAAGCCCCCCTTACCCCTCTTCTGAAACCTGATAACGGGATCCGACCCATTGCAATAGGGGCCATTTGGTGCAGACTGGTATCTAAAGTGGCTATGAGGAAGGTTGGCAAGGAAATGGCTAAGTATCTGGGAGACTTCCAATTTGGGGTTGGGACTCCTAATGGGGCAGAGGCAGTGCTCCACAGTGCGAACAGGTTCCTTAGCTCCTTTCATGAAGACGGTTCTTTGGCTATGCTCAATGTCGATTTTTCAAACGCGTTCAACATGATCGACCGCACTGCCCTTCTTCGAGAAGTTCTCCAGCATTGCCCGTCTATCTACTTGTGGGTCCAGTTCTTATATGCCCAGCCAGCTAGGTTGTATGTTGGTAATGATTGTATAGGGGCCACTACGGGGGTTAAGCAGGGGGACCCTTTAGGTCCCCTCCTTTTCGCCTTAGCATTACACCCTATGGTTCTCCGGGTGCAAGAAAAGTGTAACCTTCCATTTCATGCGTGGTACCTTGATGATGGGACGATTATTGGTGAGGCCACTGAGGTTGCGAAAGCCTTAGACATCATTCGGAAGGAGGGGCCATCCGTGGGGCTTCAGCTGAATATTAAGAAAACTGAGGTCTTTTGGCCGTCTTGCAATGGGGTGAAACTTAGGGACGGACTGTTCCCCAGTGGGATTGGCAGGCTAGAAAAGGGGGTAAAGCTCCTTGGAGGGGCTGTTAGTCGAGACTCTTACTTTATACGGGAATTGGCAGGGCAAAGAGCCTCGCGCGCGATTGATCTTATGAAACTTTTGCCTTGCCTTAGGGATCCTCAGAGTGAACTCCTCTTGCTCAGATCTTGTATGGGGGTCGCTAAGTTGCTTTTTGGTTTGCGGACCTGCCAACCCGCCATGATGAATGAAGCGGTATCATGTTTTGACAAGGGTCTTCGGGAAGCCATCGAAGACATTGTGGTATGTGGGGGTCCGTTCTTTGGTGACCTACAGTGGCGATTGGCGTCCTTGTCGATGCGTTTGGGAGGACTAGGGCTCCTCTCAGCAAAGGATGTTGGGGTGTATGCTTTTGTGGCATCGCAAGCTCAATCTTGGAATCTCCAGGACCATATCTTAAGGAATAGCGGGGTTGTCGACATGGACTTGGACTACGTACAGGCCCTCGAAAGGATAAATGACTATCTCCCAGGTTTTGATATTGGCGGTTTTTCTAACAAGGACACCGCCCCCCAAAGCCTCAGAAAACTTTGGCGAATGCTCTTTTTGGCAAAATCGCGCAGAGCCTGGGTGAAGCTTTTGATCTGTCCCCCCGCCAAAAGGCAGTTATTGAATGCTTGCAAAGCCCCCATGCCCAAGATTTCCTGAATGTTATCCCAATCGAAGGTTTGGGCCAAACCATGTCTGGGGTTGAATACAGGGCAATTCTTAAATATCGTTTGGTGATCCTCATGTACCATGAAGATGAAGTCTGTCCGATTTGCCGTAAGGCATGCTTGGACAAATACAGGGAACACGCGGTTCACTGTAAGGAGTTGCCTGGTTTCAAATATAGGCATGACTGGGTCCGGGATGTTCTTTGGGACATTTTAAGAAGGGCTGGGATCTCAGCCAAGAAGGAAGCTCCTGTGAACTTCCTATCGGACCCCGCAGAAGGGAGATCCACCCTACGTCCAGCAGACCTGCTTGTCTTTGGGTGGGCCGGGGGGAAACACGCTTGTGTCGACCTAACGGGTGTATCTCCCCTGGTTGGTTTGAGGGATAGTGGTTTTGTGGTCGGGCAAGTGGTGCGGAAAGCAGAGGCGAAGAAGGTTGAGAAGCATGCTAAAGCTTGTGAGGAGAACCAACACGTTTTTGTACCCCTGGCATTTGATACCTTTGGCTCCTTGGCACCGGAAGCCATTCGTTTCCTGACCAGAGTCCAACGGGTTATCCATAGCAGTGTCTCGACTCCGGGGGGCATGGGTTCGTGTTTAGTAGGTTAGGGTTTGCCGTCCAGAAAGGGGTGGCGGCGCAGCTTGTTGCCCGTCTGCCCGCTATCTTGATGTAATTTTTTACGTTTATCTATCAATTATTAACATTAAAAAAAAAGAAAAAGAAAAACTTAAAACTTTCAAAAAAAAATATTATTATTATTATTATTATATTAACACAGTTGCAAAAAATATTCAACTTCTTTTTCTCTTCTGCAATCATGGTCACTCCCTTTCTTGCCTTTGTCCTCTTATTTTCGATTGTCATTCTGCCCCTTCATCCCACACTAAACAATTGCCGACCTATTTTTTTTTCCATCTTCTGGGCTGCTTAACGATTTCATTTATGGGCTTGTAGGCTACAGAGAGATGATTAAAACAGACAATGGCTGAAAGTTAGTTAGATTCTCGAGCTTTGTATTAGATCCAAAGAGGAGATGAAGGATCGTGGAGAGTTATTGATTGAGAGAAGAAAGTAGGCGGATTTGAGAGGTGAGAGAGAGACGGTGAGATAATGAGGAGGCTTAGAAAATTTTAGGGTTTTATATTGTTCCTTTATTTTAGATTTTAGGTAAAAAACGAAAATACTTAAAAACACCAAAAACTCTCCATTATTAAGCCACGTGGCACTCTCAATGGGAGGTTGAGGCCTCCATTGCACGCCACGTCAGCATGTACATTTTCTTTTATATATATTAATAATAGATTAATAGATTAATAGATACATATAATAAACCAAAGCCATTTTAATGACATGGCACTCAAAGAGGGTATTCTCTTCATTGAGTGTGCCATGTGTCATCCCATGTGGCAAGGCGTTTATTTTAGGAAAATAATAATTTAAAATTTAAAAACAAAATTAGATTTTTATGTATAATGTTTCCTCCCATAACTTTTAAACGTTAATATCTTTTATATACGATATTTTTAAAAGAAAAAAATTACACCAAATTAACGAGCGTTTTATTATCTTTCCAACGGGTACCATAGTGTTATATAAAAACGGAGAAAAAAACGACTATTTTTTGTGTGGTTTTGTTCATACAGGAAAAAAACACAAAGTGTTCCGGTTATTCATTAATCATGTATAGGCAAGTCATTAGTTATGTTCAAACCAGTAAATATGAATTTTATTTACAACATGTCTTAGCATTGGAGTTGTACATTGTTTTAGGTTAGGTTTTAATATTAGAGTTATACATTGTTTAAGGTTATGCACTAACATTGGAGATACATTGTTAATTGTTTTAGGTTAAGTGCTACCCGAAGCTTTTCTGCATGTAACTGTAAAACACATCATTCTATTTCATAGGTAAAATTGATATAATAATTATTACTCTTGTAATTAAATAAATAAAAAAATAACCTTGCTATAAGGTGACACCATGTGTTGCAGTGTTGCGCGATTCTTTCTCCTAGCTTCTCTTGATAAAGTATACCTATGCATCTTTAAAAGAGTAAAATTCCAATGAAAGCATGACGATTGGGCTGAATTTCAACATCGTAGATAAGAACCTGGTTTAAAAGAAAAAACATTATTAATGAATAACCTGAACACTTTTTGTGTTTTTTTCCTGTATGAATGAAACCCCACAAAAAGTAGTCGTTTTTTTTCTCCGTTTTTTATATAGCACTATGGTATTCGTTGGAAAGATAATAAAACGCTCGTTAATTTGGTGTAATTTTTTTCTTTAGAAAACCTCGTATATAAAAAATATTAACGTTTAAAAATTCGTAAAAAAAAAACTGTTTGTATTTGATCTTTTGTCAAGATAATTGAGTACCCTGTTTGTTCTCTGAACAAAGCAACATGACCAACATATGAAGTTGCATTTAAGTTATGGTCATCAAGGTTATTTTTAGACTTTTAGTAACATAAAAATTGTTATCTTACCATTTAGTTGACCTCCAGAAATGAATTTGCTATTTTATTCCTTTGAATTAAGATTTGTGCATGTTTTTCATCTCCAAAGTCGTATGCAAGATTTTTTTTTTTTTGGCAGATGCAAGTTACAAGTCAAGGAAAACCAATCACTAGAAGGCCGCCTACCGTCATACGTAACCTCTTTTGTGAAGCATGGTTCTTTGTAACGCTGACCAAGACATCTTTTATGTAGCATGCTATTTTGATAAGTTCATGGTTCTTCGTAACGTTGACCAAGACTTTTTTTATGTAGCATACTATTTTGAGAAGTTCATCCAACCTATTTTGTCAACCATGGTCTTTTATAAGGCCTATTAAAACCTGTTTTGTGAAGCATGCTATATTAACAACTTCTCTTTTGTAAAGCTAGGTTATGACACATAATCCAACATGTTAATGTTAACTATCATAGTATGTGTATATTAACAACTTTGCTTTTGTAAAGGTAGGTCATCGTAAACCTATTTTTGTGCACTTAATCGAGAATGTTAATGTTAACTATGGGTATGTTTGGCAAAACTAGCTGGAAGCTTTTTAAATATATTTTGGTGTTTGGCAGAATAGCTGAAGCTTTTAATAAAATATATAAAATGACTAAAATGGGCATAATTAAAAGCTTATAAAGAAAGTTTTTATTGTGTTTTTAAAATAGAATGGGTATTTGTGTCATTTAATAATTAAAAGCTTGTAGCTAGTAGAGCTTTTACTTAAAAGCTAGTAGTAGTAGCTTTTCACTGTAGAGTTTTTTCTTCTAATCTAAAAGCTTCCAGCTCTTCAACCAAACAAGGTTTTTTATTGAATATGAGTTTTTTCTTAAAAGCTTATAGCTTAAAGCTTCTAAAAGCTCCTTGTCAAACATACCCTATCAAGGCATATGATCAAATCCTATAGGGCTAAATCACAAACACTAGATTCCCCCGCCGCAACGCGTGGGAGGCGCAATCTAATAAAAACTAATAATATGTCTTCTTTTTTAATTTACAAGACCATGTTCAGTTACATATCATCCTCGTCGATTCATCCTAAGTTTATATCGATTGTGTGTTTATTTTTAGGCGTTATTATATACAGCATTATTATATACAATTTAATTTCCTAAATTTGTAGGCAAATTAGAGCATTCACATCCCGTTCCCCATCCCCAACCATATAATTTAAGGAAAAATCAAAGTTTTTTAAATTTGCCTCTCACCTTTTCAAAGTCTCTCACATCCCATTCCCCATTCATATCCCCTATAAGTTTTTTTATTATTATTTTCTTTCTTTACAACCAACATCAAACCACTCCACCTTCAATTTGTATTATTTTATTATTATTAAATGAGATGGAGGGAGTATGGAAGACCCCATATATGGGGGCTCAACATAGGTTTTTTTGCAAATTTTAAAAATAGGGTATGGAGATAGGGGTTGGGATGAAATGAGTTTTTGTAGGATTTTCTTAAATTTTAAGAATGAGGGATGGAATAGGGAATGGGTTGTGAATGCTCTTAAATGATACATGCGCAAATCAATAAAAATTGTTTTTTTTACTCTAATTAAATTGTTCACATTTGTATATATAGAACTAGTTTATACCCCGGGAGCGTCCCGGGTTGAAAAATCTAAGTAAAGTGAATAAAATTAAAAGTATCTAAACTATAAAAATGACATCTGCCAATATATGATTAATTATTATTATTATTATTATTATTATTATTATTATTATTATTATTATTATTGCTTTAAACAAATCTCTACCATAAGTTCTCATATTCTAATATAAAAAAAAGGGTAATTGGGTCGGGTATCACCTACTCTCAGGCCCAACCCAAACCCACAATTTTTTTAAACTAATTCCAAACCTGACAATACCTGTCGGGTTACAAAAAAATAGTCGTTTTTTTTCTCCGTTTTTTATATAGCACTATGGTACTCGTTGGAAAGATAATAAAACGCTCGTTAATTTGGTGTAGTTTTTTTCTTTAAAAAATCTCGTATATAAAAAATATTAACATTTATAAGTTATGAGAGGAAATATGAGAGAGAAAATAATAAAGTTTTAATATTTACATTTTGTAGATTAGGTATTTAATAGATTATGTTAAATCATATTTAAACCATATTTATTTCTTTTTTTTAATTGGTCTAGAGTTTCCACATCACATCCTATGTGGCATCTCTCAAAAGAGAGATTACATAGTATTATGACATGTCATTAAAAATGCTTTGGTTTATTATATATATAGATGTTTTGTTGTCATATTAAATCATAGAAGATATTTATATACGTAAAAAAATACAATACAAATACATATATGTTTACGAATAAGAAATTCATAATCATACATGATAACTTATTTGATGATGTGATTATCTTTTCTATTTAGTTATATGAGAACTAGCTGATTACCCCGGAGGGTTCCGGGGTTGAAAATCTAATTTTACGTGATAACCTATTGCATATGGCTTAAGTTAACTAACCACAAAATCTCGCAATCATTGCATGTTCATAGTATTCTAATCAGTAATAACTCATATTCCCTAATCTAAAATCTAATCAGTAATCATCTAAAGAATCACTTATGTAAGCTGCAACTATTCAAAAACTCATCACATCTTTCTAATTTCTCACATTCTAATGGCTCTTATAATTCCTAACCTAATCAACTAAACAAACACTTAAGTTGGAAGTTGTAACCATTGCATCTCATTATACCACGTGGCATAATCAAGAGATGGTTGAGGCCACAATTGAACGCCACGTCAGCAACGATCAATTCTTCCTGGGAGCGCCCCGGGATTGAAAAATATAACCATTCTAATAATACTAATACTAATAGTAATAATTATTACTCTTGTAATTAAATAAATAAAAAAATAACCTTGCTATAAGCTGACACCATGTGTTGCAGTGTTGCGCGATTCTTTCTCCTAGCTTCTCTTGATGAAGTATACCTAGTAAATTCCAATGATAACATGGCGATTGGACTGATTTTCAACATCGTAGATAAGAACCTGGTTTAAAATAAAAAAACATGATTAATGAATAACATGAACACTTTGTGTGTTTTTTTCTGTATGAACGAAACCCCACAAAAAATAGTCGATTTTTTCTCCGTTTTTTATATAGCACTATGGTACTCGTTGGAAAGATAATAAAACACTCGTTAATTTGGTGTAATTTTTTTTCTTTAAAAAATCCCGTATATAAAAGATATAAACGTTTAAAAATTATGGGAGGAAATATGAGAAATAAAATTTTAAATTTATTTTTAAATTCTTTTCTCCTAAAATAACTCAATTTAACTAAAAAAGAAAATAATTCAAAAACACTAAAATCATTCAATTATGATGCCACGTGGCACTCTTGAGGGGATGTTGAGGCCTCCATTGCACGCCACGTCAGCATATACGTTTTCTTTTTTATATATATAGATAGATTTTATCTTATAAATATTTTATTAAGTTTATTACATGAATGGTGCATGAATATCAGAAATCATGGTTTTCATTCTTAATTAGTGTTCACTTATGAGTAACATATTTGATCTCTTATCGACGTTAACATACTCAAAATTCATGTTGTGTGTTTGTGAAAGAATAAAATACCTCGTAATAAATAAAAGAATTTGAAAATTATTTTTATAATAATTGTAAAGAGAAACTATTATACAAAGCGTCCTTAACATACAAGGTTAGAAACACTTCCAACCATTGATTAGGGTTTAAAAACAAGATGACACGATCGTAATTAACCAACGCATTTTAAGAAGTAGTTAACTATTCAAGGGTAATTTAAACAAATTACACCTAATAAATTTGATTTTTTTTATAATTATACCGCCCAAATCATCTCATTAATTAACAGTTAATTTGATTTGCTACAATCGTGAAAATCATAAACCTACAATCCTTCAAAACACGATACCCTGTACACAAAAAATAAAAATAAAAAAATAGAGCAACCATTAAAACGAGTTCAAACGCAAAACAAGTAAGCAAATCTTCATATTCAATTAGCAACCGATTAGCTGACGAGTTTGAAGATGAATAAGATGAGTGATTGTGTTTGTGCTTGAATATTATTGTATAGATGGATGTGAAATAATAACGTGCGTTTGATGAAAATTATAGATGCGTTTTATGTTTGTGCCTGATTATTGTTATATCAGATGTTGATGTTATAAAACGCATTCATAGTGACGTAAAACGCACGTTAGTTCTGATATTATTCAAAGCACAAAATATGATATAAAACACATTCACTTGGTTTTCTTTTTTTAAAACGCACTTGGTTTTTTTAAACACCATTTAAAGTGTTTTTTTATAAAACGCATTTCGTTTTATATAAAATGCACTTGGTTTTTGTAAAATGCATTTAGTATAAATAAAACTCATTCATATATTTATAGCAGACAATTTGTAATGTTAACGGTATCATCTTCGTTTCAATTGATAAAACACGAACATATACCTTGAAAAACGATACTATCAATCTTTGCAACTGGATCTTCTGCAATTGAATGTTCGGTTCAATGTTTAAGTCTGTATAAATTATAACATCATGATTACAGTAATATGATTACGTGTTAATGAAAAAAACAGAGTAACCTACCGATGATGTCGATAAACTCTTCAATTGAATATCAATTTTGAAAAAATTAAGATCGAAATAAGTATTCTGGGATTATGAATTCAATTTGGCAAAAAAAAAATAGTGAGAGAAAATAGTGTAATCAGTTACAAAAATTTGAATTTGGATTCACGTAAAAACATGGATACGTATAATTGATAAGATTAGAACGTGATTATTGGGTGTGTAAAAGTCTATAATACTCTCCTAAGGATTAACAACGAGTTTTAAGGTTGTAACCGTCAGTTTCCACGTGTCAATTTGTAGTGTCTTCCTACACTTTGTATGATAAGGTAATTTGTACCAGATACTTTCTCATAATTGTAATGCATGTCAAGTTAATAACAATCATAAATTGCCATTATATGCTTCTACACTTTACTTCATTTCTTTTCTTGGTGTATGGCATAATCTATACTATATTATAAAATATTTGGAAAGGATGACCATAAAATTTTAGTAATTACAATATTTTATGATTATGGTATAATACTCAAGTAACTTAATAAAGGAGTAAAATTGTCTTTCAAGATAATATTAGTTGTCTTTCAAATCTAATAATTAGATTTGTTAAATTTCGTTAAAACAAATAGCTTTATTTAAATTTCAAAAAGTGTAATAATAATGGAAGTTAACTCATGACTTTTGGTTAGTAAAAGTAGTTACAAAATATTAAACTTAATAATATTAACATAAAACATTTTTTTACCAAGTATATTGTTTTTTAATGATATAATAATCATAACTTTTGTTTACCAAATTTAATAATCAAATTAAAAAATAAAATTAAATATATATATGATATAAACCATTTGATTATTTGATCTTAACAAAAGTTGTAATTGTTATTTAAAACTGAGCCATCAAAATATCAAGACATATGAAAATGTATATTGGCTAAAAACAAAAATAAAAGCTATTTTTTTCTTTATACATCATGATTATATCGTCTTTAGTTTTATTTAAATTTCAATAAGTGTAACAATAATGAAAGGTCAATTCATGACTTTTGGTTAGTAAAAAGTTGTTACAAATCTATGTTAAAGATTAAGACAAAGCAAATATAACCGGCTAAATAACTAGCTTTTCAATGCTATTACTAATACAAGTTATTAGTCTTAATAACTTCAAAATATATACCATCTTAACCAAACTCTCAAGTAGTCATATATCTCTCTTACATCTCTCAGTCTGTATATGTATCGATTCTTTAATGTGGAACATGTTCTTTCGATTGCATTTTTGCTCAGAAGTTTTTAGACATCAAGAACTTATAAATAGTCGCCCATTGATTCCTGCTCAATGACCCATATCTCAAATCTCTTATCAAATCGAAGCATCAGGTGATAAGTTTCGTACGTTACCACAATTTAAACATACTAAAATACATATGATTGTGTATCTGCTTCCATATGTTATGCGACATGTTTAGGTTCATTACATAACATACACTAATATTATGTTTTCTTGTTTGTATAACTAGATTTTATTAATGGCGAAAATCAATAATCACCGCTCGATGAACTTTAAACCGGTGGTATCTTAGCATATAATTATAATCATTCGATCAAGACAATAATCAGTCAAAAATATCCATACAACTTCATCCCTCGATCAACATTGTCGACCGTATTGCAGTTTATTCGCCGCAACAACATCCGTCTGTGAATAAAAGGTATTATGGTTTTATTTCAGTCTTTCAATATGTGCACGACCATGATATGCTAAAAAACAATCTCACCTTAGGTAACTGTTAATCGAGATTATGTATTCATCTTAATACCCCTTAATTAGATATATAGCATATTAAGGACGTTTTCTATTTAAATTTTGTGTCCAACTTTATTTTGGGGATCTATATTTTTACTATATTTTCTTCAGGGCTTGAATTGATTTTGTTCTTTTTTTATCATTTCATGCGAATGACATTCACCTATTTTACCAAACATATTTGTAATGATTTTCAAGAACTGTCATCTTGTTGTTTATTTATTTACCACTTATTGTATAAAATAAAATATTGACCAAAATTAAAGTTTTAGCACTATTGAGTTGAGATTTAATGCAATCTAAAATTCGAAGGATTTTAAGAGATTCGTTGAGTCAATAATAAATAATAATTATTATTTATAATGAATAAAAGCGTGATTATTAGTTTGATTTTTACAAAGTGGTGTTTCATCTTTTAGAATTTATTGTTCTCGTAATGTATACATTGTTTGTCCTTTACGCTGTTTTACTTTTTGGTTCATGACGATTTTCAGAGATATTTTAATTATACATATAGTTATTTTTAAGTAAACCTCAAAATCAAATCTACATACACATCCATTTACTCACACATATCTTATAGACACACACAACACAAAATACATTACATTCATGATTTTTATTAAACAAATTAAATGACCCATAGTTTCTATTACAACAAGATAGATAAACTAAAAGTATAAGAGAGAACTATGCAATTAGTCCTTGTGGTTTACCATTAGTTTCACATTTGAGTATTAAGGTTTAAAAGTTTCATGTTAAGGTGTTAAGTTTAGTTTTTGTAACATAACGAGTTGACGCAACCCCGCGCGTTGCTGCGGGATGCTGATTATAATTTTTTATATTAATACAACAATACTATATATGATACGAAAACTTTGTTGTTTATACAAAACATTTTATCTATTTTTGCTTTACCCTCAACACCAATCACCACACGAAAACAATTATTATCGACAATGTTGAAGTAGTGGAGAGGGATCTTTTGTTATGCACTTGAACAAATTAATGGTGTTCTCATACCAAGTTATAAACCGATGTATGGTGTACAACATTCTTATAATGTGTTTCAGTATATGGCCATCTTAGGAAGTATATATGTTTATAGTAAAGCAAAATCGCAAAATAAATATTGTAAATAAGTCAACAGGTTAACCATTCAATTTGAAAAACTTTCACTGTGAGTTTCTTAACCAAAAGATTATTACATATCATTATTGACCAATATGTAAAAAGTAATAAAGAGAATATAGAGTTTCCTTAAGATGGTCATATGTCCATTCTATCTTATTGATCAGAACAGAAAAAATTAAGAAAACATGAAAAAACACCGAATCAACACAATGACACACAAAGGAATACATTAAAAGCGCATCTAGTTATCCAACAACAAAGGAAATAATAAATTACAAGAAAAGCAAGCAACAAAAATGAAAAAAAAAAATTGATTGTTGTCAAGAGAACAACATAAATCATAACAAAGGTTTTAGTGTTTGCTAAATGTATAAACATAAACATATACGTTACTGTCCAAAAATAAATACATACTAAGTGTAATAAATACATACAAAGTGTAAACAACCTATTTATCATGCTCTAACGAAGAAAGTAATAGTCAGCAAAGAGAAAGAAGGAAGAATTAACACAATCTAGGAAAAAAAGTGGTCTTAATAAAATGGATAATTAATCCTTAAAAAAAACTGAAGTTGGTTTCATACATAAACACGCATTAATGGACATATGAGAATCAGATGTAAAAAAAATTACCCTAAATATAAATGTGATGAAATTAGTTGAGAGATTGAACTAATTTAGCCAAATTGTGAGTCGATAAAGGGAAAATGATAAACATGGAATGCAAGAATCAATTAAACATTGTGTAAGAGAGATAAGGTAATCAGAAACATATGTACAGGAAGAGTATCAGACGTAGGTTTTACCCTAACTGTTATTCAAGTGGAGTGGTTGTTATTCAAGTTAAGCGATTGAACCGTGAATATTATATAATGGATGATTCGACTGAACGAAGTCAAAAGAGACGTACGTACCTTTAATGACGAACTTGAATAACGGATGGTTTTGGATGAAGATAGATCGAAGGCCTCAAAAAGGAAAATAGGGAAGGGTAAGAATGTAAAGAAAGTGATTTTGATGCATAAAGAAGAAAACGGTTTTTTTGGGAATAAAAGAGGATTTTGTAAAAAAAGATTCATTAAAAAAGAAATATTTCGTAAAAGGTAGAAGGTTGTGTTGTTTTTTGTGTAGATACATATATAATTTGAATTTTATTAATATGGTGTATTAAAAAAATATTAGAAGGTGAGAGTGAAAAGTTGGGTGTTAGATTATGAAAGGGAGTAATGGTTGAAGGAGCCTAAAAAAATATTAGAAGTGGGAGTGAAAATTAATAAGGTGTATTAAAAAAATATTAGAAGGTGGGAGTGAAAAGTTTGGTGTTAGATTATGAAAGGGTGTAATTGTTGAAGGAGACTCAAGTTGCTATGTGTATTAAAAAAATATTAGAACGTGGGAGTGAAAAGTTGGGTGTTAGATTATGAAAGGGTGTGATAGTTGAAGGAGACTAAAAAAATATTAGAAGTGGGAGTGAAAAGTTGGGTGTTAGATTATGAAAGGGTGTGATGGTTGAAGGAGACTCAAGTTGCTAATTATATATATATATATATATAAAATAGGGTATTAGCACTAACAGGGGTTATTATTTAATTGAGTTTACCCTCACGTGACAAATGGTAAACCATAAGGACCAAAGGTGAAACTTAAGTGGGGCCCACCACCAACCTTAAAGGTGAAAGTAATGGTAAACCACAGGGACTAATTATGTAGTTCTCTTTAATATTTAAAAAAATTTAGTGGGACCTACCAATCACCTCCTTCTTCACCTTCACCCACCACCACCACCATCTTCACCTTTCACTACCACAATCAACCATCATCCCCTCCACCTTTAACCACAACCAACCATCATCCCCTCCACCTTTAACCACAACCAACTTGTCACATGCTCATCACCATCCACTAACCCATCACCAACGTCCATAGGGCTGTGCAACGGTTCAGAACCGAACCGAACCGAACCGGACCGAACCACGAACCGTTTATTCCAAAATATGAGAACCGGAACCGAAACCGATAATTACTAAACGGTTCGGTTCCAGAACCGGGTGAAAACGGTTCTAGACCAGAACCGGTTGTCAATAAAATCCTAAAATTAACATTAACAATTAAATAAAAAAATAAACAAAAACAATGTTTTTTCTTAAAAAAATTATCAACAGTTTGTGTTAACCATGGTTACTAAAAGTATAGCTGTTTACGTATCAAAATATGTTTTGTTCGGATCAGATCATTCTTTTTATACAGATTAAACGAGTCAAAACAAACTGTGTTGACCATCACATAAGGCAATACTCTACATTCCTACCAAGTAAAACAATTTAAAAGTGTTAAGAACTATAAAGAAGGAAACAACACATTCTATTTCAAACTAATAATAAAATATTTAAATATTTAATTTAATTCAAAACGGTTCTAACGGTTTTTAACCGGACCCATCGGTGCTAACCGGAACCGAACCGGGAACCGATTATGCCAAAATATGAGAACCGGAACCTATAACATTAATTCGGTTCGGTTCTAGCGGTTCTGGGTCAGTTTCACGGTTTTCGCGGTTTGGAACCGTTTATTGCTCACCCCTAAACGTCCACCCACCAACCCGTCGAAACCCAAACCTGCAATCGTCTTCGCCCAACTGCATAAACGAGTTGGTGGCGGTAGTGCCATTTTCGTGGCTGAGGGTGGTTAGAAAGGTGAGAGAAGGCAGATGGAAGGTCGTCGGAGAGCTTGCAGGTCATCGGTGAGGTTGTAAGTTGCCGGGGGTGGAGGGTGATGGTTATGGAAGCCACAGTGACGGTGTAGTTGCAGGTGATGGAGTGGTGTGGTTGTGGTGACGTTGTGGTTACGGTGATGGTGTGTGTAACATCGCAAAATTTTCCCCAAATTTTTATACGTAGAAGTCATATTTTATACACCTTTATCATTTATTTATCCCTAACACACAACTTATATACTTATATATATGTATATATAATAATAATAATAATAATAGTAAAAAAATATAAATAATATTAATACTAATAAATAAAAACAATAATGTAGATCAATTAAACTAAATAGTTGGTTTAGTTAACCCAACCCAACAGCAGGCCCACCCAATCAGCCCAAAACCCCAGCCCAGGCAAGCCCACTAGACCTCCGGCCCACTTATCCTTTCCCGCCCCTTTGCTGTTAAAAAGAAAAGAAAAAGAGAAGCACTAGCCGGGTTTCGAACCAGTGCCGAGCCAAACCCCAACACACCCACAAACCAACTGGGCCACAGCTAATCTTATGATTTATCCCAATTTAAATTGTATAAAGGGCCTTAATAACCTCTGCTACTGCACGCTGCTATGAACAGACGCGCGAACAGCCCCTTTTTCTTCACATTTGACTTTAGATTGAACCAAATTATGGAAATAATTGACTAATTTCTTCGTGACATGTAAATGACGAGTATCACGCGTATTATACACTATTAAACGCAATCAAAACATCCAAATTGAAGCTAATCACGCGTTTGGTTTTAAAACCAAGTCAAACTTACCAATTCATCGTTCCAGATCATTACACTATAAATTGAACATCTCTGAACCTTCACAACTCGCCACTAATTCTTTCTACACCTCCAATTTCTACTTATAATCAACTGATCTTGAATCATGGTTCGTGTTTGACTTCGTGGCTTTGACCATCCATTCGTATACGAATCGTGTCTGTAAGTTCGTAATTTTTGATGGGTTTCATTAATCGGAACCTACACAACATTTACCCCATGATTAATTGGGTTAATGTTGTGTGATTCGATCGATTGCAAAACTAGGGCTCGATTGCTAATAATTGGGGAAGAACATGAAAATCTGTTATGTTATTTATTTTTTTAAAAACAAGAATCAACACAACCACTGGTCTGGACCAAGTGGTTGTGTCTGGTGCCCACTATCAGAGCCACCCGGGTTCAATCCCCGGCTGTGGCGAATATTTTTCTTTTTGTTGTTTTATTCTAACAACAAACAAACATTAAATATATATATATATATTACTTATATTTTATAAATTCATTTTAAATTATTAAAACTCTTTTAAAAATTCTACAAAAATTATTTTAAGTTAATCTAATGAAAAAGTTTAACTTCCAATTTTTAGTTTTCAAAAATTTATTTATTTAATATATATAATAAATAAATCAAGTTTATTCCATTTTATTTATAAAATTCTATAAAAATATCAAAACGATCTTATAAATTTCCACAAAAATTATTCTAAGTTTTTATAACAATAAAATTTTCTAAAATGATTTTTATTTCAGAAAAATCATTCATTTAATATTTTTAATCTATTTTTTAGTTTTAATCATAATTAAATCATAATAAATCCAATTTTTAATATTTTTGCACCAAAATTTTATACAAATTATTTCTGATTATTTGGAACAGAAATATAAATTTTAAACTAATAATTTTTTAATTTTAATATTTTTAAACATTAAAGTTAAATCTTGATAATTTGTTATAAATAGAATTAATATTCTATTTTAAAGAAAATAATTTTGTAAAAATTATTTTTATACTTTAAACACATTACTGTGACCATCTTAAATTTAAATTTCATAAAAAGAATTTTTGTTTATTTATTTACAAAAATTCTCTCAATTATCAAACAATTTTAATATTAATCAAACGAGCATTTATCCCCAAATTCGAAGCCCTAGAACGTATACAATTGTAGACTAGATAGACTTATTTATTACCTTGTTATAGGGTGATATTTGGCATTGTTTGGGCAACACAATTATTCAATCTTTTCAAGAAGTGTAACATTTTGCTAAGGTGAGTTTACATAGCCCCTTTTCTATTTATCACTATTTTTTGGGTGAAACATGTTACAACATCATTTATGCAATTCAATCATCAATGTGTCTATGTGTTTATCTATGTTGCATTATGTCTTGAACATGACTAGGGTAAGCACAATTCTAGCATAAACATTTATCAGCCGACGGTATACATTGATAGATCTATTGGACTGACAATCCCACCCGGATACGTGCCTCCTACAAAGGTTGCGTGGGTGTTTGTTACTGCAATATAAACGAGTGAACCATGAGCGTATGGGATGTACCACAATACAACAGTCACAATGGTTGATTATGCACTCGATTTACTTCTAGTATGTTTTCGCATATGGACTAGATTGCCATGACACATGAATTGCACAACAATTTTATTCGATTATCAAAACCTATGTAATTCTCACCAACTTTTGTTGACCCAAAATATTTTCAACTTAACATGTTTCAGGTTCTACTTGCTTGAAGATTTGAGTTAATGCTTGAAGATGTGTGCATAGTTTTATTCAATTTGATGTATGAATTCTTGTAGAACAATTGTATGTAATTTATCTAAATCATATAATGAGAATTATTTTTTTTACCATGAGCTACTGAACAATCATCAATACGAGACATCCCGATGTTTCCGCCATCGGTTGGGGTGTTACAGTGTGCTTGCAGGTGACAGTATGTACGGTGATAGTGTGGTTCTAGGTGGTGTATGGTTGCAGGTGATAGTTATGGAGGCCAGGTGACCGGTTGGTTGTGGTGAAAGGTAGAGGGTGGTGGTTGATTTTGGTAGTGAAAGGTGAGGATGGTAGTGGGTGAAGGTGAATAAGGAGGTGGGTGGTGGGTCCCACTAAAGTTTTTAAATATTATAGAGAACTACACAATTGGTCCTTGTGGTTTACTATTAGTTTCACCTTTGAGATTGGTGGTAGGCCCTACTTAAGTCTCACATTTAGTACTTGTGGTTTACCATTTGTCACGTGAGGGTAAACTCAGTTAAATTTTAACCACCGTTAGTACTAATACCCTATTATATATAAAAACAAAAAGAAACTTAGGGGCTGTTTGATAGCCTCTTAATGACCATTCAGAGGCTACCTCTTAATGGTTCATAACCTCTGAATGGTTAAGAGGTAACTTTAAGTCTGAATGGTTAAGAGGCAACCATTAAGATGTTATCTCTTAACCATTCATACTTAAGATTACATCTTAACTATTAAGAGGCTATGAACTATTCAGATGTAGCCTCTTAATGACCATTCAGAGGCTACCAAACAGCCCCTTAACGTTGCTTTTAACAGTTTCCTTCCATCTATATTCACCGTTTGATTTTAACGGTTTCGTTCTGTATTAGCCGTTTCACATAAATAGACTGACGCATTCATTTTAATACGTGGCGTCCTTCTCCGACGGTTACTCCGGTTAGGGTCACCAACCATCATTTGTATATATTATTCAAACATAAATCAATGCATAAAATCGTTTGGTTAATCAATTGGTATGAGATCAAGGATATGTTTTGAAGAACAAATCGAGAGAAGAAGATTGGAGACTCACAGATTGTGAAGAGCCCTAATCGCTGCAAGAACATCGATCGATTTCCTTCACTACGAACAATTTCAGAAACCCTAGACGAATGAGATGAATTCTAATCGAACCCGTGGTGTTAATTAAACGGAGAAGAAGAAAAGGAAAATAGCAATGGTGCGATTGGTCGGAAAAGGGAGGACAAGTTGCAAATGACGTTCAAAGTGAACCGGCAAATAAAATCCGTTTTGGAAATCGATGAGAATTTTTCTGATCAAAGGAAAAGGGTGTGACTTTTTAGTGGGCACATACAGAAAACTGATTTGTGAATTTGGAATACTCAACAGAATTGAAATTGTTTCCTATAAAACAATTTTTTAATTGAAGTTGTTTCCTAAACAACAATTATTAAGCATGAAAAAAAGGTTTAGTTGTTTTATTTAAAACAATTATTAAGAAATAAAAATAAATTCGAGTTTTTTTTATTTCAAACTAGATTTACACCCCGGGAGCGTCCCGGGGTTGAGAAATCTAATATGACATATCAATTTTACATACGAAATAGACTGATGCGCTTTACAGTTACATGTATGAAAACTTCGGGTAGCACCTAACCTAAAACAATTAACAATGTATCTTCAATGTTAACGCCTAACCTTAAATAATGTGTGGTTTGCATATCAAGCTCCAAACCTTTTGATTCGTAGAGAATAGAAGAACTAAATACATGTGTTGCGACTAAGACCTGTGTGACAACCAAGACAAGCGTGGTACCATCATGTATGGTATAGATATCATGTGTGGTACGATCAAAACTTATGTGAATTGATACTATAGTTGCAATGGCAACCGTTAAACAACTTACTGCCACAACAACAAACAATGGCAACAATGCCAACAGTCGTTGGATATTGATGTCATGTAGGATGACCTTTTTTAATGTCATGTAGGATTAAAGGGGGGAGGATGACCTTAATGAGTGCCATGTCAAACCACACATTTTCTTTTATATATAGTTATAGATTATAGATTATAGATAATCAATATCCCGCTGTAACGCGCGAGTTTACGTCAACTCGTTATGTTACAAAAACTAAATTTAACACCTTAACATGAAATTATTAAACCTTAATACTCTAAGGTGAAACTAATAGTAAACCATAGGAACTAATTGTGTAGTTCTCTCAAAGTATAGTCTTCATATTAACATACTTAAAAATACGATAAGTTGTACATTTTTGTGACGTTTAAGCAGAGACGGCTTATTGTTAGATATGCGACTCGCCATTAAAGTGTAAATTCTAGAGTTATCTATTTATAGCGTAATGTTATATTTACTATTGTCATAGTTTATGTATTTTAAATCTAAATTTTGGGTGATGTTTCAAAATATTTTTTATAAATATTTTTTTATAAATATTTTCAAAATATTTGATTTAGATTAATTATATAATCGCGCATCCCGTCGAATTATCAATTACACAATTATACTTATATTTGTAGATTGTTCACCCGCCACATCGCACGGGCTCCTTACTAGTTATTATTAAATCTTGAACTGCATTTTCGATAAAATCAAAGGATACTCGATACATATAAAATATTCGAAATTCATTGAAAACCATATTTTTTTTTTCTGAAAGCACCGAACATGCTTAATTTTGAAAGATTTAACACACGGTATTGAGATTTCCCATTCAATAACAATCAAACGCCCCTTATCTATACTATATTATTAAGGAAGAGTGATGGTTAACATTGTAATTTTGTTATGGGTACAAGTTTTGTAGCTACATATATAACTTAATAAAGCTTAATTTATAGGGGTAAATTAGTCACCTAAAGGTATATTAAGACACTTAGAAGGTTAAAATTGTAATTTTATGTTATGTTTTTAGTTCAAAACTAAAATGTCATCCCCTTTCTACCCCTTCCTCTCTTCACCTACTCATTTGCAAATGAACCGTCTCACTTCACTGTCCATCAATTTCATTTATCATCATCGCCGATCTATCTATCTGTCTGTTTTTGTAATTTATTCATCACAAAACCCTCATCACCAACCATTCTTGATCTTCTCCATCAAACCCTCATCATTCTTGATCATTAAAGAAACAATGTGGTTCAATAACAAAGATCAATTGCCTTTCTCCATCCCTCGGCCGGAAAAGAACCGGAACTACTCATCAGCAGCGCCATGGTCGGTCTCCGAACAACACTCCAAAGCCAATAATCATTTGTATCATATTATCCATAAGGTTCCTGCCGGCGATTCTCCTTATGTTAGAGCTAAACACGTTCAGGTACAATACTATCATTCTCTCTGATCCTTTTTTTTTTAAATTACAATAAATAGGGTTTGTCTCTATTTCTTTATGGGGTTTTTATTTTGTTTCAAGAATTGTCTATTATAGTTTTAGGCTTTATTTCTATTTTTTTGTTTATTTATTTATTTATTTAATTAAATTGGGTTTGTCTCTCTTTCTTTCTAGGCGTTTACGTTTTATTATTATAGTTTTAGGCTTTATTCCTGTTTTTTTGGTTTTTTTTATTTGTTTCTGTTTTATCACAGTCCTTATTGGTTTATAGTTTATACTATTTATGTTAAAACAAAATTATGAAAAGAGGCCAAAGGAAGCCCAAATCAGATACTGATGTTTACCGTTATCTAAACTCTGAATCGGTTTGGACTTCAAATTTTGTTAATAATTTGGGGCTACAGAAGTATAAATTCTTGATGTCTAGAGATGTTGTGGTATCCAATAGACATCTTTTTTTTGTTAAAATGTGTAAGGTTTGTTGTGTGCAGTTTGATTCAGGGAAGATTAGTGAGGGTAATCAATGGGATTATGTGCCGTCGGGTTCAGTAATGGGACTGAATTAGAATTAATTGAATGCTAATTTGAGTGTTTTTTTGTTGTAGGTGGTAGACAATAATCCTGCAAGAGCTGTCTCTCTGTTCTGGGCAGCGATAAACTTGGGGGATCGGGTGGATAGCGCGCTGAAAGACATGGCTGTCGTCATGAAACAGCTCAACAGATCTGATGAAGCAGTAGAAGCTATCAAATCTTTTTGACACCTATGCGAGGCCGAATCTCAAGAGACCTTGGACAATATACTACTTGAATTATACAAGGTGACTCTTATTTCCGAAACCATTTTGTGGAAAAGTTTATAAAAGCTTGTAATAGTTTTTGCATCTTTTTACAGTAACTTATTATAATGTTGATCATAATTGTTATGACTCAAATATCTATGAATGTAGTTTTTTAAAATACTTAGCTTTGCTATTCTAAAAGGGCTAGCGGCACAGCTTGTTGCCGCTTTGCCTTCTATTTCGATGTATTAGACGTATTTGGTGGTAAAAAATGCTCTATTGATTCTCTAATATATCACAATTTATACGTCTTCTGGTGCGAATGACTTCGAGTAGTGATGTATTAGATGTATTTGGTGGTAAAAATGCTATATTGATTCTCTAAGATATCACAATTTATACGTCTTCTGGTGCGAATGACTTCGAGCAGTGCAAAAGTTCTATCAAGGAATGGGCTTCTTCTTCCCTTCGTTCGGATACAAAAAAAACAGTCACATTCTTAAAGACTTGTTGTTTTTTCATCATGTCTCAAGAACGGGAGATCGGACTTATTTTCATTGTTTTTTGAAGAAACTGTATTCAAGCGATCTTGAATGCCCAGGGTCTTATGATAAATTGCGGTTTGATCCACCGGTAAGTTTGTAATTCTATAAATTTTTATTTATACTGATTGTTTGGTTCGTGTTTTCTTGTTTCTTGATAGTTTGTTTTTTTGTGCAGGAAACCTGATTGCAGGCTTTTGGCAACTCATGATTTCCATAGCATGATGTCAAAGCTTCCGAGAGAGCAAACTTCAGTGGTAACAATCCTTAGGGATCATGTTGAGCGTGTTTTTAGTACTTATGAATTTTTGCTAGAGGTAGTAGCTAGGTTTTTGGTACACCCTAATTTGACTTCAGTCATAAAAATGTCAAAGAATGGCGGGATAAGCACACTTGAGATCTGGCCATGGAAGTACATGGTTCCTTGGATGAGGGAGGATTTATTCTCCCAGGTAGGAATTTTTTTAAATGTATTTGTGGATTTATGTAAAGAATTTATGATTGTTTACACTCTTTTCGATAATGTTATTGTTCCATTTGATGCAGCTGATGAATCTGTTTACTTTGATGTAATGAACAGCGAGATGCAAGAAAGAAAAGGGGCCCGCCTTATTTAATTGGGAATGATTCGTACGATATGGAGGAAGTTGTTATGCCATTACATGATTACATCAATCACCCTGTAGCTCATGATCTTGTTCACAATGACGCCACTTTCGAGGTATAAACCCTTATGAACAAATTGACAAGAAAATATATGATTACAAACACGTTTTCTTTTCTTTCTTTTTTTTTTTTTGTTATGGCTTGGTTTTATTGGTTTAGGTTGCAGGTTTGACGAATAATTCTAATATTCGTGAGGCACATAAGCTGCGGCATTGTGTAATAAGACATAAGGTTCTTGGAAAATACGTGCTTGAAGTTGCAAAGGTTTCATACGGTGTCCTAAAAATTAATGAGTTTGTTCCGCTATTACTGATTTTTTGCCATTAATATGTTATAATGGTTTCTTTCAGAAAAGGCTGGATGATACGCTATATGTTGTGATCACAGAAGACCACAGAGAATCTGCCACAATGTTTTCAAATGTGGTTGGTGCACAAGTTCTCTCACAGTTAATGGCATCAACTGTTAGTAATAGCAATACAATGGGTAATTGTTTCCTTTCTTTTAATATGACTTCACAAGTGTTGATTTTCCTTCAAATATTAAACATGTTACCGCTTGTGATGCAGAACAGGGTCGTCCATCATCTGATTCGAGCATTGATGCAACTGAGAATCATGTAAGAAAGTAAATTTAAAGCTCATGTATATCGTCTTCAAAGGTTGCAATAATGATGACTTGAATTGCATGCATAACAGGATAACAACTCATCAACTACCAAAGCAAAAAGCGAGAACGTATGCCTTTTTTATCATGTTTATGTTCACACATAATTTGTTTAGTTATAGTGATCCACAGAGGTCTCAAAACGGATAGTTTAGTGTTGGTCGAAATGGGTCGGGTTAGGTTGTCCGAAACACTTTTGTTCAAAATCTTAAATTCGTTTTATTTTATAACGATCAATATTGTGAATATGATTAGTGCATCAACATCAATGTACCCAGTTTATTCATATTGTGATATTGTTAAGGGAAGAAGTCATCTTATGTTTAAGCAGCAGGAACCGTGAGTTCTTATTTATTCATTCCCATCATTTTCAAGCATCTTTAACTTACTATATGTATTATTATTTTTTTAATAAATTGATTGGTATGCCATTTAAAATAGCCTCACTTAATGGCCTTAAGAGTACTTCATGATGATCCATCCAATGAGAAATCAAACATGTCAAGCTTTCAGGAGATCTTGTGTGAACTTGCTACATTGCAGCAACCTTAGGGTAATCCAAATCATGTGCAGGTCCATGTATTGCAATTTTGACCCATTTAGATTCTATTTTATATCAAATGGGTAGCATAAAAAATGTTGCTCGAAAGATAAACTGGTCGAATTAGTTAAAAATTGTCTAAAGTTTATAATATTCAAATATTTTTTATTTATCGTCCCCACAAGATCGCACAGTAACAAGTTTTCATAAATATTCGACTTATTTCGGGTGTGCAACTTAAAATTGAATCGTTTAATCAATAGGAGATGAAACACAAATGTGTCAAAATTACCACATCTATGATGTACTTTAGCACCATCAATCTTGCCAATGAATTTTATTCTACATATTTCCAGAATGAGCAGTTTACATCATCCTGAAGTTCAAGCAAAGTTTATATGAAAGTAAATGTAGGCGGGAAGCGAAATAATATAGTCACCGTTCAACAACCTCTTACGCCAAAATGAGGACTTTTCAGCCCCAATAAGCTCTGTCAAAAGAAATCATTAGCTGAAACACAAATCGGTAAAGGAAGTTTTCGGAAAGTTCTTACACCCGCAGCAACGCGCGGGCATTCTCACTAGTATCTATAAAATAAACTGAACCATGGTTTAAACTTTTTTTTATGGAACATCAATTATATATTATTCAAAATCCTAGTATCTTTGATTTTCTGAAAACCTATGGATATGGGATCGGAGTTGGATTAAAATGCCTAACAAATTGTACATAGTAGAGTTGTTTCTTAAAAAAAAAAAAACTATTATGCTTTTAATTATTTAATTAATAATTATTTCACCATATGTTCTCTATTTCTTCCACAAGATATGGCGACTTTTATTATCAACATTCGTTACACGTAACTTAATAAACATATTTTTCTATTATTAGTTACGCAAAAAGTCATAAACACTATTTTCCATGTCTATTAATGTGACAAAAACAAATTCGCGTTGCGATTTGGCTTAGGGGTGTGGGACGGTATTGGGAGATGGTGTAGGTTGGAGCCGATATTTGCGTTCGATGTTAGAGATTTTTTGGAGATGTATAGATCGGTTAGGGGAGGGGGGGGGGATGGTGAAGAAGATAGTTCACGGGGTGATTTTGATGCATTTTGTTAGCTAGGGATGATAAAGTTTTCAATGGCAAAAGGGCTATTGTTCCTTTGGTTAAAAAATAGGACTAGATTTAAAAATCCAGTTTGAAAAGATTGGTTTACTTCCCCGATTTATGTGTTGAAAGTTGTTTTTTTACCTTCGGTCCTTGTTTTGAGAACCGGTAGGGTGTTGGAATGAAATTCACTAGCTTAAAAAAAATTAATTATGTGACAAAACAACACAAGCCTTATAAATGAAGAAACCCTATTTGTACACATGTCAAGATACAAGACCGTTTAAAATAGACACAATGAGACCAAAACCATTGAATACACGTACCTTTTGTTATATTTTATTGTAGTTTACACTTGTGGCCATAACAAACTCCTCAACATTTTGGGCTTCGTATATCTCATGTGGGCCTAGATTTTCCATTAACCGTAGGCCGTGCATAATGACGTTAATTATCGTTTCACAATTTGCACCTATCAAATTTGACAATTACTTTTGATAATTGACCTCATAAGGAAATTGACATTTAAGTTGTCAAGAAATCAATTAATGGTGTGAAAAGATGAAAATCCAGTCTTTCCGTCCACAAACAATTATATTTCTTTTAAGTTTGTTTCCTTGCTAGATTAACAATTTGCAACAAAGTGACAAACCTCATGGACGAATTTGACAATTAAGAAATAGATAAATGATAACTTTACCTCTAAATTAACGGTAGATTTGAATGACGTCAGTGTTTTGGACTGTTTTAGCACCAAAAGAAAAACGTTAATGACTAGTTTAGAAACAAATTTTCATTTTGGAGTGATCTAGCAATTTGAAACAAACCTCATGGACGAATTTGACAATTTACTCTTATTATTTTCTTTAAAGATAAGTTATCTTTATAGACAGGGTTAATATAAGTTTACACTCTAATGTTTTTTAGGTTTTTTGCTTTGTATATATATATACTAGCTAATTACCCGGGAGGGTCCCGGGGTTGAAAAATCTTATTTTACGTAATAACCTATTGCAAATGGCTCAAGTTAACTAACCACAAAATCTCTCAATCATTGCATGTTCATAGTATTCTAATCAATAATAACTCATATTCCTTAATCTAAAACCTAATCAGTAATCATCTAAAGAATCACTTATGTAAGCTACAACTATTCAAAAACTCATCACATCTCTTTAATTTCTCACATTCTAATGGCTCTTATAATTCCTAACCTAATCAACTAAACAAACACTTAAGTTGGAAGTTGTAACCATTGCATCTCATTATGCCACGTGGCATAATCAAGAGATGGTTGAGACCACCATTGAACGCCACGTCAGCAACTATCAAGTCATCCCGAGAGCGTCCTGGGGTTGAAAAATATAACCATTCTAATAAAACTAATACTAATAGTAATAATTATTACTCTTGTAATTAAATAAATAAATAAATAACCTTGCTATAAGGTGACACCATGTGTTGCAGTGTTGCGCGATTCTTTCTCATAGCCTCTCTTGATGAAGTATACCTAGTAAAATTCCAATGATAACATGGCGATTGGGTTGATTTTCAACATCGTAGATAAGAACATGGTTTAAAAGAAAAAACATGATTAATGAATAACATGAACACTTTGTGTGTTTTTTTCCTGTATGAACGAAACTCCACAAAAAATAGTCGATTTTTTCTCCGTTTTTTATATAGCCCTATGGTACTCGTTGGAAAGATAATAAAACGCTCGTTAATTTGGTGTAATTTTTTTCTTTAAAAAATCTCGTATATAAAAGATATAAACGTTTAAAAATTATGGGAGGAAACATGAGAGAGAAAATTTTAAATTTATTTTTAAATTATTTTTTCCTAAAATAACTCAATTTAATTAAAAAGTGAAATAATTCAAAAACACTAAAATATTTCAATTATGATGCCACGTGGCAGTTTCATAGAGAGGTTGAAGGCACCATTGCACGCCACGTCATCAATGTTCAATTCTTTTATATATATTAATAGATATATATTTTTATAATATACTAGTTTATACTCCGGGAGCGTCTCGGGTTGAGAAATCTAAGTAAAGTGAATAAAATTAGAAGTATCCAAATATAAAAATGGCATCTGTCAATATATGATTAATGAATATTATTATTATCATTATTTTAAAAAAATCTCAGCCATAAGTTATCATACTCTAATATAAAAAAGGGTAATTGGGTCGGGTATCACCTAATCCCAGACCTGACCCAAACCCACAAATTTTTTTTAAACTAATTCCAAACCTGACACAATACCTGTCGGGTTACAAAAAATAGTCGTTTTTTTCTCCGTTTTTTTATATAGCACTATAGTACTTGTTGGAAAGATAATAAAACGCTCGTTAATTTGGTGCAATTTTTTTCTTTAAAAAATCTCGAATATAAAAGATATTAACATTTAAAAGTTATGAGAGGAAACATGAGAGAGAAAATAATAAAGTTTTAATATTTACATTTAATAAATTAAGTATTTAATAGATTATGTTAAATCATATTTAAACCATATTTATTCATTTTTTTTAATTGGTCTAGAGTTGCCACATCACATCCTATATGGCATCTCTCAAAAGAGAGATTGCATAATATTATGACATGTCATTAAAAATGCTTTGGTTTATTATAGATATAGATATAGATATAGATATAGATATAGATATATATATAGATACTTTGCATTTTAATTATCAAAATGTTTACCCTTAATTTCTTTTAACATATGAATTTTATATTAAAAGAAATTAAGGGCTAAACATTTTGATAAGTAATATATGAACCATCTTTTTTTTTTGTTTGTTTTTTTTCAATGATCAACTTCTCATCCTGGGGGTAGGTCACATGTTTGATTCATGCACACCACAAAAAAAAATTCTCAGTGACGGTTTGAGCTTAGGCAAGGAGGACACCGGTGTGTGGGTAGGGATTCGAACTTAGGACCGCTAGATTAGGGTTGTACAATAATTTTCACTGAACTAAGTCTTTCAAAAAAAAAAAAAAAAAAAAAAAAAAAAAAAAAAAAAAAAAAAAAACCCTCTTTTTACCCGCTATACATTTTTAGCTCTTTAACCTTTTATACTGTTTAATTCATAACTTCGCTTGCTGCTACGTTTAATCTTCTAACATGCTCCAAAATGTTATGATTTCATCGTATATAAATTTACTATACCATCGTAAGGAAAATACATAGAATCTAGCTACTGTAATTATATGCAAAATTGGAGAACTAGAAACAATCTTTACTAGACTTCATCCTTATACAACTTACAAATCCACAATCAGTTATTGCTAGACCTGAGTGCTATTATTAAAATTGAGAGATGAACCGACGACACAAAGAACTTACATGGACCCTTTTCAACACAAATAACCAAAATAATATCCAACTCCACATCTTACAAGGTCATGCAACACCGAATTAATACGACTTTTATTATTAACATTTTTATGAGTTTTACAATAACTACAAGATCAACTTAATATGGACATAATGGGCCCGACCGCATTGGACACAAAGTCGTTTCCTTATTATGCTTGAGCTTCATGTTCAGAAGTGATATCATTTTATAGTAGTATCTACATCTGAATATTTAAGTCTATATATATACTTGTGGCCATAACAAACTCCGCAAAATTTTGGGCTTCCTATATCTTTTGTGGTAGAATGCGATTGTTTTAAACTAACCATTTTGACAATTAGTCCAGATATATTACTAAAATAAAAAAGAACTTTTTATTTTACAAAAGTTGATTTATAAACACCCTTAAATTCTAAAACTGATATAAAGTTTGATGGTGGTAGGTACTTACTTTTGACAATTGATCTCATATGGAATTGAAATTTATACTTGAATTTTCAATTATTAATGTGGAAAGAGGAAATTTATGTACTATTTTTTTTTTTTATATTTTCAGACACTAGGTTGGATTCCATTAAAACAAAATACGAAACTTACATCACAATAGAAGGTAGACGGGCAACAAGCTGCGCCGCCACCCCTTTCTGAATTGCGAACCCTAGTCTACCAAAGATAAATCCTTGCCCCTCTGGAGATGAACTATTGCTGTGGACGACCCGTTGGACCCTGGTCAAGAAACGAACAGCTTCTGGCGCTAGGGAGCCAAAGGTATCAAATGCCAAAGGGATAAAGACATGTTGGTTCTCTGCACAAGCTTTAGCATGCTTATCTACTTTCTTCGATTCCGCTTTTCTCGATGCTTGCCCAGCTACAAACCCTGTTTCCCTTAACCCAACCAAAGGAGATACCCCTGTGAGGTCAACGCAAGCATGTTTCCCCTTTTCCCAACCAAAGACAAGCAGATCTGCAGGTCGCAGGGTGGATCTCCCTTCCGCAGGGTCTGTGAGAAAATTTACAGGGGCCTCCTTTTTGGCAGAAATCTCAGCTCTTCTCAAGATGTCTCACAAAACGTACCTCACCCAGTCGTACTATTTTTACTTCATACTTATTTTTTTTAACAAAGAACACACATTTTCTAAAATCCACATGTTGTCTATTTTACGGGACTCTATTCGTAATTTACCACTTTAAAGTGGATTAACACATGATGCCACTAGGCCAAGTGGCTATAGACACTTTATACTTTAGTTAACAAAATGTTTTTAGCCCTTGTTTTCTTTAGTAATGTTTCAACCCTCTTTTTACCCGCCATATGGTTATAAGATCTTAGTCTTTTTCGACTATTAAATCACAAGCTTTGGTTGTTCCCATGTTTAATATTGGTACCATAATGATAAAATGATAAAGACAGGAAGGGTAAGGATAATTTATAAAAAAACCGGTTTTAAATATGTCTTTGTATAATAATAATTTAAGGAAAAAATATGATACAAGCAATATACATAGTTTAAGTGTTAACAAATAGTTAATACTAGATTATATCTCGGGAGCATCCCGGGTTGAGAAATTTAATATGATACATTAACTTTACATATGAAATAGACTGATATATAACTCTAATATTAATATCTAATATTAACACCTATCTTAAAGCCTAAACAAATGTACAACTCTAACATACTAATATTGATACCTAACTTAAAACAACGTATAACTCTATTAACCTATTCGGCTCTGGTTGAAAAAAAATCATATTACTGATTTGAACATAATTAGTGACTTACCTATACATAATTAATGATTTACCTGAACACTTTGTGTTTTTTTTCCTGTATGAACAAAAGCCCACAAAAAATAGTCGTTTTTTTCTCCGTTTTTTATATAGCACTATGGTACTCATTGGAAAGATAATAAAATGCTCGTTAATTTGGTGTAATTTTTTTCTTTAAAAAATCTCGTATATAAAAGATATTAACGTTTAAAAATTATGGGAGAAAACATGAGAGTGAAAAATCCAATTTTGTTTTTAAATTCTTTTTTTCCTAAATCATCTCAATGCCACATGGGATGACACATGGCACACTCAAGGAAGAGAATGCCTCTTTGAGTGCCATGTCATTAAAATGGCTTTGGTTTATTATATAGATAGACTAGCTGATTACCCCGGGAAGGTCCCGGGGTTGAAAAAATTAATATTATTTAATAAAAAATGGTAAAAGAAGAAAACTCAAATCACGAAAAGAGTAAATAACTTAAACATAATCAATCTTAGTTAAAAAAACATTTATTTAAAAAGTTAAAAAAATTAAAAAGCATAAACCATATTAAACATAATACAGTATTAAAAGGATAACCTTCAACATATAATCATCTTCACGTAATTTAAAATATGTTACAATTTGACTTTGACTTATATAGATGTAGAATGAATGATGGGGGTTGAAAAATATAACCATTCTAATAATTCTAATACTAATAGTAATAATTATTAATCTTGTCATTAAATAAATAAAAAATAACATTGCTATAAGCTGACACCATGTGTTGCAGTGTTGCGCGATTTTTTCTCCTAGCTTCTCTTGATGAAGTATACATATCCATCTTTAGAAGAGTAAAATTCCAATGATAGCATGGCGATTGGGCTGAATTTCAACATCGTAGATAAGAATTGGTTTAAAAGAAAAAACATGATTAATGAATAACCTGAACACTTTGTGGGTTTTTTTTTTTTTCTGTATGAACATAACCCCACAAAAAATAGTCGTTTTTTTCTCCGTTTTTTATATAGCACTATGGTACTCGTTGGAAAGATAATAAAACGCTCGTTAATTTGGTGTATTTTTTTTTATTTAAAAAATCTCGAATATAAAAGATATTAATGTTTAAAAATTATGGGAGGAACATAAGAGAGAAAAAAATAAATTTGTTTTTAAATTATTTTTTCCTAAAATAACTCAATTTAATTTTAGTAATTGAGAATTTAGAGATAGAGAGATAAATTTAGGGTTTTATGTTTATCTTTTTTTTAATTAAAAAAGGAAATAATTCAAAAACACTAAAATCTTTCAATGATGATGCCACGTGGCAGTTTCATGAAAAGGTTGAAGGCACCATTGCACGTCACGTCAGCAATGTTCAATTCTTTTATATATATTAATAGATAATAGATATGCTTATTTTATATAGTTACTTTTATATCTTACTAGCTGATTACCCCGGGAGGGTCCCGGGGTTGAAAAATCTAATTTTACGTGATAACCTATTGCAAATGGCTCAAGTTAACTAACCACAAAATCTCTCAATCATTGCATGTTCATAGTATTCTAATCAGTAATAACTCATATTCCTTAATCTAAAACCTAATCAGTAATCATCTAAACAATGACTTATGTGAGCTGCAACTATTCAAAAACTCATCATATCTCTCTAATTTCTCACATTCTAATGGCTCTTATAATTCCTAACCTAATAAACTAAACAAACACTTAAGTTGAAAGTTGTAACCATTGCATCTCATTATGCCACGTGGCATAATCAAGAGATGGTTGAGGCCACCATTGAACGCCACATCAGCAACTATCAATATTCCCGAGAGTGTCCCGGGATTGAAAAATATAACCATTATAATAATACTAATACTAATGGTAATAATTATTACTCTTGTAATTAAATAAATAAAAAAATAATCCTGCTATAAGCTGACACCATGTGTTGCAGTGTTGCGCGATTCTTTCTCCTAGCTTCTCTTGATGAAGTATACCTAGTAAAATTCCAATGATAACATGGTGATTGGGCTGATTTTCAACATCGTAGATAAGAACGTGGTTTAAAAGAAAAAACATGATTAATGAATAACATGAACACTTTGTGTGTTTTTTTTCCTGTACGAACGAAACCCTACAAAAATTTATTGCAAATGGCTCAAGTTAACTAACCACAAAATCTCTCAATCATTGCATGTTCATAGTATTCTAATCAGTAATAACTCATATTCCCTAATCTAAAACCTAATCAGTAATCATGTAAAGAATCACTTATGTAAGCTGCAATTATTCAAAAACTCATCACATCTCTCTAATTTCTCACATTTTAATGACTCTTATAATATCTAACCTAATCAACTAAACAAACACTTAAGTTGGAAATTGTAACCATTGCATCTCATTATGCCACGTGGCATAATCAAGAGATGGTTGAGGCCACAATTGAACGCCACGTCAGCAACTATCAGTTGCAGTATTGCGCGATTCTTTCTCCTAGCTTCTCTTGATAAAGTATACCTAGTAAAATTCCAATGATAACATGGCGATTGGGCTGATTTTCAACATCGTAGATAAGAACCTGGTTTAAAAGAAAAAACATGATTAATGAATAACATGAACACTTTGTGTGTTTTTTTCCTGTATGAACGAAACCCCACAAAAAATAGTCGATTTTTTCTCCGTTTTTTTATATAGCACTATGGTACTCGTTGGAAAGATAATAAAACGCTCGTTAATTTGGTGTAATTTTTTTCTTTAAAAAATCTCGTATATAAAAGATATAAACGTTTAAAAATTATGGGAAGAAATATAAGAGATAAAATTTTAAATTTATCTTTAAATTATTTTTTCCTAAAATAACTCAATTTAATTAAAAAAAGAAATAATTTAAAAACACTAAAATCTTTCAATTATGATGACACGTGGCAGTTTCATGAAGAGGTTGAAGGCACCATTGCACGCCACGTCAGCAATGTTCAATTCTTTTATATATATTAATTAATAGATAATAGATAGATAATAGATTAATAGATGTGTGACTAATTACCACTTGGCTTGCAAGGGTATATACATAATACATGCATATCTATTCACTTTATATGAACCATAGTTTGCCGTTAAAAATACGATCTGGCTACTTTTTATATGAATAAATATAATATTAGCCGATTTATATGAATAAATATATATTTAATTTTATTAATCCGATTAATAAAATATTCTCAATCAGGATCTCAGTTAAACGCGTATAAACAAATAAATAATAAACTACCATAGGAGGTTTAGTAATCAACCTTTGACGACTACACCGGAATTGTAACACGCGGGTTACAACGAATCCTCGCTAGTAGGAAGTTCACAACCGAGCACGAACCAACCGGGAAAGAACACTTGCAAGAGGAAGGTTGTGGCTTGTGGTGGTTGATGGCCGGAAAAAAAAAGGAAGAAGGCGGCGGCCTTCTTTTCTTTGGTGGCGGCCGCAAAAAGCCAAAAAGAGGAGGCAAGGGTTTGTTGTTTTATCAAAAGTAGGTCTGTAAACGAACCGAACGTTCATGAACTGTTCGTGAACTGTTCGGCGGGAAGTTCGTTTATGTTCGTTTATTTAAATAAATGAACGAACAGGAACACAATTTTTTGTTCGTTTAATTAAACGAACGAACATGAACACACGTTGTGTTCGTTCATTTATGTTCATGAACGTTCGTTTATGTTCGTTCATTTATGTTCGTTTATGTTCGTTTATTTTGTTCGTTTATGTTCGTTTAATTAAACTTAGCTTTATTTTTATTATTTATTTCCTTTTGTTAAGTAACCTTAATTCATATGTTCTAAAAACTTAACCCTAACCCTAACATTCTAAACATATCACTTATTATCCGCTCTTCACACTTCACAGCCCCACACTTCACAGCCGCTCTCCACCCTAACCCTAACGTTCATTTATGTTCATGAATCATTATTAACTTGTTTTTGTTTCTGTTCGTTTATGTTCATTTGTGTTCGTTTATATTGAACATTTGTGTTCGTTTATGTTCATGAACTGTTCGTTTAGGTTTAAATGAACGAACATAAACGAACACGAACATGACAAATTTCTTAATGAACGAACACGAACACAAAAATGTGTTCGATTATGTGTTCGTGTTCGTTCGGTTCGTTTACAGGCCTAATCAAAAGTGTGCATTAGGGTTTACTCCTTAACCCTCCTTTTATAAGACAACAACTTGCAATAAACCCCCTTGCTAAATATCTTAATACTCCTTCATATTAATCTTATTAACATTAAGTCCCTCAAGACACTCCTTAATATTAATCTTATTAATATTAAATCCCTCAAGACTAAAACAATTATTATTTCATAAATAATAATCCACTAACGCGTGAACTTATCTGATTCGTGTACCAACGTGTAACTCTTCGGATCGTATCGGTTCGGGTTACGTTGATCTCGACTTTTAATTACATCGGACATCCTATATATCCAACAATATATACTAATATACTACCCATTTTTTTACACCCCTTTATTACACTATTTTTTCCTCACATTTTACACCCTTTGGATTTGAACTCCCTATAGCCTAAGTGGCAACGAACCGGCCACTTAACCATACTGTCCATATCTACCCAAAATATAGTACAACTTTGAGGGGGTTATTGTGATTGTTGAAACTCAGGAATAGACTTGTTTGGATGGACATGAAACATTGAAATATCCAAAGATCCCCACATGGATCAATCATCAAAGCTCAGCCACAATTTTATACATATGCTTGCATAATTGGGCCATGAAGTATTAAGGACTAATTGAAAGGGACACTTCGCACGTGGACTGATCATTGATGGACTGATGGTCATTTATAGACTGGTCAAATGTGAAGCCCATAAGAATTTGGCGGCCCACTTCGATTATAATGAACAACAACAGGTGAAGTCCGTTTAAGCAAAACCAAGATGACAAGGCCTTCAGAGTTCATAGCGTATCATGTTTGAAAAAAAAAAAAAAAAAACCCGTATAAACTAGTATATATATTATTATGGGTGGCAAAATGGGTAGATTGGGTGGGTTTGGTTGTTGGGTCAGGATGGGTTTGGGTTAGGATGGGTATGGGTCAAGATGGGTATATTAAAAAAATGGGTTAGGATGGGTTGGGTCAGGATGGGTTTGGGTACGGATGGGTTTGGGTATGGATGGTTTGGATTAAGATAGGTTCACATTAAAATAAATTAAAATTTAAAAAGAAAAATTAAAATAGCAATAAAAAATTTAAAAAGTAAATAGAAAAAATTAAAAAAAAAACAAAAATAAACTTAAATATAAAATTTTAGGGGATCTGAAGTATTTAATTTTGAACCGGACCGGTTCGACCCTATCGGACTGGAAAATAACCCGGACCGTTACGACCCGGCCAGGCCGGGTAGCGACCAGAACTGTTTCGATCTGACCCGTCCCGTAGCGACCCGGACCGTTTCGACCCGGCCGTTTCAACCTGACCCGTCCGTTTCGACCCGGCCGGGCCCGGTAGCGACCCGAACCGTTTCAACCCGGTCGGGCTCGGTAAAGAACCAGACCGTTTCGACCCGACCGGGACCGGTAGCGACCCAGACCGTTTCGACCCGAACGGGCCCGGTAACGACCCAGACCGTTTCGACCTGACCCGTCCCGTAGCGACCCGGACCGTTTCGACCGGGCCGGGCCCGGTAGCGACCCGGACCGTTTCGACCCGGCCGGGCCCGGTAGCGACCCGGACCGTTTCGACCCGGCCGGGCCCGGTAGCGACCCGGACCGTTTCGACCCGACGGGACCGGTAGCGACCCGAACCGTTTCGACCCGACCGGGCCCGGTAGCAACCCGGACCGTTTCGACCCGACCGGGCCCGGTAACGACCCAGACCGTTTCGACCTGACCCGTCCCATAGCGACCCGGATTGTTTCGACCGGGCCGGGCCCGGTAGCGACCCGAACCGTTTCAACCCGGCCGGGCCCGGTAGCGACCCGGACCGTTTCGACCCGACCAGGCCCGGTAACGACCCAGACCGTTTCGACCTGACCCGTCCCGTAGCGACCCGGATTGTTTCGATCGGGCCGGGCCGGGTAACAACCCGGACCGTTTCGACTGGCCCGGGCCCGGTAGAGACCCGGACCGTTTCGACCCTGCTGGGCCCGGTAGGGACCCGGACCGTTTCGACCCGACGGGACCGGTAGCGAACCGGACCGTTTCGACCCGACGGGACCGGCAGCGACCCGGACCGTTTCTACCCGACCGGGCCAGGTAACGACCCGGACCGTTTCGACTAGACCGGGCCCGGTAACGACCCTGACCGTTTCAACCTGACCCATCCCGTAGCGACCCGGATTGTTTCGACCCGGCCGGGCCCGGCAGCGACCCGGACCGTTTCGACCTGGTCGGGCCCTGTAACGACCCGGGTCGTTTTGACCCGACGGGACCGGTAGCGGCCCGAACCGTTTCAACCCGACCGGGCCCGGTAACGACCCGGACCGTTTCGACCCGACCGGGGCCGGTAACAACCCAGACCGTTTCAACCTGACTCGTCCCGTATCGACCCGGACAGTTTCGACTCTGCCGGGCCCGGTAGCGACCCAGACCGTTTTGACCCGACCGATCCCGTTTGCAACCTGGACCGTTTCGACCCGACCGGGCATGTCAACGACCAGACCATTTCGAACCGAATGGGCCGGTCAACAACCCAGACCGTTTGGACTCGATTAAGCCTGCTAACGACTCGAACCGTTTCGATGAGGTTGGTCTCGTTAACGATTCGTGTTGTTTCGACATGGTCGTCCGTTAACGACCCGAACGATTTCAAACCGACTGGGTTATCTACAAATTCAAAAGATATAATTTTTTGTTTTTAGTGGCATTGATTTTTATGAGGCACCAACACTTTTGGTGTTGGGTGAGTTTTAATTCAAATTTGTATATGATTATCTAAAAATACCCATCCTGACCCATTTATTTTTTTTGACATACCCATCCTGACCCACTTACTTATTTCCTAGAATTAAAATTACCCATCCTAACCTAACCCCCTTGAAATTTATACTAAACCCATTTTAACCCACAAGGTCAAATTTTAAACCCAAAACAACCCAAACTCAACTAGATGGGTTGAAATTGCCAGGTCTATATTATTAATCAACCATATAAGGATACAATAATTAATCAACTAACATGTTTGTTGCAAGTTGCAAAATTATTGCTGAAACAACGAAAAAAATGAGTCTTGACAATCCTTGAAGCTTTGTGTGAATGACTAAATGAGACCTTTCCCAATGTATGCCACATAAGTTGTTCATACGTTCTTATTCCCACCCATTCTCTTTCTTTCTCAATCCCTCTCACGACTTATCTCGATCGATTGACGTAATTTTTCTACCGCGTGTACATTCCCATAATGATGGTGTTTTTCCAAAATAAAACTTTGTTTTTCAGCGTCTTGAACGAGCCATCTTTTAGAACATCACAAATGTGTGAACTCAAGAATGATTTTTCTACCCCTTTCTCTTCCTTTGTCACATGCTCACGTCCACTTCAACATCCATATCACAAATGTTGCATTGGTGATGGTCTGAGTTTGTAATAATTGGTGCTAAGAGTGTTTAGTGTTGCAGAAAAGTTGTAACGTCCAATTTAGTGGGGCGGTTATCAAAAGTGTTCGTTATAAATTTATAATATGTTAAATGTGTAATTAAATTTCGATTTTGATTTTAGAAACAATTTTGCTTCTCACATCCGACGAAGAGAAAGAACATAGCTTTAACTTGGTAGGACTTCATAGAACCTAATGAGACACCGCTCTAACACAAAGGGCTTGTAGCTTAGCGCAGAGCCGGTCCCAGGTTTTTGAAGGCCCTAAGCGAACTAAAAAGTCAGGGCCCTTTGATTTGGTATAAAAAATCGCAAATATTAAAATGCAAAATTGATTTTTTTTCACTCAATCGCAAATCATACTATATATATAGATTAGTATTACCGGGGAAAAAATAATCGTTACATGAATAATCATTGTTTCGCTTAATATTAAGACATTGAGCAATCATTGGCGACGATTGATTACCCTTAATTTCGTTCATATTTTCTCTGCCAATCACCATCCATGTCAGTTTTAATTAGCTAGGTCGCAAGTAATGAGGATAGGAGTTGAGGATGCATTCAAGAAAAAAAATTATATGGCCATTATTCTTTAAGTGTTAGGTCTAGACATTTTACTCGTTTGGTCTTTTATGTCTTTTGTTATTAGTTTGTTAATTTATGCTAAATACAAATGTAATATATGAACAAAGTAGAAAATAAAAATTGGAGGCCCTTATTTTTTGGGGGCCCTAGGCTTTTGCCTGGTTTGCTAAGCCTGTCGGGCCGGCCCTGGCTTAGCGATGACTGGAAAATTATTCTCCTCTTGGGTTGAAGATTTAAGTCTTACAATACACATATGTGAAGCACAATTAAATGGTATATAAGTTTTTTCTAAGACATCTTATATTGCTTTTAATTTTAATCTTAATCAAGTCTTGGTGCTAATATTATTGGAACTTATTGGTATTTCTTTTATGGTTTCCAATCGATATAAAATTCAACGTTGTTTTTTTTGGTTACGTGACGTTTTTGTTACATGAATTTATTTCGATTACATTAGACAACTTTTGTGTAATAAAATTGTTGGCAACAAGTTTTTTTTTCTTCTATCGTACGAGTTGTGTTCAAAATAATGTATTTCTTTGTGTTGTTAACTTTGCCAATTGCTAGTACGTTCCGGAAATGAAACAAACCGGCCCGATCCTGACCGAATAGTGTTGGCATCGGTATCAATATTCATGTTTACTTTTTTCTCGATCAATGTAAAACACTGGTCGAGTTCTTTCGGTATATCACGTCTATATTTTACTTTGTTTTGACTTTCGGTTACTATAACGAGTGTTGTAAAGAAACAAGTCGATATTGACTGAATTGTCGTATAGTAGCATGGGTGAATTCACACTCCTTCGTAGTAACAAAACAACGGTCAACACCGTACTCTTCATTTCACTAATTTATTTGTATTTTTAATACTTTTCCTTGTATCCTTTTGTAATTCTACTCGTGTTCATCGTAAAAAATATGTTTTCTTCTCTTAAAATATTTAGACTCCAATTATTTTCCTAATATATATCGTAGATGAAAAATTCTCTACGACTCTACCAATATAAAACATTTTTCTAAATATGCAAGACTTCTACAATAGTATAATATAAATATTTAAAAAGATTTACATTTTTTTATTATAGAAAAACAACATAACATTTCTCATTTTCTTGGCTTTGTAAAAAAAAAAAAAAAAAAAACAGTTGAAACAAAATCTAAAATTTGAATGGGACATGTGAATGAGATTCTATCAAACGGCTATTTGTATAGGAGGGAAGATCAACACTTACACATGAGATTCTAAGAAGAGCAATCGGTGAATTTCTTGATTGATCAATTGGGAAGGAAGATTAATACTTAGACCAACTGATATTTTTGTTTTTGGATGGATGAGAGGGAAACACGCATGCGTATATCTAACAAAGGTTTCCCGATCGGGTGGGCTTGGGGAGTAGCGCTTTCATGACGGGCTAGACTACTTTAAAAGCTATCACGGGCAAAGTGACCTAACACAAGAAAGCATGTCCTGACAACCAACACATGTTTATACCATTTGCTTTTGACACTTTTGGTTTTCTTACACCAGATAATGTGGAATTAGTTAGCTGAGTCCAACGGTAGTAAATTTATGACCCCACGATCTACGAATGTAATTTTTAAAAGAAATGATTTTGCCATTCAAAAACGGTTAGCGATGCAGCTTGTTGGCCGTTTGCCTTCTGTTTAGAAAGTAATTTTCTTATTTGAATGTGATTATACTCATGCTAGTATTTGTATAATTACACAAGAATGCATGAAACAAGATTACCTGTGTGGAATTTTGAATCAGTGTCCAGTAAGCTAAAAACCAAGGAACTTGCTCATTATTTTAATTTCCCCCTTGCTAATAAATCATATATAAGAATTATAAGAATGTAGCCATTTTTCATGTTAAACTGTGAGTCAGATTGTTAGTAATGGTTTTATTAACGAATATTGAAACCAAAATATTGGAATTCAAATCGAACCAAATTGGATTGTTACTAACAGTTTGGTTCTGGTCTGGCTTTCAAATTTGGCATGTTGTTCTCTAATCATGTTGACTGATAACTTAACAATGACGAAGGAAAACTTAAAAGTATCCCTAAAGTTTTGTTAATGTTTATGTATTGTTGTGATAAGCTATGATTCTTTACTAGTAATTGGTCAAAGGTGAATCTACCGTTGGTTCAAGAAACATTGAATATAAATAGGGGTTCAAACAAATCGAACAAACATAAACAAGGTTTTCTTTGTGTTCTTTTGTATAGGAAATAAATATATTCATAAACATTTACCAAATAAAATTTTCTGTCCGTGTTCATTCATTATGAAAATCATCATGTTCATGTTCATTTATTAATTTTAGGCAACAAACACAAGTCAACATTCATGATGACAAGTGAAAAAAATCATCCACAAATAGAAAGAAATATATAATAAAATTTTTATTAGATATACGATACAATAATATATAATAAATTGTTTTTAGGTGGGAAATTTAAAGTATTTAAGTGAAATATAAAAATTAAAAATTTTAATAAACTATCGAACGTTAACGAACACATTACTGAACGTTTATGAACATAAATGGATTGTTCGCTGAGTGTTAAGTTTATTAGCAACCTTTGGTATAAACTAAGTGGGAAGCCCACACCCTTGTGGTGGAGTGGTATCCAGGTGAAGAGCAAATACGGGTGGTGTCGGTTCGACTCGGATGGGAGATGAGATTTTACCGATTATTCCACTGTTTTGTTTTCGGGCGGGTGGAGGTCAGGTTTCCGCGTATCTAGGAAAGCCAAGGGACTGATGGCGGTCGACCTTGACCACAACGCATGGTGTCACAGTGGTTAACACGCCATTTTTTGCCGTAAAAAAAATTGGGAATTACTAGCAGCTATTAATGGTAGTAAATTGTCCTATTAAGTCTTGATGTTGTTTAATTAAGTCTAATTTATGCTTTTAACTTTTGATATACAGAGTAGTTAAATTAAACTAGCAGGAATTCGTAATATATGTTGGAGAATGTACAATATTATTAATTATTAATTTTACAGCGGTGATCCATGCATTCTTACTTCATTTTTCGTTATTACCCTTTCAAATATTTCAGAAATGTTATAGAAAATTTATGAACATGTTAATCTTCTTTTTAATCTCATATATATTCCTAGCAATAACACTTATATATAGCTAAATTCTATATTTGTGTAATACATAATATACACAATTTTTTTAATAACAATCTAATAAAAATAACCATTGTGTATGAAATGATAAGTCATTTTTTAACCAGCTTGTTTTTTTTTTCATAGAATATACACATATTTTCTTTCTACTATTCGTCCATTCATAAAATATATTCTTATTTAAATAAAGTTCTTATAAAGTTTCATCTTCTTCTCGACATAAACTTAATATACACTACGATATATATTTTTATTTTTACCCCAAAGATTTAGATGAGTTTCGAGTGACATGTGTTAAAAGGTCGCTTGTAGCAATCGAGTTAAAGGTTTGATTTGTTACCTGGAACCGAGATTACGAGCACTATCACTTGGCAAAATGAAAGGTGAACACAACCCTTATCTTAATTGGAAGTTAGTTTTCGAAAAACAAAAACGGTAGGCTGGACTTATAAAGGGGTGTGTGTTTTTGTGACGCCGTTGATAGAAGTTTCAAGTCACCGACAAATTACGATGATGCGAAACACTAATGAGATGTTGAAGGTTTAAGGAGTGGAAAATGTATAACACGTGATCTTTGTATATACCATCATGAGTTATAATCGGTTACAACTTTTGATCTACGATTGCAAGTAAGTATGTTTCAGTTTCTAAAAAATAATAGACTTTAAAAACAGTCGTTACCTCTTCATTTTTATTTCTTATCTGTTTCACTTGAGTTTCAAGAGAAGAAAACGAACAAAACGTTTTCTTCATATGCAAATTTAAGACTTTCCTTAAACTCCTCTAGAATAATAATATTGTACATTTTCAACCTTATGGTTTGTTTTAAATTTTGTTGAACTTTATACTTTTCTAAACTAACTAATTTAACTTTCATATAAAAGTACAATTGATATTATTTATATTACAAAACACGACAATAATTTAGTGTGTATTAATTCAATAAAAAATTCGACATAGTAAATTAATATTTATTATTTTAGGCTTTTGAAAATTTCTTATATTACAATTCTACCACACTTTAAAAAAATGGTAAATGATCCTTTCCACCGCCACCACCACCACCACCAACAATGATAATATTCATTTATTAATTTGGATGCGTTAATTAATTGTTGTATTAAATTTGTCTTATCAATTTAATGAAATTACAATTTTACCCATGAAGATGAATATAAAATGGCTATTTTATTCATCTAGCTAGCACCCATTATATAGTAGTATAAATTAGAGTTAGCTTAATTTTATTTTAACTAATTCTAACAATAGCATTTAAATATATCTAAAATGAAATATATAATTAAACTTATGGTCCAGTTGGGTTTTATATTAAACCCAAACGAACTTTCCACTGAACATTTTACGAACTGTTCGTTAAATGTTTGGTTTGTTTACCTAGTTATATGTCTATTGTTTATTTTCTTTTGAAATATAACTAATATGACAATAAATATTTTTAAATTATCAAAGGTTATAATATTTAAATATTTTTTGAAAATATTTATGATGTTATTGGGTTTTATGTCCAACTCAACTAGTTTAACCGTTCAACTAGTGAATCAGTAGTGTGATGGATTCGATAACCTGTCAGGTTTTTACTATTTAGAACATTAGTTTTGGGTAGGGATGAGCATATTGCATCGAATAGGGGTGTTCATCGGGTTTGACTTTCGGTTATCGGGTTATTCGGGTTTTCAGTGGTGAAAATATTACCCGATAACCGATTCAATCTAGTTAAATGGTTATCGGTTATGGGGTTAATCGGGTTCGGGTTTTTCGGGTCAGGTTACATGATTATTGGTTAAATGGTTTAGGTGTTTGAGTTACATATTTCCAGCCATTTGGGTTACGTATTTCTATCCATTTGGACTACACTATGGGTATGTTTGACAATGAGCTTTTTAAAAGATTTTAGGAGCTTCAAGCTTTTAACAAAAAGCTCATACTCAATAAAAAGCTTTGTTTGGTTGAAGGAGCTTGAAACTTTTAGGTTAGAGAAAAAACTTTGCATTGAAAAGCTACTAGTACTAGCGTTTAAGAAAAAACTCCTAGTAGCTACAAGCTTTTAATGAGTAACTTACACAAATACCCATTCTACCATAAAAAAAACATGCATACAAGCTTTTAATTAATGTCCATTTTGGTTATTTTATAAATTTTATTAAAAGCTCCAGCTTCTGTCAAACACCAAAATATATTTAAAAAGCTACAGCTACCAACCATCAACTAGTTTTGCCAAACAAACCCTATGTGTAAAATAAAACTACAACATTGGTTACAATATTTAGTTGCAAATTTGGCTACAAAATTACTACTACGATATACATAAAAATATGGAAACTGGATTATTTATTTGTTTTTGAATTGTTCAGGTTATTCGGGTCAACCCGAATTATAAAAAACAAATCCGAAGACCGGCCCTAAAGACTCTAGTCGGGTTCGGGTATGCAGTTAATTGGGTAAGGTACTTTCTCGGGTCGGGTCACTTCTCTGACACCCCATGAAAATCCCACATCGGCCGTGGCCAGGAGAGATCCTTGGTTCATATGTAATCCAATGTCTCTTAAATCACCAATGCGTTTTGGGCCTTAATGTTAGTGGATGAGATGAGAACTCCACAGTTAAGCGTGCTCAGGTGGGAGCAGTACCAGGATGGGTGACCTCCTGGGAAGTCTCAATCGAGGCAACCAAAACAAATCTGTTAGCTCTCCGTACCGTATCGATATTGAGTTTTGGGAGTTTTCAGGATCGGTATCAGTTGGTATCGATACCGTCCCGAGCTCATCCCTAGATTTGGGTCACAATGTAATGATGGTGGCGGAGAAGAGTGTGGCATCTAGTAAAGAAGTTGAAGAAAATGAAAAACAAATTCCGGTATTGGTTGATGGACGGCGGTGGTTGTAGATGTGAGTGAACAACTTGGAGAACATGAGCACATGTTATATTACAGAAAGGAATCATTGAATCAACCATTTATACATTATTTAGACATTATCAAAAACATTGGAATATATTAATTTATATATAATAAAATATATATTTACTAAAAAAATATAGACTTTTATAAAAAAACTAGCTGATTACCCCGGGAGGGTCCCGGGGTTGAAAAATCTAATTTTATGTGATAACCTATTGCAAATGGCTCAAGTTAACTAACCACAAAATCTCTCAATCATTGCATATTCATAGTATTCTAATCAGTAATAACTCATATTCCCTAATCTAAAACCTAATCAGTAAACATCTAAAGAATCACTTATGTAAGCTGCAACTATTTAAAAACTCATCACATCTCTCTAATTTCTCGCATTCTAATGGGTCTTATAATTCCTAACCTAATCAACTAAACAAACACTTAAGTTGAAAGTTGTAACCATTGCATCTCATTATGCCACGTGGCATAATCAAGATATGGTTGAGACCACCATTGAACGCTACGTCAGCAACTATCAATTCTTCCCGGGAGCGTCCCGGGGTTGAAAAATATAACTATTCTAATAATACTAATACTAATAGTAATAATTATTACTCTTGTAATTAAATAAATAAAAAAATAACATTGCTATAAGCTGACACCATGTGTTGCAGTATTACGCGATTCTTTCTCCTAGCTTCTCTTGATGAAGTATACCTAGTAAAATTCCAATGATAACATGGCGATTGGGTTGATTTTCAACATTGTAGATAAGAACCTGGTTTAAAAGAAAAAAAAACATGATTAATGAATAACATGAACACTTTGTGTGTTTTTTTTCCTGTATGAACGAAACCCCACAAAAAATAGTCGATTTTTTCTCCGTTTTTTATATAGCAATATGGTACTCGTTGGAAAGATAATAAAACGCTCGTTAATTTGGTGTAATTTTTTTCTTTAAAAAATCTCGTATATAAAAGATATAAACGTTTAAAAATTATGGGAGGAAATATGAGAGAAAAAATTTCAAATTTATTTTTAAATTCTTTTTTCCTAAAATAACTCAATTTAATTAAAAAAGGAAATAATTCAAAAACACCAAAAACTCTACATTATAATGCCACGTGGCACTTTCAAGGGAAGGTTGAGGCCTCCATTGCACGTCACGTCAGCATATACGTTTTCTTTTATATATACCAAAAACTCTACATTATGATGCCACGTGGCACTTTCAAGGGAAGGTTGAGGCCTCCATTGCACGCCACGTCAGCATATACGTTTTCTTTTATATATATAGATAGATGATAGGTATTATAAACTCAGAAGATGAAAAAAAAAGACTAATTTACTAAAAAAAAGTATAAAGTAACGGGGGTAGTAGAAGAGCTTGACTTGTACTCAAGTCAACCCAGGTCTCTTTCAATATGAACATGCTCACTGTCCCACTCGACGAAAACTTTAAATGGCCATCAAATAATTTATTTAGTACAAGATTTTCAAAGTGGTCTCACTCTCTCTCAACTTCATTACGGGGTGTGTATGAGTTAGTTTGTGCTGGTTTTAGCTCAAAACTATAGTTACAATCGAAATGTCGGTGAATGCATAACTATAATCATAAACGATTGGTTATGGCGGTTTTAAAGGTTATAGTGGGCTTGTAAGTTTTTTATCATGGAATAAATTGTTATTACACATATGTATATATTAGTACTAGTTTATCGACAAATCTAATATGAAGTGATAAAACGTGTATCATAAAATGAATAGGCTGTTTCTTTCAGAAGAAAAAAGAAATATGTAAATGATCAACGTTTGATAATCCGTAAAACCTACTTCTAATTTTACGCGTGCACCTTTTGCTCGAGTGAAGTCTCTGTACAACTTCAACACTTCCTCAAGACACTCTAAAGCTGCGGTGTAAAACTTACAAAATAACAACCAACCATTATTTTGTCCATTTCATTCTCTCGTCCATTCCGTTACCCCATATAAAGTAATGAACACTGTTGTGTGTTTTTGTATTATGAAAGTTGTGTTGATCAATGGAGAAATACAAGACTCTTATATAGAGGATTTACAATAAGGAAAAGGCTAATACTAAGGGATACACTTAATTACATAATTACAATTATAATTGACTAAGCTAAGATTATGCAAAGTCTTGGACAAAGTCTTGGTCAAGTCTTGGTCAATATCTTTAAGATGATGGTCAATGCTTTTATGTGATGATACATTAATCTTTATATGCCCTCGCAAGATGGAGGATCCGTTGGAGACTCCAATCTTGGACCGAAAATATAGGAAGGGTGCACGTGCAAGCGGTTTGGTGAGTACATCCGCGAGTTGATCCTTGGAGCTGACATGAAGAACTTTGAGTTGCCCGGAATTAATCTGTTCCCACACAAAGTGATAGTTCAGAGCGATGTGTTTCATGCGGGAATGGTAAACAGGATTTGCACATACATAAGTAGCTCCGGTGTTGTCACAGTAAAGAGATGGGGTGCTCTTAATTGGGAGCCCGAGTTCACCAAGTAAATTTTTAACCCATGAGAGTTCAGCCGCAGCATTAGCGAGTGCTTTGTATTCAGCTTCGGTAGATGATCTAGAGACAGTTTTTTGTCTAGCAGATTTCCAAGAGATGATATTAGACCCAATATATATGAGATATGCTGTAGTGGACCGTCCCCCATCATTAATACCGCCCCAGTCCGAGTCCGAAAAAGCCTGCAAGTTTAGGTTAGTATTGCATTTCAAGAACAACCCATGATGGACCGTTCCTTTCAAATAGAGGAGTACCCGTTTGAGAGCTTGCCAGTGTAATTGTTTAGGTGAGTGCATGAATTGAGATAATTTATTGACGGCAAAGGAGATGTCGGGACGTGGGAAGGCAAGATATTGCAAAGTGCCTACAAGTTAGCGGTAGGGAGTGGGATCGACTGGGGGAGTGGAGTCAAAGGAAGAAAGAGAGTCGGAAGTGCTTAAAGGAGTGAGAACCTCTTTTGCACCATCCATTTTAAAGGTGGTAAGAATATCTTGAATGTGACGATGTTGGAAAAGAAATAGACCATGAGGCGTAGGAATGACTTCAATTCCTAGAAAATGATGGAGAGGGCCTAAGTCTTTGATGGAGAATTGGTTGCTTAGGGCTTGAACAAAGGAATCCATAAATGGATTGTGATTTCCGGTGAGGACAATATCGTCAACGTACACAAGGAGGTAGCAAGTGATGTTGTTGAGATTGTATACAAAGAGAGAGGGGTCAGAAATGCATTTTTTAAAGCCAAAACGAGTGAGAAAGTTGGTTAGTTCGATGTACCACTTGCTTAAGTCCATAGAGGGATTTTTTGAGTTTGCAAATGTGACGTGGGAATTCCGTATTGGTAAACCCGGGAGGTTGCACCATAAAGACATCTTCGTGAAGAGTCCCATGAAGAAACGCATTATTAACGTCTAGTTTACGTAAAGACCATCCTTTTGAAAGAGCAATGGAGAGAACGATGCGAATGGTAACGGGTTTAGTAACGGGACTAAATGTCTCATGATAGTCTTTTCCATATTGTTGGTGAAACCCTTTGGCAACTAGACCGCTAGACGGGCTTTGTACTTGTCAATCGTGCCGTCGGGTTTGCGTTTAATTCGGAATACCCATTTGCAACCAATGGGAGTTTGGGTTGTGTGAGGGACAAGTTCCCAAGTGTTGTTATGAAGGAGAGCATTATACTCAAGATCCATGGCATGGCGCCAATCTTGATCTTTCAAGGCTTGAGTATAAGTGGATGGTTCAAGAGAAACGGGTAGAGGGTGAATGGTGGTAGAGTTGACAAAGTTGGGGTTGTAAAACTTTGAGTTGGGTTTTGGTTGTCGACGAGGTGGTTGAGGGTTATATGGAGGTGAGTTCGTGGGATCATCGGATGTGTTGGATGAAGACATTGGTGAGGTGAGGTTAGTAGAGTGGAAATCGGTTGGGGTAGAGGTGGTGCTATCAGGTGGAGTCGGTGGGCCGGTTGGTGAGGGTGTCTCGGTGGGCTGGGGTGTAGGGCCTGTTGTGTGGGAGGTTGGGTTGTTTGGACCTATTGTGTAGGAGGGTTGGCTGTGTGCAGGAGGTAGAGGGGGTGGGCCGTTGGTTTGTGTAGGGATAGGGGTTTGGGCTTCGGGTGATATGGGTTGTGGAGTAGGGGTTGGATGATGCAAGATGTTTGGGCCTGGAGTGGGTTGGTTAGAAGGGGAGGTTGATTGGGCCGATTGGTATGTGGATAGGAAGGAGTCAAATGACATGTGTTTAGGTTGGGGGTTGGTGTTTTGAGATGGAAAAATATGTGGGATAAATTCAACGTGTCGAGAGTGGTATAGTTTGTGACTAGTAGGGTCATAGCATTTGAATGCCGATTTGGAGGATGAGTACCCAAGAAATATGCACGTCGTTGAACGGGAGTGGAGTTTTGAAGTAGCATAAGGTCGTAACCATGGGTAGCAAAGACAACCAAACGGTTTGAGTTTGGAATAAGTAGGAGCGGTTTTGAACAACATATCGTAGGGAGATTTGTTGTTAAGGATGGGTGTAGGCAAACGATTGATTAGGTGGGTTGCGGTTTGAAAGGCATGGGACCAAAAATGTTGTGGTAAGTGGGAGTAGTGGAGTAAGGCGAGGCCGGTTTCCACAACGTGTCGGTGACGTCGTTCGGCAATACCGTTTTGTTCCGGTGTGTGAGGTGGTGTTGTGTAATGGGAGATACCTTGAGAGGCAAGATAAGGTGAAAGACCCACATATTCACCCCCGTTATCAGTGAACAACGCAACAATGTTGGTTTTGAAAAAAAATTCAACAAGAGATTTGAATTGTGGAAAAAGAATTTTGACATCGGATTTTCGTTTGATTGGGTATAACCAAATGTATTTGGAAAAATAGTTAACAAAAATGACATAGTATTTAAAGCCATCGATTGACGTTTTTACGGTACCCCAAACGTCGGAGTAGAGAAGTTGTAGAGGTTGATTGGCAACAAAAGAGTTTTTGCCAAAAGGTAGTTTGTGGCTTTTATTTAGGGAACATGAAGTACAATGAAAAGACTCATGGTCACCTTATTAAAACGAAGTCCCAATCTAGAAATTAAAGACTTGAACACTTGAAGCGATGGATGTCCAAGTATGTGGTGCCACATGAGAAGAGAGTTTGTTTGGGTGTTGTTGACTTAAGGAGACAATGAGATTGGTCCATAGTAGACATCATTAACGTTCACTCCCCGCATGAGGCGCGTCCCCGTGCGTAGATCCTTTACAAAAAAATGATAAGGAAAAAATTCAACGGAAACACGATTAGTACGAGAAACTTTGGCAACGGAAATAAGATTATTTCGAAGATTAGGAGCAATTAAAATGTTATTTAAAAGAAGTGGGCGAGAATATGTTGGAATAGTTGTTTGAGCAATATGAGTTATAGGGAGAGTTTTACCATCACCTAGCACGATCTTATCGGGTCCTCCGTATTTGGAAAGAATGAAAAATTGTTGGTTGTTGTTCGCGGTGTTGTTGGACGCACCGGTGTCCCACATCCAAGATGAGGTTGTAGCCATTGGGTGAGGGGTGGTGTAGTTAACCATCGGGGTGTTGGTATTTTGAGGCGAGACATTGTGTTCTCTTAGGAAGCGACTAAGTTTGCGACAATCTTTAGTGTCATGTCCGGGAATGTTACAATAGTAAGCAATAGGTGTTATTGTTGCGAGTCGGGCGAGTGTTGGTATTGGTAGTTCGTGGTGGCCCTTGGTTTCGGGTTGTGGCGGCTGTAATGTGGGTGATTTGTTTGGCCATGATGAATCGAAAGAAAAAAAAGGCAAAATGCGAACAGAAGGTGTCTGTCGAGTAAGTTGGGATCGAAGATGGCTCAAGGGAGCTTTTAGGCTCTTGATACCATATAAAGTAATGGACACTGTTGTGTGTTTTTGTATTATGAAAGTTGTGTTGATCAATGGAGAATTACAAGACTCTTATATAGAGGATTTACAATAAGGAAAAAGCTAATACTAAGGGATGCACTTAATTACATAATTACAATTATAATTGACTAAGCTAAGATTATGCAAAGTCTTGGTCAAGTCTTGGACAAAGTTTTGATCAAGTCTTGATCAATATCTTTAAGATGATGGTCAATGCTTTTTTATGATATACAATAATCTTTATACCCCATACCAAACATACCCTTAAATTTGTTATCTATATAATGGTGAAAATGCAAATTGTTGGTGCTGTGAGAAAACCGGACATGTGAAAAAAAAAAAAAAAAATCCATTAAGACAAATATTTATAAGAAAAAACTCATTTTGTAAAAAACCTTACTCTATATTTTAAAATAGACATATAAACCATAAGGTTTGCTAATTGCTATTGTCGTATCCACTGTCCATGCCATTCGAAGGAAGATTCCAAGTGGCCAAGCCTTTACAAAATACAGGTCAACACATGAGTCAGCACTCCATTAACTATTTACCATGCTTATATATTTTTTCTCTATTTTAATAAATCATGTTGCTCTATATATTAATATTAAGGGGTGTTTGTTAGCCTCTTAATAAACCTTTTAATCATGTCACACTAAGAGTGTTTGTTTCAACTAAAGAAACATCTGAATGGTTCCATTAAGCTATTAACCATTCTGCTAATAAGGAATGCTGAATCATTCATATCCTCTTAATGATTCAACACTTAATCAGACAGATCCTATCAAACAACTTGTAACAAAAAGGTTAAATACATTATATATATATTCGGTTAAACACAGTACATATAAATTAAATAACAATTTGAATAAGAACAAACTAAATAAATTTAAATAACAGAATAAGAATATTTCACGTTATCTATTCATGTGCAAATCATAACTTGAACAATAGAAAAAAATGTATAGTTTAAATGGATCTGGTATCAAAATTCTGAATAGTAATGATTGTGATTAAGAGCTAGTGATGTACATTAATCATCATTATAGGCTTATAGCCTAATCATATATTTTTTTGGGTGGGATAAGGCTTAAGGATCATTAGGTCTAGGGTTTGATATTCACAAGGGGGTTTTCCTATATTTATTATGTTTTCTCTTAAATTGTTGTATAGACATTATTACTTAGTGAAGATGGGTATGATCAGAGCTAACACATGGGGCTAACACAGTTGCCTACTTGTTAGATAAGGTATTCCCAAGGAACTTGTAAAAAAAGCTAATCCATTCCATGCCGTATATTTTAATAAACTTTTGACGTCTCTAGAAATCAAAAAATGAAAAAGTTTCTAATGACATTGAGTCAGACCCAAGGAGCATAATTGAAGACCTCAAGGTGTTACCATTCTTGTGGATAAATAACTGGGTGTGATTAGATGAGTTAAATTGAAATAGTGGTGTAAATTTGATGTAAGTTATGTTGGGGAAATTATTTATTTAACGGATGATCTGAGAGACGTGTAATCACTTTAGATCGAATTATTTTTGTGGTTCTTCTGAAAAAATCCAATCGAATACAACTCAGATTTGAGAAATAAGAACTTAATGTGATTTTGATTGTCAATTCGTGAAGCAGCCAAGGGCACTGCCCCTTGGACCCTGCTCCCATGGGCACTGCCCCCGCGCCCCCGTCAAGGGGGCGTTGCCCCTTATCTCAAGGTTCTGAACGCTTAGAATTGTAATAACTCGAACAAGCGTGCACTCCCCGCTAACTTGCTTGATATGTATTGCCATTCACTTTAATCATCACGCCGATCTCAATTACACGAAAATAACCAACAAGTTGTAATCTGTAATTATATGCTGGTGGTGGTCTAGCTTCTTGCTAGTCCACGTTTGTACACAATATGATATTTTGTCGTGAAAAAGAAACATCAACTTAAGAGTGATGTTTTATGTATACAATGGTCATTCATTCTATACTAAAAGCTTACACGATGATCACTTAGAAAAAAACGACAATGATATTGTATTTTTTGTATACATAAATTATCCATTATTTACCAAAAAATTACAGATCACTTTGAAAAACAATGATGTATACATATATCATTTAATTTAATAAAAAAACTACAATAAGGGTGATGTGGTACTCCACGGGTATCCTTTTAGGTTACTTTGTAGTTAGGCGATACCGCGCGTCACCCCTAGACAAAGTTGCATATTTCGTTTGTACACCACCATGTTGCTGAGAAGAGAGAATGAGGCTTTGACCAGTCAACCAGTTCTCCTCCGATTAAAACATTTAGATCAATATGAAACCTCTATGTAAAGTATCATAGAGTGCCGTCAGTGTTTTTTATGGTTCTAAGGTACTTTAGGTTGATTTTGACATGACGGAATGAGAGTGATTAAAGTTAGGGTACTTACGTTAGAGTGCCTCTTCCTCTTAAGATTCATCCAAATATATAAAAAAGATACTATATACACAAAATCATCCACTATAATAATAATAAAAAAAACTAACAGTAAAAAGTCGTTAGCGGTCACTCAAAAATCATAATAGTCGTTACCTGTCACTCAAACATCATTGTGATTTCTGTTTTAATTAGTGATCATTTTGATACCGCACCGGTATCAAAAGTTACTATCTCAAAAACTGCAAAAAAATGGTATTGAATTGATACCAAAATTCAACCGGTAAGGTACGGTTCAGTATCAGTAATTTCCGGTATTTGTATGGAATTGCTCATCCCTAATTACAATCATCAATATTTGTCTAAAAAAGTTAAAAATAAAGCATGCCAATAAGGCCATGGGGTGTACTCTAGCACTTGGGGCATAACGGTGATATGACATACTAACCGATGTTGTACACCACTCTCTCCTAGTGTTCAAGGGCATTAAGGTAGCGTTTGGTACGCATGAATGAGAGACGGAATAGAATAGAGCATTACGATGGAATAAAAAAAAGTGTTTGGTTGGTCAAGGTAGTGGAATCATCCATTACCTCCTCCATTCAATTCCCTTTAAAACCTCAAAATTCATTCCATCCAACCCACCTGCTTTTTTCATTCCATTCCATCTGTCATCATTCATCACCACTAACCACCACCATCACCCACCTCTACCATTACCACCCATCGCTACCACTACCACTTGACGCCACCACCAACCGCCTCCACCCACCGACCACCACTGCCATGCTCCGTCGTCGACCACCGGTACCACCATAGCCACCCACTGACCACCGCCATCACCAATCACCACCACCACCGCCGCCGACCACCACCAACCGCCACTTACACTTCCACCTCCACCTTCACCACCTACCTCCATGTTCCGACCACCACCGAGACTCTCCGTCACCAACCATCGCCACCCACCAACCACCACCAACACCGCCAACCGCCACCAACCACCATCACCGTCATCGCTACTATCACCACCTGTAACACCCCAACCGATGGCGGAAACATCGGGATGTCACGTATTGAATGATTGTTCAGTAGCTCATGGTAAATAATAAATTTCATTAAATGATTTAATTGAATTACATACAATTATTCTAGAATTTGTACATCAAATTGAATAAACTATACACATATCTTCAAGCATCAATTCAAATCTTCAAGCAAATAGAACCTGAAACATGTTAAGTTGAAAATGTTTTGGGTCAACAAAAGTTGGTGAGAATTACATAGGTTTTTGATAATTGAGTAAAAATGATGTGCAATTCATGTGTCATGTCAATCTAGTCCATATGTGAGAACATACTAGAAATAAATCGAGTGCATAATCAACCCTTGTGACTGTTATAATGTGATACATACCATACGCTCATGGTCCAATTGAATATGTTATGCGATAACAAACACCCACGTAACCTTTGTAGGAGGCACGTATCCGGGTGGGATTGTCAGTCCAATAGATCTATCAATGTATACCGTCGGCTGATCAATGTTAATGATTATGCTAGAATTGTGCTTACCCTAGTCATGTTCAAGACATAATGCAACATAGAAAAACACATAGACACTTTGATGATTGAATTGCATATAGAATGTTGTAACATGTTTCACCCCAAAAACGGTGATAAATAGAAAAGGGGCTATGTAAAACTCACCTTGGTAAAATGTTATATCTGTTGAGAAATTTGGATAATTGTGTTGACCAAATGTATCAAGTATCACCCTATAATAAAGTAATAAATATGTCTAAGTCTACCAAGTCTACAAATGTATAAGTTCTAGGGCTTCGAATTGGGGATAAATGCATGTTTGATTAATATTAAAAATATTCGCCAATTGAGAGAAATTTAGTAAATAAATAACTAAAAATCTTTTTATAAATGTTAAACCTAGGATGGTCACAAGAATGTGTTTAAAGTATAAAAATAATTTTTATAAAATTATTTTCTTTAAAATAGATTATTAAATCTATTTATTACAAATTGTCAACTTTAACTTTAATATCTTAAAAATACTAAAATTAAAGAATTATCATTTTTAAAAATTATATTTCTGTTCTAAATGGTCAGAAATAATTTGTATAAAATTTTGGTGCAAAAATAATAAAAATTGAATTTATTATGATTTAATTATGATTAAAACTAACAAAAATTGATTAAAAATATTAAATAAATGATTTTTCAGAAATAAAAATCATTTCTGAAAAGCTTAATGTTATAAAAACTTAAAATAATTTTTGTGAAAATTAATAAGATCGTTTTGATATTTTTATAGATTTTTATAAATAAAATGGAATAAACTTGATTTATTTATTATATATATTAAATAAATAAATTTTTGAAAACTAAAAATTGGGTGTTGAACTTTTTCATCAGATTAACATAATATAATTTTTGTAGAATTTATAAAAGGGTTTTGGTATTTAAAAATGAATTTTTAAATATATAAATGGATATATACATATATAAGTTAAACCAAAAAAAAAAGATGGTGCCTTGTGGGACTCGAACCCGGGTTGTCTTGGTTATAGGCATCAGTCACAACCACTTGGCCTAGGCCTGTGGTTGTGATTGATCTCAGTTTATTAAAAATAAATGCAATATAGCAAAACAGTTTCTTCCCCAAATCTATTACTAAGAGCCCTAGATTATTCAATTGATCAACTCACACGACATTAACCCAATTAATCATGGGGTTAATGTCGTGCACACGCCGATGAACAAAACCCATAAGAATAATTATGCTTACAAGATTGTTTTGATGCTCGATTAGCCGGTCAACCAAAAAGTCAAACTGCGATGAGGATGATAATTATCAGGGTGATTCAGAACGATTGGAGGTTAAGAGAGATATGAGAGCGAGTTGTGAAGGTTCTCAGTTGATCAATTTATAGTACATAGGCCCGGGTGATCGAATTGGAAACTTTGACCTCGGGTTTAATGTTGACGCGTTCATGGCTAATTGATTGTCAATCAATTAATAATCAACGCGTTGGTGAGTTATTGTAGGCCAATAATCACGAGTTCAAGTCAAACAATAATTAGCATGAGTTATTTAGGCCAAATCAAAGGGTTAAAAGAAGAAAAAGAAAAAAAATAAAAAAATCGCTGCTGCTGTTTGCTGTGCGCGACCACAGGGAGGAACAAGGAGGGGTTAAAGTGTGCATAAATAGAATTAAAGTTGGTATAAAACCAATAAATGTGTGTGGCTCAAGTGGTGGAGTGTGTGTGTGTGTTTCTGATAGGTCTGGGTTCGAAACCCGGGTGGAGCCACTTTTTTTTTCATTTTTTGATTAAAACGGGATGAAGGGAGGTGGGGTTGGGCCAAGGTCTGGTGGGCTCTGGTCTTGGGCCTTTGGGTTGGGCTCCAGGAATTGTAAAGGGTTTAAGGAGATCTTGGGTTTGAGTTTAAACAATTTGCATCTAGAGTAATGTTATTATTATTATTATTATTATTATTATTATTATTATTATTATAATTATTATAAATCTATATATATATATATATGTATGAGTAATTATCATTGTATTGGAGTCCTAAATATTATCAAAAATAATTAGGCTTGTTTTAAATCCGTAACGTATAATTAATAATTGCGAAATGTTACACCACCTCCGTCACCACCAATCACCGTCGCTGGCACCCGCTGCCAACAGCCATTGCCACCATTCACCACCGCTGATTTTATTCCTTTTTCTTTTCCTACATACCAAACAATATAAAGTAATGATTCATTTCATTCTTACGTGTAACAAAACAAGACTATGAAATGGTAATCATCCATTCCTTTACCTTCTCCATTCCATTCTCTCGTCCATTTTATTACCCCATTACCTTAACGTGTTAATGGAATGTTAAGGTATTTAGTTATTTTGTTTCCTTTTTAAACTAAAAACCATAAAAAATAGCGTTAGATGGAGTTAATAAATTTAAACCCTTTTTCTTGAAGTCAGGTGAAGTGAAATGAGAAAAAGTAAGGGTCTGTTTGGTATGGGGTAATGGAATGGAATGGATGAGGTAATGGAATGGACAAGGTAATGGAATGGATCATTAGCATTCCATGTCTTGTTTGGTTGCCATGTGGGAATGAAACAAAACATTACTTTGTGTTGTTGGATAGGCAAGACAAGGGAATAAACTCGGTGGTGAGTGGCTATAGTGGGTGGTGGTCAGTGGCGGTGATGGTGGGTGGTGATATGTGGCGGTATTGGTGGTGGCGGGTGGCGACGACGGTGGTGGCGATGGTGAAAGGTGAAGGTGGATGATTGTGATGATGAGTGGGAGACGATGGTGAGTGGTGGTGGTGGTGGTTGGTGTTGGTGGTGGTGGTGGTTAGTGGCGGTGATAGTAGGTGGTGGTGTGTGGAGGTAGCGTGGTGGTGGATGGTGACGACGGTGGTGGGTAGTGGCGACAGCGGTGGTGGGTGGTGGCGATGGGTGGAGGTGGATGGCGAAGATGGTGGGTGGGTGGCGATGGTGAGTTGTGGCGGTGGTGGGTGGAGGCGGCGGTGGTAGGTGGAGGCGGTAGTGGTGGGCGGCGGCGGTAGTGGTAGTGGTAGGTAAAGGAAATTGTGGTTAGTGACGGTGGCAGGTGGTGGAGGCGGGGCGGTGCGTGGGTGACGGTGGTGGGCGGCAATGGGTGGTGTTGGATGGCGGCGGTAGTGGGTAAGGGAAGGGAGTGGGTGGCAGCGGCGACAACGGTGGTGGATGGTGACGGCGGTGGTGGGTGGCGGCGGCGGTGGGCGATGGTGGTGGGTGGTGGCTGCAACGATAGTGGGTGGTGACAATGGTAGTGGTGGGTAGTGGGTTATGGTGTTGTTAGTAAAGGGTGAATGAGGGATGGAATGAAAAAAAAAACATGGGGATGGATGGAATGGTTTTGAGGGAATGGAATGCCTTGTGGAATGAGTGATTTCATTCCTTTAACCAACCAAACACACTATTTTTCATTACCTCGTAATGGTCCATTCCATTCCCATTTCCATTCAATCATACCAAACACTAGTACACTACCTAAGTAATGTAAAACGTATGCAGAATTAAGGAAAGTTAAAGTATACCTCACAGTCGTAACTCATTTTATAGTTTTCATACATGTCGGGTAGTTAATTCATTTTTTCTTAAATCATTTTACAACTTTAAATGCTATAAACTTCTAACGTTAGTGTGTCGTTTAATAGATAAAAAACAAAAATAATATATAAATAATCTAAAATATTTTTTTAGCATCTACACGACTTTAATAAAACATTCCAAATCTTAAATAGTCACATTATCCCTTTCTTTTTTCACAACTACCAAAGGATGCACGTAAGAATAGAAATATCAATGATGAATATCTAATGGAGTATTTAAATATTATTTCTTTTAATTTAATGAATAATAACTTAATGCATGACCACTTGTGGATATAAAAAAAAACACACAAATACATGACTCGACCACCATACAAGCATCATTTCTTTGTTCTATTAAACCATTTTTCCTCCATCCTTGAAACTACAAGACCCTACACATCTTCAATCACCATTCAACCTCTTTCTTATTTATGAGTGCTGTTTTTTGTTTCTTTCACCTTTTAGTCAATGTTACCAAACTTATAGTTATTGGGTCTCTCCAAATGTTCTTGAAAACCTTAAAGTTTTAATCTTTTTAATCTGTAGCTCTAAAATTGATAGAGTTTGAGTCACACCCACACATCAAGAATCTCTGTGTACGTTCTTCAATATCCAAGGTAAAGATCAATTTTTTATTAGTTATCAATCAATTTTTAATGGTCTTTGTGCACTTTGTATCAAGATACCCAAGCTTTTGCTTCTTTCATGATAATATGATATATAGTATAAATTATAATCATGTTTACAGTCTTCAATGTTTTACATGTTTTCAGTTCATTTTGACCTTCTCTCTCTCTCTCTCTATATATATATATATATATATATATATGTATATCTATAGGTTTGAAATAGAGCATTCTATTGGTAAATAGTTCATGCTTGAAACAGTTTCCAATTGACCAAAAGAAAAAAAAAGAAAAAGAAGAAAGAAATCAACTACCACCTATATATAACAGTCTACCTTATTACCAATCATTTAGACATAATGTGAAAAGAAAAGAATTTAGGTATCAATTGTCAAAATTTAATAATATATATTAGAAGAAAAGCTTAACTTCTCTTCTTACTCATGTGTCCACATAAACTATATCTTGTACCCTTTCTCAACTTCTAAAACAAAGGTTTCAACTTTTTAGCTATTATGAACATAATTTCATCTGGGTGTTCTTTTATTCTACAGAAAATCTCCAAATAAAGAAGGGTTTTGTAAATCTTGAAACAATGGAGTCTCCAGACTCTGCAAAGAAAGTGCATCAAAGTTTAAGCAGAAACAAGACTATGGAGAAAAAAGATGACACATCTTTGCATATTGCGGTTAGGCAAGGGGATTTAGATGGTGCTTTTGATATTATGAGTAGTTGTGATGAACAGAAGTTGGTTGGGTTGCTGTTGAAGAAGAATCAGTCAGGTGAAACTGCACTTTATGTGGCTGCTGAGTATGGCTGTGTTGATTTGGTTAAAGAGATGATTAAGTATTATGATTCTGAGGCTGCAAGTATTAAGGCTAAAAATGGGTTTGATGCATTCCATATTGCTGCAAAACAAGGAAATCTTGGTAAGGATTTGAACATAAGTTATGATGTTTACTTTTTGATTTCTTTATGTGCTTGATGTTATTGTGATTTGTGAATTTGTGATCAGCCAGTTGACCTAGAGGATAAGGTTTGAGATCTGGTTTTAAATTGTTTCTTTTTTCTTTTTTAATCTTATAAATGGGTCAAATGATTTAAAGTAAAATATTAGCTAAAAGGGTAAAATGTCAAAAAGGTTGAAACTTGAAAGTTGATGAAAATCTAACTCTAATACAGTAACTCTAAACTGTTTTTCACAATTTATATTAGGAATATTTTAAATAATAATTCTAACAGCTATTGACCACTATTAGTCCCAACTTTGAAAATCACTGCTGACGATTTCACCTTTTTAACTTATTTTCCCTTATAACGGCCCTATATTAACTAAAAGTTAACCCAGTTAGTTTTTGCTAACGTAGACCGCTTACGTGGTAAAAAAAGTTAAATTTTTGTTGACGTGGGCTGCTTACGTGGTAAAAAGTCAAACTTTTGATGATGCGGTGACAAAGTTTTGATGATATAGACTACTTATGTAGCAGTCTACGTTAGCAAAAACTAAATGAGTTAACCTCAGGGCCGTCTTTGGGGTGGTCCGAGGAGGCCAACCGGACAGGGTCCATAAATCTTGGGGGCCTAATTTTTTATAAAAAATTCCTATATATATGTATATATTTTTTATATAACTCATTTAACACTTAAACTTAGGCCCAAGGGGCCTATTTTTTAACGGTTTGGATAGGGTACATGAAGTTTTAGAGATTTTCAGGGACGGCTCTGGTTAACCTATGTGGCGGTCAATAGCTACCTAATGGTTAACATTATTTAAATTCAATATTCATTTATATTATTATCGTGATAATACATTTAATTTTAAAATCAGCGTATTAGTTGGTTATGTGGATGTGAGTTTGTGTGTGTGTATATATTTATTCTTATTTTTTTGACACAAAGCTTGTTTGTAGTCAACGCCATCCACCTATTTTGACCCATACTAATAAAAATGTATTTCAACCCAAACTAGTTTTAAGATTTAAGAATTTTGACACATCTAGAAGGAAAGAGACCCAACTTGAACATTTATGTCAAATGGAGAAAGTTCAATCTTTATGATTGATGTGAAAAGGTTTTGGGGATAATATAGTGACAGAAAAACTTTTTAGCTATTGTTATAAATAGAATGAGGTTCAATCTTGCAATGAAATGCATGGCATTCTAATTTCTAAGTATGGAAAGTAGTAGTTCTGAAGTTAAATATTAAAGTGCAAGTATGCAACACTCTTTTTGGAAATGTATAAGACTATCCGTCGTGAAAGCGCGAGCGGAATTACGCGAACGGAGTTTTTGCACCGGTGTTCACCTCTAGCCACAACAGCCCCACGCGAACCCCGGCGCGAGCGAGCAACGGTGGTCGCATGGGCTAACGGGAGAAACTGACCTTTGGTCGCGCCGATGCTCACCTCCAGCCACAACGGGGTCAAGTGATCGGGTTACTTGAGAGTCACGTTGGTGGTTCGCGCCCGGTCGCTCGTGGCTCCACAACGGACGGCCAAAGTATTGCATAAATCATGTATAGCTGCCATCTATTGATCAATACCCTTTTGGTGAAAATTGCAAGTGTATCAACAAAAGTTCTAGACTTTTTTTTAATAAAAAAGCACATAAGTTTATATACCTTTTTAATGATGTAAGTCTTGAATTGGGCCTAAGGTCTGAGCCCGAGACAAGAAAGATTAGGCAGAATTGGGCCTATTTATTTAATTTTCTTTTTTTGTTGCTAAACTTTACTATTTTTGAACATTAAAAGGTTCTCAAGATTAAATATTTTGATTTCAGAGGTATTGAAGGTTCTTATGGAAATGCATTTAGAGTTGTCAATGACTTTTGATCAAAGTAACACCACACCATTGCACACAGCATCAGAACAAGGTCATATAGAAGTGGTGAACTATCTTTTGGAGAAAAATAGTTGCATGGCTAATATTGCAAGAAGCAACCTTAAAACCGCTTTACATTCGTGTGCAAGACAGGGCCATTTAGAGGTGGTGAAAGCACTTTCACAAAAAGTACCCGGGATTGTTAGTAGAGCTGATAAAAAGGGACAAACCGCCCTACATATGGCGGTTAAAGGACAAAATGTTGAGGTTGTTGATGCACTTATTGAAGCTGATAATGGATTGATAAATATGGTTGACAAGAAGGATAACACCGCGCTACATATCGCTGCAAGAAAGGGCCGCACAGAGGTACGTAAAAGTAGGGCTGGCAATTTAGACACAGACATGATAACCTGACACGAACCTACACGATTTTAACAGGTTTCGTGTTTGGCCTTGACAGGTTTCGTGTCTATAACAGGTCGACACGTTAAGACCTGTTTATTTTCGTGTTCGTGTTTACCTGTTCTGTGTTTGTGTCTTATCGTGTACGTGTCTTAACAGGTCTTATCGTGTTTCTTATCATGTCTTATCGTGTCTTATTGTGCCTTCTCGTGTGTTATCGTGTCTTGTCATGTTAAATTATTTTACTAGGTGTTTCTTATCGTGTCTTATCGTGTTAACCTGTTATACACAGGTTCGTGTTTGTGTTTGAAAAAAATGACACGATTAGATTTCGTGTCGTGTTCGTGTTTACAAGTTCCGTGTTCGTGTCTTAACAGGTTCGTGTAACCTGTTATGCCAGCCCGGTAAAAGTTATCCCATACAGTATAAAATGAGCGGGTTGGATGACAAGTAAAAACAGAACTCATAAAAACCAAGTCAAAAGGGCAACTAGAAGGCCTAAAAAGTCAAAGTGTAGTTAATTTTGACTTTTGAAACACATTTTGACATCAATTTACTTTCCTTGCAGATCGTTAGGGCGTTACTAAACCACAAGGGAACAATCAACAAAGAAGTGATCAACAAATACGGCGAAACCGCACTCGACACAGCGGAGAAATTCAACCGATCAGAAATCGCCACCATCCTCCAACGACAAGGCGTCCCAAAAGCCAAATCCATTAAAAACACAGGACTACCATTAACCCCCACAACCCGCGAACTAAAACAAACCGTTAGCGACATCAAACACGGCGTCCACGACCAACTAGAACACGCCATCAGAACCCAAAAACGCGTAAAAGGCATAGGAAAACGAATCAATAAAATGCACCTAGAAGGCCTAAACAATGCCATCAACTCCACAACAGTTGTTGCTGTCCTTATCGCAACGGTCACATTCGCCGCCATTTTTCAACTACCCGGTCAGTATGTCGATGATCCTAAAGATATCCCTAATGGGTTCTCATTAGGAGAAGGAAACATAGCTTCAAACCCTGAGTTCATTGTTTTCTTGATCTTTGACTCATTGGCATTGTTTATATCACTAGCAGTTGTAGTGGTCCAGACATCAATCGTGGTAGTGGAAAAACGTGCGAAAAAACAAGTGATGGCGGTTATTAATAAGCTAATGTGGTTAGCATGTGTGTTTGTTTCGGTAGCGTTTCTTGCGTTGTCGTTTATTGTTGTTGGTAACGAGAAGTGGTTAGCGGTTGGGGTGACGGTTATTGGGTCAGTTACGTTGGCATCGACGCTAGGGACAATGTGTTATTGGATAATAACGCATAGGATTGAAGCTAATAATTTAAGGAGTCGAAGGATGTCGGGTTCGGTGTCGATTTCGCCATTGTCGGACTCTGAGAATGAGGATTTTAAGAAACTATATGCTATTTGATCATCGTGTATGATGATGTTGTGTGTTTATGTGTTTTTTTAGTTAAACTTAATGTTTAATATCTATCTTGGTACATTGGGTACCACTTGACTTGTTATGTATATATTTTTTTCAATGGTTATGTAAAGTAGCATAAAATTGGTCCATATGTTTAAAGCAATCTGGAACTGTGACCCTAAATTGTAAAATATATTTGGGAAAACTCAGTTTTAAGGTTCTTTTTCCTTTAAAGTTATTTGTTTTCTTAATGAGAAATGATGGATGACTCCTGGCCTATGGTCACGAGTTCGAGTCCTGATCTCGCCCGGGTTTTACCAATCCTTCACCGTCGTGCCTACGGGCGGGTGAGGGGTTGGGTTTCCCCGGTTTCGGGAACTGCATGGGCGGCCATGACTACGCCAGCCACCCGAGGTACGTATGGGCCCTCCATTGGGTTGGTCGTGGGGGTCCGTCCATAGTGTGGGAACTCCCATGGGTAGTCGGGCAGAAATGTTTGTTGGTCGTTCAAAAAAAAAAAAAGTTATTCGTTTTCTATTAGATGTTTCATAATTGTTCGGTTTAAGTTAAACTGGAAAACAAATAACTAAATACAGTATTAAGCAAGATATACATATATTTCATTTGACTCGATTGATTATACATTTTTTCGATATTTATGATTTTTTTTTTTTATGAAAGATCGGAACTCTTATATCGAAAGTTGAGTGACTTTAAGGAACAAAAATCTTTGATTAACTTTAATGCGAACTTAGAAAATTTTATGTTTTTGTAGAAGAATAAAGTCTAAATCGTTTTCTAAAAAAACGGATGAAATGACAAAAATGTACGTAATCATTTGTGTGCAAATGTGTGATTGCTTGCTTGCTTTTTACTTGCCTTTTAACATCTAGAAAATACAACATCAAGAAACCAAGAAAGAGCATGGCCCGCGCCATGGCTCTAACTAGATGGGTCGTGGGTTTGACCCATGAGTTGGTTATTCGTGATTGGGATGGTTGAATGGATGATGTGTTTGCATACAACTGAAGTAAGTGCTTAAAGCAACAGTTTGTGCTTTGGCAAAAGCTGTCATTGCTTAAAGCAACATTAGCCACTTTAAAGATTGAAATCACATTCATAGGAGGTGCTTTTTTATATTCAAATCTACACACATAAATTTTTGTTATATTTTAATTTATAAGGGAAGGATTGATAGTTGATGTAATGATGTTGACTCTGCATAAAGAATTGTTTAAACCTGTCAAGTAGGTTACCTTTGACCTTTTTAATTATGAAGAATGCCCTGAATCATTAACTTCACATACAAGATCTTTCCTCAAATCTTTCTTTTGGTTGACTATGATATTAGGACTTTTGAATATTTGATTGACTAGATCCTAATTCTAATGCTGCAAATCAAGGATCAATAATATCTATGCAGTATCAAACCCAAATCTCTTGTTTCATAACACGAAGGTCCGCCTTTCCAAATTTCTTGTATATTATGCATCGAAAGTTGTACATTGATCTACATTCCAAAATTTAGGCTCTTGACAGTTACGCAAGATATCTAATGGGTTGTGGTTAAAGACAAAAAGAGGTGATGTAAATGTTAGGCTAAGTCTTATGCTTTTAAGCCCACCGCCACATCGGCCAAAAAGGGCGTGAAACTGTTGGCCCAGAACTTGATATTGCAGCGGAATTGAACAAGATAACAAATGATATACACGATATACTTGAAACAAACGATTTTATAGAATAGGATAATACAAAGTTTGGTACAAATGATTGAAAAAACACAAAGAATTCTAGAAGTTTTCTTGCGAGAGGATTGTAGATGTGTTACAATCTTGATAACTGAATAATGTGCCGCATCCCTCAAATTTATATGTTTCGAATAGATGTGACTGTTTCTGAACCGTTGCAACTTGTTGTCCCACCGGTTTGACTTTCAATTTGGCGCCAAAACATAACTAACTTAATCAAGGGTATAATGGTCTTTTGTGTAGAAGTAACCTTCGAAACATTTGCTGGACTTTGTTCTTCTGATCTTGTTTGTAATCAATAATGATGAGACTTGTGATCAGCCTTGTATGTTGATGTGCAACCTCGTTTATGATCACCCAAATTGACCCATTTGAGTAGCCGAATACTAAACTAATGCATACTTACAATCTATATTTAACTACATTAATTAACTATATATACATATATCTTAATAATCTAACTTATATTCCAATACCCTCCCTTAAGTTAGATTGGGGGGCTTGTAGCTTGTCTCTAGATGAAGATATTTGTTGCTTGCTTCTCGTCAATCTTTAGTCATATGATGCTATCTCTGTGTCATCCATGGGAGCTGTTTTTCCTGTACCATCCATGGGACCTGTACCATCCATAGGAGTTTTTCTTCTGTGACATCTATGGGGTCTGTTAGCTTAGTCATCATGTAATTCCATCTTCCTTTTATTTTCCATGAAGGGATTGACTCTCTCTTTTCCTTTCTTCTTTAATTCTCTTCCTGCATACTTTACTTGTGTGTCCATATTTCTGGCAATGGTAACATTGAATATGTACGTATGATTTTCTTCTTCTTTCTCTATCTTTTTCGTCTAAACCATTGCTTTTGTCATGGGTATCTTCTTTGCTTGTTGATTGAAGAAGGGCTTGTTCATATGTAGAAGTATCATTATGTCTCATACGTAGTTCATGAGCTTTAAGAGAGCCTAATAGGCTTTCCAATGGTAAAGCAGAGATATCCTTTGTTTCTTCTATAGCCACAACAATATTCTCGAATTCTCTTGTTAAACTACGTAAAATTTTCTCAACAACCCTTTTGACTTCAATGTTTTCCCCATTTAAACGGATTTGGTTCCATAATATGATCACACGATTGTAGAATTCTTCAACTGTTTCGTTTTCTTTCATTCTCAGGTGATCGAATTCACTATGTAAGAATTGTAGTTTAACCCGTTTTACCTTTTCTTCTCCGCGATAAGATTTGTAGAGCATATCCCATGCATTCTTTGATGATGTTGCAATTGAGATTCTTTCAAATATTACTTCTTCTATTGTTTGATATATGTAGAGTAGTGCCTTGCTGTCTTTTCTTTCTTTTTCTTTTAATTCTTCTCTTTGTTGATCTGTTAGTGAGGCACTTTCATCGGGTTCTTGAATTCCAACTTCTATAATGTTCCTTAAGTCTTCAGATTCAAATAAGGCCTTCATTTGAATACTCCAATTGTGATAATTATTTCCATTTAATTTTGGAATTTGAATCTGTAGAACACTATTGCTGTTTGACGTCATCTTGTGTCGTCTTCAGTAGTGATGCATCTAAATATTTGATAGCTCTTTCTTGATCTCGTTGGGTACTACCCTTTATTACTTTTGGAATTTGTGAATCCTTCGATATGTAGTGTTCTTCTAAAAAATTTTTGCTCTTATGATGTAACCAACGAAAAAATAACTTAAAAACGAATAAGGCCTTTTCCCAAATATTTAAAAACAAGCCACCCCCTTTTTTTTTAAATGGTTACCTTTTGAAAATAAGGTTCACGTTATTTTTGAGAAAAAAAAAACAAATACTTATTTTCTAAAATTAACCCACAATATTAAAAAACGTTCTTTCCCTCTGTTGACTTTCAGGAAGTCAACTGCTTCTTCTTCATTTCTTTTGCCGCCGGAAAACTTCGCGCCTTCTTCTTTCCTTCAATTATAGATGTATACTAACCCTTTGGATCGATACTATACTAAGATTTTATTACTAAATTCAAATCAGATTGTTCTCTATAATCGAATAATTCTTCTTCTTCGTTAACTTTGTTCGGTTTTCGTTCGACACAAAGATCCTTAATTCAACGTGGTTTATAACCAACGATTAGATAATCCGGTGTTTGATTGTTGTTTTGAAGCGGTTGTGTATTCACAATAATAATTTTCTTTTAAAAGTTTCTATAAAGAATTTGGCGGGAAAACGGATTATGAACAAGAACAATCAAAAACTTATAATCCGGATTTAAATTAAGAATAAATATTCGATTAATCACTAGAAGTGGGTAGAAACATGTAACCGTATATGTGTGCGCGAATTTCTCTGAAATATTTAGTTCCGGTGTTTCGCCGGAATCCTTTGTTCACCGGTTTCCTGTATCTCTGTTATTTTTCCTTTTGAAAACTTCGTCATTCTTCTATTTATTGAATTCCATCGCTGTTCTTATTTCTTCAATTTGATCTCAGTTTGTCTTTAAATTCACAAAACACAATGATTTCGTGATACTCTGTTTTTTTTTCTTTATCGTCTTGATGTTTGAAAGCGTTATGTTTTCTTTCCAATCTGATTCAATCGCGATCTTGATCCTTCTTCTGATTACCGTGGCTCTGATACCAGATTTGTTGGCCCAGAAATTGATATTGCAGCGGAATTGAACAAGATAACAAATGATATACACGATATACTTGAAACAAACGATTTTATAGAATAGGATAATACAAAGTTTGGTACAAATGATTGAAAAAACACAAAGAATTCTGGAAGTTTTCTTGCGAGAGGATTGTAGATGTGTTACAATCTTGATAACTGAATAATGTGCCGCATCCCTCATATTTATATGTTTCGAATAGATGTGACTGTTTCTGAACCGTTGCAACTTGTTGTCCCACCGGTTTGACTTTCAATTTGGCGCCAAAACATAACTAACTTAACCAAGGGTATAATGGTCTTTTGTGTAGAAGTAACCTTCGAAACATTTGCTGGACTTTGTTCTTCTGATCTTGTTTGTAATCAATAATGATGAGACTTGTGATCAGCCTTGTATGTTGATGTGCAACCTCGTTTATGATCACCCAAATTGACCCATTTGAGTAGCCGAATACTAAACTAATGCATACTTACAATCTATATTTAACTACATTAATTAACTATATATACATATATCTTAATAATCTAACTTATATTCCAATAGAAACACCGCACCCATGGGAGTGAGCAGGGCGTGAAGGGCTCATGCGTGAGTGTGGCCACGGCCGTTGTTTTGGTATGTGTGGAGAATTAATGCAACAACCAATGCAATAACTCTATGGTTGCCTAACACATGATCTAAAAGTACATGATTTCTAAGGAGATTTACATAGTGGTAGAAAGTAAAAAAAAAAAAAGAAAAACAAAGAAGTAAAAGTGACCTACTTTTAAGAGTATGCATATGCATTTAAAGTATAAGATTAGAGAAATATTATAAAACTAATTAAATCTAAAACTACCAATTAGAAGACTTACAAATCATACTAAAAATATTATTATTTTTTCTCATTGAAGTAGTTTCTGATGGACTGATGATGAATACCACATTTAAGGCAAGTGATTTTGAGGTGGACTGGCACAATGCAAACACATAATAATAATAATGTTAAAAAGTTGATGACTTTAATGTTAGGTATTAGTGGGCTCCCTTTATTTTAAGAAATGCATTTGAATACATGACACAGATTTGAAATTTTTGCATGTGATCTTAAATTGGATTCATTATCTGCTTTGTGTAAAGATGCCTTTTGTAGCTACAGATTCAGTAGCAAAAAAAAGAAGGCAGAAATCTAATAATGAGTATTTGATGCTCTATTCTAGAATTCTTTTTCTTTTCTTTTTGCAACTTTTATTGCGGTTAAAAAGTAAAAAAGGTGATTTTTTTTTTTTTTAATTTTCAAATGATTGTATACTTAATTCAGTCAAATTTGATGACATGCAACTCATTTGATATTTATAAGGCAATTACAGTGTGACATTTTCTAGGATGAAGTAATATTCTATAACTAAACTCTAAAACACATCAACAGTTGTAACTATATGTGAAATAATAAAAGCTTTGATTTGTTTTATGTGTAGACAAAATTGTGCTCAATTAAGATTTGAAAGTAAAATACAACTTGTAATTACTAATTAGCAAAATAATGTTTTATTTGAATTCTAATGGACATATTCAAAAAGCAGATGCTGAATGCACTATATGCTAATATCATCATAAAACAAAGAAACTAAAATTTAAACAGAAAAAATGGTTTCAAGAACATTTATCATTACAAGGTACATTTTGTTGAATTAAAAATCTGTTGGATTTTTTACAGTGATCAATGGCTGCTTCAATTGAACCTTCAAGCTCTGAGTCAGCACTACTATTCCTCTTTACAAACTGTAATTCCAATATCCCATTAGAATAATTAAAAGAAGATGATGAAGATGATGATCCAGAAGAAGATGATGATGATGTTGAAGAAGGTGAACACTTTCTCTTAATTACCCCTGAAAAAGACTTCCTATGGCTGCAATTACTAACAAAAACATCTTCATTCCCTTGTTCTTCAATACCCTTTAAGACATTTGCTAATGTTGGGTATTTTCCTGTTTTTATTTGCCCAAAGTCACATTTTTTAGCACCAGATTGTTCAACTTCTTGTTTAGCACCAGATTTGTTAAACAAAGATTTGAGATAAGATCTTGAAGCTTTAAGCTTTTGAGTTATTGAACAATGTTTGATTAACTTAAGCTTCTTTGACCATGGACCATGGTACTTTTTCGGATGGTCACCGATGAATCTGGCTAATTCGGTTGACCATTCGAAGAAATATTCATCCGGGGCCAGTTCGGTACTGGCCCTGCATGATTCAGTAGGAGATATATTGCATGATTGGACCATTTGTGTAGAAAATGTAATGAATTCTTTTTCTTGTTGTTGTTGTTGTTCTTCATCTTGTTTCAAGTTAGCATTTTGTAGAAGAGATTTCACCATTTGTACTCTAGGAGGAAGGTGAAGTGGAAGGAGTCTGCCTTTGTAAAAAAGCTCATCAGCAGGTGAATTTGAATGAACAATGGAATTAGTTGCCATTTGAAATTCAAATTCTCTGCTTTTTGATAGTGAATTAGAACATAATGATGAACTTAGTTCCATATCTATGAATTCTTCATCTTCATAATTGCATGATAAAATATTTGCTGCCATTTTGTGCAATGTGTATGTGTGTGTTGTGTGTTTAGGTGTTTTTGAGTGGATGTGAGGTTATGTTGGAATGGTTATGGGTGGGTGTGGGGGTAGGGTGTGTGTGTGTCAAGACTCAAGAGCATCATTTAAAGACTTAAAGTAGAGAAGGTGACAAGTTAGAAACTTATGTGATATGAAAGGAAAAATTGTCAGATATTTTTTTTGATTTTTTTCATGTAAGCTTTTCATGAATGCTTCCAAGCAAGAAAGTGTGGTAAGAAACAAGAATGGCCCCTCTTTCTTGATTGACCAAGCAATGAAAAGATTGTACCTTTTGCTAATATTGTTGTACCATTTACTCTAAAGTGGGCTAGAGGTGAAAGAGCCACTCTTATCATTGTGAGAGTGGTTATTGTTGTGATATTATGATGACTTATATTACCTTCACCAACAAGAATGAGAACACATAATTTATTCACAAAGAAGAGGGACATTGTAAACAACTGAAAATTATAGCACACTTCTTGTTTGGACACATTACAAGTTACTTATGCATAAGTACAACACTTCTCTCATACTCTCAATCTATTTTAAGGTGCACAAGGCAACATGCAACCCATCAAGTGTTCACGGGCGAAGTATATTGGGGCTGGGGTGCCCCGCCCCCTCCATTTTTTGCTCGTTAGTGTATTATGCGTTTCTGTGCAAAAAAATTTATACGTATTAAGTCCAGTCCTTCAATCTTAACGGCTGTGACTTTCGCCCCCCTCCTCCCTTTGATTTTTTTTTTCAAGCACTGCCACTGCAAGTGTCTAGCAATAAGGTGTGTTGCACAAAACAAGTTCACATATACAAATAGGTTCAGAAAAACAACTAAGTTTGGTAAAATGGAAGGACTAGATAATGCAACATGCCATAACGAATTTAGGTCAAAACAACTCGATTTATAAATAAATTTAAAACAAAATTGGCATTACGTCCCTAACATAAAAGAAATATCGAGAGAAATAGATTTATAAATAAATTTAAAACAAAATGTTCATTTCCCCATACACCTTGGTTTTTAGCATTCTGATATTTCTTTACACATGGTCCGGATAAACATTTCATGGGTCTCCACAAACTGCCGTGGTCAACATATGGATTGTTGTTACCTTTTTACCTTTCTTTACTTCACTTATTTTCACAAGATTCGAAAGGTATACCATTTTTTTAAAAGTTTAAGATTAATACATGTTACTTTATAGTATGTAAAGTATTACATTTACAAACCTTTTTAAGATTAAAGTATAGATTTTTTTTATAGCTAGTAATTTCTCCTTACTATCTTTTAACATTTAAGTAGAGATTTTAAATAATCCGATTTTCAGTTAGCAATTTACAACTTTAAGTATTATTTTTACAAGCTAGGTTGCTAATTTACCTTTTGGTCCCCACTTTCACACCAACATTTTAAAAGATATATAATTATAGTTCTAATTATTGTAGTAATTGAGTTTGAGAGACTTGAGAGCAACAGAAAATAATAGTGTATATGTAAGAAAACATAACACCTAGCTACGGCTATATATTATATTTTAAAGAAGAAGAGTCCAAAAGTATGCATATTTTCTGCAATTTATTGTTCCTATGTCTATGTAAATTGTAACCCCTCTCTTCCGTTTCTCAATTATTAGCATCTAGGGTGCTTAAAGAAGTAAAATTTTATTTCTAGACTCGACTTCAGTTTGAACTACTAGGTTCAAATGTTCACTTTGATTACATAATTTCCTTCAAACCTTTCAAAAAAAAAAACATAATTTCCTTCAAATACAAGACGTGTTCATGCCCACATTAAACGGTAAAAATCAAATAAACACATGTCACTTGTATACGTCGTTTCACATTCAATGAAAGCGTAAAGTAGACTTTGCTTATATGGTATGTATCACACTTGAAGAAATTGTTTAGAACTATACAATTTTTACAGTTCTCTACTTAAACAACAAAACTGAACCTTAGTGATAGATACCTTGATATTTTCGAGTGAGTTGTCAATAATTTTTTTTCCTCTACGAAAAAACCTTTTGTAATCTAGTTATTTGATATTTCTTGTTTAAAATATTATGAGTTTTGTGTATTCAAACTTTTCTATTCCAAGCAGCACTCAAAGGTTGAGCTGAAAGAGGCTATTGGGCCAGATCTTAGGAGTCCATACCCTCATGTTTACAAAGTGGAAACCTTCGGCAAACACTGCCTAGTTTCATACATGTCAGGCTCTTTTGTTAAGCCATAGCACATGCCAGCCCACTCATCTGACAAACTCTATATAATTTAATTTTCGTTGAATTATCTATGTTTCAGAAACCAATGTACCCCTACCCGAATGGAAACACCGCCGCCGCCCTATTGGGTAGGGTGCTCCGGTTGTGGTCTGCAAAATGGAGAAATAACACCAAACGAAAAGCAACCGTAAAATCGTAGAACCTTGCACGCCCGTTGCGTCATGCTAATAACGTAAAACATAAAAAAGAATAATTAAGTCGATCTTTGACCCACGCAAAATAGAAATATTGCGATGGGCTTGCAAAACGGGAAAAATATACATAAAACGTTGAGCCATACACGCACGTTGCAGCGTGTTAACTCGCAGAATGAAACGTAAAACAAAAAACTTGCGAAAGACGGAAAGTATACGTAAAAACGTTGAATCATACACGCACGTTGGGCATGTTAACTCAAAACATAAAACGAAAAACTTGCGTAAGATTAAAAGTATGGATGACCAAAGTTAAAAGTAAAAAAACTTTGGGGCTAGATTGTAAAAGATAAAATGCTTTAGGTTATATTGCAAAAAATGAAATGTTTGGGGTTAAAAGTAAAAAATCAATTTAAGAGTTTACATTACAAAAAATGAAAACTTTGAGGTTAAAAGTAAAAAATCTCAAATTTTTTTTTTGAAAAACACCCTATGCATAGGGTACAACCCCTATATGCATAAATGTTTTGCTAATTAGAGTACTTTAAATGGGTCATGTATTTCTAAATTTTTACTTTTTGTATATTATTGTTTATGTTATATATATACCAAAACCCATTAATTAATGTAGTCAAATATTTTTTTTAAGGTTTAAACTCTTTAATTGCTTCGTATATTTGTTTTATTTTAAGATAGACGAATAAACAACACAATTCAACAATTTTCATATATTTTTATTCATCTAAAATGAACCTTTTGTGAGAAGGATAAGAAACAATCTAGACGCGACACGTTATAGAGGTTAATCTTAATCCGATGGGTATTAATGTGAATTACTTTGTAATCAATTTAAAGAACCGATCATGCAATTATCATTGTTGAGAAATTTGGGGGATTTGATTCTATAACCCTAACCGATCAAATATATGTATTTCTAATTTTCTATCATCACACTGCGATTACAGTTCATCAAATTCGCAAAAGTGAAAAACCAATCTATTTTTTTTTTTTTTGTTGTTCTCTTCGAAGTTGTTCTCCGGTGTGTTTTGTATTTTTGAGTTGGATAATTCCATGGCTGATGATGTTACATTTTAGTTTATATATGTTTCTTACCTACATGTTTTAATTGCAAGTTTAGATTATCATAGTGTATCATTTATTACATAGGTGTTATTGTGTTATCAACTTATATGTATATGTTTTACACGTAAATGAAACTGTATGCTACAAGAGTATAGTGTTTAAAAAGGAATTAAATATTTTGATTTTAAAGATGTGATAGATCAATACATGGTTGTCGTTATAATTGTTTTGTTATACGTGTTTTATATGTATACTAGCTGATTATCTCGGGAGGGTCCCGGCGTTGAAAAATCTAATTTTACGTGATAACCTATTGTAAATGGCTTAAGTTAACTAACCACAAAATCTCTCAATCATTGCATTTTCATAGTATTCTAATAAGTAATAACTCATATTCTCTAATCTAAAACCTAATCAGTAATCATCTAAATAATCACTTATGCAAGCTACAACTATTCAAAAACTCATTACATCTCTATAATTTCTCACATTCTAATGGCTCTTATAATTCCTAACCTAATCAACTAAACAAACACTTAAGTTTGAAGTTGTAACCATTGCATCTCATTATGCCACGTGGCATAATCAAAAGATGGTTGATGCCACCATTGAACGCCACGTCAGCAACTATCAATTCTTCCCGGAGCGTCCCGGGGTTGAAAAATATAACCATTCTAATAATACTAATACTAATAGTAATAATTATTACTCTTGTAATTAAATAAAAAAAAAATAACCTTGCTATAAGGTGACACCATGTGTTGCAGTGTTGCGTGATTCTTTCTCTTAACTTTTCTTGATGAAGTATACCTAGTAAAATTCCAATGATAACATAGCGATTGGGCTGATTTTCAACATCGTAGATAAGAACCTGGTTTAAAAAGAAAAAACATGATTAATGAATAACATGAACACTTTGTGTGTTTTTCCTGTATAAACGAAACCCCACAAAAAATAGTCGATTTTTTCTCCGTTTTTTATATAGCACTATGGTACTCGTTGGAAAGATAATAAAACGCTCGTTAATTTGGTGTAATTTTTTTCTTTAAAAAATCCCGTATATAAAAGATATAAACGTTTAAAAATTATGAGAAGAAACATGAGAGAGAAAATTTTAAATTTTTTTTCCTAAAATAACTCAATTTAATTTTAGTAATTGAGAATTTAGGGTTTTATGTTTATCTTTTTTTAATTAAAAAGGAAATAATTTAAAAACACTAAAATCTTTCAATTATGATGCCACGTGGCACTCTCAAAGGGAGGTTGAGGCCTCCATTGCACGTCACGTCAGCATATACGTTTTCTTTTATATATATATATATAGATAGATTAATATTAGTCTATGTTTCAGCAGTTTTTTCAACTAACTACTGTATTTTATAAAACATATATTATTCATTGTTATGTGTTTTATATTTGTTGTACATTCTTGTGTTTTTTTTAGGCAAACACCAAGATTTGTGGTGTTTTAGTGCCATAGTATGGTGCTTTATATTTAGGCATAAATGGGTGGTGTTTATTTGTTTTAGTCCGAGTTATGGTGCTTTATTCTTACGCACAAATGTTTTATTTTTTAGTTGCCATAGTATGAAGTATGATGTTTTATTATGTAATACAGCTCGTTGTTTTATCTGTTACGCCATTCCCACTTTAAATTATCTATGAATACAGTTTGATACTTTTAAGATTCGTTTGGTTCGCATTAATTGAATGTAATTCAAACGAATTGGAATTTTAATTCCAACAAACCTTATTATTTTTACTGGTTGCACTCCCCCCCTAAAGTTTTAAATAAATACAATCAAACCTTATATTTTCTAACTTTTATAATTGTATCAGGAACCATCCTTAGTTATTCTAAGGGGTTTATCCACTTCCCATAACTTTGAATTTTGTATCAAACATTCAATCAATTTCTATTTTCTACATCTTTAAGACCATAGTATTCATATAATGAATACGTTTCTTTGCCTTCAATTATGTACTCGTGTAAAAGAATATTTCTTTCTTTTTTTCAATTAATCCGATTGCACATGCCAATCAATTAGAAAAACAAATTAACTGGTAATTCATAGGCTTTTATTGCTCTTGTATCCAAATGTATTGTGTATTTGGTTTATAAAACAGATTGAACTTCTTCCACTAGTACCTTATGAATTGTTTTCAACAAAACAAACTAGTCAAATAAGTAATAAAAAATTGGGTATATCTTATTGTCGAGAAATATATACAGCATAAAAAACTTCTTCTCCGATTCATGTTTCTTTTTCTTCTAATTTGCACATGCACTAACGGGAATTACCGAGAAAAAAATTCATTCGTCTTTTATATTCCATTTTTCTTAATATCATTTTAAATTTCATGGGGCAGAAGGCTTAACAACATCGTCGCTAACTAAAGATAATGGCATAAACACTTCGTTGCCAGTAACTGTATCGCCTCTCTCTATTCTCTCTACACCACTCCGTCGCCGGTATCCGTCTCGCCCAAATCTCTAGCATAGAGAATCAAGTATAAAAATCAAAGGGGTGGAATTTGAAATTTTTTAAATTGATGTTTTTGGAAAGGGGGTGTGAAAAGTAAAAAAAGGGAGTGCATTTAGCCCACCCCTTAAAATTTCATAGATAATTGAATTTGTTGAAATTGAAATGTCAATTCCAATATTGATGTTTGGTTAATAAATGAATTGAAATTTAGTATGAATTCCTTTAACTAAGAGAATTCAAAATCCTTTCAATATTAGAAAAAAATTAAGTCAATTTATTGGAATCCTCAATCGATTGAGGTCGTTTCGAGCCGAACCGATTTGGATCGTACCGTTTCGACGCGAATCGTTAAGCTTCGTACCGCTTTCAACTCATACCGTTTTGGACCGAACCGTTTCGACCCGAACCGTTTCAACCCGTACTAGTTTTGACACGTACCAGTTTCGACTGGTACCGTTTCACTCGGTACTGTTTTGGACCGTACCAATTTCGACCGGTACCGTTTTGGACCGTACCAGTTTCGACCGATACCGTTTTGGACCGAGCCAGTTTCGACCGATACCGTTTCACCCGGTACCTTTTTGGACCGTGCCAGTTTCGACCGGTACCGTTTCACCCGGTACCGTACCGTTTTGGACTGTACCAGTATCAACGGTACCGTTACGACCAGGACGGTTTCTACCCGGACCGTTTCGACCAGTACTGTTTCGACCTGTACCGGCCCGAACCTTTTCGACTGGTACCGTTTTGACACGTATCATTTCGGGTTGAAACGGTGCGCGCCGAAACGGTGGAGGCCAAAAAAAATTGGTTCGAATGGTACGGGTCAAAATGGTGCACGTCGAAACTATACAGGTCGAAACGGTATAGGTCTAAATGGTACGAGTTGAAACGGTTCGGGCTGTTACGGGTCGCAACAATGCGGGTAGGGGGCAAGGGTGATAGATTCCAGTTTATTAACCAACCAAACACAATAGAGGATTTAAGATTTCAATTCCAACAATTTCCAATTTCTTTTGGAATGTTTAAATTCAAAATCTAATTCTTTTAATTCCAATTTCTTCACAAATTCCAATTCTAATTTCAAACCATCTCGACAACTAAACGCACCCTTAGTTCTATTTGGTGTTTTATATTAAAGATATAATGTTACGAACCTAATCGTTAACCAATTGATTCAAAGAAAATAGATAGAAGCTAGATTATAAATAACCCGTTGAGTGGGTAAAACTCAAAGAAATATAGAAAGATATTTAGACTTAATTCAACATTTTTATTCATAACCTATTAGTAACATCAGGCCTTTTTAAAGGCTTACAAAGTAAAATATACTAAACAAAGAACATGGGAAACATGGACCTAGTGGGTAGGAAAACCACCACACTAACCTAGTACTAAAATGCATCAAACTAATAAAACATAAGCAAAATGAAAACAATTAATATATGACGTGGGTTGCATGACTTTTATCCGTCTAGATGGTTCACGATGCACACAACATATAACTTGGTGTTTTATCCTTATTTCTCTAGCTTGACCAATTTATTAACTTGTTGGTATAGAAAATGTATTTCCCAACTCAGGAAGGAAGAGTTATTCTCTCATTGTCGATATGTCACTGAACTCGAGGTTGGAATGATGTTTGATTCAATTGAAGTCGCTTATAACTTTTATGAAAAGTATACAAGTGCTAGCGGTTGGACTGTAAGGAGGGGTGTAGACTACAAACATGATGGTTTAATTAAAATGACATATTTGGTATGCTCAAAAGAGAGATTTAAGAAAATCAAGGGGTTTGATAGTTTGTATGAGGATTCCACAAGTAAGGGTGCACGAAAGGTACCTTCAATACGGACTGGGTGTGAAGCTTGCATCCATATAAAGTTAAAAGATGACAAACGTTATGAAGTATATTAATTTAAGGGAAAATGGTCAAAATAGCCCGTTGATCGAGTGATTTGCAAAAATAACCCTCTCCCCCCTCTTTGGAGAGACGGGACACGGCTCCCGACGTGCCTGAACCGTCTCCGAGTGGCCAACCAACACGTGGCGTCTCTCATCCCGAGGCTGTACCGTCTCTCTCGAGACGGGTCAGAATTCTCTCCCAGACGGTTCACATTTCCCCATGCCGGCTGGCCTTCGGTTCAACCGTCTCAAAAGACGGGTCACATTTCCCCATGCCGGCTGGCCTTCGGTTCAACCGTCTCTCAAGACGGGTCACATTTCCCCATGAGTCCGGTGAGTCCCGATGATTAGTCCGACGCTTCGGTTGTCCAGCTCAGCCCTATAAATACCGTTCTCAGTCACAAACTCCGTCCCATTCCCGTCAGACTGTCACCCCACCACCGTCTAACACTATCCACCATCGTCCACCACCACAGTCTAATTCATCCAAATGGCACCGCAACGATGGACCGAAGAACAGGAAATTGCACTGATTGCAGCATGGCGCCATGTCGAAGAAAGCACCCACCAAACCAACAAATGGTTCCGTATATTGCACGAGTACAATCGGCTGGTTGAGGGTCAGACCGAACAACCGAGTCCCTTAGCCGGAAGTTGACCGATTTGACCACGAAGTGTTGTTAGGACAAAGAGGATTGGTGAAACCACTTTTGGAAACCTTAGTCTAATTCACTTCTGTCATTTTGGCTAAGTATAGAAGTACTGAAAAGAAAACAAAAAACTGCTGAAGAGAAGATATGAGAAGTGCTGAAGAAGAAACTTCATCAGAAGTTCTGAAGTCCAAACCAGACAAGTTCACTTCAGAAGTACTGAAGACAAACTACTCATCAGTAGTTTGTCTTTCATCAGCACTTAGCATCAGATATTTTCCACCGCCTTTTGCATCAGTAGTTTTATTGTTTATTATTACTTTTAGCTGTATTTGTTAGTTTCAATGTTGCAACTTGTGCAACTTGTTTCTGATGTTTCTGTACTTGCTTTTTGGGCAAGATACATGTATGTAAACGTCTATAAATAGGAGGCTTCAACCTTCTATTTTAGACATTGATTTTTAATAGAAAAATCCTTCAAACACTTTCACTGTTCTATTCCATTTCAGTATTTATTGTGAATCTGTCTAAGTATCTAATTCTCATTTACTGCTTAGATTCATAATAAATACTTGTCATTTATTAGTTTCAATCATCAAGGGGGAGTAATAACTCTTCCTTAGTATAAAAAGTGTTGCTTTAACTTATACATTCCGCTGTGCTTATAATCTGATATACAAGGGCTTGCTAAACACTTAAGTGTCAAGATAGCAAGTTCTTACTTAGCAAAAGAGCAAACTGATCCAACAAGTGTCAAATCTTCAACGGGTACCACAACCGGACACTTCAGGAGGTACCCTCTGACATGCCCGAAGACGTGTCAATTAGACACTCAAAAAGACAGTATAAAAACAGGGAGCGCAAAGAATTTAAACATGTGTCTGCCTGGCAAATGATGAGGGATCGTCTTAATTTGTAGTTTATAAAACCTTTGTAGTAATCGAAGTAATTTTATTAATGCAATGAATGTTTAATTTTTTTTATATTAAAGTAAATATTTCATTAAACAAACTATATTATTACAACAACAATAAACAAACTATACTATTACAACAACAATAAACAAACTATACTATTACAACAAACTTCCTAAATTTACTTCCTAAGAACTAAGAACTTTGTTTGAAGTAATCGAAGTGTTGTAATACTAAATGTCTAACCAACTATTGAAGACTACATCCTAATGTTAGATGTTTCCTCCATAGCGGTGGTAGTAGCAGTGGTCTACATAGACGTTGTTTCGAATGGTGTCTGTGCTCTACATAGATAAGTCCGAGACGTTTCCTCGTTTTATGTAACAATAGTTCTCAGTGTGCACACGTCGACCATCGAGACATAAATTTGGGAGGCGAACGAACTTGCCAATAATGTAGACCACCACATCATCGATCCATTCTACACGGGTTAAACCACGCGCAGATGGAACAACAATCCAAGTAGCCGTACGTAGATGAAACAACAATTCAAGTAATCGGACAATATTTTCGTAAGCCGGTAGGCTTCGACTGGGAAAGCAAAAAACGTCATTGGTTTGGAAGATGAAAGGTTTGAGGAGGGCGGTGGGTGCAAATTTTGTTAAGTGAATTGGGGTATTTATATACACTCGTGAGACGGTTCAGACGGTTCAGACGGTAGCCCAAAACGGCTTAAGACGACTTGGGGGTTGTGACCCGTCTTTTGAGACGGTTGAACCGAAGGCCAGCCGGCATGGGGAAATGTGAACCGTCTGGGAGAGAATTCTGACCCGTCTGGAGAGAGACGGTACAGCCTCGGGATGAGAGACGCCACGTGTTGGTTGGCCATTGGATCTAAAACCAAACGCTCTCGGAGACGGTTCAGGCACGTTGGGAGCCGTGTCCCGTCTCTCCAAAGAGGGGGGGGGGGTATTCATGCAAATCACTCGGTCAACGGGCTATTTTGGCCATTTTCCCTTAATTTAAAGAGGAGCACAATCATTATTTCGTTGATGCGGTGGACAGATACTTACCCCCTTCAGCAAGTGGTTTGACATATGTTCAAGAAGAGGTGATAACTGTGTAAGGAGCTCTCAATGTTGAACCTATTAGAGCTTTCAACATAATGAGGGCATTGTGTGGTGGGTTTGATAAAGTTGGTGCAACAAAAAATGACTTTAGAAATTTTAAAAGAGATATGAATTTATATGTTTTGGAGTTTGATGATGACATGATTATTAAACGGCTAAAAAGAAGAAAGAATATTCACCGAATTTTTCACTTGAATTCATAACCACAAACGAGGGTGTCTTACAGGGATTGTTTTGAGCTGACGAGCAAGCTAAGAGGATTTTTTTGAATATTTGTTGATGTTGTTTCTTTTGATGCTACTTATCGGTTAAACAAGTTAGTTTTAATTATAAATGTAGTAATATAATAGTTTTTTTTCTTTTTTAATATTTTTGTGTTTTATCTTATTTGACTACAATATGGTGTTTGTGCCGTTTACCGAGATCGATAACCACAACAGGAATGTGACACTCGGGGCTGCAATTCTTGGTAATAAAACTGCAGAAACTTATAGGTGGCTACTTACGGTGTTCAAGAAAACATTTTTGTCACGCACCACCGATCATTGTTACTGATCAAGATCCCGCAATGAAGAGGGTAATCGAAGATGAATGTCCTGAAAGTAGGCATAGGCTTTGTATGTGGCACGTGATGGACAAGTGATGGACAGGGTCAATCATGGTGTTTAAGATGCTTAACTATGTGTTTTTAATGTCGTTTGATTGTTTATATGCTTTCAATGTGATAACTACGCATTTATGTGTGATTGTAGGATAAACGACACAATTGGATGGATTCGGAAGCTTAAACGTGGATAAGATTGAGCTCGGATGATGAATCGAAGGTTTGGAAGTTCATAGGGCATTGCGTGTGGCGAAACAAGGCTAACAAAGGTCATGGATGTGAAGGAAAGAAGCTTGGCAAGTTACTCGGATTGAGTCGCGAAGTTTAAAGCGATAGACTAATGGCCGTAAGAGTTAATGTGTATTGGCGTGCTATAGGATTGGTGGTGATCTGTGATACTATGCGATAAATCAAGATGAAATGGAATGGAACTAGATGGTGGTTGAAAACTGTTAGTTCTGTTGCTGCTGTTGTTCTGATGTTTTAAGCAGTAGGGTTACAAGCACAACCATGTTCCTTACTAAGCATGATCATGCTTGCTTCTCTTCAGAATCGTGCCAAACAGTTCAGCAATTACTAGCTGTAGGGGTCCTCTTGCTATCAGTAGCTTACGCCGATCAGTGCAGCAAACACCAATCGTGACCAGTGAATGACCGCCGTAACCCGTGTGTAACTAGCCGTAACCTACGGCGGTTCAGGAGGAAAAAGGAAAGTTTGTTTTTTGATGATATAAAAGCTTATTTGTTGACCTAGTGCAGAGGCAGCCACCAAAGGGACGCAAATTAATCACCTTTAGGAGAATTTTGGAGATACAAACATCGATATTCACCATCATTCATCCATACTTTTGATTTCAATCATCATGTTCGGTATTATTACTCACACTTTTGAGTTATTTCTTGTTACCATGAGTGGCTAAACATCTTGTAATCACCTCCGGGTGTATGGTTTAATTGTGAAACTTGAATCTTGTTTACTTTGGTTTATGGATTATTTTTCATTTAGTTGAAGAATATTTGTGGTTTTCATCATTTAAACGAGTCACTTGTTTTTAATTGCTTATCTCTTTATCATTCACATTCGGTTTTTCTTGCATCGTGAGTAGTTTGATAATTGGGAGGGTAACTGATACTTGTGGGTTGGTAATTGAATTGTACAGGTTATTATTAAAAACTTGTGTTCGATTATCACTTGATTTGAACCGTCCAACAAAACTATGTCTATGTAGTATCCAATCATTGAAACCATAGTTGTCAAAGCGCTTAGGCGCACTTAAGGCGCATAGGCCGATCCCGGAGCCTAGGCGCAAGGCGCATAAAAAACGACAGCTTTTTATAATTAAGCGCATAGTATATAATACATTTTTTTAGGGATTCTAGAGATGTTTTAGGCTTGTTTAGGGCTGCTTTAGGATGTTTAAGGGTTGTTTAGGACTTGTTCATGACTCATTTATGATGTTTTAGAGGTTTATGCAACTTTTACCCTGAATTTGGCCGGAAATCAGCCCTGATAGTGCGCCTCAGTGCCTAGGCGCGCGCCTCAAAGGGCGTAGCGCACTTGGTGGGCCTTGAGCCTAGGCGCTCGCCTAGGCGCGCTTTTGACAACTATGATTGAAACAAGAGTAGGGTGAATCATTAACCGGAAACCTGGAGGGGGTTGACTCTTTAATATAATTGTTACAAGTTCTTAAGTTCGTTTTCTTAAAATTCCAAACAAACAACAAATCAAGTAGACGTTAATTTTATTAGTTAAGTTACAATTCCAAACAAACAACAAATCAAGTAGACGTTAATTTTATTAGTTAAGTTACAAAACTATTCTTTCCACCAATTCCCTGTGGAGATGACTCAACTTCCATATACTACTATTTTCTTATTAGGGGTCCTCTTGCTATCAGTAGCAATTGTTAGCATTTTGATTGTTGCCGGGTAATCGAAGATGCATGTCCTGAAAGTAGGCATAGGCTTTGCATGTGGCACGTGATGGACAAGCTTACGGGCAAGGTATTAACGATGTGTTTGTATAGTTTCATAGTTATATAACATCTTGTTTTGTATATAGTTTAATTCAAAATTACATATTTTCCCGGTTGGGGCGATTTTGTATAAAACTAATGACTTGAAGCAAAGTTTGTGTTTTATTGTTTGGACTGAAACAATTTCATTAGATGAATTCGAAAAAGAATGGGCTTCTATTTTGTATAATTTCAATCTACATGAGTGGCTGGCTTCCATTTATGAACTAAGGGAATCATGGATTCCGACTTACTACCGACATGAAATAATGTCTGTCCTCATGCGCACGTCATACCAATATGAGAGTGAGAACCATTTTTTAGGCAGTGTTGTAACCCCAAGTGCACTTTGGTTGACGGTTTTTTTTTTTTTTGGGCAATTTTGATTCAGCAATAGAGGCCTAAAGACATTAACACATGAAGAACGATCATCGTACTAGAAACACTTTAGTTCTTTTAACTATGTAGCTAATGGTAGAAAGGGTGTCGAACCACAAAGAGTCCGTGGTTGGTGAATAGAGTTTTAGTTGGTCAAAACACTTATTTATTTTTGAAGATGTTTATGTTTTATTATGAAGATTGCAATTTATTTTATTTTAATGAGTTGTTTGAAAAAGGAGTGAACCATAAAATGATTCAAAATTGTATTTGAATTGATGATTATAATAAACTTGATGATTATCAAAACGATTAACAGTATAAGTTGTAAGTAATTATTATAAAGAGGATCACTCCCGGTTTAACATGTAAAGCCTAGGGTTTGGAATCACAAATGCAAAATAGTATTAACGGGTTAGGAATTTTAAGGCTTAGGAATCAATAATTATCAACATCAAAATATGGACAAAAATACGGTTTATTACTCTAGAACATGCAAACCCTAATTTCATATCAAAGCACACTTAACCGAATTCATTTCACAAGTCAAAAGTGCGAGGGTAAATTAACAATTGTGAATTCAAAACAAAATAAAACAAATAATATGATTGTTCAAATACTTCAAATACAATTACAGTGATAAAATACCCATAGGTTCAAGAACCCTAGAAACCTTACAAGTCTATGCTGGAGTGAATCCAACAAATTAGCCTTTCATGGTTGATGAAGCTAGGAACATGGAAGGATTGGTTGAAGGAATGATCATTGATCTTCTTGGATGATAATTATGAGGATTGTTGATAATGGTGGTGATTGTGGATGATTTCTTGATGATTTTTATAATTGATTATGATATCAAATGGACTGAGAGTGGTAAAATGATGATAAATATGATGAATAGTTCTTGAAAATCGTGATTTTGTAGCTCCCCTCGAGTTAATGGTCAAAAAATCTATAAAGCACTTTCAATTTTCCCTTAATTAATCAAAAAAGTGTTAACCAAGAGTACAGAGGTCGTCTGCGACGGCTAATACAGCCATCGCCTATGGCTTAGGCTGGCTGACAGAAGGTCTTGTTGCCTACGGGCAGCCCCCGACTGTAACACCCCAACCGATGGCGGAAACATCGAGGTGTCACGTAGTGACATTGGTTCAATAGCTCATGGACTAAAGTGTAAATTTGAATACATTGGTTAAATAATTTATTACATTGAAATGAAATTACAGGATACAATAATTCTAAAGTGACAAGTCTAGCTAAGATACAATGTAGACAAAACTGAAATATAAAATCCAAAAGCCTAAAAGAAGCGTCTCAAAACAACCTGAAACATGTACAAAATATTTTGGTCAATACAAAAATTGTATTGGTGAGCATACCCTGTTTGAATACATATAGTAGAAAAAGAGTTTCGCAATTCACGTGTTATACTGTCTACAATTTAGTGTTCAAGCCATGTACAAATGCTACCCAAAATCAAACCTTTGTTTAATGAATCAAGAGTCACATATATATAGTATTCGCTCATAGTAGGCGATGAATAATCGTTCACACATAACAATAATTAAGTACTATTTATTGCTATGCTAGGCCGCAGAACGGTTAATGATTCAGGTCATAAGTACACACTATCAGCGAATCAACAAGTAAAACACATACAAGAATTGCGATTATGAATATATGATAAAACATGATTAAGTGAGTGAAGTAATAAGCGTACATGAGTCACCCAAAAAGTGTAAAACATGAAAAAGGGGAAAGATATACTCACAGTTTGCGAGAGCGATCAAAATCCACTTAAGCGGTCGTGAGTTAAGTAATGGGAATTCCGAGGAATTCAACCTATAATGTGTAAGCATACTAATAAGGAAAATGTCTAAAAAAATCTAAGGTCACTAGGGTCTAAGGCATTAGGGTTTGCTAAGTCGATTTGGGGAATTAGAGTTTTATGATAAGTCGCGTTAATGTAAAAGTTGTATCACACAATTAATATATGAAAGGTTGTAAATGTGGTTTAAATAATATAACTATTACCAATTGAGTATTTAGTTAAAAATATGTTTAAATAATTAAGACAAAATAATTTAGTTAGTTACTTTAACTAAATTAAAATAAACACAATAATCATAAATAATTAAATAAATAATTTTGAGTTACACAATGACCCAACAAAAGGTAATAAAGACATTAAACCATATGAGTATTTCTATTTTATAAGAAAAAAATGTTTATAAAATAGATGTTTAAATTGTATAAATAAATAAATGTTTAATTATATCTAATTATACGTAAATAATATTAGAAATACAAGACCTGATCCAAAAATGTTATTTTTATAGAAAATGGATTCTTAAAGATGTAAATAAATGAAAATAATTTTCTCATAAATTTTATAAACCTACTTATATTTAAAACTGATTTAATAGAATTTAATCATGTTTAAATGATTAAAAATAGCAAAATTAATAAAAATAAATGCTTTCTGAGCTAATAATTTTTATTTCAGTTCTTAATAATTAGAAATAATTTATGACAAATTTTTGAGACAAAAACCATTAAAAATGAATTTTTAATCAATTAATTATGATTAAAACAATTTAAATTAATAAAATCATAAAAATAGATATTTTTCAGAAAACTAAAAATATGACAATTTTCTATGAGGTATCAAGAAGCTACACCTAAATTTTCATAATTTTTGGGTAAAAATTGGATTTATTATGAATATTTTAAGTTTAAATGAATTTTAAGTTATTAAAATAAAGGAAATAAACAATGAAATAATAAATTAAAAAAAAAAATCAGAAAAAGATATGCCTCTTGTGGGTTTCGAACCTGGACCCCTTCATAATAGAAACACCCATCAAACCACTAGACCAAATGAGCTTTTGTTGAAGTTAATGTAAGGAAAATATATTTAACCCTTTATGAACAAGTCATCTTCTTCCCCAATCTACTCTAAGAACCCTAACCCTAACCCCTAATCTAATCAAGTGATTTCAGCCACCTTTAAACATCGTATTTATGGGGCTTTCGATCCCAAAACACAAATAAACGAAACGGCATCAATAATAACGACTTACAACAACATTTTGAGATTCGAATATGAAGAACAAGGGCCGAACCTTGTACCTCGATTTGTTAACTCTCTGGTCATGTTTTAGACGAATTTTATGTGGGTTTGGAACGGGGTTGAGTGCAGAAACGAGATGGAGCCAATATCTTATATAATCTGTTCGACTAAAACGCATAATTAATTGGATTCATAATTTCCGGTCGGTTACTTACAAACCCGGTTATAATCATGTTTTTATACTGTTAATGCAAGCTTTTATGATTGGAAATTAATGTCCCATAATGGAGAAAACGTTAGGAATCAGAAATAGACCATTAATTTGCGAGTTTGAGGCTCGCCGGAAATGAACTCCGGCGGCCGGAAATTGTTTCACCGGAAAAACGTGAGAGGAGGCTGGAAGACTTCTTTTTTTTTGTTTTAAAACTTTCAATAATTGGCAATTTTAGTCCCTTTTGTTTAACCAAGTTAGAGATATGTTATGTTAAGTTAAGATTTTCCTTTATAAAATCTAACAAAGTTAACTTAAGCTAGTCTACACATTTTCAAAACTTTAAAACTTGAAATTTTTATAATATTCATTGCGTGGACGTTTCAAGATACGTACTGGATAAAAACTTATACCCGATCCATTATGAATATAAATGATAAATTTTTTCGCTCTAAAATTAAATTTAAAAAAAAAAAAAACTACGAAACTTATAGGGACTTTAATGGAAATAATTAAAGGACTAATATTGTCAATTAGATGAAAGTCGAAGGTGACGAATGTCACAGTCTCCCCTACTTTAGAAAGTTTCGTCTCGAAATTTCTTTCAAGTGAAGGTTACTATGAAACAAAATGCGTTGTAAAAATCAACTAAATTTTTAAAAGAAAATTCCATCATTTATGATTTGACAAAATTTTAAATAGTTGTCTAATACCCAAAGTAAAATTTTAAAAATCTTTTGACAGTTGACCCGAGGTTAGGAAGTTGAGAGTTTAAATGAGAAAGGCTTTGGGTACGTGTAACAGGTGAAGGACAGGGGTACTAAGGAAGCAGTCTCCCCTACTTTAGAAAAGTTTAGAGTATGCAGCAACTATCCAAATAATCGAGTACGTAAGGGTATACGAGGTTCGTGTTTATGTGCGGGTATTCAAGAGAAAAACCCTAGGAAGACGTAATGAAGCTCGTGTAAGAACGTTCTTATCGAAAATGTCAGCTATTAGTCAACTATCTAATGAAGAGGTAGTAATGGGTAACGGGTCGGTTCTTGGTTAAACTCCTAGTCCGTTTCCGCAGTATCGTTTATGCTTATATATAGGGTGTACCGCAGCTGACCCACCACACTCCCGATACTTTGGACTCGTACTGATTGTCTACCAACAGCCTAATTAGAATCACACACCACCCTCATGTACCTGTAAGCCCATGATTGCGTTCCGGACCGTAATCATCGATTTACCTTACACTAGGGTGTTATGCTTTTCCATAACCCTATCCTAAGTAATACTAGAAATAAATGCGTGCAATCAGAATGTAATAGCCACTGTAATGAAATAATGTTCAATCATGACATGGTTAGAGGTCCTCCCCTTTCGGGTTCACCCTTAACCGGTAATTTCTGTTCACATCGTTGGCTCTAAACACTCATATTGATAGACCCTGAGGTTTACACCGTTCCCCTCGGATTAAAGAAATATTCTAATCCGAGTCGTACGTGGGCACTGGCTTAGATCTCATACGAGTTATCAATTAGTATGTTTATTGACCATGATGATGAACAAAATAATGTAAGTGTAACAGGGTTTTGCTCAAAAACAGGAAAGAAAATATGCATCCAAATATGTGTTCATGTAAGTATATAAGTATAGCATAAAATTCCGACTGAAAGAATAGTATAACATAAATCGAGTAAATCGCACGATTGCACAAAATGAAAGTAAACGAGTGGAATTAATGCAAATAGGTAATGTGAAAATAATCACAAATAACGTGTTAGAAATGACTATGAATAAAAATGGTGCAACAATAATGAAATTTACGGCAAATGAATATGCACGGAACGGGTGTATAGCCTACTGGCATGTGAGTTTAAAATCTAGTAATTTTACATATATGCGTTATACTATAAAAGACATTTAGCAACATTTTGATAAAAAGATATGTCCATTGTTTTGTTAAACCAAAAGTTTTGCAACTGAAAAAGTATAAGTGTAAAAGGTAAATTTTCGCAGTTTACTCGACTTTGTGATATTGTTGAAAGAATAGTAGTGATACATGAGAATAAATTTTTAGAAGTCGAAGTGTATTTTAGATTCAAAATAGGTTCATTTGCAAAATCTTCGTAAATACACCTTTTCATGTGTTTACGAGAAGTCGAGTTTGAAAAATGTTATAAGGCTTATTATTAGTTGCACATTTCTCTCGAAGATATATATTGGTTATGTCATATGAAAACAAAGGGTTACATTTGTCTTTTAAAATATGCAGTACAAGTTTGTAAAATGAACCATTTCATGAACTATGTGTAATTCTAATGTGCTTTAAAAGACCATGATTTAAAATGACGTGAATGATAAAATTAAAGTATGTAATAGATTACCAATATTTAAGAAAATTCATAATCAACGAGATGTAGAAATAGATCCTTGAGATGTGGATTTCACTCCTAACTCAAAGATGTATTTCAAAATTGAAAACGATTGAGGAATGAAACCAATTACTAAGTTAAGGATATCACCCCCAGCTTAGTGGTTAAGTTTCTTTTTGAAGGAAATACTCTTTAAGGTGTGGATGTCACTCCTATCTCAAAGGTATATTCCTAAGATAAGTAACATATAGAGGAGTGAAACTAATCACCAAGGTATGGATATCACTCCTAACTTGATGATATCGTTTCGTTTGTGGAATACGAGCGTATTCTTTTCTAAGCAAATTACCGAAAGAATAACGAGAAATAATCATAACGGAAATATCTCGATAGAAAAATATACAGATAAAGAGAAATATATACGAGAGGACTCGTGAATGTAAACTTAGTTATAGACTAGGCTAAAAGGCATTCTAATAACCTAATTCCCTATAACCATGGCTCTGATACCAATCTGTAACACCCCAACCGATGGCGGAAACATCGAGGTGTCACGTAGTGACATTGGTTCAATAGCTCATGGACTAAAGTGTAAATTTGAATACATTGGTTAAATAATTTATTACATTGAAATGAAATTACAGGATACAATAATTCTAAAGTGACAAGTCTAGCTAAGATACAATGTAGACAAAACTGAAATATAAAATCCAAAAGCCTAAAAGAAGCGTCTCAAAACAACCTGAAACATGTACAAAATATTTTGGTCAATACAAAAATTGTATTGGTGAGCATACCCTGTTTGAATACATATAGTAGAAAAAGAGTTTCGCAATTCACGTGTTATACTGTCTACAATTTAGTGTTCAAGCCATGTACAAATGCTACCCAAAATCAAACCTTTGTTTAATGAATCAAGAGTCACATATATATAGTATTCGCTCATAGTAGGCGATGAATAATCGTTCACACATAACAATAATTAAGTACTATTTATTGCTATGCTAGGCCGCAGAACGGTTAATGATTCAGGTCATAAGTACACACTATCAGCGAATCAACAAGTAAAACACATACAAGAATTGCGATTATGAATATATGATAAAACATGATTAAGTGAGTGAAGTAATAAGCGTACATGAGTCACCCAAAAAGTGTAAAACATGAAAAAGGGGAAAGATATACTCACAGTTTGCGAGAGCGATCAAAATCCACTTAAGCGGTCGTGAGTTAAGTAATGGGAATTCCGAGGAATTCAACCTATAATGTGTAAGCATACTAATAAGGAAAATGTCTAAAAAAATCTAAGGTCACTAGGGTCTAAGGCATTAGGGTTTGCTAAGTCGATTTGGGGAATTAGAGTTTTATGATAAGTCGCGTTAATGTAAAAGTTGTATCACACAATTAATATATGAAAGGTTGTAAATGTGGTTTAAATAATATAACTATTACCAATTGAGTATTTAGTTAAAAATATGTTTAAATAATTAAGACAAAATAATTTAGTTAGTTACTTTAACTAAATTAAAATAAACACAATAATCATAAATAATTAAATAAATAATTTTGAGTTACACAATGACCCAACAAAAGGTAATAAAGACATTAAACCATATGAGTATTTCTATTTTATAAGAAAAAAAATGTTTATAAAATAGATGTTTAAATTGTATAAATAAATAAATGTTTAATTATATCTAATTATACGTAAATAATATTAGAAATACAAGACCTGATCCAAAAATGTTATTTTTATAGAAAATGGATTCTTAAAGATGTAAATAAATGAAAATAATTTTCTCATAAATTTTATAAACCTACTTATATTTAAAACTGATTTAATAGAATTTAATCATGTTTAAATGATTAAAAATAGCAAAATTAATAAAAATAAATGCTTTCTGAGCTAATAATTTTTATTTCAGTTCTTAATAATTAGAAATAATTTATGACAAATTTTTGAGACAAAAACCATTAAAAATGAATTTTTAATCAATTAATTATGATTAAAACAATTTAAATTAATAAAATCATAAAAATAGATATTTTTCAGAAAACTAAAAATATGACAATTTTCTATGAGGTATCAAGAAGCTACACCTAAATTTTCATAATTTTTGGGTAAAAATTGGATTTATTATGAATATTTTAAGTTTAAATGAATTTTAAGTTATTAAAATAAAGGAAATAAACAATGAAATAATAAATTAAAAAAAAAAATCAGAAAAAGATATGCCTCTTGTGGGTTTCGAACCTGGACCCCTTCATAATAGAAACACCCATCAAACCACTAGACCAAATGAGCTTTTGTTGAAGTTAATGTAAGGAAAATATATTTAACCCTTTATGAACAAGTCATCTTCTTCCCCAATCTACTCTAAGAACCCTAACCCTAACCCCTAATCTAATCAAGTGATTTCAGCCACCTTTAAACATCGTATTTATGGGGCTTTCGATCCCAAAACACAAATAAACGAAACGGCATCAATAATAACGACTTACAACAACATTTTGAGATTCGAATATGAAGAACAAGGGCCGAACCTTGTACCTCGATTTGTTAACTCTCTGGTCATGTTTTAGACGAATTTTATGTGGGTTTGGAACGGGGTTGAGTGCAGAAACGAGATGGAGCCAATATCTTATATAATCTGTTCGACTAAAACGCATAATTAATTGGATTCATAATTTCCGGTCGGTTACTTACAAACCCGGTTATAATCATGTTTTTATACTGTTAATGCAAGCTTTTATGATTGGAAATTAATGTCCCATAATGGAGAAAACGTTAGGAATCAGAAATAGACCATTAATTTGCGAGTTTGAGGCTCGCCGGAAATGAACTCCGGCGGCCGGAAATTGTTTCACCGGAAAAACGTGAGAGGAGGCTGGAAGACTTCTTTTTTTTTTGTTTTAAAACTTTCAATAATTGGCAATTTTAGTCCCTTTTGTTTAACCAAGTTAGAGATATGTTATGTTAAGTTAAGATTTTCCTTTATAAAATCTAACAAAGTTAACTTAAGCTAGTCTACACATTTTCAAAACTTTAAAACTTGAAATTTTTATAATATTCATTGCGTGGACGTTTCAAGATACGTACTGGATAAAAACTTATACCCGATCCATTATGAATATAAATGATAAATTTTTTCGCTCTAAAATTAAATTTAAAAAAAAAAAAACTACGAAACTTATAGGGACTTTAATGGAAATAATTAAAGGACTAATATTGTCAATTAGATGAAAGTCGAAGGTGACGAATGTCACACCGACCTAGCTTGGTCGTTGTCTACGGCCAAGAGCCCATAGGCGACGGGATAAGAGATTTTCTTCTTGTTTTTAATTTCCTTTGTTCCTTCCTTCCAGATCATCCTAGCACCACTCCAAATCCCCGTTTAGCTCTCGAAATGCACCTTAAAATCCTTTAGACCTGTAAAACACAAACCGTGTCACAGGACATTAAAAATCATAAAATCACATAAAAATGCAATCTTAAACAAGGAGAACTTTGAACTTTCAACCACTTATCAAGGCACATAATATATTTAATATTCACCATAAAAGAATCCGTAAAAGTAACAGAGGAATTGATATTCACCGTAATAGTCGTTATAGGAAACCTAACCTCATGAAGATTCCAAATTTACCAGTCGCTAAACAATTAATGTCGACCGCTACTGGTTGCCTTGTGAAAGCAATTTAAATGACAATGAGAAAATCTTATCTTTGCTAAATGAACAAAGTGACACTCAAAATCCAAATGAAAAGAAATAAAAATAAATAAATTAAAAGCTTTTTGACATGACTTACCTGTTTGCCGGGAAGTAGAAAAAAAAACAATGAAAGGGAACTACAACTATAAAAAACTTGTATAACAATGTTATGAGTTAATTACTATTTGAGTCCCTATCTTTTTGTGGTATTAACTACATGAGATCATTTCGAAAAGTCTTAACTATCTACGCACTTGATTTTTTCAATTATGCTTATCTGAGTCGAACTGACTAACATCATCCAACAAATATGTTAACTATAAGGGTACTTTAGTCACCTACATCTAAGGTGCAAGCTTTTAATGCACACCTTACTTAAAAAATAATTTTACCATTCTATTATTAATACAACATATGGTTTAACCAAAGCACCCTGAACTTGTGAAGAGATTGGTTCCGGTTTAATCCGCTCCCTACCTATACCTATCGACGAAACTGACATTCGGAACGGTTCTGGCACCGAGAAGCACCAACAGAAGATGGAGACCACGAAGGAAATGATGACCACAAAGAATAGAGTCCTCAAGCTCCATTTCCGTCGGAAGCCAGACCATCGTCGTTGAGTGTGAAACCAGATCTGCCATTGTTTCTTAAGTCGGAACCCTAGACCACCGCTTCGTTTACTTCTTTCTTCTTCGTTCAAGCTTCCATCAATTTTCGGTTTTAGTTCTTTTTCAGGTGATGGAATTTTACCAGAAGATTGGTGAATGGTGATGGTGGGGAGTCTTACGCTGTGTTCCCGAGTTTACTTAAAGAGAGAAAAAAAATAGGAAAGAAAATTTTAATTTTGTTCAAAAGTTTATTTTTTTTTGGAAGGAAAGGAAAACTAGGCTAAATTCAATCCTTCTAAATTGGAAAGAAATGAAAGGAAAAGAAAAGAAAGGGAAGGATTTTCCTCCCTTTCTGTTCTTTTCATCCTTAAGTGAACTCGGAAACAGGTAGAAGAAGATAGGAGTGGACCCACATTTTTAGTTCCTTTCTTAATTTTAATATATTTTTTGGACTTGTTTTCTAAAACCAAGGGCATATTTGTCCTTTTACAAAATATTTAACATAATTTTTTTGGATAATGCTAGTCAATTGGACTCCAAATTTTAGCTATTGAAAAATCGAGTGCTCATATACAATTAACAATTTTCAAATTAGATTCAAGTAGTTAAAATCACTGAAACACAGGAACTCAAATAGTAATTAACTCTAATGTTATAGTGGCCTGTAATATGACCCTAATATATCTATTATAATGGAAAATTTTTACATATAGAAAATGTCGTGTGTAGGTGTACTAATTTCATTAAAATAAATTCAATAAAAATTATTGTTTGAAAACTTTGTGAAAATCCTAAACTCAATGAAAATTTAATATTACATGAGATGGATCAATGAAATATTAAATGGTTATTCATAAGTAGAAATATAAAAAGCATTTGTTAAGAAAATATATTTTATATACGAGATTTTTTAATGAAAAAAATTACATCAAATTAATGAGTACCATAGTGCTATATAAAAAAACAAAGAAAAAAACGACTAATTTTTTTGTGGGGTTTTGTTCATACGGGAAAAAAGACACAAAGTGTTCAGGTAATTCATTAATCATGTATAGGCAAGTCACTAATTATGTTCAAATCAGTAAATATGAATTCTATTTTCAACATGTGTTAGCATTGGAGTTGTACATTGGAGTTTTACATTGTTTAAGTTTAGACGTTAACATTGGAGATACATTGCTAATTGTTTTAGGTTAGGTGCTACATGAAGTTTTTCTACATGTAACTGTAAAGCACATCATTCTATTTTATATTTTATATCAAAATAATAAATTTGATAAATTTATTCTTGTCATTGGTTATTTCGTGGTTTCCTTGTGCCAAACATCTTACCCTATTCTTTATTATTTTTATTCTCACTTTTTTTGTGTGAATTTTGAAACAAAAAAAATCTAGAAACGTGAATCACGATAATAGCATACACCAAAGGTGTGTTATTATTTTGCTAGAGGCCCCTGCAAAGATTTCGTAAGATCATGAAAAAAACTGCCAAACCTATTTTAAATTAAAATAATATTTATTACATGTGATTGGATTTGTTAAACAAGGTTATTAGATTTCAGTCATTTTCAATCCATCTTTTAAGGTGACGGGATGGTCTATGATGGTCGTGACCATCATAATCACGGCCCCTACCAAAACATTATGGGTGCGAGGTCAAAATCTCGTGACAGCTATCGTGGGGGTAAAAAAATAATTATTTTTTTTTTCTCCAAATATTATTTTATTCATTTTCAACCAAAATCAATACCACCAACAATTAAATAATATCTCCAACAATCAAACAACCTAAACCTCAATCAAAATACATTCAAGCTTTAAAAAAATGGAAGGATCGAGCAAGAAATTTGCGGCTACAAAGTGAAAATTTAGACCAAAGGTTTCACCTAATTTAGGCGAACTACGCGACTAGGTTTTGTCAAGACAAACCACAAACCCCATAACCTACACACCAAGCATCTCAAACCCAACATATGCCCACCCCAGCCTTTCAAAACCTTATGTATCAAACCCAATAATTTTTTACTCAACCGTTTAAGTTTAATTGTAGTTATTTATTTAAATCTATAAAATGTTTGTTTATGTTTATTAAAATTTATAGTTTATTAAAAAATAAGTTTAGTGATAGGTGTGATGACCACCCCTTGTATTTAGTGATGGGATGTTGAAGAAACGACGGGTATCACGGTGATTAATACTAATTGTCGTCGTGTGGTTTAGTACACGTGTTTACTCAAGAATGACCCTTTACCCACACCGGAGGTAGAACCGTTAGCCGAGAATGTAAATACAAGTGAGTGTGTGTGATGAAAGTGAGAACACGAGAATATAAGTGGTTTGGTCGTTAATGATCTCCGTCCACTGTAAAGAGCCGAATGTTTATTACATTGGGGATTACAAAGTGTTACAATGATTATTTCTATTCTAGCTCTCGTATACAAGTGGTGATTTTTGGATCGTTTGCAAAGGAGATAAAGTCGTCTATTTATAGGAGAGATCGTGGGCCAAGTGAGGTGGCCCACAAAAGTAATATCCGATCTGGGCTTCGGTCCGGGCCCAAAGTTTTCGACTCATGAAATTGGCGGGAACATGGGTGCCATAAATGCTGACGTGAGGGAGTCGTCGTAGTGGTGGTGGTGGTGGTGGTAGTGGTAGTGGTGGTAGTGATAGTGGTGGTAGTGGTAGTGGTGGTAGTGGTAGTGGTAGTAGTGGTAGTAGTCGTAGTCGTGGTAGTCGTGGTAGTGGTAGTCGTGGTCATGGTAGTGGTAGTCGTGGTCGTAGTCGTGATAGTCGTAGTAGTGGTCGTCGTGGTAGTAGCGGTGGGGGTAGTGGTAGTAGTGGTGGTGGTGGTGGTAGTGGTAGTAGTGATGGTAGTGGTGGTAGCAGTAGCAGTAGTAGCCTCCGACTCGGGTGTTCTTGGCTTATCCAAAGTTCATCTTCAACGCTCCAGCGTCCATGAACACATATCGCTTTCCATGCTCGCTTTCAAATGTACACGACTTGATCATTTTCCTTCGGCTCACACGCGTTACACAATTCCATCTTAATTCCATCCATTTTAGCCGCTTCACCTGCAATTACATAATGAAGGTCCGCTTTTTGAGGAAGCAATCTGAGGATTATTTCCTCCACGGATAATGTTCCCGCGTCACATATGAGAAGACCTTCTCCGCGCTGCCGATTTCAGCGTCAGGATTACTGAAAACACAATCAACAAACCTCACCCACAATGGAATCATTTGCATAAATAGCGGGTTTATCATTTAACAAATTACATTTGGGGGGTAGTGGGGGAAAAAATCAAAATTGGTGATGCATGGTTTTCAATTGGCGGTATCTAATAAATCTTTTATTGATGCCGCCAATCCATTTAGCGGTATCAACATAAACTTTTCCAGTGGGCATTGATGCCGCCAATCCATTTGTGCACTTCACCTTGATGCCGCCAACCCATTTGTGGAAGTCAACGATGCCGCCAATCAAAGTGGCGTGGTCTTCAATATTGCCGCCACCATCCCGCCAATCCATTTCCATGCATTGAAACCACCGAATGAGAATTAGTCTTCTTGCATGCTCGATTCCTGCAACCATGCAGGCTATAAAACACACTCACAAGGTCTCTAGCATTGCATGCAATGGTCTTGTAATTTGCAGATTATTTGATAGGCAAATAGTGTTCTTGGGAGTGCAAGAAATCAGCCTTTGGAGGTTATAAAATGGAGGGTGAGGTGAAGAAGGACCACCACACACATCCATTTCCACACCATTACAATCTCAATCTCCATCTGAAACCTTTGAAACTTATAAAAAATCATACCAAGCAAATTCCTCCCACCATGAATCAAAACATAAACTTACACCCTGGTCCCCTAAGCAACGATGTGTTGTATCTGCGCGATCGACATCGTGCCTTTCACGTTTTTATAAACGAGGAAGACTTCAACGCGTCCCTTATGGTAAAGCGTAGCGATAGAAGCCTGTGGCGGGAACTTCGTGACAACCCTGTTGTAGGACGGGTTCGTAACCTTGTCGATGCCGCAGGGTTTGGTGGCCTTATAGATTGTGGTTATCGATACGTTGACCACTCCTTGATAACAGCTTTGGTGGAACGATGGAGGCCCGAAACTCACACGTTCCACCTCCCATTTGGTGAAGCTACTGTCACCTTACAAGATGTTAACGTCTTGTGGGGGTTACCTATTGAGGGGGCTGTTGTGTCTGGGGTAGATGATAATTTGTCTACTGCCGACGCAATAGCGTTGTGCCGACGATTGTTAGGTGTTACGCCTACAGAGGCCCAAATGTCCGGCAAGTCCGTTTTGGGTAGTGTTATTATTAATAAACTAAAGCAGCCGTTTGTTGAAGCAGAGGCTACGGATGAAGAGTGCATTTTCAGGGCTCGTTTAATCCTTTTTTATTTGATCGGTTCCACTTTATTTCCTGATAATAATAATAATAGACTAAGTGTTTTTTATTTAAGATTTTTACGAGACCTAAGCCGAACAACATCTTATAGCTGGGGCAGTGCGGTTCTCGGTTGTTTTTACAGGCGGCTTTGTGATGCCACCCAGCCGGATCGGAAAGCCGTGACCGGGCCCATGATGCTCCTTCAAACATGGGCATGGGAGAGGATTCGGTGTCTCGCGCCACGACCACCCTCAAACCGGTTTGATTATTCTTGTCCGCTAGCGGCTCGGTATATATCTCAAATCCCAAACAAATATAATGTGTGACTGCATGGCATCCCTTTGTATTTTTTTTACTGAACACGTGTTTTAAACTGTTAATTTTGTAGGTGGAGAGACCGCAATTTAGACTTCAAGGAGGTATCCACCCACTGCCTCCGAGCATATCGTTCACAACTACAATCGTTGAACGAGAACATGGTATGTTCATTCTACACGTGTTAGTAATTATTTTTAGTTTTTTGTATTAATCATGCATGCATTTATTGTGTTTTGTAACTGACTTAAGTGTTTGTTTTTATGTTTTTAGTTCAACTGGACCCCCTACACCGCGGTTTTGGATCGACTCCCGGCCATATGTTCAAGTGGGATGCAAAGCTGGAGGAGCTGTTGTCCGCTTATATGCTTTGAGATCGTTGAGCATCATTACCCTCAACGGGTTATGAAGCAATTTGGCATGTTCCAGTACATACCTCCCGAAATAAGCGTAACCGTACCCATGGCTCAGCTTGAAAAACTGCATGCTTTGGGGCGGCAAGGACACAACGGGGCGGACTGGATGAGTAGGCACGAAGCCTACATCAACGCCTGGAATAACCGTCGTAACACGGTTTACAGGACCGATCCCATAAGGACGAATTCCACAGAGCCCGGTTATATGCAATGGTATTTGAGCCGTACCGTTGCATTTATTGGGAATCCGAGTGTAGCACCGGCCCCAGTTGGCGGTTTCCAAGACGACGGTGCTAGAATCCAGCTGATGGTAAAGCATTTTTACGTGTCTATTTCATACATTAATTATTTGAGTTTACGGTTTCTAACTAATAATTTTGTTTGCAGAGGGATGCCATAGGGGATATTTACCGGTCCTCCCAACAGGCATTTAATAATCCTCAGTTCTTCGCCACGCAGCTTGAGCATATACAGAACACGGCGTTCCACAGTATGATGATGTCACAAGATGTCGGACACTTCCAAAATCCGACGCATCTTACAAGGGACCCCGTCGACTTGTCAGCACTGGCACGACCTCAAAGGGTACGCCGGTGACACGCTCCCCGTTAGGTGCCGACAAACGTGGCGGAAAATCAACCCCAAGCTGGAAGCCCGTTGTATAATGAGGGTGGGTTTGGTACATCTGTTGCGGCAAGCAACAATCAGAACCAGGGTGGGGGATATGTCCCGCAACTCTTTGACGTTGGATTGGATCAACTTGGAACTCCGTTTGGAGTGGATACTTCCTTCGTACAGGGAACTGGTGATGTTGGTGGGTCCGGTAGCGGTCAACCGGCGGTGACAGGTCCGCTAGCTAACTTGATTGCAAGCGGAATTGGAATTGGAGATAATTGGGCATTTCCGTCACAGGATTTTGTGACGCCGGTTGGGCAGGGGTTGCCACGGACTGATCTCGATGTTAGTGATTTCCATTACCATCCCCCGCATAATTCGTGTGACGCAGGACCTTCAACCCGGCCAGGACCTTCGACCGCACTGAATTTAAACCTCTTTCCCGATGATCAGTACGGGAATCAAGGACCACCACCCAACGATCAAGACCAACCACCAAGAAAGCAATCTCAACGTCTTATGAATCAGCCTCCCACGGACTGGTTTAACTTTTAATCATGTGTTAATTACTGTTGTTGTAACATTTTTTTTGTTGTATGCATATGAATATACAAATCGTTAAGCCACATGTGATTCAAACATTGTTGTGAGAAACAACCACTAGAATTAAAATCCAAATACAAGCGTTAAACACTAAAACAAGATCACAAACAAGATCACATAATCATTTTTTTTTGAAAACTCAATTTGTTGAAAACGGGCCAGGCTGCCATTTTTGGGCCTCTGTACAGTCTGGCAGGGCATGCCCGTCAGGCATCCGGGCTTTCGGACGCGCTGGCCTTGGCTAATACACGGGTTTCGCACGAAGTCCGGGCCGTTTTCGGGTCTCCAGGGCATGATCCGGGAGGCCCGAAAACGGTCCGGAGGTTTTATTTTTTTTGAAAACTCAATTTGTTGAAAACGGGCCAGGCTGCCATTTTTGGGCCTCTGTACAGTCTGGCAGGGCCTGCCCGTCAGGCATCCGGGCTTTCGGACGCGCTGGCCTTGGCTAATACACGGGTTTCGCACGAAGTCCGGGCCGTTTTCGGGTCTCCGATGCCTGATCCGGGAGGCCCGAAAACGGCCCGGAGGTCATTTTTGTGGAAAACTCAACTTGTTGAAAACGGGCCAGGTAATAATGATAGATTTATTTAAAACAAATAATACAAATTTACTTAACAACTATTTTTCCAAACTACTCAATCAAACTATACAGTCTACCGAGTTACAAGACAATTTATTTCCGAGATCACCAATTCCAAACTACTCAATCAAACTATACAATCTACCGAGTTCATTAAGTTTTCGTTTCGCACCTTCCATCACAATTGCTTTATTGAAGTCAAACTGAGGGCTCGGGATCAACTTGGGGTCCGAACCCATCTGAATCAAACAGGGGAACATCAATCAATCTGTTGAATATGTGTACCAAATCTAAGGGTACCCAATGATCAACCCAGACAGCCCTGCCAAAGTAGCACGGTGAAGAACCGCATCATCCGATGTCTTCGACGTCACTAATCACATGATGCGATTCGTCAACACCGGATGGCCTTGCCCTACAGGCTTTGTCTGGAAAGTTGACTCCCCTAAAGAGACCGTTGGAATGTCCGGGTTTGGTAGACTGGAGATTGAGACTAGCAAGGACAACCAACGGCAAAATATTATAAACTACAGTGACAATGTTGCATTCTACACGTGTTATACCACGTGTGGATGTAACATCGATCCAAGTAGTTTCATGTGGATGTAACACCGATCCAAAGGCACCGCTTTTTTGGACCCCAGAAAAGCGATGCCAAGCAGGGGATGAGACAGGAGCGAATGCTTTTAAGCACGGCTCATCCCCGCCCAAAACTGTTAAAACTCCATGTAAATGTAACATCGACCCAATATCAATAAAAAACCGTACCCTCCAGAACAATTGCAGGAAAAGTATTATATCTCATATTGGTATTTTGTTTAGTTTTTTACAATGTGTTGTAAATGGGGGTTTATTGTGGTTATAATGTATTTGTATAGGTGTGGAATGGGATGGAGAGAATGGGCAGAGGCCTCGCTTTATATAAGAAATGAACCTTAAAATCAATTGGCGGCATCAAACCCTTAAAATCAATTGGCGGCTTCAAATACATCATCTCAATTGGCGGCATCAAGGTTTGGTTAATTAGATGCCGCCAAACAAGTTCTATGCATCACCAATTTCAATTTTTTCCCTCAATACCCCCCACATGTAATTTGTAAAATAATAAACCCACTATTTATGTAAATGATTCACCCACAATGCCTACCAAAGGTGTGTTGTTGCTGCTGTAAAGATTTCGTAAGATCATGATAAAAACTGCCAAACATATTTTAAATTAAAATAATATTTATCTTACGTGATTGGATTTCTTAATTAGGGTTATTAGATTTCATTGATTTTCCACACTGCAAAGATTTCGTTAGATCATGATAAAAACTGCCAAAGCTATTTTAAATTAAAATAATATGGGTTAGGTTCACGTACAAACAGCTTTTTCGTACGAATTGTACGAATCAAAGGAAAAAACACGCGGACCGTATATAACTAGAGTAATTATATAATTACTCTAGTTATAAACGACCCGCGTGTTTTTCCGTGTTTTTCTTTTGATTCGTACAGTTCGTACGAAAAAGTTGTTTGTATTTGATCTTTTGTAAAAATAATATTTATCACACGTGATTGGATTTGTTAAATAGGGTTATTAGATTTCAGTGTCCTTCCTTTATATAATCTAAGTCTATAGCCTCGATCCATTACAAATAGACATAAGAGTAACTCGTAATAACCACATCACCCATACCAATTAAACAATCAAATGGACATCTTCACTGAATGGCCTTTTAAAGCGTTACTAGTCGTCTCCATCTTGTGCATAATTGTATACAACACTCTAAGATCAAAAAGGTTGTCCAGGGCTTATAAGCTTCCTCCAATGCCTGCAAAGCTTCCCATACTCGGAAACTTACACCAACTACTCAGTAGACCCCGTCACGAGGCGCTTTGGCAACTTTCGAAACGATATGGTCCCCTTATGCAAATCCATATTGGTTCAAAACACTTCCTTGTCATCTCTTCCCCTTCAATGGCCAAACAAGTCTTGAAAACTCAAGATCACATCTTTTGTTCTCGACAAATTGGGCAAGCCACTAAACGACTTACATACGGCTTTTTGGATGTTGCCTTCTCGCCTTACAGCGATCATTGGAGGGAGATGCGCAAGCTTTTGGTGTTTGAGTTCATGGGTCCCAAGAAAGCTAAATTGTCTAAGCATGTGTTGGTGACAGAAATGGAGAACATTATTGGTTCTCTATCGGTACATCCACAAAACACAGAGGTGAACTTAAGCAATATGTTTCTAGAAATAGTAAAGCAGTTGGTGTGTAAGGTGGCCTTTGGTAACAACTATAGAGTACAACCGCTTAACGGTCCATCATGGAAGGTGTTGGTTGATGAAGCAGTGGAATTACTTAATGGATCTGTTGGTGATTCCTTTCCGTTTTTAGGGCTTTTTATTGACCACTTTAGCGGATGGAATCGTAGCCTAAATGATGGTTTTAGAAACCTTGATGCGTACATCGACACAATCATTGATGATCATCTCCAACATAACTTGGAAGAAATAAGTGATGAAGACAAAGATTTTGTCCATACTTTATTGGACATGTCTTCCAATGAAAATGCTTCTGGTTATCGGTTGAGTCTTGCCGATTTGAAAGCTCTTGTGATGGTAAAGAAGTAAAAAAATTATTCATCAATTTTGTTTTTATATATAGACTCAATATAACACTGAACTTATGTAGTATATATAATGTTGTAGGACATACTAACAGGGGGAATAGATACGACTGTTACGACGATGATATGGGTAATGACCGAGATCATTAGAAATACTAGAGTGATGCAAAAACTGCAAAGTGAAATCCGAAATGGCATGGGAAGAATACAAAAGATAGATGAACTCGATACCACAAAAATGAAATACTTGAAAATGGTGGTGATAGAGACATTAAGATTGCACCCTCCTGCCCCTTTGTTAATTCCGCATGAATGCTTGAGCCATACTCAAATTGCGGGTTATGATGTCCTTCCTAGTACGACGGTTCTAATCAACGCTTGGGGAATAGCAAGAGACCCAAGCAACTGGGGTGAGGATGCGGCTGAGTTCTATCCAGAGAGGTTTGAAAATGTTGATGGCGATTTTGGACGGGATAGGTTTGAGATGGTGCCGTTTGGAGGGGGACGAAGGTCTTGCCCAGCCAAGAACATGGCTCACACAAATGTCGAGTTCGTGATTGCAAACCTTCTTTACTGGTTTGATTGGGAACTTCCTAATGGAATCAAACGTGAAGACTTGAACATGGAAGAAGTTGGTACAATCGTTATAAGAAAGAAAGTTCCCCTCTGCCTTGTACCCACAAAGCATGAATGGGTGGATATGTAGAGCGTAAACTCTAGCTAGTATGGCTTTATCTAAGTACCATCACTGTATTTTACGCTAACAAACTAAATAAATTGCCACCGTACAGGGTAATTGATAGAAATAATAAACTTGAGTTATTGATGTTTGGGTTTCTTGTTAAATTTTAGATATAACTTAAAAACATGAAAGTTATAACAACAATAATGATAATAAAAAAATATATTTTAACAAAACTTTAGAAACGTAATGAACTCATAAACCATTTAAAATATTAAACAAACTACAATATTTCAGCCCCGCATATTGCAACTGAGGCGTAAAATCATGTTAAGTAGCATCAATGTCACACTATCGCTAGTGACCACTAACACCGAAATAAAACCGAAGTTCAACGATGCATACGAAACATAAAACAAAGAAAATAATAACAAAACCGATCTAGGACCCGTGCGTTGCAAAGGTGCCGTTTTATGTGCCCTATGTTCAAGGCTTGATGCAAAACCACTATTGAGTGCATGTTTGGATAAACTTATAACGTATAACTTATCTACTTTTCCATCTCCTTATCTCCTTTTTCAAAAAGTTACACATTACTAACTTTTTGAAAAAGTCATTTTCTACCTCATTTTCCCCTTGTTTAAACCCAAAAAATCATTTTCAACCCACCATCCAAACATTTTTAAAACAACTTATGACTTTTTAGAAAAGTTATAAGTTATAAGTAGGTGGAAATAAGGAGAGCCAAACACCCTTTGAGTAGGGGTTTCACTGGAAACAACCTATCTCTTTTCACGGGGTAGAGGTAAGGTTATCTACATCGTACACTCATTAGCTTTGCTATGGGTGGGATTAACTGAGTATGATAATGATGAATATTTATTTGCAAATAAAATTCTTTTATACTAATAGTTTTTAAACACAAAAGTGGATACACACATGTAAAGCATGGTGTACAACACTCAATGCATAACTAAGTTGGAAATTAATATACAACAATAGTAAATTTAAGCCTCCCTTCTATTAAAATTTAGGGGTGAGTTAACTTACAAAGGGCAGTTATCCTACGAAGGATTAAACCAAAATTACGCACACTAAATCAAATTTACGCACGCTTTGTTTTTGGTGGTCGGACGATTTTTGCAATCCACATCTGCAACGTACCTCATTCACCTTCCCCGTCACTGTCCCACCTGCAACATCATCACTAACCTTATATCAACAACCACCGAACCTCAACCACCATCTAAAACCCATTGTTCCGCAACTAGTTAACCACCTTTAGCCTACATCTGTCACCACCACCTGCATAACCAACTGCACCTTTCAACGTCAAAAAACTCATCGTACCACCATAAGCGATATGCAATCAAAATGTCACACAACTAAAATCGAAATCACGCATGACTTTCATTAAAAAATGATGCACGACCAATTCATAATCCCACTCGTTGACAGAGTCATTGATACACTTTATACGTAAGCATCCTTTGTATTTTAAACTTTCTTTAAAAATTAAATGCCTATATGATGAAATTTTGATAGTAAAAAGGAACTTTTGCAACTTTCCAATTATAAAAGAAATAAATGACCACAGAAAAACCTAATATAGATTTAACTAGTGGGATTACTTGTGACTAGTGCGCATGCCCGCGCGTTACGGCGGGTGCGTATGTTGCAAAACACAAAAAAAAAAAAACGCATCGATAATTAAGCTCAGTTCATCATAAATGGTTAGACGGGTGTATGATTTAAAAAAAAGTCATGAGGAGTTTACTTCCTAAATTCAATCCGACATTACTAGATAAAATACATATAAAAACTATTACTCACGGTATATGGAAGTCATTTAACCTGATTTTGAGATCCCTTCAAAGTTTACTGTATTTATGGATTATGGAGAATTATTTTTAGTAGAAAAAAAATAGGGAAATTGATATTTTTGACAAATAGTAAAACAAGATTGCTTCTAGCCACCGACACGGACACATCGACTTCAATACATAGTGAGAAATCCGCGCGTTGTGGCGGGACAATTAAACCGAACAAAAAATAGATGAAAAAACGTTAAATCATGCACATGCATGGCGGCGAGTTAACTTGCCATATTAAAAAAAATAAAAAGTTAAAAATCACCATAGAAAAAGCTACGTAAGTCAAAACCGTAACAAATTCACATAAAAAGGGAAATAAAAAACTAAAAAACACTTTAAAGACTTGTCCGCCTCTGCTTAGATGACTTGTACATTATCACGCGCAATTTTGTTTTAAACAAAGCTTACATTGAAACGTATATAAAAATAGAACCAATAAAGGAACTTCTCCTTTCACTTTCTTCTAACACAAGATAATATTATCAAAAAACAATAAGTTTGACCCATTCATGTAAAAGGATTTAAGGAAAAATATAAAAGCACATTGTTTTATGAATAATAAAACTTTACGTTATTTAGTAGGGTAAGCTCGATTTTGCTCTCAATATGCCAAGTTATTCATGCATTAGATATTTCCTAAACGACTCAAATACCTAAAAGTTTAGTAACATTGTTATGAATAATAATAGATTAACTAACTTTTATAAAGTAACTTATTGTTTATAAAAGATTATAATAAGACATATAGCATTATGAAAATTATTTTTTACATGTTTTGTATTTAATATGTTTTGTAGAAATAATGTCATGACCTATCATAAACATGACTCTTGATTTCATTTAGATTATTAAATATGATGCTTTAAAGACTAATTTACCCTTAAAATTTAGTTATTATGTGCATTGTGTGTTGTATCAAAAGCAAATTAACTTGTACTTCTTAAATTTTAAGAAGTCCTTGTTAAATGCTTTATAATATAGTATAGATATAGATATAGATATAGATTAGTGATGAATAGGGGCGTAAATGACACGTAGCGGTTCGAGAGCTACCCGGGATCGGCTCGGTAATAAGCCCGAACGAGCCGAGCCTTAACGAGCCCGAGCCCTAGATACAAAGCTCGATTGGGCTCGCGAGCCTAAACGAGCCCAAACATAATTATAAGTTATTTATATATCTCTTATAATTTATAGCCCACATCTCCAAAGCCCAAGTCCTTATTTCATAGGCCCATTTAATAACACTCGCGAGCCGAGCTTTTGCGATCTCGAGCCGAGCTCGAGCTTTTGATTTTGCTAGCGAGCCAAGCTCGAGCTCAAGATTGTAGGCTCGAACCGATCCGAGCTCGAGCTTCATAAAACCATAACGAGCCGAGCTCGAGCCCAGTCAGGCTCGGGCTCGGCTCAGCTCGTTTACACCCCTAGTGATGAACTTTTATTCGGTGGTGATTTGACTTGTTAATGTATCGCTACAATACCGTTATTTTTTAGCATGTTTTGTTTTCCGCTATTAACTTTTATTCAAATGGGTGAAAGGGAGTTAAACTTTTTTTTTATACACGAACTGAACCGATACCTTCTGACCAACATCGGTATCGGTATCGTACTGCAATCGCTTTTGTTGTTTCCCCATCTTGCGGTGTAAGGTTTGTTGAAAACAAAGTTGTATTCGTAATAGAGTATTTTTTTTTTTTGTGGTTTTCGATTGATATAAAACATATGTCACGCTATATCATGTTGAGGTTATCTCTTTTGGTTGATAGATTTTCTTCTTTGCTTTTGTGGATTTTTTTTTTAAAGAATGCCCTTTAGATAACAAAAAAGTTGATTAATTTCACCTTATGTTTTTTTTTATCGACATACAAAATGGACTTTTTATTTAGTTTTTTACAATTTCACTTTTTTAAGGGTGTTTGGGGTTGAGTTTTGAAATGGATTTTAGATTATTGCGTTTTGAAAACGCAAATTATTAGTTTTTAGAGTTTGGGGTTGAGTTGTAAAATGGATTTTTAGACTACCAAAACGCAATAATATAAAAGGAGCTACACCTCTACTGCAGCAAAACGCATAATCAGTTTTCAAAAAGCAATCCCAAACACCCTCTTAATTTCCCAATCTAGCCTATTAGTTTCTAGAATATTGGTTATTAGATACTTATTACTTATTGGGCCATCTCGGTAGCCTCTCATCTAAAACCATCTACATGCCTACACCTTGGCTTCATTGTTGTTAGACTATGTGTAGTGGTGAGTAAAAATTTTCAAGCCCCATAGGGCAGTAAATGACACGTGACATGTGGGTTCCACATGGGGCTCGAAATCAAAAGGTGATGTAGTAGATTTGGGCGTGAATTGCATCAAGTCCCTCAGCGTTGTATAATATAGTCGTTTGAAATGGAGCTCCATGATTGGCCAATGCATCAAGTCCCTCGCATGAAATATTTCACGGTGCCAGCTTCCACGCCCGAAAAACACCATGGGGGCGGTGTGCACTCGTGGATTTGGCCGCGAATTGTCCCTTCCACGCCCAATTTCGTTTCCATTACATATGGTCTTATTGTGGAATCTTCAGTTTCCATATTCATAAATTTCAAACTCCAGATTCATAAATTTCAAACGATCACACACATAAACGAGAAAGCTCGAATCTTTGTGCACTATACGGCTACACCGGTTTTGTCCTTTTGTATGAACACAAGCCTAGTCGAGTTCTAGTTCTGCTCATGTCTTTGTGTAGCAGTTGGGGTCAGTGGCGAATCCAGAAATGATTTTCAGGGGGTTCCTTTCATAGATTTGCACTAATTTTCAACTTTTTCCACTAAAATCTTCAATTTTTTCCAAATCGAGGGGTTCCTGGAAACCCTCAAAACCCCTCTTGAATCCGCCACTGGTAGGGGTAATCTCTAGATGTAACATTTCGCATTAAATAATTGTACGTTACGACAAGTTTTATTAATATTGTTTGCCCTTAATTATTTTTGTGGCATTTTGAAAACCCTAATTATTCATAATATAATATATATATATATATATCAAATATATATTAAAAATAAATGTTAAAAAATATGTGCTGAGGCCGGGGTTCGAACCCGAGTCCTCAGCCGGTTCAATGAAACACACCCACACAAACCATCTGAGCTAGCCATCATTCTTGTTTTAAACCTGGAACATAATTGTTATAACACTAGCGTACAACTCTCACAGTTGACTTAGAAAGTCAACTGTGCATCACGAACTTACCAAATCATCCACCATAACTCGTGAATTGTCGAGGATTGATTGAAGAGCTTGATTACCGGCCTATCACAACTAATTACACGATCAATTAGCCTTCAATTCTTACCCATTTTAACCAATTGACGCGTCAACGTCATTTTGAAAGTCAAACATTCCAATCTTATGATTCAGACGATACCACTATAAATTGAACCTTCTTGAACCTTCACAACTCGTTAAACCTCTTTTCTCAACCTCTAATTTCTCTTAAAAACTTCTGTTCGTGCGTTTTCTGTTTGATTTTGACTTCGAGGCCTTGACCATTCAATCGTATACAATCAAACATTGTAAGTTGGTTTTCTGATATGGGTTTCATTGATCGGCCTACACACAACGTTTACCCCATGATTAATTGGGTTAACGTTGTGTGATTTAATCAATTGCAAATTCTAGGGCTCGAAGGCTTATAATTGGGGAAGAACATGATTTCTGTTATGATATTTATTTTTAATAAAACGAGAATCAACACAACCACTGGTCTGGACCAAGTGGTTGTGTCTGGTGCCCTATACCTGAGCCACGCGGGTTCGAGTCCCGGCTGTGGCAAAGCTTTTTCTTATTTTGTTTTTACAAATCAAAATTAATTATATAATACTTATAATTTTATAAATTCGTTTTAAAATATTAAAACTCTTTTATTAATTCTACAAAAATTATTTTAAGTTTATCTGATGAAAAAGTTTCACTCACAATTTTTAGTTTTCAAAAATTTATTTATTTAATATATATATAATAATTAAATCAAGTTTATTCTATTATATTTATAAAATTCAATTAAAATATCAAAACAAATTTATAAATTCCCACAAAAATTATTCTGAGTTTTTATAACAATAAACTTTTCTGAAATGATTTTTATTTCAGAAAAATCATTTATTTAATATTTTTAATCAATTTTTGTTAGTTTTAATCATAATTAAATCATAATAAATTCAACTTTTAATATTTTTGCACCAAAATTTTATAAAAATTATTTCTAAATATTTAGAATAGAAATATAAATTTTAAACTAATAATTCTTTAATTTTAGTATTTTTAAATATTAAAGTTAAATCTTGATAATTTGTTATAAATAGAATTAATATTCTATTTTAAAGAAAATAATTTTGTAAAAATTATTTTTATACTTTAAGCACATTTTTGTGACCATCTTGAATTTAAATTTTATAAAAAGATTTTTGTCTAATTAATTACTAATATTCTCTCAATTATCAAACATTTTTAATAATAATCAAACAAGCATTTATCCCCAATTCGAAGCCCTAGAACATATACAATTGTAGACTAGATAGACTTAGACATATTTATTACCTTATTATAGGGTGATACTTGACACATTTGGGCAACACCACTATTCAATTTTTCAACAGATATAACATTTTGCTAAGGTGAGTTTTACATAGCCCCTTTTCTATTTATCACCATTTTTGGGGTGAAACATGTTACAACATTATTTATGCAATTCAATCATCAATGTGTCTATGTGTATTTCTATGTTGCATTATGTCTTGAACATGACTAGGGTAAGCACAATTCTAGCATAAACATTTATCAGCCGACGGTATACATTGATAGATCTATTGGACTGACAATCCCACCCGGATACGTGCCTCCTACAAAGGTAGCGTGGGTGTTTGTTACTGCAATATAAACGAGTGAACCATGAGCGTATGGGATGTACCACAATACAACAGTCACAATGGTTGATTATGCACTCGATTTACTTATAGTATGTTTTCACATATGGACTAGATTGCCATGACACATGAATTGCACAACAATTTTATTCGATTATCAAAACCTATGTAATTCTCACCAACTTTTGTTGACCCAAAATATTTTTCAACTTAACATGTTTCAGGTTCTACTTGCTTGAAGATTTGAATTAATGCTTGAAGAAGTGTGCATAGTTTTATTCAATTTGATGTACGAATTCTTGTAGAACAATTGTATGTAATTTATCTAAATCATATAATGAAATTTATTATTTACCATGAGCTACTAAACAATCATCAATACGTGACATCCCGATGTTTCCGCCATCGGTTGGGGTGTTACACTAGAGTCCAGCCAAACAATCTCCGACCCATTTGAATGTAATTTACATATAAATAAACTAGTGGGAATGCCCGCGCGTTGCGGCGGATGTCCCGATTGACATCCGATTCAATTATGATTTATATTACGATGTTGCATGTTTTTAAGATTTGTTCCATTCAACGGAAAACAATCATAAAAGTTCCAATTTTGCAGGAAACCTACACGATGTTGAGCAACGGCAATTTATAACGTGGTGACTCCAATGCCTTTGTTCCTCCTAAAATGTCCAACACGATTAACACAAAATGATATATGTCGTTCTTTCATGATAATGGTTCCCGTCTCGGTTGGGATGATGCGTTCCATTGGCATGTGTTGGAAACTTCCTTGGTGAGTTGCGTGAAGCCATAGTTTGAGAGAGAAGCGTTGAAATCAACATCAATCATGATGTTTGAGATTTTAAGGTTCCCATGGACATTCATGATCATATTTCTTTCGCGTGATGGTGATTGTGAATGGATGAAGCAAATGGCTCTTGCTATGTGCAATATTATGTTGAGTCTTTTCTTCCAAGTAAGCGGACACTACAACAAAAATGTGTTTTTAGTACACAAAAAAGCGTCATAAAATGTTATTTTATAGGACCTTTTATTTAATAGGACCAACGGTAAAAGTGTTTCATGTAAAGGGGTCGTAATATATCCCAAAACTTAAAAAGCATCCTAATATCTCAAATAAGATTATGAAACCAATTTTATGGTCGCATAATGAACAACCAAAAAACCCCGAATAAAAACATATTAGGACACTTTTACAATGTTCTAACATGTGCTTACCAACTTTATATCTTTTAAAACACATATAAGCGTCCTTAAAAATTACTTTATAGGACCCTTATAATGTAACATTATATGTACTTTAGTACCAAGAAAATGGTCCTAATATCTCAAATAATAGTATGAAACCAATTTTATGGTTGCATAATATGTCTATGAACAACCTAAAAAGACTCCAAATAGAAACAAGATAGGACACTTTTACAATGTTTTAACATGTGCTTACTTACTTTTAATCTTTTAATACACATACAAGGGTCTTTAAAAATTAATTTATACATTTTGGGTCACAAAACGGTGATAAATGCCGTTTTACCACCAAAAACTACAGTAGCAAAATCACACGTATCAATTGCCTAATGCTACCTATTTGCTACTGTTTTACTTTTTGTTACCATTTTGCTACCATTTTTTGTCTCCATTTTGCTACCGCATATTATCACATTTTTGCTACCGCCTTGTCACCATTTTGCTACCGCCTTACTATACTTTTTATACATTTTTGCTAGTGTTTTGCTTAATCCATTTATACCGAAAAAAATTAACCATTTTATGAAATTTCATAATCATAACAAACATCCTAATATAAAATGTTACATTCAAACAAGAAGTGTTAATAGCTATTTTCAAACCGAAGTCGACATAGATTCTAGCATTTCTATACAAATTTAAAAAGATAAACCATTTGTGTCTGGGATCTGGCCACCGTTTTCTACTAGCCTTTCGAATCCTTCATTCTAAACTCAGCTTGCTCTGTACAGAAAAAGGAACCTGAGAAACAAATATTATCAGATATATAAATCTAAACCATCATAATACCAATAGAGAGAAAAGTGAACCTTGTAGTAAGAAGACGCATCATAAACAGGGGCATCTGGCCATTTCTTTGCATCAAGGTCTATTATTGAACTTGGTTCAAAATTAGCGATAACTACCTACAACCATACAGACTAAACATTAGTAATAGGATCATAACTAAAACACTAAAGAATAATATATACACGTTCAGAGGATGTAGCACAACCATTGTACGAAGTTCTTCCCGTACATGGTACTCAAGGCGCTCCAAACGCATCAAGCAACCTGTAGACCAAACTTTTGTTTAATCCACTCCCAAAGAACATAATAAAATGTCTTTAAAATAACCATATAAATTTGTAAAATATGGGTGCCACTAAACCTACCGAATGTGTTATATTTTCAAGAGAATCAACAATACAATGTGCATAATCATAATACACCACTTGTCTCCAGCATGTGGATACGTATGCTGAAAAAAGATGGTTGCAGAAACAAGTGCACCTGAAGAAATTGTTCGTATTTCATGACATATGGCTTCAAGTTGAGCAATAGTATTTTGAAGTTTCTTGTGCACCTGAAGTAGGAATAAAAAAACAATTAAACAAACTATAGTCGATCTATACTGATCAATACGACGCGCGGTTTAACATTATTCATTAGGTAAATAATCAACTTATCAAGCAAAAATGCTACAGCCAGATTATACACACATATTAGAATTTTATGATAAAATACACTACTAGAAAAAAAAACACCTTTCTTGACGTGCATTACACGTCATAAAAGGCACTCATGACACAAAAACGTGAACTTGATGGCCATGTCATAAAATTTACACGACATGCATTTGCATGTCATATTACAGTTATAGCATTTTTCAAATGCTAGTCAAATAAGTAAAATATAGCTTTTTGGAATAATAGTTTTATCAAATCCATGACTTTGGTGATTTTTATAAATACGTTGGCTAATCATTGGAATCACCAATCCATATTTGCATGTGCATCAAATGCTTAAAAGTTTAACCATTCATCTAAAAGTAATTTCATTGTGATTCACAAAAATTAATTGTTAGTGTAGTAAATAGTAATACTCCTTTAAATTTTATGATCAATACACCTTAGGTGGTAGCAGAACTTACAACTGTGAGTTGCTGTTATCGACCCATAGTCCTAAAAATGCAACAACTTGTGTTTGAACCCTTTAATCAAATCAGCCCCAAACTTGATCTAAAAAGCATGTTTTAGTTTTTAGATAAAAATTACGAATGCTAACCGAACCATCCTTATGAAACTGTTTAAATGCGAGTACATGATTCACCCTAAAATGTTTAAAAATCATTAAACATAGCTCAACTTGGTTGTCTTCAAAGGATACCTTGTGAACTCGTGATCTGTGCACTACGATTCGACCCTGAAACTTAGCTCGAAATAATTCATGTTGCTGTCAAAGTTATGATATGTTCTGGCAGCCCTTACAACCGCTCACTATGGTTTGTTAAGCCACCAATTGCACCTCCAAAACACCTCCTATGCAGCCGCCAACCACCACGAAACGCTAAAAACTACAAAGAACAACTGTATTTTATACAGATGTCAACAAAACAGTTATTATACTACTAGAACAATAATGAGATAACCATTTTTGTTCAGCTTCTTCTTGACCCAACTCACAATTGTGGAAAAGAAACAGAAGTATAAAAGTAGAAGTCTCTTTGCCACTCTGCTTTATCACAATTATTAATAGTCTTTTTGGTTCAACAAACATCTTTAAGCAATAATCCATATGGCAACTAGTGCAATAGCAATAATATAGTCTATCCAACTTACAACATCCTTAGTAAATAACTGAATCATCTAAAAGATTATCATCACCTCAGAAACAACTAGGTTTTTTCCAACTAGTAAACATATTCCAGCTAAACAAATCCACATGAACAAGCAAGTTTATCAAACAAACACAACATTACAACAGAGAATCAATAGATACGAACTTTTCGGACATATTGTAAAAAAATTTTTGCCAAAACAAAGGATCAATAGATACGTTCACCTATTCATAATCGTTTACGAAAAACAAAGATTATTTCGAGAATCATTCACCTGAAATCTGTGCGATGCTTCGTAGATGGAGCGACGATGCTACGGTGTCGTGGATGGAGTCGTGGTGCTACGGTGTTGATTGAGGTGTCGACGATGGTTTTTAGGGCTACGGATTTTTTTAGATCTGTTCCTAATTTTGCTTTCTTGTTGCTACGGATGTTTTTTATGGCACCCCTTTAGATTATGTGCAGTGGTCGGTGAAATTTGGTAGGTGAAATGAACATTTTTTGACATGTTGCATGTGACGGTTACTTTGTGAGTGAAAGGGGCTTGAAATTTATAAGGGGTGTAATGGTGTGGTGTGGAGTGGAGTGGTGTGAGTGAGTGAGTGAGTGGGTGTATATAATGATAAGGGTGTTCAGAAAAACCGCAGACCAAATAAAAACCGAAAACCGAACCGTAACTATAACCGAAAAACCAATCCGAGCAACGAATTTGGTGTTTGGTTTGGGTTTAACCGAAACCGAATTGCTTATTCGGTGTTTGGTTTGGTTTTTGGTTCTACATTTTTTTTATTTGGTTTATTTGGTTTATTTGGATAACCGAATAAACCAGTAAAATAATTAACTATTGAATAAAAATAATAATATTTAATAACTCATATATAATATATAAGCCCAAAATATTAAACCCAACCCAAAATAAATAAAGCCCACCAATTTATAGAGGTATTAATATGAGTATAAACTAGTAAACTAGGGTTCATTTTACTATTTCTAATTTTTATGATGTTTCTGTTTGCGTGGTTTGATTTTTTGGTTTATATTTATTGCAAACTTTCTTTTCGGATTTTGGAACATATAGGTATATAAGTTAGAGAAAAAAAACTTCGTTTCAATTTGGTTTGTTTGGTTGAATTTGGTTTGTTTGGTTTTAAACCGAAACCGAACCGAATTCAATTTGGTTGAATTTGGTTTGGTTTTCATATTCCTAATTTGGTTTGGTTTGGTTTTTGGTTTGAGGTACAAAATTTTGAAAACCGAATAAACCAAATCGAATAAACCAAATAAACCGTAAACCGAACCGATGAACACCCTTATATAATGATATTAAATTTGAATTAAAAAAGAAAATAAAATAAAAATGAAGTGGCATGTTATGTTGACCCATCCATTATTTCACCTATGTGAAATATTTCACCCATCCCTTGTTAGCACCCATTTGACAAGGTGGACGACGGTGTGCTTGGGTGAATTGGGCGCCAAAATGGGCATTAACGCCCCATTCACATGGCCACTACGCTTGGTCTTATAAGTTAAATTTTTAATATGTGCAAGTATCATTTTGTAGGTATTCATTTTGCCACCACCCACCGCCTACTACCACCACAGTCCGCCGTCCACCACCACCCACTGCCTGCCACCACCACCACCCACTGCCTGCCACCACCACCACCCACACCCACCACCTACTACCACCACAGTCCACCGTCCACCACCACCACAGTCCACCGTCCACCACCACCACTAACCACCACCACTATAAAGGTGAAAGTTATACAACCCAAGTGTCAAGTGTCAATTGTCTTATTAAATTATTTTATAATAAAACTCTAGCGAATAAGTGTCTTGTAAAATTGATGTTTTATGACTTAAATATCAAGTGTCCATTACTGTGTATTATAATAACATCACTATGATTAAGCGTCCTATAAATGTTAAAGTTATAAGACCCAAGTGTTAAGTGTCCTATTAACTTATGTTATAATAAAACTCTAGCGAATAAGCGTCCTATAAAATTGATGTTTTATGACTCAAATATCATGTGTCCTATTACGGTGTATTATAATAACACAATAATGATTAAGTGTCCTATAAAGGTTAAAGGTATAAGACACATGTGTCAAGTGTCCTATAACATCGAACATTTATGACTTAACTACAAAGTGTTGGATCTGGTATTGCTCTTTTGTATGAACTTGCTAGTGAACACTTAGGTGTTTAGCAAGTTCTTGATCAGTGATAGCATAGCGGAATGTTATGAGTTTAAAGCTACACTTATCAACAGGAGTTATGACTCCCCCTGGATTGAAACACTAATAAATGATAAGTATTTATTGAGAATCTAAGTATTGAATGAGAATGAAACACTTGAACAGATTCTCAATAAATATGAAATGGAAATAACAATAATATGTGTTGAAGGATTTCTGTATTAAAATCAATGTCTAAAACAGAGGGATGAACCCTTCTATTTATAGACTTTACAAATACATGAACCTTGCCAAAAAGCAAGTTCAGAAACAAGTTGCAACAAGTTGCAGCATTGGAACTTGTACATAAAGCAAAAGTAATACTAAAGTAATAAACTACTGATACAAAAAGGCGGTGGAAAAGATCTTCACATAAGTGCTGATGAATGACAAACTACTGATGAGTAGTTTGTCTTCAGTAGTTCTTCAGTAGAAGTGTCTGGTTTGAACTTCAGAACTTCTGATGACTTTTCTTCTTCAGCACTTGTGGAATCTCTTCTTCAGCAGTTTGATCTTCCTTCTTCAGCAGTTCTATACTTAGAATATTTTGACAGAAGTGAATTAGACTAAGGTTTGCAAAAGTGGTTTCACCAATCCTTTTTGTCCTAACAATCTCCCCTGGATTGATGAAGCCAAAACCTTACTAATTCCTTATTGTTCTCTTCTGTCCTTCACAATTTTCCATATTCCTTTGAATATGGAATTCTTCAGCTGGTTCAGCTGTTCATCAGTGAGAGAACCTTTCTGTGGTTCTAGATGTTGGATTGTAAGCAGGTCTTGAGTTGATAGCTTCTTCAGATCATTCATCGACTTATAGGCTCTGCTTGTCTGATCTCTTCTTGTCACAAGTACTGAGTTGTTATCAGTAAAGGACCATCTGATGATAGGTACTTTAGACTTGTCAAAGTCTAAAGTGTAGGGAACCATGGTGGTACCCTGGGTTTCTCCTGAGTGTTGGATGTTTTCAACTTCAGTGACTCTCAGGTGGGATTCACTTCCTTGTTGTTGTTGCATCACATTAGGTAGTTGAAAGGTTGGTAAATGATGTTCAGTAACTACCTTAGTGTGCAGTTTGTCTTTGATGGTTTTCTGAATTTGGTATGCAAAGGTGGAAGGATCCCTGAATTGTGTGATCAGAGGTTTTTCTTCTATGTCAAAGTCAGAATGGACTACTGTACTACCTTCTAGTAGTACCATTCTGAAATCAGTCTTCACATTTTCCCCTGATTTCTTCTTCTGAGTAGCTGGTCTTCTTTGAACACCAGAAGTTCTAACTACTGAAGTTGGTACTTCAGCAGTTTGAAACTTCTCTGGATTTGCAGCCCTTGCAGCCTTATATTTTCTATAAGTGTCCATTAATCTTTCTTCTTTCCATTTGGACACAGAGGCTTTTGAACCATAACCATTTGCTACTAACTCTTCTATCATCTGAGCTCTCTTGGCTTTTACATCTTTACTTGTTGCAAGTTTGTCTGCAATAAGTTGAGCTCTTCTTGTCAGCTCTTCCATGGAGAGTCTCTTCAATGTGTGGGCTTTGATCTTGCTGTTCTTAGTAATATAAGACATCAGTTGATGTCTTTTATCTTCCTCAGCAATTCTGTCTAGGCTAGCCTGCCTTTGAAGTTCAGCTTCATAAGCCTGTAGCTTTTCATCCAGGCTTAAGTCTAAGTCATCCCTTTCTTCCAGTGTTTTCCAAATCTGATCTTCTCTGGCTTTCTTTTGGGCTGCCACTAAACTCTTCTCAAGAAGTTTTGCTGATTGAGAGATTGGAGAAGGGTTTAGTACAGTCATAGTGGTAATAGGCCTAGGAGGAACAGGAGTTGGTTGAGTAGGTTCAGTTGATCTGGAAGGCTCTTGTTCAGCAGTTTGAGTTTTGGAAGTGTTAACTTCTGATGGGTTGACAACAACTGAAGGTTTGTCAACTACTGAAGGATTTTCTTCAGTACTTTCTGATTCTTCATCAGAAGTTTGTCCATCAGAGGTTTCTTCATTGTGCCCTTGGGATTCATCAGACTTTTCAGCATCTTCTACTTCTTGAATAGAGACACCAAATTGTTGGGCCAGTTTTTCTTTTCTGGCTTGATCTCTTTGATCTCTTTCTAGGATAGCCACTCTTGCCTTTCTCCTGGCTTCAAGTGAATCCATAGGTTCCTTAGATTTCTCCCCCTTTTTGGCTTCATCAGTTTTTGAAGTTGAAGCTTGGGAGAACTGACCTGTAAGATTAGCAATCTGTTTGCTGTTGAAGTCAATCTTGTTGGACAGATCATTCATCTTTGTCTGTATCACCCCAAATTGGTTCTTCATGGACAGCTCCAAGTTAGTTGTGTATGTTTGGAAGTGATTTTTGATGAGGGTGTTCATCATGTGGTATAAGGGACCATCTGGGCTGCATAGCTGGTTCATATCTATGCTTGATTGCCCAGGGAATTGGGTAGGCATTTGTAGTGAGGGGTGTGTTTTTGGTTGATCTTCTTGTTGTACAAAAGATGCCACTCTAGGGGAATCAGTGATTAAGTGGACTTTAACCTGATCTGGTGTGACTAGCTTCTTGAGCATAGATACACCAGGTGCAGGACCTTCACTTGTAGCCGTCAATTCAGTAGTTTGGTGTTTTGAAACATCATCCAAGTCAATGGAATCATCTGAATCCCTGATTACATCCTCAATGAGGACTGTATCAGTTACATCATGAGCTGAGCCCAACTCAGTTGTCTCATGGACCTCTTTTTCTTGGTTCAGAGGATTTCCTACCTCAGGCATTAAGCCTTCATCAGTAGTTGCCACAGTTGAGGTCTTAGCTATGTTGCTTCTTTCCTCAGATCCACCACTGGGTGGTAAATGAGTAGTAGCAGCCTCAAAAGTACCAAGAGTTTCTAAGTTTGGGCTTAGAGACCCTGGTTCATCCTCATCTCTTTGGTTAGGGCTTTGAGTGTCCACATCCATGTCAAATTCTGAGGCTATGTCCCCTGTTTGATGTGGTTGATGGAGACTGACATGTGTAGATGGGACATTCTCTTTTAGCCCAGAGAGAAGTTTGGCTATTTCAAAATCTGGTTCAGAAAGTTGGGGTGTTGTTTCAGTAGTTTGGCCAATGGGTTCAGCAGTTTCAAAAGAGGAATCAATAGGAATGGTTTTCTTAAGTCTTTTTATTTTGAAAAGAATTGTGATTGGTGCTCTTGGTGGGGTTTGAGATGGATGAGACTGAGAGGATGTTTCAGTCACATCTTTAATAAGTGCAGATTGCACAATAGGTTGTTCAGGCATCTCAACCTCCTGAACAACTTTTCTTTTTGGTTTGGTGGGTTTTTGTTTTTGTACCTTGGGTTTCTTGGCCTTTGGGGGTGTAGGTTTGGAAGATGAGGGTTTCATGGGGACTGGTTCTGGTTCCCCTTGGTCATCTTCTGGCCAGGCAGCCTGTTTGTTGTGCCTAGAGTATGCTTGTGAGGTTAAGGGTTTCAAAATTTCAGTTTTACCCACAAGCACCTCATCACCCAGTTCTTTTATTATGCATTGCATAATGAACCTTGGATATAACAAAAACTTCTTTTTAGTGTTATTATGATGTAACACCAACTCATTAAAGAAAAGTTTTGATGCCCTGAAATTTGTTTCATTCACAATGGAATGAAAAATTGGTTGAAAGGTTGAGGGCATCTGGTCATAAGACCCTGTTTTAGGACTCAAACACATAATTATATAATGAAACAAAAGTTTGTATTTTGGTTCAAAATATTTTTTAAAGATGGTAGCTTGTGAGAGAGTACCTTGATAACCACATTCAGTCATGGTTAGGTGGATTGCAGAGTTTTCAAACTTTTTAGGGGCATTTACATCATTCAACCCCAGTCTGTTTGCAAGTGTGGCCGGTGTGATGGCCATTTGTCTCCCTTTAATTGTTGAGTTGAGAGAGATTACCTCATCGTCCACCATCACTGTCTCAGCGTTAGCCCAGAACTCATTGAGAGTTTCAGGATGTATTAGTGGGTCTATTGTGAGAGCGGTGAAATATTGGGATTTGACGACGAGATCAATGATCTCATCGTATTGGGACCAGCCTTCTTGTTTTTCTAAGTAGGCTCTGAGATTGTGTCCCTGTTTAAGAACTAAAGCCATGTGGTTTGTGTGTGTATGAATCGAACAGTGTTTTTGCAGGTTCAGGGTTTGAGAGCTTTCTTGAGAGAGAAGGAGGGAATTTTTGTTTTTGAATGGATAAGTGTTGAAAAAGATATTTATCGGAAGTTTTAAACCGCCTAGGTCAAAACCTCTTTATCAGAAGTTTTAAACCGCCTAGGTCAAACTTCTGATGTGGGAAAAGTCCGTTTTGCCCTTTTTGACTAGACTGCCGATGAAGAATTATTTTCATCAGTAGTTCCCATTTTCTCTTCAGTAGTTTTGAACAGCTGATGAGAAATACTTTATAAATACTTTATTCATAACTTCTGAAGGTTGTTTTATCAGAGGTTAATCACTTTTCAGAAAATATCCCCATACTGATGTTTTGTTCATCAGTAGTTTCTCTCTTGTTTGTTTTTCAGAAGTTTTTCAATTTTTGAAAACAGATGTAAGTGAAAAAAAAATTGTGCAGAAAAAGTAAAGAGAAACACTTACAAATTTAGCATCCCTAGCATGGATACTAACTTCTGAAATGTTGATGTGTCAAGGGGTTTAGTGAATATGTCAGCTATTTGATTAGCTGTTGCTACATGTTTCACTTCAATCTTGCCTTTTTCATAGCAATCTCTTATGAAATGATACCTGATTTCAATGTGTTTAGTCTTTGAAAACTGAACAGGATTTTGAATGATGCTAATGGCAGATTTGCTGTCTACAAGCAATGGTGTCTTGGTCTCTTTGATTCCATAATCAAGAAGTTGATATTGGAGCCATTGTATCTGTGATGTACAACTTGCAGTTGCAATGTATTCAGCTTCAGCAGTTGAAGTTGCAACAGATGTTTGTTTCTTTGATTGCCAGGACACTAGACAGTTTCCCAAGAATTGACAACCACCAGATGTTGATTTTCTTGACATTTTACACCCTGCATAGTCACTATCTGAAAAAGCTGATAACTTGGTATTGCTTGAAGCAGGATACCAAATTCCAAGAGTTGGAGTTCCTTTCAGATATCTGAAGATTCTTTTGACTGCAATAAGGTGTGATTCCCTAGGAGCTGATTGATATCTAGCACAGACACATGTTGAAAACATAATATCTGGTCTAGAAGCAGTTAGATATAAAAGGGAACCTATCATACATCTATACATGGTTTGATCAACCTGTTTTCCTTGATCATCTGGTTCAACTTGTGTGGTTGGTGTCATGGGAGTGGAACATGATTTACAGTCTTGTAAAGAAAATTTGTTTAATAATTCTTTAACATATTTTGATTGATGTATAAAAGTTCCATTTGATTGTTGTTTAATCTGCAGTCCCAGAAAGTACTGCAGTTCTCCCATTGTACTCATCTCAAATTTTGATTGCATGAGTTTCTTAAATTCATCACACAATTTTGTGTTTGTTGAACCAAAAATGATATCATCAACATATATTTGAACAAGTAAGACATGATTTCCAACATGTTTTATGAAAAGAGTTTTATCAATGGCACCTCTTGTGAAGTTATTTTTGAGCAAAAAGGTTAAAAGTGTGTCATACCAGGCTCTTGGAGCCTGTTTGAGCCCATAAAGAGCTTTGTCTAGTTTGTACACCCACTCAGGATGAGAAGGATCCTCAAACCTAGGTGGCTGACAAACATACACTTCCTCTTTTATCTTTCCATACAAAAATGCACTCTTAACATCCATTTGATAAACTTTTATTTTGTTGGAAATGGCATAGGCCAGAAATAACCTGATGGCTTCAAGCCTTGCAACTGGAGCAAAGGTTTCATCATAGTCAATTCCTTCTTCTTGAGAGTAACCTTGTACTACCAGTCTTGCCTTGTTCTTTATTATAATACCAGCTTCATCTTGTTTGTTTTTGAAAACCCATCTTGTGCCAATTGGTTGCTTGTTTGGTGGTAAGGGACAGATTTCCCAAACCTGTTGCTTGTTGAATTGAAGCAATTCATCTTGCATTGCCTGCACCCAATTGTTGTCTTTGAGGGCTTCCTGGTACTTCTTTGGTTCCAACTGTGAAATAAATGCTGAGAATAGACAAAAGTTGGAAAGCTGGTTTCTTGTAAGAACACCTGATGCAATATCACCCATGATTTGATCAAGTGGATGGTCTTTGTGTTCAATCAGTTGTTGTAAACCACTGACAGGTGTTGGTGGCTCATGTTCTTCAAACAAACTACTGAGGTCTATTATATCTGGTTCAGCAGTTTCAGTGTCTTCAGTAGTTGCAGGTGCTGAAGCAGATGTTTGAGTTTGTTCCTCAGTATTTGTTGAATCAGAAGTTTGTGAAACTTCTGATGGTTTTGAAGTTGACTTACTGACTGTTTGAGGAGTCCATGGTGCTGGATCTTCATCATCAAACCTTTGATCACCATAATAAGTAGGTTTGGATGAAGTGACAGTCTTTTCAGGTCCAAAATGGAAGCTGTCAAGGTCAAAAAGTTCAGCAGGATGTGCTGGAATAAGAGTGTGTTTTGACTCATTAAACTTGACATTCAGTGTTTCTTCTACTATCCTGGTTCTTGAGTTAAAAACCTTGTAGGCTTTTCTAGTTGAAGAATAACCAAGAAAGTAACCTGAATCAACTTTGGCAGCAAACTTTGAAATAGATTCCTTAATGTTCAAGATGAAACATTGACACCCAAAAGCCCTGAAAAAGGAGATAAGGGGCTTCATGCCATGAAGAACTTCATAGGCAGTCTTTGAATGTCTCTTGACAATAAGAACTCTATTTTGAACATAACATGATGTGTTAACTGCTTCTGCCCAAAAGTATAATGGTAGGCCAGAATCAGCTAACATTGTTCTTGCTCCTTCTATTAAAGTTCTGTTCTTCCTTTCTACCACACCATTTTGTTCAGGAGTTCTGGGAACACTGAATTGTCTAATAATCCCTTTAGACAAACAGAATTCATCCAGAGTTTTGTTCCTGAACTCTGTCCCATTATCACTTCTAATGGTTTTGACAGGTAGAGAGTATTGCTTCTCTACTTGTAGAATGAAGAACTTGATGATTTCAGCAGCCTCATCCTTGAAAAATAAGAAGAATACCCATGTAAATCTTGAGTAGTCATCAATGATGACTAAGCAGTACTTCTTTTTACCAAGGCTCATGATTTTTACAGGCCCAAATAAGTCCATATGGAGTAGTTGAAGACATGCAGTTGTTTTTTATTCTTCAATAGACTTATAGGAGGACTTATGCTGTTTTCCCTTTAAACAGGATACACAGTGTTCTTCACACTAGTATACTTTTAAGGGTAGACCTCTGACCAAGCCCATTTTTGTGACTTTATTTATGGTTTTAAAGTTCACATGGCCAAGTCTCCTGTGCCAGAGATCAGTTTCTGAAGTTGATGCCCTTGAGAAGAAACAGGCAGTGTTGTTCAGTACTTTGTCTTTTTCAATGTCCACTGCATAGACATTGCCACATCTTTTGGCTATTAACAAAGTGTGATCTTCAATGATCTTCTCTATCAACTTCTGGCCTTCTGGTGATATGATCTTGCATGTTGTCTTTGTGAAAAAGGAAGAATATCCTTTATTACACATTTGTGACACACTCAGCAAGTTGTACTCAAGGTTTTCAACCAGATTGACCTTGTCAAACTGTATTTTGCCAGAGGAGACATTGCCATGTCCTAGCACATATCCCTTAGCATTGTTCCTAAAGGATACAGATCCATCTCTTTGACTGATAAAATTGTTTATCAGGTATCTGCATCCTGTCATGTGCATTGGGCCTCCACTGTCTACATACCAAATGCTATTTAAGCCTCTGGAAACTCTCTGCACAAGATAGCAAATTAGTTAGATTTAGGAACCCAAGCCAGTTTGGCTTTGGGTTTGCTCTTGAGAACATTTACAGTTTGTTCTTGACCAAGTTGAGAAATCCATGTCTTTTTGGCAATGGATTTTTCATTAAGAACAATGGTGGTATCCTTTTGAGGACCACCATCAACTTAGGTCATCAGTAGTTGTACCAAGTTTATGAGATCTTTAATCTCAGCAGTTTGTGAAACTGCTGATGATTCAGGTCTAACTACTGAAAGAGAATTTTGAGAAAAAGATCTTTGTTGAGATTTTGTCTTTTTCTGAGAAAAGGTGTTTACTGGTTGTTGTTTCTTGGGAGAAAAAGTTTTTACAAAATCATTTTTCATTTGTTTTCCCACAACCAGTTGTTGATTTTTCTTGTTGAACTGAATACCTTTTCTATATCTGCAAAATTCTGTTTTGTGGTTGAACAGACCACAAATTTCACATTCTTTTGTCTTTTCTTTCAAAGACAAGTTTCTAACTGTGTCGATTGGTTTTAGGTCATCAGTAGTTTTCAGGTTCTCAACTCCTGATGTAGTTGAAACTACTGATGGCTTAAAGTCAGAATTAATCAGTACTTCTGAAGAACTTTCTTTGTGTGTTTTTAGAAAGTTCTCATGGAAAGATGTGCATTCTTCCTCTTCAGATGTTTCACCTGAAACAATTTTTCTCCCATCTTCAGTAGTTTTGGGGGAAAAATCTGTTGGTGTTTCAGTGTGATTGTACCCTATGCCAAACCTAACATTTGAAGCACTTTGTTTGTTTAGCAATAATTGGTACCTCTTACAAGATTCAACCCATTTTTCACATGTGACCTTGGTGTCAGCAAGCTCTTGTCTGACATTTCCTAGGTCATTTATCATGATTTTAATTTGTGCTTGGGTTTCAATAGCAGTGTTAGTTAATTTAGAAACTTCTTTTGTTTTTGCAGAAAGTTTTCTTACTAAATCACATTTCATCTGAGTGAATTTTCTCTCAGAGTCATTTGCTTTTCCTTGTAAGTGCACATTAGTCTCTCTTATGAGAGCAAAAGATTCTTTTGATACCTGTGACAAGGCAGATTTTGAGGTGCATCCCTCAAATGCCATTAAGGCATAGTTCTTTTTGCCATTGTCAGGCTCTCCCCAGTTGATGTCAAACATTTTGTTGTCTGCATCAGGATTGCACTCTGTGGTGTCAAAAGGAAGACTGCTCCAGTCAACATACCCTGAAGTAAATAAACTTTGTTGAGAGGGTTGCTGGGCTGTGGAGGTTGTTGAGCAGCTGGAAAGGGAGGGATTGATTGTTGGCTCTGCATCTGTTGAGCAGGCATCTGTACATATTGTACTTGTGGCACATATTGGTGTTGTGGAGCTTGTGCCTGTACAAAATGTGCACTCCCTTGTGTTCCATTATTCCTGTTATAATTGGGGTTAAAATTGTTTCCAGACTGAGATTGGTTAAAGTCGGAGCTTCTACACTCTCTAGCAAAGTGTCCCAACTTTTGACACTTGTGACATCTAAGTTTAGATTTGTCAAAACCAATTTTTGTTGAACTGTTAAGTCCTGGAAACTTCCTTCCTGACCTTTTGTAAAATTTATTTGTTTTTAAACTTAACATGGCCAGTTGGTGCAAAATATCCATTTCTTCTAGGTCATCACTGCTGAAATTATTTAAATCATCCATGATAAAACACATATTATCAGCAGTTTGACCAAAATCATTATTGTCATAACCTGGGAATGATCTTTCAGATGAGATCCCAGCAGTTATGCCAATATGGTCAAAAGATCCAAAACTATTTGAACAAGTTGGTGAGTCTTGTCCCAATAGTCTGTACTACCTGGTAGATAGTCATCAGCAGTTTTGCCAGAACTTTGTAACTTTTTCTTTTGATCAATTTCTCTTTCAAAAGTAAGTAATCTCCCATGAAGTTTTGTAAGAGTGAGGGAGCTAAAGTCTGGTGAAGATCTTAAGACTATAGAGTATGTTTCCCATTTTTCAGGTAAAGACCTTAAAAATCTATGAAGCATAGATACAGTTGTGTAGGTCTGACCATTTAGTTTTAGCTCAGATATTAATGAGGAGAATCTTTCAAATTGTTGTGTTAAAGTTTCCCCATTAATGTGAGCAAAAGTTTCATATTGTTGAGCCAGGATTTCTCTGGTGTTGGCAATCACCTCTTCAGTTCCTCCAAACTGTTCTTTGAGGCAGTCCCAAAGCTCTTTGGCACTATCACAATGTAATAGGCCAGAGTAGATTTCATTTGGGAGTGCCATTGCCAACATAGAGAAAGCTTTAGCATCAAGCTCAAGTTTTAGGAAATCATCATCTGTATAGTCTTTTGGGTCTTTTGGAATCTCTTCTTTAGTTTCAAGATTTATATTTATTGGTTTATGAGGACCATATATCACAGATTTCCAGCAACCAGTGTTGGTCTGTGATAAGGTATGTGCCATTCTCCTTTGCCAGATGTTATATTCATTTCTTACTAGCATAGCAGGTTTATTGGCAGAACCAGTATTATGAGGATCCATTTTAAAGAGAATTGATTTGTCAAATATCTCTTAAAGTGATGGATGTTGATAAAAGAGAGCTTATAATCCTTTATTGAATATCAATAAGAGCCTGTGTCTGATTCTCAATGTGTTAGATTGATATGTGATCAGATAAACCAGTGCCCTGATACCAATTGTTGGATCTGGTATTGCTCTTTTGTATGAACTTGCTAGTGAACACTTAGGTGTTTAGCAAGTTCTTGATCAGTGATAGCACAGCGAAATGTTATGAGTTTAAAGCTACACTTATCAACAGGAGTTATGACTCCCCCTGGATTGAAACACTAATAAATGATAAGTATTTATTGAGAATCTAAGTATTGAATGAGAATGAAACACTTGAACAGATTCTCAATAAATATGAAATGGAAATAACAATAATATGTGTTGAAGGATTTCTGTATTAAAATCAATGTCTAAAACAGAGGGATGAACTCTTCTATTTATAGACTTTACAAATACATGAACCTTGCCAAAAAGCAAGTTCAGAAACAAGTTGCAACAAGTTGCAGCATTGGAACTTGTACATAAAGCAAAAGTAATACTAAAGTAATAAACTACTGATACAAAAAGGCGGTGGAAAAGATCTTCACATAAGTGCTGATGAATGACAAACTACTGATGAGTAGTTTGTCTTCAGTAGTTCTTCAGTAGAAGTGTCTGGTTTGAACTTCAGAACTTCTGATGACTTTTCTTCTTCAGCACTTGTGGAATCTCTTCTTCAGCAGTTTGATCTTCCTTCTTCAGCAGTTCTATACTTAGAATATTTTGACAGAAGTGAATTAGACTAAGGTTTGCAAAAGTGGTTTCACCAATCCTTTTTGTCCTAACACAAAGTGTCGTATTAAGTTATGTTATAATAGGACCCCTGATGATCAAGTGTCCTATTACATTTCCACATAATGGGACACCAACAATTAAATGTCTTATAAATTACTTTATTATGATCTATATTTTAAGTGTCTTATTAAGTTATATGATAATACGACCCTAAAGAATCATCCATCCTTTTAAATAGTTTTTTAGGACACCGGTTTATAAGTGTATATTATAAAAGGACCCCAAAAGTTCATCCGTCCTATTAAATAGTTTTTAGGACCTTATTTTACAAGTGTCCAACACAAAAGGTCCTTAAAAGCCCTTTTTGTTGTAGTGGGAGTGTGACCATGTTTTCTTGCCCCTATAACAATCCACTCAAAAACAATATGACTTCTAATGTGTATGACAATGAATAATATCATATATAAATGCAAATATTGGGTATATAAGAAAGAATATACCCATAAGGCCAATCGGGATGGTCCGTGATGGTCACCACGTGATGGCGTGAAGCCCGCGAAACACCGCCCCCTTGATTTTATAACGGCCGCTTAGCATTTAACCGTGATGTGTATCACGATGTTCAGCTGCTAGCCGTTGGCTAGCCAACGGTCATTTTGACCAAAATTAAAAAAAAAACAACTTTTTTTACCTATATATATACACATATTCACAAATTCACCCATTCAAACCCACAATCACCAATCTATCTTCTCCTATACACTTAAAAAATTCACCAAATTCAACTCATCATCCTCATTATGGTTTCTTGGATGCAAGAGGAGGAAATCGCGCTAGTGATCGCGTACGACAGCGTACACCCCAATTACACATCAACTAGCACGGGTCGTGGCCGTGTTCGTGGATGGAGCAATCTGAACTGGAAAAAAGTTTTATCCAAGTTTAGTCAACTTGTCGGGGGAACTAACCGTTCGTGTGATTCAATCTCTCATAAACACGTGAGCCTCCAATCGAAGTGTCAAAACTTCGAAAATTTATTTAAAAAAACAGTGAATAAAAACCCCAACGAAACCGAAGATGAGCAAGTTGGCTTTGCTCAAATCGACTACGCGGCTGAGTACGGGGTTGATTTTGAACATGTTTCGGCGTGGCGAATGTTACGACCTAAACTTTCTTAAGTTTTTAGTAGTTTCTATTTTATTTGTAGTAATGTGTTATTTTTTTAAGTTTTTATTTTATTTGTAGTAGTGTGTTTTTATTTTAATTTAATGTTTTATTTTTTTTAAATGTAATGTTTGTAGTTTATATATTTATGTTTTTTTATGAATTTGTCTAATTAAATAAAAACATTACATTTAAATAAAAACATTACATACATAATCCTAAATTACTTTTGTAACTCTAAACATAGATAATTAAAATAAAACCCCCACTATGGAGAGTAATTATCCCAGTCCTTGAGTGTGTACTCCGGCAGGGACACGGAACGATCGCTATCGCGACTGTCGGACCTCGCATCCGAGCGGATGCGGCAGTATTCACGAGGAGGGGATAAATAGTATCGTTCTTCATCCATAGCATCCCTTACAGCTTCGTACTACTCCTCATATGGCTCCCGAGGAGGAGGGTTTGGGGTGGGGTTAGGGTTCGGTTGGGTCTCCACCAATCGTAGCTGGCTCATTCCCCCTTACAGCCATAACATATTCTAGAAACCATACAAGCTCCTCATTACTGAAATCAGCATCTGTGTTTGGGGGATTGTACCCTGGTAGTGGATGAATGGGGAAGTGCAAAGGATTAGGAGTGGACATTGGTTGAGGAGGGGCAGGATAAGAGAACACTGGTTGAGGAGGAGCAGGAGACGAGAACACTGGTTGGGGAGGAGCAGGAGAAGAGAACATTGGTTGAGGAATAGGAGGAGGAGAAAACATGGGTTGAGGAGTAGGAGAAGCAGGAATTGGTACACGACGTCTCCGGCGAGAGTATCGCCTGAGATCGGAAGGTCCAGCAGCTTCGTAAAGATAACCACCACCCATATCTTTCATTGGTTTGAGGGATAATTGTGACTGAGAATGAGGTTTTGGTGTTGTATTTATAGGGTCAGAAATTTGAAACGTTTGAAATTCAAACGTTTGAAAACTGGCGGTTGAAATAATTTAAATATTTAAATAACTTTTTTTTAATATTTAAATAATTTTTTAAATATTTAAATATTTTTTTATTAATAAAAATGTTATGTTTTTAGTTTATTTTAAAAAAATGTTTAGTGATGAAATGTGATAGAATGTGAACACCGCTGCATGAGTTTAGTGATGGAATGTAATATCTATACATCTAATAAAACAAAGTCCATGAGGACACTTGGCACTCCTACATTCATCCTCCAATTACATAGCCAATCAACTAATGCCAAGTGTCCCCATTGTGAGAATTTATAAAATTTTTCTTTTTTTTAAATCAAAATCCAGAAAAATATAAAATCCCTAAAAAAAGACACGCTCATCACCTACCACACATCATAGTCGCCTCCTTCCAAATGAAGAACCCTAATCAACAACGATCGGCGATCGGCCAAATCAGAGCATCTCTTGCCGTCTTCTTCATCTCATCTTCAAGGTATTCTCTCTTCTATTCTTATGTCAATCAATGGTCCTTCATATATATGTTTTCTCTGAATTTTTTCGTCTTTCTTCCTGATTTGTTTGTCAATTAAGTTTTTTTTTGTGTCTATTTTGTTTGATTTCAATTATTTACCTTATAATACTTGCGTTTACGTCTATTATTGGTCAGGTTTATTGATATTTAGTTTTAGGGTTCATGTTTTAGGGTTGATGTGCGATTATTTTTTTAGGGTTCATATGTATATATGATTTACCTTTGAATGTTGATGTATTGTGTGTTGTTGCATATGTTTAATGATTTTAGATGAACATACCCTGATTGATTATGTTTATATATGTTTAGGGTTGGTTTTTTCCCAGCCTTTTGGGAGTTCCTGTCATTGAGGTAACGTAAAGTTAAGATTAATCATTCTTTTGTTTTAGATAGATGACTAGGGTTATATATTTCTTAGTTTGATTGAATCAGAAACTTATTTTGTCGCTTCTTTTCTACAAATATAGAGAGAAGAGATACAGAGCCTGAAACAGAAGGCTGAAGGCTAGCTGCTGATACATGCTTCATTTCAGAACAACATATATGTCCAACTTTAGTCTATTTTGGCTTCTATCTGGTAAGTCTTTTTATACATTTACACACATCCGCGCGCACACACACACACACATATATATACATATAACTATATCTCTTATGCTGAATTGCAGAACTACTATCTCAATATTGCGATAATCTGACGTAATCTTTGATGTTTCAAATATATACATGGAAAAAAGATTACATTTTGTCAATTGTGAGGATGACCAGTCCAGCTACTATTCGAGGTAATGGATTTCTACTATTACTTGATTCAAACTCATTTCCGGGTTTCTGTTTTTCTTGCTTATGAATTGTTTACATTTTTTCGGTTTTTTTGGCATCTTAAATTAGGCTTATTCTGATGTATCGTTTCAAATTTGGCTTTCAAATGTCATAATGATTTCCTCTGTTTTTTTACTCTTGAAAATAATAATACATTTTCAATTCAATTATTTAATTATTACTTATTAATTTCAATTCAGTTATTTAATTACTTATTAATTAAGGTTATATATATTGAAAACTGTTTTGTGTTAAATGTGTTACAGGTGGGACAGAAGCTACTAGGCTAACAGAGTGTTTGTTAGTTAGTGCATACTCCACTATATGACTATGTTTGAGTACACAAGGTGGGCACTACTAATTGGAAAGCATAAAATACTATGAGCATGTTTAGAGTTTTATAAGATTACATTCACCAAAAGCTTTACAAATATCATTCATTTAACAGGGTGTGGCAAGCAAATGATATTTTGTTACAAAAATTCAGCCAAATTGGAACATGATCTTAATGGTGTTGAAGGCATGCCTGATGAATTTATGCACTAGCAAATTCTTGCTTCTGTTGTTAATTGGTATGTATATTACTTGCTTTACTCTTATTTTGCCATTAGCTTATTGCTTTTATATTTTATTCCTGCTCTTATTTTGTTATTTGAGTTGCTGTTCTTTGTTTGCGTTTATTCCCCATTAAATATGATTGACGTAATCACAACACATCATGCCATATTATAAATATCACCACAAAGCACACAACTCTAGAAGAAATGATAATTTTAAATAAGTTTTTTTTATTTATTTATTTATTTTTTTTTTTTTGCATCGAAACTCATTATGACCAATAGTTACATAAGTGTTCACTTCTGCATCTAAGTATCCTATCATACAAGTTGACCTTTAACAGACTAACTAGATTAACTAACCTTAATTTATAACTTAAATCTTTATAGCTTTTAACATTTTTAGGATTGGGATATGCATCTAACTGAGCAGAAGAACGCCGTTCAAACAGCTGCGAAGGAGGTAGACGATGGCCGCCTTGGTTCCTCATACAGTCCACCGGATGATTCGGGTAACCAGGAAGTGATTCTTATGGCGGTCGAGAGATCGATGAAGAAAACTCAAAGTATTGCCGTATGTTTATCAATGATTGGTTGATTAGATATGGGTTGTTAATATTTTTTAGTGTTTGATGATTTGTTTGAATGGAACGACATCTAGGAAACAAAGAAGATGTTGGTCAACCGAGTTGCATAGACGGTTTGTCAATGCGCTGCAGCAGCTTGGTGGTTCAAAAGGTTAGATCATAAGGAGTTTAAGTGCATTTCATTGTAAACATGTTGGATATAATTTATTAGATCATAGTTTGAATTTCCTATAAAACTTCAAGATTTGTATTTGGTCTTCATGCTTGGAAATTGATTGGTTCATGAAAATTCTAAATTGAGATATGTTCAAATTGTCTTGCAGCTGCGACGCGTAAGCAGATTAGAGAACTTATGTGCATAGATGGTCTCACCAATGATGAAGTGAAGGCCATTTGCAGGTAAGCTTTCAAATTTAACAGTTTCTTTGTAATGTTGCAAATACTCATGTTTGTGCTGTTAATTGTAGAAATATACTCATGTTTGGCAAGATAAATAATTATGCTTGAATTTGGTTTTAAGAGTAACAAAGATTGAAATATCTTGCAGAATTGGAAACTTAGGCGGCTTAATCAAGAAGCGTGATAGTATGGAACTTGGAAACGTACAGGCACCAGTTTAAATCACCGACTGCGGATGACTTCTACCCTATATTTGGTTAGTTCATGGGTCAATATTCCACCTATTTATGCTTTTGGTGTAAAGGACCAACTCGAACTTCATCACAATATTAATGCTCTGGTAATAAACCGAACAGCAAAGATAGAAATCACACATCAATAACTCATCAATCTTGCTCATTATACATCTATAAGTCACTAGCAGTTAATGTTTGTATATGTAAACCAGTTCCTACAGCAATGTATACCATCTTACTCACAAATGTTAATATTATTAGCATGTCACCTTCAGAAATCGGATACGAACCGGTCCAATGTGCGTATGGGTCTGTATGATGATCTTTTATCCAATGGATATTGTTGGTTCATCATAATATTATCAATATGTGTAGTTTTGTTATGTTTGTTTGTAAGTTTTTGTTTGATAATTGACTGGTATGACTTTAGGTGAAGAGTTTTGATTGAATTGGATTATGAATGTTAGGTATTATACGACGAGGATGTGGATTGGGTCTCCGCCGTAGAAGTTTGCGCTTATTGTTGACACAGGGAGGTGAACAATATGGCAAGCATCAGGTACAATATTATGAATACAATAATATGTTGCATTTAGCATGTATGAACGTGTGAAATCGTGACCAGGATCCGAAGTTTGATCCAGATTCATCTAGCACATATGAACCTGTGAAATGCAATAATGAATGCACATGTGACGAAGACAAGAAGCAATGCATATATGAAAGACAATATGCTGAAATGAGTTCTAGCAGTGGTGTTCTTGGTAAGGATATTATATCATTTGGCAACCAGAGCTTCCTTCACCAACTTTTCTCGAGTTTACAGAAAATCATCTACTTGCAATTCAGGTCAGTCATTCCATCTTTATCGATCTGAATTTAATTTCCATTTATCAGATTTCATCGCCTTTCTATTATTATTATTATTATTATTTCAATTTGTGCTTTGCAAAATCTGATTTCTGTCTTTTTTTCGTCAAATCCGTACATTAGATTGAATCAATTAGATGCATGTATGTATGTATGTATTTGTATATCGATTATTATGCTCATAGTTGTGAATTGTTGTTATGTGTTTGTGTTTGCTAAATCAGATCGTGAACTGGATGACAACATTGGCAGGTAAACGGACAGCAAAATGCGTTCGTGACTTATTTGTGATTGGGAGAGATGTATAAGAACCAGCTGCAGGAGCTCGCACAAAGGAGCTGTTTTAATCTACCGTCTTATATAAGTATAAGGGGAGGTCCAGATCACGCGCCTCGGTTTAAGGCGACGGTTAATTTTAACGGTGAGACGTATGAGTCCGAACTACTGCACCACGTTGAGGCAGGTGGAGCATTCAGCAGCTGAGGTGGCTCTTAATGCACTCGCGAGTCGTGGTCCGTCGAATTTGTTGGCTGCAAGGATATTGGTATGGTTTGATTTAGTGGAAGCTGGAAAGCTGTTTTTTGAATGTTCGTTTTTGTTAATTATGTGTTTAAATAGTTAGATTTGATTGATGTTATAATTTAACAAATGTGTAGGAATTTAATAGTTGACATGAATGTATAGGATAATTTTGATTTGGGCAAATTTAGATATAGATTTCTGATCGAAAGTTGCTAGATATGGAATTATGATGCGGTTATTGTGAGATAAAGGTAAAATTGATATTGATGGTATTTTGTTTTCGAATTCTGTTTCACAAGTGGTTTATTGCATTGATTATTGGTTAGCAGGTGCCAAGGTTAGTGTGGAATGCAAGAACAAGACACAAAAACTTCTATACACCATTGGAGGAACGACCGATGCAATAGGAACATACCACATCAACGTGAACGAAGACCATGGATACGAGACTTGTGATGTGGTTCTTGTGAGCAGTCCACTTGGTGACTGCAAGAATGCTGACCCAGGACGTGATCGTGCACGTTTGGCTATAACCAGTTCCATGAAGCTTTTTTTTTTTTTTTTAGTTTTGTTCTTATCCACTCCTTCACTAGAACTGTTGATGAAGCTCTTTGTTTGGGTTAGGAGATATATGATGAAAATGAAGACCTGCTTTGGGAGTTGTGGTGATTGAGGTGTTGTTGGATATCAATAGCTTTGGATTGTGTGTTTATAAGGATTATTGTAACTTGAAATTATAGTAATTGGCAAAATCATATATTGATTCTAATTCTCTGATTATTTGTGTATGATATAATCAAATTTGTAAGAAGTTGTAGTTACAAATTAATTATATATCACAATCTATGTCCCAAAAATAAAATAAAGCAAAAGTAGTGATTTACCGGTTGTAGAACATAAGCTTTATGGTGACCATATACTATTAATTGATCTGCAGTTAGATCACCCTTCTGTACCAAGCTAAAGTAAATTTAAAGCCATAATAAACTTATGAAATTATTATAACTAAAAGCAAATGCTCATTACTCAACACATGTTTGCGGTGATATATTACCCGTCAATGGCGAAGCTTTAAATTTTAGATGGTGAGGGTCAAAAGTTCAGAGACTCAAAAAAAATTTCAAATCGGTGGGGACCGGACTCAAAATATACAAAATTTTTGGACAAAACCGGAGATGTACACCACTGAGCCAAAAATTGGTGGGATCAAAGCACCCCCAGCCCTCAATAATTTTACGTATCTAATATCTATTTAGAATATGTTTTGTTTATTTTACCAAATCTAATTGTATGTAAATTCTATGTTTATTTCTGTAGACTCCTGGTGTAAATGCTAAAGGATCTGGACCATTTGGTTTGGAAAGTTGGACTGCTATGGAGACCGCAACCTCATCTGTACTCTTCAGCCACCACAGGAGTATGAAGAGAAAACCGAAGCTATTGCTTAATTGAGCTATGAATCGCCACATTTGCTTCAAGGTTCAGGTTGGTGAACACAAATGGGAATTAATGATCCGTATGACTGAGTTTACGATTCTACTTTTATCATTTTTATTAAGTCATATTAGACACAACTCTACATACAACCGTATTCTTTGACAACGCTCTATCCGATTTTAATAAAATATTTCTACTATATTTTTTATACGTTTTACCGCTCCAAATAATTGTAAGTTGGTGAACCGCGTGTACACGCGGGCAAATATCTAGTAATGTAATAAAATGAGGTGGCAGAATCTGATTGGGTGTGATGGTGTGATGAATATGATGAAATTAAAACCACCCCTTGTGGCCTAACCAAGTTCAAATTAAGTTGTGTTCACTGTGACATATGCATGTGTAATATTTAATAATTATTTATTTTTAATGGTAGGGGTATTTTGGTCATTTTATAAATATTAACAGAAAAAATCTAACAGAGTTAGAAAATTGGACTCAAACCATAACAAAATTAAAACACTAGGAGTCAGAATGTTAAAAATCAAAATGTTGGACTCAAGTAGTTAAAATAAAAAAAACTTAGGGACTCAAAAAGGAATTTACTCTAAATTTTATATATACACATAGGGCGCTATAAATGGGGAGACATGGGTAAATATGTTCAAATTGTCAAAGTTAAGGTGACATTTGAAAAGACACATGCTTTAAACCTATAATGATATAAAATTTTCCAATATTACCCCTTGATGCATTGTTACTTGTACATTCATTGCCTTCATTCTTCACATATCATTTTACATGAATTTTAAGATTGCATTGGAAAAGTCTCATGTTTAAAACCCAAATATCATGTATTTTTTTCCTTTCTACCATTCATGCAAAACCTACTTGTACATATTCTTTTATTATAACTTTCAATTACCATTAATCTATATATATAATATCCTTATGTCTATGTTTGTACCAAAAAAAACTACACAATTTCACCTCTGCGATGATATCCACCACAATTTCATGTTTATTTAGAAAGATAGTTTTTTGTTGTAGTATAGACGGACTTGTGCCATATGACCCACACGTCATGTTCTAAGAAAATTGTTATTAAAGTGGAATTACTATATATGGTGTATGAAAAAATATTAACACCTTTCACATAAACAATACATTTACTTACATATTTTATTGGTTTTAAAAATATATGTTTTCTATATATTTAAATTATTGCTATTATTTGTATTCATTGAAATTTTCTATGGCGTTGTTTTGTTTTAATTACATACTATCTATAATCTATAATCTATATCTATACTTCTATTATAAACCCTTTTCATATATATATGTCTACCCAGCGGCAAAGTGGACGGGATGGTTCGACTCACTGGCTACATTAGGCAATTTTTTAGCTGCTGGGTCAAGTTGGGCAAGTCTATTACAAACTTACAAATCACACCTTTTAATTTCTAAATAGCCAATGACCTTCATATGATAGTTTATACAATATCATATTATTACTACATGCTTTTGTCATGTAAATGAACTTTATCATTTAGCAAGGTGTCTTCAATGGCACGGTTATGTAGATATGAAATGACCGAACAACTAACACAAGAGTAATGTTTACGTTCATATTGGTCTGTTACGGTAACATACCTTTGGTTTATTAAGATTTGTAAAATAATGAGTACATGATTTTTGTGGTGAACTGCAATCAGTTTTAAGTGGCGGTGCACATTTCTTTTCTTTTCTTTCTATGAATACTTGTTAAAACATAGTGTGCATATTTCTATTCTTTTTGCGTAACTTGCTACAAAAAACCTAAGTATCATAATGTTATATTGCAACCCATTTGTAGATCCCGCTGCAATGCGCGGATAAACCCACTAGTTTACATAGGGCGCTAAAAGCCGAGGAAACGAATCACAATATTCAAAGTTTGTGTTCACCTTTGTCACTAATTTTCCAACAAATACAACCAGTTTACATCTTAATTTATAGAAATTTTTACTGTTTTCCATCCTCATTCTGTTTGATGTTTATATTTTGTAGCTTTGTGATCGATTGCGATCTGAGCTTTTTTTTTAATTCATTTCACAATGTTTAAAAACTAATGACTCATCATAAGGAATCAAAAAATAAAAGTTGTTTGTCGTTGATTTAAAACATTTTTTTAATTGAAGTAGTGGTGGTGATAATGATGCACCCTTATTAAAGTGGCTCTTTTGCTATAAATTTTTTTTAAAAAAAAAACGTGTTACAAATTTTGACAAAATTGCTATTAATTTGTGATGACAAAAAAACTTTTACTTTTTTAACAACTTTGCTACACAACAGCGACCATTACTTAGAAAATTTTACGTAGGAATTGCATCACAAATTCCCCGCACCATATTTTTGTAGGAAGTACGTTGAAAACTGTGTAGTAATTGGTTTCCAACGAAAGTTTTTCTAACATTAAGGTTTCGTTGCAAATGCGTAGCAAATTCAAATTTGTGACGCATTTCAACAAAACCTTGATGTTAAAAAAATCCTCGTCGGAAACCAATTGCTACACATTTACAACGCAATTTTCAACGTATTTCCTACAAAAATAAGGTGTGGGAAATTTGTGATGTATTTCCTACGCAATTCCCTTAGTATTTGTCTTTGTTGTGTAGCAAATTTGTTTAAATTAGAGTTAATTACTAAAACCGTCCCTATGGTTTGGGCCAATATGTCAGTTCAACCCAAAACTTTAAAAATTGCTTGAACAATCCCTGACTTTTGAAGAAATAGGCCAAAACAGCCTAAAGACTTAGCCCATTTAAGTCTGTGTCGTTAAGTCAGGGGTATTATAGTCATGTCACATATAAAATTTTAAACAGACAATTACTTCTGCCCTTTTAACCCTAATTGTTCATAGTGGTCGTCATTTACATCCCTCTGCTTTCTTCTTCTCCATCCAACTCTACTTTGCTCTGCAAGTCTTCTTCTCCCCTACTCTGGTTATCTTATTCCCAATATTAATCATGGACGACGAGGGATGGCGTGTGAGGAACGACAGACAGGAATTTAATCATGACTCAGAATATGATCAGTAGTTCTCTTTCATGTTTGTGTTAGTAACTCAAACTATTGTCACTAAGTTTAATGTTAACCTATGTTTCTATGATTCTACGGGTTCAAGCAAAGAGGAGTTTTCAATTAAGCTTTATCATGCTAGTGAGTTTAGTAACCCTGAAGTAGCTATGATGTATCTAAACGCCAAGGTGAACTACATTGATCATGTGCACTCTGATTGGTTTGTTGTGGTAACTTTGTATGACATTTTGTTTGAACTAGGATACTTAGAGAGTAATGAAGTTAGGTTTTTTTATAGGCTGCCAGGACAAAGCCTAGATACAGGATTAAGACCAATCTTATTTGATGCACAAGTGCTAGAAGTAAACAAACTAGTTAAGACTGAGAAGCTAATTGAGATATATGTTGAACATATTGACCCAGACAATGAAACTTTAAAATACAGAAAGGTAGGTGAAGATGTTAATAAGTCTGATGAGGAAGAATTCTCATATCAGACGGATTTGGATATGTGGGAATGTAGTGATAGTCAAGATAGTGCTTATAAGCCTGATAAGGATGAGGACATTCAATCATCTGGTAGTAAGGATAGAGCTGATGCAAACACTAGCAACAAAAAAGAAAAACAGGGAAACTGTAGAGAATGATGATGATGATGACTCTGACTTCATTGTAGATGTGTACAATTTAATAAAGGATTATGAGGTTGATGATGATGATGACTCATCTCTTCTAACATTAATTATTCTACCGTCTAATTAATTTGTTAAAAACACTTTGTTCTACACATATCACAATTCATCCTACACATATTTATATTCACCCTACACATAACGATATTCATCCATACACATTGAAATTCACCATTCATTTATCTTACACACTTTGAAACTAATCCTACACATATTGAAGTTCATCCTAAATTCATCCTTCATTTTTTTTTCTTCTTATTATAAATTTTCTTCTCATTTGAACCTTCCACTATATATATACACACACACACACAACCGCCATATTTCGTGAGAAGTGTGATAATGATTATAAATTGATATGTACGCATCATTTTTTGGACTTAATCATTATGTTTTGGATTTTTTTGCCTAAAAAAACACCAAACATAATAATTAAAACCGAAAACAATGTATTTTAGGCTTAAAACTCAAAACACCATGCCAAGAACATTAAGTAGTGAATTTTATGTGTTAATTGGTGTGTTTTTCCTGTGTTTTAAATTTAATGACTATAATACATTGCATTTGTTGTGTCTGGTATTTTACAAGTCAAAACAACCCAAAACATTATTCATAAATCCAAAACATGATGTCTACATCTCAATTTGTAATCCTTCTCACACTTCTGATGAAATATGTTCTTTATACACAAACGACCAATGAAGTCCTCGATGGACTCATTATCATGATGTTGGCACAGCAGGATGTTCTTTGTAATCCAACCACGATCTGCCACAACACGCTAATGCCTGCAACCCTAGTTATTATAATAATAATAATAATAATAATAATAATAATAATAATAATAATAATAATAATAATAATAATAATAGTAACAATAATAATAATTTATTACCAAAGTTTAAATGGTAATTTTTTTAATAATTTGTACTTTTATTGACTTTTAATTTTTTATTATTTATTATCATTAATTTTTTTTAAGCGATTTTGTTTTTATACTTCTAAAACTAGTGTTTTAGGTTTCCGCACTTCATTGCGGGGGCGTTTGTTTCGTTGAAGGTTTGGTGGACATTAGATTATCTTCTTCTCCTCTTTCCGTAAAACAACATATGCGAGGCTGAGATGGTGCCTACAAAGTTGGTTGTTGTGGAAGTTGTCGGTGATGAAGGTGTTGGACGGTGAAGACAAAATTGTTGCCGCTAAATGGTGTCCGACAATCATGTTCAAATGTAGGAGGATGGACTCAAATACAATTACACATAGATACACACATATACATATTATGTATTTACAACTTTTATTGCAGTATAAAAAGAGAGTGAAAAAATGGGAAAAAAACAAATATATAAAGTTACAAAAATATCACTCATCTTAACAAAATAAACAAATTGAGTTAGCATATTGGATGCAAATGATAATAACTTGCAAACCTTAACGGTTCAGTGGTAAAAAAAAAATAAAAGAGAAAGGGAGGAAGGAAGAGGGGGAGAGAGAAATTTTGGATTAAATAGGCAAATCTGCCCAAATCTGATATACAATCTTGGCATTTTACTTCTTAGACCATATGTAACGGAAATACAATTGGGGCGTTTTTGGTGCAAATAACGCACATACCCAAATTCCAACCCCCCCCTTCTCGTTTTTTGGGTGTTATTCCACCTATAGGAAAAAAACAACGACGTGGAATTTTTTGAAGGGCCAATGAGGTGAAGCCAAAGCATGCAACGGTCAAAAGCCAATTTTGGAGGGGGCTTGAATTTTTTCACCTTGCCACTATACCCATATCCTAATTTGAATCTCATCATGGTTCTATATATCAAGTGTCAATTAATGCCCTATGGTCCATGAAAATTTCACCTTCTCATTACACAGGGTCTTATAGCTAGGTCATTTTGGTAATTTTCTGACCCGAACTTTTTACAAAAATAAAGTGTGTGAAATTTGTTAATCTAAAACAAGTAAACAGAAGCCAAACCTAATACATAGGTTAAAAAGTAAAAACGGTTCAAGAAAAAAAACAAAAGGTATAACATATTGCACTTGAGACTTGAGAGTACAACTATTGAAGCTCAATTTCACACAAGATTGGATTCGTTACATAGGACAATATAATATTTTAATGATTTTCCTAATTTACTTCATAGAATCATTTTTTTATGCATAAATAGAAACATTACGTAGGACATTATATTTTAACATTTCCCTACCTTACATTATAGAATCATTACTTAATCTAAGTCTATAAATAGACATATGATTAACTTGGAATACATACCACCTACAACCAAACAGAACTAAACCAATCACATGGACATCCTTAGTGAATGGCCTCTTGCACCATCACTAATCCTTTCCATCTTGTGCATATTTATATACAACATATTAACATCAAATAACTTGGCCAAGACTTATAAGCTTCCCCCAAGCCCTCCAAAGCTTCCCATAATCGGAAACTTGCACCAACTACTCAGTAAACCTCGTCACGAGGCCCTTTGGCAACTTTCCAAACAATATGGCCCCTTAATGCAAATCCAAATTGGTTCAAAACAGGTCCTTATTATCTCTTCCCCTGCCATGGCCAAACAAGTCCTGAAAACTCAAGATCATATTTTTTGTTCGCGTCAACTTTTCCAAGCGACTAAACGACTATCATACAACTTTGTGGACGTTCTCTTCTCACCTCACAATGCTCATTGGAAGGAGATGCGCAAGCTCTTTGTGTCCGAGCTCATGGGTCCCAAGAGATCTAAAGTGCTTAATCATGTGTTGGTGACAGAGATAGAGGGCGTTATTCGATCTCTATCACCAAACACAGAGGTAAACATGTACGATATGCTTTTAGAAATAGTGAAGCAGATGATGTGTAAGGTGGCGTTTGGTAACAACTATAGACAACAACCACTTAAGGGCCCATCATGGGATGTGATGCATGATGAAATCGTTGATTTATTGAATGGATCTGTTGGTGATTCTTTCCCATTTTTAGGTTTTTTTATTGACCAGTTTAATGGATGGAATCGCACATTAAATGATCGCTTTAGAAATCTTGATGCATACATCGACACAATCATTGATGACCATCTCAAAGTTAACGTTGAAGAAATAAGTGAGGAGGACAAAGATTTTGTCCATACCTTACTTGACATGTGTTCTAAAGAAAATGCTTCTGGATTTCGGCTGAATCATGAGGACTTAAAAGCTCTTGTGATGGTAAATGTTCACTATATAATTATATTTTTAATCTTGGAAAAAAGGAATTTATTAATCCCACCTTTTTGTAGTTGGCCGATAATAATCCCACATGAGTTTATTCTTCCCACCAGTCCTACCTTTCAGACATTTTGCTCTCAATGCACTCCCCGTTAACTCACACTAACGCCGTATGCTGAAACTCACAATTCTAGGTGATTATTCACAGGATTTGAAAGAGGGAATCAAGATGAAGATATTGGTATGTTCAATTGCAGAAATAAGCATGGTTTGATGGTTTAATCTTCTGTTCCAGTTATCCCATCCGAGGAGAACATCAACCTACAACCGACCAACCATGCTTATTTATGTAATTGAACATACCAATATCTTCGTCTTGATTCCCTCTTTCAAATCCGATGAATAATCGCCTAGAATTGTGAGTTTCAACTAACAGCGTTAGTATGAGTTAACTAGGGTGTATTGAGAGCAAAATGTCCGTAACATGGGACTGGTGGGAAGAATAAACTCATGTGGGATTATTATCAGCCAAATACAAAAATGTGGAATTAATAAATTCCATTTTGCCTTTAATCTTTATATAGATCAAACTAAATGTTATCATATATAACTAATGTTTTAGAACATATTTATTGCGGGGGTTGATACAACTGCTGTGGTGATGTCATGGGCAATGGCGGAGATCATCAAAAATCCTAGAGTGATGAAAAAATTACAAAGTGAAATTCGAAATTGCACAGGAAGAATACAAAAGGTAGAAGAAATGAATACCACAAAAATGAAATACTTAAAAATGGTGGTGAAAGAAACATTAAGATTGCACACACCTGCCCTTTGTTGATTCCGCATGAAAGCTTAAGCCATACTCAAATTGATGGTTATGACATCTTTCCTAACACGCCAGTTATAATCAACGCTTGGGGGATAGCAAGAGACCCAAGGACATGGGGTGAGAATGCGGCTGTGTTCTATCCAGAGAGGTTTGAAAATGTTGGTGGTGATTTTGGACCGGATGGCTTCGAGATGCTCCCGTTTGGAGGAGGACGAAGGTCTTGCGTAGCCATGAACTCAGCTCCGGAAAATGTAGAGTTCGTGATTGCAAACCTTCTTTATTGGTTTGACTGGGAACTTCCAGGTGGAATGAAGTGTGAAGACTTGAACATGGAAGATGTTGGTACAATAGTTCTTCTAAAGAAAGTTCCCCTTTGCCTTGTACCCACAAAGCATAAGTGGGAGGATATATAGAAGATAAACTCTAGCAAGCCTATAACCAACACATTTTATATTCATGTTTGGGTTTTCTTGTTATATATTCTCTAAATTCCAGAACAGTCATCTGGCTTGTATCGATCTTTTATAATAAGTGTTGGGTTTCTGTATACATGTGTATCTTTATTCATATATTTATCCACATATTTTACTTGATTCTACTCTTAAATAGTTAAATATGTTATATAATTTTTTCTTCCAAAAATAGTGCCAAACCAAACCTTCTTTCACTTTTGGCGTCGTCTATTTTCCTTTTTAATTTGGATTATTTAAATCCAATACCCCTTTAGTTATTGAGTTCTTATAGGGTTTTTTTTATTGGGGAAATATCATAAAAAAAAAACTAAACTTTCAGTTTTTTCTCATTAAAGTCACTTAACAATTTTTTGCATATAAAAAGCACTACACTTTCAGTTTTTTTTTTTTACAAAAGTCACTCAACATTTCTTTGTACTTAAAAAACACTATACTTTCTGTCTTTTCTCATAAAAGTCACCCAAAACATTATTTTTTTGTCATGTGTTTTTTTTTTTTGTAGTTTTTAAGATATTTTTGTAATTATATATTTATTTTTGTAACAAATTATATGACAAAAAAAATCTCTTGTTACGATCAAAGTAATATTAGTTCCGCTAATTTAAATAGCCATACAATTCTTAAGTACATAGAAAAAAATTATATAACAAATGAACATTGTTTTTTAATCGATATAAGACGCGTGAAGTATTTTACTTTCTTAATCAACTTCATCAGTTTGAGATTTTTTAAGGATACAAAATATATAGACCACATATGCAACATGTAAGCAAACACAACTAACAGTTCCGGTTCCAGTTTATTTAAAACAAAAACATCAAAATTTTGTTCGAAATTGACATTTTAAGGGGTTTTATGCGAAAAATAAATGTTCGGTGACTTGTATTAGAAAAAACAGAAAGTATAGTGTTTTTTTGGTGCAAAGAAATGTTGAGTGACTTTTGTAAGAACAAACTGAAAGTGTAGTGTTTTTTATGTGCAAAAAATTGTTGAGTGACTTTAATGAGAAAAAACATAAAGTTTAGTGTTTTTTTTTTTGCTATTTTATTGTTTTATCCACAAAATTTCTTGCATTTGGTGTGTGTCAGCTTGTGAATCTATAACACAAAAGTTGCACAGAATCAAACTTTTGTGTCATGGATCCGCAAGTTGAGATTGTAGATCCTGCCACATGGCTGCCTTGATTTCTTTGTTCCACCTAAGCTGAATTCGCAATCTTAGCTTGATTTTTTTAAAATAGTCCTTTTTCATACTATTGATTTTTGTTAAAAAGCGTTGTTCGAGAAACAAAATACTTCGTCAGAGAAATCTTAGTGGGGACTTTTTTTGCTAAAATTAGAGTTTTTTTTTAGGAATTTCGTCATGGTCGGATATTCCAACCAACTTTTATTGTCAGAAATTTTGATAAAAAATACCGGTTTTCTAGTGGTGTAAATCTTAATAAAGATTTGAAAAAGAAGAAAGGAAATATAAATTATTTGATATCTAAAGATGATATATAGCTTCATGAAATCGCCAAACATTACTTTCCAAGCATCATTCAAAGTGAAGGTCTATCACTTTTATGTCTTGATATTATATTTTTAACATCACATACACTTTTTAATTCTACGCCAACTAAAATTCACTTAAAATACCCACAATCAGTTGAGGGAGAATTCACCAATACCCTCCAAAGCAAAGGCACCCATATATCTTTTTAGTTTCCTTCTGATTTGGATTGGTAATTGGATGGATATGGAACGAGTTTTGATAATGCTAGACTCACGCTTAAATATAAAATCATGTCCATACCGTTCTCATAAGTTCTTAAAAACCACTCTGTGTGATTTTATTCAGTAAAACAACATTTTAAATTCACTTCAAAAAATATTCAACTACACTTCTTTAACAATTTAGGATTTTAATAACTTTAACAGCTTCAATGTCCCTTTCCTAGCATTTTTTCAAGGTGAAGGTAATGTAATATTTAGAGTAAATTGCCAAAATGGCCCCTCAGGTTTGGCCCAGATTGCTTGTTTGGTCAGTTATCTTTTTTTTTCTGCCAAAAGCACCCCTCAAAGTTCGAAAATTGCCATTTTGGCCCATATTTAACAGACTTTCTGACGAAGAAAAAAAACTCAGTTAAGTGGGAGGGGCATTTTCGTCCTTTCGTGTTATAACGTTTAAAAACCCCATTTAAAACCCATCTTCTTCATCTTCAGACCTTCTTCATCACTACCCTCTCAATTCAAACCTGATTCCCAAATCCTACATACCCTAATTCCCAAATCCTACAAACCCTAATTCCCAAATCATACCTAGACGATGGTATTCTGCAAATGTGGAGCTCCTACTATCATACGTGTGTCTTCCACCTCTGCAAACCCTGGTAGGCGGTTTTTCTGCTGCAACCGGTTGAAGGGGAGGAGCTGTGGTTTCGTTTGTTGGGCTGAACTACCCTTGGGTCAGATTCCTAGTACTATCAATGATGGTGAAGAGACTGAAAAACTGAGAGTCAAGAACACAGCCTTGCAGACCTTAGTTGGGACACTTAAATCTGAGAATAAGAAGCTGAAAACTTATCTATGGATGACTTGGTTTGGAATCATCATGTATTTTATCATGTTTTAGTTCAATGTAGGTCGTTTTGTAATGTTAAAAACTCAATGTATGTTGTTTCTTATTGTAATGATAATGTTTGTAATGACCAAGAACAATGTATTTAATGAAAACATTGAAAAGTTCATACTTAAAGTAGTGAGTACATAACCAAACAGAAACATACAAAATAAAGTTCATACTAAAAGTAGTCTAGTGCATACATGAAATTGAAAAGTTCATACTCGTGTATGACACATGTTTCAGTAGGATCAGGCTGTGTTGCCTGGGTTATGACACCTAAATCACTAGGATCAGGTTGTGTTTGATTACTTGAATTGGAAGAGGTTAGAATTGGTTGAACATAAATTTCTATCAGCCTATGTTTTACAGAAGCTTTGAACATTCTGTTATAATCATTTTCATCGTTCAATGTTCTTAACCCAAAGTCTAAATCCTCACCTGGAACTTTAAAATAATACCTAAAAATGGAAATATCCTCTTCTGAATAACCAAGTTCTAATACCATATCATTCAGCATTGTAGAAAGATTACGATCAACATAATCAATATATGCGATTTTACCTCCCACATATGTGCTGTCTGGAAAATTAGTCAGCTCACCACCATAATGCAATTCCACTGAAAAAAAACTGATGATTTTCACCTGAAAAAAAAGAAAAATATTATTCATCATGTTCAGCAGAGGTGATCATGACAAACCAGCAGTAAGCAACAATAACTTACGGTATTCAAGCAGAGGATTGAAATCAGCACCCTTGTCTCGAAACCTCCACATTATTGAGCAAGACGAAGACGAAGAACGTGGAAGACGATGGTCGAAGACGAGGTAAAATGGAAGACGAGGTAAGAGGTGAATAGCTAGGGTTAAAATGACTGATAAGTGAAACAAAAGGGGTTTTAAACGTTATAACACGAAAGGACGAAAATGCCCCTCCCACTTAACTGAGTTTTTTTTCTTCGTCAGAAAGTCTGTTAAATATGGGCCAAAATGGCAATTTTCAAACTTTGAGAGGTGCTTTTGGCAGAAAAAAAAAGATAACTGACCAAACAAGCAATCTGGGCCAAACCTGAGGGGCCATTTTGGCAATTTACTCTAATATTTATGTCAGTATATTCTTTCAAAGAAAAATATTTTATCCTACAAACAAATCAAATCATCTAGCAAAGGCAATGTTTCTTGATGGTTTACTTGAAATTAGGAATGGTATTTGGTTGAATGATAAATTAGTATTGGTAATTTGAGTTTATAACCCAATTATAAGATCATGTTCAATACTGTTCTCATTTATGTTTGGTACTCATTACACGTCTATGGTTGCCCCCCTTACCGGAAACCTAAGTAGTTAATACGGTGGGAAATCGAATATTGGTCAAGGGCCGATATATGAGATATAGGTGAAGAAACAATAAGTATCACGGAGATTATCACTAATCACCGAGTGATAAATACTTATGTAACTACAAGTACGCTCATTTACCCAAACCTTTGGTTTAACCCGAGAGTGAAAATATAAGTGAGTGTGTGTGTGTGGTATAAGTAAGAACACGAAGATATAAGTGGTTCGGTCAAGTAAGACCTACGTCCACTGTGAAGAGCCAGTTCCCTTATTACTTTGGAGAGTACAAAGTATTACAAATAAACCTAGCTCTATGTTACAAGTGAGTATTTTCGGATCCTTTGCTAAGGAGTTGATGTCTTCTGTTTATAGTGGAGATTGTGGGCTTGGTAGGAGGCCCACGAGAAGTCTTGTATTCCTTGGGCCTAGCCTCGGCCCAACTGCTTTTGGCCCCTGGAAAGGGCAGGAAAAATGATGGTCCTGTAGCTGACATCATCGGCAGTTGAGGAGGCCTTGCTAGGAGGACACGTGGCGGCTTGTGACTGGCCGTGGGGTGTATGTCGTTTTTGACACAGCATGGTTGACTTACCTGCTGGTGTCTGACGTGACCCCTGACAGCAGGTAAGCATGCCTAGTCAGCACAGTAGAGGCAGCATGGTGGAAGCATGGAATCAGTCACGTCACTGTTGAACGTTAGTGGTTGTTGGGCTACTGCGGACACGTGTCGCCTTCCGCTTGGTGGTACTTGTGATCCTCTACAGGCGGATCTTCCTGATCTTTGATCTTCCGTACCTCGTACCTGGGGCTGTTAAATATTCCGCACGTTGGTGGACGCGCGTCTGCTTTTCCCAAGTGAAGTGTATAAGACTATTTTGTGGTTCCTGCGTTCCCCGCGGACTACATCCCATGTGAATGCTTCCGCGGATCCTTATGTAGAGGGATAGGGATGTCGCATCCTCGCGGATTAGGCTCTCTATCCCATCAAGTCCCCCCTAGTCTAGGGCTTCTCATGTTCTTGATTGAAGAGTAGGTAGAGCACTAGACTGAATAAAAATGAGTCGCGGATGACAGCTCATCTGCTTGGCTTGGATTTGTTCTGAATGGCTGACGGAGAACGTCTTTACTGCTCTACGTCGAGCTCTCTCCTGAAAGGGCGTGTTCCGCCCAGATGCGGAAGAGAGTTGGGCGGGAAACGCCTCTTCTCGGTTTACGTCACGATTCCGCGGATGATAACGTGTCATGCCTTGTCCTGAGAAGAGGAAGGCGGAGAACGTCTTTTCTCGCTTTACGTCAAAATTCCGCGGATGATGACGTGTCATGCCTTGTCTTGAGCAGGGGAAGGCAGAGAACATCTTTTCCCGCTTTACGTCAAAATTTCGCGGATGATGACGTGTCATGCCTTGTCCTGAGGAGGGGAAGGCGGAGAACGTCTTTTCCCACTTTACGTCAAAATTCCGCGGATGATGACGTGTCATGCTTTGTCCCTGTGATTAATGCGCTCTCATACTTGGAGTAAATGTGGAATGTTTGTGTTTAATTTGTCGCCAATCATTCGAATTACTACGCCTGAAGTTCAAATGTTGATAACTTCGGAGGGAAGTTTAGCAGACGTGTCAGACAGTTGTCTGACACGTTGTCTGATGTGTGTCCCATCAGACGTGTGCAGGAGAGCTTTTCGTCTTGTGTCAGGCGCGTGAAGACAACGCGCGACTGTTGGTTCAAGTGATCCAGGTGATGCCACGTGGTGTGTGTCACGTGATGTGTGTCAGGCGAGTGGAAAGTGACGCGCCTGAGTTCTTGAAATGGTGAGATCTGTCGACATGTGTCAGCCATCCGGGATAATGACAGCTGTGGGGTGAACTCACGCGCTGTTGTGGGTCGTTCGATGATGCTCGTGCCACGTGTCGTGATCTCGTGCTTCCAGGTGAAAAGGCATGACGGTTGTTGTTTCCTTGTGGGCCCTATTGCAATTAATGCAATAGGTATATATATCCTTAGGAGTTGTCATAACCGTTTATCTTTTCAAATTTTTCACTCGAAACTCTCTCAATTCTCTGGTGGATCTTCATATTTTCTGTTGAACACTTTGAAGTTTCCGAGAAATCTTCAAGTTTCCCGATGAGTTTTCCGGTGATAACTGAAGCTTTCCTTGAAACTTCAAACGAAATCTTGCCCCTCCGTTCTACTTTCTTTTTTTGTTTTTCCTCTTATCCCTAAAACATGTCTGATCTTTCCACCGAAGTGTCACCGTCTGGTGACACTCACCATGAAGAGTCTGATGCCAGTAGTCAAGAATTAGAGGAGCCTGTTGTGCCAGAGACGAAGGTTAAGGAGAGGAAGCTCATGACGAATACTCCCTGCAAGTGGACTCCCTCTGCCTTTGCAGAGTTTTGTAGGGGTCATGGAATCTTGCCTGAATGGGAGCCGGAGTTACCTGGTCCCGGGAAGACGGTCCTAACTCTGTCAGATGGCAAGATTAGTTTTTATGAAGCCCACTTTTCTAAGTGTGGTTTCCGCCTTCCCTGTACGCGCTTCCAGTTGGACACGCTTATAGAGTATGGGGTGGCGGTTTCACAAGTGAGCGAGTTTGGCATGCTCAGGTTGGGGCACTTTGAAAATTCGTGCCGCGCGCTGGACATTGAATCGACGGTTGATCGGTTCAATGTATTTTATTATATGGCCCGCGATAAGGCGTGGTTTACTTTTAAGCTGCGGCCAAGGTACCGCCCATGGTGAGTGAGGTGCCCAAGTCCCTTCATGGGTGGAAGGACAAGTATTTCTTCCTGAAGAAAGGAGTTATCCATGTGGCGATGCCTTGGAAGGTGGTGGCTTCCAAAGAAAAGGTGAAGGACTGCGAGGTGATGCGGGGATATAAGGAGGAGACTTGGTTTATTGCCCTTACAACTCAAAAGACCAAGCTGGAGTTGAAAGGTCTGTTTGAGGGAACTTACAACATGTTGGGCACCAGCCGCACTGCTATTCGCGCTGGGAAGGAGCCTTATATTGTTGATGAAGGTACCATCTTCCGCCTTTTTCCTTACTATCTTATGCTTTGATAATTTTCTCTAATTGGTTGTCGCACTTGCAGAAGTCTCCAAGTTTGAAGTGTTCGAGTCCCACGGGACTATTAAGTTGAAGTGGAGGCGCATCCCTAAGGGGGAGACCTCATATCTAGAGGAGTTCGTGGATAGATTCTACTATCCCAACATGGAGAACCCGCCCGACCACAACTATGCGACCCGTTAGTCTTATAACCCTGCTTCAGCGTCTTTCATTGATTTAACTGACTCTGAGTCCACTGGCTCCTCTAGGAGGTTGACACGCCCGTCGCAGTCTTCACAAGGGCGCAAGAAGCATGCCCCGCGTAGGCATGGTTATGTGGTGAGACGAGTAACTCCCCCCTCTGATACATGATATTCGGGTGTAGGCAGGGAGTTTGTGAAGAACAAGCATAAGCGGAAAGACGGGCTGTCGTCTGGTGACGAAGATGAGGATGATGCCTCTAAGTTGAAAACCCGGAAGAGGGACCGCACTGGGGTGACCATTCGCGGAGAGGGTGTTGTTGGGGGCTAAGGAGGGGCTGCAGCAAGAGAGGGGTGCGGCGGTTAAGGACAGCGAGACTGCTGTGAAGGAGGCTGAGGGGGCCAAGGCCTTGTTGGATGCCTCCGTCGTGGAGCAGAAGCGGATGCGAGAGTCTCTCCGCTGGTTGATGACCAGCGGAATTGAAGGGGTAAGTCTTGTCTTTTTTTGCGCTCGTTTTCCCTTACCTGTGAGAAATATTACTAACACTTTTCCTCCTTCTTGTAGATTTTTAAGCGGTTCTGGCAGGAGCCCAAGCTTGGCGACCAAGTTTCCAATATAGCCGCCACCACGAACGCCTATGGATATGGCGAGGGTTTTGAAGATGGGTTTCTTCATGCTCAAAATAACGGGCGCATAGTAGACGCGGTGCACTATGGGAAGCCCTTGAAGGATGAATACCTTGCGGAACTCGCGAAGTTTGACAAACTTGAGTTCCCCATCCTTCAAGTTGTGGCGGACTGTAACTGCCACGTTGATCCCGCTGCCTCTCTTCAGTACTTCATAGAAAAAGTCTGATAAGCTTGGAGAGGAGGCGAAGAAGCGGGCTGCGGAAGCAGAGCGTGCGCACCTGGAAGAAGAGCAGCGGAAGGCCTCTGGTGAGGGGTTGTCTGGAACTCAACCTGACACAGAGGAGCAGCTGGTGGACTTTAGCAGTTCTGATGATTAGGCGCTATTTTGTAACTTTGTTTTCCTATACATGTAAATATGCCTTGGGTTTTTAATTCCCAAGTGTTAATGAAATCTTTTGTTTGTTATATCTTGTGTTTTCTCACGCTAACTCCTGTTATACTTATTTAACCAAGTCGTCACCCAGTGTATAAGTAGGAATTGGCGCGTGAGTTTAGCTAATTAGTCTGGCGTTCAAGTGTTAAATACTTTTGCCTTGAAGACTATAGCGTGACACAACTTGTGCCTTGGGTCCGACAAGCATGCCTATAAGGCCTTGTCTTGAAGACTTGTGTTCGCGCTGCGGGGTAGCGTGTGACCTGTTAAGTCCGACTTGTTTTTTAAACAAGTCTAGAAGACTTAAGTCTAGCATGTATTCGCAGCGCGATGCTAAAGTCTGACAAGTGAACCATGTCTTGAAGACTGTGGTGCAGCGCATTTGGTCGGGCGCGTTTACGAGTCCGGAATGCACTGGGCATACCTTGAAGACTCGTTCGCGTCCTTGCCGTAGCACGAGGCAGCTTTAGTCCGGCGTAGGTTGTAGCTTTGTCTTGAAAACCTGGGCGCGGAAAAACAAGTAGACTGACAGATATAGGAAACAACTTTCTTTTATTGATGATAAGTACCACGGCATGGGTAGCCGGGTGTGATAGTAGACTTACAAATAGCATGGGCGTAATTGAGCCGCATTCCAAGATCGTGGGACGGGCGTGCCATTTAGTTTTTCTAGTGCGTAAGCGCCTTTGCTCAAAATTTCTTGGATCTTGTATGGTCCTTCCCAAGTTGGTGCTAGTTTTCCTAGTTTTTCGGCGTTGGAGGCCTCGTTGTTGCGGAAAACATAGTCGCCGATCTTGAATGCGCATTTTTTACGCATTTGTTGTAGTAACGTTCCAGCTGTGTCTTGTACTTGGCTTCCTTGATGGCAGCGAGATCACGCCGCTCATCGAGTAGGTAAAGGTTTAGGCGGAGTTTTATGTCATTGTTCCTCTGATCGGCCATTAGGACTCTTGCGGAGGGGCACCCGATTTCCGCTGGGATTACTGCTTCGGAACCGTAAGTTAGACTGAATGGTGTTTCACCGTTGCTTGTCTTGGTCAGGGTGCGGTAGGCCCATAGTACATGGGTGAGTTCATCTACCCACCCTGTGCGCCTGGTTCCCAACCTCGCTTTGGTGCCCTCCACTATACTTTGATTTGCTCTTTCGACTTGGCCATTTCCTTGCGGGTGTGCAACTGATGTGAAAATTTGTTGGATGCCTAGCTGCGTTAACCATGTTTGTAACTTTGTAACATTTGGTCCGCGAACTGCGTTCCATTATCACTCACGAGTTGCATTGGTAAACCGAATCTGCAAATAATGATTTCCCAAATGAATTTCTTGACGTGAGCACCGTCGATTTTGGCGAGGGGCTTCGCCTCAACCCATTTGGTGAAGTAGTCAATAGCAACGATGAGGAACTTGACGTTGCTTGGTGCTATTGGGAATGGGCCAACTAAATCAATTGCCCGCTTTTGAAAGGGCCATGCTGCCGTGACTGGCACCAGATCGTTCTTTGGGCGCAAGGTGTTTGGCGCATGGCGTTGGCAGCTATCGCATTTGTGCAGTTCTTTAACTGCGTCCATGTGCATTCCCGGCCAATAGTACCCTGCGTTCATGAGTTTGGCTACTACCATTCTTGGGCCCGCATGTAGTCCGCAGGTTCCCTCATGGATATCTCTAATGAGGAAGGAGGCGTCTGCGAAGTCTACGCAGCGGAGAAGCGGCCCTAGGTAGGAGCGGCGATAGAGTATGCCGTCAGTCAGTTGGTAGTGGAGAGCCTTGTGTTGTATCTTCCGGGCCTCTGACTTATCGTCAGGCAGGGTACCGGAGGATAGATAGGCTTTAATGGGGGTCATCCAAGACGCGTTGCCTGTTTGGATGACATTGACGTGTCGCAGCGGGACAGATGGATTGCTGAGGACCTTGACGCGGACTTCTTTTGCCATGTGCTCAAAAACGGTGGAAGCCATTTTGCTCAGTGCATCGGCTGGTTAGTTTTTACTGCGCCTGATGTGCTCTACGGTGCAGGAATCGAATTTACGCATTAGCTGTTTGGCTTGTTCTAAGTAAAAGGGTCATGGTTTCATCCTTGGCATCGTAGGACCCATTTATCTGTCGGGCGACGAGTAATGAGTCCACGTGTGCCTCCACGTGCCTGCCCCCCATTTTTTCCGCGATGCCAAGGCCTGCCAGTAGCGCTTCGATTCCGCCTCGTTGTTCGTGCTTTTAAAGTCGAGGCGGATGGCGTATGTGAACTCATGTTTATCTGGGCTGATAAGGCGGAGACCTGCGCCGGAACCATCATCGTTGGAGGCCCCGTCTGTGAAGAGGGACCACTTCTGCAATGGGTTTCGGATTGGCGCGGGGGATTGTTCGGCTTAGCATTCTTCAACTTTGTCGATCGGTATTTATGTGGCGAAGTCAGTGAGTACTTGACCTTTAATTGCGGGTCGGGGCTTATAATAGATGGTATGCTCTCCAAGTTCGATAGCCCATTTTGCGAGACGACCCGAAAGTTCCGACTTGCGCAAGACATCGCTGATCTTATAGTCAGTAAGGACGTTGATGGGGTGGCCCTGGAAATATCTTCGCAGTCTTCGAGATGCATGTACAAGACTACAAGAGCGAGAACCAGCTTTTCCATAATGGTATACCTCGTATCTGCGTCGAGTAGGGTGCGGCTAATGTAGTAGATTGGCGTTTGCACCCCCGTGCGATCTACCACGAGGACCGCGCCTACAGCCCGTTCTGTGACGGAGAGGTAGAGTGTTAGCGGTTCCTTGGGTAAAGGCGCTGTCAGAGTTGGGACATTCATGAGGCATTGTTTCATTGCTTGGAAGGTTGTCTCCGCGTCCGCTGTCCAGCGGAAGTTGCTCTTTTTCAGACAATTCTTCAAAGTATCCACGAATAGGAATGACTTTGAAGCTTAGTTTGAAAAGAATTGGTTGAGGGCCACTAGGCGACCCATCAACGTCTGGACCTCCTTGATGGAAGCGGGAGAAGGCATCTTTTCGATTGTTTGGACTTTCTCGGGATTTGCGCGAAATCCATCCCGTGTGACAATGACGCCCAGGAATTTGCCCTCTTCCATTCCAAAGGAACATTTGATGGAGTTTAATTTCATGCGCACCTTGCGCAGTTGATTGAAGATTTGTTGGATATCACTCAGCATGTCTTCTTCGTCCTTGCTCTTGATTACAAGGTCGTCGACGTACACTTCTAAACGTACGCCGATCTCGTTAACGAAGGCGGTGTCCATGAGGCGCTGATAGGTGGCACCTGCATTCTTCAAACCGAATGGCATTTTGGTGTAGCAAAATGTACCCATATCCGTGCGGAACGCGGTTTTGTCCTCGTCCTCCTTTTCCATCTGTATTTGGTGGTACCCTTTATACGCGTCGAGGAAACATTTGAAGCGATAAGGGGCTAAGGAATCCACCTTTAAGTCGATTTCTGGAAGCGGGTAACGTTCTTTGGGACACGCCTTATTGAGATCCTTGTAGTCAACACACATGCGCCAGCTTTCATTGGCTTTTGCGACCATGACCGGATTGGCAAACCAAGATTGGTACCGAATGGGGCGCAGGATGCCCGCATTGAGCAGCTCGTTCATGGCCTTGGTCCATGAACATGTACCGCATGCGGTAATGGCTAAAGACGGCCATGATGACGAGAGGGGCGGTGCAGGACGCCCCGTCTCAAACCTTTGGTAGGAGGACGAAGAGTCGTCGTTTTGTGGTGCACGGGCTCGCTTGCTATGTTGAGCTTTCTTTCCCGGCCTTGTCATATTGCATTAATGGCGCGGGATGATGGTGGCGGTATGTATATTTAGGTCGCGGATTTTTTTCCATGATCCTTCCGCCTGAGTGGCATAACCAGTTTGCACTTTTGCGGCGCGATGGACGTTTTTTACTAGGTGACCGAGCTGACCGGATTTCAGTGCGGTCTCAATCTCCATTTTTAGGCTGTAGCAGTTGTCTGTGAGATGACCGAAGTCATTATGGTACTTGCATAACTTTGTGATATCCACATTTCTTCTTCTCCCAAGGGGTTTGGGTTCCTTGAGAGTCACTTGTTCCATCTTAAGGACTTGTGACGGGGTTTTGACTAATTGGGTCCAGTCGTGGTTTTTCTTGGAGTGACCACGCTGCTCCCTTGACTGTTTTCCGCTGATGATATGGCGGGCGTCGTTGGCGGGGGGATATTTTCCCTCGTCTGTGGAACCTGAGATTCGGTTCCAAACGGATTTGCCCTTATTTTTATTATTATTATTATTATTATTATTATTATTATTGTGGTGATGCTGCTGGAAGCCGTGCATCTGACTGAAGGATTTTTCAGATGAGGCGTATATTTTGGCGGAGTGAATGAGCTCATCCCAGGACTCCGGGATGCCATCCTTGCCGGTGAGGCATTTCATAAGTTCTGGGCTGCATACGTTGTGAATGAACGCAGCGCGCGTAAGCTCCTCTCTGCAGCCTATCTGTAGGGCTTCTTTGTTGAAGCGGACAATGAAGTCCTCAATGGACTCATGGTCGTATCGGTGGCACAAGAGTATGTGCGCCTTATCTCGCTTATGTTTCCTGAGGTGCGATAAATGGTTACCGAACTTGTCGGTGAGGTCGTCGAAGTCCGCAATGCTCCCCGCAGGGAGATTGTCGAACCAGACTCTTGCCGCGCCAGTCAGCGTTTGGGCAAAAAGGTGACACCAAACCTGGACTGGCCAATTAACAGAACTCCCCGCACATTCAAAGTCGTGAATGTGGTCATCTGGGTCACGCAGATCATCGTACTTGCTGATGCTGCTAGGAAGCTTAGCCTTCCTGGGGATTTCCGCAGTCGCTATGCGAGCGACGAACTTTGATTTTTCGGCGAAAGACTTTGGTCGGAATGGCATGACCAAGTCGTCGTCCACATCCTTGCGGCGTGGGTGACGAGAACGTGTCTTCCCGTTATGGTCAGAGTCTGTGCTAGAGGACTCCTAACCATCAGACTCGTCGTGTGACTTGGCGCAGCCCCAAGCTCCAGCGTTTCCGCCTAGTCCTTTTTGGCGGGGAGTCATAAGTCAGGGTCTTGCCCTTCTTTTTTGCTTGTTTCATGAGCATCCGCTGGTAAATAGCGGCGCTCTTTGAGCTTTGACGGAGGAACCATTGGTCCGGGTCCTCCTTTGAGCTTTCACCACTGTCCTCGTCAGTTTCCACGTCATGCATCTCGAAGACTGGCTTCTGGGTGTGTGAGGTGGACTGTTTGACGACAGTGGCTAAGGTGCTGACGTTCTCGTTGAGTTGGGCATCAACGTCCCCGGTTTGGTTGACGACGACAGTGTTGGGGTTGGGTTCAGCCATGGGTGGGTTAAAAGATGAGAGAAATTGCTGTTCTAACCGACGGATGGCGCCAATGAAGAAACAATAAGTATCACGGAGATTATCACTAATCACCGAGTGATAAATACTTATGTAACTACAAGTACGTTCCTTTACCCAAACCTTTGGTTCAACCCGAGAGTGGAAATATAAGTGAGTGTGTGTGTGGTATAAGTAAGAACACGAAGATATAAGTGGTTCGGTCATGTAAGACCTACGTCCACTATGAAGAGTCAGTTCTCTTATTACTTTGGAGAGTACAAAGTGTTACAAATAAACCTAGCTCTATGTTACAAGTGAGTATTTTCGGATCCTTTGCTAAGGAGTTGATGTCTTCTATTTATAGTGGAGATCGTGGGCTTGGTAGGAGGCCCACGAGAAGTCTTGTATTCCTTGGGCCTAGCCTCGGCCCAACTGCTTTTGGCCCCTGGAAAGGGCGGGAAAAAGGATGGTCCTGTAGCTGACATCATCGGCAGTTGAGGAGGCCTTGCCAGGAGGACACGTGGCGGCTTGTGACTGGCCGCCGGCGGTATATCGTTCTGACACAGCATGGTTGACTTACCTGCTGGTGTCTGACGTGACCCCTGACAGTAGGTAAGCATGCCTGGTCAGCACAGTAGAGGCAGCATGGTGGAAGCATGGAATCAGTCACGTCACTGTTGAATGTCAGTGGTTGTTGGGCTACTGCGGACACGTGTCGCATTCCGCTTGGTGGTACTTGTGATCCTCTGCAGGCGGATCTTCCTGATCTTTGATCTTCCGTACCTCGTACCTGGGGCTGTTATGTAGTGGAATATTCCGCGCGTTGGTGGATGCGCGTCTGCTTTTCCCAAGTGAAGTGTATAAGACTATTTTGTGGTTCCTCCGTTCCCCGCGGACTACATCCTGCGTGAATGCTTCTGCGGATCCTTATGTAGAGGGATAGGGATGCCGCATTCACGCGGATTAGGCTCCCTATCCCTTCAATAGGTTATCGCGGTGGGATATCGGTAATTTTAATATCATGTAAAATTTTAATATTTATATATTAACATACATATATAACCTAAACATAGTCATATATAGTACTAAATTACTAATAGTAATATCAAAAGTCAAGACTCCAAAGTGTCAATATTTGAACTATTATCTATATATAACCTAAAACATAAACTTACAGATTTGATGGTAGTCGCAGACAAATGGTAGAAGATGAAGGAGAGACAAATCTGTTTGGTTTAGGGTTTTGGAAGTGTTTTTGGGTAGTTGAGCTCATAATATTTATGGGCTTATTCCAAAAAAAAAAAAAAAAAAAAGATTTTTATTGGCTTTTATTGTAATTTGGCGTCTAAAAAAAACAAAACCTGGAAATGCAGCGCTATAACCGATATATGAGAATCAAAATATCGGCGGGATATCGGCAAATATCACCGATAATATCGGTACCGATATTTGACACAGAATATCGGTGAGAGTTTGATAACCGATATCCCGCCGATATTAACTACTTAGCCGGAAACATAATTTTAAACTCACCTCAAAAACCTACTTGAGGTATAAAATAGTCCAATTATATTCCAACACTTAATGTGACTTCAATAATTACAAGTTTCTAACTAGTTCAACATACAACTTAAATAGTATTTGTTTCGATTCAACTAAACATGTCCATACCTATCCTAAACCCATAGATATTTTACAATAATCTTGTTGTCGATCCTAATTATTATTCATCACAAAAGTTTTGGGTTTCTATATAAATTTTGGGTTTCTAAGATATGCACACCAAATCTAAAAACACTAGATGTGATATCGGTTTGTTTCTAAATAACTGTGTTATTCTTACTTCTACCTGCAGTGTACAGAAATGACAACTTGTAAATGCAAAATTGTTTCTAGATTTGCCTTGTGGGCTGAAATCACTGGTTTGCATCATGTATTAAGCTTTACTTTGGAGCTGAATGCACCCTAAAACTGGATTGTCTTCATCAGTATCGGTCTTTTATTGCCTACCTCAAATAACCAAACCTAAAAATAGCCCGCATCCAAAATCTATACATAGGTCTAGTCCTCAGTTCCTGTTTCTATATGTTATTTGTCTCGGGCTGATTTAGGCTTAACCGGGTCGATACATTTGTCAAATTTTCTCACTCTCATTAATAACTATGGTTATTTAATATATTATCAAGAATTGTACAGAAAACATGAAAAATGTATTCAACACACTTTTGCACAATAACTAAACAAGTTTCAAATATATTTTTTCATCAAAGGACTAAAGGAGTATTGACATGTTCCATGCATGCTCAAATACATCAGCATTTGATCATTCATTAATTACACAAACATTCACTTTTATCTATCTAAAAATGCTAAAACCAATTGTGATCGCTATGATGAATGATTTTTTCAACCATGGTTCCTTGTCCGTTGGGAGTAATACCTCCTTTATTGACCTTATTCCGAAAAAATCGGACCCTCAATCGTTGGCGGATTTTAGACCCATCTCTCTTGTTGGGTCGGTGTACAAGATCATTGCTAAAACTCTCATGATCAGAATCAAGAAGGTGATGCCGTCACTTATATCCCCAACACAATCGGCCTTTGTTGAAGGGCGATACATTCTTGACAACCCCTTAATCATCAGCGAAACGGTGTCGTGGGCCAAGAAACTTAAAAAGGAGGTCCTCATTTTTTACGTCGATTTCAAACGTGCTTACGATACGCTGAATTGGAAGTGTTTGTTTCGTACTATGGAATATATGAACTTTCCCATTGTTGGATAATCTTGATGGGCTTTTAAGTGGGTCAAAGTGTTTTGTTTAATGGGTCAATTAATAATGGGTCATAACCAAAATGTGAGTCTTGAGTCTTGAGTCCATGTGGTAAGTTTGAATTAGTATGGAGTGTTATTAGTTAGTCAAAGTGTCTGTTTGTTTTAGTTGAGAGTATTGCTTTTCTTTAGGGATTTTCCTTTAGAATAGGTAGTGGCAGGTTGTTTGGAGTGTAGCCTATATAAGGCATGTTTTGCTATTGAATAAAGTATGTTCCTTTTTGTTGTTCATCTGTATATCATTTCTATATTAAAACACATAAACACAGCAGATACATAATAGTTTGAGAGGGCCTGAACCAACATTTGGTATCAGAGCTTTGGCTCGTACCAGGGATGGTGAATGGTTCTTTGTGAACTGTGTTAGTTTTATAAAAATCGAAGAGTGCTCTGTGTGAGCGAGTTCATGTGACGAAGAAATAGAAGTTATTGCTGTGTGTAAAACAACAGAGTTGTGTGCTTACTTAGTGATCGAGGGCAAGAAGTCTGTGTGGAAGAATCATAGATCCGTGTAGTTTGAAGAAAATCAACAAGAAGCTGTGTGCTGATGATCTGTGTGATCTGAAGAAGGAGATTCTGTGTGAACACGAGAAGAGAACCCGGTGGTGTGGTGAAGCTAGATAAGACAATCGATTAAGGACTGTTTGAGTCCTCAAAATTCAGATCTGTGTGATCAAAACAATCTGCGTGTGGGTTGTTTAAAAGAAAAAAAAAAAGAAAAAGGAAGGACCTGTGTGAAGCAAGATGAATATGTGTACTGAAACTTGCTAAAGAAAGTGATTTAGAAGATAAGGAACTTGAGGGTTTTTGTTTGTTTTTGGTTGGAAAGTCAAACAAAAAGGCTATTGTTTTTTTTTTAGTTGTGGGTGTTAGTGTACGAAGACAAGAGGAAAAAAATTGTTTTATTTTTTTTTTCTATTTTGTTTCTATATTTTTTTTGCAGATTTGAGTTTAAAAAATATGTCGGGAGCGAAAACCGGAGGAGGCGATGCGATTGTACCCGTGAGTAGCCAAAGTAGTAGCATCCCGTTGCAGTGTCCCAAGTTAACGGCTACAAATTACACGAGTTGGTCGATTATGGTGGAGTCGATCCTACAAGCATACGGCTTGTGGGAGGCCATTGATCCGGTAACGGGAGGAACGATAGACGCGAAGAAGAATTCGATGACAAGAGCATTTGTGTTTCAAACCTTACCCGAAGACCTATTGGTTCAAGTGGCTAAGTATAAAGATGCAAAAGACGTGTGGGAGGCGCTTCGTATGCGGTACCTTGGAGCCGAAAGAGTTCAAAAGGCGAGACTTCAAACGCTTAGAACCGAGCTAGAGATGTTAAAGATGAAAGAAAATGAAACGATTGATGATTTTGCGGGCAAACTTAGTGGAATTGTTACAAAATTCAAGAGCCTCGGGTCAAGCATAGAAGACGAGTTATTAGTAAGAAAATTATTAAATTTTGCTCCTAAAAAATATAGGCAAATTGTGGCATCTATTGAGCAATATTCGGATATTGATACAATGCCATTCGAAGAAGCCGTTGGGAGGTTGAAGGCGTATGAAGAAAGAATTAAACTTGATGATGAGGAAGAAAATGATCAAGGGAAGTTGTTGCTTACCAAAGAGGATTGGGAAGAGAGAACAAAGCGTGGTGAATTTGATCAAGATGGACGTGGACGCGCTCGTGGTCTTGAGTCTTGAGTCCATGTGGTAAGTTTGAATTAGTATGGAGTGTTATTAGTTAGTCAAAGTGTTCGTTTGTTTTAGTTGAGAGTATTGCTTTTCTTTAGGGATTTTCCTTTAGAATAGGTAGTGGCAGGTTGTTTGGAGTGTAGCCTATATAAGGCATGTTTTGCTATTTAATAAAGTATGTTCCTTTTTGTTGTTCATCTCTATATCATTTCTATATTAAAACACATAAACACAACAGATACATAATAGTTTGAAAGGGCCTGAACCAACACCCATGAAGTGGATCGGATGGATTAGAAGTTGTCTTCAGTCCGGCTCGGGTTCGGTTCTGATCAACGATACGCCAACGGGTCAGTTTAGGTTCAAGAGGGGGCTTAGACAAGGCGATCCTTTGTCGCCCTTTTTATTTATCATAGCTATGGAGGTCGTCATTATGCTTATGAACAGAGCCGCTGATTGTTTCAAGGGGTTCAATTACCAAATGGAGGGCCGAATCTCACTCATTTATGCTACGCGGATGACGTGCTTTTTATCGGAAGTTGGTCGGAACAAAATGTTCGTAGCCTCTGTCGTTTTCTAAAGTGGGTTAACCTCATTTCGGAGCTGCAGAATAATCACCAGAAGTGCGAGTTGTTTGGGGTCGGTGTTGAAGAAGCCGAGGTCACTAATATGGCGAATTTGTTGAAATGCAAAGCTGGCTCCTTCCCATTCTCGTATCTGGGAATTCCGATTGGAGCAAACATGAAGCGTGCTCGTTATTGGCAGCCAATCATTGATAAATTTCACAAAAAGCTCTCTACTTGGAAGGCTCGGCTTCTGTCCCTTGTTTGCCGGGTTACGTTGGTGAAAGCAGTTCTTGGCAGCTTACCCAATTACTTCCTGTCCATTTTCGCTGCTCCCAAATGCGTGATTAAAAAACTCGAGGCGTTACGACGGGACTTTGTCTGGGGAAAAACTAATAGGGCAGGGAAAGTTAGGTGGATAAAGTGGAATAAGATCATGAAACCCAAAATGCTCGGGGGTCTTGGGTTAGGGAGCATTGAGGATCTTAATATTGCGATGAGGGCGAAATGGTGGCGGCGGTACAAGAGGTGCCCTACTCAGTTATGGGCTCGCATGGTCAGGTCTATTCACGACTCAGGAAGGTGCAAAAAACTAATCCCAGTGAAGAACACCATCTCGGGAGTATGGAAAGATGTTAGTGGTGTGGAGGGAGCTCTATTCAAAGTCGGGATTCGGATCCATGATAAGCTAAAGATCAAAATGGGAAACGGTTCCCTTACGAAATTTTGGACGGACCCGTGGGTTTTGGATGATCCTTTAAATACGGCCTTCCCTGATTTGTTTAGGTTGGCTGCGAAGAAAGACACCTTTGTGGCTGATTTTTTGCAGACATTAAATGGGGTTCATCAGTGGAGTTGGGTTTGGAAAGGTCTCCCAATTCATCCCGAGCCGTGGAGACAGCATGGTGATTTGTTGCAGCTTCTTAGCAGCTTCAATATTTCTACAGAGGACGACAAATGGCACTAGGAGAATGACGAAGGGGTGGATTTCTCGGTTAAATCGGTTCACCGTGATCTGGTCTCTGCTTCTTCGGGTCTGGAAACTGATGTGGAGTTTCGATGGGAGTCTTGGATCACACGTAAGTGTAACATCCTGGTCTAGAGAGCTTTGCTGGGTTGGATCGCTAGTAAGACGGAACTAGCTACTCGGGGAATTCCTATTAGTGACTGCAGGTGCGTTAGATGTGGGTTCAGCTTAGAAGATACTAACCATCTGTTGGTTAATTGCTTGGTCGCTAAAAGTATTTGGTGGGAAGTTTGTGTTTGGTTGAAAATTCCATATCCCACATCCACTGTGAACCTGTCTGATCTGATCTGCGGCTTAATCGAGAACCCGGGTTCGAAGAAATGGAAGCGCTTGGTGATCACAGAGGGCTACACTACCGTTTGGCACCTTTGGCTCGCGCGGAACAAGATGGTTTTTGAAGGCAAGTTTGTGCATCAGAGGCGAGTCATGGACCTTATTAAGGAGGATAGCTTCCTTTGGGTTAGTAACAGGGCTAGGATCACTTGCCCGTCCTGGGCCGAGTGGTTATTGTTTAATGTTTCGGGTTGTGTGTAATTCCCGTGTTCCGTCGTTTCTTTCTTTCCCTCTTTTTTGTTGTATTTTCTCAGCCCCTTGCTGGCTCTTTTTATCTATATAAAAAGCGATTCGCCGTTCAAAAAAAAATTACTCATCTTTGGAAGCAGATTGTCACACCCTCAAAATCCACTTGCGGAGTTTTACCGCGAGGCGCATGACAAACCAGGATCCAAACCAACGATCACAATAAACAAGTCTAAATGAATATAAATGCAATTTCAAAACATAGTTTAAAATCCCGTTTACAGCGGAAGCTTATTCAAAAACAGTATCTCAACAATGAAATAATAGTTCAACGTTCAAAAGACCATGCAACCCTAGTTAGACGCCGTGCAGACGCGTGCGCCCTAGTCCAGTCGTGCTACCTTAGCGACCTGAGAAAACATGTAAAAGTTTACGTCAGCACAAAAATGCTGGTGAGTTTACAGGTTTTGTATCCAAGTACCAAGTCCACCTGTCCATACTATAACAAATCGAAAACCAGTATACGCTAGCTAGGCGTACGTTTTGTTACTACCACGATTGGAAAACCATTACTAACTCGAATACCAGATGTTGTGCCCGAAAAGTACCAATTGTTCCTGTTGTTCCTGTTTGAGACAATATGCACTCGCCCGGCCCTCCAAGCCGACGAGCGGGGTTGGTCACTCCCAATAGCGCTATTCACATTTCCCCGTTGTGCAAACCCGCACATTCATGGTTCCCCCCGGGACTTCCAAAGATCGTGTAGTACACAATAGAAACCCATAGTATGACAGTAGTTACCAAATAATCGTTTTAACACATGTTTTCTCCCCGAAAGTATAAAACCAGTTTAAAAGAGGGGCCGTAAACTCACCTTAAGTCGCGTTACTCCTTAACCCGAGTAAACCCAGCTGCTATGCTAGTCCCGTAAGCGGCGACCTAACATATGACAGTTACAAGTACTTAGACTAATAACCCGCAGGTTAATTAGTCCCTAGATGTCCAGACCATAACCAAGTTTGTTTGAAAACACCGTGACTGTTTAACTGACCCAAAGTACAAGACTCGACATCCCATTGGTGACCCGAGACTCCCCGTGTTATGTTTACGCTTCAAAAACATACAATAACGCAATTATACTTAACATACGTTAACGCACAACAAGTTATAGCACATAGTTCACGTATCACCGAATTACATCCAAACATATGTTACCAAGTTATCATATATGTTACGAGGTTCCTAGCATGTTACTACATGTCAAATCGGGTCTCGGAATGCTAATTTACACTTACAACAGTAGTACACGCGATTAGGAACGTAAACTAGCATTTAGGACTGATTGCATATAAGTTCATGTGATTAGGGCTGATTGCATATAAGTTCATGTGATTAGGGCTGATTGCATATAAGTTCATGTGATCAGGGCTGATTGCATGTAAGTTCACGTGATTAGGGCTGATTGCATATAAGTTCATGTGATTAGGGCTGATTGCATGTAAGTTCACGTGAGTAGGGCTGATCGCATGTAAACTCATGCGATTTGGGGCTGATCGCATGTAAACTCATGCGATTTGGCCCTGATTGCATGTAAAAACTGGCGATTAGCAATCCTAATCGCCTGTAACCTTGCTGTTCCAGTTTTTCGCGCGTTTAACGCTCCAAATCAGATCCAGAACGTGTGTAACTACCCAATATCATCCCAAACACTATCCTAAACATGTTTCAACCAAAACCCTTCGTTTTGCCTCGTATTATCAGCCCTGCATGCAATCACGAAATCCAAACACCATACACATAGCATGCAATCATCATACTAACATGCATAACAATAACCCTAAAAATCAATTACTCAGATTTCTATCATCATACTATCAATATCAATTCTGATCTAACATAATAACATATCAATCCATCATCATGAATCATAAAAATCCTAGCTTTCTAATCATACACACCCATAACGCATGTATATTAGTTATAATCCGATTAACAACCCTTATTAACGATTTTCAGAAAGCTTTTTCGTTTAAGAACAGGTCTGGACCATTAGGGATTGATTAAAAACGTGTATAAAGATTTGTGGATGAAAACCAAACCTTAGGATTATGAAAGGATGATGATTCAAGCTTGAAACCTTGTGTTTTGATCAAAAATCGCCTTCCAGAGGTTGTTTATGTGTTGGGGCGGGTTATGGGACGACTAGGGTTTGTATAATGAAGTTTAGGAGGTTAAGTATGGTATTTATAGTCGTTTTTAGTCGTCCAGCACGTAACATGCGATTATGCAGCTTTACACGCGATCAGGAAGCCTAATCGCGTATAAGTTCATGCGATCGGGGCCTAATCGCATGAACAGTCATGCGATCAGTCCCCTGATCGCCCCTAAGGTTCCCAGTCGCCCCACATATAGGCGATTGGGCTATCCTGATCGCCTATATGGGCCTGTTTCGTGTGTTTTGCGCGTTAAACCCCGTTTTAACATATGTTACCACATATTAACGTACCGACAAGTCACATAATGATTATAAACACATAACACAAGTAAATACACATATTCACACTCGTTCACCAATTCCCGGGACTCGAGACTCTTATGTTCCGTATGCCCTGACGATCCTACCGATCGTCACCGTTTGTACACTTGGTTAAGGACCGACATCTAATGAACCTCTAGATCCACATCCAATGATCCTCTAGACTAAACCGATAGTTCCCGAACCATAACCCGACTTAACTAACCCAGTTAAGTACAATATACGCGTGACTCGCTAAGGTAGACTTTCATCTAGACAACGTTGTTAACCAGAATTTGCCGGGTGTCACATCATCCCCACGTTAAAAGAATTTTCGTCCCGAAAATTTGCACAAGTACCAAAAGAACAAAAGAAATAACGAAGGAAACAAAAAAAAGATAGAAACCAAAAGAGAGATTTACCCGAGTTGTCACATCATCCCCACGTTAAAAGGAATCTCGCCCCGAGATTCATTCAGCTGCAGAAGAGACATATCTCGACTCGAACGCTTCCTTAGGAAAGAGGTGAGAATATTTAGACTTCATCTGATCCTCCCGTTCCCACGTATATTCCGGTCCCCGGTTCGAGTTCCACCGAGCCTTAACGATACGAATCTTGCTGTGACGTAGGCTACGAATCTTGTAATCAAGGATCTCCACAGGTTCTTCCACAATCCGAAGACGATCATCAACTTTGATCTCTTCTAGTGGAACGATGAGAGACTCGTCAGCCAGACACTTCTTCAAGTTTGACACGTGGAAGACGTTATGTACGTTACCGAGCTCCGTCGGTAAATCAAGACGATATGCCACCGGTCCAATCCGTTCCAGGATCGTAAATGGTCCGACATACCGTGGGTTGAGTTTGCCACGCTTCCCAAAGCGTATGACGCCCTTCCACGGTGAGACTTTTAGAAGTACCTTGTCATTGACTTGGAATTCCAATGGTTTGCGACGCTGATCGGCATAACTCTTTTGCCGGTCCCGTGCCGCTGCCAACCGATTACGAATCTGTACGATCTTTTCCGAAGTTTCGTACACTAGTTCAGGCCCAGTGAGTTGACTCTCACCCACTTCAGCCCAACAAAGAGGAGAACGGCATTTCCGTCCGTACAGTGCTTCGAACGGAGCCGCCTTGATGCTCGTGTGATAACTGTTATTGTACGAGAATTCTACTAACGGCAGATGAGCTTCCCAACCCTTGCCAAAATCGATCACACATGCCCGCAGCATGTCTTCTAAAGTTTGAATCGTGCGCTCACTCTGACCGTCAGTCTGTGGATGATAAGCCGTACTCATGTCTAGTTGGGTAACCAAAGCCTTGTGCAAAGACTTCCAGAAGTGAGAAGTAAAATGGGAGTCACGATCCGAGATAATAGAAACTGGCACCCCGTGCTTAGAAACAACTTCCTTCAAGTAAAGACGAGCCAAACGATCCATGGTGTCGGTCTCCTTAATAGCAAGAAAATGAGCTGATTTCGTCAACCGATCGACAATCACCCATATCTTGTCATTCCCGCTTGGTGATTTAGGAAGTTGTGTGACAAAATCCATAGTAATCCGTTCCCATTTCCATTCCGGAATCTCAGGTTGTTGCAAGAGACCCGACGGTTTCTGGTATTCCACCTTGACCTTAGCACAGGTCAAGCATTTGCTCACGTATGAGGCTATTTCCGACCTCATGTTTGGCCACCAGTAAAGCACCTTCAGGTCTTGGTACATCTTATCCGAACCAGGATGAATAGAATACGGGACTTATGAGCCTCATCAAGGACAAGCTCCCGTAGTCCCCCGAATAAAGGAACCCATATGCGTTCTGCGAAATAGTGCAGGCCATCAGGCCTTCGCTCGAGGTGCTTGTCGGCACCGTGCATAGTTTCAGCTTTAAGGTTTTCCTCCTTCAAAGCTTCTAACTGGGCAGAACGGAGTTGATCAGGTAGTGATGAATGAATAGTGAGCTGCAACGCCCGAACGCGACGGGGTTTAATAGATTCCTTCCTGCTCAAGGCGTCTGCTACAACATTCGCCTTGCCAGGATGGTACTTTATGGCACAATCATAGTCGTTCAAAAGTTCGATCCAACGACGCTGCCGTATGTTCAAATGTTGTTGGTCGAAAATATGTTGGAGACTCTTGTGATCGGTGTAGATGGTGCATTTGGTACCGTACAAGTAATGTCTCCAAATTTTCAACGCGAATACCACGACACCCAACTCCAAGTCATGGGTGGTGTAGTTCTTCTCGTGCACCTTGAGTTGACGAGAAGCATACGCAATCACTTTCTCGCGTTGCATCAACACGCAACCGAGACCATGAATGGAAGCATCACAGTAAACAACAAAATCATCAGGGCCCTCAGGTAAAGACAAAATAGGAGCAGAACACAGTTTAGACTTCAGTTCTTTAAACGCTGACTCTTGTGGTTCCCCCCAGTCGAATTTTCTATCCTTCTGCGTGAGAGTGGTGAGGGGTTGAGCAATCTTCGAGAACCCCTGAATGAAACGACGATAGTAGCCCGCAAGGCCTAGGAATTGTCGCACCTCAGTTGGCGTCTTTGGTGCTCCCCAGTCCTTGATCGCTTCGATCTTAGCTGGATCGACATGAATCCCTAGTTCATTAACCACATGTCCTAGGAATTGAACTTCGCGTAACCAAAAGTCACACTTTGAGAACTTGGCGTAAAGTTGTTCCCGTCGCAAGAGTTCCAAAACTAGTCGCAGATGTTCCCCGTGTTCGGTCTCGTTCTTGGAGTAGATCAGAATGTCATCAATAAATACAATGACGAATTTGTCCAGATATGGTTTACAGACGCGGTTCATCAAGTCCATGAAAACCGCCGGTGCGTTCGTGAGACCGAAAGGCATGACCAAGAATTCGAAATGGCCATAACGTGTTCGAAAGGCAGTCTTTGCAACGTCAGCCTCCCTGACGCGCAGCTGGTGATAACCGGACCTCAAGTCGATCTTGGAATAATAACTAGAACCCTGGAGCTGGTCGAATAGATCATCAATACGTGGAAGAGGATAACGGTTCTTGACGGTCAATTTGTTCAGTTCTCTGTAGTCTACACACAATCGGAAACTTCCATCCTTCTTCTTAACAAATAAAATCGGGGCTCCCCAAGGGGAAGAACTTGGTCGGATGAAACCCTTGTCCAAGAGTTCCTGTAACTGACTAGACAATTCCTGCATCTCGGGAGGTGCAAGACGGTAGGGGGCCCGAGCAATAGGAGCAGCCCCTGGTACAAGATCAATACCGAACTCGACTTGACGATGAGGAGGAAGACCAGATAAATCATCGGGAAAAACATCAGGAAACTCGCGTACCACCTGAATGTCGTCGATCTTCTTTTCATCACTAGAGGAAACTAATAAAAGCGCCAAAACGGCTGGATAACCCTTTCGAAGACACTTAAGGGCTTTCATGCTAGAGATGATGTTTAGCGGAACACCGCCCTTGATACCATACACAGAAAGGAATTCTCCATCAGGGAGAGGAATCCGAATAACCTTATCGTAACAGACAATCTCCGCGCGATACAAAGATAACCAATCCATTCCTACCACAACGTCAAAACTACCCAAAGGTACCGGCATAAGGTCGATGGGGAACGATAAACCCGACAACTCTAATTAACACTCCCGAAGGACACTAGTAGCTTCAATCGTTTTCCCGTCAGCCAACTCAATAATATACTTGGTCTCTAATGGTACGGGTACTACATCTAGCAGTCGACTAACATCCATGGATACAAAACTCTTATCGGCACCAGAATCAAATAACACGCTAACAGAACGATTATTGAGAAGAAACGTACCGGTGACTGTGTCAGGGTCCTGTCTAGCCTCAGCGGCTCCAATGACGAAGGCACGTGCATTTCTGCCGCCGCCCCCGTTGTTCCCATTACCGTTGTTCCCACCCTGTTTCAGTTTTGGGCAATCCTTCTTGTAATGCCCAGTGTCACCACAGTTGTAGCATCCTTGTTTTCCTGTAGTCCCCTGAGTAGTCGAAGCTGAGTTAGTAGTCGGAGCCTGAGTCGATGGAAGTGTAACCCGACAATCTTTAGCATAATGCCCAATTCGCTGGCAGCGGTGACAACGGTTACTGTCGCAGTTCCCTTGATGATGGCGTCCACACTTGTTGCATTTGGGCAGTTTTCCCGCATAACCACCCTGCTTGTTACCCGAAGAAGAAGAACCCCCATTATCAAACCTTTTACCCTGCTGTGCTGACCCAGATCCTTTCCCGTCATTTTCCCACTTGCGCTTGTTGTTCTCTGGGGCCTTAACAGTTGAACCCTTCGCAGGTAAAATACCCTCATTCACTTTTAAGTTGGTCATCCTATGTGCCGATCGGACTACCTCTGCATACGTAGGATGATTCCCCGCAGCCACTAACCCTGCAATTTCTGGTACTAACCCCGAGACATAGTGCTCAATCCTACGGTATTCTGGCACATGCAGATCGGGACACAGCACTGCCAACTCATTCCGCCTCACAGTATACTTCTCAATTTCCGACCCGGTCATCTTGAGGTTCCACACCTCATGCTCCAGCTTCTGTACCTCTTCCCTCGGACAATACTCACGCTTCAGCAACTGCACAAAATTCTCCCATGGCATAGCATATGCCTCCCCAATACCCATATTCTGGGTGATGCCATTCCACCAAGTCAATGCCACATCCTGGAATAACGCAGCTGCATACTTTACCCGATCTTCTGGGAGACAGTTACACATCAGAAATACTGACTCCACTTTCTCCAACCACCTAAGCAAGCTCACCGCACCCTCAGTGCCAGAGAATTCCTGGGGCTTACAGTCCCGGAACATCTTGTAGGTGCACATGGGTGGGGGTGGGTCAACAGGACCACCTGAAATGAAACGTATGAGAAACCACGAAGAATATAAACAAGGTTCACCAATGAGGCAAAGAAAATGGATAAGTCAACTTACCACCACCGTTGTGCCCTAACTGAAAGGCAGCTTGGAGCAAGTTGTTCAGATCAGCCTGCGATAGGTTAATACCTCCACCACGACCACCAGCACCACCGCGACCACCACCACGTCCACCATTGCGACCACCTCCACGTCCTCCTCGTACTCCAGACATGATTCTGGCAGAAAGAACGAGAAAAATTTAGTTTCGCAGTTAAAGATAACCACTAATGTTCACAAGATCAAAGCTAGATCCAATCCAGGACTATCCCCTCAAACCCAGAGCTCACTAGGGCTTCCATGCATTTCGGTTTATGATTTTGTGTGCACCCAAAATGATAAACCGCTCTACATGGTCCTCCAAGTGTTCTCCTAGTTCAAAGTTCAAATCACCGAACTTAGACTCTTAGCTACACACCGTAATACTACGGTAGTTTATGACAAGTGTTTCTATTGGAGTGCGAAAGGGAGATGTCCGAGCCTTGGACAAATCTCAAGAGCACACGAGTTACTCCAATAGACTACACTGCCTAGAAAACAAGTAACCCAACCTAAGATAGAACGGATGATGTAACGTAGAAAGACCAACGGTTTAGAGACACCCCGACAAGACCATACGTAAACCACTATAACGTTTAGTACCATGTGATCGTCTAGTGTGTGCGACTCGGCTATAGACTAGACTCTACATGCAGTCCTAGTTCACTATAACCATTGGCTCTGATACCAATCTGTCACACCCTCAAAATCCACTTGCGGAGTTTTACCGCGAGGCGCATGACAAACCAGGATCCAAACCAACGATCACAATAAACAAGTCTAAATGAATATAAATGCAATTTCAAAACATAGTTTAAAATCCCGTTTACAGCGGAAGCTTATTCAAAAACAGTATCTCAACAATGAAATAATAGTTCAACGTTCAAAAGACCATGCAACCCTAGTTAGACGCCGTGCAGACGCGTGCGCCCTAGTCCAGTCGTGCTACCTTAGCGACCTGAGAAAACATGTAAAAGTTTACGTCAGCACAAAAATGCTGGTGAGTTTACAGGTTTTGTATCCAAGTACCAAGTCCACCTGTCCATACTATAACAAATCGAAAACCAGTATACGCTAGCTAGGCGTACGTTTTGTTACTACCACGATTGGAAAACCATTACTAACTCGAATACCAGATGTTGTGCCCGAAAAGTACCAATTGTTCCTGTTGTTCCTGTTTGAGACAATATGCACTCGCCCGGCCCTCCAAGCCGACGAGCGGGGTTGGTCACTCCCAATAGCGCTATTCACATTTCCCCGTTGTGCAAACCCGCACATTCATGGTTCCCCCCGGGACTTCCAAAGATCGTGTAGTACACAATAGAAACCCATAGTATGACAGTAGTTACCAAATAATCGTTTTAACACATGTTTTCTCCCCCGAAAGTATAAAACCAGTTTAAAAGAGGGGCCGTAAACTCACCTTAAGTCGCGTTACTCCTTAACCCGAGTAAACCCAGCTGCTATGCTAGTCCCGTAAGCGGCGACCTAACATATGACAGTTACAAGTACTTAGACTAATAACCCGCAGGTTAATTAGTCCCTAGATGTCCAGACCATAACCAAGTTTGTTTGAAAACACCGTGACTGTTTAACTGACCCAAAGTACAAGACTCGACATCCCATTGGTGACCCGAGACTCCCCGTGTTATGTTTACGCTTCAAAAACATACAATAACGCAATTATACTTAACATACGTTAACGCACAACAAGTTATAGCACATAGTTCACGTATCACCGAATTACATCCAAACATATGTTACCAAGTTATCATATATGTTACGAGGTTCCTAGCATGTTACTACATGTCAAATCGGGTCTCGGAATGCTAATTTACACTTACAACAGTAGTACACGCGATTAGGAACGTAAACTAGCATTTAGGACTGATTGCATATAAGTTCATGTGATTAGGGCTGATTGCATATAAGTTCATGTGATTAGGGCTGATTGCATATAAGTTCATGTGATCAGGGCTGATTGCATGTAAGTTCACGTGATTAGGGCTGATTGCATATAAGTTCATGTGATTAGGGCTGATTGCATGTAAGTTCACGTGAGTAGGGCTGATCGCATGTAAACTCATGCGATTTGGGGCTGATCGCATGTAAACTCATGCGATTTGGCCCTGATTGCATGTAAAACTGGCGATTAGCAATCCTAATCGCCTGTAACCTTGCTGTTCCAGTTTTTCGCGCGTTTAACGCTCCAAATCAGATCCAGAACGTGTGTAACTACCCAATATCATCCCAAACACTATCCTAAACATGTTTCAACCAAAACCCTTCGTTTTGCCTCGTATTATCAGCCCTGCATGCAATCACGAAATCCAAACACCATACACATAGCATGCAATCATCATACTAACATGCATAACAATAACCCTAAAAATCAATTACTCAGATTTCTATCATCATACTATCAATATCAATTCTGATCTAACATAATAACATATCAATCCATCATCATGAATCATAAAAATCCTAGCTTTCTAATCATACACACCCATAACGCATGTATATTAGTTATAATCCGATTAACAACCCTTATTAACGATTTTCAGAAAGCTTTTTCGTTTAAGAACAGGTCTGGACCATTAGGGATTGATTAAAAACGTGTATAAAGATTTGTGGATGAAAACCAAACCTTAGGATTATGAAAGGATGATGATTCAAGCTTGAAACCTTGTGTTTTGATCAAAAATCGCCTTCCAGAGGTTGTTTATGTGTTGGGGCGGGTTATGGGACGACTAGGGTTTGTATAATGAAGTTTAGGAGGTTAAGTATGGTATTTATAGTCGTTTTTAGTCGTCCAGCACGTAACATGCGATTATGCAGCTTTACACGCGATCAGGAAGCCTAATCGCGTATAAGTTCATGCGATCGGGGCCTAATCGCATGAACAGTCATGCGATCAGTCCCCTGATCGCCCCTAAGGTTCCCAGTCGCCCCACATATAGGCGATTGGGCTATCCTGATCGCCTATATGGGCCTGTTTCGTGTGTTTTGCGCGTTAAACCCCGTTTTAACATATGTTACCACATATTAACGTACCGACAAGTCACATAATGATTATAAACACATAACACAAGTAAATACACATATTCACACTCGTTCACCAATTCCCGGGACTCGAGACTCGTATGTTCCGTATGCCCTGACGATCCTACCGATCGTCACCGTTTGTACACTTGGTTAAGGACCGACATCTAATGAACCTCTAGATCCACATCCAATGATCCTCTAGACTAAACCGATAGTTCCCGAACCATAACCCGACTTAACTAACCCAGTTAAGTACAATATACGCGTGACTCGCTAAGGTAGACTTTCATCTAGACAACGTTGTTAACCAGAATTTGCCGGGTGTCACACAGATTGTAGTCCAGCTAAAGGGTTATCAGCAAAATACTGCTGATGTTTAACATTTACACCATACTACACCCAAGGCGTGTCATCATAGGTTTTAAACAAAGCACCAAAACCTTAGATAAAACCTTGTTTATAACCCCCACCAAGCTAATAAGGCGATAATCCGACAATGTTGCCTGATCCTGACCCTTTGGTATTAAAGCTATGAAAGCCAAAAAACATCCCTCTCTAATCGCCCCATATTCATAAAATTCCTCAAAAAGATTCAAAAAATCTTGCTTCAAAATGCCCCAAAATTTACGGATAAAGGTAAAATTAAACCCATCCGGCCCGGGCGCCTTGCTGACATCACAATCCCAAACAGCTTGTGTAATTTCATCCATGGTAAAAGGCGCGTCCAACAATTCAACTTCAGCATCTGAAAGTGTATTAATATTTGGGCAGAAAAAATGCGGTCGAGCCCCACCACGTGAGCTAAATTTTTCAGAAAAGAACCCCATGATTTTATCCTTCACCTGAGACGGGTCAGTAATCCAAATCCCTTCATTTTTCACACCATGAATCTTATTATTTGCTGAATTCTGTTTAATAACCCCATGAAAATACTTAGAAATCTCGTTGCCATCCAAAGCCCATCGCAACCTAAATTTCTATTGAGCATCTTTTGCTTTTAGACGTTCTTCTTCAAGTAAAATCTTTTAGCCATTTCAGTTTTGCTACTAATGCTATATCCTGGGGCCCCGAGAACACAAAATTACCTACAATAGAATTCACAAACTCCACAAAACCTAGTAAGTCTAACATCCTATCCAATTTACTCAGTTTATCACCCCTTCCCGACATATAAGTAAACTTATGACCGCCCATTGAATATTCGAAGAGCTCTGCATCTCTAATAAACGTGTTAAAGGCCACAACATTCATTAAAGAAAATTCTGAATTCACCCTTTCATGAACACATCTAACCTCATTAAAATCACCTAGAAAAACCCACAACCCACATAAAGAACGTCTATAGAACAACAAGTCATTCCAAAAATTCCATCTATTTCCAGGATCATTTGGAACATGTACATTAGCAACATTAATATGGACATTTAAATGAACTAACAATCGCGAAATCACCAATACATGTCTCGACCTGACCACCCTGATTGATGAAAGCATGAAGGATCCCACCAACAAATTAGACCCCCCCGCTGCCCCATCAGAATTCACACAGTCATACTGGAACAAAGAATTACCCCAACATCTAGACAACAGCTAAAAAGGAGGATCTGAAATCTTTGACTCTTGAATCGCCATGAAATCAACCCCATAAGACGATCTCAAGCCCTTAACCCAACTCGCTTTACCTCCACCTCTTATCCCACAAACATTCAATAAAAGAAAATTCATTGACGGTTCGATGTACCGTTTTCCGCAATGATATCTTCAATAACATTTCCAACAAAATTTTGCAAATCAATTCCCACCAAAGAACAAACCTTAACAGTAGCATCCGCCTCAGAATTGATGGCTAACGCCTCATCCACCAAATCATTCGGAGGAATCGTTTCCCCATAACAGGCTGAGTATCCTTGGCTGGTTCCTGGAACGACTGAGGAACAATCGTTTCTCCAGACTCTTGTGAAAAAGTATCCACAGAAGTCCCACCATCTTCCTCAGATAAATGAGCATTAAGATCTAACCCCTTCTGTGATAAACTATGAACAGAGAACAATCCACTCAAAGGTATAGCCGAAGGCCCAAAGCGTCTTCAGGGGAGTTACTAAACACCAATCTGGGCCGCTTTCTACTCTTGAATTTAAATGTGCACCCAATTTTAAAGCCCAAATTTGCCCCACCATTCGGCCCAATGTGTGAAAGGAATCAGGATTGGATTGGCCCACCTCTTGTTTATTTTCCTTCTCCATACCAGCACCATGGCCCACCGAATTTGAAAAAGGAGTGGGATTCTCATGCACACCCAAATTAGGCAAGTCCGTAACGCCATTCACGTTTCCAGGATTAGCTTCCTAATTTTTCAGCGCAATTACTCCATCATCAGCCATTACCGGCGACTCCGTCGTATCTTGCCGGAATTCACCCTCCTCCATCTCATCATCATTATTGTCGAGCTCAACCTCTTCAAATTCCGGGACCCAAACGGAATTTTCTTCGACAACCCAAACACTAAAAGGTCTATTCTTCCAATAAACCGTAATCTCCTCATCAATCCGATTAACAATCTTCGTAAGCACATGAGCAAACCCAATAGAGTTATCCAAACCAATCCACGAGAAATCAGAAGGCCAAACTACATCCCCGAATAAATGACCAACATTGTCAAAAAGCGACACCATCACATGCTAAAACTGGCATTCCCACCACCTTCAAAACCGCAATACGTTCGAAAGGAATGGACTGCCCGATCCACGGCGACACTTCTACTAACGAATCCTTCCAAGCATCCTACTTTGAATCAATGAAAAGATTCATCTCCGTACTATCCTGAAACGTAATAAGAACCGTTAACCCACCAAGATACGATACAGCTGCTCCCCTAAAACACCACGTACCAGCATCTTCTTTATCGTATGGAGCCTAGCAATGGAATCAGACATACCAATCACAGGCCTTCCAAAACAGTGAGAAGGATACGTAACATCTCTGTGATGGAGTTGTAACGTCTTCTTTGATCCAGATGTGCCAACATACACAGTCTTCATTGTCAGAAACTCTCCCATATCAATACTCTTATCCTCCGGGATCCAATCCTTCTTCACTGAGTCTCCTTCATCATAGTTGATCTTCCTATGTGAACGATCAAACATCGCCAAGGAAACGGAAATCCTGGAGTCCATGATAACAATCTCATTTAGGTTTTGCAAAATAGGATATGGATCCTTGATTTTCTCACACCGGACAAACCCAAACACTCTACCCTTGATTGATCTTCTTCTCGGCACCCATGCATCCGTAATGTTAACAAACGACCGAAAAGCTTCCCTCAACTTCAAACCCGTGATTCTATCAGAAATGTTCGTGACAAAGAAGGTGGTTCTAGTGGCTGGATCATCGGAATCTTGATGATTGTTAGACTGTTGCCGTCGATCTTGGAATCTCCTATTAGGGTTTCCCGTAAATATGAAGTTAATAGTGAGAATTCTAAACGTTAATGAAAGATGGACATATATATATATAGTATAAGGTTATATTGGAAACCCTTGTTATAGTGAAAACCTTGGAAACTCTATCAAACTCTAACTTCCCGACTTTTTTTTTCTATGAAAATTTTAGAGTATGTAACATACATGATTTTAAGCATTTTGGGCCAAAAAAATCGAAAAAGCGCCAAGCCGTTTTTTAAAAAATAAAAATAAAAATAAAAACCGTCTTCGGGTAAAAAATGGGTAACACGTGTTAGTTTGGCTTAACATGTGTTAGTCGAAAATTTATTTATTTTTTTTAAAAAAAAGTGCTCGGTGCTTTTTTGATTTTTTTTTTTTTTTTTTTTTTTTTTGCCCAAAATGCTTAAAATCATGTATATTACATGCCCTAATTTTTTCAAAAAAAAAAAATTTGGGAAGTCAGAGTTTCCAGAGTTTTCACTATAAGAGTGGGTTTTCACATTATCCTTACCCTATATATATATATATATATATAGGTATAGGATCCGGTAGGAAAATTGATTTGTGTAGGAAGTGTAGGAAAGAATTATAACCCTTGGATCAAAATTAGAGATCAAGGATAATTAAGTAAATTTAACACAAAATTAAGTTATGGAAAGCCTAAAATTATGGGATTTAAATTGATTGTTTTTTTTTTAGTAATTCATCTTTCATCAATTTTTTACTAATCCATCTTTTCATCGATTTTATAATACATCTTTTATCGATTTTTATAATCCATCATTTTTTTACTAATTAAGTAAAGATTTATAATCCATCTTTCATCAATTTTTAGTGTTCCGATTGTACCACAGTTTTGCCGTGTCCATTTCGATTATCACAGTATTAAATGGTAGAAGTTATGAAGGACGATTCGGTAGGCAGTGTTGTATATGTTAAAAGCGTTTTATAAAGTATATACATTTTTTGTAAAACACTCCCATTGTATGATCAGATTTGTAGTTTAGTGTGTTTTAAATAATGGTGGTAACGTTTGTTGATTGTTTTTTTAGGAGTATTTTTTTATATTGTAGTGGTTTAAATAGTTAAATATGTATTTTTGTTTATTAGTGTTATAATTCAGTTGAGAATCATGTCTGTCACCTTGTTTTACAATAACATGTTTTTAATGTTTTGAAGTCATGTTTTAATAATGTTTTAACAAATGGTTTAATTGGTTAGAAATAATACAATAACATGTTTTTAATGTTTCGAAGTTATGTTTTAATAGTGTTTTAACAAATGGTTTGATTGGTTAGAAAAAAAATGTGATGTACTTTTTATTAATGTTTTTAATAATGTTTTTAAAATATTATTATATAACAACGATTGTTAATTAAAATGGTAGTTGTTTATTGTAGTTAAGTAGTGTCTTATAATATAAATGGTATTGACAATAGTGTTTTATATCGTTACAACAGTGTTTTATATCGTAAATATATTCGGTTGGCACTATGGGTGAGGTTTGTTGATTGTGTTGAGATTATATGAAATCTGATTGAATATGTGTGGAGAGAGAAGATTGTGTTAGTTATTGAAAGAGTGAGTAAAATTAGGAGATAATAAACTTTCTTAATTTAAAACACACAATAGACATTTTTGCCCTTATCAATAAAGATAATTACTTATAATTAAAACACATTTATCTTTTTAATCTCATCCATCCATTTTAATATCCAAGGGCATATATGGTAGGGTTCAAATAGGAACCATAGCTTAAGTAGGAACCATAGGAACCACTTTATAGTCATTTATCTCTAATGGCATGATTGTAAATAAGTAAAACATTAATTAAATGTTTATTTTAATCAAGAGGTATTATTGACTTTTGTTCAATATGGTTATTTGTAGGTAATTAAGTCTAAATTTGTAACTGAATAATTATTAACCCCCATTTATTATACTCAATCCCTATAAAATCTCCCTATCAGTTTTTTTTTATTTCATTCATCATCATCGACATATATATACATTGGTGTATATTAGTTTTTTTTTTGTTTTTTCATTTCATCGTGAACACAGATATACATTGGTGTATATCAGTATTTTTTCTCATTTACCATTATTATCGACACAGATATACGTTGGTGTATACCAGTTTCTTTTTTGTTTTTTCATTCATCGTCATCACCTTTAAGGTTTGGTCTCTTATCCTCTTTATGTAATATACACCAATGTATACTATACACTGGTGTATAGGCATTTGGCGTGTTCATCCTCACAACGGTTATGTCTCTTATCATCTTTATGTAATATACACCAACGTATAATATACACTAGTGTATATGCATTTGAAAATAATAAAAGCGTCTCCTTCATTTTGATGTGATAATCCTAATTAGGGTTTGGTCGCTTAACCCTAAATGTAATATACACCAACGTATATTATCAAAAAATACATAACCTCAATGTACTGCACATTCGATTCAAACAAATTATGCAATTGATCTAATCTAACATAACAAAATCATTACAAATACAATTCCAATTGATTATACATTTCGATCTAACAAAAACAAAAACTAAATACCTAATGCATCCAAGCAATTGAAGATTAACAATAATAACGATTGATTAGTTTGAAAAAAAAATAACAAAAACAGAAAATACATACATGTATACGAATTGTTGATTAGGGTTGTTCTTCAAGATAATGATCGTAATAGTGGTTGAGAGTTTTAAGGAAACCAATCAATTCTTATTTAGTAACTGCTTTGATTATAAATTCTAATTATAATAAAAAGATAATTAATTAAATGTATATTTACACTAATACCCTCTAGATCAAAATCAAAGATAGAAGGCTAAGATTGATTCCTAAGGTTCCTAACTATGGTGGTGGTTTCTAATTGATCTCAATCCTATATATATATATAGTGGAAGGATAGGGAGAAAACCCTCCAAAATGAAAAAACTCTAGAAAACCCTCAAAAAAACCTACTTCCCGAGCTTTTTTTTTTTTTAAAAAAAAAATAGGGCATGTAATATACATGTTTTTAAGTGTTTTGAGCCAAAAAAAATCAAAAAAAGCGCCGAAGGGTTTTTTTTTTAAAAAAAAATAAGTTTTGCATCATAACATATGTTACCAGTGCAAAAATAAGCTAACATGTGTTATGATGCAAAACTTATTTTTTTTTTTTAAAAAAAAAAAAAACCCCTTCGGCGCTTTTTTGATTTTTTTGGCTCAAAACACATAAAAACATGTATATTACATGCCCTAATTTTTTTTAAAAAAAAAAGCTCGGGAAGTAGGTTTTTTTGAGGGTTTTCTAGAGTTTTCTCATTATTTAGGGTTTTCTGTGGATCCATCCCCTATATATATATATATATATATATATATATATATATATATATGGTGGGGTTCCTGTACAAAGTGCATTTTTCGTACAAAGTGTGAGAAGTCTATATAGGTGAAGAAACAACGAGTATATGTTTGGTGAGAGGATAGAAGGGAGTGGTAAGTGGTATGACAACTCGTGTTCGCAGCAGGGTATAATCCTTGGCTCACAACGATAGTGAATCTAGGGTTATGCACACAAACGATAAGCAAGTAAAATGTGTAGAACAAGAATGTAAGTGGTTCGATCTCGTGAGATCTACGTCCACTGGAAAGGGTGACCTTTATTAATAAATAACGTGAATGATGATACAAGTGGAGATACAAGTGTATTCGTTCTTATTGGCTGGTTTTTTTCTGGAGAGAAAGGAGGTTGAGCCCTCCTTTTATAGGAGATGCATGGGCCTCAGCCTTTGGAGCCCATCTCTCCTTTACTGGGCCGGGCCGGGGGATCGGGCCGGTTAGTTGGCAGGCCCCCTTAGTTGGATCCTAACTCTTGGTTAGATAAAGTGATCCAAGTTGGGGAGGGCCCCTTCTGATTGGACCACGCGTCATCCCGTGGTTGGCCGGTTGGGAGGTTCATTGTCCTCCACACACGTGGCGAGTTGCGAGCGGTGTGCAGGGGTGTCAGCTGTCAGACGACTGACCACTCGTCAGCTGACATCCGACGGGGGGAGGCAAGTTGGTGTCCAAGGGGGATGCCTTTAGGTGTTGTCAACTGGTGGCCCTGCGCCTTCGGCGCTGCGGTAGTCCTGGAAGTGATTATTCCCGCGGGTGTTAGAACTTTCAGCGGAGGTATTTTTGACTGGCGGGTAGGGTGCGCCTGAAAGTGGTACCCTACCCCTTCAAGTCCCCCAAGTCCAGGGTGTCTCCTGTTCTTGCTTAGAGGGCTGGTGGGGCGCTGGACTAAAATGTGTCCTTTGTGCTCGCTTTTGTTCGTTGTAGCAGTGTGGGAACTGTTTTTGTTTAGAGCAAATGAGTGCGCGTTGCGACTCTTGTGTCATGTGAGAAGATATTGGCGTCCCATTATCTTTGCACATGGCTCTTTTATAAAACGGTTCTTTTAGGGTGTTAAGAAAGTAAAATTCGGCGGAGAATGTCTTTTGAATTTTACGTAAACCCATCGCCAAGTGATGACGTGGCAGTCAGGGTGTTAAAAAGTAAAATCCGGCGGAGAACGTCTTTTGAATTTTACGTAAACCCATCGCCAAGTAATGACGTGGCAGTCAGGGTGTTAAAAAGTAAAATCCGGCGGAGAACGTCTTTCGGATTTTACGTCAACCCATCGCCAAGTGATGACGTGGCAGTCAGGGTGTTAAAAAGTAAAATCCGGCGGAGAACGTCTTTTGAATTTTACGTAAACCCATCGCCAAGTAATGACGTGGCAGTATGCTAGCGTCAGATGATGACGTGGCATTAAGCCGGCGCCAGATGATGACGTGGCAGTAAGCCAGCGCCAGATGATGACGTGGCAATAAGCCATTGCCAGATGATGACGTGGCAGTAAGCCAGCGCCAGATGTTGACGTGGCAGTAAGCCAGCGCCAGATGATGACGTGGCAGTCATAATTATCTGGTGTTAATTGGTGTGCTAAATACGTTACCCTTGAATTTAAAGTTTTGAATTTTGAAGGGTCTCCTTGTATTTAGGAAACGTGCATGGGAAGATGAGACGTTTTGGTGGACGTGTCAGAGTGCAGAAAGGATGTCTGCACAGTTGTCTGTCACGTCAGCACGTGGGTGGGAAGTTTATCCATCGTGTGTCAGGCGAGTGGCCGTAGACGCGCGCGAGTGGTGCAGCCTGTCAGTCAGACTGCTGATATTGGGCAGTTGAGGAGTCCTTTTGGGCAGACGCGTGTCCTCTGGTGCTGACGAGTAACTGCTCATCCAGCTGTGATGCCACGTGTAGCGTCCAGATGTGCCCTTCTCTGGCAAGATGAAGGGTCGTCTGCCAGCTGTTTCAGGTCGCATTAAATGCGATGGGTATAAATACCCGAGGAAGTTTTTGCCAATTCCTTCTCATCTTTCTTTTTTCACACATTTGTCTTTTCTGTTTTCTTCATCTCCTCCGGTGAACCTTCAAATTTTCCGGTGATCCTAAAAAAGTTCTCTTTCTTTTTCTTTCCTCATCACCGTCATGTCTGAGAGTTCTGACGTGGGTGGTAACCCTGCCAAGGCCACCGAGAAGGTCAAGAAACTCATCCACAACACCACCTGTAAGTGGGGTGAAAGAAGTTTTGCCAAGTATGTCCAGGCTATGGAGTTCGATCCCTCGTGGGAGGTGGAGTTGCCATCGAACAAAGGTACTGCTTTGGCTCCTCCCCCTGGGAAGATGAGTTTGTACGGAGCTCATCTTGCCTTGTGTGGGTTTCGTCTACCTGCCACCAAGTTCCAGGTGGATACATTAGTGAAATATGGAGTCCATGTTACCCAGGTGAGCGGGTTTGGAATGCTTCGTTTGGTGCACTTTGAGGCCTGCTGCCGAGCGTTGGATATTGAACCGTTGTTTGAACGGTTCAATGTCTTCTATGTGTTGAATTTAGAGGGTTCCTGGTTCAACTTTGTTCCCCGTTCTCAGGTGTCTCCCTGTGGGACGACAGCTCCTAAGTCCCTTCATGACTGGAAGGAGAAGTTCTTCTATGTCAAGAGGGGAGTGATTCCGGTGGACATGCCATGGAAGGTGATTGCTGAGCGGCAGAAGGTGGGAGACCATCCTGTGATGGAGGGTTTCGAGGACCAGCAGTGGTTCCAAGAACTTGTGGCCCGTGCTTCCCCGTTTGATACGGGTATGTGCTCTGAAGCCATGTTGGCTCTGTTGGGCATGAGTAGGCTTCAGATTGTCGAAGGGAAGGAGCCCGTGATTACCGTCCCTGGTAAGGCTCTTTCATTTTCATTTTGCTGAAGTCCCTCTTCTGTTATTATTTTATTATTATTTTTTGTATCTGATGAAGTGTCGTTTGTTTTCAGGAATGTCGAAGTTCCAGGCGTTCTTGCTGAGGGATAAGGCCCCGCTGGAGTGGAGAGATCCTCCGGAGGGTAGGTTGTCCGTGATTGACGAGATGGTGAACAGGTTCTACTTTCCTTACCTGGAGTTCAAGCCTACTGTCCTCCTTTTTTCACGTGAGCATCCTGTAAACCCTGATCCTTTAACTTCTATTCCGCATACTGGGATAGACCCTTGTTTTGTTGTTTCCTCTGATGAGGAATCGACAGGGTCTTCTGTGGAGACGGTGGCCCCCCCACCTCCGCGCGGGCGTAAGAAGAGTGTGCCGCGCTTTCATAGGCATAAGGTGTTATCCAAACCTAAGTCTGCGCCTTTAAGTGCAGGTGGTGAAGGGCCTTTGTTTGGGCAGCGTGAGCGGCGCGCTGAGTCTTCTTCCTCCGCTCCTGAAGATACTGCTGAGGTTAGTCCGCAGAAGAAGAAGCGGAAGATTGGAAAGGTTGGCGCGAAGTCTGGGACTTCGAAGTCCGGCGGGGCTGGGTCCGCGCCGTTTTCTTTGGAGATAAGTCCTCCGCCTGAGCGTCGACCGTTGATTCAGAAGACAGTGAAGAAGGTTACTAGTAAGTGTTCCGCCTTTGGTTTTCTCTTATTGATTGTGTTGATTTATTTTTACTAAGTGTCCTCTGTTTTCTTGTAGTTGTCTCTCCGCGGGCTTCTGGTTCTGCTCCTGAGCCAAGTGAAACACAGGCTGTTAAGGAGAGGCGAGAGGAGGAAGCAGCGAAGGCGCGTGCGGAGAGAGAGGCAGCGGAGGCCGAGCAACGGGCCAAGGAAGCTGCCGCCAAGAAGGAGGAGGAGAGGGTAGTGGCGGAGAAACTGCGTCTGGAGGCGATTGCTAGAAAAGCTGAGGAAGAGAGGTTGGCAGCTGAAAAGCTGCGTGTGGAGAAGGAGAAAACTGAAGCTGAAGTAAGGGCGAAGGAGGCGGCCGCCAAGGCTAGGGCGGAGGAGGAGGCCGCCAAGCTTGCCAGTGTTCAAGCTTTTTCTGGTGGTTCCCCTGGTGGGGTTGGGGGTGGAACTGTTGGGGGGAGGTCCAGTGTGGACCGGACGGACCCGGGTTACTTCGCGGGCGACGTGATCTGGCGTCCGCACTGGAGTATCCGGGAGAACTCCCGTTTTGCCAACCCTCTAACGGCTGAGGAGTTTATTTCTGAGGTTGTGCCTCCCAAGGAAAGGGAGTATCAAGATAGCCTGCCCCGGTCGCAGTTGATTACCGATATCTGTGTCGGTCAGGCGCTCCAAGTCGCTGCTATTGAATCTTTAAAGCGGCGTGATCAGGAGTATGCCCGGGATGTGGCGGAGTTCAATGCTCGGCGGGCTAGCCAGGCGCAGAGGGAGGAGAAAATGAGATCGGAAGTAGATAGGTACCGTGATAGGGCCTATAAAGCTGAGGACCGCGTGAAGGAGCTGGAGAAGGAGCATGCGTTGGCGCATCAGCGGTGGGTCGATGCATGCCAGGTGACCAACCAGGAGACTATGAAGTTGAAAGATCAGATCCAGACCTTAAAGAATGAAAATGCGAAACTTCGGGACACCGCGGAGAGCCATGCCAAGGTTTTGGCAGATAAGGACTCCGTGGTGGCGGGTCTTAGGTCTGATCTTCGTAATAAAGATGATGAGCTTGTTGGTGCCTCTTCTCAGCTTTCTGAGTTGGCGGGTGAGAAGACAGCGTGGGTGAAGGAGAAAGCGGCCTTGATGGAGGAGCGGGCCTCGTTGGAGGAGTCCTTGACCGTGTCGCAGACGGAGGCCGAAAATGCCAAGTCTCTCTTGGATGAGGCCACCGTTGCGCAGGAGAAGGCTCAGGAGTCCATCCGCTGGGTGATGACCGAGGGTATCGCTGGTGTAAGTATTTTTCGCTCCTTTCTACTGTCCTTAAGTGTGTTTCCTTTCTAACACTTGTTTTTATGCAGATTTTCAAGAGGTTCTGGAACGAGCCCAATCTTGGTGATCAGGTCGCTGCTATCGCTGCTACTGCGCGCGTTGCTGGAGAGGCGGAGGGATTCGACAGCGGGTTTTACCATGCGTTGAACGGTGGTCGTATTACTGATGGTGCGCATGATGGTAAACCCCGCGAGAAGGAGTATGAAGCCGAACTTCTCAAGTTCGAGCAGATCGAGTTCCCTATCTTGAAGACGGTTGCAGAGTGCAACCAATATGCCGACCCAGCTGGCGCCCTCCGTTACTTTATAGAAGAATCCGACCGTTTGGGTGCGGAGGCGCAGCAGAAGGGGAAGCAACCAGCAGGTGGTGGTGAGGGTACGTCCGGCGGTGGTCCAGAGGGTGAAGATGAACAGCTGGTGGACTTTGAAGTGTCCGCGGAGGAGTAGGCTGTTTAGTATGTTTCTGTTTTAAACTTTTTTGTAAAGCTTGAGGCAGCTTGAACGCCTCCTTTTGTGATGGAAATATATGTACTTTACTTTTTTTTTTGTTTTAACTGTGAATTTTGGATTGATTGTTTAGTCCGGCGATAGTTATGTGTGGTATCTATGCCTTGAAGACCCAATTCCAGTAGTACACAATGTAAGTTAAAAGATAGAAATTTCTTAGGATTCCCAAAAAGGGTGGCTTAGGCATGTGTAGCCCAAATGTTTACAAGGATTACATATAACAGAAACGTAATTGTGCCGCATTCCAGGAGCGCGGGACGGGCGTGCCATCAAGTTTTTCTAGCGCGTAGGCGCCTTTGCCCAAAATTTCTTGTATTTTGTAAGGGCCTTCCCATGTTGGGGCGAGTTTTCCTTGCTTTTCTGCGTTCGAGGCGCTATTGTTTCGGAGGACGTAGTCTCCGATGTTGAAATTATGTAGTTTAACTTTTTGATTGTAATAGCGTTCTAATTGATTTTTGTATCGGGCTTCTTTGATGGCGGCCAGCTCCCGCCGATCTTCGAGTAAATCCAGGTTTAATCGTAGTTCTTCGTCATTTTTGCCTTTTTCCGCCATGAGTACTCTTGCGGAGGGGCATCCTATTTCTGCGGGAATGACGGCTTCGGAGCCATAGGTTAGGCTGTATGGGGTTTCGCCATTGCTAGTTTTGGCTAGTATGCGATTTGCCCATAAGACATGTGGGAGTTCGTCCACCCATCCTGTTCGCTTGGTGCCCAGGCGCTTTTTGATGCCTTCGATGATGCTTCGATTTGCTCTTTCGACTTGGCCGTTTCCCTGGGGATGCGCTACTGAGGTGAAGATTTGTTGGACTCCCATTTGCGCCAACCATTGTTGTAAATGTTGGTCAGTGAATTGGGTTCCATTATCACTTATGATTTGGTATGGCAGGCCGAATCTGCAGATGATGAATTCCCATATGAATTTCTTGGTGTGTGCGCCGTCTATTTTTGCTAGTGGCTTTGCCTCGATCCATTTTGTGAAATAGTCGATTGCCACTATTAAGAATTTTACGTTTCCTGGCGCTGTGGGGAATGGGCCAACGAGGTCGATTGCCCATTTCTGAAATGGCCATGCTGCTGTGACGGGGATTAGGTCATTTTTTGGACGCAGCGTGTTAGGCGCGTGGCGTTGACAGGAATCGCATTTGCGCAGTTCTGCTACTGCGTCTGGGTGCATACCCGGCCAATAATAGCCTGCGTTCATTAGCTTAGCCACTACCATTCTGGGTCCTGCGTGTAGTCCGCAGGTGCCTTCGTGGATGTCCTTGATGAGGAATGAGGCGTCCTCTTTGTCGACACATCGTAGTAGTGGACCTAAGTATGATCGTCGGTAAAGGATTCCATCCGTTAATTGATAGTGCAGGGCTTTGTGCTGAAGTTTCCGTGCTTCCGCCTTGTTGTCGGGTATTGTTCCGGATGTGAAGTACGCTTTCAGTGGCGCCATCCAAGAGGTGTTACCTGTTTGGATGACGTTAACCTGCTTTGTTGGGACGGATGGACTTTCTTGTAGTTCAACCCGAACGTTTTTGGCCATGTGGTCAAAGACTGTGGAGGCCATTTTGCTTAGTGCGTCGGCGGGTTTGTTGTCGCTTCGGTTGATGTGAAGGACTGCGCAGGAAATAAATTTGCGCATGAGTGTCTTGGCGTGTTGTAGATATAGGGCCATTGTGGCGTCTTTTGCGTCATACGTGCCATTGATGTGGCCTGCTACTAGTAGTGAGTCGACATGCGCTTCTACGTGAGAAGCTCCCATTTGATGTGCGATGCGTAGTCCTGCTAGTAGCGCTTCGTATTCTGCCTCATTGTTTGTTGCGGCAAAATCTAATCTGATGGCGTATGTGTATTCTTTTTTGTTTGGGCTGATCAGCCGCAATCCTGCACCTGCGCCGTCTGAGTTGGATGCTCCGTCGGTATAGAGTTTCCATCTTTCATTTTCCGGCGTTGGTTGCGCGGGGTCCTGCTCGGCTAAGCATTCGGCGATTTTGTCTGTTGGTATTTCGGTTGCGAAGTCAGCGAGGACCTGTCCTTTTACTGCGGGTCTGGGCTTGTAGTTGATGGTGTGTTCACCTAGTTCGATTGCCCATTTTGCTAGACGTCCTGAGGTTTCCGGCTTGCGTAGGACGTCGCTGATTCTGTAGTCAGTTAGGACGTTTATTGGGTGGCCATGGAAATACCGGCGCAGTCTGCGCGAAGCGTGAATGAGAGCTAGTACTAATTTTTCCATGGTGGAGTACCTGGTCTCTGCGTCTAACAAGGTTCTACTAATGTAGTAGATGGGTGTTTGTACAGTTTTTCGATCTACCAAAAGTACCGCGCCGATTGCCCGCTCTGTTACAGAGAGGTATAAGGTTAGCGGTTCTTTGGGTAGTGGTGCTGTGAGAGTAGGTAAATTCATAAGACATTCTTTCATTTCTTTAAAAGCTTTTTCCGCCTCAGGGGTCCAGCGGAAATTACTTTTCTTAAGACAATTTTTGAGAGTGTCTACAAATGGAAAAGACTTAGAAGCGTAATTTGAAAGGAAGCGGTTGAGGGCGACTAGGCGTCCCATTAGCGTTTGTACTTCCTTGATGCTTGTTGGTGAAGGCATTCTTTCAATGGCTAGGACTTTGTCTGGATTCGCGCGGAAACCGTCGCGCGTGACAACAACGCCTAGGAATTTTCCTTCTTCCATCCCGAAGGAACATTTGCTGGGGTTGAGCTTCATGCGCACCTTTCGCAGTTGATTGAATGTCTTCTGGATGTCTTCCAGCATGTTATCTTCGTCTTTGCTTTTGATGACAAGGTCATCAACGTATACTTCCAATCGTACTCCTATCTCATGGATGAAAGCGCTGTCCATGAGACGTTGGTATGTGGCTCCCGCGTTTTTCAGACCGAAGGGCATTTTGGTGTAGCAGAAGATGCCCGTGTCTGTGCGGAAGGCCGTTTTATCTTCATCTTCCTTCGCCATTTGGATCTGGTGGTAGCCTTTGTAGGCGTCGAGGAAGCATTTGAAGCGGAATGGTGCTAGGGAGTCCACTTTTAAGTCGATTTCTGGAAGAGGGTAGCAATCCTTTGGGCAAGCTTTATTTAGGTCTTTGTAATCGACGCACATGCGCCATCCGCCTGTAGCTTTACCTACCATGACCGGGTTGGCGACCCATGTTTGGTAGCGTATTGGGCGGATGATGCCGGCGTGTAGTAGTTCGTTGACCTGCTCGTTCATCGCCTTTGTTTTCTCCGGTCCCATTTTGCGCATCTTTTGGGCCACTGGTTCCACTGATCTGTACGTGTTAAGTTTGTGTTCCGCGATGTTTCTTGGAACACCGATCATGTCAGATGGTTGCCAGGCAAATATGTCTATGTTCTTTACTAGCAGTTGCTTAAGGTGCGCCCGTATGGTGTTGGAGATTTCATGGCCGATGATAACCGTTTGGTCCGGGAATTTTGGGTTAAGAACCCAGTTTTCCGGTTCCGATCGGGTTTGTGTTTTTTGTGGTTTTGCCATGTCGATCGCGTGGCACTGTTTGTTGCCACGGATTATTGCTACGCCGGTTCGGGTTGGGAAACCCACCATTTGGTGCGGGGTGGAGGCATTGGCGTTAAACTTTGCCAAGCCTTCCCTCCCTAGTAGGACATCATGGCGAGAGGTCGCTGGTAGTACCATGAAGTCACAGATTTCTGTGCGTTCGTGGGTACCATCTGTTAAGGTAACCGGGAAGGTGATAATGCCGCGTGGCATGATGACTTCATCAATGAAGCCTGAGATTGGTGCGTTGACTGGAACGAGGCGGGCTTTGTCGTCCTCGTCCAATTGTTGAAAACACTGATCATATATGATGTCAGTGCTGCTTCCGCCGTCTAGGAACATTGATTGTGTTCGATAATGTCCTACGACGCCGGTGACGATTAATGGCGCGGTGGCGGAGGGTCCTCCTCGTACTTTGGGGAGGAGGACGTCCACCTCTTTCCAAGAGTCGTCAGTCTCTCGCGGGCGCTTTCCTTTGTTCTGGCGCTTGCCCGTGGCGGAGATCATGTTACAGTGATGGTGCGGGGTATGTCTGATGTAGCTTGTTTGCAGATTCCGGATTTGTTTCTTTCCGGGCTCTTCGTGTCTGTCGTCGTGGTTGTTGCGCCCGCCCTTGTTGACGTTTTTGACGAGGTGACCGAGCTGGCCTGTTTTTAGTGCCGCCTCTATTTCTAGCTTTAAGCTGTAGCAGTTGTCCGTTAGGTGGCCATAATCGTTATGGTATTCGCAGTATTTGGTATGGTCAACATTCTTTCTTTTGCCCAATATCTTTGGTTCTTTGAAAGTGACCTGCTCTGTTTTGAGCACCTGCGACGGAGTTTTTGTGAGCGGCGTCCAGTCGGTGTTCTTTTTGGCTGGGGCCTGTGGTCCCTTGATTGTTTGTTTGTGATCGTTTGACGGGCGTCATTGGCGGATGAGTATTTGCCTTCGTCCGTTGGTCCTGAAATGCGCGACCAAACGGATTGCTTGCCTTTGTTTCTGTTGGAGCTGTTGGTTTGATTGTATCCGCGCTGTTGTTTGATGGAGCGCTCTGAGGATGCGTATATTTTTGAAGCTTTAATGACTTCTTCCCAGGAATCAGGGACCCCTGTTTTCCCGGATAGGGTTTTCATCAGATCCTCGCTGCGCACACCGTGAATAAAGCCTGCGCGGGTCAGTTCTTCTCCGCAGCCGATTTGAAGTGCTTCCTTGTTGTAGCGCACGATATAGTCATCGATGGATTCGTTGTCCGTGCGCTGGCATAGGAGGATGTGGGCCTTGTCTTTTTTGTGCCGCATGAGGTGGGAGAAGTGATCTTTGAACTTCTGGATGAGGTCATCGAAGTCTAAAATGCCTCCTATGGGGAGGTTATCAAACCAAACTCTGGCTGCGCCTGTTAGGGTTTGTGCAAATAGGTGACACCAACCTGTACAGGCCAAAGGACTGTGGTTCCGGCGCACTCGAAATCATGTAGATGATCGGTGGGGTCTCGCAGGCCATCGTATCTACCGATGCTGCTTGGGAGTTTTGCTTGTTTTTCTATTGGTGCGGTGGCTATTCGTTGACAAAATTTAGAGCTTAAAGCGAACGACTTAGGCCTGTATGGTCTGTTTAAGTCGTCGTCTTCTTTCTGGTGTGATGTCGCCGAGTGGGTTTTTGTCAGCTTCCGCTTTTTGGCTCTTGAGGCTGTGGCGTCTGAATCGCTGGTGGGTTGGTATCCGTCGGATTCTGACGCGGAGTCTACTAGGTCTAGGTCGCGTGTGTTCTTGCTGCGACCTGCGACGTGAGACTTTGGTCTTGTAGCCTGCTTTTCCTTCCCCTTTCGGCTGTGTTTTGCGGAAGGGGAAGCCTTACTCTTGGACTTGCTGGTTTGGATTTTAGCCAGCATGTTTTGATAGATCTTGGTGTTTTTGAGTTGCTTTCGGAAGAGCCACTCGTCAGGGTCCATTGGTGTGTTGGGTAAGTCAGAATCAGATGATTCTGAAGCCGTGACTGCGCGGGGCGGGGTTTGTTCCCTGACGGTTGCTGCCTGTGTGCCCTTGTCCGGAGTTTGGAGTGGTGCCGCTCTGTCGGTCTGGATGACTACAGAGGGGGTTGCTCCCTTGGTTCCGGTAGAGGGTAGATCAGCCATTGTGTGAGTAAAGGATGTGGTTTTGAAAGCTTTGTTGGTCTTTCAGCCGGTACGGATGGCGCCAATGAAGAAACAACGAGTATATGTTTGGTGAGAGGATAGAAGGGAGTGGTAAGTGGTATGACAACTCGTGTTCGCAGCAGGGTATAATCCTTGGCTCACAACGATAGTGAATCTAGGGTTATGCACACAAACGATAAGCAAGTAAAATGTGTAGAACAAGAATGTAAGTGGTTCGATCTCGTGAGATCTACGTCCACTGGAAAGGGTGACCTTTATTAATAAATAACGTGAATGATGATACAAGTGGAGATACAAGTGTATTCGTTCTTATTGGCTGGTTTTTTTCTGGAGAGAAAGGAGGTTGAGCCCTCCTTTTATAGGAGATGCATGGGCCTCAGCCTTTGGAGCCCATCTCTCCTTTACTGGGCCGGGCCGGGGGATCGGGCCGGTTAGTTGGCAGGCCCCCTTAGTTGGATCCTAACTCTTGGTTAGATAAAGTGATCCAAGTTGGGGAGGGCCCCTTCTGATTGGACCACGCGTCATCCCGTGGTTGGCCGGTTGGGAGGTTCATTGTCCTCCACACACGTGGCGAGTTGCGAGCGGTGTGCAGGGGTGTCAGCTGTCAGACGACTGACCACTCGTCAGCTGACATCCGACGGGGGGAGGCAAGTTGGTGTCCAAGGGGGATGCCTTTAGGTGTTGTCAACTGGTGGCCCTGCGCCTTCGGCGCTGCGGTAGTCCTGGAAGTGATTATTCCCGCGGGTGTTAGAACTTTCAGCGGAGGTATTTTTGACTGGCGGGTAGGGTGCGCCTGAAAGTGGTACCCTACCCCTTCAATAGGCATTGTGTTTTAAACTTTATGCATGATGTTTTATGTTCCTTTGGCATAGTATTATATAGAAAAACACAAAAATTAACAATTTAAAACACTAATTAATGTATTCTCGACATGCAATCTAAAACACCCTACGAAGAAAGTAATCAGTGTGTTTTAAAATTTAATGTCTAGAATACATTTGATTGTGTTTTAAATTGTAACGTTTGGTGCTTTTCTATATAAATAAATGCAAAAGGAATCAAAAACATTATAGCCAAACTTTAAAACATAATGCCTATATAGACTTCTCACACTTTGTACGAAAAATGTAATTTGTACAGGAACTTATCTATACTATATTATAATGCATGAGGCAGGGACTTCTTAAAACTTAAGTAATACAACTATAATTGCTTAAGGTACAACACTTAATGCATATGATAAAAGATTTTTTAAGGGCAAATAGGTCTTTTAGTTAGTTTCTAACAACTTATACTAAAAAAATTGCTTGTAGAAGCAAAGCTTATGAGAGGAAGTTAAATAAAGCAGAAATAGGTGGAGAGAATCAAGGTCTCAGATGAGGAGCAAGTTCGATAAACTTCTTCACCTAACTTTCTCTGCATTCCTAAATCCTCACAAGCACATTCAAATTTTGAATTCTCCATTGTCTGCAAAGACAGAAATAATTAAAGAGATAGAGCCCTGAATCCACTTTTCATTTTGATTGATGCGTCTCTCGCTTAAACCCTAAATTCGCTAACGATTCCTCCCCCCGTCGCACAACCTCCACCATTAAAATCTCAAATACTTTTTTTATACAATCGTGTTTGATGTTGGTTTATAAGGAGAAAGATCCATTTTCTAAAGCAAATAGTGTTTATAGCAATAATAGTTCGTTGTATCTTCAATCTGGTATGAAAATCCAAACATACATTCTTGATTTTTGGTTTAGTTTATGAACATCATTTTGAAAACCCTAAATTTGGTTTAAATCTGAAAAATGAATTTACATCATCAATTAATCGGTTTTCATGGTCCATGATGTTCCAAAAACTATAAATGCAAATTTCTTATAAAATTATCTTAATTTACTGGTGAAATTAGTTTATTCATGTTTATTCAAATCAATGGTATCAAGATTGGTAATTTTCGTACATTGATCTGTTTGCATTGGTTTACAATGGAAGGATATAAAAATAAAGGAAAAAGTAAACATGGCAATTGTTTTAATGGAGAAAATCAAGGAGCTAACTGGTTGGAGCAAAACACGATAATGATGCATGGAAAAGATTTGGTTTCAATAATTTTTGATTTTGGATTAGGTTAACTTGATTAATTTTTTATTGGTAATAAATTGTCTACATTGAGGTTTTTATCTGATGTAAATCTAGGTTTTAGATCTTTGGGAAAATGTTGATCAAAATAATCTAATAAGGTGTTTTGAATATGGGGAATGTGGAATTTATGTGTTAGCTATGTGAAAATTTGGATGTAACCTTTTTATTTGTGAACTAAAAAATAATATGGTTGAGCTTATGCCAAAACACGAGTCATGATAAAGGAGGATGGGTTCTAGGAAACGATCAGCTAGGCATTTGTGAACTTCTTCCTGATGGATCTAAGTCAACTATTCTTGTCATCTAAGTTGCTGGTAGAAGATTCTTGGTATGCATTTATCATTTTATTTGTTTTCATTATATGTTTTTCTATCAAATTCGTGTTTGATTTCAGGCTAACGACAAGTGGTCGGGATCTTTTATATGAAACAAATTTAATCGCAGGTAGATTAACTCTAAGTTGTATCTTAAAAAAATAAACATACTTTTCTTCCTTTTTTCATTAGTTTTGTTTTAGTTGGCATTTTTTATTTAGAATGTGTAGCTTGATATTCAGCTGAATTGGGTTGCAGGATTATTAGATGATGGCAATTGTTCTTTGTGAAAAGTGGGGAAGAGTTGGGGAAAATGAAGTTGTTTCCACCACTTGTTCGTTTGACACGTCATCTAAATCTGCTACCAAGACACAAGTTGCGAAGTCATTTGAATTTAGTGGCATGTTAACATATTCAGGTTTTTCTACAATTCTACTCATGTCTCATGAAAGATTTGGTTGTCAAATTTGTGTGGATTACTAATTTGGCGTTCCAGCAGATTTCGTTCCAGTGGATTTGTATGTATTTGTCTCTAACTATATGCTTTTGTTGTTGTAGGTTGTATGATGATTTAAAGAAATCCCCCAGCCTCCCCTCGTTAGAAGACTTGGATCGCCCTTATATCATACAAGCGATGACAACTCGGTGTTGTACGACCATGACTTGGAAAGGTAACTCGGTTTTGGTTGATCTTCATATACATGTTGTTTCAGAGGATATAGGTAGAAAGATACTGAAATACAGTGAAAGGTATACTTTAATAATATTTATGTTCTGTATAATAGTTAGAGGGTGTTTGGGGTTGAAACTCCAATATGTTAACTGATTTAACATACAAATACAATTTAGACAAACAGAAAAATGTTTGTGTATCCACTCTTGGTTTAAAAAAATTGTGCCTCAAGCACATGGCGCGTGAGGCACTAGAAACATTTTTAAAGTTTAGCTACGATTTTGAATTTACGTGCGTTTGAATTTTGTACATTACAATTCCAGTGTTACCATTTGCATTTTTCAATTGAAGATTTAAAGATTTGTGGTTATAACAGGTTTAATGAACACATTTGGTATTTGTTTCTGAATTTTGTAAGGCATAGATGGACTCTGTATATGAGGCACATTTGTGGGATAACAACATAAGAAAGAAGGTTGATGCAGAAAGGAGAGACAAGGTTTTGATTCAAAGGGATTATGAACAAGAGTCATGTGGGCTTAGAACATAAGAAAGAAGGTTAGACCATCAAGGCCGGCGGTTTCGCTACTCATGTGGGTTTATGAATAACGAAATAACGAAATCGCAAATACCAAAGGGATTATGAACAAGAGTCAACTTTCGGTAAGAGACAACTAACCTTTGCCATCATTAAATGAAATTAACTATATTTTTTATTACATATGCACTTGGTTTTAAAAAGTGCTAGGCGCACAAAAGCGACGAGGTCTAAGCGCATCGCGCGAAGCGCAAAAAGCGTGGGATTTTCGTACCCGAAGCGCACACTAATTATATAAATTTTTTTATATATCCCATATATATTCCATGAGTTTTTAGCTTCATTTACCCAAAATATAGCTATAAATAAGGTTTTTATGTGATTTTACATATATGTACAAGCCAAAAACACCAAGGTACAACATTTTTATGCATAAAAAAATACCCAGAATACGTGAGGCGCGCGCCTCAGGCAGAAAAGCGCCTGAAATTTGACAAAAAAGCGCCTGAGGCGCGCGCCTTTGGGAAAAAGGATAGGCGCAAAGCCCTGAGGCGCCTTAGGCACGCTTTTTAAAACCCAGCATATGCATTTAGTAGAATCTCAATGTTGATGTTTAGCTGATGCAACCTGAATATATACTTAATCTTGCATTAATATGTGTATTTTATGCAACCAAATTATAGGCAACAAGTTTGCGTGGCCGAATGAAGGTATACAAAAGTCGAACTTCAATTAATTCTAGCAGATTGCTCCCTTATCTGATTGAATAAGAAATGACAGAGGAAAAAAAACCATCAACACATGTGTAGTATCTGACTTGGTTAGGTGTTAATTTAAAATATATGGATCAGTACCCATACGACCCGTATCGCCAATAGTCTATCCAAGTCATACAACCCGTTTTGGTCGACCAACATTTCTGCGCATATATCACCCATGGTAAATTTCACCAAATATTTAATAAATTCTTATGCAGGTTTATGATATCATCTTATATAATCCCACTATATGTTCTTTCATATTTTGTCAGGAAGTGTGTCAAATTGCTAAATTGAATGGCACAAAAGTTTCTATGAAGATACTAGACAAAGACAGCTATTCTGAAGTTGAAAGCATTTATGTGGTTAGATATCATTTTTCCATATGTTAGCCTTTGATATAAACTAGATGGAATATTAATTTGCAAACTGGTGTACAACTTACACCTATAGCTCAAATATTTTTCATAATCATTGTGTATATAGATAGAATCATAAAAAATTGGTGGGTTGGATAATGTGGCGACTGAACATGAGTAAGTTTAGGTGTTGGCTGGGTTGACCTCATAAAAAGTCATACACTTCTTTTTACAAAAAAGTACAGTGTGTGATATATGATTATTAGTGAAGTTTCATTATTTTGAAATAATCTGTATTTTTTGTTTGGAAAGTTTTATCATTTATGCACCAAAAACTTCTTCTGAATTTACCCATTTGTGATTTGACTGTTTGCATAGAATTTTCGATATCAATTCAAAATATAATCCATTATCAAACATGGGGATACATGATCCAGTGAGGAGATGGCATATCAAGTAAGTAATTGATGTGTATTTTTATCGAGTTTGAGCTATTAAGTTATGAAGCAAAGATTAGATCAATACACGGGAAGCGAGTTAGGTATTGCCTCTACTAGAATATGAAAAAATCTATCCACTTTATTTCATTAATACATGTTAGTAAGAATGAAGATTTACCTATAGTTTTTATGGTATTTAATGGTGATAAAATATAATATTCATAGGCTGAAATATACCTATGGTTAGCAGTAGTTGACCAATCAAAGAATATGAACCATTATTTATGGACAATTTGACTTGGACTTGTAAGATTTTTAACAATTAGAGTATAATGTGAAAATTAGTTAATTATATAACTATCCAGTTTTGAAAATGGACCATTATTTATGGACAATTTGAAATGGCCATAATATATGATTAGGGTGCTTGGATTTCTTGAACTTCCTATCAAGCTATCAGCTTATTAATCACCCTTAAATGCCCATAATCTTTTGTATTATTAAGGCAACTCAAAACATGTAGTAGTGACTTTGAATCTAAGCCGGACCTTTAAAAAAAAATTTGTTAACACCATACGTAAACAAATAACCTATTAAAACGTTAATTATGTGTTTACATGCCGCGAAGTGTGGGTCTATGTTAGTCCATAGGTGATTATTGCTGAAAGGTGTGAAATTAATTTTTGTAGATAAGATATAGAGTGTAAGTGCATTGTTTGTATGTCCCTAGCTAGTGATAGGTCTCTATAGGTCGTTGGCTAGGTTAATCGAGTAGTTTATGGCTCGTAATCGTATACTAGCCTGGTCCAAGGGGGAGTCTGTAAGTGCATGATGTCCCTAGGCTAGTATATATGTTGATTGGACGTGTCACGGGGTGTTTGGAGATGTGTATACGCGTTTCGGGACGTTTGGGACACTTCAGGCGAGTAGGAGTTTGGCTTTAGGCATTTACGGCCTATACCGTATCAATATTGATACTTGATAGCCTATACCATATCAGTGTTGATACTTGATAGCCTATACCATATGAGTTTACATACTTGATAGCCCTACTCGTGTGAAGCTACATACTTGATAGCCTCCTACTCGTGTGAAGATACATACCTGATAGCCTCCTACTCGTGTGAAGATACATACCTGATAGCCTCCTACTCGCCTAAAGGGGTCTGTACGAGTATGGGAGGTATAAATAGTCCCAATCATTGCCCTAATCATTAGTTCTTGCCTCACACACTCTCCAAACACCCTCCCATGGTCTGTAAGGTCTGATTTGATCTCTGTAAACACTCGAGCTCTGTTTTAGTGATTAATCTATAATCTTTTGACCCGTGTGTGTGTTGTGATTACTCGTTTATCATTGTTTCATCTTTGTTTCTGTTATTAGAACATATTTAGAGGATTCCGCACTCTAAATATCAAGCTCGTGATTGTCGGGTGACACGTTTGTCGATCCTACAAGTGGTATCAGAGCCGAGGCTCTTATCACGAGTGTTTTGATAGCAAAAAACGAGCAAAAACAGGTAGGTTTTTATGGGAAAGTTGTGATTTTTAAGCAAAAGCCTGTTTTGAAGTTTGAAACTTTGAGTTTTTGATAAAAACCCTTATTTTTCAAATTCTTGGTGTGTGTTTATGGATTAAAACATGTGTTTTTGATTAGGTTTTGTTCTAAAAGTGTGTTGGAAGCTTTTCCAATCATTTGGGGTATAAACACATTGTTTTGGTTAAGATTTTGAGGTAAAAACGGCTGTTTTTGAGCAAAAGTGAGGTTACAGACCAGTTCTAGCGATTACGCAGACATTCTAGCGAGTAGGAAACCCTAATCGCCTCTTTTTAGGCGATTACAAGAAGTTTCACACGATTAGCTCCTATTCGCCTATCCCTTAGGCGATTACAGGATCCTTCACACCTGATAGCCCCTACTCGCCTCTAGTTCTAGCAAATAGAGGCCTACTCGCCTCTAATTCTAGCAAATAGAGGCCTACTCGCCTAAACTTCATGTGGTATAGCCCTACTCGCCTAAACTTCATGTGGTATAGCCTACTCGCCTAAACTTCATGTGGTATAGCCCTACTCGCCTCTAATTCTAGCAAATAGAGGCCTACTCGCCTAAACTTCGTGTGATATAGCCCCTACTCGCCTCAAGGTCCCCATACACTAGCATTTACACCCTAATCGCGTGTAATACTAGTGATTACAACCGTACTCGCCCCAACAAAGCCCTAATCGTCTATAAACTCACAAATAGAGTTCCTACTCGCCTGAAAGGACCTGAAACCTAAAATTGACCTAAGTTTGACTCTTGTTGACCGAAGTTGACTTCCGTTGACCAAGTTTGACTTTCAAAATAGGTGTTAACCGTCTTTGACCGAAGTTTGACTTTTGTTGACCAAGAGTTGACTTTTTCACAAGGCTTTCATAATGGCAAATGCAACCAAACCATGGGCTTTCGCGTCTTCAATGAACACCCAACCGGCCCAACAACGACAACAACAGAGGATTTCCGGATGTAATCCGTGGGCCCATCTGGAGAGGAAATCAACGTCAGATGCTAGTCAAAGTCAACCGAATCAAACCAGACAACTTAACAATGTTCAAAACAATCAAGAAACGGTTGTGGTTTCGGTTACTCCTGCAATTCATTCTGTCTCAGCAAACACGGATGCTACGAGTGTACTTACTGTACTTGCTGAGAAAGGCTTTGACCAGAAGACACAACTCATGGGAGGTGTTAATGGGGAAATTGCGTGTTTTGCTCAACGAGTAGAGACTGTGGAATCGAGAGAAGCGTCAGAGAGTGCTCAAACCTCAGAAGAGAGTACAGATGCAGATAGTGAATCATCATCCAGTGAACAATATCCTGAACGAAGTTCTGAAGAAATCAACAGAACTGATGCAAATTGTTCAACTTCTGAAAGGAGTGAATCAGAAGAGGAAGATGCTGATGATCAAAATTCAGAAGTTGGAGTTCAAATGAAGCACGGAACTGACCCTATTTCTCAAGGATATTCCAGGTTTGTCTGTTCTAACTGTGCCGAACTCCAAAGTACGATTAAAAGGCTGTCTGAAAACGACCAGACCCTTACTTGCGATCTAGCAAATTGTATAACCATCAATGAAGTTTTGAGAGCAAATGAAATGGAGCTTAAAAACTTAAATGAAATTTTAATGAAAGAAAATTCTGAGCTTTCTAAAACTCTTGAGGAAATAAAGAAAGAATTAGCGCAAACAAAATCTGATTATGAAAAAGCTCAACATAAGCTAGATGGTTTTCAGTTTGCAAAGTTTGTGCTAAGTAAAAATGATGTTGATCTTAAAAAACAGTCTCGGCAAAAAGAAAATCAAGGATTTGGTTACAATAAACGTTCTGTAAATAGACGGAAAGAGAAATTGAAACCAAAGGCCTTACCGGAGGCAGACCTTGAGGTTTCTAATAAAGAATCCAAGGAAACTGAGAAGGCTCAATCAGGTTCACATAGCTCTATTAAAAATCACATTTTATGTGAACCTGAACCGGAAAAGAAGCACTTTCAGTTTGCTGAAGGCACGGAAGGGCTGTACATGTTGGTGGGATCTGACAAATTGTTTTCTGATAAAGAGTTTCCCATTAAGAATGTGGATCAATCCTTGATTAAACATATTTTTGAGGAAGTACCAGTTACTGAAGCTCAGATCAGAAAACTCGTTGATCAGAAGAAACATGTTGAACACAAACCCACCAAACATGTGAATCAAAAGAATCGGTCTAGGAAAAATCAAAAGGGTCCCAAGATCAATGAACTTAAGCCCATCAAATCGAAAGGTACTAATCAGATGAGACATTCTCTTCAAAATCATCAAAGAAATTTTTCACCAAGATCATCTGATTATGATTCATATCCGAGTACCTCTCGATTTAGAAGCTCACAAGGGAGCTGTAGCCCTAGATTTTCTCAGGTTAGTTCGAGACAGTCACGGTATGAACCCCAGTACTATGAAGAATGGAGGTCATGCTATGAATGTAACGAGGTTGGACACTTGATTGCTAGTTGTCCCTATCTGAGAAAATTAAAGGGCAAAGCACTTAAGCCCCCTAAATACAACAACCAAAAATACAAGACACCTGAACAACAAGTTCAGGTGACACCAAAGAATGTGAAAAAGAAACAAAGGGTTGTTGTTGATGGTGCAAAGCCTAAAGCTGATCAGGCATCAAGCTCCAAGGCTCCACCTAAGGTTGCAAAACCCAAGGGAGGCCCAAAAGCAGGTCCAAAGACTAACCAAAGGGCAAAGCCACCGGCTGACCCAAAGGTGAAGTCTCAGGTACCACCCAAATCTGTGAAGCAAAGACCTGTAAAGGCTAAGCATGACCAGATTTGGAAGCCAAAAGCAGCTGAAGCACCATCTGTGAGTTTATCTACTTCATTAGCACCATCTACATCAACTGTTGTTGATGAGAAAACACCTACCCCTCATGGTAGGTGGATGGAGCTGCCTATGATTGATGACTTAGGCCGACCAGAGATGGTCAAGGCCTGGGTCCCCCTCGAGAACTAATCTTTGAACGAGTGTGCAGGGTGTTCCAGGAGGAACTATCAGCAGTCATTTGATTGTTGACAGTGGGGCATCTTAGCACAAAATAGGTGTCATATTGCTCCAATAAATTGATCAGAATATCTTTGGAGGATATGTAACCTTAGCCAATAAAGGGGGGATGTGTTATCGAAGAAGAAGAAAGAAGAGAAAATGCTCGATAAGAATAATTCCAGACCCAGTGTTTCGACTTAACAACGGATGTCAGTAATGAATAAGAGTGGACTGGGTGATTGCTGCAGAACGGTTCCTTCATTATCTAAAGGGTTACCGACCAAAGGTCTATGGTACCCTAATGGCGATAAAATGGATCTCGTTGACTTTAGTGAATTTATCAATTGTGGTTACAATATTGAAGCTGGATCCGCAACGGGTGGATATCAGTTCTTGGGAGGTCGTCACATGTGTTTCCTGCAACCTGCGAAGACGAATCAGGTAGCTGCATTGAGCTGCTATTTCCAGGTTTATCTTTGGATACTTCTACACACATGCTTGACTACGGTTTGCATTTTCTTATCACCTCCATTTTCTTATTAATAGTGTAACTTCCATAACAATCACTAAGGATCCAGTGATTATTTTTATCCACACTGACTACCGAATTGCCAAAATTTTTACCAAATCACTTGACAAATTGAAATTTGACTATCTTTGAAAGGTACAAGGCACTTTGGGAAAATCTGAGTAAACCACATCGGAAAATCATTTTTGTAAATATTTTTCTTTAAAAAAAAATCAGAAAAATCCAAAAATATTGTCCTTTCGCAAATTTTTAGATTTTTAGGGGGAGAAAATTTCAGAAAAATACAAAAACATCAGAAAATGCAAAATTCAAAAAAAAAATTGAAAAATGCAAAAATGAGTTTCTTTGGTGAAAAAGGGAAGATGATATTAACCAATCAGTCGGACTGTCTGGACCCTTATCATCTTAAAAAAAATATTGGAACTGATAGGTAGCCTCTACAATGATGTGTCGGTAGGCTCAAAATCATTTCCAAGTTTGGCACGGTGATATAAACCTAAATCATCTGAATCATGTGTGGATCAACGTGCGTTGGCATATGGTCTTGGTACCGAAATCTCGTTTGATAGCATGCCAAAATCCGAGGTTTCATTGTCTTTAAGAGGTTGGTACATCCGGGGTGAACTGGACATCTCTCAGAATAAATAGGAGTGGCACACGTGTCGTACGTTGGGGTCGCAGCCTACGACTGAGACACCCCTATGTCATTTCCTGAAAAAAAAAACAAAACAAAAAAAATAGAATAAATTCTGATCAGGAGACGTCCGGGAATCCTAAAAGAGCAAAAAGATTCATATATGCCAAAACCCTATTCTCAATGAGAATTCGCTCTAAGGTATCAAATCATATACCTAAAGCATCGTACTGTGAAAAATCAAATATACGGTATTTGACTTGTACCCTGGTTTGGATCTCACTGGTCTCTCTGTTGCAGCGTTTCTGCAGACCTAATCACCACTGAGTCCACTCCTTGTAAAATACGGATGACAACAGCTTACTCACCGGTTACGAGGAAGCTTTGTGCATGACTTGATACGGGAATGTGTCGCGTGGCGGGGAACACCTTGTATCTCAGCCTTAATATTACCTTAAACGTATCTAAAGTGCCTAGCGATAAAACTTGATTTTGAGTTTAGGTGGACAACAATATCGACAGTTGTTGTAGGATGCTTAATGGCAATTTGAACGATTACTGAACAAATAAGGGTTCTAGATTAGTCCGTACACTGATATGTTTCCCTAATAGATAAAACTCGCAAAAATATGATAGTGAATAGTGTTTTACATTTCCTACATTTTTTATTTTTGTTTGATTATCTTAAAAAAAAAAAATCTTTCTTTTGTCTTTATTTTTAGATTGACCGATGTTGGAATACAAGTATTCTTCAATTGGAATCTCAGATCCGAAGACGAAACACAAATAAAATCTAAATTTTACAAAATTCAAGGGTCAAATATCACTTTCAGGGTCACAAATTGTCAATCGTGAGAGTTCAGGGTAAAATTTGAAAGGATCTAAATGTTCAGGGGGAGAATGATTCGTTTCTCAAATTGGTGGTCACTATGAACAAATCTTGAAAGTTCATCAAATGATAAACTTCAAGAATTTGATTGACTCCGGATTATTTGTCGTATCTAATACAAGTTGTAGTTTGTGTGCAGTTTTTATTAATTTTTCCTGCAGGATCAACACAATGTCTGTGCATACCATGATTCAAACGACAAGGCTCGAAGCTGAACAAGGTCCGAACCTGAACAACAAAATCATCCTGAACAGCAAGAACCCGATATTTCATCTTCGAAGAAACCAGATCGTGGTAGAGCTCCAGCAATCGAAGATGAAGAAGATGAAAGTCAAGAGATGAAAGTGAAGATGATGTTGATCTTCGTCCAAGTCAAAGAATTGTCAATCATTAAAAGCGGAGATTTCTTGTTACCTCCCAAGTTATCGAAGCAAATGGATGTCCAAGACGAGATCTTATGAAGCCACGACTAAAGCTCAAATTAGTTGATATGTTCAAATCTTCAAAGGTCATACACTGCGGTGTCACCCTAAGTTGAAGAATGCTGAAAATGACGACTTGAAGACTCGAAGACCATATATCTCCAGCTAGATCCAACGAGGAGTCTGTAAATGCACTTCTTGGGTGTCCCCAGCTAGATGATAGGTTGAGTCTGTAAATCACTAGCTAGGTCCAAGGGGGAGTCTGTAAGTGCATTGTTTGTATGTCCCTAGCTAGTGATAGGTCTCTATAGGTCGTTGGCTAGGTTAATCGAGTAGTTTATGGCTCGTAATCGTATACTAGCCTGGTCCAAGGGGGAGTCTGTAAGTGCATGATGTCCCTAGGCTAGTATATATGTTGATTGGACGTGTCACGGGGTGTTTGGAGATGTGTATACGCGTTTCGGGACGTTTGGGACACTTCAGGCGAGTAGGAGTTTGGCTTTAGGCATTTACGGCCTATACCGTATCAATATTGATACTTGATAGCCTATACCATATCAGTGTTGATACTTGATAGCCTATACCATATGAGTTTACATACTTGATAGCCCTACTCGTGTGAAGCTACATACTTGATAGCCTCCTACTCGTGTGAAGATACATACCTGATAGCCTCCTACTCGTGTGAAGATACATACCTGATAGCCTCCTACTCGCCTAAAGGGGTCTGTACGAGTATGGGAGGTATAAATAGTCCCAATCATTGCCCTAATCATTAGTTCTTGCCTCACACACTCTCCAAACACCCTCCCATGGTCTGTAAGGTCTGATTTGATCTCTGTAAACACTCGAGCTCTGTTTTAGTGATTAATCTATAATCTTTTGACCCGTGTGTGTGTTGTGATTACTCGTTTATCATTGTTTCATCTTTGTTTCTGTTATTAGAACATATTTAGAGGATTCCGCACTCTAAATATCAAGCTCGTGATTGTCGGGTGACACGTTTGTCGATCCTACATAGAGAATACTACAAGCGACGAAGAAAGAGTCAACAAGGTCGAGCATGCTTTTCTTTGCACAAGTTTTTCTGTCACCATTGTCATCGACGAAAAAAGAACAACAAAATCACGGAGGTCAAAATACAGATGGAAATAGCTTTTGTTCACGGGCACTTTTATAGCGGTTGTTATTTTAGCTTTTTGCTGACTTCCTAATGTATTTGTACATTAACCTTAGTAGTTAGTATAGCCATTTTTGTGGTTTAATATGCTTGCATAATGAAATTCCTTAAAAAGATTTTATTGTAAAATTTAGTTTGTGAAAGCGAACTTAATATATAATGCAGCCGGTAGGCCAAGTAAGACTCGCAAAGGTTGTAGTCATTCAACTAAAAAAAACATGGATTTTTTTAGTAGCACAATTTTACGACCAAGTTTGGTCATATGGCTGGAGTTTTTTAATATAAACCGTAAATCAAACCGTTCGTTACAATTTGAAATTTTGAAATCGACCATCTGAAAGTAAAATAAAAATTGACTGCAGAGCCATACCGGTTAAGTTTTAGGTGGTTTCATGGTTTTAAGTCAAACCGTGAACACCCCTAATTTATACGGGAATGAAGATGCAACTTGCAAGTGCTTTCTCTAATTATACACCGTAATGGTCTTCGGTGAGGTATAAACTTTATGGCAATATATGTAAATAGATTTTTCTAGCATGTATGTACGACATACATGTAACCACGTACGTCAAGGGTGTAAATGGGTAAGAATCTTTAGTGAGTAGATCACCATAGAAGATTAGTAAACTAATAGAAAACAAGTATCACGTTTTAAATTTTTTTCGCCGCCGCATCGCGCGGGTTCCTTACTAGTCCCTATATATATATATATATATATATATATATATATATATATATATATATATAGGTAAAGTATATGGAGGAAACCCTCCTTATTTGGTAAACTCTGGAAACCCATGTAAAAAATCATTTTTTTTTTGAAAAAAATAACCAATGTAAAATACATGTTTTTAAGCATTTTGGCCAAAAAAATATAAAAAGCGCCGAAGGGATTTTTTTAAAAAAAAATAAACAAAGTTGCTAAAAAAACATATGTTTTCAGCTATTTGCTGTTTTTTATCAGGTGTAAACATGTGTTTTCGCAGCTTTGTTTATTTTTTTTTAAAAATCCCTTCGGCGCTTTTTTTATTTTTTTTGGCCCAAAACACTTAAAAACATGTATTTTACATTGGTTATTTTTTTCAAAAAAAAAATAACAATTTTTTACATGGGTTTCCAAGGTTTTCTCAACTCAAGAGGGTTTTCATTTTATAATTGGCCTATATATATATAGGATTGGGTTCAAATGAAAACTTCACTGAGTTGTGAGAACTAGAGAACTCCTCTAGACCAATCACATAATGACACACCATCATCTTTATAATTATTTGTATTTTTTTAATTAGGGGCAATAAAGTCTTTTATACACATTCACATGGGGACATTTTAGTAATAATAACACTCCATCACACCTCACCCCACCCCCACCCCCACCCCAAGTAAGAGTTTAAATAATAATAATAATAATAATAATAATAATAATAATAATAATAATAATAATAATAATAATATTTCTCACCTCTCTCTCTCACTCACAGTTCTCTCTCTCTCTCTCTCTCTCTCTAAAAAACACACAGATCCGGCTCGCTCTCTCTCTCTCTCTCTTTACCTCTTTCTCTCTCTCTCTCTCTAACTGTCTCTCTCTCTCTATAAAATCACACAGATCTGGTGGGTTCAGAGGTGATGGTGGTGGTCGATGGCGGTGGTTTAGGATGGTTTGTTTGGGTGGGTTTCAGGGGTGGTTCGAATGGGTGGTTGAGGGGTTTCCATGGGGCTGTGGGTTTGATGATGATGATGGTGGGTTGATATGGTGATTTGTGGGTTGACGATGATGGTGGTTTGATGATGGTGATGGTGGGCTGATGACGGTGGTCCAGAGGGGGTCGAAGGTGGCTGTGACGGTGGTGGTTTCTTTGGTGGGGTAGGGGCACGGTGGTGAAGGTGGCTGTGACGGTGGTGGGATGGTGGGTGCTCCGAAGATGGGGATGGTGGTGGGATGGTGGTTCGATGATGGTGGTGGGATGGTGGGGATAACGGTGACAGGTATGTTTATTATTATTATTATTATGAAGAATGTGGTAAGTAAGATGGTTGTTTCTGGGTGAGTTTTGGGTTAGTTTTTGTTGGTTCAATCACAAATGGGTTACACCAACGTAAACACGTTTTTTTGGTTGTTCAATCACTAATGGGTTACACCAACGTAAATAGGTTTTTTTTGTGCCTTTTGCTTAGCATTCTAATAAACATTTGGGGGGGGGGGGGGTTACACCAATGTAAAACACGTTTTTGATTATGTGGTTTTATTAATTTTGCTAGGATAGATTTATGGTTTTTTTGTAAGTATTTTGAATTTTTTGGGTTTTTTTTTTAGGGGATGATGCCGCGACGAAGAGCCGTTGCTGTGAAGACGACGATGAATGGTGTAGTATGTTTTGTAAGAAAACACTGGTGTAAACATCAGTTTACACCAGCGTAAATATGAATGTATAATATATAGTCATTGTTGATGTAAGAAAAACACTGGTGTAAAACATCAGTTACACCAGTGTAAATATAAATGTAAAGCATACTATCTAGTTTTGGTTTTTTACACTAGTGTTTTTATTTATTTTTTTTTGTAAAAGTTGTGTATGGCTGATTTACATTGGTGTAAATCAACCTCCTCATTATATGTTTTGTTTGGTTTTACACGGGTGTAATTGTTAGTAAATGTTTGTGTATGGCAGATTTACACTGGTATAAAAAATTACACCAGTGTAAAAATGGGGGATAGAGGACTTGACTTTTTTTTGTTTTTAAAATATTTTAAAAAAAAATAGTAAATTATTTTAATTAAAATAATAAAATAAAGTTTAATAAATAAGATTGTTTTTAATAATGAAATAAAAAATAACATAATATTATATTAATTCTTCTCTCTCATGAGGTTTTACCTAAATACCCTTAATTGTACTTTAACATATTAAAAAAATACTCATTAATCAAGTAAAGACAAAATACATAACTTTTAATCTTAACCATTGGATCATCAAGATCAATGGTCCATAAGGGTTCTCTAGTTCTCACAACTCAATGGAGTTCTCATTTTAACCCAACCCTATATATATATATATATATATATATATAGGGAATGGTTATAGAGAAAACCCTCCTTATTTGGTAAACTCTGGAAACTCTGACTTCCCAACATTTTTTTTTTGAAAAAAATAGGGTATGTAATATACATTTTTTTAAGCATTTCGAGCCAAAAAAAATCGAAAAAGCGCCGAACGGTTTTTTTTTTTTTTTAAATAAAAAACGTCTACTGTTACATATAGTTAACACATTGTTAACACCTGTTATTAGCGCTTAACATGTGTTAGTCAAAATTTTATTTTTTTTTTTAAAAAAAATACTCGGCGCTTTTTTAATTTTTTTGGCCCAAAATGCTTAAAATCATGTATATTACTTGCCCTATTTTTTTCAAAAAAAAAAAAATATATTGGGAAGTCAGAGTTTCCAGAGTTTACCAAATAAGGAGGGTTTTCTCTATAACCATTCCCTATATATATATATTGTTAAAAGTTAATCCTAATATTTCATGCATGCATGGCACGTGGTCTCTAGTTTACGTTGCATGGTTGTTTCAAATTCAAATAAGGCGATTTACCAGGTCCAAGTTGTTGAGTCTGTTGAGTCTGTTTCGGGATCCATCTTTTCAGGATGTGATCTCCATCTATTTAAGTCCTTGTAATTCAGTATGTTGATGTACCTTTCAATTTCAGTTATCAATAATAGAGACTAATCTGTGCCGATCATTTCCTTTGTTTTCACTTCCTTTATTCATTTGATATTGAGTTCTTGCCAACACGTGGTATCAGAGCTCAGCTATCATGTCTGATTCATCCAACCCCACTCACAACCCTGTCAATCCCATTCCTGTGTTCAAAGGTGAAGGATATGAGCACTGGAGTGTACGTATGAGAACCATCTTAAGATCCAGAGAGTTATGGGAAATTGTTGATCTAGGAGTGTCAGATCATGGTGATGATTTGGAAAGAACAAGACGGGAAAGGAAGAATGATGCTCGTGCAATGTCAATAATACAGCAGGGTGTTCATGACATGCTGTTCTCTCGAATTGCTTCTGCTAATACTGCACAAGAAGCATGGGACATTCTAAAGATGGAGTTCCAAGGGGACTCACAAGTGCAAGCAGTAAAATTGCAGGGGTTAAGAAGGGAGTTTGAAAACCTGAATATGAAGGAAGGTGAAGCCGTAGGAGAATACTTCTCCAGGGTGATGGCTATAGTAGGGCAGCAGAGGTCATATGGAGAGGTGATAGCAGATCAAAAGATTGTTGAGAAGATTCTAAGGAGTCTGACACCTAGATTTGATTTTGTGGTGCCATCTATTGAAGTATCCTTTGATCTAAACAGTCTGAGTACTGAGAAGTTGATGGGAGTCTTGCAATCTCAAGAGCAACGGTTGAATCATAGATCGGGTGATCAAGGAACAAAGACAATTGAGAAGTCTGATGAGCAAGCATTACAGGTGTTCCAACCAACAAGAAGAAATGATAGCCAACCAGGAAGAGGACGTGGACGTGGCTTTTATAGAGGAAGAGGACGAGGAAGGTCAAATGATAGAGGACGAGGTCCACAGTGTTACCAGTGCAATAGGTATGGTCATGTGAAACGTGACTGTTGGTACAATGATGAACAACAGGCAAATGTGGCTGCAAATGGAGAAGAGGATGAAGAGGGACAAGAGGAGGTTCCTTATCTCTTTATGGCATGTATTACACAACATGCTATGATGAGTGTGGATGATCCTGAATCTTCAACTACAAATGTGTGGTTTGTTGACTCAGGGAGCTCAAATCACATGACTGGGGTACGTGCTATGTTTACTACTCTAAATACATCATTTAAGTTAAATGTGAAGATGGGAAATAAGAAACAAATTAATGTAGAAGGAAGAGGGACAGTTAAAGTGAAAATGACAGATGGTAGTATGGCTTTAATAGAAGATGTATATTATGCTCCAGAGTTGGAATATAATCTCTTGAGTGTAGGTCAATTAATGAGAAAAGGATATGCTCTTATGTTTGATGATGGAGCATGTTCCATCATTCACAAGAAGACAGGAACTGAATTGATGAAGATCCAACTGGCACCCAACAATATGTTCCCTCTGGATGCATCAAAAGTGAAGCCAAGAAGTACAAAAGTTCATGAAGAGACAAAGCTTTGGCATCACAGGTATGGACACTTGAACACACAAGCTTTGCAGCAGCTTTATAGAAAGCAGATGGTGAAAGGACTACCTGTGATGAAAGAAATTGGAGTATGTGAAAGCTGTGAGATGGGAAAGCAACACAAGCAGCCTTTTCAGTCGAGTACCAGGAGGGCCACAAAGCCTCTTGAGATCATACACAGCGATGTATGTGGTCCCATGCCAGTCCCTAGTCTTGGTGGTAGTAAGTATTTTCTCTTGTTTATTGATGACTTTACAAGGATGACTTGGGTTTATTTCATTGAAAGAAAATCAGAGGTGTTTTCAAAATTTAAAATCTTTAAAGCATTGGTGGAAAACCAAAGTAATCAAACAATTAAGGTGTTCAGGTCTGACAGGGGGGTGAGTATTGCTCAAAAGAGTTTGATATGTTTTGTGAACACTATGGCATTAAACGACAGTTGACAGCTCCATATACACCTGAGCAAAATGGTGTATGTGAGAGAAAGAATAGAACCATAGTTGAAATGGCTCAATGCATGCTCCAAGCCAAGCATATGCCTGCTTATTTTTGGGCAGAAGCTGTTGCCACAGCTGTCCATATTTCCAATATTGCCCCTACTAAACCAAATGAGAATAAAACACCAGCACACATGTGGTCTGGTGAAGTGCCTGAGGTTGATGATTTGAGAGTATTTGGAAGTGTTGTGTATGGTTTGACTCCATCACAACTTAGAAGCAAGTTTATTCATCCAAATGCTCAAAAATGCATTCTCATTGGTTACTCATCACCAACAAAGGGATACAAACTGTATAACCCTGTGACCAAGTAGATTATTGCTAGAAGGCATGTCAAACCAGATGAAGAGAGTGAATGGGACTGGAGTAAGATGAAGACAGAAGAAAACAAGCATCTTTGGTCATTTGATTTCATTGATCTCCTATTTGACACCTCAGGTGATGTAAGTACTCAAGAAAATTGTACTGATAATGGTGAAACAAGTGTGCAGGGTTCAAGTTCTTCCCAACAAGATCATGCCACTCCTGCATCAAGCCAGGGAGGGTCTAGTGAAGTTCAAGCATCATCAACTGATAGTGAGGCTCCTCTCAAAGTCAGGCAGTTGCAAGATGTGTATGCAGAAACTGTTCCCATGGAGGATTATAATGCATGTCAATTTGCATTAAATGTATCTGATCCAACATGCTTTGATGAAGCTATAATAAGTAAGCAATGGAAACAGTCCATGGATGAGGAGATGCGGGCCATCATAAAGAACAACACTTGGAAGCTTGTGGAGCTGCCACAAAACAAGAACTTGGTGGGCTTAAAGTGGCTGTACAAAACAAAACTGGGTCCAGATGGTAGAGTCATAAAGTACAAGGCAAGATTGGTGGCTAAGGGGTACTCACAAAAGAAAGGAATTGATTTTCAAGAAACATTCTCACCAGTAGCAAGATTTGAGACAATAAGAACTGTCATAGCAGCTGCTGCTCAACTGGGATGGCCAATGTACCAGCTAGACATCAAATCTGCTTTTCTGAATGGTGAGTTAGAAGAAGAGACATATGTTCAGCAACCTGAAGGGTATGAAGTACAAGGTGAAGAACACAAAGTGTATAGACTGTACAAGGCATTGTATGGTCTAAAGCAGGCTCCAAGGGCATGGTATGCACGAATTGACTCCTATCTTATTGATCATGGTTTTGCTAGAAGCTACAGTGAGCCTACATTGTATGTTAAGAAGCTGAATCAGGAGGTAATGTTTGTATGCCTATATGTTGATGATATAGTGTATGCTAGTTCAAATGCAGCCTTGATAAATGAATTCAGAAGAGGTATGATGAATGAATTTGAGATGTCTGACCTTGGACATCTCAAATACTTTCTTGGACTGGAGGTTCATCAGCTTGATAGAGGGGTCTTTATATGTCAAAGCAAGTATGCTCTTGACTTATTAAGAAAATTTGGGATGCTAAACTGTGAAGTAAGTGATACTCCTATGAATACCAATGACAAGTTTCAAGCTCAAGATGGTGCACCAAGAACTGATGAAGGAGTGTATAGAAGTCTGATTGGTGGATTGATGTACTTAACCAATTCCAGACCAGATCTAGCATTTGCAGTCAACTGTTTGTCCAGGTATATGCAAAAGCCTTCTAAGTTACACTTTGGAGCAGCAAAGAGAATTCTGAGATACATAGCTGGAACTGTTGATTATGGAATATGGTATGGTAAAGGAATGAAGATTCAATTATGTGGCTATTGTGACAGTGACTGGGCTAGTAGTTTGGATGATAGGAAGAGTGTTTCAGCACATGTGTTCTCATTAGGCAGTGGTGCAATAGCCTGGGCATCAAAGAAACAACACACAGTTGCTTTGTCCAGCACTGAAGCTGAATACATAGCTGCTACTGGTGCTACCTGTCAAGGAATATGGCTAAGAAGGATTCTAGAGGATTTGGGATTCAAGCAGCATGGATCAACTGTTATATGGTGTGACAACAGGTCTGCCATAGACCTGTCCAAAAATCCTGTAGTAGATGGAAGATCTAAGCACATTGAACTCAAACACCACTTCATTCGTGATATGGTAACTCAAGAGCAAGTGAGTCTAGAATATTGTAGCACTGATGAGCAGGTTGCAGACAATCTAACTAAAGCTTTGGCCTCAGCAAAGTTCAAGTATTTCAGAACCAAGATGGGAGTATTAGGATTAAGGGAGGGTGTTAAAAGTTAATCCTAATATTTCATGCATGCATGGCACGTGGTCTCTAGTTTACGTTGCATGGTTGTTTCAAATTCAAATAAGGCGATTTACCAGGTCCAAGTTGTTGAGTCTGTTGAGTCTGTTTCGGGATCCATCTTTTCAGGATGTGATCTCCATCTATTTAAGTCCTTGTAATTCAGTATGTTGATGTACCTTTCAATTTCAGTTATCAATAATAGAGACTAATCTGTGCCGATCATTTCCTTTGTTTTCACTTCCTTTATTCATTTGATATTGAGTTCTTGCCAACATATATATATATATATATAGGCCAATTATAAAATGAAAACCCTCTTGAGTTGAGAAAACCTTGGAAACCCATGTAAAAAATTGTTATTTTTTTTTTTGAAAAAAATAACCAATGTAAAATACATGTTTTTAAGTGTTTTGGGCCAAAAAAAATAAAAAAAGCGCCGAAGGGATTTTTTTAAAAAAATAAACAAAGCTGCGAAAACACATGTTTACACCTGATAAAAAACAGCAAATAGCTGAAAACATATGTTTTTTTAGCAACTTTGTTTATTTTTTTAAAAAAAATCCCTTCGGCGCTTTTTATATTTTTTTGGCCAAAATGCTTAAAAACATGTATTTTACATTGGTTATTTTTTTTCAAAAAAAAATGATTTTTTACATGGGTTTCCAAGGTTTTCTCAACTCAAGGGGGTTTTTAATTTATTCTTCCCCCATATATATATATATATATATATATATATATATATATTAATTAAATTAAATCTGATGAAGTGATAATGCTTTTTCATATATGGAATAAGCAAAAGAAAACTCAACAAAAACATTGCATGGGTTCTTCTTTTTTATTTTGCATGCAAACTCGAGAATCATTGTACATTTGTACTCACGAATAAAGTTAAGTCGATCGGCTGCTATTTGAATGGGCTGTAAATTAAAAGAACAATTTTTTTGGTCGGTTACGAGGCACAAACACAATTGTCGACCTGCATTCCACAACCGACTTGTTCAACCCACCACATCTAGGGCTCCGAAATTGACCATCGAACCTCTCTCTTTCTCTGTTCTAAAAAGCATGAAAGGATCGATAATGGCATTGAATAGCGGTGATGCATTGTAGTGATGGTAAAGATGTCATACTTAAGTTCGATCTATGTATACACAGGACGACAAAAGCGGAAAAAGTTGATTCACCAAGCAACCAAGTTCAAATTAAGTTGTGCTCATTGTGGCATGCATGTGTAATATAATTAAACTAGATTATACCCCGGGAACCTCCCGGGGTTGAGAAATCTAATATGGCATATTAATCTTATATATAAAATAGTATGATGCGTTTTACAGTTACATGCAGGAAAGCTTCGGGTAGCACCTAACCTAAAACAATTAAAAATGTATCTCCAATGTTAACGCCTAACATTAAACAATGTATGACTCTAATATTAATATCTAACCTAAAACAATGTATAACTCCAACGCTAACGCATGTTGAAAATAGAATTCATATTTACCGAAACATAATTAGTGACTTGCCTATATATGATTTACACTTTGTGTTTGTTTTCCTGTATGAACAGAATCCTACAAAAAAAAATAGTCGTTTTTTTCTCCGTTTTTTATATAACACTATGGTACTTGTTGGAAAGATAATAAAACGCTCGTTAATTTGGCGTAATTTTTTTCTTTAAAAATATCGTATATAAAAAATATTAACGTTTAAAAATTATGAGAGGAAACATAAGAGATAAGAGAGAAACATCCAATTTTATTTTTAAATTCTTTTTTTCCTAAAATATCTCAATGTCATATGGGATGACACATGGCACACTCAAAGAAGAGAATGTCTCTTTGAATGCCATGTCATTAAAATGACTTTGGTTTATAATATGTATAGATAGATTTTACATGTTTACATAGGGCGATGAAAGCCGAGGAAACGATTCACAATATTCAAAGTTTGTGTTCACTTTTGTCACTAATTTTCCAACAATTACAACCAGTTTACATCTTAATTTATTGAAATTTTTATTGTTTTCCATCCTCATTCTGTTTGATATTTATATTTTGTAGCTTTGTGATCGATTGCGATGTGAGCTTTTTTTTTAATTCATTTCGCAATGTTTAAAAACTAATGACTCATCAAAAGGAATCAAAATATAAAAGTTGTTTGTCCTTTTGATTTAAAACACTTTTTACTTGAAGTGGTGGTGGTGATGATGATTTTCAAATTCGGCACTGAAGATTTAAGTATCTTGACCGAGCAAAAAAAAAAAGGGGGCCCTAATGAATTATATAAAAGTGATTGTTTTCTAAAGGGCGATTAACGTTATATTAATAAACATAGATAATATACAGTAATATGGTATCAGAATAGCATACCGCAATAATGGCAAACCAATAATTCGTGAAGTTCTCCTAACATTTTTTTAAACACCGATAAACATTATAGCAATATTTTTTTTAATGTTTTATCTAAATATATATATATATATATATATATATATATATATATATATATATATATATATATATAGGGTAGGGTTCAATTGAGAACCAACCCTTAGTTAGGAACTTTAGGAACCAATCTCATCCATCCATCTTCAATGGCATGATGGTAAATATGTTAAACATTAATTAACTTTTTAATTAAAGCAAAGGGTAATATTGTCTTTTGGTATTTGATTATTAATAGGTTATTTATTATACATTATAACTGACAAACACCACAATAATATCCATAATTGTTTCTATAATTATTGCTACAAAAACATTGTACAGTACCATAAAATTTCAACAACTATACGTCAGTGTATAGTCATATTTCAACAATTATACATCAGTGTATAGTCAAATTATTGCTACAAAACCATTGTACAGTACCATAATATTCAATAGCTATAAGTCAGTGTATAGTCATATTTCAAAACAATTATACATTGGTGTATAATCCAATTATTGCTACAAAAAACATTGTACAGTACCATAATATTCAACAACTATACGTCAGTGTATAGTCATATTTCAACAATTATACATCAGTGTATAGTCCAATTAATGATACAAAAAACATTGTACTGTACCATAATATTCAACAAACTATACGTCAGTGTATATTATGTCTGGTACAACAGGCGTCCAATATCTCGTCCCACCAGGAGACTCATATACTTTGCTGGACGAGGAACCTACAATAAAAAATGTACATTAGAACTTAATTAACCAATATTTTATAACTAATATACACCTGTGTATAGTTAATGTTATTGTATCTGTACGCTTCAAAAAAAATTATTGTATCTGTAAGTTTCAGCAAATATACACTAGTGTATAACAACCTAATAAACTAAGATGAAATCTAATTGTATCTGTGTGCTTCAACGAATAACACTAAGTAATACACCAGTGTATAATTACAAATTTTGTACGTGAAAAAAGATGAACTGTATAATCCAAGACAAGTATTTCGCAAAATATACACTAGTGTATAATTCGAAGTGTACTTCGAAAACTGAATCTGGGCAATCCAAAAACTGCTATTTTCGCAAAAAATACACTAGTGTATATTATACGTTGGTATATAGCTGTCGTAAGTTGAAGTGTACATTGGTGTATATCAATTTTTTTTTGTTCATTCATCATCAACACATATATATACAATGGTGTACATCAGTTATACATTGATGTATATCAGTTTTTTTCTTTCATTCAACATCATCAACACAGATATAAATTGGTGTATATTCGTTTTTTCATTCATCATCACCAACAAAAATATACATTGGTGTATATCAGTTTTTTTTATCATCATCATTGACACAGATATACAATGTATATTCGTTTTTCCATTTATCATCATCATCGTTGACACAGATATACATTGATGTATATCAGTTTTTTTCTTTCATTTAACACAGATATACATTTGTACATTAAACCAATGAGGTTGTACAAAAACTATATACACCATTGTACAAATTCCATATTACCATACGAACTCGTTATTAGATATAAGAACTTAAAAAATTTTGCCATTGTACACTCATGTACATTCACAGTTACACAAAAAATTGGTTTATACACGTATGTACAACCATGTATACATCCTTGTATAAACAATAACTACCTAAACTCATTATATGGGTTAGAAAAATCAATCAAACAAAAAAATACACACACGCACCATGGAAGATTGAATTGCTTCATAATCATCAACAACAACCAATAAAAAACACCAACATTTACTCGCAACAATGAACAAAGTTAAAAGAGGATTGGAAACAAAAAAGAAATCATTTTACCTGGGATGATGTAATGACTGTGATACCCATGTCACGTGCAAGCCTATAAAGATGCTCTTCCACGTCGACACTTGTAGCACTGGAAAAGAAAGGATAAAATTGATAATCTAGTGATACTAATGATATGATTGTTATTGTGATTGGCAGTGTTGCTTACTTGGTGATTAATATGAATTTTTCTAATCGATAGTTTATGAGTTGGTTGATTTCAGGATTATGATCTGCGTGAGAGAGAAAAGAGATATCTAGGGAGATAATTAAGAAATTCAAATGGAGAAGATGAATTAGGGTTTTGATTAGGAAAGAGTATATGTAACAAACTATTTGATTAAAATAATTAAAGGATTTGATTGGTTTTTTTACACTTTTACCCTTATGATCAAGATTGTAGATGGATGGTTAGGATTAGTTCCTAAGTTCCTAACTAGGGTGGTGGTTCCTAATTGATCTCAATCCTATATATATATATATATATATATATATATATATATATTCCAAAGCATGAAATCCTAAATGACATTTAAAAAGGTCATCATTTCCACTTGGGTGTGCCACGTGACATCCTCTCCTCTTTATTTTCATCCAAAAGTTTTTTTCAAGTTTGTTTCTCTCATGTTTCCCCCACAATTTTAAAACGTTAATAACTTTTATATACGAGATTTTTTTAAAAAAAATTATACCAAATTAACAAACGTTTTATTATCTTTCCAACGAGTACCATAGTGCTATACAAAAAACAAAACAAAAAACGACCTTTTTGTGGGTTTTTGGTCATACAAGAGAAAAAAACACAATGTGTAATAGTAATAGTAATAATTTATTACCAAAGTTTAAATGGTCCGTTTTTTTTAATAATTTGTACTTTTTTTGACTTTTAGTTTTTTATTATTTATTATCATTAATTTATTTTAAGCGATTTTGTTTTTATACTTCTAAAACTAGTGTTTTAGGTTTCTACACTTCGCTGTGGGGGCGTTTGTTTCGTTGAAGGTTTAGTGGACATTAGATTATCTTCTTCTCCTGTTTCTGTAAAACAACATATGCGAGGCTGAGATGGTGTCGACGATGTTGGTTGTTGTGGAAGTTGCCAACGATGAAGGTGTTGTCCGGTGAAGAAAGAATTATTGCCTCTAAATGGTGTCTGACGATCATGTTCAAAATGTAGGAGGATGGACTCAAATACAATTACACACAGATACACATATATACATATTATGTATTTACAATTTTTATTACAATATAAAAAGAGAGTGAAAAAATAGAAAAAAAAAACAAATGTATAAAGTGACAAAAAATGTCACTCATCTTAACAGAATAAACAAATTAAGTTAGCATATTGGATTCAAATGACAATAACTTGCAAACCTTAACGAATCAATGGTAAAAAAAAAAAAAAGAGAGAGGAGGGAAGGAGGAAGGGAGGAAGGGAGAGGGAGAGAGAGAGAGAGATGGTGGATTAAATAGGACAATCTGCCCAAATTTGATATACAATTTTAGCTTTTTACTTCTTATAGCTGGGTCATTTTGGTAATTTTTCTGACCCGAACCTTTTACAAAAATAAAGTATGTAAAATTTGTTAATAAAAAAAGTAAACAGAAAACGTTTTATTTAGGGAAATCACCAAAATGGCCATTGACTTGGTCAACTTAACAAAATAGCCACCTCCCATGACCCATCTCTCGGGAGAGACCGCTCACAGGTTCCGAGACGTCTCCGTGAGACTTCAGTGATGAACCAATAGTTGAGCGACACGTGTTCAAAAATATAATAAAAAATCTACACACTTTCCAACACACACTCTCTCTCCCTGCTCCACTCAGTCTACAGTCCGTACTTTCCCTTCAACCGCCGGTGACGTATCGGACACCTGCAACTCGTAGTCACCATCGTCTCCGGCGACACCTCCGCTGGTAGAAAAATGTAGAAACCATTTTTTTTTCTCCGGGGACTACACAAAGACGCCACCATCACCGGAGACGCCACCACCACCGGAGACGTCACCGGGAAAAAAAATACACAAAGACGCCACCACCGAAGACGTCACCCATCGGAAACGTCATTAGAGTCGTCACCGGAGATTAATATTAAGCGATAAAAAAGAAGAGTACATCGTCCGATCGACTTCGTCAAGGCTGGTAACCAACGAGAGAAAGAGAGAGGGGGAGGAAAGAGTTGGGAAGTGTGTAGGCTAAAGCCTCACAAAGACGTCTCGGGATTCGGAAACCGTCTCTCCAAAGACGGGTGAGGAGACGGGTGAGGTGTCGCTCAGCTAGTGGTCCATCACTGAGGTCTCACGAAGACGCCTCGGAACCTGTGAGCCGACTCTCCCAAAAGATGGGAGGTGGCTATTTTGGTAAATTGACCAAGTCAATGACGATTTTGGTGATTTTTCCTTTTATTTATGCTAAGAAAGGTACGATAAAAGAGTCAACCCTAATACATAGCTAGGTTAAAAAAGTAAAAATTTTGATGATTCAAGAAGAAAAAACAAAAGGTATAACATATTGCACTTGAGAGTCGAGAGTACAACTATTGAAGCTCAATTTCATACAAGATTGGATTCGTTACATAGGACAATATAATATTTTAATGATTTTTCTAATTTACTTCATAGAATCATTTTTTCATGCATAAATAGAAACGTTACGTAGGACATTATATTTTAACATTTTCCCTACCTTACATTATAGAATCATTACTTAATCTAAGTCTATAAATAGACATTTGATTAACTTGGAATACATACCACCTACAACCAAACCGAACTAAACCAATCACATGGACATCCTTAGTGAATGGCCTCTTACACCGTCACTAATCCTTTCCATCTTGTGCATATTTATATACAACATATTAACATCAAATAACTTGTCCAAGGCTTATAAGCTTCCCCCAAGCCCTCCAAAGCTTCCCATAATCGGAAACTTGCACCAACTACTCGGTAAACCTCGTCACGAGGCCCTTTGGCAACTTTCCAAACAATATGGCCCCTTAATGCAAATCCAAATTGGTTCAAAACAAGTCCTTATTATCTCTTCCCCTGCCATGGCCAAACAAGTCCTGAAAACTCAAGATCATATCTTTTGTTCGCGTCAACTTTTCCAGGCGACTAAACGATTATCATACAACTTTGTGGACGTTGTCTTCTCACCCCACAATGCCCACTGGAAGGAGATGCGCAAGCTCTTGGTGTCCGAGCTTATGGGTCCCAAGAGAGCTAAAGCGCTTAATCATGTGTTGGTGACAGAGATAGAGGGCGTTATTCGATCTCTATCACCAAACACAGAGGTAAACATGAACGATATGTTTTTGGAAATAGTGAAGCAGATGATGTGCAAGGTGGCGTTTGGAAACAACTATAGAAAACAACCACTTAAGGGCCCATCATGGGATGTGATGCTTGATGAAACCATTGATTTATTGAATGGATCTGTTGGTGATTCTTTCCCATTTTTAGGTTTTTTTATTGACCAGTTTAATGGATGGAATCGCACGTTAAATGATCGCTTTAGAAATCTTGATGCATACATCGACACAATCATTGATGACCATCTCAAAGATAACATTGAACAAATAAGTGAGGAGGACAAAGATTTTGTCCATACTTTACTTGACATGTGTTCTAATGAAAATGCTTCTGGATTTCGGCTAAATCATGAGGATTTAAAAGCTCTTGTGATGGTAAATGTTCATTGTATAATTACATTTTTAATCTTTATATAGATCAAACTAAATATCATACATAACTAATGTTACAGAACATATTTATTGCGGGGATTGACACAACTGCTGTGGTTATGGTATGGTCAATGGCCGAGATCATCAAAAATCCAAGAGTGATGAAAAAATTACAAAGTGAAATTCGAAATTGCACAGGAAGAATACAAAAGGTAGAAGAAATGAATACCACAAAGATGAAATACTTGAAAATGGTGGTGAAAGAAACATTAAGATTGCACACACCTGCCCCTTTGTTGATTCCGCATGAAAGCTTAAGCCATACTCAAATTGATGGTTATGACATCTTTCCTAACACGCCGGTTATACTCAACGCTTGGGGGATAGCAAGAGACCCAAAGACATGGGGGGAGAATGCGGCTGTGTTCTATCCAGAGAGGTTTGAAAATGTTGGTGGTGATTTTGGACTGGATGGCTTTGAGATGCTCCCGTTTGGAGGCGGACGAAGGTCTTGCCTAGCCATGAACTCAGCTCCAACAAATGTGGAGTTCGTGATTGCAAACCTTCTTTATTGGTTTGATTGGGAACTTCCAGGTGGAATGAAGTGTGAAGACTTGAACATGGAAGATGTTGGTACAATAGTTCTTCTAAAGAAAGTTCCCCTTTGCCTTGTACCCACAAAGCATAAGTGGGAGGATATATAGAAGATAAACTCTAGTAAGCCTTCAACCAACACATTTTGTATGCATGTTTGGGTTTTCTTGTTATATATTCTCTAAATTCCAGAACAGTCATCTGGCTTGTATTGATCTTTTATAATAAGTGTTGGGTTTCTATATACATGTGTGTCTCTATTCATATATTTATCCACATATTTTACTTGATTCTACTCTTAAATAGTTAAATATATCAAATAATTTTTTCTTCCAAAAATAGTGCCAAACCAAACCTTCTTTCACTTTTGGCGTTGTCTCTTTTCCTTTTTAGTTTGGATTATTTTAAATACAATACCCCTTTAGTTGGTGAGTTCTTAGAGGGTTTTTTTTTTTTTTTTTTTTTTAGTGTTTTATCCAAAAAATTTCTTGCATTTTATTTTGTGTGTGTCAGCTTGTGGATCTATGACACAAAAGTTGCACAGAATCAAACTTTTGTGTCATAGATCCGCAAGTTGAGATTGTGAATCCTGCCACATGGCTGCCTTGTGTGATTTCTTTGTTTCACCTAAGCTGAATCCGCAATCTTAGCTTGATTTTTTAAAACAGTCCTTTTTCATACTATTGATTTTTGTTAGAAAAGCGTTGTTCGAGAAAACAAAATACTTCGTTAGACAAATCTTAGTGGGGACTTTTTTGCTAAAATTAGAGTTTTTTAGGAAGGTATTTAGGATTCATACACCCCTTAATTCATACACCCTGGCCCACATCACACATCAATAGGAGGCTGCCACATACCTCAAAATGTGATGTCACACCTCCAAAATGTGACGTCACAAGGTGCATGAATCCCATAACCCTTTTAGGAATTTCGTCATGGTCGGATATTCCTACCAACTTTTTTGTCATAAATTTTGATCTGAAAATACCGGTTTTCTAGTTGTGTAAATCTTAATAAAGATTTTAAAAGGAAGAAAGGAAATATAAATTTACCACTAATTATTTGATATCTAAAGATGATACTATATAGCTTCATGAAATCGCCAAACATTACTTTCCAAGCATCATTCAAAGTGAAGATCTATCATTTTTATGTCATGATATTATATTTTTAACAAAACATACACTTTTTGATTCTACGCCAACTAAAATTCACCTAAAATACCCACAATCAGTTGAGGGGAGAATTCACCAATACCAATCATACATCCTCCAAATCATCAAGCAAAGGCACCCATATATCTTTTTGGTTTCCTTCTGATTTGGATTGGTAATTGGATGGATATGGAACGAGTTTTGATAATGCTAGCCTCATGCTTAGATTATAAAATCGTGTCCCATACCGTTCTCATATTTATCGGTAACAATTTACCCATCGCTTGATGGGCATGCCCGTTTAAGTTCTTAAAAACCACTCTGTGATTTTATTCAGTAAAACAACATTTTAAATTCACCTCAAAAATATTCAACTACACTTCTTTAACAATTTATGATTTTAATAACTTTAACAGCTTCAATGTCCCTTTCCTAGAATTTTTTCAAGGTGAAGGTAATGTAATATTTATTTCAGTATATTCTTTCAAAGAAAAATATTTTATCCTACAAATAAATCAAATCAACTAGCAAAGGCAATATTTCTTGATGGTTTTACTTGAGATTAGGAATGGTATTTGGTTGGATGTTAAACTAGTATTGGTAATTTTAGTTTGTAACCCAATTATAAGATCATGTTCAATACTGTTCTCATTTATGTTTGGTACTCATTACACGTTTATGGTGTTAAAATTTACTCATAGGATGCCCCCTTACCGGAAACATAGTCGATTATATTCCAACACTTACGTGACTTTTATAATTACAAGTTTCTAACGAGTTCAACATACAACTTAAATAGTATTTGTTTCGATTCAAGTAAACATGTCCATACCTATGACCTATCCTAACCCCATAAATATTTTACAATAATCTTGTTGCCGATCCTAATTAAGTAATTATTATTCATCCGAAAAATTTTGGGTTTCTATGATATGTACACCAAATCTAAAAACACTAGATGTGATACCATAGTTATCAAAAAAAAAAGCCACAGATTTTTAAAAACCTAATTCTCTGACCAATATTATCAACCAATACTTACCAATTTATAGAGATATATAAAAATCTCAATCAATTTTTTTTAATATATTTTATTTTTAAAACACTTGTAGATATTGAATTATTCTTCAACATATAAACACCTCAACTCGACAACTCATTGATTTACCACCAACTGATTTTGTCTACCACATAGTTATCAAAGACGTGTTAATTCTTTTAGCAGGTATGACTAAATTAATCAGTTTATATTTATAGTATTTTATAAGATTATCGTTATTTATAATGATTTGGTGATTTTTTAACTTTTTTATATGCGCTTTTTTTTTTTGTCAGGCCCGCGCTTTTTTTGCGCTTCTCGCCTAGGCCACAGGCGGGGCCTAAGCGCTTTGAGTGCGCTTCACCCCTTTGATAACTATGTGTGATACTGGTTTGTTTCTAAATAACTGTGTTATTCTTACTTCTACCTACAATGTACAGAAATGACTTGTAAATGCAAAATTGTTTCTAGATTTGCCTTGTGGGCTGAAAGCACTGGTTTGCATCATGTCTTAAGCTTTACTTGGAGCTGAATGCACCCTAAAACTAGATTGTCTTCATCAGTATCGGACTTTTATTGCCTACCTGAAATAACCAAACCTAAAAATAGCCCACATCCAAAATCTATAATAGGTCTAGTCCTCAGTTCCTGTTTTTATATGTTATTTGTCTCGGGCTGATTTAGGATAAACCGGGTCGGTACATTTGTCTAATTTGCTCACTCTCATTAATAACTATGGTTATTTAATAAATTGCCAAGACTTGTACAGAAAACATGAAAAATGTTTCAGCACACGTATGCACAATAACTAAACAAGTTTCAAATATATTTTTTCATCAAAGGACTAAAGTATTGACATGTTTCATGCATGCTAAAATACATCAGCATTTGATCATTCATTAATTACACATTCAGTTTTATCTATCAAAAACAGCTAAAACCATAACAACAAGCAGACTTACTCATCTTTGGAAGCAGATTCTAGTCCAGCTGAAGGGTTATCAGCAAAATACTCCTGATGTTTAACATTTACACCATACTGCACCCAAACACCCACCATTTCATCTCAATTAAATTCAACATCACAAAATAAATAATAGCAGTTCACACCACAAATCAGATATTTACACCATAGTGCACCCAAACTCCTGATGTTTATCTTGATCTCAACGGATAATAAAAAATCAGATATATACGATCAAGGATTATGTTTTCTATGGAATTGAGCTAAAAGCCTAAAACTCATATTTCTAATGCCAAAAGATATCTTACAGCATGTTTAATTGTAGTAACTAGTAAAACCTCTACAGTTTCCTATCTCTAATTTTCCAAAAATAAATATCATCATCATACTCAGTTAATCCCACCTATAGCAAAGCTAAGGTAGGGTCTGAGGAGGGTAAGATGTAGACAGCCTTACCTCTACCCCTAAGAATAGAGAGGCTGCTTCCAGTGAGACCCCCGTCGTTTTTAACGTTATTTTCACGAAATTAGTAAAATAACGATAAACTAGTGCAACTTTACTTTAACCCCCCCCCTGGCAGGGCCACACATATATACATTATATGCGCACATATACATATATATTTTCCTTCTCCAGAAAACTATGAAAAAATTTCAAAAAAGTGTAAAAAATCAGTAAAATAGAAAATATATAATGTCGAAGCAGGTGTCAATGAGCGGAGGTGATGCGATGGGGGTGGCAGTCAACAGAGGTAGGTCAGCAGTTGTGGGAGATGACGGCGGAGGTGGTGACCAATGGCGACCAACAGAGGTGGTCAGCCAGAACCATTTATCTTTGACAGCCGGTGACTGCAATGGTGGACAACAGTAGAGGTCAACGGCCGGTGAGAGACAAAGAACGACAGCCGATGGCGTCGGCCACAGCTGGTGACAGTGGGTGGTCGTGCTGGGCAATGATGCATTCAAAAACCATGAACTTTGGAAATTGGAATAGACTAACCATGTTTATAAAAGACAAGTCTGGAAAACAATACTTTGAAACACATTCTCCAAATTTTTGTTGTAGAGTACTAGATTGACGTTTTTTCTATATTTCCTGAGAACCTATAAAACTGACGTTTTTTCTATATTTGATTATTTCCTGAAAACCTATCTTAACATGTTATTCTTTAAGAAGTTCCAAGAAAACACCCCCAGTTTTCTGCAACCGAAAACACCCATGGTTTAAAAAAACGGGTGAGGCGTGCGCCTCAAGGTGATTCTGTAAGAAAATGAATCTGAGGCAGCGCCTCAGGATGTTATTTTGTACGTGTGCCTCATAGAGCTGAGGTCGCGCCTCAGGTGCGCCTCATGGGTTTCTTATGTTTTGAACTTTTTGCGTCAATTTCAAGTATTCCATTTTTTTTGTAAGGTGTGTTTTTGATGAATCTGATGATGAAATTAGTTAGTATTTCATCTTTTATAAAATATATAGTATTTATATTTATTTTTTAATTCCGCCTTGGGCTTACGCTCGGTTCGCCTCGAGGCATACGCCTCGTGTGGCAAAGGGAAAACGCCACTAGGCACGATTCCGTACTTTTAAACCTTGAAAACATTCTAAATTTCTAGCATAGATGTGCTATTTTTCTGCTACAGTGCTACACTAAGCTGGTAAACAGCATGGTTTAAAAAGGCTGTCTGAGGCTCGCCTCAAGGCTTACGCCTCGGCTGAGGCTATGAAAAAACGCCTTAGAGGTTTAGCCTTATGGGGGTCAATTGAAACCTAAGCCTCGGCCTATCCGAGGCTTTCCGAGGCTTCCCGAGGCGGTGAAGCTGTGAGGCGAGGCGGTGAGGCTTAAGCCTCAGTGCCTCACCACCTAAGTCAAAATTGGGTCTAGGTGGTGAAAATTGGTTCAAGTCGGGTCAAAAATTGTACTTGGAACGAGTTCCCACCTCAAAATCCAACCAAAACACACCTGCCCCTCTACCTTATTAACTTTTGTTATTTTTACATTTAACCCCCTCAATGTTCACTAGTTTACATTTGATCTCCAAACTTAAGTTAAAGATTAAAATGCTATTAAAACTATTTTATGATGTTTGTTTCATTACTAAATTAGATTTTATAATATCCATGATGTTTTGTTTGATATTATATTGTATGTTTATGATATATATATATATATATATATATATATATATATATATATATATATATATATATATATATTGTTATTTTTAATAATGTTTTGAGGCTTACGCCTCGGTCCGCCTCGAGGCTTACGCCTCGTGAGGCTAACGGACAACGCCTCGAGGCCCGTTTCAGCCTTTTTAAACCTTGGTAAACAGAGTCACAGAAACATCTGACATATCACGTTAGATCCGTATGTACAGAGGTATTTTGCTATCAAAATATATGCACACATCAATTAATGTTAAGCATGTCTTCTCATGTCAAAAAAATAGTCTACATTCCGCAAAGTATTCAAACCTCTTCAATTTAAGTTAGATAAAAAACTAGAGTAATGCACCACTGAGTTTGGCATGCACGAAATTAATAGATGTTAAAATTAATTATTACCTCTTGAAGAGCCTTAGAGAGGTCCTCCATGTTCATAATCAGGCGCTTATCCTGACAAAAAAACAGAAAACTAAGATGATACAAAGAAGAACAAACACTAGAAATATCAAATATATAATATCAAGTACCTTTTGCTGTTTGTCTTTCTTGTCTCTAACAACAGTTGCCTGTCTCGCCTTACAGTGTCTACAATAAGATTCAAAAAGGTAAAAGTAGGAAACACACATGTAAAATAGTAGAAACCAAGGAAACGTAATTGAGCTTCGAACAAGCTATCAAATTCCAAAAGATTTGCAGTTTTACAAACAAAAATGCATAAAACAAGTGTATTATTCTCAAATTTCCACGCGTCTACATATCTTTATAGCTTGTAAGCAGAATGGCAGATATTTAGTTAATACCACAATCCCTTATAAGACAATTATCAAAAGACATTATAATAGGAAACAATTTGTGAGGTAAAGAACTTACTGAAGAGCATCAGTCGCAATGTCTGAAACAAACTTTTGAGCAGCAACTGCTACTAGCCTGGTTCTGAAATGTAAAGGGCATGATTTATGCCATCAGATCTCTTGAAAAAAGTTGCCTTAATAAAGTGAATTGACGAGCTACCCTTCTATAGTTCATGTTTATTGTAGTTTCTTTTTCTAAACAACAGTTTTTTTACACCTAAATACAACCTTGCACTTGCAAGGATTTGAACCCATACCAGGGCCCACTGGTGCAGACTTGCCAAATTTTTCAATATTTATTTAATACTTCCTACTATATAAGAACACATAAAGAAAGACAGATTAAGCATTAGAGTGTGCGTCACACACTGACACATAATAAGGAAGATATCAGGAACCTACATTCGAACATCTGGACATTGGAATCCACTCTTGGCTAAGTAATGTTCCACCAATTCATCGGGAATCTGTATGGAAACTTAACATAGGTCAATTTTCACTAAAATGGAAAAGATTGAATAACTAACATTTTCATAAATCTTACAGTCGGTGTGTAGTCCGTTAAGGAAGCAAGGAATTCCGAGAGTGTGTTTTCATCATCATGTCTAACTTCGTTTGATTGCTGATTATGATTCATTAATGTAGTAACTTGTAATGATAGGTTCCTAAAACCATAGGAAGATTCAAACATATGTTAAAACAGTTACAAGTTACAGCTTAACTATCACAAGCTCGAGTTCAATTCCAATTACCAAATAACAAAGTTGACAGATTGACAAGCTTACATTTTCCACAATCGAAAATCGTGGTTTATGAGAAGAGATTATACTAAAAATCACAGTTTATAAATCCATTTTCCACAATCTCAAATAAGAACTATTTCCTTAACTAAAGAAGAACCTACAGTCTGTCTTTAGATTCAATAGCTAAATCTTAAATTACTTCTCTGGTAGTGAAATCATTATCATCATCATCACCATCATACTCAGTTAATCCCACCTATAGCAAAGCTAAGGTAGGGTCTGAGGAGGGTAAGATGTGAAATCATTATCATCATCATCACCATCATACTCGGTTAATCCCACCTATAGCAAAGCTAAGGTATGGTCTGAGAAGGGTAAGATGTAGACAGCTTTACCTCTACCCCTAAGAATAGAGAGGCTGCTTCCAGTGAGACCCCCGGCTCAATGTTAACTTAAAAATAAGATAATTATATTGATATTTTACGGCAAGTAATACAGCCGGGGTCATTTTGTAGAAAGTCTGTAACAAATCCACGGAATAATGTTTCGTGATTCAACTTTCTGTTGTAAGTTAATAATAAATTTCAACATCAATTTGCATTCACAAAGCCCTATCTTTCATAACTCAATTTTAGGTTTTCAACTTTCAATCAACGTGACCGTACTGCATATAACAATATACGGAAACTCAGAACCAAATTCACAAACATGCAAAAGAAAATAATAATAATAATAATAATAATAATAATAGCACTAACAAATTCTCGAGGAGTCACCAGCTTAAAAGAGTGAAATAAAGAAATTTGAAACCAGTTTTTATTATTTGACAAAAAAAGGATGATAAGAATAGATACCGGTGCCGGATAAATAACCAATAGAAAGGATCGAGAAGAAGCGAGGACAAGGGTTCATTCTATTCTCGATGTGAAGGGGCGGTCTGTAATTTTATATGGTTCAGTGTGGAAGTTTTAGGGGTTGTTTGGCAAGTGTTAAATCAGTAAGAGACCTGAATGGGTAAGAGACTCTAAACCAGTAATAGCAGTTTAGTTGTATCTCTAAAGTCTGAATGATTGTGCAGAATGACTATTTTACCCCTCAGAACTATTACGCGCTTTTTCACTACCCAAAATCCATGACATATATATTTTTTTCATACAAGTTATCCAATCAACAACTAGGTATAAAACAACTAGAATCAAGAAGCAAATAATAGAACTAGCTTATAACAACGAAGTCGCTCATACAGTTTGACTATTATTCCAGTATTGTAAATCTTTTCATAATAATGGATTAAAATGAATGACCTAAATTAAATGGAACAAATATGCAACTTGGAGTGTAGGATACGATATTGATTTTTTGTTTTCTTCACAATTACCAGTACCTAGGCTAAACAAATAGAATAAACAAAAGCAAACGATATTGATTTTTTGTTTTATATTATCTGACAATAACATTATTCATAACTATTACTGAGAAGGGAAAAAATGTAGAAGAAATTAAAAGATGGAAACAGGTTACCGGCAGCGAAGGGGGTGGTGAGGGTTGGGGTTCCAGCGGCGGGTAGGAGGAGTGAGGGAGGTGTCCGGCAGCGGATAGGGGTGGGAACTAGGGCAGCAGCTCAGATTGGATGGATGATGGTGTCGTCAACGGGAAGAAGGTTTTGGAGAAGGGTGTTATTAGGGCAAACAGGGTGTTTGGGAATGGGAATGGCAAAGGCAAAGGCAAAGGCAAAGGCAAGAAGTGTTTATTGGTTTATCACTTTTTGAAAATAAGTTTAAAAGAAATTGTTTAGATTAGCTTTTAGGATGAGAAACGTCAAAAAGTCAATAGATTGTTTTTTTAGTGTTTCGCTTAACTTATTGTGAATATTGGTTGTATGGGTGGTAGATTTGTAATTTTTTTTTTAAAAGCCAAAAGTCAAAAGTCAAAAGCCATGATTTCTAACTTTTCAAAAACAGTTTTTCCACCCTTAAAAGCCAAAAGTCAAAACAGAAAGTGTTTTTTGGTTACACAGACAGCTTATTGACTTATTGGCTTCTTAGAAAAGCCAATAAGTCAATAAGTTGTTTTGAAACTCAATCCCAAACACCCTCAAAGAAGGGAAATGTGTCTTCACTTACCCATTCAGATTAAAAAAGTTGTGTTACCGAGTTAACTTAACGAGAAAAAAAGAAAGAAGTGGTAGGAAAACGAAAGGAAATGAAATGAAAGGAAAGAAAAATTTGATTGTGTTCCCGAGTTTCAATAAGATTCATCAATTACAAAATTAAATGCTTTATCCTATTTATAGGTGGTGAAGAGGTGTCATACCCTTTGATGAAACGACATAACAGTTCAGTAATTAACCCCCATAACCGCCACAACTTTAGGTTATACAACACTAATACAAATCTAATTAATCTTACTTAGGATAAAACAAATATCATATCTAATAAGAAAGATAGAACTAACGTTTGCAAGAGATAGTTAATAAATCGCATCAGTTCTGAATCATGAAATTCAAGCCCTTTGACCTAAGCAAGTTTCTCCATCTCATCCATAATATTGTTAGCATCTCTCAGGTTACCAATAGAAAGATACCTACACAGTATAAGTTAAAAAATAATAAATAAATAAAACTGATGATAATCTATTAACAAAACAAAATCTTGAATCAGAAAACGTGACTAAGCAATTGCCAAATTATTATGATTACTTACATCAAAACTGCTCGGGCAATCGCCAAGTCATCTTCACCTGGATAACACTGTAAAGCCAGCAATGGAAGAAACACAATTGCATGATCCATCAAATAACATAAGTTGGTTAAGTTCAGCTACCGTTAAGCTAAACATCTCATATCTATTTAAAAAAGAGAGAGAAAAAACTAACCTTGCCCATAAAATTCACAAGGGTTGAAGCAAAACCTATTTGGATTTCTACCTCTTGCAAAATGGTAACACACTCTAATCATATCGTGCAAATCAATCAGTATAATATTTAATTAAAAACATTTTGCCATCATGGCCCAATAAAAACAATTACAAGCATAAAAAACTTTTTAAAAATTTTCGTCGCCCAACTTTTTTGTCGATATGCATTCGTAGTTATATGGGTTAGAATCTTTGGCATAAATGTAGCCGTTGTAGGAGACCAAATTTATGGTTGCCCGAAAAACTTGCCGCTCATTGCTCGCTTGAAAAAATGTGCATTCGAAAAATGCTCGCTCGGTTTCCAGCTCGGTTCGGTTTGTAAATGAGCCAAGCACGAGCAAAGTTCTGTTCAGTTCAACTCGGCTCGTGAGCAGCCCTAGTCATCGCATACATAAAACGCTTAAAGTAAAAACAGTAAAAGGGCTCATACTAATAATTATGGTCAGAACAAACATACTTAGTTGATGTGAACATCCCGTTCAAAAAAAGTTAAAAGACTCTTTTTACCATGATTTATTAAACATTTAAACCAAATGATTGGTTAAAAATGGATTGGGTTACAAAAATGATAATTGATAAGGCCAAGCAGCCTAAACAACAATTATTTTAGTTTTCGTAGCCTTTAAACTTAGTTTTCGTATGTGTAAATTTTCAAGCCTCATGGGACATTAAACGACACGTGACATGTGGGTTTCACATAGGGTTTGAAATGAAAAAGGGTGTAGTGGCAAGGTGAAAAATTTCAAACCCTCTCTCTCTCTAGATGGGAATAATGCAATATGATTGACCCTCCATTTTTTTGATGGGGCGTGGATTAGGGCAAAAATGCCCCAATTCCCTCACCATTACATATGGTCTTAAGATTGCAGTTAACATTCCATGATATGATATATAACTAAGAATGGCAATGTGGCATGTGTATGTTTTCATAATATATGTAGGGCATATGCTTTAAATTTTCAAAATAAATGGGTTTGTAAAATGACCTTTAGATAATAAAAACGTAGGGGTAAATTAATAATCGCTCATGTCATGTCATGATAGTGTATGCGGTTCTATTCTGACTTCTAAGACACTTCTTCTGGATAATGATTATTCTTTGTTCTTGAAAAGTAATCCATATAATTTATTCAAATGTATGTATAGAATATGTAGGTTTTAGAATTCAATCTAAAAATATCTCTTTGAATTGTATTGGACATTTGATTCAAATGTTTTAAAAATACTATAAAAGTTCGATTAGGTAATTCAAACGGTAACACAAGAATTAGTATACAGAACATTTTATGAAAACAATTACCAAAACTAGAACAAGGATTTTCATTATATCATGTAGGGTGCAAACCATCACAAAGATACGTTAAAACAGTTACCACTATCAGTGGGTAGCAATTTACTACCGATAATCAGTTTTATAATGATGGTTCTTTTCTTGTAACTTTTCGTCAATCATATGAATCTGAAGCAACTTCCGGTTTGGTATTCTAATAAGTTAACAAGTGGTATGGTGTTCTCTCTTACAAATGTAAAATTATGGGGTCAAATCCTTACAAATGCAAGATAAAAGTGGAATTAAGGAATGTTAAAAGAAAAAAACTACCGTTCAAAAAAAATATATATCAAAAACATAATTAACATCTTATAATTTTCGGTATTAAAAGATGAGCCAAATTATAATAGACACACCGACACCTATTATATTGTCTCTAGTAAAATTATATAACCACTATAAGTTGAAATAAAAAAATATATAAAAATTCTGCAACTTCTGTGTTTTTTTAACTTTTAGCTCTTAGACCATACGTACTCGAGCGTGATTCAGGGCGTTATTTGGAATTTCGCGCCCCACACACCGTTACGGTGGGGCGCTATGACACCAATCCATGCCTAAGCGTTATAAACATAATGCTGGATTGCAATTTCATCAACCAATGATATCGTGACACGTTGATTATTCAAACGGTTTGTTTTTGGTGGTGGTGAAATTGAGGCAAACGAACGATGAAGAAGAAGGGAAGGTGTACCGTGGTGGTGATGATGGTGGACGGTGGTGGTGATGTACTGTGGTGAAGATGGTGTATGTGGTGGTGATATACGGTGGTGGTGATGATGGTTTACGGTGGTGGTGATTTGCAGATGGTGATGATGGCTGTGATGTTTGTTGTTGAAGAAGAAGATGGTGGTGAAGAAGAAGAAGATGGTGATTGTGATGATGGCTGTGATGTTTGTTGTTGTTGAAGAAGATGGTGGTGAAGAAGGAGGAGAAAGAAGAAGATGGAGGAGAGAGTGAGAGAGACGTGGTAGCTGTTGTTAGGTTTTTTTTTTAATAAAATTAGCGCCCCAAATTTTCTCCCTCCCACTACACCCCATTTTAAATTAAAGTCTCATGCTGACGCAGCTGTCACATAAACCAACCATAAAGGGGCCCTTAAATTCCCCCTACACATGTTCTTATGAAATCTAAGGAATTTGAAGTGTAAACTTCAAGAAAAAACTACCAACAAAAAAGAGGTGAGAATAAATGATGACTAATGACTCTTTAACATTAAAATGGAAGTGGGTCCCAATCTTTCTCTCTCATATAAGATATGAGCAAAATCTAATTTATTTTTTATATCAGTGACAAAAGAATGGAAGGAAATGGAGGTTTAAGGACTGTAGAGTGTTTAAGAGGTAGATTGCTTGCTGAAAGAGCAACTTCCAAGGCTGCAAATGATGAATCTGAACACATTAGCAAAAAGGTATTGTGTTTCTTCCCATTGTGTGTTAGTGTGTGTTTAAATCTATATATTGGTCCCAAAATAAGATTCATTTTATGTTTTCTACAACTGAAAGGTGTTTGTGTGTAACGCCATCCGGCCTCTCATACTAACCTGACCTCTCATATCAACCAATATTATATGTTTTTCCCACCAATAGCTCATAGATTTGTTTTTGGTTGCTCAACTGAAAACTTGGTCGGATGCTAACTTACATGCATTGTTTGAACTTTAACTTACATGCATTGTTTGAACTTTATTTCATATGGGTCTAATAAATCTTGAAAATTACAGTTGATTGAGCTCGAGAAGCAGTTGAAAATGGAGATCAGATTACGAAACAAAGCTGAAAAGAGACTGAGATTCTTGATGAAAAAGCTTGATGCTTTGAACATATCATATGTTTCAGCAGATGAATATTCTTCAAGTATTTCTGAAAAAAGTGATATTTCATCTGTTTCATCTTCTAAATCTCAACCACATGTTTGCCCTTCACATGAAGATAATATGGGGCCTTTAGATGAGGCTATTAATGAGATATCCAATAAAAATGTGACTCATTCTAGTCAAGAAGATGGTGATAAATGTGATTTACAGAAAAAAGATAATAATGGGTATGTTTCTTGAATTTAAAGTATGATTATGATTTATGAAGACATTCATTTCAATGTTAATTATTTAGATTTCATCTGTTTGTTGCCAAAAGATGCTTTTATTTTACTACTTTTTGATCTTTTGTTGACTAGTTCAAGATCCATCGTTAAGCGTAACAACGATGTTAATGAAGAACACGATCAAGACATATGTCAGAATGTTGATAATTCTATGGCATTGATTGTGGTTGAAGATAAATTGATTTCAACATGGAGAAATGATGATGATATATGTGACGACTCCATGGCACTAGTCGCGGTGGATTCTACGTTGAACGAAGAGAAAAAAGATGTGTCAATATCAAATGATAACGTGAAAGATGTACTTGATGCTTTAAGGTATGCTAGAGAATGCCTTCAAGCTTCAATGGATATGAGGAGAAGACATATGAAATCAAGCATTGCTCTGCATAGGCTTGATAGGATCTCATGTTAATTACATTACAAAATATTTAGCAAAAGTCTAATACATCAAGATTCCTCATTTGTACAACACTTTGAATAAAAATAATTTTGTAAATTAGTCCAGTTCATGTATTATAGATAAAACAAAAACAATCAAATGGAGCCATCTTCAATAAGGCGTTTTTATCAATTTTTAAAGATGAAGTGGTCATTCTTGGTGTTCTTCACCATTGGGTGGCTCCATTTTTAAAGGGGGAGGTGATGGTAATGGTCTGGATGACAAAAACGGTGTGAGGGGGAGGTGACGTTTTTTTTTTTTTTTTTTTTTTTTTTTTTTTTTTTTTTTTTTTTTTTTTTGAATCATGTGGTTTTTGTATTGTACATTGTATTTTTCTTTCAATTATGTATTTATGAGCTCTCATTTGTGTGTTTTTATGTTAAAATTATATTTTTAGACTCAATAGCCATTTTAGTTTTGATTGCTCATATATTTTATATTATTTATATATTTTAGGAGGTTAGTTTGGTTACTTAGACTAATGAAACTACGACAAATTATAAGTGGGCAGCTGGTAAGCGGACAATAAGCTCCGCCGCTACCCCTTTTGAACAGCAAAACATACTCTATTAAAAATGAAGCTTTGGTCCCCTAGCCGACGAGCAATTACTGTGTACCACATTTTGCACCCGACCTAGAAAACGGATGTTTGCTTGCATTTTTGTCACTTTGTCATACAACTTTACTTTGGCTAATGTTTCCTTTTTATTTAAAGTTGAGGTTGTTGCCACTTCAGGTAATTCGTTAATTATGTTTAGGCAAGTCACTAATTATGTTAAGCTAGTATATGTGTTTTTTGAACCTACCATTACAGATAAGAACCAACTAACTACATATATAACTAAAAGTAGGTTTTATGAGTTATCGAGTGTTGATCCTTTACAATAAAGCAAAAGTTGGTCGCTTATGAATGCAAATTCCTTTACAAGACAATCACCAAAATAATCATCGGACCAAGTGTTTATGTTGTTGGGTCCATCGATTTTGCATTGTAATAATATAATCACATAAATCTACATATCATAACACCATTGCTTCACGAAATCGTCCTCCCCATTACTCTCTCTAAACCGTGTTCATCATGGTAGAACACATAATCTCATCAGAATTATACAACCTAAAGAGAACTTAATCCAGATGATGGTGTCTTCTATCTCTGGTGCTTACTTGTTGGCTTATCATGTATTGTTTATTATCATGTTTTTCATTATATGCATTCACAACTATTCAACATTAAAATCATGAAATACTTGATTCAAGTGTTATTTTGTTAAGGCTACAAAGCATTCCATCCTTAAATCAACTGAGCTACACATTCAGAGATCAGATTCAACTGTTATTTTGAGTTATTTTGTTATAAAGTTATTATTTGCCACATATATCATGATTTATGTGATTAAAGTGTTCATTGTTTTAAACAAAAAATGTTCAATTGGCATATAGACACTTGGTCAAAATGGTAATTATGCATACTTTTACTTTTTACTTTTTTGCCTTTAGGAAATAGATATATACGTAGTTTATTTGTAGATTACTTTGAACACTCGAATAGTTGTAATAGTTGAATAAAAACCATTTTGAATTTTGTAAAATTGTATTAACATTTTCATGGTCCCAATTCCGGTGCACTTGTTGAAGTACATAATGTCATGTTTATAACTTTACACCACCATCTGACATGCCTTCTTGATGTGGTCACTCTCCATGGTAACCTCTTTTCGGGGTCGGTATTCATTAAAATATATTGCATGGTGTCATAAATGTAGTAAATAAATCTGTATTGTTTGTTACAAACATACAAAACAATTGTTTTTTCAATATCAACAAGTGTTGAATCCTATATTTACATAAGTTATATTGTTTAAGATTTTACTATAGTTATCTTTATCTTAAGTGGGAGATATAATTTGTTTTTTTAATTATTCAAATTGTATTTATATATGTAGGTAGTTAATAATGCACAATATCTTACATGTTACTAACATTATTCGTATATGTATAGTTGATTAATAATAGCCTATAGGTATTCAAATTGTTTTTACACAAATTATATTGTTTAATATTTATTATAGTTATCTTTATTTTAAGTGGGAGATACAATTTGTTTTTTTTTTTATTTATTCAAATTGTATTTATATGTGTACTTAATTAATAATGCACAATATCTTACATGTTACTAATTGTATCATATGTATAGTTGATTAATAATAAGCTATGCATAACTAAATTGGTTTTTTAATAATTCAAACTTTTACTTATTTCTCAATAATAATTCATATTACCAATTTAAAACATTGACACTTTCTAACTTACATTTTCCAATCACTCTAAGGCTACATGGTGTGGTTTAACTAGAATGTTAGTTAAAGCATCACGTCACTACAACGTAAGCAGGGGCGAAGGATGTTGAGGGCCAGGGGTGGCCCTGGCCCCCCCTGTTTTTTGGCGCAGTGGTATAAATTTACAATTTTCGTAGGTAAATCAAGTCCGGCCCCCGCCGATTTGCTACTACCGACCAAAAAAAAAAGTGAGTCCGGCCCCTCCCAATTTCAAGAACCAAGCTTCGCCCCTAAACATAAGTAGTGAGATTTTAACTAATCCAACCCTTAACTAGCATGATGTGGTTTAAAGCCCTTCTATCATTTCCCTATTATTGTTTTTAATTTCATTTCAATTTAATCTACATTACTCTTTTAACTAATCCAACCCTTACGTCTCTTCCCTTCTCGTGCCCATTAATGGCTTGGCAAAGCAGACCATCCCCCCTCTTCCAATGGTGTTTCTGGCGTTAAGGAGCTTAGAAACTTGGTGATCCCCACGTTTCTTTCCTTCTCATGCTCATTAAGGGCTTAGCGAAGCAGACCATCGCCCCCTCTGATGGTGTTCCCGGCGTTAAGTAGTTTAGCTAGACAGGAGCGCTATCCCACACCGTCCAACCTAATGGAGAAGTAACTATGTCAACATCCGATTAAGTGTCAACTTGATTTTTTTAAACTTTTTTTTTCTTGCAAATGAAAATTTAATAATTCAAAGTATGACTGATAAATAAACTATAAATGCCCTTGATAAGTGACATGTGATGTGACAATGACGTAACATCTATTTGGAAACATACAATGCTCTTGAAGTGATTGACAACTTTATAATAGCATATTATGTGACACTTATCGGGCTCGTCGGTTGCAAAGGCTATTACTCACCTAATCGCCTTTGCAACCAACGAAGTTTTAGGAAAAATGTGAATCTTACTAGCAAGTTAGTAAACAAATTAAAGCCACTGTTGAGGATTTCGTTATTATAAGATTAAACATATATTAGGTGAGTGCCTCTATGTCCTCATAAATAGATAGTATAATATAAGGTCAATGTCCTCGTATAATATCAAAATATACGGTCCACCAATTGTTATGGTAGGTCAAATACAAAAACAGTAATCTAAATGCTACAGTTTACGAAATGTTAAAGTTTCTCTTCCTTTGGAATTTGATTAAATATCATTAAAATTTTAAGTGCCCACTATATAGAAAACATGTGAAAAAACCAAAAAAAAACAACTCAGCAAATGAATTTGACACCAAACTGGGTTTTAAAAAGCGTGATCGAGACGCAAGCCTTTAAGCTTTAAGTAACACAAGGTGTGCTTTTTGAGATTTTATGTGAAGTGAGAAAGCTCACGCTTTAGGGCTTTCAATACCACAGGTGCAAAGATGGATCTGAAAAAAAAAAAAAATATGGTTTCTAATCAGAAGATGAAATTGGTGCTTACCTAAGATGAAAGAAGAGAAATAAAGCCCTGTCAATGAAATCAGAATCAGCAAACCGATGAAGCCAGAATCAACTGCCGTTGATTTATGGTTGGAACTCATTACAACCTATTTTAATATGTGAAGGAAATTAGGATCAACCCATACCTAACAAAGCTCACACGAGAATACCTCACCAACAACCTCCACTAACGTCCGTTGACAGAGAGGACAGAGGTACAGTTGACAAAGAGAATTAGCCGATTAGGACGAGTCCTAGGCAATCACCAATAGCATTCAGACACGCATGATGATGGTATGATTTCTCTTTGTTTTATATAACATATTATCTTCTCTCTTACTAATTTTGGGTAAGCTCTTAATCAGGCCTAGGCTTAATGAGTAGGTTAAGTGTTAATGTTAGAGGCCCGTGGGAAACCTATTTAAGGTGGACTTCACCTTCTTGGATAAGCCATTTAGAAAACCTTAAAGAACACACTTAGAGGCCACACCATTTTTATGTCTGTACGTTGAAACTATTTTTAGTATCCGATCAGCCATCTCCCTACTAACCCTACTTGTGTTATTTCAGGTCATCACTCACCCACCTCTAACTTGACCATGGTATTCTAGCAAAGGATTAATCATGTGGGAAAGGATTAATCATTTGGTAATAATAGTTTATCATCCATAACCGGTAACCGGAGGTTGGACTATTGTTTTTCAATATGTAACCAGTTGCGTTTGGAACTGATTTTTCATTCCAACTCCTTGCACAAAGTTACCAACCAAACACATTTCAAGTATCTGAAACTTCCATCAATTCTTATTTCAGATTTGAACATATCTGACACCCATTTGCATGCACTAAGCATTAAGAGGTTATGCAGCAGATTGTATGAGCAAATAAACATCAAAACAACACTGAGAAGTCAAAAACAAATCAAAGGTTTTACCCTTCATTCCCCATCCGAGTATTATATTCGATACAATATACATGAACATAAAATAAACATAAACACTGTCCTTTAACATTATGGCCCTCCCTTCTTTGCTGCAATTCATGCTAAACATTTGCACAGATATAACAAGCAGCCCAACAAGATTAATAGCAATCTCCTACAACTGTGTCGCCTATTTTGACCAAACCAAGCAGATAACCCGACCCTTTTTCCTTTCTAGTTTTTACCACCAAATTTTTCATCTAACAACTTTTCTAAAATTGGTTCGTTCTACCCTAATAATGAAATATTAGATAAAGCAGATTTTGACGTGCAAAATGGCAAGTTTTTTTTTTTTTTTTATGTCAATGGTAAAATTTCCATCCTAACATCAGATGACCATGATTCTTGGTGTAAACAAAATGCAGCCCTAATATGAAACCATCATTACCTGAAAATATGCATTAATCACTAAATAGCAAAACAAAAACTCAATTCATGCTTTAAACTACTGGGCATACAATTTGGAGTGATATAAGCAAAACATATGGATTCATGTAATCTCAATATATGCAACTAATTCACCAAGAATCATGGACATAATGATGCTAGACTGGCAATTATTATTGTTTTACTAACACTGCAACTGCTTTGCAAGACATGATATAGAAAATTAAGAGAGCATGAGCATGACAAGGATGATATGAAACTAATATGGAACACAGCTTAAGTACTAGTTAGTTCTTGTTAAATTATGATCCTACGATCTAACCCCGTTGACTATTTCATTAATACTAAATTACTAATTAACATATCCTATTTTAGTTTAGGCGACACAAAGAGATTGCTAAAAATTAAGTCGGGCACACCAGCTTTTATCCATTCTCACCGCACTTGATACATGAGGAAGCACCATAACTGCAAATACAGTTGTTCAGTGATTAGAAAAAGTTAGTAACTACAGTATTCCAAATGAGAACATATTTAAAGATTGATATATAAACACCAAGCCTTACTAGAAAAAAGACAAAGTACAACGCGGCTCAAGCCTCTCCCCCTGCCTTGCCAGCAACAGTAGCCTTCTGTTTAAAGTAGGTAACAAGATGCTGAGTATAAAGCACATAAGCATTTTATATAATAAAATTAATAATAATAATTTAAATAACCTACTGGTTCAATTTTTCCATTGCCAGATGTTCCTGAAAACCTGTAGAAAAGTATTTAGATACTGCCCAAACTTAAATAAAATTAATATACTGTTAATAAACTAATTACCTGAGTGCCCTTGCTTTCTTTTTCTCTTCTTCTGCAGGATCAGCACTAGGAGCTGATCCAAACCTGGAAAGTCTAGCCTTCTTTTTCTCCTCTTCCTCAGTAGGTGTTGACTTAGTAATACCGAATCTGATCAACAGAGAAATACAATCAATATTTAACAAATGAAACAGTGATATTTATAAACAAAAAACAACAGCTTTTTAAGTTTATGTTCTAGAAATTCAATTTGAAACATGCAGTAACGAGTCGTAGGCTCTGAACAACCTCTCTGCTCTAGCCTTCCTTTTTAGCTCCTCTGCTTTCTTTGTGCCATCTGATCCTTGTGGCCCAGGTGCAGTTCCAAACCTTAAGCACAACAAGATAGTAACATGATGAGTTCAAATGATCTATCACATTTTTACAATAAGAATAACTATGGACATAAAAGGATTCACGTATCTGGGCAAGGACAAAGATTACAAGAAATACAACTTTGTGATCAACAATCAAAGACAAATAACAACAGACAATGGCTTCATAGTCTATGCTAAAAGTTGAATCTCAAAGTAAACTATACTATTAATTCTATATAACTATATACCACAACTCCACAAGATTATACAACGGTTAGAAGTACCAAATGCTCTGTCGTGACTAGGTAAGAAGTAAGAACTACTTTTGATATCACAGCATGAAAAAAACAAAACAAGCCATGGTTACAAGTTTTAACCAGTGAAAAACAATACTTAATAAGCAGAGATTATCAAGAATAAAATGAGGTGAGGAACAAAAAGCCATATTCACTACAACCTGAACATATGTTTCTACAAAAAACGAAATGGTGTGCACGCCACTTTGCCACCACTAGGCGGCCCCTACCGACCAGTCCCACAGCCAACAACATGAGGGAGGTAAATTAAGTGTCCTAGAGTAACTCGGGTGGTGCTGGGAAGGTTCCTACTTCTAGATGATCAAACAAAAGACCATAGAAGGTTCCTCCAGTCCTCCTAATAGTATTGTACCAACAAAAAACTATGCAGCAATAACAGTATTAACAAAATGAAAGCAAGATTCCATAAACTGTACAATCTGGTAAAAATATCAAACCATATCACTACACATTTATCACAACAATAAAACACAAACGTAAACCCTAATGTAAATACATATGGAAAAGTAATAAATAATTACCTCTCGGCACGAGAATTCCGCTTTTCTTCTTCAGAAAGCTTAACCGCATACCGAAACGCTCGGCACGACGAATCTTCCTCTGAGTATCAGTAACCGAAGCACCGTCTTCGTTATTATTATTATTATTATTATTATTATTGCTATTGTCATCATCAGCCGTAACCGTCACCGGATCTGTAGTATTGGGCTTTGTTTCTCCTGAATCGACGTCTGTCTTGTCGGTGGACGAAGGAGTTTGTTTCTCGCCTTCGGTTGTTGGGGTAGGAACCGGGTCTAGGGTTTTTGTAGCCTCCTTCGGTGTGGTGGTGGTGGTGGTAGTGGTAGTTGGTGCTGTGGTCGCCATTTGTGTGAAGAGGGTTTGATTTGTGTGACAGATGATGAGTGATGATGGAATGATTTGCGTGCCCTAGGTTTTTTTTTTTTTGGTAAACGCTTTGGGGTTATATGATGAACCTACTGTGGTGTTAATTAAAAGTTTTGAGACATAAGGGGTCAAAGCGTACATTCCAAAATGCAAGGGGCTAATATGTTAATCGTAACAACTGTACAAAGAGCTAGGGCTGGCAATGGGTAACCTGTTAAGACACGATAAGACCTGTTTGACTGAAAAGTACACTATTTGATTTTTTGACTTTTTTTAATACTTAGAATTAAGAGGCAAAAATCTTTCATTTCCTTTTTTTGGTACATAAAACATAAAACTGTGTTATAAACATGAGATATAAATGAGTTAAACGAGTCGTGTTCATGTTTAGAACTTATTTGTTCGCGCGCGTCAGAGACCTGTTAACCTGTTAGGGACACGATTTGCCAGCCCTACAAAGAGCTTTGCTAATTGCTAGGCTATACCGGGTAATGGTCAACCCTCAAGCTAAGTGTCACACGGTTATTTTTCGATCCCCGTGTGGAGTCTCTAGTTACTATGGATAAGACAATGCTGATATGAGTCACTAGTTTTGTCTTGTCTTGAACTTATCATGAAAGTGGCAACAAGCTCTTGACCAGTGGTACGTTCGACACATAAACATGTCTCGGTACGTACACTCGCCTTACTCCGCTGTCTTGGACTCATTAGGGTGGACGGGGTGGTCCGTGATGGCCACCCCGCGATCGTTGTGATGTAATCCTACACCGACCTGAGTATTTGATCACGCCCACAATACAATTATTTTGTGATCACCATCACAGGCCGCTGGCTGGTGGCTAGCCTTTATCCGATGGTCGAAATATTTAAAACAAAACCCAAAAATTAATTTTACTCCACTATAAATACACATATTCACCCCATTTTTTTACACACATTCAAATAATTCTTCTCATCTTCACATTCAAATAAAATTATTCTATATCTTCACAAAAAAAAAATCACACACAATGTTTACGTGGACAGAAGAGGAGGAAATTGCACTCGTGATCGCGTACAACACCATACACCCCAACGATGGCGCATCAACGAGCACCGGTCGTGGTCGTAGCCGTGGCTGGAGCAACCCATATTGGAAAAGAGTTTTAGCCGAGTTTAGTACACTTGTCGGGGGATCACAACGTACATGTGATTCCATCTCTCACAAGTACGCGGACCTTGAATCCAAGTGTCAAACGTACGAATTTTTTTTTTAAGAGAGTGCAGTTAAACCATCCCGACGAGAAAGAAGATATGCAGGAAGACTTCGCTAAAATCGACTACGCTACCGAGGTCGGCGTGGATTTTACGCACCTTTCGGCATGACGAATGCTACGCAACAAATTTTAGGTTTTATATTTTCTAGTAACCTTTTATTTAATTTCTAGTATTTTTTTTATTTAATGTAAGTTTTTTTATTTTTTTATGTAATTTGTTTTTATTTTTTTATTTAATGTAAGATTTTTTTATTTAATGTAATTTTTATTTTTTATTTAAAAAAATAGTGTGATTGTATCATTCCAGTACTAGTGTTTTGTGATGAATGTGATGGGGTGTGAGAAAAATGAGGTGGCAAAATTGTATTGGGTGTGATAGTATGATTGGGTGATAGAATCAGCCACCACCCCATCCACCCTTACGCTATGTTCCCGAGTTTAACAAATGAAGGAAGAGAAGGGAAAGAGAATTAAAGAGGGAAAAGAAAGGGAGTATGAAGAAAAGATTTAATTAACTAGTGTGTTCCCGAGTTTGAAGGAAATGGAGAGGAAAGTAAGGATTTTATGTTTAAAATAACATTTCCTTTCAAATCTCTCCAATTTGGAAGGATGAAAAATGAAGGAAATGAACCAAAATTTTCCTTCCCTTTCCCTCCCTTTCTCTCTTTAAAAAAACTCCGGAACACAATTTTTTCAAACATCCTTCCAAATTATTTCTTTTCTTTCGTTAAATGAAACTCGGGAACACAGTGTTAGTGTGTTGTAAGGCTAGGCGGTGTGGGGCATGGCATAGGAGCAGCAGTGGCAAGGAGATGTTAGGCTTGCCGTCCCTCCAACTGGCTTCTTTGAATGCATTCAACTGTTACCAAGCATGGGTGATGATTAATTAATCTATCTATACATCTAATAAAACAAAGTCCATGAGGACACTTGGCAATCCCACATTCATCCTCCAATTACATAGCCAATCAACTAATGCCAAGTGTCTCTATTGTGAGAATTTATAAAATTTTTCTTTTTTCTAAAAATCAAAAATCATTTATTGGTTGGTCAAAATCGGTAATTAATATTAATTTTCCCATTAATAAGTTGGTCAAAATCGGTCATTAATATTAATTTTCCCATTAATAAGTTTCCTATTTGTTAATTAAAACCAATCTTTCTAATAACTTTCTCTCTCTAAACCCTTTTCTGCAGCAATCTTCTCCATTACTAGGTTAGTTCGTGAATCCCCTTCCCACTGATCAACCATGATTTCTTGCATCTTAATATCTGGCAGGTTTGAAAAAACTCGAATCACTTAATATCAACTGCTGTAATTGCATTACCGATGCGGATATGAAGCCTCTCTCAGGTAATTGTTCTTTATAGTTTACATCATTGTTGTCTACATGATCAGCTCTAATCAATGTTCTAATACAATAAGCCTATAACATATATGGTCAAGAAAAAGTGCTTTCTTAGAATAATTCGAATTTTATTACAGTTTGTAATGTAATGAACTTGATAAGAATATATAATCTCGCATATTTTACTAATATATATAATTTTTATGTCTCAGGCCTTACAAACTTGAAAGAATTACAAATTTCGTGTAGCAAGGTCACGGATCAGGGTGTCACATTCCTGAAAGGTCATAAGCTTTGATTTTGAACCATACATATTTTCTTTTCCATTATATAATTAATAGAATTTTTTTTAATTGTAATAATTAATAGTAATAATTTTGAAACTAAGGTATTGTGTATTCTTTCTGTTCTTTATGCTTAAACAAGCTTTCATTGCTGAATATGGAACGCTGCCCTGTAACTGCAGCATGCTTGGATTCACTTTCAGGTTAATTATATAAATTCTCATTTATTTATTTGTGTTCAGTTGATGGTTTTTAATAATTTTTCAGATTTGGGGCTTTAGGTTTCATCTTTCTTATTTTCCACTATGAGATTATATTGTGAGTTTTAAGTTTCAGTGTTTAGGTATTGTTATTTGTTTTCAATGATTAGGTATTATGTTTGTTGTTTTCAAAAATTATGAGATTTTAATAATTTTCAGATTTGTGATATGATCAGTTTCAGTGTTTAGGTATTGTTATTTGTTTTCAATGATTAGGTATTATGTTTGTTGTTTTCAAAAATTATGAGATTTTAATAATTTTCAGATTTGTGATATGATCCTTCATGTTTTCTCAGTAGCAAAAACACGAAAATTTCCCGTGAATTATATATTTCTTCATGATATTATGTTGGCTCGATGATGTTTGTCTTCGGGTGAGGTTGAATGTTCATATGTTCTTCGAGGTATTCTTGAGGATCATAATATTAGATGAAAGGTAAAAGAATGTTGGATATTTTTATTTTTGAGTCATTCTACTGGTTCGTTCATCTCCCAATTTATTTTTATTTTTGTAAATTCGAATGTGTATGTATAATTTACAGTATGCTCATTGAGTTCGAGTGTGTATGATTTCGTAATTTCATTTGATTTTCAGGTTAATGTTCTATGGCATGGATAGGTGGCTCGATATTGGTAACATATCATACGAGGTAACAATACAAAAATTGTCTCTTTTTAATCAAAATTATTTTTAAATCACATTAATAACTTTCTTCTTTCATAATATTAGTCAATCTTCGACAAGTATTTAGGCATCCCCTTTCATTCGCAAACCTTAATACTTGGCTCCATTTTGTTTGAGTGGTTACACTTGAACGATCTTCTTCATATATAAAAACCGAAGAGTTAATTTCAATAGGTATGTTCTACTTATACAAATGTGTTCTTGAGTTAGGATGAATTCTCGAGTGCTCTTAAAATATTATTTTTTTTAGAAAAACATTAATGACTATTTTTTGAATTTTAAAAATAGAATAGTCATTAAATGTTTTTTATTTTAAAAAAATTAAAAATCTGGATTATAGTGTTTAAGAAAGTTATTAAACACTTTGACCGAAACATTAATGAATGATTTTCGATTTTAAAAAATATTTATTTTTATAAAAACATTAATGACTCTTTTTTGACTTTTAAAAATAGAATAGTCATTAAATGTTTTTTATTTTAAAAAAAAGTAAAAATTTGGATTATAGTGTTTAGGAAAGTTATTAAACACTTTGACCGAAACATTAATGAATAATTTTCGATTATTAAAAAATAAAAAATTTTATAAAAACATTAATGACTCTTTTTTGAATTTTAAAAATAGAATAGTCATTAAATGTTTTTTATTTTAAGAAAATTAAAAATATGGATTACAGTGTTTAGGAAAGTTATTAAACACGTTGACCCAAACATTAATGAATGATTTCGATTTTTAAAAAATAAATTTTTTTATAAAAACATTAAAACTCTTTTTTGAATTTTAAAAATAGAATAATTATTAAATGTTTTTTATTTTAAAAAAACAAAAAATGTGGATTATATTGTTTAGGAAAGTTATTAAACACGTTGACCGAAACATTAATGAATGATTTTCGATTTTTAAAAAATAAATTCTTTTATAAAAACATAGAATAAAATATGCTCGAAGTTTTTTTAGCGGGTCGATATGGGTAATGCTCATCTTCTCAGACGTGTCAAATTAAATTGTGAAATTTAGGTGGTAGTTAGTTTTCTTATTTTCATTTTTATTACTTTCTTATTGTTGAATATGCCATAAGTCTATTTTTAACACATACTATTTAAGTCGCCTTATTCAGGTTGGATTGTATTTAAGAAACCATGTATTCTCACATGGCCAGCTTTATGTCGCATTGTCAAGAGTTAAAAGCAGGGCAGGCGTGAAGTTACTTATACTTGATGCTGGTGGGAAAGTGATAACTAAAACAAAAAATGTGGTTTATAAGGAAATTTTCAGCGATATTTGAATAAATGTGTATTCGTTGCTTTTAAATTTTAATAAAATGTTTCTACTTTATTTTTCTTATACGTTATACTACTCCAAATAATCGTACGTTGTTGAACTGCGTGTCAACGCGGGCAAATATCTAGTTAAAAAAAAAATAAAAAGAAAAGGGTGATGATGCTCCTAACCACACCCTTAGACCATTATGATGATGATGCTCCTACCCCTTGCTAACGTGGCAGCTGAGGTGGAGGGCCATCATCTATGATGGGCCTCCTCCACACCCACCAACGTAATGCGACATTATGAAAAGATGGTATATGTTTACACTTTTTTATATCAACAAACTAAAAGAACTTTGAAAAAAAAAAAAAAAAAAAAAAGATACATGCAAATTCAGAAAAGTTAAAATACAAAGAAAATTTGTATATGTTGAATAATATAATGATATAATTGTGTATCACTTTCCTTACCACCTAAAATGATTATCTCTAAAAGATATGGCTCACACTTGATATTTAAGAGGATGAACATGATACAACTCCAGCTAGGCATTTGACAAATATGAAATAAAAGAGTGTCCATAAATTATATCTTACATGAAGCATATACCAATAAACCAACTAATGAACTGTTATTATGTATTGTCAAATTTTGTAGAACCATATATGGTTTCCTGAGTCTTTAAACCTTTTACAACAAATAAAATATATAAACACCAACCAACTTTACAAAGATTTCCATGATAAACTAGCCATCATCAGCATTGGTTGAACTGTTGCAATTTGTTCCCTTTACAAACTGTCCTCTAACACGTGGTCTTTGTTCTGCCAGTTTCTTTCTGTTTTGATATCGCACCTATGAGATTAAAACTCAAATTAAATCCAGATTTGTACAATTAGGCAAGGAGAAAACAACAATTAACTATTGTTCGAACCAAATATAGTGTTTTATCATTTAAGCATAAAGTATAAAGCATAAACTATGCAGAATTTATAGGGTCTTATTTTGTTGTTAAGTTCTGTAAATGTCTTCAGACTGTTGAAACATATGGCGAGATTACTGTTTGCAGATTAGAAGAGATGAAATGTGTCCCCGCTCGTTTTGATCAAGCATTAAAACCGTCATCAATAATTGAAATTAAGTAAAGCTCAGTATGTAGTCACCTTTTTCTGGAAACATCTCGCTTCTCTCTTTTGGCGGAACTTAGTCAATGCTGCTTCTCTCTCTGCAGATTTGTGCTGGTCTCTGCCACCACCGCCACTAGCATCACCACTTCCACTTTTTCCAGCTACACCTGCATTACTTTCTACATTTGTAACCTCCAGATTCACGCCAGTGTTACTGCCATTAGGCACATTGCTTCCATGCTTGCTACCTGACCCACTTCTGTTTATACTATAATTTTCAAGGTTAACTTCAACTGTCGCGCCCTTGATATTTGATGACCCACAATGTGGAGCATCTGTGGCTAACTTGCTTAAAGCAAAATCATCATGCTTGGACGATAACGGTTGATCTGTAGCCATGTTATGGTAATGATGAACATGGTGATGATGATGTATGTGTTGAATGTGGAGCTCTGGATGCAGAACGTCAGTAGGTGTGGTGGCATCAGCTTTCCTTGGTGTTACTTGCTGAAGAAAGCATCAAAGATTACTTTATGTAAGTTTCAAAGTAGATGGTATCTTTGACCTTTATAATTAAAGTTTAATCGAGTAATTACACACACACACACATACATATATATAGTTTGTGGGTCAACCCGACCAGTATTAAAAAAAAATGTCTTATTCACTCGAGCCCATTTTGGCATGTTAACCTACCCATCTTGTTGTATAATTTATCTAAGTAAAAGATTTAGTCTTGGCGTTTTTAGCAATTATTTTAAATTTGAGGGTGGTATGAATGTTTGTAAAAGAATAGAAATGTGTGATCACCAACCTCACATGAGCCTTGATAAATGAGATAACCATCAGAATGAGCATCATGGTTGGATTCTTTCTTCAAAATACTAGTTCTATTATCAGGTTGAGAGCAGCTACCAACAATTCCAGGTTTGCACTTTACAACATTTGAATTTGTGTTGTATCTGCAGGAATTCAAAAGCTATAAGTCTACTAAGTATATAATCATTAGAAACAAAACATTTTACCAAATTAGTGAAATTACAAAATTCACACCTCGTGAAGGCTGAAAGCTCTGAATGTATCAGAAAATTACATCCATTTTGAACTTTTCTCTCGTCTTCTTCAGTTTCGCGGGGCCTCTTTAAGCCAGGCTCACCCGCTACTACTTCATTAAATTCATTAAGAGCCTTAGTATTTGCATCCATAATCTTTTCAGACTCTTCTTGAACCTTGATTTCTCCATTTTCCATGTGAGGATCAGACAATTTGCTATCCTTAGCTTTGTGTTTCTTTGAGTCCTTACTTTTGACATTGAGTGTGAAATCATTCACTAGATGAATGTTTTGTTTTCCACCATTATGTTTTATAGGTTTCTCAATTGGAAATTCAATCTGCATTTCTGAGGTTCTAGATATGTGCATTGCAGTTTCTTTAGCATTTGCATCGTCATCTGGAAAACAAGACATACTTCATGGAAATAGGAAAAGAAATGTTTCAAATGACGTAAGTAATGCAGATATTTGAATACCTGAACAAGATTGTCCTTGCTGATCATTAAAATCCCTTCTTGGACGTATAACTAGGCCACAAGTACTGTCTGGATGCTCGGTTATTTGTTCGCATGGAGATGCTGTCTCTGGGCTCTCTGGATCAACACCTTGTTTTGTCCAAGAGCTCTGTAAGTCAGATTCAAAATAACAATGATGATGTCATATATATGCCACATTGGATCAACGAGCGATACGTAATAAGATATGCATATAATGTTGATGGGAGTCTGGGACACTTGGACATTACTTTAAAAAGAAACAAGCTATACAATAAGTTCATTTGAGTAACATTTGTAAGAGACTAAGAGCATGCAAGGTTTTGCATTTATAACTATTAAGAATGGTGAGCTCTGATGTGTGCCTTATTTGGTGACTTCACGATTCCACGAAGTCCATGCAAATATTTGCAATTCCTTTGTTTTCTTTATGTTGCATGTTTTCAGTTATTGAGTAGTGGTGTTACTGGTAGTGTTATTTATTTTTAAGGCTATATAAAGCCAATTATCTTTCTAAGTTAATTAGGAATGAACAACTAGAGACTATCTCAAAGTCCGCTTCTTGCTAATTTCGTTGGTGTTTGACCCAGCCAACAGCTTTTTTATCTAAATCCGATTGGTACATATCAAGCTCATGCTTGTCATCATAGAAGTATTGCCCAGATGTTAGTTAACACAGAAACTCAAAAAATAAAAAATAAATAAATAAATAAATATAGGTGCAACTTGTCCATGTAGGTTGTAGCATGACAAAAGTTATGGATTTATTCCCTTAACTTCATTAATTACACCAACAGTCCCTAGTTTTGGATTTCATCACGGATTTGGTCCCTGGCATGGATGTTATCAGTTATACTATCACATGCTCCTCACATGAAGATCATTGTGGACATTTTAACCCCAAAACAGACCCACCCATATTTTGACATGCCAAAGGGATAATTTTTGTAACCTACTCTATGTATGATTATATGAATAAAAGAAATTTTTCTGCAGTCCGTTAACTAAAACAAGACCGCAAAAGTACCTGAGTGCCACTACCATCATCGCTACCACCATCCGTGCTCCCATTTTCATCCCCATCTTTCCCGCCATTGTTGTTGCACATTAAGTTGCTTTTCGAGTTCACAGATTTTTGGGCATGTGTGCCACTTTCGCTCCCACTACCACTAGACTGATAGAAACAGGATAATTTTCCCAACAATGGGAAATAATAATGATAAGATGATGCAACACAAATGTAGCCGTAGAAAAGCTAGTCTGTGATATATCTTAAAAAGTAGTAAGTTAAAAACTATAAAGAATAAATATGTTACTTACACTGTGACACCTCCTCCAGACATGCTGCCAAAGATTTTTAAGCTCGTTTTTACGAATAGGCTTCACCAAAAAGTCTACTGCACCTTTTGATAAACACTTAAAAACCAAACCCATTGAATCATGAGAAGACATCACTGCACACGATCTCACAGCATCAATTTGGTAAGCTTTTGCAGGATATAGCTACAGTTGCTGCTCATTTTGTTTACAGAAAAAGACTAATCCAGGCACTTACTAATCACAGGGACATTCTTGCGGGATTTGTGGCTCATAATCTTGCATAAAAGACCGATTCCTGAAAGAAAAGGCATGACTACTTCAGTTAAAACAATGTCAATGTGAATGGATAAATTTTCCAAAATCTTCCAGGCTTGTATTCCATTGGCTGCTTCAATAACTGCCAGAAAAGAAAGGACAACAAAACATATATTGTGTTAGATGGTCACCATGATATACGCACATACAGACATGAATCAAGATCGCACTTAGAAACTATGATGACTATATAGACTAACTGCAATGGCAAACATCAAATAAATTGATACATGGCTAAACAAGGGTTTTTGAAAAGCGTCAAGAGATGTCTATACTCTATCTATCCACCAAAAAATTATGTATGTAACTGGCTTATGTTATAAGAAATATACTATACTCCAGCGATTCTAGCTACATAGCAAAATATGACTATAGTTACATTAAGCAAACTGATAGAATAACACATTAAGTTTTCATGAAATATAGGCCAAAAGACTAACCTTCATAGTTACAGTTGCGGAGCAAAGCAGTGACAATATGACGAGTACAATCATCATTTTCAACCAACATGACCTTAATGGATCTAACATGGAGAAACCTCTCCCAGTGAACCAATGACCCTTGAGGCTGTTGTTGAGGTGCTTGAACAGCAGCATTCCCCTGCACTGCCACCTGGCATTCATATTTCCCATTTTCATTAACTTTACTAGTTCCCACCAGTTCATCACCTGCTTGTGAACCCGGCCCATTGCCCACAAATCCATTCACATCTCTCCGATGTTCAGCTTTCACATGGTTATTCACCTGTTGAACTCCCTTGCTCCCTCCTTGGCTACCAGTCATCTAAACGTCTCCTGCTAACTATATCCAAAAACATAACTTACGAAAAAGGTCGGAAAACCATAAAACCATACCAATACTTGTCAAACCTTTTAAATTCAAGATAATAAGCAGCACATAGCAGCCACATCAAGGTATCCAATCTCTTCAAAAATCAAATACAAATACACATATCAATCTAACACCATTATCAACACAACACAACTAAACCAAACTCTTCCATACCTGCACGACCGACGTCCTGGACTCGCTCTTTATCCCTGTTACAAACAACAGATTAACCAGCTCTATCAATAACATATTATCAGACAGTCTATGTCAACTAAAATACTAATACAAGTTCAAAATATCAACTAAATCTACAATCTAAGCATAATCCATACAAAATTTTCATTTAAAAACATGACCTAGTTGGACACCTACTCCATCACAGGAACCACAACTTCACTTAACTTATAGGCATATTATAAGTTTAAAAACTGTTTGACAACTAATAATAATTCGCTAAAAAACAATAATTAGTCTAATCTGCCAAGTTTAAGATAGAAATTACCAGTAAAAGCTTCAGATAAACGAATCCGATTGGCAACAACAATAAGTTAGGGTTTGCAACAAAGCGACAAATAAAAAAATAAAAAAAAAATCTGGCTAAAGGAAATGAGATAGAGATTACCTGGTTTATAATATTTAAAAACAAAGGGACTGATGGATTGAACCTGGATAAATCAGAGGACTATAACAGAAGATTTGTGAGGTCCTACATGTGTATGACGTGGACGAAGTTTAGGTTCAGAAATGGCCACGTAGGATATAGGTTGTGTATGTGGTGACGTGGAGGGTGATGTGGACTGAATCTAAAACGGAAAATGGAGCGGTTTAGATAGATTCGGACCATATTTATACGGGTGTGGATAGTTGTGACACGTAGCTGTCGCTTGCTTAAAAGATCTTTTTTGATTTTGGAAAATGTGCAGATTGCCCCCCTTAAGTTTAAAGTGTTGTGTTTGTCTTGGCACACACGTTTCTTTTAGGTGGTGTTTGTTTTTCTCCCAGAAGCACTTCTGACCTCTTTTGTCTGCGTCGCGCAGACGCGGGCAGACGTTTGGGGCGGGCAGACGTTTGGGGCGGGCAGACTGTTTGTTTTTCGAAAGACATTTCACTCCAAAAGCTCTTCCTGACCTCTTCTTGGTGCAGACTTGGACCAAAGTCTTCTAAGGTCTTCAAAAGTCTTCTCCTCTTCTCTTCTCCTCACCCACCACCACCACCACCCACTACCACCACCACCCACCACCGTCCACCACCACTACCACCACCACCCACTACCACCACCACCCACCACCACCACCACCACCACCCACCACAACCACCATAGTCCACCACCACCACCACCACCTACCACCGTCCACCCACCACCACTACCACCACCCACCACCGTCCACCACCACTACCACAACCCACTACCTACCACCACCATCACCCACCACCAACACGGTCCACCACCACCACCACCACCACCACGGTCCACCACCACCACCTACCACGGTCCATCACCACCACCACCTACCACGGTCCATCACCACCACCACCTACCACCATCCACCCACCACCACCACCACCGTCCACCACCACCACCCACCACCGTCCACCACCACTACCACCACCACCCACCACCGTCCACCACCACTACCACCACCACCACCACCTACCACCGTCCACCACCACTACCACCACCCACCACCTACCACCACCATCACCCACCACCACCACGGTCCACCACCACCACCACGGTCCACCACCACCTACCACGGTCCATCACCACCACCACCCACCACCGTCCACCCACCACCACCACCACCGTCCACCACCACCACCCACCACGGTCCACCACCACCACCCACCACCGTTCACCACCACTACCACCACCACCCACCACCGTCCACCACCACCCACCACCACCACCACGGTCCACCACCACCACCTACCACCGTCCACCGTCCACCCACCACCGTCCACCACCACTACCACCACCCACCACCTACCACCACCATCACCCACCACCACCACGGTCCACCACCACCACCCCGACCACCCACCACCACGGTCCATCACCACCACCCACCACGGTCCACCACCACCACCCACCACGGTCCACCACCACGGTCCACCACCACCACCCACCACGGTCCACCACCACTACCACCACCACCCACCACCATCACGGTCCACCACCACCACCTACCACGGTCCATCACCACCACCACCCACCACCGTCCACCCACCACCACCACCACCGTCCACCACCACCACCACCCACCATGGTCCACCACCACCACCCACCACCGTCCACCACCACTACCACCACCACCCACCACCACCACCACGGTCCACCACCACCACCTACCACCGTCCACCGTCCACCACCATTACCACCACCCACCACCATCACCCACCACCACCACGGTCCACCACCACGACCACGACCACCCACCACCACCCACCACGGTCCATCACCACCACCCACCACGGTCCACCACCACCACCACCACGGTCCACCACCACCACCCACCACGGTCCACCACCACTACCACCACCACCCACCACCACTACCACCACCACCACCACGGTCCACCACCACCACCTACCACCGTCCACCGTCCACCACCACTACCACCACCCACCACCTACCACCTACCACCACCATCACCCACCACCACCACGGTCCACCACCACCACCACCCACCACGGTCCATCACCACCACCACCCACCACCGTCCACCCACCACCACCACCGTCCACCACCACTACCACCACCCACCACCGTCCACCACCACTACCACCACCACCCACCACCACCACCACGGTCCACCACCACCTACCACCGTCCACCACCACCCACCACCGTCCACCCACTACCACCCACCACCACCACCACCCACCACGACGGTCCACCACCACCTACCACCGTCCACCCACCACCGTCCACCACACCCACCACCACTACCCACCACCATGGTCCACACCACCACGGTCCACCCACCACCACCACCATCTACCAACAGACTGTTGTAAAAACTCAGTTTGTTTAAATTTAAGTTTATTTCAGCAGCCTGCAGACGTTAACAAACAAACAGTCTTCTTCTTGCGGACTGCAGACCTTTGGTCCACCTCTTCTCCTGCAGATGTCTGCAGATGTGGTCCGTAGACTGCAGACATTTTCCTGCAGAAAAAACAAACAGCACCTTAGTGCATGCATCAATCATTGGTGTGAAAATAATTATCATTTCCATTTACAAATTTTTTTTAATGTCAAACATCATGTTATTAAATATGTAAGAGGTGTGGGGTTGAGATGGAAACCGTGGATCATATTTTTGTTGTAGTTTATGGGCTAGGTCGGTTTGGTGGAGTGTTGGGGAGTGGATTAAGGTACGGTTTTCAGATTCATTTGAGTCGTTGGGGCAGCTGATCAAGTTTTCAAAATTTGTCGACAAGATCTTTAATGATGTTCAAACCGCTACAATGAGGCTTATTGAGGAGGCCAATGTGGAATCTTATTGGTGGATGATAAAGAGAGCGAAAGTAACGGAGCTAGATATGGCAAGGTGGTATGAATTTACGGTCTTTGATAACGGGTAAACATTGTATCGGGTTAGTTATAAAGGGAGAATATTTTGGGTTGTATTGAATGTTGCAATGGGTCAGCCCAATTAGCTGCTAGCTAATAGTGTATGGGCAGTCTACAATTGTATCGGAGTAATCGGTGTAATCTTTTCAGGTGTTTGAATAAAGTGTTGCGTTTGTTTGTTAAAAAAATATAACACTAGTTATAACATCAAAGCTTGTAATAGAAATTATGTATTATAACACGAAATTATTGTTATGTTTCATATAAATTACCATATTAAATATGTTTTTAGTCTCCTTTTTGTTATTGATTCAAAACAAGGGGTGAAGATGTAGTGTGATGAAGCAAATGTCATAGGAGTTTTGGGTAGATGATCCGTATGTATGGAGTTATAGCACCTTAGATAAGTTTGACTTTTGTAAAACATTTTGAGGGGTTCTCGAGACGGTCCTGGTGGCTTAATAGTTGTTAATGATAAGTTTTATTGTAGAGTGTTTAAAGCTAAGCTTTAAATTACATTTAGAGGAATTTTTTTCATCTGGCCAACATAAGAGATTATAACTTTTTTTAGAGAAAGAGAATGCATATAAAAACAGGGCAAATGTTCTAACATTTTGAGGGGTTCTCGGAGACGGTCGTGGTGGCTTAATAGTTGTTAATGTCAAATTTTATTGTAATTTGTTAGAGTGTTTAAAGCTAAGCTTTAAATTAAACCAATAAACCATCTCTAAGTTACAAGTTTAGTGCTGAGTTTTAAGTTAAGCCATTTCTATGTTTTAACTTTAAAGGTTAGTTGGAAGTGAACAAAATTGTTTTTATTTCTCTGACCTTTCTATGTACAAAAGAAAACGAAATAGTAATATGAATGTGAAATAATGAGTTTGAGAACACACATACTCTATTGTTTTGCTAGAGATTGTAAGATCCCACCAAATTCAAAGTGGCTATCATGCCATAAATAAAGACAAAGCCAACAAGATTTATACATCATACTTGCCAACCGTTCATGTTATTATTTTACGTATGTGTTTTAACAGAATTCGATTCACAATAGAACAAAAGCCGTTCTAGCTCAGTTGGTAGAGCGCGTGGCTTTTAACCACGTGGTCGTGGGTTCGAGTCCCACGGATGGCGGTTTTCATTTTTTTCTGTAAATGACGCTTAAAAATATCATGATACCATGAAATAAATCAGAAACTAATTTATCTTAACATATAATATTCAAAGCTTTCTAAAACTGGCATTTTATAGCAAATGAGATGATTAGCCATAAGGAAAAGAATCATTCTATATAATGCATACATTCAACACATATACCATGTTCTACAAGTTTTGTAATATTGACAGCCTGTGAGTTCCACCTTATGTATTATTTGAGAAGAATACCATAAATCTAAAATTTTGCAAATAATAATATGGTTTTTATAAACAGAAATAAGTCTAACTATCCAGCAGCTGACTTTTTATGATGGTAATCATCTAGATTAAGAGTTTCCAGCAACTTTGGCCACGATTCCGGGATCCCTCCAGGGAGATCAAACTCTAATAATTTCCCTTGCTTTCTGTAATAATCCTCTACAGGTTCGCTCTGTGCATCCAAACACAAAAACATAGATCATTTATGCAACTTTTTATTAACACTTATGCGAAAATTACATCAAGATAGCGGGTAGGCGAAAATTACATAGATCATTTTAAATTCGAATATAAAAAGGTTCAAACATGACAAGAAAACTTCATATATCATTTTATTAAAAAAGTTGGATTATTACTGATATAATATAACTTTGTTTGGGGTCATATTTGACATGCTAACTGTTTATAAAGCTTTTGGACAAAACCATATTGCAGGTCAAGCCAACCCATTTGAGCCTATGCCAAAGAAGTACTTGTTTTGACCCGTTACCCAACCCAGCCTCTTCCAGTGAAAATGTTACCTTTTCTTTATAAACACGAAGTCGCTCTCTAACAACAGGTTCAGTGTCATCAGCGCGAGTAATGAGCTTCGAAGCACACTGCTGAGGTGGCAGAAGCGGCGGCATGCTCATTCCTGGCATCCCGTTCTCGGCCTTTGCATTGATTGAGGCCACATTGAAACCTTTCCCACATTCACTGCATATCCTTCTTCCCAAACATTTCTCAATCAAGACATCTTCCCTCAGTCTTAAATTCACCACCAAATCAATTTCTGTCACCTCATCAAGAATTTCCTTAACAAAACAAAAACTTCAGCCCACAAACTTTTAATAACAATACATATTGATTGATTGATTATATGTAACAAACAAGACACTTACAGCTTGTCTTATTGTTCTTGGGAAACCATCAAGAATAAACCCAGATTCACCTCTTGATTCTCCAGCTTCAAGTCTCTTTGATAATAAGTTAAATATGATCTCATCTGAAACCAACTTCCCTTTATTTACCACCTCATCAAGCTGAATAATTACAGGTTGTAACAAATTCAGTGATTTGCAACCAATGTTTTAAAAACCGGTAAATAGCGGCCCGTTATACCAGTATTACCGTTTTGGCGTTTTCGGATGGAAATCCGGTACGAAACACTCCGGTAAAATCCGGTATACCGGTTTGAACCGCTATACCGGTACCGGCATAGGATGGTTTTTAGGTTATTTTTAGATTATTTTTTTATTACTTTTAAAAACTTAAAAAACTTTAGATTATCTTTTGATGAAATTTTCTTAGTCATGGAATAATAATAAATAAATAAATAAATATTAATAAACCAAAAAAAAAAAATAACTTTTGGGTTGTTTTTTAATTATTGATTAACTTTTTAATAGTATTTTAGTATGTAATCACGTACTTTTAGATTATTTTTTGTGTTAATGTTGTAATTTATGAAATTATATAGCAAACTAATCAACTCGGTTGAACAATTTTTTAGCTAAATTCCGTATAATTAAAAAACCGGTTTTTAAAACATTGTTTGCAACTCAATTATACTAATCCGATACCGATGATACCGATACAGATAATAACCGATACCTGATGAGAAAGAGGTCCAGAGGAAGATAACTCATGACGGACGAGATCGCCGGTGGCTATATGAGGAACACCGAGAAGAGTGGAGAGTCGGCTAGCGTATGTTCCTTTACCGACGCCTGGACAGCCTAGAAACACCCACTGGAAAGTTCTAGAACCACCGTTGGGATAGTCTGTGACGGCGGAAGTGTTGGTAGAAAGTGATCGTTTGAGTAGTGAAGAAAATTGGGGTTTAAAGAGGCGGGTGATGGCCGCCATTGGTGGGTTGGAATGGAAGACAGAGTTGCAGAGACAAAGATATGGAAAAGTTTTGTAGGACGGAAGTCAGTCGTTGGCATTCGGCACGCATCGACCTAACCGGTTTTTATATTAAAATAATAAAAAGGTGGTTGTTTTCTTACCTTTTCGTTTGGAAAATATTTTATTAACATAAAAACAAATTTCAAAATCAAATGGAAATAAATAAATTAACAACGTTTTTTCATGAATGTTTCATGGAAACCACGTTTCACCAATTTGATACGTTTACGAAGATATATAATAGGTTAAGTTACCAAGTCATATTCTTACTTGATAGACAAATATACTTGAATTATAAAAAAAATAAACATTACCATATTTCATATTTTTCTCTTCACAACACATGAACAAAAGTGTAAAAGATGAAAGTCTCCGCCACAAAATATATATATATTTTTTTTACATTTTAAATGTATCACGGCAAGCGCTACAATCTTGTTGCAATAATAACTCATTTTTTAGTTTGGAAGGAATTTACCATATTATCCTATACGTTAACTTATGAAGGAAATGAATAGTGGTAGGTAGCTTTGTGTCATCCATTTTTTTTTTTGTACGTTTCTATGTTTTCTTTTCATCCTCTTTCCTACGTGTCATTATTTCCATTAGAGATCAAATATTTTTCACTAAGCGATGACAAAGATGGGTTTTCTCTCTTTCATGACAAAGATGAGTTTTTGTAGACGTCCCTGAACTTTATTACTGTTACTATACAAACCTTTTTATCAATTATTATGTCATTAGTATTAGCAAAATTTGTTGTGCAAAAAAAAAGTATTAGCAAAATTTGTTGTGCAAAAAAAAAAAAATGTATTAGCAAAATTTACTATTAGAAGAAAATATACTATTACAACCATGTCAAAAAAAAACATATTTACAATCATTAACTAGGGTTAAAAGTTATTTAATATTTCTAATAATAACTTTTTTAACAATTCTTAAATCTTATTAAATTAGATTCATAATTAATTAGAAACTGGAAATTATTTATTTGATATTTCTTATTGGCATATAAGATGCTTTTATAACTAATCGATGAGTACCCAGTCACGACATTGTTTGTTGTTAGTTCAACAAATTACACATCAATAATTACGCCGATAAATCCCCAAAAATATGGAAAAGTATGCAAAGGACCACGTGTAACAATATTTGCCACCAAACTCAACGAAACTTCTAACGGCTAAAATTAAATTGCTGTTTTTTTCTTTTCCGGCAACTTCGGGTTGAAACGGAAAATGACGATTACTCTCTCAACTCTCTCTCCGATCACTCGTACTCACCTCTCTCCTGTTACCAATTCTCCACAATATTATATAACTACTTCTACTAGCAACAATAATAATAATAATCTCACTCTTTTTCCGTCCAACAAAAAAACTGTTCTTACTTCTGTATCACATGCTCGCCGCCCTGTCTCCGCCGCCGTCTCCAGCTCTACCGGCAAGTTATATGCATCTTTTTTTATATATTCACTCACTAATTAATGAATATGTTTGATGTTTATGATAATTGGAGGGTTAATTGTGCAGGAACTTCTCAAACATCTATTGAAACTGGAAGTTTGTTGGAGAGAGTAGAGGTGTTTGATTTGAACGGGAATTCGGTTTTGATTTCTGATTTGTGGAAGGATCGGAAGGCGGTTGTTGCATTTGCTCGTCATTTTGGGTATTATGCATATCATTTTATTTGAATTGTGGTTATATGATTGTTGTGGAGATTTAAGTGCAGATTGAACTGCAGATGTGTGCTTTGTATGAAGCGGGCTGATATGCTGGCTGCTAAGAAGGTATGCGAATTGCAACCTATACAAACTACAATCTAATGTCTTTCTTTTACAAATGATAACAGTTAGTGTGATTGTATTTGCAATGTATGTTAACCGATTGGTTTCGTTATACATGTGGAGATAGGTAAATTGTATTGTCACAAAGGCACAGAGATTTATCTTAGATCTGTTATTGAGAACTGGAACATTATTTGACATTGTTGTGCTTGTTAATGTATCAGGATAGGATGGATGCTTCAGGTGTGGCACTTGTCTTGATTGGGCCTGGTAGTGTTGATCAGGTGTGGATATGTACCCGTTGTGAGTGTTGATTATCTTGATTTTTATTTTTCTTTTAGCGTTGTAACTATCAATTTTTTAAACGTCTATAGCGATTTAGCGCAACTATTAACTGTAGAGCTTTCAATAAGTTGACACATGCTTAGATCAGGATAATTGTTTTTGTATTAGTTACTTTACATTCCTTTTATTGGTGTATTTCTCCTTAAAACCTTGTGCAGGCTAGAGCTTTCGCTGAGCAAATGAAATTTAAAGGAGGTATATTTTTAAGTTATATGCTACCCATCTTCCTCTACCTTTACTTTAATAAAAGGTTTTATGTAATACAATACCCTTCAGTGAAGACATAATTCTGCAGTCGAGATTGTAAGTAAATGGGTAATCTTACGTGTTGCTTGTTGCAGAAGTATATGCAGATCCTAGTTATGCATCATACAAGGCACTGAATTTTGTTTCTGGAGTCACAACTACATTTACACCTGGGGTATGTATGTAATATGTTTGGTATGTTAAGTTGCTTGAGTTTTGTTGCCAAATTTTACATTTTTAAGATTATGGTTTGTGAATCATGTGGAAACCACAGGCTGCTTTGAAGATTATAGAAGCATACATGGAAGGTTACCGACAGGATTGGGAGCTTTCATTTGAAAAAGATACCCGTACAAGAGGTGGCTGGTATGTATGTGTATTGTCTTAGTTGCTTTGTAACTAATAATTAAGATGCCAATATCATAGTCCGAAAAGATGAAGTGCTGCCCGAGTGCCTGCAACTGATATGAAATTGGTAATTTTTGTCAGGCAACAAGGTGGAATCATAGTTGCAGGTCCAGGGATAAGCAACATCTCATACATCCATAAGGTGAGTCTCTAGTGCACTTGAACCCAACTCACATAACCAAATACTAGTGCGCATGAACCTGGTGTTGGTCTGGTCTTGTTGGTATAACAATATTCCCATATTACTTGCCCCATTACTTGTGTGTTTCTATGATTAATGCAGGACAAAGAAGCAGGGGATGATCCTGATGTAGAAGAGGTATTAAAAGCTTGTTGCTCGTGACGTTGTAAATATATACAATGATACTCTGCTACTCTATGTGTGTATAAATTTCATCAAAGGTTATTAAAAAATACAAGTGACTTTTATTTATATTCAATAAATTGGAAGATAAGAGAGTAGTGTTGCAACATACAAGTACATTATTCCAATATTGATATCTACAATATTATTTGCGAGTATGAATGAATCACCTGCCTTGTATTCTCTCATTCCACTTTTTTCTGCAACCAACGGTACAAGGACCTTCTTGTCACCTTCAATCGATGCAAAACTGCTGGTCTTCTGTTGGGTGAATTCGACAACTTGGTTCCTTCTAGGGTTTCGTGTAAGTCAGGCTGAGGATTGAAAGGATTCTCCACGTTGATTTTTACCTCGGTTGGCATTTTTGGTCCTAATGAGAGAACCTCGAGCCCGAGATTATCTTTTAAAAGTTTAATTATAGCATCTTTTACATCAAATTCATTCTTATCTACAGCTATACCAACTTCCTGGACTCCCAAAATTATGAACATGTCATCTCTCATGAATTCTCCTGCAACAATAAACATGTTTACACATAAAAATTCATAATCAAGTATGTAGATACGTATGTAACAAAGAATTCACTGTTACCTGGATTGTAATTCTCTTTTATCATTCGCAAAACTGCTAGGACGACAATTCGCGCTTCAACCTGTTGAATACATTATTTAAACAATATCTATCTACCAAACTTAAATCATTTTGAAATTATATTCCAATTAATCATGTGCTACCTTTGTGAGGCCTCGAAGATCAACAGCTATAGACTGGGTACGCTTCTGCAAATGTGATGCGACTTTCTCAAGAAGTAAACTGTGGGGTCCACCTATATCCCTTCTGCTGTTATTTTTAAACTGACTTTGTGATCTATGGTTATGTTGTATTATCCCTTCACACCATTCTTCAATCAGTTCCTTGAGATAGTAATCATTGGGTTTGAAGCTACAACATATATGTATATTTATATTTCAGTAAAACACACAGCACAACACAAGGCTTATGAGGATTTTGGCACTTACCCTGATTTCCGCATGTCTTGATAGATAGAAAGACATTGCTGAACTTCTATTAGGGAACCGTATCTAGTACGGGCCCTAAGAAGTGTGTTATATGTCACCTGAAAATCAAAATTGTTCGGTTTTAGCATTTTGTATGATTCAATCTATAAACATATAAAATTTGATTTGTACTTGACAGAATAGCTGAAGGGCATATTGTCAGAAGTCATATTCCTCACCATATTTGGCTGTATTTGATATCTCTTCATTTCCGCAAATAATGAAAATGCCAAGTTCAATTCCCTTTGTTTTACACAAACCTGTAGATAAATTCAATTGTAATCAGAGTCAGATTGTAAAGAGGATTATATGACCTGCAACTTTTTATTTATTTTTTCCACATATACTAAAATGCCCAACAAGTAAGAAAAGTTCGAACCTTAATAGCTGCTGTATACGCAATAACATCAGGCAGTACACCAGACTCGCGCATGGTTTTCAAAACCTGCACTGGAGGGACAAAAGTTGTTAAGAGGATGTGGATTTCTGCTACATGTGGCAAAATAGGTAATTTTACTTATGGTCGTAACACAGCCCCGCTTGCGGTGTGCGAATATAATATGTATATGTGTGGGCCCGGGGGGTTGTTAAAAGTGCACTAATTTCAATGTTATTTTACTAAGTTCGTGAAAATATCGTTAAAATGACGAAAGGTAATCATGCGTCATGCAGTGGCGTTGATAGCCAAAAGACAATGGGGTACATGCACCAATCGGGCTTGTCCAGATTTCTAAGTGTTATGTGCCTTATGTCCACAACTTACCCTCCTCAGACCCTACCTTAGCTTTGCTATTGGCGGGATTTACTGAGTATGATGATGATGAGTATGACGACGACTTATGAGTCATAACAGGCTAGGTTGACCCAAACACTTTTTCTCCCAATTGTCTAAATTTAATTACAAAAGAATAGAATGTTAAATATCACTAAAACTGTATTATTCAGTAATAACCTAGTTTTTTAGTACAAAATGGTTTAGTCATTTTTATGCAATAAATATACATGTTGGACTACTTTCAACCTCTTTGACCTATTTCAATTTGAGCTATTTTTTTCCTGTTTGACCCATTGCATTAACTTATCCCACTGACCCATATGACCTATTTCACTATTAGATAAGGGTTTAGAATTCATGTTCCTAATAAACATACCCAGATCGACCCATTTGAACCGTTACACTTTAAGCTAACCTTTTAGAATTTACCCTTTTGACCCGCTACACATAAAACATAATCCGAATCGACTCATTCATAAGTAGACGAAAATCGTCCTGCATTTTCTGCTTATAAAGCTGGTGATAATTGATAGAACACAATTCAGTTCAAACATTACTTTAAACACCACTATGTCTCTTACCTGTACAGCACGCTTCACGTCCCCAGAGCCACCATAGACGCCAATCAGAGTTGACCAGCTTATATGATTAGGGCTAAGTCCAACTGTCTCCATCTCTTCCATTAAAGCTTTTGCAAGAAAGTGATCGGTGCCGCAAGCTTTCATCAATACATTATATGTTGAAACGGTCGGTTTAAAAGGAACATTAATAGCAGTTTGAGAACCCCCGAGTGTCAAATTTCTATTGGTCAGCTGAAATGAATTGTTTTTCCAATTTTGAAACAAACGGAAGGCTCTATCATACTGTAAAGCCTTAACACAGGCATGAAGGAGAACATTGCAACACTGTGAATTTGGCATGCAACCAGCTAAAAGCATTTCTTCAAATAATACGAATGCTTGATCTACTAAACCAGCTTTGGCACATGCACTGATTAGCGATGACCAAGTAACTATATTTGGCGTCACACCGGCTTCAAGCATTTTGTCTTTTATTCCCAGTGCCATTTGCCACATTCTTTCATCTGTAAATACCTGGATTTGATGGTGAAACCACGGAAACAACACATGTGACAGCTGGCAGAAGGAATATTATTTCATAAATACAGGATACTGGACTGTAAAGATGAATATGGTACCTTAATCATTGTGCTGTATGTGAAGACATCTAACTTTAATGATCCTATTGATTCCAAATGCTCTACTTCCTCATAAATCTCCTGGGCTAAATCACGTCTAGCAGCAAGGGAGCATGATTTCAGAAGGATATTATATGATGCAATATCTGGCGCAATACCTAGATTCTGAGTTGGTAAACTGAATTAGTCAAAACATGTCCAAGTCAAAACTGAATCGAGAAAACAAGACAAAAAAAACTGCACATGGGTGTGGGGAAGAGAGTATTACTTGCATATGCTTGTAGATATTCATTGTGTAGCTCAAGTCACGTGCATTTACATTCATAAGACTGTTGAACACATACAGATTTGGGTTTATATTTTGAGCATTTAACTCCTGCGCCAATTTTACAGAAACAATATAATATAAGTGATCTCATGATCAATCAAGAACATCCTTGATACCTAAATAAAGGGGAAAAAACAGGAATTGAAGATAATATTTCTAAAGTGAAACACTAACAAATATGGAACATGTTTATATTTATTCATTGCTACCTAAATTACTAAAACCGCTACCAGCAACGTCCACATGCCTTAACCATAGTCAAAGGGAAACGAATTCATTAAAATCATTTAGTCAACACACAATGACACAATCCTCCAACAATTTACATAAACTACAACCTAACATTTTAAAGGAATCATGATCATACCTCATAAATAGTTCTAGACTGCAAATGATCATGACAAAGACCACACACATCTATAATTGTGCGGTAAGCATACATATTCACACATCCCAGCGTCCGCTTAGATTCTTCAAAAACAGTCAATGCAGAAGCCATATCACCCCTCTTTCCAAACTCAAGTATTCCACTACAGAACGCTTCATCAGCACGTGCACAAAAACCTGCATACCTTATAACCGCGTGCAAATTCCTCTTGTTAACACAGTTTCTAATAACCTCAACCGGTCCCACCACATCTTCAATAGCTAAACCGAATCCTAAACCACATTGAGGCGTAAAAAGAGTTAGTTATAACTTATAAGGAAACAATATAACAATATCTAACATTCATTGAACATATAATACATATAAGAAACTATACCAGACAGTGTTTCCATGAAATCAACAACATCATCCACACGACCGCAATTTAAAACCGAGCGGCATTCTCGACCAATCGCATTTACAACCGATCGATCAGACATCAAAACTTTCACTACACTACCAATCCCTAGCTTCTGAAAACCAGTTAGAACTTTAATAAGCCTCTGAACTCCCTCATCACTCTCAATTACAGACAAAATCCCGTTAGAAATAATCTCAGCATTTAACAAAGGCGAAAAGTCAACCGAAGTAGCACCGCCAGTCGTAAGGGTTTCAACAATCATGAAAAAGTCGTCGAACCTTGCGTCTTGAGCGAGCTTGGAGGCTAATTCAGCGTAGTAGTTGATGTTAGTGTGGGACTTCCATTGGAAAGTGTTGAAGAGATGAGGACGGTGAGGTTTGGTGGATGAAGGTGACGGTGATGGTGAGGGTAGTGGTGGTGGTTTTTGTTTTGGTTGTTTGGGAGAGTGTTTGGGTTTAGTTGTGGTGCGGGTGTGTTTGGGAAGTGGCGGTGGAGTGGAGATGGAGGAGGCGGTTATGGTAAGGGTGGTGGTGGTGGTGATTCTCATTTCCCGGCTAACCGGTCGTTTATCTGGTTAGATATTCATTGGTTGGGGTTGAAGATTGTATTTGAAAGGCAGGTGTTCTGATCTTGGTGGATAATATCCTCTACCCGTTTTATTACTCAGAGCAGTGCCATTTGCTTGGACCCGAACTTATTTTGATTAAAATTTATTTTTGATTTGGACCTAGTTTAACTTAAAACTTTTAGGGTCAGTTATTTTACACGGTGTATTAAAAACGAGAAGGATACAAAAAAATATAATAAATCATGAAATATGACATAATGAGCAACAAAATATAATACAATGCCGAAAAATATAACACAGTGCTTAAGAAAAAAGACACAATGATGAAAATAAGAAAAAGACACAATACTACATAAAAGACACAATGATATAACGTAAATTCTAAAAACTATAAGCTAAAACTCCAAAAAAGCGAAACCTTAAAACTAAGATCATAGGGTTCGATGAGACGGTTCCAATGCCACTTGAATTAGTTCAATCGGAGTCCATTTGATACTTTCATACCACTTCTTACTTTTCTTTTACTGTGTATTTGTTCCTAACCCACTGTTTTTATATGTTACAACATATATAAAATGAAGGGGTTTATAGAGCGAATCAATGTTGTTGGATTAATATGTCTTTTTATCTTAACTTATATACTCATATACAAATCAAATCAAAAGACACAAATCTTTACAAACAAAAAACCACTTTAGTTTCAATATGTAAGGTTGCATATATGATATGTGACACGGTCCTAATACAAAACCAATACAAAACCATTTTAGTTTCAATATGTAAGGTTGTAATTACAGGGTTTTGAAGGTTTTTTATTCTCCCAAGTCCCAACGCTCATCGCCCGAATATTCATTTTTCCAGATTCTCAAGTTTCAACCACAGAACACAAGCTTCTTTTTTAATCTAGATTTGTGTACGTCAAACATGTAATGTCATTTGAATTTTGAAGTTCGTTTATGGGCTGGACAATTGTCAGCCCAATTTCCCCCTAAAGAGTCCATAATGTTCTTGAACTACTGGATTATAGTGGTATATTTTGGACTTCTTGTTAATTATTAAATGCGTGTGAGACAATAAATTTTAGTAAGTTACTATTGATTAAGATTTAGAAATATTTAATACTAGATATTTGCCCGCGTTGACACGCAGTTCAACAAAGTACGATTATTTGGAGTAGTATAACGTATAAGAAAAATAAAGTAGAAACATTTTATTAAAATTTAAAATCAACGAATACACATTTATTCAAATATCGCTGAAAATTTCCTTATAAACCACATTTTTTGTTTTAGTCATCACTTTCCCACCAGCATCAAGTATAAGTAACTTCACGCCTGCCCTGCTTTTAACTCTTGACAATGCGACATAAAGCTGGCCATGTGAGAATACAGGGTTTCTTAAATACAATCCAACCTGAATAAGGCGACTTAAATGGTATGTGTTAAAAATAGACTTATGGCATATTCAACAATAAGAAAGTAATAAAAATGAAAATAAGAAACTAACTACCACCTAAATTTCACAATTTAATTTGACACGTCTGAGAAGATGAGCATTACCCATATCGACCCGCTAAAAAAACTTCGAGCATATTTTATTCTATGTTTTTATAAAAGAATTTATTTTTTAAAAATCGAAAATCATTCATTAATGTTTCGGTCAACGTGTTTAATAACTTTCCTAAACAATATAATCCACATTTTTTTGTTTTTTTAAAATAAAAAACATTTAATAGTTATTCTATTTTTAAAATTCAAAAAAGAGTTATTAATGTTTTTATAAAAAAATTTATTTTTTAAAAATCGAAATCATTCATTAATGTTTGGGTCAACGTGTTTAATAACTTTCCTAAACACTGTAATCCATATTTTTAATTTTCTTAAAATAAAAAACATTTAATGACTATTCTATTTTTAAAATTCAAAAAAGAGTCATTAATGTTTTTATAAATTTTTTTATTTTTTAATAATCGAAAATTATTCATTAATGTTTCGGTCAAAGTGTTTAATAACTTTCCTAAACACTATAATCCAGATTTTTAATTTTTTTTAAAATAAAAAACATTTAATGACTATTCTATTTTTAAAATTCAAAAAAGAGTCATGGTTTTATAAAAGAATTTATTTTTTAAAAATCGAAAATCATTCATTAATGTTTCGGTCAACGTGTTTAATAACTTTCCTAAACACTATAATCCAAATTTTTACTTTTTTTTAAATAAAAAACATTTAATGACTATTCTATTTTTAAAAGTAAAAAAAGAGTCATTAATGTTTTTATAAAAATAAATATTTTTTAAAATCGAAAATCATTCATTAATGTTTCGGTCAAAGTGTTTAATAGGAAGGAACATTATCTAAAGTGACCCATGTATAAGTAAAAGGAGCATTACTCAATAATTTTAACCGACTATTACCTTATAGATGCTATTCATACGCTAAAAATAGTAATGTGACAAATCAAATAATTCAGCATTTATTTTGTGTTTAAATGTCATTAATTTTAAAAATTGGATTTTTTTTAAAATTTTGATTTTGAATGTTTAAAAATAAATTTATAAATGTATTTATATATGATTAATAATTTTATGTTTAAATGTTATTAATTAAATGGTAATCATAATTATTAACATTAGATGTTTCCAATATTGAGTAACTCACGATAAATGCTAATTATACGCTCCATATTTGCGAAATCGTTGCTAACCCCACATTGTGTAAATGTTCTTCCACATTTTGCTTCCCGGACTACTCCACAGCCGGGTGTTTAATAACTTTCCTAAACACTATAATCCAGATTTTTAATTTTTTTTAAATAAAAAACATTTAATAACTATTCTATTTTTAAAATTCAAAAAAATGTCATTAATGTTTTTATAAATGTTTTTTATTTTTTAAAAATCGAAATCATTCATTAATGTTTGGGTCAACATGTTTAATAACTTTCCTAAACACTGTAATCTAGATTTTTAATTTTCTTAAAATAAAAAAATGTAATGACTATTCTATTTTTAAAATTAAAAAAAGAGTCATTAATGTTTTTATAAAATTTTTTATTTTACATCAACGAAAATTATTCATTAATGTTTCGGTCAAAGTGTTTAATAACTTTCCTAAACACTATAATCCAGATTTTTAATTTTTTTTAAATAAAAAACATTTAATGACTATTCTATTTTTAAAATTAAAAAAAGAGTCATGTTTTTATAAAAGAATTTATTTTTTAAAAATCGAAAATCATTCATTAATGTTTCGGTCAACGTGTTTAATAACTTTCCTAAACAATATAATCCACATTTTTTGTTTTTTTAAAATAAAAAACATTTAATAACTATTCTATTTTTAAAATTCAAAAAAGAGTTATTAATGTTTTTATAAAAAAATTTATTTTTTAAAAATCGAAATCATTCATTAATGTTTGGGTCAACGTGTTTAATAACTTTCCTAAACACTGTAATCCATATTTTTAATTTTCTTAAAATAAAAAACATTTAATGACTATTCTATTTTTAAATTTCAAAAAAGAGTCATTAATGTTTTTATAAAATTTTTTATTTTTTAATAATCGAAAATTATTCATTAATGTTTCGGTCAAAGTGTTTAATAACTTTCCTAAACACTATAATCCAGATTTTTAATTTTTTTTAAAATAAAAAACATTTAATGACTATTATATTTTTAAAATTCAAAAAAGAGTCATGTTTTTATAAAAGAATTTATTTTTTAAAAATCGAAAATCATTCATTAATGTTTCGGTCAACGTGTTTAATAACTTTCCTAAACACTATAATCCAAATTTTTACTTTTTTTAAAAATAAAAAACATTTAATGACTATTCTATTTTTAAATTTCAAAAAAGAGTCATTAATGTTTTTATAAAATTTTTTATTTTTTAATAATCGAAAATTATTCATTAATGTTTCGGTTAAAGTGTTTAATAACTTTCCTAAACACTATAATCCAGATTTCTAATTTTTTTTAAAATAAAAAACATTTAATGACTATTCTATTTTTAAAATTCAAAAAGGAGTCATGTTTTTTATAAAAGAATTTATTTTTTAAAAATCGAAAATCATTCATTAATGTTTCGGTCAAAGTGTTTAATAACTTTCCTAAACACTATAATCCAGATTTTTAATTTTTTTTAAATAAAAAACATTTAATGACTATTCTATTTTTAAAATTCAAAAAAGAGTCATGTTTTTATAAAAGAATTTATTTTTTAAAAATCGAAAATCATTCATTAATGTTTCACTCCAACAAAATGGAGCCAAGTATTAAGGTTTGCGAATGAAAGGGGATGCCTAAATACTTGTCGAAGATTGACTAATATTATGAAAGAAGAAAGTTATTAATGTGATATAAAAATAATTTTGATTAAAATGAGACAATTTTTTTATTGTTACCTCATATGATATGTTATCAATATCGAGCCACCTATCCATGCCATAGAACATTAACCTGAAAATCAAATGAAATTACGAAATCATACACACTCGAACTCAATGAGCATACTGTAAATTATACATACACATTCGAATTTACATAAATAAAAATAAATTGGGAGATGAACGAACCAGTAGAATGACTCAAACTTATACATCCTTTTGTAGTTTATTTGATTGTGCCTGCAAACAGGAGACTCCTAAGTTAATACATTTGACTATGACTATATGGAAAGTGTACAACTAATTGTGCTATTAACTTTCCTATAATACAATCAATCAATCTCTTACCAAAAAACTCGACCCTTCCTTTTAACATCCAAGACTTTTCAAACAACCATTTATAACAATTAATTATTGTAATTATCCTTCCAAACTTTAAGCCATCAACTTAGGAAACAAATAAAATGCCAATAAATGAGACCCGAATCAACAAACAGGACCCGGACCCGAATAGCTTTCCTAAGCGGATTAATCACTAAAAAATATCCAACATTCTTTTACCTTTCATCTAATATTATGATTCTCAAGAACACCTCGAAGAACATATGAACATTCAAACTCACCCGAAGACAAACATCATCGAGCCAACATAATATCATGAACAAATATAACCAGTTAAGATTAACCAACATAAAAACAGATTACAAAACATAAATGATTCAAATCAATTAAAAACATATTCAAAAACAGATTAATCCTAAATAGAAAAAAAGATGATTACCTTTTATTGATGACCTTCTTGCCCATCAAATTACCACCACCATCCCCATTGTTAATCCCAACTGGAACCAAATTGAAGAGGTCAAATGTACGATATTATTTGAAATACCATTATGAAATTCATTTTTTTATCATGTTACAACAATCTTCCTTGTCTATAACTAAAACTTCAACCAGCATGGAAGGTCAAAACTGAAAGTCACACAATGATTAAAAGATTAAAAAAAAAAATTGTTAAATACTATTTACCTAGAGTTGTAAAACCGGGATCAATCCTCGCACGATTTAGTAGAGTTTTCACCACCTCATCTCTATTCATGTACAACTGCAAACAGCGTTCTATCAAGTTTTGGACCTACAATATTCAATAACAGAATTAATATAGACAAATCTTGACATTTTAATAGTTCTACAAAAGAGAATAATATACAATATACAAAACAAAATATAAAATTTCCATACAAGTTCAATATCCTCCCTGGAAACTTTTCTGTTGTCATTGCTTGAAATGGAGATTGACCCAGAGTCAGGAACACGAGCTTCTGTTGCATTATTATGTCTATCGCTTTGAGACTCATGTGAAGCTTGAGCGTATAAAGAGAAGAAGGAGATGATTGAGTTTTGTGATTTAGGGTTAATGATTGAGTGGGTTAATGATATTAGGAAGGTTATTAATTCACATATTTTGACCATATTTATGTTTTAATTAGGAAAGTTAATAATTGTGATAAATTAGGAAGGTTACTAATTTCGGGATTTTTGATTTAAAAAAAAAAGAAAATTTTATAAATTCCCACATTGTGCCATGTAGGATTCTCATTGATTGCAAGGGGTGTGAGGGATTGCCAAGTGTCCTCATGGACTTTTGTTTATTAGATGTATAGATTTTCTATTAGGTACTTCATTAAAGTTGATTAATAGCAAGAATTATACAAATATTTCTGGCCAGATTTATTATACAAAAGATTTAGAAAAAATTACGCCGTTAGTCCCTGTGGTTTCCCTCCAGTTGCAATGTCAGGTATTAAGGTTTTATTGTTTCACATTGGGGTATTAAAGTTCTAATTTGTTACAATGTAGGGGATTAGGCACTAACAACGTTTATAATTAACAGAGTTGACCCTCACGTGATCTGCACGTGAGGGTATTTTCGTCTTTTTATCTCCTAAACCTTATACCCATAATATTAATAAAAAATACATAACAATTCAAACACATTATACCTGGAGAACGATTGCACCTTTCATCTCCCACGATTTACGATCATCAGTTAGGTCAAAATGTTAACTGAGTGGATTATCAGAAAGCCTGGAGACGAGTATCATAAAGACGTTTATGGTAATATGTTGTTTTAGTAATATTCCTTTGATTGTAAGCTATGAAAAAAATACGATTTTTATTAAAAATCTTAACTTTGCAGGTCTTTATGAAGAATTGTTTTGCTTGAAGATTTATTATGGTGGAGTGTTTACTGCATTTCCTGATACTGATTATCTGAATGGTAAGTGTGATTATGTTGATTTGCTAAACAGGGAGCATTTTAATATAACTCAGATGAATGAAATTGCACAAGCACTTGGGTTTAAAGATGTGGGTCTTCTACACTATCATTATGTAGTTCCTTATCATGATTTAGATTTTGGTTTAAGAACAATACGTACCTATAGTGATGTACAAGGTTTGTTGAGGCATGTGGTCAGTCATAGGGAAATAACTGTTTACATTGAAGAAGGGGCAAGCATGGTAGGGATAAAGCCTAGAACACCAGTAAAAAAACCTACTGATAACATAGATGTAGGAGAATCACAAGTTATAGATGCTGTGTTTGAAAGCCTTTTTAGTGAAGTTATGAATCCTGAACCCAAGTTGATAACTAATGGAGAAAATGAAGTTCATGTGCATGAAAATGAAATAGTAGATGAAGTTGATGTGCATGTAGTAGTTGATGAAGTGGATAGGAAAGGAAAAACAAAAGTTGATGAAACAGTAGTACCTAAGTTCTTAGGTCCTCAAGTTGAAATTGATGTGAATGAAATAGTTGATGTTGATAATCAGATGTTTGAGGTTGAGGTTGATATGTCAAACTTTGATGGTAAGAACATACTTTGTGACACATAAGCAAATGAAATTCCTGCACATCATAATGATGATGAATATGAGTGTTTAAGTAATGATTCTTTTGGGACCTCTGACTCAGAAGATGGTGGTGGGTTAAGGAATAAGGCAATAAGAAGGTTAAGGAAAAATGCAGAAAAAGGGAGTCAAAAGTGTTTGTTCCATGTTGGGCAGAAGTTTGGGGATAATAGTATAGTGAAGAGGTTAATAAGGAAGCATGCAATAGAAACTAGGAGGGAAATTTGGTTTCAAAGGAATGATCAAGTTAGGGTCAGGGCAAGTTGTAAAGGGCTAGTTCCATATTTTGATGACACTGCTGGGTCAAGTAATCAGATTGTAAAAGCAGAGTGTGTAAAACAGGTTAAAGAGCAAAAGAGCCAAAAAGATGGTGGTAGGAAGACCAAAGAAGACCCTACTAAATGTCCATGGTGTGTGTATGTTGCAAAAGTAGGGGATCAACCAACTTGGCAGGTTATCACATATAACCCACAACACAGGTGCCTTCAAAGCAGGTCTGTGAAGCCTTTTACTGCTAACTGGCTTTCTAAGGAGGTTATCCAACAACTGGAAGCAAATCCTAACATACCTGTCAAGGCTATACAAGACCAAATGCAGAAGAAGTATCAGATGGGAGTATCTAAAATGAAGGCTTTCAGGGCTAAAGCAGAAGCTGTAAAACAGGTTATGGGTGATTACAGTCTACAATACAGGGTGTTAAGGGATTATGCACTAGAGTTGATGAGAACAAATCCTAACACAACAGTGAAAATTGATGTTGAGCCTGAGGTTAATCCATCTTCTGATACTAGAGTATTTAGGAGAATTTATATATGTTTAGGACCATTGAAGGAGGGTTTCAAAGCTTGTAAAAGGGAGATAATAGGATTGGATGGAACTTTCATGAAGGGTCCATTTCCAGGACAGTTGTTGACAGCTGTAGCTATGGATGGGAACATGGCTTGTATCCTATTGCTTATGCAATTGTGGAAGCAGAGACAAAAGCATCATGGACTTGGTTTTTGGATATCCTTAAAGATGATTTGGATGACATAGTAAAAACCAATTTAACATTCATATCAGACAGACAAAAAGGCCTAATCCCAGCCATAGAGGACCTATTCCCTAGAGCTGAACATAGGTATTGTTTGAGACATATCAATCAGAATATGCAACTTCAGTTTAGGGGTCAGGCTTTCAAGGATCAATTGTGGTCTATAGCATCTGCAACTACAGTTCAAGAGTTTGAAGATAAGATGGTGGAACTACAATTAATGAATCCTTTGTTTTAGTTTGTGTCTGTTGACTTTAAGTTTGACTTGTTTTTTTTTAATGTTTTGGAAACCTTTGTTCAGATACAAGGTTGAAACATGTTGGTTTAATGTCATTTGAACCTGTTTTGGTTAATATCTTATATATCTACTTTTGTTTTGAGAAAGAGTTGTCAAATGGGTCAAATATGGCTGATTCTTTAATGGGTCAAATGTACTTACAATATGGCTGCTAGTGTAACAGTTTACATTCCTTCTTTAATGGGTCAAATATAACACTACAATACACACAATATACTTGTTTACATAATATTTTCATTATCATAAAAAGTTCACAAACATTACAATACCAAAACTAACTCTCAATACATCATTACAGTTACCAAAATATGAGAGTTGTTTACATTATAACCTACCACAAAAGACTAGCAAAAGATTAGACTACCTAAGTTAACTGTTGATCAACCACCACAAAAGACTACCAGATCAACCACCACAAAAGACTACCAAACCAAACCTTCTACATATACAGACATGCAAACACCACCACAAAGAACATCCAACTGAGAATCAACCACACATCCCTCTTCTTAACATCCCTGGCATGACTTTTTTTGAGTTCCTTAACTGTTTCATTCATTTCTTTCAGAGACTGTTCATACACTGCCACATCCTCTCTCATAACCTTCACTTTCATCTCAAGAACATTCTTTGAGTTCAGTAGCCCTTTAATGATGTTGGTGGTCCGATTGCACAATGGAGGCTCAACCCATGAAAAAAAAGAACATCTTGAACGCTGAAACATATAATGTACTACCATTAATACTCATCCGATCATCAAATAGACAAAATGTGTTATTAAAATCGCCTAATTTTTAGGGTTTAAAAAAAATACCTCAGCAGAGCATGTGTAGAACTGACGACCTGGATTCTGTTCAGTCCACGACGTTTTGATTGCAGCTTGCCTTCCACATCTGCAAAACACCATTTTTTTTGGATGATCGTCGTTGATGATCGTGATTGTGATGATTGTGTTTGTGGTTTTGAAACAGGGGACTGATCAGCATTAATAAGGAGAGGTGATATGATGGTGTATGAACGTTGGAGATAAAAGGACGAAAATACCCTCACGTGCAGATCACGTGAGGGTCAACTCTGTTAATTATAAACGGGGTTAGTGCCTAATCCCCTACATTGTAACAAATTAATACTTTAATACCCCAATGTGAAACAATAAAACCTTAATACCTGACATTGCAACTGGAGGGAAACCACAGGGACTAACGGCGTAATTTTTTCAAAGATTTAATACAGAAGAAGCATACTTTTTAGTACTAAGGATCTCTATCAATCAAGGTTATCATAAGCACCATACAAATTTTTGTATAAGTGAGGGTAATAAGATAAGATACAAGACAAAGTCCAAACATTGTCAAATGAGAATCAAAATCACAAAGTGCAATTACAGCTTTAAAAAAACAAGACTCAAATATAACTAATAGAGAGGTATAAATGATACGGATTTAGGTCAAATGGGACAAAAGTAGCTTCAGGGGCGGCCCTGAGCATGGGACGGGTGGTCACGGGCTTAGGACCCGACCCTCAAGTAGGCCTAAAAATTATTTTTTTACATCTATACATATAATAAACCAAAGCCATTTTAATGACATAACACTCATAGAGGTATTCTCTTCCTTGAGTGTGTCATGTGTCATCCCATGTGACATAGAGATATTTCAGGAAAAAAATAATTTAAAAACAAAATTGGATTTTTCAACCTCAAGTTTCCTCCCATAATTTTTAAACGTTAATATCTTTAATATACGAGATTTTTTAAAGAAAAAAAATTACACCAAATTAACGACGTTTTATTATATTTCCAACGAGTACCATAGTGCTATATAAAAAACGGAGAAAATTTTTGTGGGGTTTTGTTCATACAGGAAAAAAACACAAAGTGTTCAGGTAAATCATTAATCATGTATATGCAAGTCACTAATTATGTTCAAATCAGTAAATATGATTTTTTTTTTCAACCAGAGCTGAATAGGTTAATAGAGTTATACGTTGTTTTAAGTTAGGTATCAATATTAGTATGTTAGAGTTGTACATTTGTTTAGTCTTTAGGATAAGTGTTAATATTAGAGTTACATTAAAGTTCTACATTCTTTTAGGTTAGGTGTTAGCATTGGAGTTGTACATTGTTAATTTGTTTTAGGTTAGATATTAATATTAGAGTTATACATCAGTCTTTCATATGTAAAATTGATGTATCATATTAAATTTCTCAACCCGGGACGCTCCCGGGGTATAATCTAGTTGTATATATTAAAAAAAAATTAATTAGGCCCATTATGATTTCAAGTTTTATAATTGTACTTTTTAATTGAGTCAGTATTTCACTGATTATATTTGTTCACAATTGAAATTAACTCAATATCTAGGCCCAATCTAAATGTTAAAGTTTAAACCAAATAAAAAAATTATAGGTTTAATTTAGTTTATTATATTAGGGTAAGGCCTGATTTTTATTTCATCAAAGGTCTAAACATATTTTAAAATTTTTGAAGAGGGCCTGAGTAGCCTAACATATACTTTTAATATATAAACTCAAAGTCTATATTTCTAGGATCTATAGATGAAAAGGTGTAACATGTTTGGTATTCCATAAATTAACTTTATTTGGGTCTTCACATTTCCTGATTATAATTATCACTTAGATGTGGTAAGAAACTGCCGTTAAAAAAAATAATAAACAAAAGAAACTATATGGTGATAAACTAGTTTTATATCCACGCGCGTTGCGGCGCGCTACTCCAAATCGTTCATGCATGCTTATGAACCGGTGTTGACGATGACACGCAACCCTCCGTACATCGCCCTAAAAATACAAACTCTCGATCACAGAAAAAAAGGAGGTGGGGTTTCAACAACACATATATGTAAATAAAAATGGGCACAAAAAGGTTCTCTTTCTAGCTAGGTGATTTCGTTGCGTTGAACGATGGTAGGAGACAAAGCGGTGTTCTAATCTCACATGTCCCTCTCTATCGCATCGTCTGTGTGTAAAATGTGGAACTTCTCAATTAAGCTAAGAAAGAAGGGTCATCAGGACACATGGGTGGACACAAAAAACATATGGATAACATGCATAGAACACTTGTACATCATGTAAAAGAGTTGTACATAAAAGTTACTAATTGTATGTATACCAACTTCATGTGCCTATATGTAAACATTAAAAACTTCGTGGTCAAAGTATAAAAACCTAAACATAACTATTGTTCAGCATGTTATGAATTAATATATATAATAATTGTATGTATACCAACTTCATGTGTCTATATGTAAACATTAAAAATTTTGTGGTCAAAGTATAAAAACCTAAACATAACTATTGTTCAACATGTTATGAATTAATATATATAATAATGGTAAACTATTTCAAACAATGAAAGATAATAAATGAAAGATAATACCTGATGAGGAATGTAGTTATGGTTTGACACTTGTGTGTTGTTATAGGAATTGTGCTTTGCTCACACTCATGGTCGAAGCCCGAACCTGAAAGAAAGAAGAAGAATCTAGTGGGTCGTACGAAGGGGGCGACGCTAGGTAGCCGATTAAGACTCCAACGTACAGACACAAAAATGGTGTTTGCTTTCTTAGAGAAACATCACATGTTTATACAAGGGAGGGGTGACCTCTTTTATATAGGACATGCATGGGCAACAAACATCACTAACCCTTAACCACGACGATGGGCTTGGACCCATGTTAATAGCTTGCCTCCCTTTGGCCCATATAATTAGGATAAGTATGAATGATAATTAATGCTGGTGAGAGGGGAAGAGAATACTCCCATGCCACTTCGTAACGTGGTGCGACGAGGCTGGTTGCAAGTAACTCCTTTTCTGACAGCAGCATGGTTGACCTTGTTGGGGGTGTTTGATGTCACGTCTGGCTCTTTGCAGGGCGACGTGCAGTGTACAATACTTCCAAGGGTACTGTACAACATGGCTGCGTTGGCTGAGCATGCGCCCAGGTCTGACAGGAACTTCCATACATCCTCGTACTTGCATACGATGTTGCCTGTTTATCTGCACGTGAGGGCCACGCGCAGTGAATGTGTTGTTGCTGACATCTTCTTCGTTAAGGATTGATGCTCATGTACTTCGTAACCAGTGACGTGTTATCGGCGTTGAGAGTTGTTTGCGCATGATCCTTTGCGGGATGCTACGCAGACTACTTGATTTGAGCTGTTTTATGGGATTGGTTTATCCTTAATCGCGTCAGGATTTGGTACCCTATCCCTTCAAATCCCCCAGTCTAGGGCTTCTCTTGATCTTGCGAAAAGAGTAGGATGGTTAGATTCAATAGAGAGGGTGTTATTCGAAAGATAGCTTATGTGGTCTTTGTGCTTTTCCTTAGATGTTCGTGACGTGTTAGCATGATTTCGAGAAGAATTCATGAGGAGAACGTCTTTTCCTTTTTTTCATCAACCCAACGCATGCGGGTGACGTATAAAGCATGATTCTGGAAAGAATTCATGCGGAAAACGTCTTTTTCATTTTACGTCGACCCAACGCATGTGGGTGACGTATCTAGCATGATTCGGAAAAGAAGTAATGCGGATAACGTCTTTACGTTTTACGTCAACCCAACACATATGGGTGCCGTGTCTAGCATGATTCGGAAAAGAAGTCATTCGGAGAACGTCTTTATATTTTACATCTTTTCTTTTATTAAAATCAATAAGATTGAGTACAAATTTTAAATAAAGTATATATTGATTTTGTTAACGCCTAATTTTCTCCCCTATTTTCTACACCATTTTTACAATCCTGATCATGTGGCCTAGTGGTAAAAGGGTCGGTTCTCTCTTTGGGGGAACCGGGTTCGATTCGTACGGGAGGCATGTGATGGATACCCCCACCCTTGTGGTGGGGTAGGTGGTTGGGAAGTGATGGAGAGACCCTTGACCCTTGTGGTCATGGGTTCGACTCCTGATCCCTCCAGGTTTTACCGGTTCACTACCGTCGTGCCTTCGGGCGGGTTTGTGGGCCGGGTTTTCCCTGGAACAGGAGACGGGTGGGCCGAAGGGCTCTGTCCGTACGGACTAGAGGCTGTCTGGGGCCCTTTTCGGCCATTGGGGGCCACATACAGAGTACCCGGCAATACTTTAGTTGATCGTTCAAAAAAAAAATTTATAACTTTTTTATTACACCTATTTACAATTTTTTATTACACCTTTTTTTACACCCTTAAATTTTGTAGGATTTACTTAGACTATAAGGAGTGGGGGGCGGGAAAGAGGTGGATGAAGCGCCATGTGGTACTTGTGGGACCCTTGTGGGGGGGAAAATAATTGTGGGGAGTGGAAGGGGGGGAAGAGGGGGGGGGAAGGAAATAATATTATATTGTGTTAAAGTTAAAAAAAAAAAAAAAAAAAAACCCTGACCAATAGATCGCTGCCACCTCACCCCCACCCCAAGCCCCACGCCGGTGAAGCCCCCCCCCCCAGCCCCACGCCAGCCTTCCCGCCCCACCGGCGGCGGTGTTCCCGCCCTGGAAAGCCTCTCCCGCCCCCACTCCTTTCAGTCTTAATACCACTCCATCGGAAGGGTGTGAGTCATTATATATTGACTTTTAACTTTGAACCTGTAAGTCAAGGAGGAATGCATGTAAGGCACCAAATACTTTTGTTTACTTTATATCCGGCTGTCGTAACTTCCCAATTTTTGTGGATATAGTTGTCGACACGTGTTTAAATATCATTTGCAGTCCATTTGCGTCCACTAGTCAATAATCATCAACCACAAGGTTACGATAACCGTTAGATCTCGATGATCCAACACTGGGAAAAGTTTGGACTTTGGACACGTGGTCCCAGGTCCTTAAACTTGTGGTTGGGACAGACTCACACGTTGCAGGCTGTGGGCCCACCTCGAATATTTATTAATACTGGAAAAATAGTTATCGGCGGTGATTTCTCGGTATACCGGAAAGAAATGGTCGTTAGTGTTGGCTTAAATCGGTCATAAAATCCCCCTATGGTTTCAAATATATGTGAAGTACTCCCTCATCTTTGTGATATAAGATATTGAGATATGTTTGTTTTAACATGAAGAGTCAACTTATCTTACAGAGTGTAACAAAAATGAGAATGTTGAAAAGAATACAAAAACACAATAAATCATGAAATATGACACAATACATCACAAAATATAACACAATGCTGAAAAATATAACACAATGTTGAAGAAAAAGACACAATGAATCATAAAGATTACACAATGATGAAAATAACAAAAAGACACAATGATATAACGTAATTATAAAAACTACAAACTAAAAATCCAAAAAATCAAAAACCTAAAAACTAAAATGGTAAAGTTTGATGAGTTGGTTCCAATACACGGCTCATGGAGTAAAATATGAAGTATTTTTTGATGTATATGAAGTTTGAAGTTAATTATGTTATATATAAAAAAAAATTCATTTTCAACAGTAATATAACGTTGTCACAAATTACAAATAATAAATGACTGTTTCACGTCCGTCCGTTAGATAGAACCAGCAAAATTGATCCACGGGACCCTGTCAGTACCCACGACGACGGTGTTACTGTGTGGGTACTGGGTTACCCGTGGTCAACACAGATGCGCCCCACCCCCTTAGTTCTTACAAGTGGATTAGAAATAAGAGATGAGGGTAATTTAGTAAGTGTGTTTTTTATAGAATTCTATTTTTTTAACACATTTACAAACCAAACAGGTCACAATTTTTTGTTAGAATTAAATAGATATCTTTCGAATTCCAATTCTTTTATAACATCCCAATTAGGGGTGACAATTGTTGACATGACCTGAAAACCAACCCGAACCCGATATGAAAAATAGGTTTGGGTCGAGTAACACGACCTGTTTAAAAAACGGGTTAGGTTCGGGTCAACCAATATTAAAAACAGGTTGGGTTCGGATTGACACATATAAAAACGGGTTGACCTGTTAACCCGTTTAAGTATTTATAAAAAAAAATCTTTTATATTTTTGTTTTGTTTTTTCCGTTTTCGTTTTACATGGTTAGTTATAATAGTGTTAATTTTTGCATACCATTGTATATACTTATTACACTCGTACTCACCATTACATGCGTTATCAGTAAACCACTTACAACCCAATAATCCACTTATAATACGTCAAAATGTATGACTCGTTTAAAAAATGGGTTAAATGGGTCGTGTTTAGGTTGACCCAAATTTATATTTGTGCGAGTTAGGATTGAAATCTTTGACACGAATAATAATATGAGTCGGGTACTGATTGTATATTTCAACCCGCCAACCCATCAACCCGACAAAATTGACACCTCAATTCCTTTATAGGTGGTATTCTGTGAACCAAATTGACCCTTTTGGGAATATGATTTCTGTTGGATTAGGTTGTGTCACATTTATCAAAACACAAGGACCTAAACACAAAAACTGAAAAAATAAAACATTCAAGTGTTGAACAAGTGGGTCGGCCACAGATCACCTGAGCCACACAACACACAAACCGACGACACTCCAAACCCCAGCACAACCACTACCATCTCCTTATGCATTAAAAAAAACCAACAACCATGAACAATAACAACAACAAAAACTCTACACATTCGTCCTCCTCATCAATGGATAGCTCAGGGAAGAAGGTACGGAAGCCCTACACTATTACAAAGTCCAGAGAAAGCTGGACTGAAGAAGAGCACGATAAGTTCCTTGAAGCTCTTCAGTTGTTAGTTATTTTCCTTTCCACCTATTTCAATAAATATATTTGGAGTATCTATATTATTATTGTTCATGTTATTATTTCTGCAACTTAAAAGTCAACTTCCCTCGTGTTCTTTAAGGTTTGATCGTGACTGGAAGAAAATTGAAGATTTTGTTGGTTCAAAGACAGTAATTCAGGTGTATATCTTTCATATGTACTTTAACAAATCCTAGATTTTTTCAAATTAATTAAATTAGATCTGCTGTCCCTATATATTATGTCAGAGAAACCGTTACATGATAATTATAAATACAATAAATGTTACACAAAGTAAATAATAATAATAAAACAAAAGAGGAAGGTTGAGGCTTGTGATAAACATGGTTCGGTTTAACAACTAAACCAACGACCAGAGTTGAATGTTGTTGGTGTTGGAAAATGTTTTGCACCGACATTCGTGTTTGCAGCTTGTGTGGTTGCGGTCATGTACAAGTCCGAAATTTCTAGCGTAGGTGCTGCCGTGCTGGAGTAAAACGCGACTAAAGGGCTTATCGGTCATTTCGCTGTTACTTATAAACCGCTTCAAGGTTTGTTCATCCAATGTGTGGACAATATGCCACCCAATTTATACAACTTTGAGCATCGATATTTTGCACGCAAACACGTTGGTTAATAATGTAATTATTTGTGTCAAAGTTGGTGAAAATCAAATTTTCACTAAATTTACAACAAATTGATCAATGTAGTACTTTTGTTGCGCCGTAGAACCATGTTTTAAATCACTGCATTTGAGTTTAACAAACTAATGAAATATTTCCTTAATTTTCTATTGAAGGAGGTAATTCTATTTGCAGATACGAAGTCACGCGCAAAAGTACTTTCTGAAGGTCCAAAAGAATGGATCAATCGCTCACGTCCCACCACCGCGTCCTAAACGCAAGGCTACACATCCTTATCCACAAAAGGCAGCCAAAAATGGTTGTATATAGAAACATATTCAAAATTTGTAAACCTTTATACGCGTGTTTATAAATTTATTAACATTTTCACCGACTTGATGACAGTCTTGTTGCCGCTTCAAACATCCATGTGTTATCCTTCCTCAATGAGTTCTCTTGTACCTGGATATACTCCATGGGATGACACTTCCCAGCTTATAAGTCCATCTGGTGGAATTATGACTTCACAAGATGAATATGATATACATGGGATTGAAGGCATTCATTCATGTTAGTAATCTGTCATTTCTCGTATATATTCTTATTCATCTGATATAAGGTTATTCCGATATCTAACGTTAATTCAATTGCCGTTTCTCAGCTGATTCTGGATCAAGAGGAGCGGCAAAGATTAGTAACATCAGTAGCAGTGGCATAGGGAGCTCAAGTAGAGAATTTCCTAGTTCTGAACTATCGAAACAAGGGGAACAAGCTTCTGTTCTTCATGGTAATCTTTACTTCTATATGTACACATTACTTGATTCTGTTCTACCTCTGTAATTGTCATCCTTTATTTTGTTATTGAATACCTTTTTCAGGCATACCAGATTTCTCTGAAGTTTATAGCTTCATTGGAAGTGTTTTTGATCCAGAAAGTAAAGGGCATGTGCAAAAATTAAAGGAGATGGATCCTATAAACTTTGAAACAGTGAGTCGGTTCGGATTATTAATGCAATCTTGGTTTTACTAACTTTAATAAAATCCTAAATTTGCTTCATTTTGATCAAACAGGTCTTGTTACTAATGAGAAATCTCACGGTCAACTTATCAAGTCCTGACTTTGAGCCAATGGTAACTATGTCCTTTCCCATGAATCTGTATCTTTTTTTTAAATAAATTGTAATTAAGATGTCATATAGATCTTCCATCATAACAACCATGAATCTGTAAAATATTAGTAATTGTGTTAGTGTTAGTGTTGACCTCTAGATTATGTTGATGGGTGCAGAAAAAGGTCTTGTCATCATATGAAACCAATTCCAAATCTTTAGGAGTATCTGCAGGCAGTGTTTATGAACCACAAGAGAAATGAGATTATTGTGTTGAACTATAGGGGCGCCCTCGTAATTACTATGTAGTATGTTTTCCCTTTGATCTACTCTAGTTAGTTATATTCGTTCTTTATGCGATCACACATTATGTTCTGAACCATTTCCCTCTGTTGACACTAACAGAACTTTTATTTATCAGAACTATAGATGAGACGCGTGTGGAAGTTCACATGAAAAGCTCTATGAATGGTGGAAACCGTAAAATGGGAGTTTGGAACACGCGTAAGTATGTGAAGATCAAATATCCAAACAGAAGTCCTGTGTGGTATTGAACCTCGAATATCAAATGTGAAGATGGTCATACAGTTTGGGGTTGTAGGCGGATACGGGTGAATTTCTTGAAGAAGATCTTGTTGTGATTTTTCTATGTTTTTTTAATATACTTTTGGCTGGTATATTGTAAGAGTGGTGTCACTAAAAGTAAAAATAGGGAAAGTAATAATGCCTAAGAAAATATTACAAACAAATTTTGGTTTGTGTATCATTGCTTTGGACTTGAATAGTGATGTGTTTTCCAATATTGCACTCTTGGTCCTAATGCTTCACTATTTACACTGCTAGCCTCCATGATTGTAAATTTATTGCTAACATGGTCCAGATGTATTATTTTTTGTTATTGTGTTGGTCCCAACCCTTAACAGTCGCTAAATTTTCTAGTTAAGTGAGTTTAAAATGTCTATTTTGCCCCTAAAAAGTGATACATGGGTCCACCACCCTCTCATCTTCTTCAACCCAACCCTGAAACCAACACCACCTCACCGAAACTCCAGCACCAAATCACCTATTAACCCCTATTAATAACCATTAACATAACACAGGAAAAAAAAAATGGGATCTTAAGCTCTATTAGTTTCTCAGACCTTGACGATTAAACTACCGCAGGAAATACATTCAACGAACTTGAAGGAGACATATGGAGGTTAAAATTAGGTTTACAAAGCTTGTAAATATACAGAGGAAACATGTTGTTTACAACTTGCTTTCTCTTGGAAACTTTTTACAGATCCCCTAAGCTTGTTGAACCTCATTTGGAATTCCATTCATTGAACAGGTCTCTGTTCATAACAAACAAACAATTACCACCCACCGCCCTACATCAACACCACCAGTAACCCGTCACAGCCACCATATTTACCACGAAGGATGATGTGGCCATCGTAGCTGCACATGAGTCGGAGCTTGTCAGCAACTTCTGGCGCAAACGAGCACCATTCAAGGTAATATTACCACCCTTCTACTCGGCTAGATACGTGGAAGAAAAGCCCCAAGGCTCTGTTTGCAGAAGGGTAATTAACTCGAATTTTGCAATTAGAAGGGGATGGGATGTTTTGGGGAGATGATGGTTTAAGGAAGAAGAAGAAGAAGGGGGTAGGGTGGGGTGAGATAGGTTTAATATAATTTTTTTTATGTATTTTTTTTTTTGTATATTTAAGGGCAAAAATGTAATTTATCTGTTTTTAACGGAGGAAATTAACGACAATTAGAGGTAAGGACCACACGAGTGTAATTTTGTTAAACTCAAGGATCAATGGCGTAAATAGTGAAGCATTAGAACCAAGAATGCAATATTGGAAAACCACAAGGACCAATCATGCGATTATCTCTTGCTTTTATGCAATACTCGGTATCATCCCAGACAGCCTCAAGCTATTCGTGAGATCTAGGGAGAGTATGTAGTCTATACTCTACAGGCAAAATTTACCTCCTAGGATAAAGAGGTTGCTTTAAGCGATACCTCAATTCCAACGCCATATTAAGAGTCAAATAAAAGCATATATAAACAAAGGGTGAAGATAATGTAAAAAGTTCTTAACGTAAAAAGAATAAAAAGTAATCTCAGTCATTAGATTAGCTAAATTAAGCAGTGGCAAGTGTCACACCACGTCAGACTGTCAGAGGCGGAAACACGTGGCGTGGCGTGGCGACAAGAAAAGTCTCATAGCTAAGATTAGAACAAACACGATTTCAATAAGTCATTTTATAAAACGCCGAAATTGTCAGATTGTTATCAAAGTTACATGTCCCATAATTCAATCCGACGGAAATCCGACCTTATAAAACATCCCCCGCCCTAGCCATGCTCAAACGCCATCCATTTCAGTTACCTGATAGATATGTTTGCAAAAACGTCAATATATAAAATACTAGTGAGTTCACAGGTTCTATTTTCACAACAACATCATCACATCTTTTTATAAAATAGTGCATGCAACAGAAATAAGTATAAGAAGTGTCATATATAAGGAGTTGCAAGTTCCTGCATGACTGCTCTCGGGCCCATAACCAAACCAAGACTACCCACATTTACTCCACGAGTTGTCTCTCGGATCAACACCTCAGTTCAGAATTTCACGCACCCCGTGGTGTGTTAAATACCCAACCAACGCTATCAATTGAGGGTGAGCCTTGTCAGGTACCGATAGTACTATCCCAACATTCCTTTGGCTACGCACAATGGCATATTGTTTCAAGAGGGGTGACACCCACATTGGTCCCCCTCATTAGAAACAATTGATTCTAGAAAACAAGCGAGGACCTACCCCGAGTGGTTTTCAGCTACCCAGGTATCCATCTTGCTACTTAACCATATTTCCCCCGGGTTTAAAACATATATCTCACATGGGTTTAAAAACGTTTAAAGAGGGGCCGTGAAACTCACCTTAAGCACAACACGTACAACGATAGTACCATAACAGCATAACAACAGTCCTCAAGAATAGCAGTCAGTCCAAAAGCACAATCATGATCAGGACCACGAAAAACCTCCATCACGCGCGTGACCACTCGGTAGCGTTGGTGTTTCACGCCGTGATGGGGGCTTCAGGGTGCCCATCATGCGACGCCCCTAATGCCCTACCGCGTTGCCAACTTGTAACTCCTATTGCCTAGGGATTCACCCCTATTGACCAGTAAAGTTACCCAAATACTAAAATCATAAAAACTCAAACGAGTATGTGTCCTTAACTCTCCTAATTTGTTTTATGTGTATTAACATTAACATTTTGTTAAAGAGCAATCAAAAAATCTTTTGGCAGTGAAGACATTTTTTCAAGTATGGCACAAATTAATCTTATTTATAATTATAATTTATATTTATTTTTACTTTATATTTGTATCTTACTTTAAGCATACAATATGGCAAGAATAATGGCCCCTCGGCTCCTCAATATGTTTTTTTTTTTTTCATTTTATAATAATTTCTTAAAGCAAATGAACTACATAACTGAATTCTTTCCATTTAGTTTATGTAGTGTAACACAAATATGTAGGTCATAGTACAGCTGAGCAAATTTTAATCCTGAAATAAAACCGGTATCATATTGGTATTGATAATTTACCATACCGAATCTGTTTGGTATGCACTATGCACTTTGTTGGGTCAAATTGGGTACACTAATGTTATTAATTAGAACGACATCATTTGTAACTGTTCCATTCCTGATTTAGGTTTAAGAGTTTGTGACCTGGAGTTGACATCAACATGCAACAGGTTTCGAAGCTCGGATACCAAAATTGTAAGTTCGAATCGAGCTAAAATCTAATTTAAGTGAAGAAATCAAAGATGAACACAAACAAATATTCAATGAAAACCCACTAGATTATTTACATAAGATGATTAGACCATGTGTAGTGGGAGACTTTATTTATAGAGCCCCCCTTCCTAATTGGTCCACGTGGCAGCTGAGTCAGTATGAAGAGAGAAAGTGAAAAAGGGGTGTAGTGGTAGGGGCTTTATTTATAAAGCCCCTATTAATATTTTATTTTATCTTTTAAATTAAAAAAAAAATAATAATAATAAAGAGAGAGAGAGTATGAGGTGGCAACATATGATTGGAGAGGGGAATTTTTATCCGGCGCTATATTTGTCACGCCAAAACAAGATTTTCAAATATAAAGCCCCCCCGTAACGGTGTGGGGGCTTTATTTTTTAAAATATCGCCCGATATCATGCCCACTACGGTGGGTCTTACAATTAGAGCCCCCAAAATTCTAGAATGTGTACACTTATTTACATAATGAATGTTACACCTTTTGTGTACACTTATGTCGGTTTGGGACGAAACTGGTAGCTCAGTTATAAAGGCAGATAAAACCTGACCTTAATGACCCATAAAGTATGAGCTTTAAACCAAAATTAGGTGAAAACAAATCCCCAAAGACTCAACAGCAGGATACGCAAACCAACAACCTAAAGACAATATAAACTCTCTAAACACCAACTACCAGAATAATGCAATAATAAAAAATGACCATTTAACTGAAGTAAATATTGGTTCATAAAGCATCCTGATGTATTGGATATAAACAAATAACAAAAATAATCATTATCTGATATATTTACAAGTCATTGTCCATGTCAGGTAAGTATTTACAACCATAAGTCCATAACCATTAGATATGCAAATTTATTTGGGGTGCCAGGTGCCTACTTAATGTTAGTGTATCACCGAAAATGCCTTGACGATTACAAACAAGACCCACCTTTTACCCTTTTATCAGAAAACATTTCACATTTATACTTTATATTCATTTATGTATTTTATTTGCTTAAAAGTGGGCCAGGTTTGTAAAATCCAAAACATCTATGACAGATTATACGCAAACATAAAGTGGATACATGAAATTGTTAGCGTACTCATGGCAATAGAAATAAAACCTTGTCTAACTTGAACATTACTTTATAATTATTCTAAAAGTATAAGAAGTTTGTTACAATCAACATATAATTATACTAAAAGTCTAAAAGAATGGTTACTATCACAATGATCATGAACAAGGGTGCAGCTTAGTTGGGGCGGGGGGTGCAGCCGCCCCCACCCCACACAAATTTTCGCGCAGAAGTTCCGATTATATAGTATTCGTATAGAAAATTTTGGAAATATAGGGTTTCCAATTATATAGTATTTTCACGCAGAAGTTCCGATTATATAGTATTCGTATAGAAAATTTTGGAAATATAGGGTTTCGACCCCCGAAAACTAGTGACTTCCGACCCCCCCCCCCAAACCTTCGGGTCAAGCTTCACCACTGATCATGAAAATAGAAAAACTACGATAATCAGCTTCAAAGATTCAGTCAATCAACCATATACTGCCAACACCAGTATCATTTACTCAACATCTCTATAAGTATAAGGTACACAATAAAACCTAATTACCAAAGCCAATATTCTACTGACTTCTACATAGGCCTGTAAACGAACCGAATGAACACGAACACAGGCGTGTTCGTGTTTGTTCATTTAACTTTAACCGAACACGAACACGAACACATAATCGAACACATTTTTGTGTTCGTGTTCGTTCATTAAGAAATTTGTCGTGTTCGTTTATGTTCGTTCATTTAAACCTAAACAAACAGTTCATGAACATAAACGAACACAAATGATCAATATAAACGAACAAAAATGAACATAAACGAACAAAAACAAAAACAAGTTAATAATGATTCATGAACATAAATGAACTTTAGGGTTAGGGTGGAGAGCGGTTGTGAAGTGTGGGGTTGTGAAGTGTGAAGAGCGGCTAATAAGTGATATGTTTATAATGTTAGGATTAAGTTTTTAGAACATATGAATTAAGGTTACTTAAAAAAAAGGAAATAAATAATAAAAATAAAGCTAAGTTTAATTAAACGAACATAAATGAACGAACATAAACGAACGTTCATGAACATAAATGAACGAACACAACGTGTGTTCATGTTCGTTCGTTTAATTAAACGAACAAAAAATTGTGTTCATGTTCGTTTATTTATTTAAATAAACGAACATAAACGAACTTCCCGCCGAACAGTTCACGAACAGTTCATGAACGTTCGGTTCGTTTACAGGCCTACTTCTACACTTGAAGTACAATGATGTAACCAGTCAACATATTATAGTCTATAGATGTTTTAATTAGGTGACCTAAAAGACTTTGCTATAGTCCATACTGTAATATCCGGAATTTTTATAAATAGATTATATACGAAATTTATCATTTGTTTTCAATTTGATAAGCCAAAAGTATGTTCATGCAAGATAATTATCTAAGTTCGTTATAATAATAAATTTCTTATATGCTTAACCACATTTTTTTTAGAAAAAAATATTAATACATACATAGAGAACAAATGATAAATAATATGATTAAAAAAAAAAATTGTTTTGACTTTCAAACTTGGTGGGAAACCTTATCTTTTCTAAATTTCTGATCAAACCAAGTTCAAACTTGGATTTTGAATCTCATTTTTTTTTAAACAAACTGACCGCAAAATCTGAATTGCATTCAACTAATTCCGGACGTGATTGTTGTTACCATCAATATTTATAAACCTTTGTGATCATAACCTTCCGAGCTTGCTTTTTGAAATCGAATCCTTTGTTTCACTCAAATCACAACACTCTGTTTCGACGGAGCATTTCATTCGCCGCACCACCTTGCCAGGAAGCCGTGGACACCACCGTTTTCTTACGTTTTAACTCCTTGCGACCCAACGTAACTCATAAACAACCACCATCAAATACCGTTTGATACCGCTGGCCGGGGTTACTTCCGTTAAATCACCGCAACTGCTCAAAGCACCAACCCATTTGTTTTACCCTGTTCCCTTCGACTGTCCGAGGTAACGATTCCGAATCCGTTTTTGCTTTACTCCAATACGTTAGTTTTTGGCAACTAATAAGTAACTCATACTTAATTTGATATTGATTTAAAAGTTTGAACGTGTCTATTGTTTTTAGATAAATGATTCATCCTTTGCTCTAGAACAAGAAATAGCTTTTGGTTTATTAAATAGTTACATAAAATTTTAAACTTTCCTGATAAACGAGAGATTAACTAGTGTGAATTGGTTAATATAATTAAAAATGGAAACTAAGGATTTATTAATTCCATGATGTGAATATGGGATATAGGGTTTTCAGTAAAGTTGTAGGGAAGGTGATGACCAAGTTATTCACTCTAAATTACAAATGTTTATTTGTAAATTATTTATTATGCCTAAATGAGTGCACACATTGTTGACTTAATAGAAAATAATAAATGTTGTCATAGATAAATGGTTTATGTATTTAAGTGAAATCTGGTGTTCTTTAAACGACCATTTGTCAAAAGAAGTTTTACATATAAGTCCATGGACATAATACTACTTAAAGAATATTTAACCATTGTAATAATAATAGTACTAGTACACGATTAAATGAAGTTAAGACATCATATAAACTATTCATCAAACTTAACAAGTCTAGAAAACAATTACTGTAATAAAGTTCGTGAATTGATTTGAATATAATAAAATGTAGGTTCTCGTGTTCTTTAAGGGCTACTTCATTTGATTTGGCTCTTACTTTGTTTGGCTAAGATAAGGTACGGATTCCGTTCCCCTCTCTTTGTAGTATATTTTTTTTAATCTCGATCCGTTACTTTGTAGTACGGATTTTATATGTTTCTTTTGACTTTTGATAGCATGCAATATACCTTAGTTTTGTAATCATTGTTGCATGTTCCATTTAGACATGTGCTAGTATTTTTAAAATATGATATGGCTTTTGTACTCTGTCACCCGAGCACTCTGTTTCTGACTTGTCGTTGGGGCGTCAACGACATGAACACTTTCCGTGACAGTGCGTAATCAAAATCACGGCGTCTCTAACATGGTCCCTTGGAGGCGTATGGATATATCCTAGATCTGATTCTGACTTCTGATATATGTTTCTGTTTTCTGGAGATGAATGTGTGTACGCCACACGCACCATCTCATAGGTGCATGGACTAGCTATCTATGTACCCCTCTGTTTAGGCTCGTGGGTGCTTCTACATTACGTGACTTATTTATTGGCTTGTATAGTCACGTATTTTAGTATATGATATGTTTTGAGTTGATATATATCTGATTTGTTCTGTATGTATCTCATATAAGTTTTGAGATTCGATTCGTGTCAGTAACTTTTATTTCGGTTCAGCTTCGGTACCTTTTCGTAATATTGTATGTCGGCTTTACTTGTACTGTTGATTTCTCCGTTACTGAGCAACCTTTGGCTCAGCCGTATTTTCTTTGTTTTGTTTGTCTTATGTGTTCGCAGGTAATCTGGGAATCAGGGATGGGTGAGAGAGTAATGAAGTTCATGAATAATTATACTCTCATTTTCGTTTATTTCAGTTTTAAATAAATTAAGACTTAGGATTTTGTACGGCTTGATTTAAGACTCTTGGTTGTCTTTTGGATTTTTTTTTTCTCTTTTAATGGATTGTGTTTGGTTTTGATATCTGTAATAGTGACACGTCAGCCCTAGTTGGGTTGGGGTGTGACACATACCCCTAGTTCTTAGTGTTCTAAAGAAATAAGAATGCACTAATGTCACCATTAAACCAAAACTTTTGTTGAAATAATGCAAAAAAAAAAAAAAAAAACTAACCTGGCATATGATCAACTCCAAGATGCCCTGTTTTGAGTCCCATAAGATCACACAAAATCGAGAAAAAACGTAGAATTCTTGTGCCATAAGAACAATCAACATTGCTATAGACATCCCTTGCATCGAACAAGCATAGCATACACTTATTTAACAAACAAAGAAGACAGTCTGCACATACTTATTACTTCAAAACAAAGCAAGGAAAAACCAAAAACAAGCACTACAATTCCCCTACCGAATCCATCAATTATGGCTCTTGATTTTGGGGATTGCCAATCGTAAACCTAGTGTTTCACAGAATGGATGATATGAAGCAGAAGAAGAGGAACTGACGAATAGCAAATTGTTGAATGTTTGGTGAATCGGATTGGGTTAGATTAGTATGCTCGGCCTTTTTGTTGGGACCGATAGCATTTATGAGGGTGTTTAATGTTTGGTGAATCGGATTGGGTTAGATTAGTATGCTCGGCCTTTTTGTTGGGACCGATAGCATTTATGAGGGTGTTTAATGTGTCCAACCACCTCGTGGGAGGCGGGTATTTATAAGGTGAGCAAGCACCTGAGCATTTAATGAGAGTCGGCGTGAACAGTGACAGCCGTCACTGTTCAGCCGACAAGATATGGGCGTTAGATTATTTTATTACGATTTAGTGGGCGGCATTTATTATCTTCACTTGGTCCATTGGTTTATGGCAGTCTTTTGTTTTGTCCGGTGGGTCTTATGTCGTGTCCTCTGGTCCGTCCGTATCGCACTTTGTCCGTTGGTCCGTCCGTATTATATTGTCCCATGTTTGTCCGGTTCATACTGTATTGTTCTATGTCTTGTCCAATCTGTCTATTCATCCGGTCCGTTTGTTCATCCGGTCCGTCTATTCATCCGGTCCGTCTGTCCAAAGTGTGTTGCGGCTGTTACGGTTGTGCGGTTGATACGGTTACGGTACCCAGGTTATCAGCCCCCCCCCCCCAGTTCGTTGTTTCATGATGTTTGCTGGAACAACGAACTTTACCGTATGTGCATTCGGCCATATTTATTATTATTATTATATTTATTTATTTATTATTATTATTATTATTATTATTATTTTTTTAATGTCGATGGGTGCCACGTGTCAGCAGGTGATTGGATGAATTGGAAACGTCGTACTGCTGACTGATTGGACGTTTCGCGTCGTTCGAGATTCTTACTCGGTTTCCTATAAATATCGTGTTGTGTACAGTAGATGCTTCATTCTTAGATTCGTTCGGCTGCAGAGCTATATCCGTTACACCGAGTATTCCGATTGCCAGGTTCGTCCTCATCCGTATCTCCTTTTCCCTTTATTTTCCGAGTATGGTAGGTAGAAAAGACATCGACCTTCATACATCTCAAGTCTCCGAACCTTCTCTGACGGCTTTTTGCAACAAGTATTTTGATACGGCCGTGTATAAGCCGATCGTCCCAAGCCGTCAGAGAAAATAACCGATTGTCCGGAAGGGCATGTCGGGTTTTATACCCGACACTTTGATTTTTCTTCCGTTCGTCTTCCGTTGTCTTCCTTCTTTTTGGAATTCCTTCAATGGTACGAGCTGGACATCCGGCAGTTGAGCCCTTTGGGTTCAATCAAGGTTATCCATTTTGAGATTCTGTGTAGGGCCCACGGCGGGGTCCCTACACTTGGTCTATTTCGCCAGTTCTTCAAGCTCAGCACCGCTGGTGACTGGTTCACGGTGGCCGAGTTGTCGAAGACAAAATCTATCCTATCTACTACCTTTTCCAGTTTGAAAAACTGGAAAGATAGATTTTTCTGGATGTCCAATAACGTCGTACCGTTCCCCATGCCATGGCGAGCCTCCGGGGGTACTCTGAACAAGAAAGTGGAGAATGATGCCTATGATGCGGTCTTATATGATAAGCTTTTGAAGAAACCGACCCCTCTCCAGGTCTATCCTGAGCCGTTCTTAGTGTTAGTGGGTATTAGCCGGAGGTGGCCGTTTCCCAATGCAGAGCCTATAATAAAGAAAGGGGACAAGGGTAACCGCATGATTCCCCTTTTTCCGTTCCTTTCTTTTAGCGTTTCTCTAATGACTTTGCTTTTGTTTTGCAGAGATGAGTCTTTTGAGCTTCGTGAAGCGGAAGGGGCAAGGTCTAGTGGTAACTTCCAGACCGCTGAATGAGGGAGAGGAAGACGTGTTGAGCCGTACGGAAGGCATTACATATAATGTTCCTGCAACGGAAAAAGACGACGTACTCCGGCCTGAGCACACAGAAGCCCCTGCCCAAGGTTTAGGAGAAAGGTCTCTTGAGCGGGACGGCACTGGTGGGGATTCGGCTGAGATTGGTTTGAGGTCTAACGATACCAGCCGTAGGGAGTCCTCTTTGAGGGTTTCTTCTGACAAGGGGGGTGGTGATGACCGAGAGACTTCGGCTGCCAATTCGTTAGGGAAGAGAAAAGCATCTGAAAGGGAAGGTGGGGAGTCTCCTGAGCTTAAGAGAAACAAAGGGAGTAGCAACTCCAAGGAGTCGGAAGAGATGTCCTATGCGGTGAACGATCCTTATGTTCCGGCTTGGACGGTCAAGAACGGGGATACTCTGAAGGATCCCAATACTTGTTATCAGATTTTGCACCATTGCATACCTCCTGGCGAGCTATCTAGGAACCGGGAGAGAAAAGATAATCATCCGGCCGCTGGGGCGAATGTTTCTATGGTGAGGGCCTTAAACTCTGTTGCAGAGCTTGTCCAAGGCTATCATCGGCTATCGGCTCAGGAGGCTAGACTCCGAAGCAAGCTGGAATTAAGTTCCAAGGAAATTGGTTGGCTGAATGGGCGTGTGCGGAAGCTGAAGAAGGGTACGGACGAAGGGAAGAAAGAGGAGCTGGTTCAAACACTGAAGGATGTGGAAGATAGACATGCGGTTGAGTTAGAAGAGGCACGTAGTGCCAACAAACAGCATGTGGAAGAGGTGGAGGAGGAGAATAGCCGAATGGCTTTGGAGAAGGCTGAATTGGAGAGGAGAGTCGATCACCTGGAGAAGAATAATGCCGAGTTCCAATCGTTGGTGAAGAGTCTGGAATCGGACAAGGCGGACTTGATGAAGGAGATTCAGGGTTTGAAAGCACAGGTCGGTAAGTTCGAGGGAGAACGTTCTTCGTGGGCCGTGGCCAAATCAAATTATGACAAAGCTTTGAGTGAGGGAGACAAGGTGATTGAGAAAATGAAGGAGATGGTGAATGAGACTGAGGCGGATAGGGATGCGTTAGTGTCCGAGGTGATCCCGGTGGTGGTTGGTCGATTGTTAAAGTCGACCGAATTTCTGAAGCCGTTGGGGGAGATGGAATCCCTGTTGTGGAGTGCCGCTTTTCATGATGGCATTTTAGCTGGTTAGTTTTTTTTTTTCTTTTTCACTTAGAAAACTAGTTTTATCCCTTTACTCATATTGGATCCGGTGTTTTACTTTGTAGGTGCGGCGGGGCTGAAGGCGGGCAAGCGGGTAGAAGAGATAGATGGTTATGACGTGAGAGCCACCAAGACCTATGAGGACGGTGTGAAGTTGTGGGAAAAGGCCGCTTATCCGTACATTGAGAGCATACGGAGCCTGGACAAGAAGCATTCGGTGGACGTGCTGGACGTTATGCCAACGGAATGTTGCAGGAGTAGTGTCGTCTTTTTTAGTTAGATTATTTTTGAACATTTGGTTTCTAGTTTGTAATTTGGTGCTGTCTGGTCTGTTTAACTTGAAAACAGTATTTTGTCGGTGATGTACCGCCTCTTATAAGTTTTGGCCGTACGACCGTATCTTACATGTGCGTGTTGCTTTTGTTTGCATATATTACAAACTGTATTGTTGACATATTCGAGGGCGTCGAATCCCATACCCGGGTTACAGTGAACCCGGTCAGCGTGTTCGAAGGTGCTGAACCTAGGAAGCATCACATTGGATGTCCGTTCCGGCAATTTAGGGAGAGGTGCCGTTCCTCTGGGGATCAGTAACAACAAACATTGAAAACGATTCATTAAAATATTTTACATAGGATAGTTGCTACATTTTTATTTATCGGGTACGGCTAGTCACCCGTAGTACCGCTACCATCCGGTATCTTAGATGAAATATTTTTTCAAGTTGGCTACGTTCCAGTGCCGGGGAACTGCTTTTCCATCCAAGTCTGTTAGCTTGCACGATCCTTTTTCATGAACTTCCTCCACCACGTACGGTCCTTCCCAGTTGGGTCCGAGCTTCCCCGTGTTTTCTTTTCGGCTTGCCTCGTTGTTTCTTAAGACAAGGTCCCCAGACTGGAGTATGAGCTTCCGTACCCTTTTGTCATAGTACTTCTTCATCTGCCGTTTGTAATGAGCTTCCTTGATTGAGGCAGCCATGCGGTACTCTCCTAAAGCGTCCAGGCTAAGTTGCCTTGTCTCTGCATTGCTTATGTTTGTTTGAAGGATGCGGTTGGTCGGTACCATTACTTCTACGGGGATTACTGCCTCCGCCCCATACACCAGGCTGAAAGGGGTTCTTCCGTGACTTGCCTTCTCCGTCGTCCTCACTGCCCATAGAACACTGGGCAGCTCGGCGAGCCAGTTCCTCCCATGTTTCCCAAGCCTTGTCTTCAATCCTTGCAGGATTGTGCGGTTCACTCGTTCCACTTGACCATTCGCCTGTGGATGTGCCACCGAGGCGAAGACTTGTACAATCCCTCTTTTCTCGCACCAAGCCTTGAAACGTTTATCAGCAAATTGTGTTCCGTTGTCGGTGACTATCTTCCCTGGTACACCGTACCGACACAGCAGGTTTTCCCACACAAATGTGGTGATTTGATCACTGGAGATGGTGGCTAAGGGTTTGGCTTCTACCCACTTGGAGAAGTAATCGATGGCTATGAGTAAATATTGCACCCCTCCTTTTGCTTTCGGGAACGGCCCAAGAAGGTCCATTCCCCATTGATAGAATGGCCAGGGGGATACAATCGGCACGAGATCATGCTTCGGTAGTCTGGGGATCGGTGCGTGAAACTGACAGGACTCGCACTTTACACTTACATCATCTGCATCTTTCCGCATGGTTGGCCAGTAGTACCCTAAATTGAGGGCCTTAGTTACCAATGATTGTGTTCCGATATGCATGCCGCATAGCCCCGAATGTATTTCCTCCATGACTGCCCTTCCTTCTTGGGAGCTGACACACCGGTATGATGGGGACAGGTACCCTTTTTTGAACAATAAGCTGTTTTGCAATTCATACGACTTGCTTCGGCTGACTAGCTGCTTGTCATCGGATGCCTCTCCTTTCAAGATGCGGATGATGGGTTCTCTCCAATCATCATCGACTTGCACAGAGAAGACGGTGAGACCGCATTCCGTGTTTATCGATGCTTCATCCAATACTTCCACTATTACCCTTTTTGTGAGATGTGCGAAGGCGCAAGACGCCATTTTGCTCAGCGCGTCAGCCCCTTTGTTCTTGCTCCTCGGGATCTGTATTACTTCACACGTTCTGAACGTATGCCTTAATTTTTTAACCTCAACCACGTACTTCTTCATTGATTCGTCCCTGGCTTCGAACTCGTCATTGACTTGGCTTGCCACCAACTGAGAATCCACGAAAACATTCAGATCTTGTATAGCCATTTGAGAAGCAATTCTTAGTCCGGCCAACAGCGCTTCGTATTCTGCTACGTTGTTTGTGCATCTGAAGTTAAACCTGATAGCATAAGCGGACTCTATTCCTGTTGGATCGACGAGAACTAGCCCTGCCCCGGACCCTTCCTTACTGGAAGCACCGTCTGTGTAGAGACACCACCCGTCTCTAGTCCCAGAACTTTCGTTAACGCCGCTGACCGTGTCAATGATCATAGGGTCTACGCTGGTGTTCTCCATTAGGAAGTCGGCCAGCACCTGTCCTTTGATGGCCAGCCGTGGTTTGTACTCGATTCCGTATGACCCTAGCTCTACTGCCCATTTCGTCAGCCTTCCAGCCATTTCAGGCCGGCTCATGATGTCTTTGAGTGAGGAGTTTGTTAACACGACTATTGGATGCGCTTGAAAGTACCTTCTTAGGCGGCGGGCTGTATATACCAGAGCCAAGGCGACTTTTTCGACGGGTGTGTATCGAGTTTCGGCGGCTTTCAAACATCGGCTAACAAAGAAGATTGGGGCAAATCCCCGTGGGCGACTGCAACACAGTACGCTGCTCACCGCTTCCTCTCCGGCTGCTAAATAGATGAACAAAGTTTCTTCTGGCTCTGGTACAGTCATAAATGGGAGGTGTGCTAAGTGTTCCTTCATTTCAAGGAATGCGGCCTCCGCCTCTTCTGTCCATTGGAATCCCTGAGTGCAGTTTTTCAGTGTTTTGAAGAACGGGAGGGATCGCTCGGCCAGTTTTGAGAGGAAACGGCTAAGAGCTCCAAGTTTACCGTTCAAACTTTGGACTTCTTTCTGAGTCCTTGGAGATCGGGCATCCAGTATCGCTCTTACCTTGTCTGGGTTGGCTTTAATTTTCTTCTTAGCGACTACGTGCCCGAGGAAGCGTCCCTCTTCCATCCCGAAATAACACTTTGAAGGGTTTAACTTCATGTTGACTCTTCTAAGGTTGTTAAAGGTTTCTGCAATGTCCATCAATAACTGGTCTTCATCCCTGCTTTTGACGACTAAGTCGTCCACGTAGGCTTCCATGTTCCGACCGATTTGCCTATCGAAAACCATGTCAATCAGCCTCTGATAAGTCGCACCCGCATTCTTCAGTCCGAAAGGCATTTTCTTGTAGCAGTACAGCCCATGTGGGGTGTGGAAAGCTGTCTTCTCTTCATCGCCCCTTGCCATCTGTATTTGATGGTAGCCCTTGTAGGCATCAAGGAAGCACTTGAATCGGAAGCTGGCGACCGAATCGACTTTTGCGTCTATCTCAGGTAGGGGATAGTGGTCTTTGGGGCATGCCTTATTTAAGTCACGGTAATCTACACACACCCTCCAACTTCCGTTAGACTTTGGCACGACCACAGGGTTAGACACCCAGGTGGGGTATTGTACTTCTTTCAGGATTCCGGCCTCTTCTAGACTCCGTACTTCCCTTAGCACAACCTCGCTTCGTTCCGGGGCCAGCGAACGTCTCTTTTGTACCACAGGTGTCTTGTGCGTACTGATGTTTAAGTGGTGCTCGATGATATAGCGAGGGATTCCTGTCATATCTGCAGGCGTCCATGCGAAGATATCCAGGTTTTTTCTCAGGTATCGGAACAGGTGTTGTTTACATTCTGGGGAGAGGGTCTTCCCCACGGTGACTATCTGATCCGGATACTGAGGGTTGATGCTCCAGCTTTCTGGTGTTTCTTCTTCCGTGCCAGCATATCCCACCTCCGGGTATTGTACAGCAGTCTCTACCGTGGCTATTCCCCAGATGGTTGGGAACTTGATCAAGCCGTGTGCGGTGGAAGGTACCATGCTAAACTTCTTGATGCCTGGACGACCTATCAGCAAATTGTGGGGAGAGGGCGCATCGATAACAACAAAGTTCAGGGCCTCGACCCTCCGCTTGTGGCCCTCGCTAATTTCGACGTAGACTTGAATCTGTCCGATGGGAGCTACCTTTTCTCCCGAGAAACCGACCAACGGATAGGAAACGGGCATCAGACCTCGCTTAACCTCTTCAGGCAATTGCACAAAACATTGCTTGTACATCACATCTGAGGCGCTCCCTCCGTCGATGTATGCGCGATGTACTTTCTGATTACCAATGGTTACACATATTATCAGGGGGTCTTCGCATGCATCTTCATCCGACAAGGCGTCGAATGACAAGGGGACATCATCCCAATCTTTACGGCCGCGCTCCGTATCGATCGTCGTCCTAGGTCTTTTCAAGGCCACCGTAGGCCGTATCATTAAGACATGAGTTTCTTTCTGTTTGCCGTCGCTTCCCCTTTTTCTGCCCTTTATGTCCTTGACCAGATGTGCCAGCTGCCCGGACTTCACGGCTTCCTCTATTTGCTTCTTTAACTGGAAACATTCATTCGTGTCGTGACCTTTGTCCTCATGGAATTCACAATACTTTCGGGAGCTTTGCTGTCTGGGTGTCTTTTGCATGGGAAAGGTGGTTTGAACTTCACATTCTCTTGCTCTGTAGCAAGTATTTCTTTGGGTGTTTTGATCAGTTCGGTGAACACTACATCTTTCTTATGATGCCCGGTTTGTCGATCTTGACTTTCTTTGTTGTTCGGGGTTCTGCGGTCATCCGAGAATCGGTTACGCGAGCCGTCTCTTCCACCATTCTTGTCCCCAAAACGGTGGGATCCCTTCTGCGAGCCATCACTTCGTGAGCGGCCATCCACAGCTTGAGCCGCTTCTTTTCCCCTAACAAAGGCTTCAGTTCTCTGTATAGCTTCTTCTAAAGTGGCCGGAACCCTGGCATTCAAGTCTTCCACCAGCTGCTTGGTCCTCAACCCATGAAGGTATCCCGATACCCGCATCTTCTCATCGGCCCCTCTTATCTGCAAGGATTCGTCTTTGAAACGGGCCACAAATTCCTTCAAATTTTCCCCGTCCTTCTGTCTGATGTTATGGATCTCCACAGGGTCTTTCATGTGTTTCCGTTGCTGCCGAAAGTGTTCTAAGAATCTCATTTTCATTTCCTTGAACGAGTCGATGCTTTCGACGGGAAGGCTGTTGAACCACAGCCTGGCTACCCCAGAGAGTGTTTGAATAAACATGTGGCAGCACGTTGGCATGGGCCACCCCTCCATATGTGCCGCCCCCTCAAAGAGCGTTGTATGATCTTCTGGATCGGAGGTCCCGTCGTATATCCGCATGTTGGAAGGCATTTTAAACCTCGTGGTGGGAATGAAGTTCGCTATCCTTTGTGTGAACTTTGAGCCTTCATCCGGTCTATAGGGCCGATTCAGGTCATCCGGCTCCTCTGTCGGCTTCGGATTTGTATGGATAATGGTGGAGGTTGTCGGCCCTAGGTTGGCCGGATTGGTGTGGAGGTTCGAGCTTCGGGCATGTTGCTGTATCATTTCGGTGAGCCATGAGGCCGGGGTAGTGCTTAGGTTCGGGCCAACAGGTGTGGACACTGTTGGCAGGGTCATCGGGGGTGTGTGTGCCGACTCATGATCATCGAAGGATAGCCTTAGGGCCAAGCCCTTGGCTCTCTCTTGCCGTACGTAATCATTCATCAGCTCTCTCAACTGTAAGAAGTTCGACCTTACCAACTCGGGGGACACCACTGGGGTAACCTCCGTAGGTTGGTCTTCCAAAGGCGGTTCGGAATTTGCCATTCGAGGTACTGTGGGACTACTGTGCCGGTCCCACGGATGGCGCCAAATGTTGAATGTTTGGTGAATCGGATTGGGTTAGATTAGTATGCTCGGCCTTTTTGTTGGGACCGATAGCATTTATGAGGGTGTTTAATGTTTGGTGAATCGGATTGGGTTAGATTAGTATGCTCGGCCTTTTTGTTGGGACCGATAGCATTTATGAGGGTGTTTAATGTGTCCAACCACCTCGTGGGAGGCGGGTATTTATAAGGTGAGCAAGCACCTGAGCATTTAATGAGAGTCGGCGTGAACAGTGACAGCCGTCACTGTTCAGCCGACAAGATATGGGCGTTAGATTATTTTATTACGATTTAGTGGGCGGCATTTATTATTTTCACTTGGTCCATTGGTTTATGGCAGTCTTTTGTTTTGTCCGGTGGGTCTTATGTCGTGTCCTCTGGTCCGTCCGTATCGCACTTTGTCCGTTGGTCCGTCCGTATTATTTGTCCCATGTTTGTCCGGTTCATACTGTATTGTTCTATGTCTTGTCCAATCTGTCTATTCATCCGGTCCGTTTGTTCATCCGGTCCGTCTATTCATCCGGTCCGTCTGTCCAAAGTGTGTTGCGGCTGTTACGGTTGTGCGGTTGATACGGTTACGGTACCCAGGTTATCACAAATCAAGTCTGTGAAACCAGACACTCCAAAGAACAACTGGTAGAAACTATTGTAGGTGAAGCAAATAAGTCCTGTTTTCATGTAAAGAAAATAAAACAGCAAAGCAACACCGGATATTATCGACGCAGCAATCCTACTGAATATCGAATACATCGAATTCGACTGAGGCTTATAAATCGATAAATGCGGCGATAACGGCCGCGCATGACTAGCAACCGACTGAGCTGCAGCCGTAGAGAATCGACTGGTAACCGATAACATCGAAGGCATCTGTGACTTGTAAACACTACCGTATGACGATAAGGGATGAATATTGTTCAGAAGAGAGTAAACCTGATTCGATCGGAATAATTCTGAAACCCTAGGTACCGATTTTGACGATTCTCCGCTTCCTTTGTTTATTGCAGCTGTTCCGGCCACTGCGCCAGTGGCTACACCGCCGTGTGGGGCGGCAGCAAGTCCTCTCCTGAAAAATATATCGAAATGTGATTATTAAGCGATTATTAATTTAAAAGATGAAGGAAATGAACATGATATGCGAAGGTAATATGTTGAGATCTGACTGTATGGATATGTTATATGCAGCAGATAATGATGATGTGAAGGAAAAATTATTGGAAATAACAAAATTTAGGTGAAATTACTTGGAGATGACGACGGCAGATCCGAAGAAGGATGAGAGGCGGTTAGCGTTTGAGAAGGAGCGAACCATCGTTGGATTAGCTACTGGTTTGATATTGATCGGGGTAGTTGGTTGAAGAGATTGGGGAAGACGGTTTTCTGAACGGGCTCGGTTTGTAAATGAACTATCATGGTCGGTTTGTAGAAGAATAGTTGAGGCTTTAGCCTAAGCAAAGATGAGCTATTCTTGTTGGGTCGGTTTGTAAATGAGCTATCCTTTTGTTTATAAACTAGCTTTAAGCCCACGCATTGCGCAGCGGGAGCGCAAATAGTGAAAAAGTAACTATGAAACATTTTATAAAACCCGTATGTTGAAGGGGCATAGGATTCGTGTTTTGCAACAGAACTGTTAAACCGAACGGGAAGTAGAGGTAAAAATGTTCAACATTCAACCGCGCATGCTCGTGGTGTGTTGACGCACAAGATTAGACCAAAATGTAAAAACAGAAACGACTAACAAAGTCGACTTCAAATCCACGCATTGCGACGGGGCTGTTAAAAGATGAAAAATAGACGTAAAAATGTAGAACCATACACACGCGTTGGGCATGCTAACTCGTAAAATTTAGATCGAAATGTTAAACGAAAAAAGTGTAAAAGATGTAAAGTATAAGGGACCAAATTTAAAAGTGGAAAAGTATTCGGTTTAAAAATGAAAAAAAAATATTATGACAAATTTGTAAAATACGAAAAGAATGAGGGTTTAAAAGGAAATAGAATGGGGTACAACCTCTTATGCAAAACTTATAGTAATTAACAATGCAATATCAACTTATAAATTATAGTATATAGTAAATCGTCATGATCTTCGCTAATCTATACTATATTATAAAGCATTTTTAGGTGTAACCCGCTTAAACATGCTTAATTTTAATTCTTTAGAACACCATATTTAATCAAAAGAAAGTCAAGAGTTAAGAGATGTTATGAAACCTCACTACATTTAATTTTATAATTACATTAAACATATTAAATAGAAAACATATAAAAAACAATTCATAATGTTACATCTTTTATTATAATATTTTTATGCATCATGTGTTGTATCATAAGCATTTAGACTTATACCTCTTAAAATTTAAGAAGTCCTTGGGAAATGTTTTATAATATAGTATATAGATATAGATATGTAGATACTTTATAAAAGTTAAAGTTTATAAACTTGATCATACTATATAGAAATCGATAAATCAATACTGGAAGTTGTGTTTTCAATCATGAGGTAACGGTTTGAATTCTGAAAGTATTACGTGTATGAATATTCATACACGTAAACATGCATAATCTGATCTAAACTATATGATCACCTGATTCAACGACTAAAGAAGAAAGCTTCTGTTTAATTTAGCCATATCTAATTATCTATATTCATACACGTAAACATGCCTAATCTGATCTAAACTATATGATCACCGGATTCAACGACCGAAGAATAAAGCTTCTGTTTAATTTAGCCATCTCTTATTATGTCTATGCGGGTTAGGGGATTAAGTTTCCTAAACCCTATATTAGAATTTATATATTGATGTATCGTACTTGTAACTCCTTATAGCACCCAAATAATAAGAATCGTTATACGTTTTACACATTTTTTGTAGGTTACGATTTTACTAAAGTCTAGCTCACAGTGCATCCTACTATCTTACTAATCGTTATCAAAAGATGAGAATCTACAGAGAAAATTAATGAATATATATAGTTTGATACAATTATTCTTTACTTGAGATGAGAATACTTATGTCATGTTGTTACAAGTATTTTTTAACTTAATATAGCATTTAAACAAAAAGTTTTGGATGTATTTTACATCACAATGAATTGATACATTTTGATGCAATTTTTACTTCCGCCGCAACGCGCGGGTTACTCACTAGTTTTTTAATATAATAGCCAATCTTCATCTTTTTTTTTGGAACTTGACTTTCATTAAAAACACAAACGGGGGCGCGCCCTCAAAGCAAGGACCGCCAACCCGCAAATTATAAACAGTACATAGGATACTTACACCATTCCTCCCAAAGGAGATTTTGAAACTTAGCCAATCTTCATCTTTAATTTCAAAATTATCTTCGCTTTCCCCTTTGTCAAATGTTGTTTTATATAATAGCCGATGTCCATTTTTAATTTCAAAATTATCTTCGCTTTTTCCTTTGGCAAATGTCGTTGGTAAAAGATGCATTCTTTCCTTTTGGGCAACATTTAGTCTCTCCCATGGCACATACCACTGAACACATTTCTGTTATCGTTCCCATCATCGCCATTGTATATAGTTGCATTTGTTCGTTTTTTTTATGTGACCCACAATTGTAAAAGAGGCATTCTTTCCTTTTGCCTGTTGTGCTTGGCATGTGTGATAAATGATAGCCGGTTATATACAAGTTTTAGGTGGTGCAAAGCTAATTGCCCATTTTCTGTAGGGTGCGAAAGGTTAGACCTTAGAAAGTCAACGAACGATGGTTCTTCTATGTATGTATGGCGTTCCCCCTTGACTCTCCTAGTTGTAGGGCCACGTAGATAATGTTAAGTCGTTGACTCACTGGTTTAATGAAATTTAATTTTTATATGATATATTTAATAGATAAATGTGAAATTGTTATATTAGTTTTTAATATTAAAATTTTAAATTAAAGTATTAATTATATAATGTTATTAAACATGCTAAAAGTGTATATAAAATATTATGCTGAAATATAAAACCTTTTAAAGCCAAGTGAATCTCAAATTTCTCACCATACATTATAACATCCAAATATTGTTAAAATGAACTTTTGAAGTCCTGTTGGATCGTTTTGAATTAAATAGTGGTTTTAACCACAAGTTAGTTCAAAAAAAATTTAGTTGTAAACAAATAAGATTGAAAGTCAAACCATTTATAACCAAACCAAGTTATGGTTCAATTTAACTGGAAGAGGCGGTAAAGCTGACGTAGTAGAATCAGTAGATGCTTCTGATGTAAATACACCCGCTATAGGACACGCGACACCAAAATTATTTGAGGTAGGGGTCAAGCAAAAATAATTGAGGCAACTTAGTATAATGGCACCTTCACATCTCTTGGGTCACCCTAACGTAACTAAATCTAGTGGGCATGTAACACGTTCTTAATGCATCAGTAGCACATGTAAAGCTGTGATTGGCTAACAAGTCAATGTTTAAACATAAACAATAAACCCTTAAAGTTGATAAAATTTGTGTTCCACTTTCATTCACATATATCATACTACCCTTTTAAAGACGACTCATTCAACCGACGCTCTTACAAAACAATACATGCCACACTATTTATAAAGATAGCATTGTTTCAACTTTTATTATTATTATTTTTTTATTTTTTATAAAGATAGTGAGTCCAAACTCCACAAAGTGCTAGTAGGGCCCACATGTTTCTTGTTGATGGGCCTTTGCTTTTCATCAGCCTGAATCACAGAATCATTCTCCTGACCTTGTTTATACTCATTTCCTCCACCATTTAACCATCATTATCTTTTCCTTACTTTTTATTTTACCCCCTTGATTCTTTGTTTTAGCTATATACAAGGGATTATTCAACCATATACATATTTTCTGCTTCTCAATGCTGTCAAGTTTTTATTAATTTGCAGAAACCAAATGAAGCTTCATCATTTATTATTGTTCTTCTCTGTTCTTCTTCATAGTTTCATGGAGTTCACTAAAGCACAGATACCAGGTTCACTCTTTATGTCTTCTTATCTTTCTTTATTGTGCTTATGCATGTGTATATGAGACATTGATGTTGTGTTCTAAATGGGTTTCTTGATTTGTTATTAAAAAATGATGATACAGATTTTCATGTTTCTTTAGGGTTAAAGTTTATGACTTTTTATTATTTAGGAGTGTAAATTGTTATCCTTTTTATTATAAACACTTTTTAGAGCCTTTTCTTTATGGTTATTCATTTGTTGCTGTCTACAGTTCCCATCATTTGTCCTATGAATATTCACCATCTGCTTATCTTTACATACCTAACTTTTGTATGTGGATATCTAATGTATAAAGGTTTAAAAAAAACTAAATTTTGTTCTAACATATGAATCTTGATTGAATTCGGAAGGAATTGGAATGTGTATTCGACTTTTTTTATGTTGTTCGTTACAACAAAAGAAGAAATTATGATTGAACAACAACATATGGAAGGGAATCCACGTTTCAATTCCATCGAGACTTCGTTCTATTTTATGAAACGAACACGTCAAAATTCCAAAACAAACTATGATTCTCGCGCGAATTCCGATTAGTTGTTCTTGTGAATGCTGGGAATCTGGGATCATGCCAATATGTAAAATATTTTTTAAAAAAGTATAAAAAAGTTACTGTATGCATTCCCTTGAAATATAGATAGAGAGGTATGTACCATGGTACATGGTTGCCATTGGTTGGGATGCACATGGATGAATGAGCTTTAACAAGCTAAAAGTCAAAAAAAAAAAAAAAAAAAAAAAAAAAAAAAAAAAAAAAAAAAAAAAACTGTGTACTTCATATAGTCAACCTCACTAAAGATTAGGTGAAGTTCCTTTAGATCATTGAATATATTCATTTAGTGGGTTGGTATTAAGATATGATACTGTGATCCATTTTCTTGATCAAATCTAAGAGTAAGACTTGATCTTAATTGGTTAAAACTTAAAAGCATAGGTTCCATTCAACATTTACTTTATGAGGATGCCATATTTTTATGGTGTTAAAAGAATTAAAGATGCAACTGTCTGTCCCAGTTACAAGAAATTAATACGGTGCAACATTTACGTTGACAGGTTTTATAAGTTTAGATTGTGGTGGCGAAAAGAATCACACGGACAACCTTGGGCTCGAGTGGACTCCTGATGATCAAATCATATATGGGAAAATAAGTAAAATATCTGTTGAAAATGAGACTAGAGAACAATATCAAACACTCAGATACTTCCCTGCAGATGATCGCAAGTATTGTTACTCGCTTAATGTGAAAAGTAGGACTAGATACCTCATACGAGCCACATTCTTATATGGAAATTTTGATAACAACAATGTATACCCGAAATTTGATATTTCTTTGGGGCCCACTCATTGGGCAACTATTGTCATTTCAGATGCTAATACTATTGAGTCTCAAGAACTCATATTTTGGCTTCTGATCCAATGGTTAGTGTGTGTTTATCAAATTCTACAACCGGGCTTCCCTTCATTTCCACACTTGAGCTTAGACAATTCAACGGTTCTGTCTATCTTACACCATTTGAAGACCAATTCTATTTAAGTGTTTCGGCCCGTATCAATTTTGGCGCTGATAATGAAGATCCAGTCAGGTATGTTTATGCACGAGTTATTTAATATTAAGAATTAAATTCTGTATGTTTTGGTTTGGTTTGACTTTTGACAGTCAAACCAAGTAATGTTTGACTTTATAATCGGTATGGGCTAGTAAATGTTGTTTCATTTTCATTTCAGATATCCAGATGATCCATTTGATAGAATATGCAGTCTGATTCGTTAAAAAAAGCAAATTATCTTGTTGATGTAGCAGCCGGGACTCAAAAAGTTTCAACCAAATTACCCATCGATATTGGGAAGGACGAATTGCCTCCTCAGAAAGTTATGCAGACAGCTGTTGTGGGCCGAACCGGATCTTTAACTTATCGTTTGAATTTGGATGGATTCCCGGGCTTTGGTTGGGCTTACACTTATTTTGCAGAAATCGAAGATCTAAACCTCGATCAAACCCGAAAATTCCGGCTTGTTCTTCCTGGAGCACCGGATTTGAGTAAAGCTGTTGTCAACATACAAGAAAACGCTCAGGGAAATTACCGTGTATATGAGCCTGGATTTTATAACATATCACTACCTTTTGTTTTATCATTTAAATTCACGAAAACAGATGATTCAACCGAGGGTCCTCTTGTTAATGCAATTGAAATCAGTAAATATCTTAGAATAAGTGACGGTTCTTTTGATGGTAAGTGTGGACCGTTTTACGCTTCTGTTTTTTGGGTTTAATGATTAAAAAGTAATGATCTTTTGCTTATTCTTGTCTTTTTTGGTATTAGGGGCTGTGGCTGCTAGCTTAGTATCCGGTTACACGTTGTTAGATTGGGCTCAAGAAGGTGGCGATCCATGCTTGCCAGTTCCTTGGTCTTGGTTGGAGTGTAATTCAGACCCTCAGCCCAAGATTATCTCAGTGTAAACATCATAATAAAAAAAAGTCAAAAAAATCATTTTTATGAATATTTTTTAAAGAACTTCTGCACATCATAGTGTAGATCAATATTATCTGTTCAAATGAATTTTATTGCTATAATCCAGATGTATCCGACACTCTACGATTTAAAGAAAATATAGCAATTGAATACAGGCTTAATTTAAAGATGTCTAAGAGGGTGTTTGGGATTGCGTTTTAAATCTGATTTTTAGATTATTGCACGCAGATAATCAATTTTTAGTGTTTGGGATTGCGTTTTGAAATGCGGATAATCAGTTTTTTAGGCTACCAAAACGCAATAATCTATAAGTAGCTTCACCCCTGCTTTTTCAAAACGCATAATCTGTTTTGCATAATCAATCCCAAACACCCCCTAAATGTCTAAATATCCTTTTGACCATTAGTCAATTCTGTAATTTGAATAGGAAAAGTCAAAATACGATTACTAGCGACTAATTCACGCCATGTTTTCCCATTCTATAGTTTGACCATAAGCATGCTAACGCGACCTAAAATTTTATGCAGCAAATTGTCAGGTAAAAACATAAGTGGAAGCATTCCTTCAGAATTGACCAAGTTGAGCAGCTTAGAAGAGTTGTAAGATTTACTATGCATCTTCCTATCATACACATATATGATTGTATAATAACAAAATAAGATGATATGATATTTTAGTCGACTCTTTTGGAGGGTGAACATGTAACTAAAATTGAACATGTCGCAACCAATCTTCATGTCGACTTCCTTAATCTTCATGTTAAATTCTTGTAGATACTCAACATCTATTTTATTCTCATAACAATAGGTGGCTCGATGGAAATGCATTTACCGGTTCAATCCCTGATTTTACTGGGTGCCCAAACTTAAGGATCATGTAAAACGGATTATTGTATCCTTGTTTTTCTAAAATTTGTGATTATATCTGCTAGACGGTTTCATATGCTAATAATCATCGCTTGCTTCCTATGCAGACATCTTGAAAACAATCAGTTGACAGGTGCCCTGCCTTCCTCCTTAGCAGATTTACCTAATTTACACAAACTGTAAGTACTCAAAACCTTTATATGGAAGAGTATAGAGTCAACATTTGACTTTAGAAAGTCAAACACGATACGTAGGTCTCTTGACAAACATACTCTATGCAGGTATGTGCAGAATAACTTGCTATCCGGACACGTGCCACCAGGTCTTCTGAACAAGAACATAGTCTTAAAGTCGGTATTATTTTTCATATCTTGAAAAAAAAAATATATAATGAATTTTCCAATTTTAAATTCATTAATTCTTGAAAATTATAATGACAAACAAATATAACTCATTTGTCATAAAACTTGCACAATCTCAAGTACTTGTTTATTGTGGTTTAATCAGCTACACTGGAAACGATAATCTTCACAAGAAAACTAGTGGCGGGAGGCTCAATAAATATATCATATTTGGATTAGCAATCGGGGCTTGTGCTTTGTTAATAGGATTTATATGCTCATGCCTGATCATTCGCCAAAGAAAAAAAGATCACAAGAAAGGTATATATATAAAACAACAAGCCAAGTATGCAGGTTCTATATTCAATCACTCGTTAGTAATTTTTATTTATTTATTTGTTCTTAGAGCCTGAAGTCAGCATCCATGTTTCTTCTATGAGTAATGCACCTTCAGAAGGCGCCCAATCTTTTACGCTATCTGAACTTAGATCTGCGACGGAGAATTTCCAGAAAAAAGTTGGTTCTGGAGGCTTTGGCACTGTATACTACGGTAAATTAAATGACGGAAAGGAAATCGCTGTCAAAATATTGGGAAATAGCAACATCCAACAAGGAAAAAAGGAATTTGCAAATGAGGTAAAGTTTCATCAACGAATTTTATTCAAAATTCTCGGAAGAAAAGTATTCATAGGAATGATTTTTGTGAAGGTGAGTCTTCTGTCAAGAATACATCATAGAAACTTGGTAAAGTTTTACGGATTTTGTCAAGAAGAAGGGAAGGATATACTTGTTTACGAGTTCATGCACAATGGAACTCTCAAAGAACATCTTTATGGTAAACTTTATTTTTTTATTTTTGAATTGAATTATTGTTTCATATCTCTTAATCAACAAAGGGTTGTATTCAAAATAGGACCTTTAGCAAAAGAACATAGACTCAGATGGATCAAACGGCTCGAGATTGCTGAAGAGTCTGCCAAAGGTATGCGTAACCATTTTCTTACAAAATTCTAGTGTTAGGCTTCGTGTCTAATAATAAATATTGTAACATATTTTGGTTTGTTTAATTGTTTTAGGGATCGAGTACCTTCATACCGGTTGCGTCCCTTCTATTATTCATAGAGACTTGAAAACAAGCAACATTCTCCTCGATAACAACATGAAAGCCAAAGTTTCAGATTTTGGCCTATCAAAACTAGCAATTGATGGGATTTCACACGTCTCGAGCATAGTTCGAGGCACTGTCGGCTATCTTGATCCCGAGTAAGTCATTATTTTCGTCCGTCCGTCCCCCCCCCCCCCCCCCCCCCCTCTCAAATTAACAACTAATATGAAGTTAATCTTCTCATGCTTCATGTTACTGGTGGTCTGCAGATACTATATCTCGAATCATTTGACAGAAAAAAGCGATATTTATAGTTTTGGGGTCATTCTTCTTGAACTGATATCTGGGAAAGAAGCTATTTCAAATGAAAGTTTTGGTATAAACTGTCGCAACATCGTTCAATGGGTAAGTCTGGTCGGCCCACACGTGTTCTCTTCAAGTCCAAAGCCCGTCAACTTCTTATTGTTTTGTTTTTTTGCAGGCGAAAGTGCATATAGAGAACGGGGACATCCAAGGGATCATTGATCGTCTTTAGGAGACGAGTATGATATTCAGTCAATGTGGAAAGTAGCAGAAAAAGCATTAATGTGTGTGCAACCTCATGCAAACACAAGGCCTTCAATGTCTGAAATTATAAAGGAAATACAAGATGCAATCTTGATTGAAAGAGGAGTAGGTAGCTCGGAAGAAATATCACGGAACTCGTTTAATTCTTCGTTAAATATGGGTGTCGGTGTAGACCCTTATGTGTCGTTTCATGAGTCTATCGCACTCCCCTCGGCTCGTTAGTATATTGCTAATTGTTTTCTTTGGATTATTGTTTTGTATGTATTAAGGTTCTTGATAGAATATGGTTTTGAGAATAGACGGTTTTCCTTCCCTATCTAAGCCGGCCCGATCCCGTTTATGTAATCTCAATCCGGTTCCGGACAGGGTTGGGCGAATAGATGGTATTTGGGCCGGTTGCGGTTCAGCTAGTCTGAACCAGTTTTTTACCATACATGAACATACATTACATAAAAATGTTACAGTAACACATGTTACATGAATAAATTTGATGATACCTTAAAATGTTAGAATTTAGGTGTGTTAATTACTTATAAGAATTTTGTTTACATACTATAAATCATCAATTCAGATTGTATGTATGAATGTTACGCTTTTATGAAAGTATAAAACGAACGGCTAGTATTATGCATAAAAGTCCTTAAGGGGACATTATGATGGTTAAATGGTTTGCTTCACAACTAAAAATAAAAAAGAAGTATTTTGTGTTCATGCTTTCACTTGGTTTTAGTGTGTGTTTCCTTAATTCACAATTATTGCATGTGAATCAAGTTAAATTGGTAGTATCCAAATAAAGTCCACATGAAATCTGTGGATCTGTTTAGTTAGTAAATATGTTGCATCTTATCCATTGTATTTTTATGTTTTTCTTTTATCATAATAATGAAATACCCAAGTCACCTAGATATTTTTCTTTGGATATTTAGTAGTCACTATTTTCAGTTAAGCCATTATACTATACCTATATCGTTGTTTTTGGTAGACTCAAACCAGACATGAAAAAAAAAAAAAAAAAAAAAAAAAAAAAAAAAAAACAGGGCTAGGTCGAGTATCACGACGGTTTATAAAACGGGTCGGGTTTGGATTTTGACTAACCTGTATAAAGAACGGGTCGTATTCGGTTGACCTGAATTTATATGTGTGCGTTGTGCGTGTTGGAGTTGAAATTTTCGACACGAATAGTATGGGTTGGGTTCATGTTCCACAATTCAACCCGCTAACTCGCCAACCCATCAACCCGGCACCAGGGCGATTCTTTTAAGTGGCGAAGAACCCCCATCCCTCGAATTTTCGCTCAGAGGTTCCGATTATATAGTATTCGTATATAAATTTTTTGGTATATAACCCCCCCCCCCCCCCCACACACACACACACACACCACAAATTTCAGGTCAAGATTCGCCACTGCCCGACACAATTTACACCCTAAGTGATTTGATACCTTTTGGTGATGAAATTGTAATATTTGAGGGTTTGGTGGCTAGAGTAAGAAGATACGAAACTTTAGATACGTCAACTACTCGACTGTATGTAGCTTTTATCATCCACAAATAATGCAAGAAAAACAAGAGGACAATACGTAGTCGACGTGGTACATCCTGCACAATATCTTGTACTCTCCTTTCTCCACTCAAATACTCCAATCATCTTCCCCGTACCTTATCCTCCCCATCACAACATTAAAAAAACTTCCAACGTAATGACCGTTATACCCCCACCACCACCACCGTCACCACCACCATCCTCCGCCACCTTTCCCCGATCCCACCGTCACCACCACCCAATCACTAACCTCCATTACCTCTCCCCCTCTCCTTCTCCCGCCAAAATCTTCACCACCACCACCACCACCACTGCAACTAACTCCTCCACCTCTATCACCACCACCACCACCAATAATATTACAAACCCACGTCGAAACTCCGACGAGACTCTCCTAACCCTTCTCCGTCAAAGAAAAACCGAAGAAGCATGGACTGCCTACACCCAATCCCCTCATTTACCAAACCCCACTTGCCTAAGCAGATTAATCTGCCAACTCTCTTACCAAAACACTCCCTCTTCCTTAACCAAAGCCCAATCCATCATCCGTCGTCTCCGCCACGAACGCCAACTCCACCGCCTCGACTCCAACTCCCTCGGCCTCTTAGCCGTCGCCGCCGCCAAGTCCGGCGACACCCTTTACGCCAACTCCATCCTCAAGTCCATGCTTAGGTCCGGTTACTTACCCCATGTCAAGGCCTGGAGTGCTGTTGTTAGTCGTTTAGCTAGTTCAGGTGATGATGGGCCTAAAGAGGCTGTTAAGTTGTTTAGTCAGGTCACTAGGACCATTAGGCGGTTTTCTGAGCCGAATATGGTGGTCGATTCTAGGCCGGATACTGCGGCTTATAACGCGGTGTTGAATGCCTGTGCGAATTTGGGTTGGACTGAGAAATTTCTCCAATTGTTCGATGAAATGCCTGGGAATGAATGTGAGCCGATATTTTGACGTATAATGTTATGATTAAGCTTTGTGCTAGGGTTGATAGGAAGGACTTGCTTGTGTTTGTGCTGGAGCGGGTTCTTGAGAAGGGGATTGATTTGTGTATGACGACGTTGCAGTCGTTGGTGGCGTCGTATATTGGGTTTGGGGATTTGGAGACCGCGGAAAAAGTTGTTCAAGCGATGAGGGATGGGAGGCGGGATCTTTGTAGGATTTTAAGGGAGGCGAATTTGCAGGGTGAGTTCGCGAATGGAAATGGAAATGAAAATGAGAGTGAAGTGTTTGAAAAGTTGCTTCCGAATATTAATTATGGGAGTGATTATGAACCGCCGTTGTTACAGAAGGTGTTTGTACCGAATACTAGGATGTACACAACTTTAATGAAGGGTTATATGAAAGCAGGCCGGATTAAAGATACCGTGAGGATGCTTGAAGCAATGAGAAACCAAGAGGATAGTTCTAGTCATCCGGATCATGTTTCATATACGACTGTTGTTTCTGCACTGGTCAATGTCGGGTCAATGGAAAGGGCGAGACAGGTTTTGACTGAAATGACAAGATCTGGAATCCAAGCGAATAGAATAACTTACAATGTTCTTCTGAAAGGTTATTGCCAACAGCTTCAATTGGATAACGCAAGGGAGACGATTAAAGAAATGATCAATGCAGGGATAGAACCTGATGCTGTATCATACAATACGCTAATCGATGGATGTATATTAATCGATGATTGTGCAGGAGCTCTTGACTTCTTCAATGAAATGAGAGCAAAAGGCATTGCTCCCACAAAGATAAGTTACACTACTCTCATGAAAGCTTTTTCAGTATCGGGCCAACCGAAGCTAGCCCATGATGTTTTTAGTGAAATGGAGAAAGACCCACGAGTGAAAGTCGATTTAGTTGCTTGGAACATGTTAATCGAAGCTTATAGCCGAGCGGGTATGCTTGATCCTGCAAAAGATCTAGTTGAGAAAATGAGAAAGAAAGGGGTTTATCCAGATGTAGCTACATACGGTAGTCTTGCAAATTGTATAGCATTAGCAAAAAAGCCTGGTGAAGCGTTATTACTTTGGAACGAGATTAAGGAACGTTGCGGTTTGATCATTACCGATGAAGTTAAGGTTTCTAAACCTGCTTCGAAGGTTCCAATCTTGAAGCCTGATGAAGGGTTGTTGGATACTTTAGCAGATATATGTGTGAGGGCTGCTTTCTTTAAGAAAGCTTTAGAAATAGTGGCTTTCATGGAGGAGTTAGGGATAGCACCAAACAAGATCAAGTATACGAGAATATATGTAGAGATGCATTCAAGAATGTTTACGAGTAAGCATGCTTCGAGAGCAAGGCAAGATAGGAGGGTTGAGAGGAAAAGAGCTGCAGAAGCTTTTAAATTTTGGCTTGGTTTGCCGAATTCTTATTATGGAAGCGAGTGGAGGCTCGAAGGAGAAGGAGTTGAAGATGACGAATACGCGATTTGATACACATAGTCAGTGTTTGTATGTAAACTACATAGAATTTGGTCAGGCATCACCCAAGTTGTGATGTGGTATATTTATTCACTTTGGGTGTTTCTTGTACAAATTTGTATAAATCGGTTTATAGATTATTCACAGAAGTGTTATTTAGTTAGATAATTATACGATGAAATCTATTAAGGTTGTAATGAATCATGAATATAGAAATTCGTTTTTATCATGTTGCTTGCAGACTTCAAGCTATGATTGGCTAGTTTCGGATGTATCTTTTATATAATCTTTACAAGCTATCTGCCTTTATATTTGTAGTTTTCGGTCATGGTTATGGTTGTGACAGGTATTCATTTCCGGCGAGTACAGCATGATAAGCCCAAATTACAGAAACTTCGGATGGAAGGGGAATGAGAGTATTAAGAAACGCGACTCCTTGAGCGCTACTTAGGCCACTTTAGTGCAAACAGGACTGGAGATGTTGGATGATTTTGCCTTCTAGTTGACTTCTTTATGCGGGATACCCTAGTTAGAACAGTGAAACCTTTAACGCAAGAGATGCAGGCAGTTCACTCGCTAGAACTCCAGATGCTAATAGGTAGATAACCTGTAGATTGTAATTCTTCATCATATAAAACTTCGACTTCATCAAAGTTTGTTTACAGAAAGAATGCGGACAATCACACCCGCATAATGCTCCATTTGTGGAGCACTGCTGAATCGAAGCAACATAGAGCTAAAACGCTGTAAGCCTGATTTCACAAGCTCTGCACGTTTGGAAGCCAAACACCGATTTTCATCCTATCGCATTCCATTTCCATACTTCCTTATTTACCATCTTCGAAAAACTTTCATCGCATATTCCAACCCATCTGTTTACCCATACAAGTTGATCCTCATTCTTGATGATCTGGTATTACAACACAATCACCCAAACGCCTTTGCATGATCATCCGCGGAAAGGTTTAAATGGCCCTATGGTTACACGCTTTCTTGACATACATTTTAACAACACTAGTCCACAAATAAACGCCCTTCATTTGCATCAACTCAAAGAACAAAACAGCGTGAAAAGCATAGCATTACATGCAGTGGCGCAGGTTTGTAGGGGCGGGGAGGGGCGGCCGACCCCCCCGGATTTTCGCGCAGAAGTTCCGATTATATAGTATCCGTATAGAAAATTTTGAAAATATAGGGTTTCGACCCCCCAAAACTGGTTTTCGACCCCCGAAACCAGTGAGTTCCGAACCCCCGGTGACTTCCGACCCCCCGAACCTTCGGGTCAAGCTTTGCCACTGATTACATCGAAACAATAGACGGTTCACTCATTTCATCAAACACCTTAATTGTACAAAAAAAAAAAAAAAAAAAAAAAAAACACATTACCACTTTCTAATGTAAAATTTGGTAATCAAAGCCGAAAATATATAGAAACTTTATTTAGCTTAACCATTGATTTTAATACATTCAGAATTATATATAAGATAACAGTCATAACACACACCATCACATGAGTAAGAGAACCACAAGCAACAGAAACAGCATATCATAGCGCCCGATCCAGCTTAGTCTACGATTAATATGACCACAAGCGAGAGATGAGCAACAGCAGCCGAGACGGAAAACACAGTCTTTATAATCCTGTAGACCAAAGGAGACAGGGGTTTCCTTGTGGGACTTGTAATGTAATACTGAAGCGAAAGCGTTAACGTTAGCCCCGCGATTAAAAAGGCGGTTATAGAGGTGTTGATAAGGACTTTCTGAGTTTCAAACAGGTTTGTGTTCTTCCTTTGTACTTCCATCGAAGAAGCTGGACCAACAGATTGTAGATCACAAGAAGTGCAAAACCAAATTTGACGTACCCTAGTTTCGACCGGTTATCAGCCCTGAAATGGAAATCAAACAACCATATGATATAAAAGATGATCATCGAACAAACAGAGAAATGATATGACGTATAAAACAAAGATTAAAAATAAAAATAAAAATAAAAATCTAGATTTAGTTATACAGTAAGGGTAAGGAAACCCTAAATCAGGGTAAATAAGAGATAGTATTCTTCACATGTATGAAAGCTAATTAATACTCACAAAGAAGGGGGGCGATTACTTGTTGCAGATTTTTCACTCCGAACAGTTTCTCCTCCACCTTGACTTTTTTCAACGCACGAATCTCCGTCCATAGTTTTTGCTTTGGGAAAGTTCAAGTGTTCGGAGTTTTATATAACCCAATCAGGCTAGTTTAATATTATTTTTTATTATGCTTTCTAATATAATTCATAGCAAAAATGTAATTTTAAAGTTTCAACTAGGGGTGAGCATTTCGTGATTCAGACTCACAGCAACCTTGGACTCGACCCACGAGAACCTTGGACCCGAACCTTTTTAAATATAAGGGTCGGTTTCCGGTTTTAGATTTATATGAATTATCGGTTCCGGGTCGGGTCGGGCCGATTCCAAACCCACGGGTCTAATATAAGAACCACAAGAACCGTTTGTATTTTAATTAAAAAAATATAAAAAATAATCTTGTTTAGTCTTTTCCCTATTCGTTTTTACGTGTTATTGAAATCGATGTAATGTAATGTTAATACAATATTAAAAATATTATTTATAAGAATAACAATGTATTTTTCTTGAAATATTTTTCTGCTTGATGTATATACATAGATGTGATATATTATATAATATATATTATATCTAAATTTGAAGTAAATATTTATGTATGTCGCTCTAATTTGTGTGTGTGTGTATGTGTGTGTGTGTGTATTTATGATGTATACATAACAGATTTATATAATGTTTTGAGTGATGAGAATGATAAAATTGTTAGGAAAACATAAGTCGAGAAATGAAAACGGACTTAAAAAAGAAACTCATGGGCTATTGTTAGAACCATATGAATGAATTCTTTTACGAGCATGATAAAAGAATAGGAATATGTAATCCTCTAAAAGTGGCTATTACATTAAAAGGTTCTAGAGGGTCAGACCCTTTACCCGACCCATCAGAAATTTTAGGACTTGGAACCACATAGCCTTTTAAGGTTCGGTTCGTGGTTCCTAATTTCAACAATAAAAGGGTATACGGTTCTGGTGGGTCCGGGTCGGGTCGGTTCCGCACCCTTTGCACAACCCTAGTTTTAACGTAGGAAATTGACAGCAGCTAAGGGTAAGAAGCACACGAGTGCATTTTTTCTAAACTCAGTGTCCAATCAAAGAAAAATTCAAAAGAAAACGCGAAGGTCCCCCCAAACATTGTGTTTGATACTTTCAACATTCGAATTGAATAATTGGTCAATGCCAAAAAAACCCGGCAAACCCTTATCTCGGGCGCCAAAATTGATGGATGCTAAACAAAATTGATACTGTAACTTACTGATTAATGAACCCTAGAAAAAACAGAATCACAAAACTTACCAATTCATATCCAAGCAACTACAGGTACTTTTAAAAAAAATGTATGAAGCGAATCGTCGTGCTACAGCCTCAACTCTTTGTAGGCGTTGGTGTTGCCCAAGAAAAACAAAAGAAAAGAGGAATCGATGGAGCTACCACGTGTCTTCTTGACGTCGTTAATTGCAGCCCCACGCGTGACGGAGCGGAGGCAGAGGTGGTGGTGCAATGACGTTGGCGAAGTGTGGGTTTGGCAGTGGGTGGGTCGGGACATTGGATGTCTGTGGATGTGACACCGGCAAACTCAGGTTAGTAACGTTGACTAAACTAGTAAGTCTACCTTAGCGAGTCATGCATATTACGTTCTTAACGGGGTCAGTCGAGTCGGTATGATGATTCTGGGAATCATCGGGAGTCGTTACGATGATCCGCGGGGTCATCGGGAGTCGGTCCATAACCATGTGTACAAGGATTGGTGATTCGTGGAATCGCCGGGTTTAATGCACACACGAGTCTCGAGTCCCGGGAATTGGTGAACGGATGTAAACGTGTTAGTTATCATGCATTATATGTTTGGAATCATTATGTGACTTATCGGTATGTGAATACGTGTTAAAATAGCGTTTAACGCGCCGAAAACCCAGCTTGGAGGGTTTCAGGCGATTAGGATCTGGAAAAGGGCCTAATCGCCTATATATAGGCGAGTAGGAGGATGATAGCAGGCGATTGGGACCTAATCGCCTGATGTAGCATGCGATTAGGCCCCAATCGCATGCTATGGGCTGCTAATCGCCTATACTGCAGAGTCGGGGTCAAAACACCTATAAATAGAACCCTTAACTCCCCAAACACCCTTAGAACAACCCTAGCTGATCCCAAGCCACCCACACACCTTGAAACACCTCTGGAACTCATTTTGCTACAAAAATCACCATCCCCAAGCCTACACACCTTTCTTTAACAAAATCCAAGGTGTGTTCTTCATCCCTAACCTTTGTAAAGTTGTTATTTTGGTTCCCCAAAGGTCCAGACCTTGTTTTACTAAGTTGGTGTCTTTAAAAACCTTTCAAAAGAGTTCTAAACCAAGTCTACACCTTAATGCTTGTTATATGTGAAGTTTACATGCATATGTTGGTCTTCTTGGTGATTATAACATGATTGTTTCCATGATATGATTGTACTTCTGTTATGTAGAGATTATTAGGAAGGTTATCTTAGAGTTTGAGCATTGTTGTTGTGTTTTGATGAAAATGTGTATTTTGACCCATTTGAATGTTCTTGAAGATTTAGGATGATTATGGTATGATTGTTGATGCAATGTTGTTAGAATTCATACTAGGAAGATGTTAGATCAGAGGTTTGATGAATTGCAAGTTGTAGAGATTGAAATCTGATTGTTTCCATTTAAGGAAAGATAAGGTTGGTTGGTGAAACCTAGTACTTTGCCATTTTAGGAAATAATTGCTTAGAACATGTTAGATCAGTGATATGTTAGGGGGTTTTGCTTGGAATGGGTTGGTAAATGATTTAGGTTTGATATTGGGTGTTGTTGCATGTTTCGGATCTGATTTGGAGGGTTAAACGCGCGAAAATCCGTTACACAGCAGCAGCAGGCGATTAGGAATCCTAATCGCCTGATGCTGAAGGCGATTAGGCATGCATGAAGGCGATTAGGACCCTAATCGCCTGATATATCAGGCGATTGGGCCCCTAATCGCCAATAGACTGAAGTTACTCACGTGTTGACTTTCCTAATCGCGTGTACTGCTGTCGTAAACGCGTTTTGACATCCCGGAACATGATTTGACACCTAGGAACATGATAGGAACCCCGGGATACACCCAATGACTTAGTAAGACGTGTTCGGACCTGATTATGCGTTGATCGGACATTATGCTAGACTAGGTGAACTATTGCGCGTATTAAGTGTTTAATTGCATATGTTGCATGATGCCTTGTATTTACCTAACACGTGGGATGTCGGGTCACCAATGGGATGTCGGGTCTTGTCTGGCACGGTCGGTTTAACAGTTAAAGATGTTTTCAAACGTTTATGGTCACGGTCTGGACATTCGGGGACTAGTTAGCCTGCGGGTTATTAGTCCAATACTTATACACCTCTTATGATAGGTCGCTACTATTTGGGGCTATCATAACATAATTACTTAACTGTTTTCAAGTAACGCAATCCGAGGTGAGTTTCACAGCCCCACTTTTACTATCTTGCTTTCGGGGGGAGAAACATGCTTTGTACGAACTATTTAAAGGTCATGTTATACTATGGGCACTTTATGTTACTATACGGCTTTTATGGAAAGTCCCAGGGGGAAACCATGAATGTGCTGGAACGCACAACGGGGGAAATGTGGATAGATCTATTGGGCCTCACAAGCCTCACTCGACGACGGGGCCGGGCGGGTGCATATTGTCTCTACCTGTCGGGTTACCGAGGCATCGGTAGCCCAGTCATCTGGGCTGGTATCATCTTTTGGTTCATGTTTAGTAATGGGTTCCCAACCGTAGTAGTAAAAACACTTAACGTCTAGCTAACGTTCTTATGACATAGTATTAACGGAAATGATCCTTGTGAACTTGTGACAACACTTCTATAAAAGAAAACCTGTGAACTCACCGGCATTATATGTTGACATTTTTGGCATGTTTTCTCAGGTCGCTAAGGTAGCAGTCAATGGGCTAGGCGCACGGAGTCATGCACAGCGTCTAATATTTTGAAGCATATTAAACAATGTTTTGTAAACAATGATATGTCTTTTGGTTGTAAACAAGAATGCTTCCGCTGCTGGTTTACGGCTCAAAGCATGATATTTTGGTTTTAAATATTTATGAATGCATGTTTGTTGTATGTTTATTGTGATCGTTGACTGAGATCCTGGTGTGTCACGCGCCTCGCGGTAAAACCCCGCACGTGGAATTTGAGGGTGTGACAGTGGAGGTCCTGAAGATAGCGCTATGAAGACGCCATGGTGAAAGAAGGTGCGCGGGGTACAAAAGATGAAACATGATGCATAACTCAAAAAGCATAATAATAATCATCATCACCATCATCATACTCAGTTAATGCCACCAATAGCAAAAGCTAAGGTAGGGTCTGAGGAGGGTAAGATGTAGACAACCTTACCTCTACCCGTGGCCCGTGGGAATAAAGAGGCTGCTTCTAGCGAGAGCCCCGACTAGATAGTGGTTTTGTATCAAGCCTTGAACATAAGGCACATAACACTTAGCAATCGGGACAAACCCGATTGATACATGTACCCTCTTGTAGGGCTGCAAACGAGCTGAACTTTCAGCGAACAGTTCATGAACCATTCGACGGGAAGTTCGTTCGTGTTCGTTCGTTTAATAAATGAACGAACATGAACAGAGGTTGCGTTCGTTCGTTTATGTTCGTGAGCGTTCGGTAACGTGTTCGTTTATGTTCGATAGTTTATTAATGTTTTTAATTTTTATACTTTTTTTATATTCTTTTATTTTTATGTATTTTACCAAACAACTGATAAATATGAGGTAAATATATGACTATAGGAGATCAAGAAACCTACTTTTTGTATACAAGCTCATTATATGTTTCCATGTTCCAGCGTTGACACCCTCCACCTCCACCTCCACCTCCAACGCCATCTGCCATCCACCTCCAACGCCCTTCTCCAGTACTAAGTACCTTTAGACAATTATGTTATATTTTGGGTGGATCTAACTAATGTCTTAATGTATGTGAATTCGATATTATTCAAAAGTTAATATATGTTCGTTTGTGTTTGTTTTCATTCATGAACACTTCTTTGTGTTCATTTCTGTTCATGAACACTTGTTTGTGTTCATTAATGTCTGTTTGTGTTCGTGTGCGTTCATGAACAAAATTAATAAACGAACACAAACGAACACGAACATGAGTGTTTTCTTAACAAACGAACACGAACAGAAAATCTCGTTCGGTAAGTGTTCATGAACCGTTCGTGAACACATAATTTTCTTAACAAACGAACACGAACAAGGCCTTGTTCGTATTCGTCCGGTTCGTTTGCAGCCCTACCCTCTTGTCTTTTGGCTATCAACTCAAAAAACATAACAAAGTTGTAAATTAATACTATATGTAAATGTGTTTTAAAACGACGTGCCATGTAGGCATTAAGGGCTTTCACATAATCATGCTCATTAGAGCATTCACAACCCATCCCCCATTCTTAAAATTTAAGAAAATCCTACAAAAACTCACTCCATCCCAACCCTTTCCCCATACCCATTTCTAAAATTTACAAAAACCTATGTTAAGCCCCCATATATGAGGTCTTCCATCCTTCCCCCATATCATTTAATAATAATAAAATAATACAAATGAAAGGTGGAGTGAATTAATGTTGGTTGTAAAGAAATAAAATAATAATAAAAAAAGCTTATAGGGGATATGAATGGGGAATGAGATGTGAGAGATTTTGCAAAAGTGAGTGGCAAATTTAGAAAACTATGATTTTTTCTTAAATTATATGGTTGGGGATAAGGGATGGGTTGTGAATGCTCTTAGCATGTGTTGTGATGGGAAATGTGAACCGAAAGCATTATTGTAAAATCTGAAAATTTAAGGGTTTAAATACACATGTGCGTATTGTTCACCTCCCTATGGCACCCCATTGTTCGCCTCTTCCTGCCATAGTGCCCGCTACGTGCCTCACCCTCACGCCTCCACCCTAGTGCCTTCCCCGCGCCCCACTCGTGGCGGTGTTCTGCAGCCTGCCTAGTCAACATGGCTTCTCCACACCCCACCACACACAATCTTAGCTGTAAAAAAAATTGATGTTAATTAAAGCCAATAATCCAAGCTCGAAGGACTAGTCATTCAAACTTAAAACTTGCTAAAACCTGGCTGACATAAGAACTAGCGATGCTACATTGCTTCTTCATAAAAAATAAACTAAAATAAAATAAAAATAGAATCATCCATGTTTGTGTGTGTGCATTGTGAAGAAGGAAGAAGCCAATAAGTCAGAATCATGTACGAAACCAAGACTTCAAGATCATCCCCTAACCATCAATTAAACCTCTCTCCTGCAACTTTTGTTTAGCTAATTAGTTTTCATCTATTTATATCATTATATGATGATCAAAACACCGAATCGTGAAAAAAAAACACCCAAGTTCAATGAGTGCAAAACGAAAAGGCCATTCAAAATGTGAGATTTAAGGTATTCAATCTATAAAACTCGGATAAATACATAACATAAACCATCATCAGTTGATCAATCACTAACTAGCAGCAGTAATCTTTGTGACTTGACTCAGAAAACCACAAGCAACCAAAACAACAGCATATCATAGTCCCCAATCTAATTCAGTCTACGATTAGTATCAACACAAGTGCGACATGAGCAACAACAGCCGAGACGGAAAACACAATGTTTATAGTCTGTAAAGCAAAGGAGAGAAGGGCTTCCTGGTGGAGCTTGTTAGGTAATAATGAAGCGAAAGTGTTAAGGTTGAACCCGCGATAAGAAACGCAATTATAGATGTGTTGATCAAGAAACTCTGAGTTTCGAAAGGGGTTTCCTTTCTTCCTTTATACTTCCATCGAAGGACCTGAACTAACGGATTGTACATCATAAGAAGTGCTCCAGCATATATCAAATACATCAGTTTCGGGCGATTATTAACCCTGACATAAAAGATCAGATAAGGCAACATGATAAAATTTAAGATGCAATTAAGAGTGAAAAACAGATAATATTTGATTATCATATAGTAAACAGAGAATCTTATGATTGAACCAATCAAATATAAAAACACTATTACCTTCGAGAGAGGGGGTAAAGGAAACCCTAAATAAAGGTTACTGAGAATAACAGAGATATACCTTGGATTATCAGTAGATAGCATATAGAATCATCATAAGAAACAGCAAACTATATGTAGAGAGAGAGAGAGAGAGAGAGGTAATAAAAACTTACATAGAAGGGGGGCGATGATTTGTTGCAGGTTTTTCAGGTTGGTCAAAATTAGCCATCGCTTTTGGTTTGGGATTTCAAGTGTTGGGAGTTCTAACGGGGAGATAATTAATTACCAGATGCAACAACACACGAATCTCCGTCCAAATTACCCATTTCTTTTGTTATTGTTCACTTCAGTTGATTGATTACACAACTAGCAGCTTGCCAGCTTGGGTTATTTTGTTCCTAATAACAACTTTTAGTTGTAATCAAATTTATTTATAATATTCACATTTGAAACAAAGGGTCAATTTGGTATCTAGTAATGAAATAGATGAGGGAATGGAATGAAATGAAGAAGGTAATGGAAGGGACAAGAAAATGAAATTGATGATTACCATTTAATGGTCCTGTTTGGTTACACGTAAAAATTGTATGAATTATTACTTTGTATTGTTTGGTACGAAGGAAAAGACAAGGGAATAAAATCGGCGGTGGTGAGTGATGGATGTTGGCAGTAGGTGCCGGCGACGGTGGTTGATGGTGGCAGAGGTAGTGGTGGTCGGTGGGTAGTGGCGGTTGGTGGTGGCGGCAGCGCCAACGACAGTGGTGGTAGTGATTGTCAGTGGCGGCGAAGACGATGGGTGGTGGTCGGTGGTGACGTCTGGTGGTGATAGTAGCGGTGACGGTGGTGGTGGTCGATGGCTGCGGGTCGCAACAGGGAGTGACGACGACAGTGAGTGGTGGCGGCGGGTCGCGACAGGGAGTGACGACGACAGTTAGTGGTGGCGGTGGCGATGGTCGGTGACGAAGAGTGGCGGTGATGGCGGTCGGTGCTTGGTGGTAGGAGGTGGTGGGTGGCGGTGGTCGACGGTGGCAGTGGTGATCGGTGATCGGTAGGTGGCGGTGGTCGGTGACGGAGAGGGGCGGCGGTGGTCAGTGGATGGCGACGGTCGGTGGTGGGTGGCGACGATCGGTGGTGGGTGGCGATGGCGGTGGTCGATGGTGGTGGTGGCGATGGGTGATATAGGTGGGTGGTGGTGGTGGTCAGTGGTGATGGAGGGTGACATAAGGAATGGAATGAAACAAAAAACAAGGGGTTGGATACTTGGATGGAATGAATATGGGGGTTTTTAAAAGGAATGGAATGGAGGAAGTAATGGTTGATTCCATTACCTTGACCAACCAAACACTTTTTTTTTCCATTCCGTCTTTTATTCCTGCGTATCAAACGCTAACAAAGTTTATAAGAGCACTCACAATGATTTAAATTCCAAACCATTTCAAACCATTCCAAACTAAACTCATTTTTTTCCTCCAACCCCAAACCATTCCAAACTCCCACCTCAGGGGGGATGGCGCGCCACCAGAATTGGTCACGGTACCCCACTACCAGCACGGTAACACCGCCGCCACCCGTGCTGGTAGGGTTCCCGTGAACCAATTTATGGTTCTTGTTACCGTGCTGGTACAAGGAAACGGTCATTTTTCTGGACCAATAAAAACTTGCCACCTTTTTTTCACCTTTGACCGTTTATTTTTTGACCGTTTTTATTTTTGGACCGTTTTACCAAGAGTGTATATATATATATATATATATATATATTTATACCTTCACATAAAATTTGGACCGTTTTTACAAAAAACAACAATTTTTAACATGGGTGGTGGTAGTATTTTTATGAATACGTATCGTCGTCGACGACGACGATCAACCCACCACGCAACACATGCACCGACCACACACACTCACAACACAACCGACAACACATCAACCAACTACACACCCCACATTTGAATTTTACGAGCCACAAGATCCTGACGATTTGACCGCCGAAGAAATGGTTTACGCGTATGATTACGTAATGGCTCTAGTACAACTCGGAACAATACGAATTGGAGAATCTGTACGAGTGCGAGAGCATGAGCATGTCAATCCCCCTTTAGTGCGAAACCCACCGGTTCGGTACAAAACCCCTTGGTACAAAACACCCCCGATGAAGCTGATCCTGGGGCCGAATACGTAAATAATTCGGATGAAGAAATGTATTGTCCGATACCCGAAAGTGAGGGATATCAATATCACTACGAGAGGTCGGACGAGCGTGATATTAAAAACATGCTCTGTTTTTTTTTTTTTTTTTTTTTGTAGCTCTGTTTAGTAACCATGCTCTGTTTTTTTCGTTTAAAAAACAAAGCATACATGCGGTCGTAAAAGTTTTTTACAACGATAACGCACGTTTATACATTTCGTCTTATTCATTTACGTTTAGTAACCATGCTCTATTTTCATGTTTTTGTAATGATTATTTGTAATCGATTTTTGTGTATAATTGATCGACGAAATTATACATAACCGTAAAAAGGATGTTTGAATTTAGGTGCTTTTAAGATTTTTTTTTATTTATTTATTTATTTTTTTTTTTTTTGAAATTGTTTGTTATTAGATTCTCTAATCTACCCTTGGTTTGTTTTACGGGACATTAATTAGGTTTGTAAATTACGATCTTGCCACCACATATATTTAAAGACTAATAATCATTCCTACACTTTTTATGTTAATGACGATTTCTACGTTATCATTCCTCCAGTTAAGGAACATAATTTGTAATTTATTTTTATAATTGTTTTTGACAATGCATGTGATCTTAACAAAGTGTTCAATAGAAAATCAACACTTTTACTTTTTTTTAACGGTCAAAAACCAAATCCGAGCATTTTTGGGATACCTTTCAATAAATTCAAGTATTTCGAGAGTACCTGTCTGACTTAAAATTCGAACTCAGGATCCCCAAATCTTCTATTATTGCTTAACAATGTCTTTGCCAAATGTATCTTGGACAATACTTTTACACTTTGTTCCCGAGTTTCATTAAAGGATGGAAGAGAAAGGATCTCCCTCCTCTTCCTTTCCCTCCAGTTCCTTCCAAATTGGGAAGATTGAAAATCACCCTAAAATCCTCTTTATTATCCCTCTCATTTCCTCTCTTTCTCTCCTACAAAAAACTCTGAAACACATTTTTTCCCACTTTCTTTTCAATCCTTTCTCTTCCATCTTTTAATGAAACTCTGAAACATAGTGTTAGGGGCTGTTTGTTAGCCTCTTAATGAGGCTCTTAACCATTCAGTGCTGAATGATTCAGCATTCAGCGCGTTTGTTTCAGCCTCTGAATGAAATGGTTAAGACTGAATCATTAAGACTTTGGATGTTGCTGAACCATTAAGCATTAAATCATTAAGCACTGAACTAGGCTGAACCTTAATGAAACTCTCATACCAATGTGGGACAAGAAAACTAACCATTAAGAGGTCCAACTTAATAATTCAGCACTTAACCATACAGATCTCTTAACCATTCAGACCTCTTAATGATTCAGCACTTAATCAACCAAACAGCCCCTTAGTGTTTTAGATAGTGTTAGTGTTTTAGCAATCTTTGATAACTTTGGAAAAATATTTAATATGAAAAAGATTTAATAAGCGATAATTAATTAATTACAAAGATTTCATCATATCCCCTGATACAGACACGTGTGTAATCCAGTTGTTCCTTCTGTCCTCCCATAACTCGTAAAAACATTATAATTATAAAAAAATCATTAAAAAAAAAAAAAAACCAGTCACCTCGTTCGCTTCGATATCAAACGTAAACTTACACACCACCGCTTCACCCTACCAAGATTTTACAACGTTAAGGTACCTCCGATCCACCCGTTTTTTTATATATTACTTTTGTCATGCGTGTTTTGTTTCTTGATTTTTTGTTCTCTTGTTAATTGCATGAAATTTTAGGAATTGTCTATTGGGTATCGAAGATTTTGTATTGATTGTGTATGTAAAGGGTTTCTTGATGGACCCATCTTTCGATCATAAGGATGGTGTTGTGGGATTAGGTTCTAATGGTCAGGTTGCAGGATCAAGATTTGTAGATGATGGGAAATTTGGGGCAAATGTATTGAATTCTAGAGTAGAAAGATATGTTTGTGACGTAGGTAATGCGCGTGCGATTAATCTTGTTGTTGATTTAAACAAATGGTGTATGAAACAATCTAGTTGTAATGTGGTTGAACCGAGTGTAAAAAATGCGAGTGATGTTGAAGTTATTGAAAAAGAAGGTGAATATGAGTTTAATGATTTGGTATGGGGTAAGGTGAAGAATTATCCGTGGTGGCCTGGTCGGATAATTGATCCGTCGTCTGCGACGAATGAAGCGATGAAACATTTAAAGAAAGGTGGGTTTCTTGTGGCGTATTTTGGGGACCAGACGTTTGCGTTTAATGAGTTGCGTAATATTAAGCATTTTCGTGTGAACTTTTGTAAATTGGAAAGTCAAAGTAGTGATGAAGTTTTCGTTCGTGGTGTGAATCATGCTTTGTGTGAGGCTGCTAGACGTGTTGAGTTTGGATTGACGTGTTTGTGTTTATCGGGAGAGGTAAACGATGAAGTTAAATCCGAGATTGTTGTTAATTCGGGTGTTAAGAAAGAATCTAGTAGAATAGATGGCGGGGATAGATTTTCGACTTTGAATGCTTTTAATCCCTCTAAATCCGTTGACTTTTTGCAAGATTTAGCTAAAGACCCGTTGGGAATTAACAGATTAGGTGTTTCAATAGTTCGAGGTCAGTTATCAGCGTTTAATCGGTGGAAAGGATATCATCAGCTTCAAGTAAACCAAGTTTTAGATGAATTAGATAATATATCTGATGTTACTAATTCTGCACTTCGTTCAAAAGGAAAACCGAAGGCTCGTGGCAGACCACGTAAGTGTAAACAGTTGTTTAATGGCGGTTTGAGCCCAAGTAAGAAAGTGAGAAGCTTGTCAGATTTGATGTCAACCAGTAACGAAAGCGTGTCTGATATGGAATACAGACCGAAAACACGAGGCAGAAAAAGGAAAGCTATTGAATCTAACGGACCTGTCGAGGGAAGTCAAGGTCAAACTTCGGTTGATTTGATGTCAGCCAGTAACGAAAATGTGTCTGATGTGGAATATGTACCTAAAAAACGAGGCAGAAAAAGGAAAGCTATTGAATCTAACGGTTCTGTCGAGGGAAGTCAAAGTCATACTGCGATTGATTTGACGTCAACCAGTAACGAAAGCGTGTCTGATATGGAATATAAGCCTAAAAAAAGAGGCAGAAAAAGGAAAGCTATTGAATCTAACGGATCTGTCGATGGAAGTCAAAGTAAAAGTAAAAGTCAAACTCAAACTGCTGCTGAATTTCTTTCACAGATATACCTGGCTGCTAGAAACCCGATGGAAGGTCAGCATAATCTTGACTCACTAGTCAAATTCTTCTCTGAATATAAGAATCATCGGTTGAGAAAAGACAAGAACGATGAGAAAATTGCAAACCAACCAGAAACTACTGAGCCAGATGGATTTACTGGTGCTAAAGATTCTTACTTGACCGATATGACCAGTGTAACCGAACCTGAATCTAGCCCAAAACCAAACAAAGAGAACTCTGCAACTGCATTAACCTTCAAGTTTACAAATTTGGATACTGTACCCTCCGTAAAGAAACTGCATGAGATATATAGGCGTTATGGAGCTCTACAAGAAACAGAGACTCGAGTGTTTAAAAAGAAAAAGTGTGTGAAACTGGTGTTTGAGAGAAAGTGTGATGCAGAAGCTGCTTTTAGCAGCAGTGGAAAATATAGCATTTTTGGACCGGCTCTTGTTAGTTACCGCCTTAACTTCTTTCCAAAACTCAGAAAACAGATACAGGTTGCGGAACGACGTGAAATCAGCGAAGAAACTGCAGTCTGAAAAAATAGGTAGTGAAGTTGGTAAACATTTATGACTTTTGAGGTTTGACTTTTGATTGTTTGTTGCCAACTTATGTTTTCTTATAAATGTTTTCATGTGCACTAGTAAGTACTGCTGAATCTGGTACTGCTTGGTGTTGAACTTTTGATCCTTTCGGTTTTAAAGAAAATAGACATGGTTTTGGGTAAATTATGGTTTCTTTTTCTTCTACTTTTTGGATGGAGATAGGTGGTTGTTAATGTTATGTGTATCGTGTACGGTTGTGTGATGTTGCATGCGGATATTTATGGTTTTAATGCGGACACTTTACTGTTACGCACGTAAACCACGTGATTTGTAGTCATGACGGGTAAGAAAGAGACCTTGTATTATATTATAATGTGTTTAATAGTCGCGTAACAAATGAGTCGAGCCAGGCATGTGAAAGAACAACCAATATTTTGACACACCATTGAAACTTTCATTGTTTGTGTAGATTATCATTTTACAAGCAATCATGAACAACTCCGATAACTGCGCCACTTTCAGCATGAGCCATTTTGTTGCATCTGTCCTTGTGCATGTCGATTTTCATCTTCAAGGCGTTTATCTTACCTTTTAAGTCCAGGATTTCAGGAGAAATTACAAAAATATTTTCCGAAGATGCTTTTACTTTAGGACTTGATTGTTTCTTAGTTTTCGGTGTATTGGGTTTCAATCCTGCATTAGCTGTTGCAGCTGTTTTTGCTGGCTGTTTTCGGTTCAGGTCTGAACTTTGGCCAATGGGATGGTTTTTCAAAGCGAGTTTGGATATGTGGTGAACAGGAGAACCTTTACTACCTTGTGATCTTGACCTTTGATAGACTGTACAAGATGATTCAGACGCCCGTTGAGTTGTTGGACTTGAAGAAGAGTAACGTAGCCCTGAAGGTGAGGACGGATGACAAATCACAGGTGGCGGTTTAATGTTCAATCTGATGCTTGATTGTGTTTTTGGCATCAAACTAACTGCAGATTTGCTACCTTTTCGGTCGTCGCTTCCTCTTTCATTGGTAGCTGATGGTTTCTCATTATTCACTGACGATTTATGAGGAACACTACCACTCCTTTTTAACCGCTGATTGACGCCAAATGTCAAAGGTGATGAACCTGGTGACCATGTACTAAAAGGACTAGCAGGCAATGTCCTTGATACACGAGTATTAACCGACGCCACTTTATTCTTAGTTGTGATCACAGGTGGTGTTTTCGAGGGTGAATCAGCATTCGCTTTACCATTTTTCGAACTCATGATTCCTCTCACTGGGGTTTTAACATTGTTCCCAGGAGAACCCCCGGAACCAACAGATGGTAGAGACAATCTCGTCGGCAGTGTCTTGATCGAGGCAACCCTGTGTAGACCGCCCGCTCCGGTAATCTTTTTTCCTTGAGAGTTCCTTTTGCCTGATGGTCCAGTGGCTTTGTGAATTGAAGCTTCAATTTCTTGAAACAATTTCGCTTCCAGACTTTCGAGCTCGTCAAGTTTCTTTAACTCGCGCTTGACATCATCCCCACCTCCGTCGATCATGCTTAACAACTCTTCAGCAGCAAGAAAACCTGCATAAAAACAAACAAGTAACATCATAAACATCAAAAACACATTTTATAAACTATAGCTTACCATCACTGGTGAAAAAGGCTCCGTCCCATGAAAAACTTGTACGCATTTTGTCGTTGACTTCTTCCGTTGACTTTAATTCGGTCTGTTTATTGTTGTGTATGCTATTTCCACTATTTTAGCAGAGTATCAACTTCTTCTGCTGGCTCACCGCACCTGTCCTGCTGTCCACTATTTACATACACATTGTAGGTTAATGACATATGATTAACGACATCGCTTTAGGGAATAATAATGGATTTGTAATTTGTAAGGCATGTTGTTCGTTGTCATCTTATTCATTGCTATATAACTTTTGTGACATGTTTTAATATCATAATATAAAAGCATGTATTATAATGTATGACATTCATTTTAAAATAGAGAAAGGCATATGCATATCATTATTCTAGGCTCTAGCATGAACAATGACCTGAGAATGGAATGGAAGTTACGACAAGGGTGTTGTGTCGATGATTGTGCAGAAGACGATGAACAGCGATTGATTAGGAGATCACCGCTTTCAGATAAATAGATGGTTAATGTTTTTACAGCTTCTTCCTCCGACCTATCCCATAATATTCTTACATTGCAGAGGTCGGAGAATTGGGACCCCTGTTCTTTTCCCAGATTAAGAACTAAATTACCCGATTCTTTTGCTAACAGAATGGAAGGTGCTCCTTAAAAATAGACCGTTGTTTTGTAGCCTTTAAGTTACATGACTAGTCCTTGAGGATTAGGAACCTTTATATATGTTTCTTCTTTATCTTTCAGTTTTGCCATAAAAGCCTCTTCAATACAAGGTTCTCTACGGCTTAGGGGCTATTTGGTTGATTAAGTGATGGATTATTAAGATAGTCTGAATGGTTAAGAGGCTCCGAGTGGTTAAGAGCTGAATCATTCAGCATCCCTTATTAGCTTAATGGTTCAGCACTTAATCATTCCATTCAGATGCTGAAACAAACAGTCTGAATGCTGAATGATTCAGACCCGAATGATTAAGAGGCTACCAAACAGCCGCTTAGTCACTAGATATTTAGTTTCCATGAACTTCTAGCCAACTGGTTTCGACGTGTCATAAAAATGTAGCTCTCGGTAACACCAATGGTTGGCTTAGGAGTAACATTAGTAGGCGTATGAGCGCGTCATTCTAAATTGAATATTACCACAAGTCCACAACTACGAAAACAGGAAATTGCAATCGCCTGAAGATCTGGTTAACGAATCATTAGAAACCAAAACGTTGCGTTTGATAATTTTACCCATAACATTTTGCTTTAAATCAAAAGTATGGTTGTGTAAACAAAATCAACCCATTTCTTGGACACCGGCTTGATTGGCAAATAAAATAACAAGTACTATAGAGCTGAGAACAGAAAACAGTTACATTGGATGTCTTGAAGAGATTGGCGCGTCCGGAATCAAAAGTAGTAGATAAATAACTAGCTAAGTAAAACTTAAGATCTAGGCTTCTCTTTCTTCTCCTTAAAGAGAGCCAAAAGAGAGACACCAGAAACCTTCACAACCTTAAACCTGACTCCAGGAATATCTCCGACAGCATGACCTTTCCTTCCAAATCCTGCAATCAACACCTCATCCTGCGCAAACATACAAATAAAAAACTATGAGTCCACTTACTTACGTTATAAAACACTAAGGTTCGTCTTTTTAAAGATTTCAACAGAATTAATACGTTTTCTTCAATGTAGTTTAAGCAACCATCATTGGGAACAAAGGCGGCAATCTTCTTTCCATTCTTGATTAACTGAACTCTAGCACACTTTCTGATGGCAGAGTTAGGCTGCTTGGCCTCAATACCGCTGTAAAAATGATGAGCAAATTGTAAACTACTTTAAAGCTGGAAATCAAGAAGGGTAGTAGGGAGTGTTTGGTTACATCTTTTCAAGGACGATGCCTTTAGCATGAGAAGAACCAGCAAATGGCTTCTTCCATTCGTTACCAAGGTGAGATTTCTTGTATGATTTGTCAGCCCACCTTTGCCTTCTGCGGTGGGACTTCAACTTGCGACCCGCTCCCATTCCATGTGTCTTCCTGCAAGTCGTGTATAAGTTAATACAAGTTTTAAAAAAAAAACAATTGTCTAAATAATTAAAAAGGCTTCATCTTTTTCCATCTGTGTTCTGGTTGCTGATGTGTCTGGTGTCAAATTTATTGATAAATAAAGTCTTAAACCATCAGTATAATTTAAACAAAACAGTATAATTTACAAGCCCGGGTTTAAAACTATGCTTGCCCAAAAGGAGATAAATTCTAGAAAAAACTTCTTCATGAAACCTTTACAAAAAAAAAAAAAAAAAAAAAAAAAAAAAAAAAAAAAGTTTAAAGGCCTTAAACAATGTTGTTAAGGTATAAGGATCAAGAACTGTTCGTAAACTTGTTCAGCGGGAAGTTCGTTTATGTTCGTTTATTTAATAAACGAACAAACACGAACAAAAAAAACGAACGAACATGAACAAACGTTGTGTTCATTCATTTATGTTCATGAACGTCCGTTTATGTTCATTTATTTATGTTCAATTATGTTCGTTTAAATTTTATTAATTACATGAGTAGTTCTGTAGTTGTATTTACATAAATATAATTATATAAAGTTATAAACATAAATTGAGCTTTAGCTACTTGTATAAATATAAACCAATTAGTAATTGGGCTTTTTAGTAATACAAAATCGTTTACATTTAGTATATTCGTGAACGTCCGTTTATGTTCATTCATTATCCGTTCGTTTAGGTTTTAAAAGAACGAACATAAACGAACATGAACATGACAAATTTTTTAATGAAGTGTTCAGTTAAAGTTAAATGAACAAACATGAACATGCCTTTGCTCGTGTTCGTTCGGTTCGGTTGGCCTACAGTCCTACACTCTCTTGGTCAAAAAAATATAAACCTGATACTTTATGCACAGGTTTTACAACAGTTGACACAAAACAGCTATTTACAGAAATGGATAATATACAACGATAAAAACTATTTGATGTTAACACATAAACATTATTTATTTTCATGGCAGAAACACAATGTAATCACTCACCCATAACTCAAGCTTCAGAATAAGGATCTAAATACCAATAATAAGATACAACAAAGGGATTAAAAAAACTAATTACCAATGTTCTTTTTCTAAATTACTTCATACTAATCCCTCATATCCATTAAATGAACCAATAAAACTTGTCAATGAACATATTCACAGACAAATGTACCCAAAAACAGATAGGTTAGATTAGATCTATGAAAGCAATACGTACCCCATGTTTGCCTGAAGATGCTGATTGCTGAAGCACTAGCCTAATCCTCCAAGTGAAAACCCTAGCAACGGCGATTTTGTGGTTTTGTACATCTTATTCAATGGGCCAATGTTGGGCTTCTGTTCTCAAGACATGCAAGTAAGGCCCTATTTGTGCTTTTTAGCCCATTGAACTTCACTTTTTTTTAATTTACATTTATATAAAAAGAAAATAAGATTATTTTTTTAAAAGTAAATTTCATTAACGAACAACCAACCACAAATGGGGTGGCCAACAAAACAACAACTACATACAAATAAATTTACACCAATTGGTCCAAGATAAGGTCTTGAGCTTAGACTTATACTTGACCCACAAAAAACCCATCGCTTTAACTTTCATACGGGTCGTCTTGTTTTCAAACTTCAAACGACTCCGCACTCTCCATAAGCTCCAACAATCAATGATAATGATGCCATGTAAGATCTCTTGCTCGATACCTTTTAGCCCGAATGCAAATGGAACTCCAAAAGATCTTTGATCGAAAACATGAACTTTTGCACCTTACACCACCCACTTACATGATCCCACAGGACCGCTGCAAACACACAGGAAGTGAATGGATGAGTGGCCGATTCTTCAACCGAATCGCACAAGGGACACACAACCTCCTCGACTTGAATGTTCCTATTTTTGAGCGCCATCAAAGAAAATTAGATTGACTTGTTATAATAGTATTAGTAATGTACTTGTTTGTAGTTAACACCAATTGGATAGTCTTAAATTAAGCAAGTCGGTTGGTTTGACCAATCTGGATCTATGAGGTGGTTTGGTTTACAGTTTTAGAACTTTAAACTAGTTTATTTTATTTATTTTATTTTTGAAATATGCAATAACTAGTAATAACTAAAAAAGTTTCAAACTTAGGTGATAAAAGTTTATAAAGAAAAAGATAACTATTGCGTAACGTGTTTCTAATTAGTATATAGAGTAGTGTATGTACTTGTAACGTTTGTATATCATATTTAACTAAAGTAGAACTAGTTTGTCCATCAACAAGCTATTCTTTGAAGCAATCTCGACTTCGTGATGATACGAATACCTCACGAAGACACGAATAAATAAGAAAAACTAGTTTGTCAAGTCAATTAACGCATACTTAGCATACCTTTAAAGTCACTTTAAAATTACAAACCCAAACACATTATGACTACAAATGGAAAAACATGAAGTAGTTGCCTGAAAACAATGACATGTTAAGTGTTGCATATAACTAGAAAATGAAAACAATATTTATTACAAAAGCTTGCATTCTCGAAAGTCAAACTCAGCTCTAAAGTTCACCATCATATACATAATAAGGCTGCAAGCAACTCCATCCCCTCCAAAACATAAAACTAAAACTCCAACCTTCAGTCATCAACTCCAGCCAACAACCCTGATCACAAATGAATATGCATATCATCCATAAAAACGTAAAATCTTTCGAAACAGTTTAACTTACTGATAAAAAAAATCAGATAAATATAACTGATTACCTGTTAATTTATCTTAAATCACCTCTTGCCCTTCATAAAAACACCAAACTTCTTTAACATGTTTCCGTTTTTCTTCTTGATCGATTCATCTTCTTCCATGTCCTCAGAAAAAGGCGAATTCAACTTCCCACCAATGGTGTGGGTATCAAGAGACCCGGTTCTCTCTACAAACTTGCCGTTATTCGCACCCGAAAGCATTGCAGCAGCTGCCTCTGCCGCCTTCCTCCACTGATCTGTCTGTACCTTCAGCCTCCTCAACTCAGCTTCCATTTCTGCATTTGCCGCCTGAGCCAAATCCAATTGCTCTGTTACCCTCTCTACTCGTTTACCGCTTTTATCCACTTCTTCAGTTAAGTAACTGACTTTCATAACCGCTTCTTTTTCAGCAACTCGTGCAGCTTCTACAGCCGCAACAGCTTCGTTATTCACCTGATTTTTCTCCATTTTCAGTTTTTCATTTTCTTCTCTAATGTTCCTTAGTTCGGTTTCTTTCTCAAACTTGACCCGTTTCAAATCTTCCACATGTGCTTCCAATTTCTTTAAATCAGTAACATCTTCAGTTTCTTTCTCTGTTGCCAATTCAGTTTTCTCGAGCTTTTCATTCAAGTTCTTGTTTTCTTCCGTTATGTTTAGCAGTTTTTCTTCTTTCTCCGCCAGTTTTGCCTTCAAATCTTCCAAATCAAATTTTGATTTCTCCAAATCAGTCTCTAAAATTGCAACTTTTTGGCTTAATTCGGTTCTGGTTTGTTCCGCAAGCTCATAAGCACTCCGTATCTGCAACGTGCTTTGAATATACTCCTCTTGATATTTCTTTTCAGCTCTCTTAAGCTCTTCCTTTAGTTTTTTCACCTCCATTTTTAGACTGCTAATCTCTTCGTGTCCATCTTCATCATTATCATCTCCTGCAGGTTTAGTGTTTTCCGTCTCAAGTTTGCTAACAAAACCTTCCAATGAATCCACTTTAGCTTTCGATTTTTCCAGTTCCACTGTTAAAGAATCACAGGTTTTCACGGCTTCCAGTTTCTCTAATCTCAGTGTCTCTTCAGTTGACTTTGCTGCTTCCAACTGTTTGCGGGTTTGACTCAAGATTTCCAAAGCTCTAGCCTCGGAATCCTGTGAATCCTTCAGTTGGATTTTGAGTTCTTCAACTATAGCAAGTGTTTCGGATAGTTCTAGCCTTACTTTCAGCATTTCATTATGTGCCGATTCTGCATATTTAGCTTGATTTGCTTCAGATTCAGCCACCTTTTCAAGCTGCATCTTAAGTTTCTGGACCTCATTCACAGTGGCAGCTAAAGCGGCAGAATCTAAAGAGTGGTGTTTTTGGACAGCCTCAAGTTCAGATTCCCAGGCCCGGTCCCGGTCTTGTGAGATCTTTCTAAGTTCTTGAAGTCGGGATTCTTCAGAAGCTGAAATCTCATCAAGCTGCTGTTGCGAATCTTGAAGCTTTTCTGTCATTTCAGCAAGCTGCTTTTTCGCCTCTTCAGCTTCCTCATCAGCCTGTTTCTTCAATGACTCTGATTGACTAAGTTGGTCCTTTGACTTCTTTAGTTCTTCTTGGAGATTAGCAAGTTGAGTTTCAAGTTCAGATAATCTGCCAGGACGCTTTTTCTGCATTGTATACATAAAGACTAGTAATTCGTCTGGCAATAAAACATTAAGGCAAGATAGACAATTCAGGTAACGGGTCAAATATGTCAGAAGGAAACGGGTCATTTTTATTATGAATGCAAAGAAGTGAATTGTTGTGCCATCACTTTCTGTACATTTTCATCAAAAGAATTTATGAACATAAAATCATTAAAATAACTTATAAGGCGTTGATTCTTATTCAAAACGACAGCATTACAGCATATATCTAACATTTAAATAAAAAGATCCAAGAGGTCGTATACTTGTATGCACTGAATATACACTTTTTTAAGCCACTTTGACTCATTTTCCTGTTCTCGTTGCCTCTATCTTGACCCGAGTGCACGACCCAAATCAACCTGTTGGTCGATCTATACCCCTAAAAAGGTTACATTCTTGAGTTTTGGCAGTATTATACCTCAGTTATTGGCGTGCGAGGTGACCGTCGTTCAACAACTTTTGGGCTTCTGGCTTTAGGTGTTTTCGCCACTGGATTTTGAGATGAAGAATTATCAGCCTCTGTTCCTGAAGTTTTGAGCTGCCTGGCAGTTCTTTGTGTCCTCTGTGGCACCTCCAAGGTTGTAGCTCTGTTAACAGATCAGATTCGTTGACTTGTTATTTAGTGTCTAATTATACGGATATGATATATTGGTATAAAGATGCTACGCTGAATAAATTATACAAAACTGCACTCATAGTTCATATTTTACAGAGTGAATTAAACCAGAAAGGCTTGTGTTGACAGAAGCTCAATATAATTAACAATCTAGTAAATGGCAAGGTTGTAGAAGACGCAAGGCAGGTGGTGAGGTCTAGCCTAAGGACTAGTTGGGACTAGGCGGAATTAGGCGTTTTGGTATTTTTATACGTATCGTATTTAATATCTATATACACAAATTTAGGTGTTTTTTTTTTGTAAATATGTTAAGATATATACACACAATACTTAGAAAAAAAAAATTAAAAAAACCACCGCCTATGACCCGCCTAATGCCCAAAACGCCTAGATCTCCGACTAGGGGCTTATTCCTATATTGGTGGCCGACTAGCGACTAGGCGGCACCTAGGTGACCGCCTAGCACGCCTTTTACAGCACTGGTAAATGGCAAAGGGCAAATTAGTAATTTTAACTTCAATATTTTCCAAATATGGTCTGCAGAAAGATTTGCATCCACATGAAGAATAAACAAAGGGCCACTTGTTCCAAAAATGTCAATGAATTAAAGTGTTCCATATAATGAAAACCGAAAGTGGATAACATGAAACAGAGCCTCACTGTTAAGTCAGTATCCAAAAAGACCACTCTTCAAACTAATTAAAAAGCAGCCAACTTTATTAAAGCAAAACCACACATATTTCATAAAAGACTAAGCCCATAACCAGAGTGTAAACAGAAACAAATATACTGCAATGTACTAATTCCATTGCATGTATCACAAGTCATTAGAGCATGGTTACTTTAGATCTCATACCTGGTCTTAGGAGTTTGCATTGTCTAATTTACCCTTGAGTGAAAGCACTTGTCCAAAAAGGCCCACCTGAATAAAGCAGTTGACCCAACTCCTAATTTCCTATAATGGTTTGCAAAGCAATGCTTGGGTCAGAAAGAAATATTTTTTCTATAAATATATGCATGCAATGCATATGTGACAGATACAAATGAATAACCTCATGAAGGAAACCCAAACTTTAATCAATGTCAAATAAAAGAAACCAACAACATGAGTTAAACAAACAACACAAACACAATCTTTATTGCTTCAAAGAAACTCCAACCTCCATAAAAACTAACCCCACTCAGTACAACATAACTAACACCAAAAAAGTAACATAAAAATAAAACTCACAGTAATCCAAAGGAAAATAAATTCACTTAAGTTAATATAAGTATGATTTCTCTCTTAAAATTAAGTCAGGGTCGTCCCTGAAAATCTCTAAAAATTTACGTACCTTATCCGAACCATTAAAAAATAGGCCCTTAGGCCCAAGTTTAAGTGTTAAATGAGTTATATAAAAAATATATACATATAAATAAGATTATTTTTTTTAAATTATGCCCTCAATATTTATAGACCCTGACGCACCTGAATAAAGTGTACAACTTGATTTAAGCTTTATTGAAAGGTAAATAAGACATGAAAATAACAGTCATAACTTTAGTGGAATATATTCAAGGGATGGTGAACAAAGAAACAAAATCAAAGGTGATTCTGGTTGTTGGATGAATGTGGTTAATAAGAAAAAAGATTTAACAATAGAAAGAAAGACAAAATATTATTAGACAAAACAATCTTTATACTTTTCCTCTTTAACTTCATTTATACTCTTGTAGTCTTGTGTACTTATGCTAAATTCAAAATCATCACTGTGTTAATTACACAATACCATACAACACATATATATAATACATAATATAATATATTGTCAAATAACAGATAAAAAGTAGTGGCCGAAATCATTATTATGCACATAACCTCAACACCATGATAAAAAGAAACAAGGAAAGCTTTTTTTTTTTTTTTTATCAAACACAGGTTGGCTGAGTATCAGGTGACCTTACTGTTTCAAGTATTGATACAACATTTGTACAAATACAGGGTTCACATAGATTTTTTTATTAAAAAGACAAAACAATAACAGCATCTCAAAGCAAACATAAAAATCCAAAGATGGTATCCCAGTACTAAAACAAAAGTCCAATTTTGTGTCTTAAAATTCGAGTTTTTCAAATTTAATATTATAAAGCTGCTAGATATTTTTTCTTTTTCAGGTTCAATCTGTTTATTTCAAGTTTTCCATAATAATTTATAGAATAATAATACTGATTAACTACAAAAATCTTGAAGTTATATATAGCTCAAGAAAATCCCACAAAATCTTAAAAAAAAAAAAAAAAAAAAAAACTAGCATGCTGACAAAAAGGCATGAAGACAGTTGATTTTGACTGGAACCTGGAAAGTAGTGTGCTGCATTCAAGTTTTCATTGATGATGGTGGTGGATTTAATGCCATCTTGAAATACACATAAAATAATATTTTTTTAAAGATATAAATATATTTACAGTAGGTTAGAAAAGGCTCCCAATAAGTGCAATAACTGAAGCAATTAAGAGCTATACACGCAGATTCTCTGAAGCACACAGAAAACCGCAAATGAGCGCATACCCAAGTCCCAACCACCACTTGATTAACTCAAAATAATAAAAATAGCAAAGCAAAACTAATGCTGCCTTTTAACTTGAAAAAAAAAAAAAAGAAGAGAAAATAGGAAGAAAAAAAAGGGCAGAAAATTAAAAGAGTGGAAATGTAAGTGGAGAAGACAGTGAGGTTATAAATGGTTGGAAGAGTGAAGGGTTTAGATAAAAAAAAATGAAGAAAGAAAAGAAGACATACGTACCTGAGAAATGAAAGGAAAGTAGGTAGAAGTTAGTTAGTTGTGTAGATTTAAAAGGGCAAAGGAAGGAAGAGGGAGAGTGTGTTTGTTTGTTTGCAGTTCCCAAGTGTTGAGGAGGGGAGGGGAGGGGAGGGAAGCAGTTGTTTTGTATCAAAATATTATTAAATGGGGACTCTTTACTTACATAACACACGCGCTCTTTCACATACGCGCTCTTTCACTGTCCATTGTGACTCACAGGCTTTTGGCAGGAGTTTACTACTGTATTGAAACTTGCTACTGCCTATTGGTTACGATACCTGGATACAGGAGCTTCATCCTTCATTTCAAAATAATTATCTTGCTTCCTCTTATTAGACCCCGTAGTGGGGCTTGAAATATAAAGCCCCGTTTGATGTGGACTAAAATGGCGCCCCCCACACCATTAGGGGGGCTCTATTTCACAAAATCAACTTTGGGCTCCATTGCTATAACGCCGGTTGTGTTTTCTTCCCTCCAATCACCATTTGCCATCTCATTCTCTCTCTCTCTATTTTATTATTTTTTTAATTAAAAAGATATAATAAAATATTAATAGGGGCTTTATAAATAAAGCCTCACCACTACACCCCTTTTTCACTTTATCTCTTCATGCTGACTCAGCTGCCACGTGGACCAATCAGAAAGGGGGGGCTTTATATATAAAGTCCCCCACTACGCATGGTCTTAGGATACATCAATAGAAGACTGAGATCATACCCAGAATATGATCTCACACACCCCAGAATATGATGTCACAGGGTTTATAAAACCTGAAACCCTTTTTACATACTATTGAAACTTGCTACTGCCTATCTTGGGTTTTTTTAATTAATTAATACAACCTTTCAAAATAATTATCTTGTTTGTTTTATTAATACAATACGACCTTGTCACTAGATTTGTTGTGTACTTCTTTACAGTATTGCATTCAAATTTACCTTCTATATGTGTGGTTTTGCTTATAACGATTCCAATGCCACTTGAATGAATTCAATCGGAGTCCATTTGATACCCTTCCTACGACTTCCTATTTTTCTTTCACTATGTATTTGATCATAACCCTTCGTTTGTAATACAATCATAAGTATCATAAGACACTCTGAGGCTGTAATAGAATGAGATAACGTTATCAATAAGTCTTAGGGGCTGTTTGGTAGGCTCTTAATCATTCAGTGCTGAATGATTCAGCATTCAGCGCGTTTGTTTCAGCCTCTTAATGGAATGGTTAAGGCTGAATCATTAAGACTTGGGATGTTGCTGAACCATTAAGCACTGAACTAGGCTGAACCTTAATGAAACTCTCATACCAATGTAGAACAAGAAAACTAACCATTAAGAGGTCCAACTTAATGATTCAGCACTTAACCATACAGACCTCTTAACCATTCAGACCTCTTAATGATTCGGCACTTAATCAACCAAACAGCCCCTTAGTGTTTTAAATCACACATGTCTTAGACGTCAAGGTTTCATTTCAAGACAAAACAGGTTACATTTAGATGGTGGGTAAGCGGGCAACAGGCTGCGCCGCTATCCCCTTTTGAATCGCAAAGTCTATCCTGCTAAACACAAACCCTTGGTTCTTAGGGCTCTGCGAGTCACTGTGGACCACATTCTGCACTCGTTTTAGAAACTGTACTGCTTCAGGGGCTAGAGATCCAAATGTGTCAAAAGCAAACGGCAGGAACACATGTTGATTCTCTAAACAGGCTGCTTCGTGCTTAGCAACCTTCTTAGCTTCTGCCCTCAAAACTGCCTGCCCCGGTGCAAAGCCGCTGTCTCGCAAACCTACCAAGGGGGAAACCCCTGTCAGGTCAACACAAGCATGTTTGCCCCCAGCCCATCCAAACACAAACACATCCGCAGGACGCAAGGTAGATCTCCCCTCTCGCGGATCAGTCAAAAAATTGACCGGTGCTTCTTTTTTTGCTGAGACCCCCACCCTTCGAAGCATGTCCCATAGAACATCTCTGACCAAATCATGGCGGTACTTAAACCCCGGCAATTCCTTGCAGTGGAGCGCATGCTCGCCAAATTTATCCAGACATGTTTTTTTGCAAATGGGGCATGGTTCATCAGAGGGGAACAGGGGTATCATAAGCCGGTATTTGAGAATAGCCCTGTATTCGATCGCCGACATCCGCTGCCCAAGCCCTTCAATGGGCACAACAGTCAGAAAATCTTGAGCATGAGCCTCTTGAAGACATGCAAACACTGCCTTTTGTCGCGGAGTCATATCAAACTGTCCCTCCATAGTCTGCACGTGTTTACCATAAAGAGCACTCGTCAAGGTTTGTTGAGGTTTCTTGGGGGCGGTGTCCTTATCGGTATAACCGCCTAGATCAATTTCCGGAAGAACTGTTTTGATATTACTAAGTGCGAGGGTGTAGTCAGAATCCACCCCCACCACACCAGCACTCCGCAGGATGTGGTCCTGCAATCCCCACGACTGAGCCCTAGACGCTACAAAGGCGTATGTTGACACATCCCCTGCCGTGAAAATCCCTAAGCCCCCACGCCACATAGGCAAGGATGCTAGCCTCCATTGGAGGTCCCCAAAATGTGCCCCTCCACAGACAACAATGCTTTCAACCGCCTCCCGAAGGCCTGCATCAAAAATGGACACCGCCTCTTTGACATGCTCTGGCTGACATGTCCGGAGCCCGAACACTAATTTAGCAACCCCCATGCATGAGCGCAGTAAGAGAAGCTCACTTTGAGGGTCTCTTAATTTCGGCAGGTGTTCCACGAGTTCAACCGCGCGCATGTAACATGCATCCCTACTAACAGCTCCCCAAGGAGTTTAACCCCTCGGTCGGGCCTACCTATCTCATTAGGAAATAAATCGGGTGTTGTTGCTGACCCATTGCACGTCGGCCAAAAAATCTCAGTTTTTCGCACATTGAGATCGAATAATATCAAGTGCCCTCACTACGTCTTTAGGTTTACCTATAATAGTGCCATCATCTAGATACCAAGCATGGAAAGGGAGGGATCAGGCTTCCTGCACCCGGAGAACAAGCAGATGAATGACCAATGCAAAAAAGAGGGGCCGAGGGGGTCCCCTTGCTGAACCCCAGTAGTAGTGCCAATGTGAGTATCCCCCACGTATAACTTGGCATGCCAGGCATACATGAATTGCACCCACGGGTAGATGGATGGGCATCGACAATTAACCTCCCTAAGAAGTGTCGTACGGTCGACTACGTTAAAAGCATTGGAGAAATCAACAGTAAGCATAGCCAGGGAGCCATCAGAATGGAACATGTTCACAAACACATTATTGTTATTTTATAATTTGATATTCTTATTTTATGAACGACTCACATTTGGTAAAAAAATGAGAGTGTTGAGATTAATTAATCTATACAACTAATATATGAAACTCAATGTGGAAACATGGCACTCCCATGTTGATCCTTCAATTCTCTAGCCTATCAATTTGTGCCAAGTGTCCAATTGTGAGAATTTATAAAGTTTTCTTTTTTTTTAATTGAAAATTCATTTAATACATAAAATGGTCAAAATCGGTCACTTAATACTTTCCTAATCTCATTAATTAAGTCAATCATACCCTAAATCACAAACACACGATCATCTCTTTCTTCTCTTCATACCCTCTCATCTGCCATAGCCCTACCATCGCCGATCATCTTCTTTTTGTCTTCTCCTTCAAGGTAACATTATAAACTTCTTCTTCTTTTTTAACACACACTGTTATCAATTTTATTAGTTTTCTGTTCGTTTTTTTATTCTGTTATGATTATTGCTTATTATTACATGTCCGATCAATCTTTATCTGCTTTTCTTTTTACTGATTTTAATGATATTTGTTTCTATTATTCAGGTTTCGGCGATTATGTGTTGTGTGTTGTTGTTTAGGTTAGTTTGGCGATTAGGGTTCATGTCCTGTTATGTATTGTTTTGTTATTCTAATAATTTTTCAGATTTGAGCGATTAGGGTTCATGTTTCTCACTTACTTTGATACTGATTTAGTCGCTGGTAATTAGGGTTCATGTCACCGATCCTTCACCAGGAGAGGATTCAGAGGCCCTTATTCTTGCTGAAGTTTCAACATTTTTTTCACTACGAAAATACCTAATCTAGAGAGTTTCTCAATAGATAAGCGAACGTCCAATATAAATTACTTTATGCAATTTGGTTTTATTTTGCAAGTGCTGATACAATAATATGAACTCACATGTAAATTTTGTTTTAAATGTTTTTTATTCACCTTGGTGGCAGATTTTGTTTATGTGAAGTATGAGACAAGAGGAAGCAGTTGCAAGTATAGAGGAATCCGTTCAGGTATAAAATGCAACAGTGAAAAGTTTGGATTTTATAATTTTATTAGACTTAAACTTTCAACCTATATCTTTTTTTTAAGCAGGAGCAGGGCATGTTGGCTTGCACTTCACATAGGCTATCCTTAGTTAGTGTGCATTAGTTTAAGCTACTATAGTAATAAGGATTTTTATGCATTATTGTTCATATATTCTTCGGTTTCTAATATTGGATTTCTGTTGCAAAGTATTTATGATTTTCATGCATTATTGTTCATATATTATTTGGTTTCTAATATTGGTTTTCTATTGCAGGTTTTTGTATTATGTAAAAAAAAAAAAACTTTGTTATGCATTGTTGTTTGGACTGAAGAGCTTTCGTGATGTAAGTCTGATAAATTTCCAATTTTTTTCTTTTTGCTCTTACCTAAATGCATATAAAAATATAGATGTCTAATTATGACATTTGTTATGTATTTGCTTAATACCAATGAAATTCTTATTTATAAAGAAGACTAAAACAGAAGCAGCATGAGCTGCATTCTGCTTATAAGCTATTTTTAGCAGCACTGTGCATCGTAGCCATGTTCCGAAGTCACCGACAACAGCAAGAACAGGAGCAGCATGAGCTGCATTCTGCAACTAAGGTAATTAGCGATTCGGCTGTCTAATATTTGAACCTATATAAATAATCAATTTACGGTTTTGAACCCATGGATGCAGCAGATCAATGAGCTTAGATCAGCTCTTGGTCCACTTTCGGGTCGCAGCTTAAAATACTGCACGGGTGCATGCTTGAACAGATATATGGAAGCTAGAAACTGGAACATAGAGAAGGCAAAAAAGATGTTAGAAGAGACATTAGCATGGAGATCAACCTACAAGCCATAATCATTCAATTACTTTTGGTCAAACTCATTTACAATTTCTTTATTAATTTTTTTTAAATAAAAAATCTAGCCATGGCAATGGTCAACATCGGTCAAATATTAAACATTTTTCATGTAATTAATGCACTTTTTAGTTTTTTTTTAAAATAAAAAATCATTAATTCGAATTAAATTAGGTAATTCATTGATTAAATTAAATTTGGTAATTCATTATGATTATTTTAATTTGAATTTTTGGTCAAAGCAAAAATTTATCAATTGTGTAATAACATTTCTGTTAAACTCTAAAAATATTCGAATACTAAATATTTTGTTTAAGTATTTAACTTCAAATTTTAATATCAGTTCTTGGTCCACTTTCGGGTCGCAGCTTAAAATACTGCACGGGTGCATTCTTGAACAGATATATGGAAGCTAGAAACTGGAACATAGAGAAGGCAAAAAAGATGTTAGAAGAGACATTAGCATGGAGATCAACCTACAAGCCAGAATCATTCAATTACGTTTGGTCAAACTCATTTTCAATGTTTTTATTAATTTTTTTTTAAATAAAAAATCTAGCCATTAAAGGCAATGGTCAACATCGGTCAAATATTAAACACTTTTCATGTAATTAATGCATTTTTTAGTTTTTTTTTAAATAAAAAATCATTAATTCGAATTAAATTAGGTAATTCATTGATTAAATTAAATTTGTTAATTCATTATGATTATTTTAATTTGAATTTTTGGTTAAAGCAAAAATTTATCAATTTTGTAATAACATTTCTGTTAAACTCTAAAAATATTCGAATACTAAATATTTTGTTTAAGTATTTAACTTCAAATTTTAATATTCATAATTTTAATTTTTAAATTTTGGTTAATATTATAAAAATTGAAAATTTTGAATTTAGAATAATTATGGTAACATTTAGAATTAACTACTACATTAGTTTCATAATTGTGAATGATTTAAATATTTAAAAAATCCAAATTTGTTAATTTAAGTTAATAATTGTAACAATTACACCTATTTATTACCTTTAAATTACATATTTTCTAATATATTTAATTTTAACAAATAGTAATAATGGTTATAAATTTCTCAAATTAGTTTCAAGTTTAAATTCAAATTTTGAATACTATAATTTCAAAAATAGTTTTCAGTTAAACTTTGAAAATATTTGAATATTAAATGTTCTATTTAAGTATATAATTTCAAACTTTAATATTTATAACTAATTTTTAAATTTTGGTTAATATTGTAAAATTTCTAAATTTTGAATTTAAGATAATAATGTTAGCAATTAAATTCAATTAATGCATTCAATTAAAAATTTTGAATGAATGGAATATTTTAAAAATTTTCAAACTTATGAATTTAAGTTATTAATTATAACAATTAAACCTACTTATTACCTTTAATTTAGAGATATCCTAAAATATTTATATATTTTCCAATTATGGATGACATGTATTTATAAATTTTTGAACTAAGATGCAAACACAGAAACGAATCCAGGATTCACATATGGCCATCTTTATGTGGTATTGTCAAGAGTTAAGAGCAGGGTAGGGGTTGAGTTACTTGATCCCAAGTGGAAGGTCATAAATAAAACAAAAAAGGTTGTGTATAAGGAAATATATAATGATATTTATATTGTATGTGTATTTCTACTATATTTTCTTTATAATTTTTACGCTTCAAATAATTATTAATTGTTGAACCGCGTGTACACGCAGGCAAAAACCTAGTTACAATAAAATAGTTTCACATTTAGTTAAGTCTATTACATATGTGAAATGTACAAGTACATCACAATGGAATGTTCTTGACCGTTTTTTGGGGTTATGGCACCAACATGGATGAGAGTGGGAGGAGAGACACTAGGCTCGTGAATGCTTGTGGGTCAGTGGGTGTATTATGTTAGAGGTAAAAGATAGAGAAAAGTAAGCCCGTAAACGAATCGAACGTTTATGAACTGTTCTGCGGGAAGTTCGTTTGTGTTAGTTTATTTAAATAAATGAACGAACACGAACACAATTTTTTGTTCGTTCATTTATGTTCATGAACGTTCGTTTATGCTCGTCCATTTATGTTCGTTTATGTTCATTCATTTATGTTCGTTAATGTTCGTTCGTTTATGTTCGCTTAATTAAACTTAACTTTATTTTTATTATTTATTTCGTTTTGTTAAGTATTTTAATTCATATGTTCTAAAAATTTAACCCTAAACCTAATATTCTAACCACATCACTTATCAGACGCTATCCATACTTCACAACAACACATTCTTTCTTCTCCACACTCCATAGCCATACCTTCTTCTACTTCCGGTGGACCACCTCCATAGCCCCGCCTCCACTCTCCAGCCTCCAGCCTCAACAACGTCGCCGTCTCCCCCATCCCCGTCTCCACAGACCATAACGCCGCCATATTTCTCATCCCCGTCATTTGGTTTTGGTTGCATTGCGATGAATCATTATTAACTTGTTTTTGTTTGTGTTCGTTTATGTTCATTTGTGTTCATTTATATTGATCACTTGTGTTCGTTTATGTTCATGAACAGTTCGTTTAAGTTTTAAATGAACGAACATAAACGAACACGAACACGACAAATTTCTTAATGAACAAACACGAACACAAAAATGTGTTCGATTATGGGTTCGTGTTCGTTCGGTTCGTTTACAGGCCTAGAGGGAAGATAATGTTTTTGCTTGTGAGGGGGTAATCCTAGCAAGTATATAAGTGGCGGTGTTTTTAATAGTATTAACTGGAAATGATTTGAAAAACTTTAGGGCTTTTTAACAATTTCTGAATGGTACGTGTTGAACCAATAAGAGGTATGAACCATTCGGACTTAGTATAATGCCTACCTATTTAGAGGCAAATGTCTAACCGATCCAAACATCTACTCACAAAACAACAGTCTTAATGAACTATGTCTGACCGATTCAGACATTCATCCCATTAAAAGTTGAAAGAAACAACCCCTTAATAAGACTAAGGCACTAAGAGCGTTCTTAGTGTAGTACGGGTAGTCTAATGGCATTTGTAGCTACTGTGCAGTTTTGGGGATGTCCATTTTTGTGAAAGATTGGGGTCAAACGAGATGTGTGAGCTAGGGGGTTAATAGTTAAATACATCAATTAAACTATATGTTATAGTTTAAATAAAAAGTGAAAAAATTAACTACCACGTAGGTTAGGTAAGAGGACTCCCATTCACTCTTTATCTTTCTTGCAAGACCATACGGAATGGAGGGGGGATGAAGCGTCATGTGTCACATGTAGAAAGGGTGAAAATTATGAGGAGTGGAAGAGGGGGGAAAGAGGGGGGGGGGGGGGGAGGGGGGAGTGCCATGTGACATTTCTTTTTTGTTTTTTATTTTTTTAATAAACTAACTAAAAGCATTTTTTTAATAAAAAACATAATTAAAACATAATAATTAATAATAAAATTCCATAAAAAGCTAAAAAAAACATCAAACGAAAACAAATACAAGAACTAAAAAAAATACATAAATGAAAAAAAAAATACATGAACCGAATGTCTTTTTAATTATCGGACTCATTATCGTCGGATGGGTAATCTCTTGGTACATTCCAAATATGATCAACCGAGTCCGCTCTAAGGTTGTGAGTGTTTGGCTATTCTTGATTTAAAACATGTTTAACCCTCTTTCTTTGTCAGTAATTTTTTTTAAAGGACAATGGTCACATGAAATGGGCCAATGAATCGCTGCTACGTGTCGCCCTCAATGCCACATGTCGGTAAACATTTACCCCTCAAGGGGCTTTCCCCTCCCCTCCCAGGCCCCCGCAGGGCGGTGTAGATGGCGTGATGAGGGGCCCCCGTCCGGACTATCTAAGGGGTGTAATGGGTACACTAAACCAATTCAAAGGAAAACAAAGGGATTGAGTGCGATGTGTTTATTCTTGAATGGGTAAATAATTTAAGGCCGCCCGGAATGGGGGCGGGAATGGGGCGGGAAGGGGGGTAACACCGCCGCCAAGGTGGGGGGAAGAGGGCGTTGCCCCTTTGGCGTGGGGGATCTCACCGGCGTGGGGCTTGGGGTGGGGGTGAGGTGTCACCATTTGATTGGCCATCTTTTTTTTTTTTAACTTTAACACAATATAATATTATTTCCATGTGGCACATGTGGAAAAGGTGAAAATTGTGAGGAGTGGAAGAGGGGGAAGGGGGGGTGCCATGTGACATTTCTTTTTTGTTTTTTTATTTTTTTAATAAACTAACTAAAAGCATTTTTTTAATAAAAAACATAATTAAAACATAATAATTAATAATAAAATTCCATAAAAAGCTAAAAAAAAAAACATCAAACGAAAACAAATACAAGAACTAAAAAAAATACATAAATGAAAAAAAAAAAAATACATGAACCGAATGTCTTTTTAATTATCGGACTCATTATCGTCGGATGGGTAATCTCTTGGTACATTCCAAATATGATCAACCGAGTTCGCTCGAAGGTTGTGATGTGTCTGGCTATTCTTGATTTCAAACATGTTTAACCCTCTTTCTTTGTCAGTAATTTTTTTTAAAGGACAACGGTCACATGAAATGGGCCAATGAATCGCTGCTACGTGTCGCCCTCAATGCCACATGTCTGTAAACATTTACCCCTCAAGGGGCTTTCCCCTCCCCTCCCACGCCCTTGCAGGGCGGTGTAGATGGCGTGATGAGGGGCCCCCGTCCGGACTATCTAAGGGGTATAATGGGTACACTAAACCAATTCAAAGGAAAACAAAGGGATTGAGTGTGATGTGTTTATTTTTGAATGGGTAAATAATTTAAGGCTGCCCGGAATGGGGGCGGGAATGGGGCGGGAAGGGGGGTAACACCGCCGCCAAGGTGGGGGGAAGAGGGCGTTGCTCCTTTGGCGTGGGGATCTCACCGGTGTGGGGCTTGGGGTGGGGGTGAGGTGTCACCATTTGATTGGCCAGTTTTTTTTTTTTTTTTTGACTTTAACACAATATAATATTATTTCTATGTGGCACATGTGGAAAGGGTGAAAATTATGAGGAGTGGAAGAGGGGGAAAGAGGGGGGGGTGCCATGTGGCATTTTTTTTTGTTTTTTATTTTTTTAATAAACTAACTAAAAGCATTTTTTTTAATAAAAAACATAATTAAAACATAATTAAAACATAATAATTAATAATAAAATTCCATAAAAAGCTAAAAAAAAACATCAAACGAAAACAAATACAAGAACTAAAAAAAATACATAAATGAAAAAAAAATACATGAACCAAATGTCTTTTTAATTATCGGACTCATTATTGTCGGATGGGTAATCTCTTGGTACATTCCAAATATGATCAACCGAGTCCGCTCGAAGGTTGTGATGTGTTTGGCTATTCTTGATTTCAAACATGTTTATCCCTCTTTCTTTGTCAGTAATTTTTTTAAAAGGACAACGGTCACATGAAATGGGCCAATGATGGAACAAACTTCTGATGACAGCAGTGATTTGCACTCAACATATGTTGTCATTAGAAGTCTGCTTTAGAGCAGACACATTAGTAATAAAACACTCGTTTTTTTTCGTTTTTTTGTATAGCACTATGGTACTCGTTGGAAAGATAATAAAACGCTCGTTAATTTGGTGTAATCTTTTTTCAAAAAAAAATGTTGTTTAAAAAAGTTATCAACGTTTAAAAATCATGGGGAAAAGTGCACGTGCCATGCACATGAGAGATAAAAAATAATTTAATAGTAGATGGAGTATTCATGAACCATTTAATTGACCCGGTAAAATGAGCGGGAAAAACTTAAAGGATGCCCCCATAAGGTGTCATGTGTCCCTCATTAGCTTTCATTTATATATTATAGAAGATATTTTTAAACGCTTTATACCGTGTTATTAAATGTTCTTTTAAAGACTGTGTTGAATTACGTATAATTATAAAAAAAATACATTTACGTTTAAGACCATGTGTAATGGGCATTATAGGAGCATGATAATGCCCCCAACACCATCCCATTTGGCATTATATGGACACTAGTTTTTATCCCGGGAGCGTCCCGGGTTAAAATATCTAATATGACATAATAAAATATATTATTATTATTATTATTATTATTATTATTATTATTTTAAACAAATCTCTGCCATAAGTTATCATATTCAAATATTAAAAAAACGAATCTCTGCGCCGAGGTATAAATCTAGTTTCATTACAAATAAATTCGGAAGTTTGTAATCGATCATTCTAAAAAGAAATAACATGAAATAAGAAAAAAAAAAGTTAATTATTGAAATATCGAACGCATTAGTCTAAGGGTTATGTGATGCGTTAAAAAATTCATTGGTATATGATCGGGTATATAGTTCGGGTATTTGGGTATGTTGTTTCGGGTAATCGGGTCGGTATCACCTAATCCCAGACCCGACCCAAACCCACAAATTTTTTAAACTAATCCCAAACCCGACACAATACCTGTCGGGTTACAAAAAATAGTCATTTTTTTCTCCGTTTTTATATAGCATTATGGTACTCGTTGGAAAGATAATAAAACGCTTGTTAATTTGGTGTAATTTTTTTCTTTAAAAAATCTCGTATATAAAAGATATTAACGTTTAAAAGTTATGGGAGGAAACATGAGAGAAAAAATAATAAAGTTTTAATATTTAGATTTAGTAGATTAGGTATTTAATAGATTAGGTTAAAGATTATAATAGATTAGGTTAAATCATATTTATTTCTTTTTTTTAATTGGTTTACACTTTCCACATCACATCCTATGTGGCATCTCTCAAAGGAGAGATTGCATAAGAGTATGACATGTAGGATTAATCCCTTTGCAATATATATATATATATATAGATTATGAGGGTAGGACATTTCTAGTATAATGCCCAAATAGGATAAAAAATATGGAAAATAATAATTAAAAAGGGCATTAAGTGACTTTAACCATTACACAATTATTTGAAGGGCATTATAATAATGGTGTGGTGACTACATGAATACGATTTGGATAGTTGATTAAAAGGGCATTAAATGGCTTTAACCATTATAATAATGCCCCCTAAAGAACATAAACCATTACTTATGGTCATTGCATAGTTGATTACATGAATACGGTAAAAAGATTTTGGAGGATTGGGGACATAGGCCCACAAATTAACTCTAGTGACCTTGTCCATTGAGGGGAACATAATAAATATATTTTGGACAATAACATTTATGACACCGCATGGTAAAATGGGTCGTCTCTTGATCCAAAATAAAAGATTTCAATAAGCATAGAATATTTTAAAATAAGAACTAGTGGAATTAGAGGTGAGAAAAAAACCGGTTTGGGAACCGGAACCGCACGAACCGAATTGAATCGGTTCGTTAAAAAACCGGTTCCTACACGAACTGGTCCGGTTTCTACAAGAACCGGCGGTTCTAGGATCGGTTCCCCATCCCCACTAGAAAAACCAAACCGAACCGGTTTTAACTCAAACCGGTTTGGGAACCGGTTCCCAAAAACCGGTTTGGAACCGGTACGAAAAACCGGTATTTTTTAATAAAAAAACTGAATCTTATGTTTAAAAAAATTATATATAATAAAATTATAGAAAAAAGCTTTCACACATACAAATATATACCCATACACCTTAAAAAAATTATAAAAATCAATAAAAGTTGAACTTTATGTAAAAAAAAATAAAATTTTGTGTTGCCTTTTAAAAAAAAAATGTGCGCGAAAGAACCGATTAAGAACCGAAACCGAAACAAACCGAAACCTAAACTGAACTGAAACCGGTCTCCGAAACCGGTCTTACGAATCGACAAAACCGCTCCAAAACCATGTAGGCTGCAGGTGGAGTCCAATTACACGGGCTAATTACTTAATGGGCCTAAAGAGATCCATTCTGATATGTCAAAATGTCAAATCATCTAAACATCTACTCTACCTTTTTTTAAGCTAACGAACGCGATAAAAGATAAATTTGGCCGAGAAAAAGAAAAAAATGAATCGCAATATAACCGAAAGGATAGAAACCATAAAAACGCATACCAATAATGTTTTCAATGTTATGAATAACATTATTCTGAATCAAAGTTCCTTCTCAACATAACATATACCCATATATTAAAAAAAATTTAAACATACCTATTTAAAAAAAAAAAAGGTTTACAAACACAATTTGTTTGAAAAAAAAGTCAAATCAAATAAAAATTAAATAACGTACAAAAACATATGTAAGCTACAAGCTTAAATGTCTTATCTTTGAGGCTGGAATTGATCATCCTGCATCCACGCATTTTTTTTGAATTTCGGAATTCGGAAGAGGATTTACTCTGTGGATTGCCAAAGAATGGTAGCTCGAACCTAGTGAAAGTGTTGTACATTCAGATTAATATAATATCCATTTATTCCATTCTGTAAGTATTTGCTATGTGCACGCTATATGTTCGACGAAATGCCTACAAGAAAGTTTGCTTTTAACTTCATATCTGCAGACAACGCTGCTTTTGAAAATATTGTATTGGTATAATACATGTCCACTGAACACAGGTGTTACTAGCAATTGGTCATTGGAGATCAATACTTAATCATAACCTGAACCTGTAACTCTTCAGCTTTGCAAGAGTTTTTGTGGGACTGTTTCACAGACTCCGGCCACAAATCGGAATAAAAGGGATTCTTTAACCTCTATGCAAACTTATTTTTAGTCTATGTATTTTGTGGATAAGTGAAATAGGGAATGGCAATGTGTATCATGAGCGCGATGAACGTAAAGAACAACGAAGTTCTTAATATGGGTGCTAAAACTAGAGGATCTAAATACGCTGGTCAATCCGTAAAACCACTCCCAATCCACATCCTAACAGTTGGCAAGACCAGATCCCCAGGAGTCCAACTGATAGTCAAGGACTATATAGACAAGCTCAAACCTTACTGCCCAGTGTCCGACCTTCGAATCAAATCAAACCCCAAGAATTCAACCGAACCAAGGGTCCAGATAGAAAACGAAGAGACGGGTTTCATGAATTTTATCAAAGCAGATGATTGGGTGGTGATGTTGGATGAGAATGGGATGGATTTGAGGTCAGAAGAAATGGCGGATATGATTGGGGATGCCGGAAACAATGCAAGAGGTTCGAGGTTGGTGTTTTGTATTGGAGGGGCTTATGGACATGGAATGAAACTAAGGGAGAGAGCGAATGTGAAGGTGAAGTTGTCGTCTTTGGTACTTAATCATGAGATCGCGTTGGTTGTGCTTGTTGAGCAACTTTATAGAGCTTGGACTATTCTCAAGGGTCAAAAATACCATCACTAGATGCACATCTTGTTTGGGTTAATTCTTGATTAACTTGCAACCAAAAGGTGAAACTTTTGTCATTTGATTGTGGATTTATTGCTGGTAATTTGTTAGATACGACGCAAACGTATGATTTGAAGTTAGGGCCTCAGCATTCTCTTATGCAAGACAGTGACACCGACGGCTAGGTATCGATCTTGTTTCAGATCTTTTACTTTTGAACATTGATTTTTGGTTTAGATATCCCATCTTGAATGTAGCAGTTTCTTATGTTTTACTCTTTAGGCAAGACATAAGCTGATATGGATCAGGGTATGAAAATTTGAAAATAAAATGAAACGGATAGACTACCGTATACAGGTTGAAACAGAAACAGAAACAGGAAACACCACTCGATGAATCCGTAGGGTAGTCTAATACTTGTTTAGGATACAGAAATCACCACCTAAACTTGTGACTAAATTCCAAAGAACACCACACAAAGAGCCAATTTGTGCTAGCAATGGAAGATGAAAACCGGTTACTCACAATTTTTAATCATAAAAACACCTCGTTATTCCATTTCTTAGCTCGGTTACATATAGCAAGATAAAATACCGTTACACCACTTTCCTAATTTTAGGGAATTCAACTACTGAATGAAAATAAATGAAAGAAAGACATAACATAATAGAACATGGCATGTAATGTAATGTGATGTGTGGTTGCTTCTTGCATGACAATAATGAGGGTTCTTGAACGTGGGATTCCACATGAGTCAGATTAACCCATGTAACATTTGACCCAGCCTACCTGTCGGGTTCCAACTCGTCTCAATCGCCTAAAAGATTTGAATGATCCATCGTATGGCTCTCATTATCATATGAATTTTTATTTTTGAAGGTTGAAAATTGAAATGATATATTTTGGATGTTTTTCTTCATATTTAGTTGGTAAACTTTTAACGTATCATTTAAGGATACGATTGTATGTCAAAAAGTTTGTTTCTGTATGTCTCCACGAGCGTGTATTCGTTACATAACTCTGTATGTGTAGTATCCATTATTGAAAGCACTTCGTATCGAAATCACTCATTGTATAACCCTTCATATTAAACCCGAATAAGAGGCTATCGAAAGGAATACTTCACTGGGTGAAAATAAGGCAAAGCAAACCCAAACACATAAACTTTGGGTCATATTGAGCATTGATAGTACTAGCCTGTCCCTGTTGGGTCATAGTGTCATACTGGGCCAAAAGTAAGTTTTCAATGGGTCTGTATTAGAGCCTTACGATTACGAGGTGTGTTGTCATTTGTCAATGCTGTATTAGAATTTAGAGGTGCACCAAAAAACAGGGGTTTGGGCCTGACAAACCGGTTTATAAGCATACTCACTTCACAGTCACACAAAAAAAAAAAAAAAAAAAAAAAAAAAAAAAAAAAAATCTGATTAAAAAAACATGTCACAAAACCATTTTCTTTTGTCCTAAACCGGTTTGAACCTAAAATCGACTTGATAGGTTTGAACATTTTCCATCCTAAATTGGTTTGTTACCTGAACCGGATTTTTACAAACTGATTTATATTTTTTGTTCACCAACACGGTTCGGTTTATAATCTGAGCCGGTTTTCCAAAAAGCCCGATTTATACACTTCTAGTCTGTATGGGTTCAATTAAAAGAGTCAAATATGACAAACATTTAACAATGGACTAAAACTCACAAGATGCATAAAAAAAGGGCATGTGGTATATCATACAATTAAATCGTTAAATAATGACTTGAATCAATGAAAACTAGTGACATGAAGAGTAAAATGCAGCAAATTTGACAAGCAATAGCATTGATGGGATCAGGTTGCAATTAAAAGAAGTTTGTAAATATATGAGTAACGATACAAAATATATGCTTCTAATTATCCTCAGAATTATAGAATCAATCAAGAAGACAAGAGAAGTGAAAAGAATAGAGAAGAAAAGATTAAGTACCATTTCATTTTTCCAGATAAGTAATTAATAAAGAATTGTCTGTTTGAAACCATCAATGGGCATTTGGTCTAGTGGTATGATTCTCGCTTAGGGTGCGAGAGGTCCCGAGTTCAATTCTCGGAATGCCCCATTAGTGTTAATATTTTTATTACATACAATATCAATGTAGCTAGATACTCCATATGGTATGCTGAGATTATGTTTTTTAACCATACTTTTTTTAATTATTGCACATATGATTGTGAGTGCTGTCAACCGTAATATGACAAGACATTAAAAAATCTGACACTCTTTGGTGGGAATCAAAAAATCTGAATTGGAGAATGTCACACTCTAGCAATGGAGTATGTTCGAAGGTTTTGATGGCACAGTCCAGTCTTTTATATGCCTATTCTGTTTGCTTGTAATGTAAGTGTGGTGTAAAACGTAGGTGTTATATTTGGCTCGGTTTTAGCTTCTTGCTTGCTGGTTGTGTTTTACAAAATTTAACCAAGTAGCCGATGATTTAGAAAATGGGAGAGGGAATTTCGTGGGTGCAAGGATGAGATTGCAAGTTCAGAAAAACCATTGATCGTTGTTTGCAAATGAATCGACCACTTCACTCAGATTTAGATATGTGTTGTTCTTTGATTTCATTTAGTAATTCCCCCGTTTAATAACTTAGTTTTTTTTTTTGAACTGCAAATTTTTATACCACCTTATTTCCACCTAACCTTGCATTTGCAAGGATTTGAACCTACAACCTCACATTTGTAAGGGGGGATACCATACCACTAGACCAAGAGGTCATAATTGCGTTTAATAACTTAGTTAAGGTGGGAGTTTTGTGGGGGAAGGAATACCCCCAAACAACTATTTTGACACTCTTCATTTTTACGACACGTATAGGATCTATACAAGTCGTATAGATAAATGATAATTTTTTTTATGTTTCTATTATAAAGTCGTATAAGACCATACGGCTTGTATAATTCTTTTAACCAAAAAATGCTAGTATGACTTAATACTGCTTGTATAGTTTTTTTTTAACAAAAAATATTGGTCATGGCTTTATATTGCTCGTATAGGTTTTTATAAACAAAAAAAAATGATCGTATGACTTTATATTGTTTGTATAGGTTTTTATATAAAATTTCAACGTAAAATACTTAACTTTTTTTTTGTTTTATAAAATACGAGTTTCATAATAGCGTTATTTACGTTAAAATATGCAGCTTGAATTTATGATCCGAGTTCTTATAATAATAATAATAATAATAATAATAATAATAATAATAACTAGTTTTTATCCCGGGAGCGTCCGGGTTGAAATATCTAATATAACATAATAAAATATATTATTATTATTATTATCTTAAACAAATTTCTGTCATAAGTTATTATATTCAAATATAAAAAAAATGAATCTTTGCGCCGGGGTATAAATCTAGTGCCATTACAAATGAATTCGGAAGTTTGTAATCGATCATTCTAAAAAGAACTAACATGAAATAAGAAAAAAAATTAATTATTGAAATATCGAACGTGTTAGTCTAAGGGTTATGTGATGCGTTAAAAAATTCATGGGTATATGATCGGGTATGTAGTTCGGGTATTTGGGTATGTTGTTTCGGGTAATCGAGTCAGGTATCACCTAATCCCAGACCCGACCCAAACCCACAATTTTTTTTAAACTAATCCCAAACCCGACACAATACCTGTCGGGTTACAAAAAATAGTCATTTTTTCTCCGATTTTTATATAGCACTATGGTACTCGTTGGAAAGATAATAAAACGCTCATTAATTTGGTGTAATTTTTTTCTTTAAAAAATCTCGTATATAAAAGATATTAACGTTTAAAAGTTATGGGAGGAAACACAAGAGATAAAATAATAAATGTTTAATATTTAGATTTAGTAGATTAGGTATTTAATAGATTAGGTTAAATATTATAATAGATTAGGTTAAATCATATTTATTTCTTTTTTTTAATTGGTTTAGAGTTGCCACATCACATCCTATGTGGCATCTCTCAAAGGAGAGATTGCATAAGAGTATGACATGTAGAATTAATCCCTTTGCAATATATATATACTAGATTATACCCCGGGAGCCTCCGGGGTTGAGAAATCTAATATGACATATTAATCTTACATATAAAATAGAATGATGCGCTTTACAGCTACATGCAGGAAAGCTTCGGGAAGCACCTAACCTAAAACAATTAAAAATATATCTCAAATATTAACGCCTAACCTTAAACAATGTATAACTCTAATATTAATATCTAGAGTAAAGATCCGGTACAAATAACTTTTTTTGTAAGAACTGTGAGAATCAAAGGAGGGTATTTTTTTTTATTTTTTTTTTCAAATTTTTTTTTCCCATATTGTTAAACATGTATTATAGTATTGAAAACTAAAAAAAAAAAAAAAAAAAAAAAAATTGGTGTAGAGTAATTACGTGTAGAGTAATTACATAATTACTCTAGTGTAAACTAATGTATTTACCTTAATGACATAATTACACTAAAAAAAAATTTTTTTTTTTTAATTTTTTTTTGTATTATTCATCTAGAAAGAATGTTTAAGCACATGGAAAAAAAAAATTCTAAAAAAAAAAAATAATTTTTTTTTACCCCCTTTGATTCTCACAGTTCTTACAAAAAAAACTATATGTATTTGATCTTTACTCTTAATATCTAACCTAAAACAATGTATAACTCCAATGCTAACGCATGTTGAAAATAGAATTCATATTTACCGAAACATAATTAGTGACTTGCCTATACATGATTAATGATTTACCTGAACACTTTGTGGTTTTTTTCTTGTATGAACAGAATCCTACAAAAAAATAGTCGTTTTTTTCTCCGTTTTTATATAACACTATGGTACTCGTTGGAAAGATAATAAAACGCTCGTTAATTTGGCGTAATTTTTTTCTTTAAAAAATCTCGTATATAAAAGATATTAACGTTTAAAAATTATGGGAGGAAACATAAGAGATAAGAAAGAAAAATCCAATTTTGTTTTTAAATTCTTTTTTTCCTAAAATATCTCAATGCCACATGGGATGACACATGGCACACTCAAAGAAGAGAATGCCTCTTTGAATGCCATGTCATTAAAATGGCTTTGGTTTATTATATGTATAGATATATATATAGATAATAAATGACCATAAAATATGTAAGTTTTCCTTTCATCTATTATCTATTATCTATCTATTAATATATATAAAAGAATTGAACATTGCTGACGTGGCGTGCAATGGTGCCTTTAACCTCTCCATGTGGCATCATAATTGAAATATTTTAGTGTTTTTGAATTATTTCCCTTTTTAATTAATTTGAGTTATTTTAGGAAAAAATAATTTAAAAATAAATTTAAAATTTTCTTTCTCATGTTTCCTCCCATAATTTTTAAACGTTTATATCTTTTATATACGAGATTTTTTAAAGAAAAAAATTACACCAAATTAACGAGCGTTTTATTATCTTTCCAACGAGTACCATAGGGCTATATAAAAAACAGAGAAAAAATCAACTATTTTTTGTGGGGTTTCGTTCATACAGGAAAAAAACACACAAAGTGTTCATGTTATTCATTAATCATGTTTTTTCTTTTAAACCAGGTTCTTGTCTACGATGTTGAAAATCAACCCAATCGCCATGTTATCATTGGAATTTTACTAGGAGCGTCCCGGGGTTGAAAAATATAACAATTCTAATAATACTAATACCAATAGTAATAATTATTACTCTTGTAATTAAATAATTAAAAAATAACCTTGTTATAAGGTGACACCATGTGTTGCAATGTTGCGCGATTCTTTCTCCAAACTTCTCTTGATGAAGTATACCTAGTAAAATTCCAATGATAACATGGCGATTGGGCTGATTTTCAACATCGTAGATAAGAACCTGGTTTAAAACAAAAAACATGATTAATGAATAACATGAACACTTTGTGTGTTTTTTTTTCCTGTATGAACGAAACCCCACAAAAAATAGTCGATTTTTCTCCGTTTTTTTATATAGGACTATGGTACTCGTTGGAAAGATAATAAAACGCTCGTTAATTTGGTGTAATTTTTTTCTTTAAAAAATCCCGTATATAAAAGATATAAACGTTTAAAAATTATGGGAGGAAACATGAGAGAGAAAATTTTAAATTCTTTTTTTCCTAAAATAACTCAATTTAATTTAGGGTTTTATGTTTATCTTTTAACTTTAATTAAAAAAGGAAACAGTTCAAAAACACTAAAATCTTTCAATTATGATGCCACGTGGCACTCTCAAGGGGAGGTTGAGGCCTCCATTGCACGCCACGTCAGCATATACGTTTTCTTTATATATATAGATAGATTAGAATACTATGAACATGCAATGATTGAGAGATTTTGTGGTTAGTTAACTTGAGCCATTTGCAATAGGTTATCACGTAAAATAAGATTTTTCAACCCCGGGACCCTCCCGGGGTAATCAGCTAGTGGATATATAAGTTCAAAAACCCGATTTGTTGAGATATGCGTGTTTATATAAAACACGAGGTTAAAAATTTATTAATATAAAAATCTATTAATAATGTTATCAACGGTAAAATATTTACTTGAGTTTCATAATAATTTTATGAACGATAATATGTAACTAGAATTTAAAATTCAAGTTTTGATAATGACATTATTTATGATAAAATACGTAATTATTTTTCATAAATCTGTAAGCCAAACAACCTGATTTATCAAACTACTCGTGTATAAAAATACCTATAAAGAACAGAAACAAATTTTTTTTTTGTTTAAAAAACCCTATACGAACAGTGTAAATTCCATACAACCAATTTATTATTAAAAAAAAAAAAACTATATGAGCAGCATAAAGTCATAAGGCCATTTAAAAAAAAAAAAACTATACGAGCGATATAAGCCATGCAACCACTTTTTTTTTAAATAACCTATAGGAGCAGTAGGCCACACGACCAATTATTTTGTTTTTATATATAAAAAACTATACGAGCAGTATGACATGTATCTATACTGCTCATATAGAGGCGCATTAATAACATGCCCTTTTTAATGGTAATAGCGTGTGTACACACACCTAGTGTTAAAGACCAAAGTTGATAGTGTTTACTATGTGATAAGGGTCATAGTTATTAAAAGGCATCGCCTCTTGCGTCTATGCCCAATTTTCAGGCGTGGTGAAGCAAATTCGCTTTAAGTCGTGCAATTGTGCTTTAATTCCATGTGATGGTTTAGGCGTAGATTATGGCGAGATTTCCAAATTCCGAAAAGTTTCCAATCAAATGCTTTAAATTATGGCTATATTCCAGTAAGATTTATGTTTTTGTATAAGGATAACTACTTTTACCCATTAATGTTTTATAACTTTTGATACCAATGTGATGATATTTTATATTGTATGATAGATTTTCTTTATTTTACTTTTTTTTATTTGTTCGCTTTTTTTTTTCTTTTAAGCCCTTACTTTTTTCGCTTCTTGCGCCTAGACTCCAGACGAGTCCTATACGCCTTGAATGAGACTAATAAGGAATAAGGACTAAACCATTAATTCTGAAAAGTTAGGGAAAAATCTTAATACACTCACTAATATTTGTTCTCTCTCTTTTTCACCGAAAAGAGTTAGTGATGTATATTCTCGAACAATTTAATGACACATTTGTATCATCCGTACAACTATCGGTGTGTGTTTTCCTTTTCTTCTCCTTGGAGTCTTTTTCATTGCGTTGGTACATTCTCATGAAATATGCAAAAAAAAATCTTTTTCATTCAATAATTTTGTGGCCATACGTCCAATAATTTGTAATTTGATACAAAAAAATAAAGGGAAATTGGATTTTATTGACAATTGGCCGCTGACGCACTGAACTACAAAATTGAACAACACCGCACTGTACTTTCAACTTATTGGCATGTATCACCCTCAGACTAACCATGGTTAATTTTTGTTAACGTGGCATGGTGACATGTCCATTTTTGCCGACGTGGCATGGGGCATTGGATTTTAACACCCTGAAGTATTGATTATTGGCCGCTGACGCACTAAACTACAAAATTGACAGATTTGAGCTTGGTTAAAGATTTTCATGTCTGATTGTGTTTGATTTGGTTTGTGGTGAATCATTTTGTTAACATACACATATAAATCGTTAACAAATCAAACACAAACCAAGTCAAACACAAACGAAATATCTTCAAGTGTAATTATTGTCCAAAATGATTCACCACAAAGATGAATCTTGGTCCAATTATACAAAGAACCTAATAACCGAACAATACAAATAATCAAACTACAGAAGACAGAGATTATGACTTGAAACTCTTGAACAAGCTCAAATCCATCAATTTTGTAGTTTAGTGCATCAGCGGCCAATAATCAATAGTTCAGGGTGTTAAAATCCAATTCCTCGTGTCACGTCAGCAAAAATTAACTATGGTTAGTCTGAGGGTGATACGGGCCAATAAGTTGAAAGTACAATGCAGTGTTGTTCAATTTTGTAGTTCAGTGGATCAGCGGCCAATTGTCAATAGTTCAGGGTGTTAAAATCCAATTTCCCAAAAATAAATACATTAATAAATAAAACTCTTGAGTTTTAAATTTACGGTTCTATAATGGGTTTGTTTGGCAATGAGCTTTTAAGAGCTTTTAGGAGCTTCAAGCTTCAAGCTTTTAAGAAAAAGCTCCTACTTAATAAAAAGTCTTGTTTGGTTGAAGGGGCTGGAAGCTTTTAGGTTAGAGAAAAAGCTCTACAGTGAAAAGCTACTAGTAGTAGCTTTTAAGAAAAAACTCTACTAGCTACAAGCTTTTAGTTAGTAAATGACACAAATACCCATTCTATTTTAAAAATAAAATAAAAACCTTCTTTACAATCTTTTAATTATGACCATTTTGGTAATTTTATACATTTTATTAAAAACTCCAGCTACTATGCCAAACACCGAAATATATTTAAAAAGCTTCCAGCTAACAGCTTCCAGCTACCAGCTTGCAGCTACCAGCTTGCAGTTTCTAGCTACCAGCCTCCAGCTAGTTTTGTCAAACATACCCAATGTCTTCTAACCGCAGATAATTATCCTATATATTATTTTAGTTTTTTTTAAATCACCAGCTTCTATTGTTAATTTTTTTTCCCATTAAGCCTGTTTTTGATTTGTAATAATTATTTATTAAACTAGATACTATATTATAAATCCTCTAATTACTAAGTTTTTGTGTTCATGGTGTGAGAGTTTTTTTAAAAAACATTGATTTTTCACCTTTAATCCACAATTTTTCCTCTTTAGGAATTTAACACTTTAGTTTGATAGATTTTACAGATTTTACTTTAAACACAAACTTTTAATAATTTTCAGTTTAACCTCAACACTCTTTTTATTTTCAGCTCTGGTCCCTATACTTTTCATCTTTCACAAGTTTTTCATTTTACTTTTCATTCTAAAAATAGCGAGTTAACACGCTGAAATGCGCGTATGGGGCTCAACGTTTTTTCGTCTATATTTTCCCATTTGGCAGGCCTAACGCGTATATTTTTACTCATTTGATAAGTTCGTCGCAATGCACGAGTCCTAGACCGACTTAGTTATTTTTCTATTTTTAAATTTCGGTCTAATTTATTCGCATTAACACGTAGCAACGAGCATGCGGGGTTCAACGATTTTACGTCTGCTTTTCGTTTGGTGTTCGTTTCTTTCTTTTTATTTATTTATTTATTCTGTTTACGAGTTTTTCCAGTGTTGGTGTGACATTGATGCGACTTGCGATAGTTTTACGCCCCGCAGCAACATATCTAGATAAATATATAACAAACCATATTGTAAAACAGCCGACAGCTTCATGCCAACTGCCAAGTTAATCAAGTCCATGTATTGTTTATGCATAAACAGTTAAACATAAAGTCAATATTTTTGAATTAAATTTTTTAGTTGTTAAAACAACTTGCCTTAAAATATATATTATCTGATTTCATGTGGACAGAAAAAAAAAATGCATTATTCGTAAAGTGGCTCGCCAGCAGCCGACTATGGCAAGTTTAGAGAGAGCTTGACTAATGTGATCATTTTCATCACAATTTACAGCATTTACTTCAAGTACGGATAAAGAAACGCGTTATTTCCCCCCTTTTTAGTTTCTAGAGGCAATAGGTCTGCAAACTTAGAATAATGCATGTTCGTGTTCATTTGTTAATTTTGTTTATGAACGCACACGAAAACAAATAGACGTTAATGGATACAAACAAGTGTTCATAAACACAAAGAAGTGTTCATGAACGGAAACAAACACAAACAAACATATATTAACTTTTGAATAACATCGAATTCACATACATTGAGACATTAGATCCACCCAAAATATAAACCTAATTGTCAAAACATACTTAGTACTGGAGAATGGCGTTGGAGGTGGAGGGCATCATTGCATCAACGCTGGAACGTGAAAACATATAATGAGATTGGAAACAAAAATGAGGTTTATTGATCTCATATAGTCATATAATTACCTCACATATATTATTTATTGGGTAAAATAAATAAAAATAAAACAATAAAAAAAGTATAAAAATTAAAAACCTTAATAAACTATCGAACATAAACGAACACGTTACCGAACATTCACGAACATAAACGAACGAACGGGACCTTTAAATTTAAGGCCCCTATTAATATTTTATTTTATCTTTTAAATTAAACAAATAATAATAATAAAAGGAGAGAGAGACAATGGGGGAGATGAGGTGGCAAACCCTTATTGGTTTTTGGGTTGGAAGTCTGGCGCTAAACATTTAACCCACCAACCCCTTTTTCACTTTTAAGGCCCACCTGTAATGGTGTTGGGGGCCTTAAATTCGTTTTGGCGCCCATACTAATCTTACTCAAATACTAATTGTAATCTATTAGTAACTCACATAATTATATCTACTAATTTAATCAAAGATAATTCTAAACATTCAAACTTATCTAAACCAATATTTCAATTTGGTCCTTCAACTTTCAACTCATACATATTTTAGGATTGACTTTCAACAGAGAGGTGAGGTTTGGCGTGAAATATTTCACGTGCCAGCCATTAGCGCCCGTTTCTCTAGAGGGGGGCGGTGTGTTGGACGCCAAAAGGGCCTGAAAAGCCCCTTTCACGCCCTTTCGCTACACCACTACGGGTGGTCTAAGAAAGAAGTATCTTCCATTGCATGCCAATGGCATAACTAATAACCTAGCTAGTAATAAGGCTTTATTCAGAATTTTCCCTCTGGTTAATATGACTGTCTTATGATTGATAACGAGATAGTGAATGACTTTTGTTAGGACTGAGCAAGTTTTTTATATTCGTTATAAATACATCCAATTAAACACAAGTCACCCAATCTAAGAGGATCCAAATTCTTAGGATATCACGTGCCTTTTGTTCTCTAGCAATCCTTCATGTATTTTGACATTGTCTTTGTGAAAGTATTAACAATACCAACTCAAGTGGATGCGGGTAAACTTGAGGCTAGCAAAGGGAGGTTTGGGTAGTCTCGAAGGTGTGGTCTTGGAAAGATCATAAAGCTAATTAACGAATCAAAGTGACAACTTAGTATTAATATAGGTTTGTTAAGTGTCAGTAATTCAAAATTCGAACTAGCGGTTTATATACGAGTAGAAGTTGGTTGCTTGCATGGCATGTTTATCTAGTTATAAAGAGTTGAACTAGGGTTAGATTTTCTGATTCATTGAATTTTAATTTTGTTTAATATAAAGAGTTGAACTAGTCAAATTCAAACTAGTTGTTTTCGGTGTATTTGTGATACTCTTAGGGGCTGTTTGGTAATCTCTTAATCATTTAGGTCTGAATTATCCAGCATTCAGACTGTTTGTTTTAGCATCTGAATGGAATGATTAAGTGATGAACCATTAAGCTAATAAGGGATGCTGAATGATTAAGCTCTTAATAGGGGTGTAAACGAGCCGAGCCGAGCCCGAGCCTTGCTTTATCGAGCTAAGCTCGTTACAATTTTCAGAAGCTCGAGCTCGAGCTCGATTCGAGCCATGTATTTTGGGCTCGAGCTCGGCTCGATAGTATATTTAGTAACTCGAGATCGGCTCGAAAGCTCGATCTAAGTGTATGTGGGAAGATTTTAAACGGGCCCAAGCTCGGCTCGTTTTGGACCACTAAGAAGCTCGTTTTGGACTAGTAAGGACTCGTTTTGGACCATTAGTGAGCTCGTTTTGGATAATTAAAAAGCCCAAGGCCGAAAGTAATTTAGTTAATGCATGAGTTGCAATACAATTGGCCTATATAGTATTAATTGACATAAATAAGCAAAGCTCGATAAGGCTCGACGAGCCCAACCGAGCTTTACATTTGAGGCTCGAGCTCGAGCTCGATAACTAAATGAGCTTTATTTCAGGCTCGAGCTCGATAAGACTCGGCTCGTTCGAGCTTTTTACCGAGCCGATCTCGAGTAGCTCGCGAGCTGCTCGGCTCGTTTGCACCCCTAGCTCTTAACCATTCAGACCACCTTAATGATTCAGCACTTAATCAACCAAACAGCCCCTTAGTAAGAGTAATTTCAAGAAATTAAATCAAACTAATTATATCGTTTAAAATCATCAATATTCACAAGTTAGAATTTGGTTTATATAGATTAGTTTGCGATTAGGTTAAGTTATAGATGAAATAGCATTGGATGCCATTTCCGGAGCATGTAAGAGTGTGACGAGCCCATGTGTTGGATATTCTCGATGATGCAAATTGTTTGGCCTTTACCGGAAGATGATATATTACATTAAAGTCAATAAAAAATGGATTGTGTATAAACCAATCAACATAAGAACCCATGTTTTCATATGCCAAGAATATTGGAGATCATGACCATTTGACTAGTCAAATGGTCATGATCTCCAATAAATGGAAAATGGTAAAATAAGAAAGGAGCTAATCTAAAGTCACAAGTCAATGTGCTAGTCTTTGGGCATAAATCTTGGAGGCACCAGTCAAGGAAGACTTTGACTAGAATTATTAATTTGACTAGTCAAATGGTCATGATCTCCAATATATAGAAATTCAGCGGAAACGATTTTCTATTTGGTTTAGTTTGTTTATTTTAGCCCTGCAGCCGGAGGGCTGCTCGGTTTCTAGTAATCGACTCTCAAACCGGCAAGGTGGTATATGTAGAAAAGGTGTAGAGATAAAATGGTTGTTTTTGATATTGATAGTAGTGTTAGGTACAATGGTAAAGGAGAAAACAATCTCCTATAAATACATGAATGGAAATGGTAAAATAAGAAAGGAGCTAATCTAAAGGCACAAGTCAATGTGCTAGTCTTTGGGCATAAATCTTGGAGGCACCAGTCAAGGAAGACTTTGACTAGAATTATTAATTTGACTAGTCAAATGGTCATGATCTCCAATACTCCCCCTCAAGTTGGAGCGTGAAGGTTACGAACGCCCAACTTGACAAGTGATATTTCTTCTTTTTCGAACACTCCCCCTCAAGTTGGAGTGTTTACTTTTCTTACGGGTTCAAATAACCCGTTTTTTCTTTTTCTTGCGGGCTCAATTAACCCGACTTTTCTTTTTCTTGCGGGCTCAAATAACCCGACTTTTCTTCTTGCGAGTTCAAAGATTTGAACTCGACTTTTCTTCTTGCGAGTTCAAAGAACTCGACTTTTTTTTTTTTTGCGAGTTCAAAGAACTCGACTTTTTTTTTTGCGAGTTCAAAGAACTCGACTTTTTTTTTTCTCGCGGGCTCAAAGGAACCCGGTTTTTCTTCTTGCGGGCTCAAAGAACCCGACTTTTCTTTTTCTCGCGAGTTCATAGAACTCAAAATTTTTTTTTGCGGGCTCGTAGATTTGAACCCGACTTTTCTTGCGAGCTCAAAGATTTGAACTCGACTTTTCTTCTTGGTCTTCGATTTCCTCCCTCTTGCTTCCACCCCCTCATTGCCTCATTTATTTTTATTTTATTTTATTTTATTTTTTGAGCAGGATCAGAAACACTGCTCTGATACCATATAGAAATCTAGCGGAGGCGATTTTCTATTTGGTTTTATTTATTCGTTTGAGCCCTGCAATGGGAGGGCTGCTCGGTTTCTAAACGCCAACGACTCTCAAAATGGCTAGATGGATTTTGTATAAGAAATGTAGAGAGAATATGAAAGATGTTATTTTATTATAATGTTTGGTACAATCAAATGAGGAGACAACCTCCTCTATAAATACAAGAATGTAAAAGAGAAAAGAGCTAATCTAGAGGCACAAAATAAGATGCAAGTCTTGAGGCTTTGGGGCATAGAATAAGGAGGAGACTTTGACTTTTGACTTTTGACTTGACTTCATCTTGATTTGTTTTTGACTTTGACTTTGACTTCACAATTACTGGAGGAGAAATTATCTCTAATACTCTCCCTCAAGTTGGAGCGTGAAGATCACGAACGCTCAATTTGCCAAGTAATATTTCGTTCTTTTCAAACAATCCCCTTCAAGTTGGAGTGTTTGCTTTTCTTGCGGGCTCATAGATTTGCACCCGACTTTTTTTCTTGCGGGTTCAATAAACCCGACTTTTCTTTCTGCGAGTTTAAAACCCGACTTTTCTTCTTGCGAGTTTAAAACCCGACTTTTCTTGCGAGTTCAAAGGAACCCGACTTTTTTTTTTTTTTTTTTTTGCGGGTTTAAGGAACCCGACTTTCCTTTACTTGCGGGTTCAAAGAACCCGGCTTTTCTTCTTGCAAGTTTAAGGAACCCGACTTTTCTCGCGAGTTCGACGAACCCGACTTTTTTCTTGCGGGTTCAAAGGATTAGAACCAGACTTTTCTTCTCGCGGGTTCAAGGAACCCGACTTTTTTTTCTCGCGAGCTCAAGAAGCCCGACTTCTTTTCTTGCGGGTTCAAAATTTTGAACCCGGCTTTTTTTTTGTTGTTGTCAAATACTCCCCATGCTAACAAGAATCCTCTCTTCCCCACTTGTGCCTCTTTTGGTCTCCTCACGTGCCTTTGCCTTTTTTTTTTCTTATTGATATAGATTAGTTTCTTTCTTTTACCAAAACACCAAATCGTGATCAGTTTTTTTTGTCTGTTCTTCTTCCGAGCAGGATAGTAGCCTGCTCTGATACCATATAGAAATTTAGCGGAAACGATTTTCTATTTGGTTTAGTTTGTTTATTTTAGCCCTGCAGCCGGAGGGCTGCTCGGTTTCTAGTAATCGACTCTCAAACCGGCAAGGTGGTATATGTAGAAAAGGTGTAGAGATAAAATGGTTGTTTTTGATATTGATAGTAGTGTTAGGTACAATGGTAAAGGAGAAAACAATCTCCTATAAATACATGAATGGAAAATGGTAAAATAAAAAAGGAGCTAATCTAAAGGCACAAGTCAATGTGCTAGTCTTTGGGCATAAATCTTGGAGGCACCAGTCAAGGAAGACTTTGACTAGAATTATTAATTTGACTAGTCAAATGGTCATGATCTCCAATAAAGAATGTATCGTGTTTGGTTGATGCTCCAACTTCCAAACAGCAAATGCAGGATATCATTTCATTATAACTTTAAGTATAGGAAGTACATAGAATAGACATTGCAGAGATGTGTACCCAGCACGCATAGGCCCATAGATACACATTAGCTCTAAGAAATCAAAGGAAACTTTTAGGGCCCTGTGCAACACTTAGGATCTGTTAGCTGCAAGAAGACAATGAAAATGATATCTAGTCAATCAAATGAGAGAATTCCTGCTCTATGATCTCCACCCAGACAACAAGGACAACAATGACAAATGAAAGGGACAACCAACCAATGAGAGAAGGACAACGCAATATACCCCTCAAATTCCTAACAGTTGTCAGCAATGGGGCCTGTGGGTATGAGCTGTCATTCTACAAGGAGCCAATCAGCACGAGTTAATTATCACCATAATTACCCTTTCCTCCTAGTGAGAAATGGTCGATCATACTGGTAACAAAACACACATTTAAGTTACTTCTGGTATTGGCTGAAACTTCATAGTTGAATACTTGTCCGTTTATATTCATTTAATCGTATTGTAATAGTCTAGATCATTTATAATAGGGGAATTAGATTTTAATAACCTAAAATATTCGAAATTGGTCGTTAGCACCCCAAACTAAAAAATTAGTCATATATAACCTGTACTATTAACCTATTGGATTCTGACACCCAATATGGATTAAGTCACTAACCCAGTTAGATTGGGGGTGCCACGTCAGATTATAGGTGCCACGTTAGCATGCCGCGTCAGATCGGGGGTGCCACGTCAGCCAAAACACTAACTGGGTTAATGACTTAAACTCAAATTGGATGCCAAAATCCAATAGGTTAATATTACAGGTTATATATTGCCAATTTAATAGTTTGGGGTACCAACGACCAATTTCAAATAGTTTAGGTTATTAAAATTCAATTCCCCTTTATATATAATAAACATCTCTCCATTCTCTTACTTATTTGAGTATATTTATATTAGTGTTTCTTCACACATAAAACCCTAAAAGATAAGGAAGTGCCGATGACCCCCAGATCAGCTGGTTTGGGGTGAGGTGAGAGGGTTTTCCCTTAGGGGTTCCTGCACAGGTTCGACTGTCGCAACTCCGCTAAAAAAATTCTCCGTGGCGGTTTGAGCATAGGCAAGGAGAACACCAGGTGTACGGGGTGAGATTTGAACTTGGGTTGGGGAGCTTTATGCCATGGGATTTGTCCACTGAATCACACCTGTCAAAAAAAAATAAAAATACATAAATAGATAAGCAAATATACCAGAATGATTGATGTATATCATAATTTAATTCATTAATGTGATCTAAGAATTATTTACAAATATAATATTAGAGTTGTTAAAGCTATTAACGTAGAGTTCTTGAAAATGTTACATGCTAAAGACGTAATTTATGGAATTAGTTATATTCCCTTGTTTACAAAGAATCTTATGGAGATCATATTTAATTAAATATTTGATTTTGTGTCATGTTATCCAACAACACCAAACACGGTTACATTTAAATTAAAACTATAGCTCCCCTATTTTTATGTGAGAGTAGCCCCAAATTATATGGGGTGGTTTTGAGTGGTTGTGAGTGAAGAAAAATGGGGAATCTACTGTTGATCGGTATATTTGGGGTTATTTGGAATATTTTGGGGAAAACTGGAAATTGTATTTATTTTTTAATATTTGTTGAAATGGTTGTAAGTGGAGGAGAGAGAAACTGTAATGATTTTTAATGTAATATGTGGTTGTGATTGGTTGTGAGTAAACGGGGATGAGGAAGCTAACACACTAGTATTCGCTAAAATAAGCAAATACGGGAGAATATGATATGAATTTGTCTATGTATGCGTTGGGAATAAAAAAATCACATATCAATGCAACAGAAGGATGGAAGCGATGTCTTTATACTGTCGGACAAATATTTAATTTTCCAATAGTGCATATTTATTTAAAATAAAATGTCAAGATAAGAAAGCTAGATGGAATAAAGGTGAATCTGATCAAGAGTAATTTATATGGGGTTAACGTTAGTGACACAAGTGTTGAGGAGATGGCTAGGTTACTAAGAAGTAAAAAAGGTTCCCTCAGGTTCATCCTTTAAAGAGGGGTTTAGGGTTGAGTTGTGAAATGGATTTTTAAATTATTGCGTTTTGAAAACGCAATAATCAATTTTTAATGTTTGGGGTTGAGTTTTGAAATGGATTTTTAGACTACCAAAATGCAATAATCTAAAAACAGCTCAAGTCCTACTGTAGCAAAACACATAATCAATTTTCAAAAAGCAATCACAAACACTCTCTGAGTGTGTTGTTGGGAAAGGGGACACAATCGGATTTTGGGATGAATAGTGGTGCGGGAATACACGACTAAAAGTGAGGTGCCCAGACAGTGGCGAAGCTTGACCTGAAATATCGGGGGGTCGGAAGTCAACGGGGGTCGGAAGTCAACGGGGGGTCGGAAATTACTAGTTTTGGGGGGTCAAAACTGTCTATACCAAAAAAAAAATTATACGAATACTATATAATCGGAACTTCTGAGCGAAAATTCGGGGGGGGGGGGGGGGGGTGGGGGGGTTGGCCGCCCCTCCCCGCCCTTTAAAAGCTACGCCACTGTGCCCAGAGCTGTTCGGGTTATGTAGGGAAAACAGAATAATGGTCGCAAGTTGTTACTCAACTATAAATGGAGAAGTGATATTAGATCCAGGGTATCAGTAAATGAAAAGGAGAAGCTATCAACCTTAATGGGCTTCCTCAGATCTATGAAGCTCAGTAACTCGGATGATGTATGGAATTAGGATTTGGGCGATAAGGTGGTGGAATTCTCGGTCAAGGTTGTTTATCAAGTTTTGAGCGGTATTCTAGTGCTGCAGAATCAGCAAGCTATTTTTCTCGTGGAGCCGTATTGCGACACCAAATGTAAACTGTTTTGTATGGAGGGCATTGGAAAACAAAATACCAACTGCAGAAACATTCGCAGCTAGAGGTGTTCAAATAGGCGATGGGTTGTGCAAAAGATGCGGATTAGAGCTAGAGACGGCTGAGCATATTCTGATCCAATGTTTATGGGCAAGAGCGACTTGGTGGAATATTGGGGAGTGGGTAAAGGTAAATCTTGTTGATCCTGGATTATCGTTGTCACAATTGTTAAATCGATGCTATGCTAGGAGGGAGACCGAAGAAGGAAATAAGCTATATATGCGATAGTATTATTGGCATTATGGAAACTATGGCTTAGTCGTAATGATAAGGTGTTTAAAGATGTAAATACTGCAACGTCAAAATTGGTTGAGGATATCAAGGCGGAATTATATTGATGGATGACCAAAAGGGTAAAAAGGTCGGATTTGGACATGGCGAGGTGGTATGACTTTTCAATTTTCGATAATGGCTAGCAAAGCATAGTTAAAAGATTGGGTAGTTGTAGATTGAGGATGTAATAATTGTTGAATTGGTGCTATTTGTATCAGCCCATGTAGCCGCTTTCTTAATGAGCTATTTGGGTGTTAGTGATGATTGTAATATTTGGGTGATATGAATAAAATGTTTCGTTTGATTGGTCAAAAAAAAGATGGAATAAAATGTCAAAAATTTAACTCACCCGTTAGAGATGCCTGGAGAAAGAGAAGAAAGACAGAGAGGGAGAAAGTGGTGTGGGCCGTCCCAAACGCCTCAAAATGGGCCAGGGACGAGTTCCACACCCATAGCGTTATCTCCTGGTAAAACCAAAATCATGTTTTGTTGTAAAATTCAATGTACTAAAACTCAAGCTTTTATTTCTTTATTTATTTATTTTTGTGTATTAAATTGTGGGGTCTAAGAAAAGTTTTGGCTTTGAAGAAACACTTATTTAATGCATTTTCTTAATTACCGTTTGAAATTTCAAGCACCTAATATGTATAATTTTATAGTTATGGTTATGTTTGTCCGGTTTCTAATATTTCTACATTTTTATTATTGCATTTTAATTTTAAATTTTTAAAGAGACGTGGCTTGTTAATCGGTATGTTCTCTCTTCAGCCTTCTAGGTGTTCATTGCATATTTAAAACATATCATGTGTTCTCCACTTCTTCTATAGTAAATAGATGTTACATATGCATCAACTATATAAGGTTACTTCAGTGTGTGTTCAACATTATACATATGGAAAACATATGTATTCCGTAGGGCTAGCAATTTAGATACGAACATGATAATCTAACACGAATCTACATGATTTTAACAGGTTTCGTGTCTATAAACAGGTCGACATGTTAAAATCTGTTTATTTTCGTGTCGTGTTCGTGTTTAAATGTTTCGTGTTCGTGTCTTAACAAGTCTTATCGTGTTTCTTAACATGTCTTGTCGTGTCTTATCGTGTCTTGTCGTGGCTTGTCATGTCTTATTGTGTTAACCAGTTTACTAGGTGTTCCTTATCGTGTTAACCTGTTATGCGCAGGTTCGTGTTTGTGTTTGAAAAAAATGACACGATTAGATTCCGTGTCGTGTTCGTGTTTACAGGTTTCATATTTGTGTCTTAACAGGTTCATGTAACTTGTTATGTGTTAACTAGTTGTTATATATGGCACACCCATGCATATAGGTTAATAACATAGAAACAATTTTTTTTAATTAAATAATTATCAGTATCTATATAGATTTAACACATCATAACAAAATTAACTATATTTGCTTAAAAACAACACATTTTTTTTTATAATTTTTTATACCACAGAAGAGGTTAATACATAATGAATTAACATGTTTTTTTGCTTTTTCAATACCACGGAAGGATTAACATTTAACATATTGTAACGGGTTTTCAATTTATTTGGAAAATAAAAATACGAAGTTGACGATGATAGAAAAATTATAGGGTACTCTTATCAAAATTTCATGATACTTTTTAACAAAATAATTTTCCTGTACTCTCCCTTTCTCTAATCTATTTTACACTTTTCTCTCTCGTCTATAAAAATGATAAAGAATGAATCATGACATTTCTTTTATACTCTTTTTTTTAACGGTAGATCAAATGATCAAATGACAACATGAACACTTGTGAACTCACAAAACCCAGGTTCGATACGGCTCATATTTGCCAAGGGCGCTTTTAAGTAGGAATATGTGATTCCTCCCATTATTCCGAAGAATACCAACCTCCTCTTCACTGGGGGCATAGAAACCAAGGATTGAAACAAAAATTTCTTTCACTATTCATGCCTCAGGCGTGACTCAAACTCAGTACCTCTCCATAACCTCATGGCTAGCCTAGTTGTTGTTACCTACTCAGCTAGCCATCATTGGCTTTTATGCTAATCTTAAAACTCTATATTTAATTTATTTATTGAAGCACAATTAAAATCATTTTATGAGTCAAATAAAACCTTCATTTGTTTCATGACATATTAATGTCAAATTAATAATGATTATAAGACATATTGAAGGGCTTCGTAATGATTTTTGAAAGAATCAAAACAACAAATCTTTTCTAACATAGATTCTACTATAGTCACCAAAATTTAGAAATATTCAATTAAATCATTTAACTTAGAGCTTGATATTTCATTCATATTGGCTACGCTTTGGATGTGGTTTGCTTTGTTTGTAAAATTCTCACACCATCGAACACAAATTTATAAATAATTATTTATATAACTCATATATAAATACAATTATTAATTATTAAAAATAAAAAAAATCATTTTCACTAATATTTTTTTTGAAAGTTGGGAAGAATATATTTGGTAACTGATAACAAACATACGGAGACAAAAGCAGTTGAATTGATATTATTAAACAAATATAAGTTTCTTTTTAATTTATTTAGTATTCTGAGGATTATGAGGAGAGGGTGGGAGGTGGGAGTGTGGGACAACTGAGACGAGATGAGGACATTGAAGTCAAAAACCCTTGCCACATATCATTTAGGGGTGTTCAAATTCGGATAATCCGAATTTCGGATATCCGAATTTCGGATAATCCGAAATTTCGGATAGTCAATATTGGGATCCGAATCCGAATCCGAAATTCGGATTATCCGAATTTCGGATTATCCAAATTTCGGATTCGGATCATCCAACGGATTATCCGAAACTTAAAAAAAATAATAAAAAATTTAAAAAAAATAAAAAATAAAATAAAAAAACGTTTTCCTTTATGTGTAAAACGTGAACTTGTTAAAAAAAATCAAAGTTAGATAAACAAAATTGGAACAAAAAAAATGTAAAAAAAAAAGTTACCGTTTGATGGACGGGGGCCTTGGAGGTCGGAGACGAGGTGGACGGGAGTTGTTATAGAGAAGAGAGGAGGGAGCGGCTGCTATGGATCAGAAGAGTATGGACTTGGGGCTAGGAGGATTAGGGATTTAGGATTGTGTATTGTGTTATGTAGTGTATATAATATTATATATTTATATATATATATTTTTAATATTCGGATTCGGATAATCTTATTATAGACTGGTGGTGTAAATAAAAATAAATGGGTAAAAACAAACACGTTGGGACCAACCTGTCAAAGGGGAAAATATAGACGATAAAACGTTGAGCCCCACACGCACGTTACTGCGTATCAACTCGCAAAATTTAGAACGAAGTGTTAAATGAAAAGCTTGCGAAAGATGAAAAATATGGGGACCAAAGTTCAAAGTAAAAAGTAGTGGATTAAAGGTGAAAAATCATTAAAAGTGAAAAATTGGTAATTAGATTTTTTTTTTAAAGGTGACTTTCTATGTACTGACCGAATTGGTCACCGGGTTTCGTCAAAGACGATTACCCGTCAGCTCCGCCCACGAACGCGATGTTCTATCGGGCCCCGGCTGCCGCGCAAATTGACCTTCGCCCGGAAACCATACTACCCCCACACGAGAAACTCGTTGGGGTAATAGCTGGGTAAAACCGGGTTGCCCTCAGGATCGAACCATGCCTCAGTAAGAACTATCCATCATTAAGTCGTCCCCCAAATGAAGCTTGTGGGGATTGAACCCAAAGTCTCCAAGGAAACAAAAGGGCCGCCAACCACTGAGCTGCAAGATGATTTATAATTTAAACTGAGTCCGTAAACTAAAATTGAAAAGGCAATTAAATTTAAAGGACCGAGGGTGGGTAAATAATACATGATGGACCAGTTCTGTCATCTACATAATTTAAACGGTTTGTGTGAAAAAAAAAGGGAAATGGATTTAAATACTTCCAACTATCGCCTGTTGGCGGATAGCACTCCCAACTATCACTTTGGCGGATAACACTCCAAACTTTCAACTTGTTGGATTTTATCACTCCCGAACTAACTGAGGTCTAACCCAGTTAGTGTTTGTGGCCAAAATGTAAAAAACAAAACTTAAGGGACCATTTTGAAACTTCATCTCAAGAAGGAGTTGACTAAAGCTGAAAAATCAAAAGCAGAAAAACCCTAATTTTCAAAACCTACCCAAACCACACCAAATTACCCCCAAAACAGGTTATGGGAGTATTATCGGAGGGGTGTGGCCGGAGATCCTTTGCCGGAGATGGTGGCCGAAGATCCTCCACCGGAAATGGTGGAGGCAGGGTTGGGGATGGCGGTAGAGGCAGGGTTGGGGATGGCGGTGGAGGCGGTGGTTGGGGATGGCGGTGGAGGCGGTGTTGGGGATGGCGGTGGTTGGTGGGGATGGTTGTTGATGTAGCTGTCGTGGGCTAATCAAAAACAAGTATTTATGACTTAAATACCTATACTAGTACGGGTAAGTAAGGTCGTCTCCACAGGGAACGCGTGGTCAGTATAAGTTTGAAAATTAAATTAATTAACTACAAATCTTGCTTTGTAATTTTGGTTGATTAAAAGTGAATAAATAATTAAGAATGAAAGAGTTATCAATTTAAGAAAAAGTAACTTCCACCCGGGATCCAGGTTATAGACTTTAATATAAACTTAGTTTAATTACTAGAACACCACATAGACATGGCCTTGGGATTTATGAATTGAATTAACAACTAAGGACAGTTTTTAATAATAACCGTACAACCTAATTGTCCGCTCAAAAATATCAATTACCCACCAATTACCACCCCGCTAACAATGCAAGAAATTGCCAATACGTTTGGTAAAAGATAAATAATTCAAATATTAATAAACGTTTCAACAACTCAAACACAAGTGGTCAAGATATACCAGTTCAAACATAAATAAACTTAGTCTAATATAAAAGAAAATTAAAACCGTTCACCCGGGGAAAGTCACCAAGGGTTTAGCCGCACATGGTTAGAGTAGAAGCCTCCATCTTAATAATAATCTTTGTGTTGTATCTCCTCTCCCGAGTAGGCTGCTATCCCAAAATAATAGTAATAATCTTGCTGTCCAAGAATGATGATATGCGATGTCCTTCAATTGTTAGCCCTCCAAATATAATCGTATGCGATGTATTATCCCTCCTTGTCTCTTGTGTGCCTCACAAAGAATAATAATATTCTTGCCAAAATTCTGCTGTTGCGTCCCTGAACACCTGCTCTCAAGTGTTTGTGTCTCGATTAAAATTCTTTTGTTTTGAGTCCATTATCCACGAACACCTACAAAACACATGCGCAATAATAAATACTAAGACCGACTAAAAGTACAAAATAAAAGACTAAAAAGTATACATAATTAACATATTAACAAGGTGTGTTTCACAACACATCACACCCTCACACTTATCTTTTTTCGTCTCGAAAAAAATTATATATATACTCTGCTCAAGACATTATCACAGACTAGCACCCCAGTCGTCCCATCATACCTTAGCTAAGGTCCAAAGTCATACCCCATTTACAAATCAGCATTAGATGTGTTAATTCAGCAAGTCAAATTGATTTCCATTTAAAAACAGAATTTAACCCGACCAAACTTAACATGCTTCCGGTTTTTATTTTCATGCAACACACCCCTCAAAATTTTTCACTCCACTCGGTTTAATATCTGGACTAGCATGTAATGCGCTAGTATTAGTCACTCAAAAACCAAGTATGCAACCCTGTTATCATAGGCTTGTATAACAATCACACCTTAGCGGTAGACAATGCACATATCTAAAGGACTTACGGGTTTTGGGCTTAGGGTAAAGGTAGTGAACGTTTAGGCTGAAAGTGGCTAAAATAAAATAGTGAAATCCTCATGATTGACAATCCTTATTCTCACAAGACACATAAACGCAACTTTGGTCATAAATAAACATAACAAACAAACTTCTATTTTCGTATTTTTTTTTCTCTCTCTTTTTTTTTCGTTTCATTCTTTTTTTTTTCTTTTTTTTTCATTTTTTTTTCACATATAAATACATATTTTTTCAACACTTAATAGAACTCAAACACATAAACACAAACATATAACACAATGGATGTCATCAATTTTTTTTTCAACGGCTAACGGGTCAATTTGGGTAACTTTATAGGTTTAACAATCGAAAGGGTGTAGGCTCAACATGGCTACTAAGGGTAATATTTGGTTAAACGGGTGAACACAAGACAATAAGTGGGTATCAAAAGAAAAAGGGAAATCCTAGATTGCCTTTATCATGTACGTGCATATCTAGTCTACAACCTCAGCATGAATCAAATCACACAAGTTCTGCAACAGAGAAACATCTGGCCTACTCTCAACAAACGAAAATATCTATAAATCAATCTATCATCTAGTAGGCTCAAGATCTCACAGAAGTGGGGAAATGGGTTACCGATGTGTGCATGCATTTATTACCAATAGCTTGTTAAACCTAGTCAGACAATTCTAAACTTTTTTCTTAAAAATACCTGCTGAAAACGGTTCATATTACTTTTCCACAAATTAGACCATGACTAAGGATCTACTGCCAAAACAATCAAGAAACAACTGGCAGGTACCGAAAGAGCTGCTTTATGTCTGATTAGAGTGCTTTTTAAGAACAATTTTCAAGACATTTTCAATTTCCAATTTTTTTTTAACCTTTTTTTTTTTTAGACTCAAGAATAAATAAAAACGAAGTTTCCCCACCCCCACACTTGAACGACACATTGTCCTCAATGTGAGCTAGGAATAAAATAAAGTAGAAATAAAAAATTGTACAACACTAATAAAAGGAACAGACTCCCCTGGATATAGGCAGTGCGCGTATGGGTCCCTGCAGTTCCTCCCAATCGAACCGTATAACATTTCATTCGCGGCCGATAAACAAACCTGAAACTAAGACTCAAAAGAAAAATAAAAACATAAAATTCTGGGATGCCTGATACATCGATGATGTACAGCTTTACCCCGCCTGAATGGAGATTGAGTACAGACGAAGTTATCTGATTGCAAAGTTAAACTCCAAGCATTCCCAGAAAAAACAAAAACAGACTCAAACTCTAAAAACAAAATAAAAAACGTACCTGTAATACTCCACACAACTATACAAACTCTACAAGTAAACATACCCGACATATCTACTCATGGTGGTCTAGTGGGATGTTTGCGTCCCAATGCCTCAAGGTATGTGCTCCTCCAGCACTCAGGTAGATCATCCACAGTCCTCCAGATTGGTCCAAATAATGCCAGCCTATGCTTCTCTTTATCAAATTCAGGTGGCTTCTTGGCTTTCTTTTTCCTTCTTTTTCTTGTGTCGTCTTCATCTGCTACCTCGATCCTGTTAATCATAAAACACTCCTCCTCGGATTGATTAGTAGTTAGATTGGAAAACACATTAAAACACAACTCCTTTTTCCCAAACCTCATAGTGACCAATCCACTAGCACAATTAATGATAGCATGAACAGTGGCTAGGAATGGTCTACCCAAAATGACTGTAGACTTTGTATTTTTCTCATTTGGCTCACTATCTAAAACCAAGAAGTCAACTGGGTACTGGCAACCTTCCACCTTCACTGTGACATTAGTCAACATTCCCCTAGGCTGTATAGGCTTTTGATCAGCCAACACCATGGTGGTGTGGACTTTCTTTAAAGGACCAAAGTCAAACTGGTCATATAAGTGGCCCGGGAGGATGCTGACACAAGATCCAAGATCTAGGAGTGCCCGATCAATGCTAATATCCCCAATTTGGATTGAAATAAGGGGCGCTCCCGGATCTTGGAGTTTAGGTGGACCTTGTTTACCCAAACCTGATGTTAAATTTGGCTTCACTAAAGCCAATGGGAAGGGGACAACCTTAACTCCCCCACACTTATCCTTGGACCCGGTGGGGTTTTCGTTAAAATACTTTTCACAAAACCTCTTTTTAAGATTTTTCATTTCAGTTTTAGTTTGTGAAATTTTACCCTGATCACCGCCATTTTCTGACCCATCACTAACATCAGTAGAGAGAAGACTTACAACATTAATTTGTGCAGTTCTAGTAGTTTTAGAACCTGCTTGCTGATGTTGTGGGTTGAGGTTGGTGTCACTAGGAAGCTTACCTAGGTCTCTCCTGTTCTGAGCCATCTCTGATGCTAGCTGAGTCACTTGTGTTTCCAAGGTCTGGTATGCTTTAGCCTGCAACTCTTGTTCCTTCCTGATCTGCTTCAGCATCTCTAGAACTTCATTAGTTGACCCACTAGACTGATTACCCGCTCTGCCCTGATCAAAACCATGCTGGTAATTTCTCTGATTTCCTCTATTATAACCCCTTTGGTTCTGATTATTGTACCCAAGCTGTTTGTTCTGGTATGACTGTCCCCCCTGACCATACACCATGTTTACCTCTTCTTGAGCTGCCATGTACATATCTGGACAATCCTGTGCAGAATGGCCCAGTTCACTGCACACCTTACATACTGGATAAGACTGAGCTGCATGTAGTGTGTCTTTTCCTCCAAAACCTTTTAAATTCGCCAATTGGCGCTCTAAAGCTTCTTTTTCTTTCTCTAACTGAGCTACCCTGGCACTTGTGATACTCGTACTGGCTGGTTTGGTTATTGAATGCTTTTTCTTTCGGTCAGACTGAGCTTGTCTCTTGGAGTCTGCAGCTACTGTCTCTAGATAATCCCAATCCACATCCACATGATTTCTTAAAAAGGTACCCCCAGTGGTAGCCTTAATATCCCTGATATCATCACTCGACAACCCATCATGAAACGCAGTAATTAACTCCCATCTTTGAATACCGTGATGAGGACAATTTCTAAGCAACTGATTAAATCTCTTCCACGCTTCATAAAACAACTCACCTGGTAATTGTTGGAACTCTCTAATGGCTGCTCTGGCCTCACTAGTCCTCTGAGGAGTGTAATATTCTTCAAGAAACTGTTGTTGTAACTCCTCCCAGTCATAGATACTTGCATATGGTAAAGATGTAAACCAATTACGTGCAGCATCCTTCAATGAGAACTGAAACAACACCAACTTTACCTGATCTGGTGTAAACCCATGACCCCCAATCATTCCACAAACTGCCTCAAAATCTGCAATATGCGCATATGGTTCCTCACTACCCTTCCCGTGAAAGGTGGGCAGCATGTTCAAAAGGTGAGGCTTAGCTTCAAATGTTCTACCTCCACGAGCTACGGGCATAACTATAGGTGACGAGCTCGGTGCTATCTGAGGCCTGAAATGACTGTCCACTCCTCTAACGTGATGATCTTGTACTCGTGGACATCTTTGCCTGTGAGGAGGGTTCATTGGTGCCCTGTTCATCCTATGTGGGTTTTGATACCTAAGTCCACCTTGATCCCTGTTCAGTGGTAGATCATACTGACCTCTTTGATTCTCCCCATAATCTTCCTCATCAGTCCACTCCTGACCATTATCATAACCTTCTTGATCTTCCCCATCATCCCATTCATCTACTCTGGCACGAATATTATCTTCATTGAAAATACTTTCCGCCCTATGTGGATGTGGCTCTCGGTTCAGGTGAGTGGAATGGGTTCCTGAACGATCTCTATGAACAACCCGAAGTGGGTTAGGCTGTGGTGGAATATTTTGTGGTGCTGGGTTAAATGGTTGAGCTGGTGGTTGATCTGGTGGAGGTTGGTTAAATTGTGGAAAGGGTGGTACTGGCATATTTGGTAATGGATTTTGTTGTGGTGGATGCTGGTTACCCTGGTTGGCAAGATTACTGTGATTGCTCATATCTGATAATGATGTCTCTATTTTTGCTAACTCACTTGGACCAATTTTTTTCTGATGCAGTGTCCGGTTCTTTCTAGCTGTTTTCTCAATTTCGGGATCAAAAATTAGAGGTGAAGTCTTTCCTGAACGGCGTGTATGATGCATAAAATTTTAAGTCACCTGCACACAGACAAACAAAGAACTTTGCGTAATACCGAACTAAACAAGAAAATAAATTAAAATACTAGAAGTCACCTGCACACAGACAGAATGAAATGTTATACGGTTCGATTGGGAGGAACTGCAGGGACCCATACGCGCACTGCCTATATCCAGGGGAGTGTATGATGCATAAAATTTTAAGTCACCTGCACACAGACAAGTATTTTTTTTGTGAGAAAAACGAAAGTAACAAGAAAACTAAACTAAACGCACGTGTTCCCCGGCAGCGGCGCCATTTTGATGTAGCTGTCGTGGGCTAATCAAAAACAAGTATTTATGACTTAAATACCTATACTAGTACGGGTAAGTAAGGTTGTCTCCACAGGGAACGCGTGGTTAGTAGGAGTTTAAAAATTAAATTAATAAGCTACAGATTTTGAATTGGGGTTTTGTTTGATAAAAAGTGAATAAACAATTAAAAATTAAAGATTTATCAAATTAAGAAAAAGTAACTTCCACCCGGGATCCAGGTTATAGACTTTAACATAAACTTAGCTTAATTATTAGAACACCACATAGACATGGCCTTGGGATTTATGAGTTGAATGAACAACTAAGGACAGTTTTTAATAATAACCGTACAACCTAATTGTCCGCTCAAAAATATCAATTACCCACCAATTACCACCCCGCTAACAATGCAAGAAATTGCCAATACGTTTGGTAAAAGATAAATAATTCAAATATAAATAAACGTTTCAACAACTCAAACACAAGTGGTCAAGATATACCAGTTCAAACATAAATAAACTTAGTCTAATGTAAAAGAAAACTAAAACCGTTCACCCGGGGAAAGTCACAAAGGGTTTAGCCGCTCATGATTGTTGTGCGTGACTATTGTTATGTCTCCAAAGATGCTGCCCTGTCTCTTCTGTGCCTCCTCCAATTGTCAGCCCTCCAAAAAAATTCGTATGCGATGTATCATCCCTTAATAAATGCCGTCAAAAGATCAATTCATAAAACCCTAAAGAATTGAATTACTTCACCTCCAAGTTTGTGACTTTGGGCCATGTGAACATAAGGCCACGTTTAATTTTTTTTTTTATTAATTACATTATTATTATTATTATTATTATTATTATTATTATTTCAACTCGGGTGTTCTTCGCTCGATCAAAATTTCTCGTCTACGTCTCAACGTCCCTGAACACCTGCTCTCAAGTGTTTGTGTCTCGATTAAAATTCTTTTGTTTTGAGTCCATTATCCACGAACACCTACAAAACACATGCGCAATAATAAATACTAAGACCGACTAAAAGTACAAAATAAAAGACTAAAAAGTATACATAATTAACATATTAACAAGGTGTGTTTCACAACACATCAGTTGTCTGTCACAAGAAGAAGAACAACAACAGGGGTGAGGGGGTGGGGTGGGGTGGGGTGGGGGATTTATAATAAGGTAATAAAAAAAGTTTCAAAAAGGTCCTTTAAGTTTACGTTTTTACATTTGTGCCACATACAATGTCCATTAAGTTTAGGTTTTTACATTTTGGCCACGAACACTAACTGGGTTAGACCTCAGTTAGTTCGGGAGTGATAAAATCCAACAAGTTGAAATTTGGAGTGCTATCCGCCAAAGTGATAGTCGGGAGTGCTATCCGCCAACAGGCGATAGTTGGGAGTATTTAAATCCATTTCCCAAAAAAAAATGAAACTTAAATAAAAGAGTTTAATCATTTAAAGTTTTTTTTAAGAGGGTGTTTGAGTTTGGAAATGCAAAAGTGTTTTTGGTCAAAAGTGCTTATTGGCTTATGACTTTTTGAAAATGAGTTTTAAAAAAAGTGCTTAGATTAGCTTTTGAGATGAGAAACGTCAAAAAGTTAATATAATGTCTTTTTTTATGTGTTTCGCTTAACTTATTGTGAATATTGGTTGTATATATGAGTGGTAAATTTGTAATTTTTTTATACAAAAGTCAAAAGCCAAAAGCCTAAAGCTAGGATTTCTAACTTCTCAAAAACAACTTTTCCACCATTAAAAGGCAAAAGTCAAAACAGAAAATGCTTTTGGGTTACACAAACAGCTTATTGATTTATTGGCTTTTTGAAAAAGTCAATAAGTCAATAAGTTGTTTTGAAACTCAATCCCAAACACCCTCTAAATCAAATATTAGAAAAAAATAAAATAAAAAAGAAGACATAGAAAAATGGATCTACCATTTATGGTAGTTTATAACTAATATATAAAGGTTTCTGTATAAAGGTAATTTTTCGTATAAAGCGTGAGAAGTCTATATAGGTATTGTATTTTAAATTTTAGACATGATTTTTTTTTATTCTTTTGGCATAATATTATATAGAACAACACAAAACTTAACAATTTAAAACACTGATTAAATGTATTATCAACATTCAATCTAAAACACCATGCCAAAAAAGTAATCAATGTGTTTTAAATTTCATATCTAAAATACATTTGAATAAGCAGAATATGCAAATATGTTTATTTTTTTTTTTTGGAAATTGGATTTAAATACTTTAAACTCTTGTTCGTTGGCCGATATCACTCTAAACTGTCACTTTGACTACCAATACTCTAAACTTTATACTTTGTTTGTTATGTTACCCCCAAATTAAGATGCAAACACATCCTCATCATCAGAACTTGACCCTGATATATATATTAGAGAAAATTGCTCGAATGGTCCCTGTGGTTTGCACTTTTTTCACCTATAGTCCCCAAGTTTTTAAAATTACAGCCATAGTCCCGAAACAGTGAAATTTTTTAACTCGGATAGTCCCTGGAGATAACTGAGGTTAAATAATCCAGTTAAGTGGGTGTGAAATTACAAAACTACCCTTACTTTAATAAAAAATAATATAACACTAGTGGGTCCCACACTTCATCTTCCCCACTTCATCTTCTTCACCTCATCACCTCCATAAACCACCACCACCCATCTTCCCCACTTTTGTTGACCATGGCTTGACCCTTCTCTTTGACCCATTTCCTTGAACCCGACCTCTTGACTAACCCGGTTATAACCCACCTTTTGACCCGAACCTTCTACATCATCTCCACATGATAACAATAACCACAACAATCCCTGTAACCACCCAAAATCACCATCGTGGACCCACCTCGAGCATTACCTCCTGTCAACCACCACTGTACGACAACAAACCATCACAACCTTCCACCGTAGCCACCATGACCATCATTATCTTCATCAAGAGCCACTAATCTACACCAATAAAAACATCGAGGTAAATTCAAAGGAAGAGGATGAGCTAATTGGGGGTTTTACCTTCTTAATCAGATCCGGTCTGATTTGTACAACAACCGCCGTCACCACCGTGACCCGCCATCCCCACGACCACCGCCGTCCCCTTCCTTCTTCGATTTCTTTCTCTATATCTCTGCGCCTTATTTCTCTAGTTCTCCTTCTCTCCCTATGTTTACAGTAAATGTGTGTGTGTGTGTGTGTATTCGTGAGATATGAGAGAGAGAGGGTGTTAGGGTGGTTTTTGTGCAGACAAAAATGAAAGGGAGTGTTGGTTTGGGGGTTTTATAAAGAGGTGGGTAATGGTTTTCTCAAAACCATCCTATGGAGGTGATGAGGTGAAGAAGATGAAGTGGGGAAGTGGGGAAGATGAAGTGTGGTGGTGGTTTATGGAGGTGGTGGTGGTGTGTGGAGGTGATAAGGTGAAAAAGATGAAGTGTGGGACCCACTAGTGTTATATTATTTTTTATTAAAGTAAAGGTAGTTTTGTAATTTCGCACTCACTTAACTGGATTATTTAACCCCAGTTATCCTCCAGGGACTATCCGAGTTAAAAAATTCACTGTTTTGCACTGTTTCGGGACTATGACTGTAATTTTGAAAACTTGGGGACTATAGGTGAAAAACGTGCAAACCACAGGGACCATTCGAGCAATTTTCTCTATATATTAAAAACAAAGTTGTATTTAAAGTAGCCTAATTTGTTGGCATTGTAAGAAATAACGAGTATACATATTGTATTGATATCATCAAGGACTGAACAAATACGAAAATCGACATCATGTATTATTAGATTCAGTACAAAGACGTGTCGATATTTATTTTTGACATATTATGCTTTATGCGCTTTTATGATTTTCTATCAATATAAAACAAGTGTTGATACCTTTTTGACATAAAACAATTTTATTATTTTGTTATACTGAGTGTTGATACCATACCTGTATCGTAATGAACTGAACCTATATTGACCCATGCAACGGGTCACACAAAGGGCTTCCGCTAGTTAACCTCTAATTTCAAGGTCACACGAAGGACTTCCGCTAGCTCACCTCTAATTTCAAACTTTTAATAACTTGAACCCTATTAATCATGGTAACAGATAAAATAATACGTTTAAATACTTGATTAAAAAGTTTAGTTTAAGAAACTAAATGATAGTATCGCTTACGGATACGAAGGTTTTTTAAACTTTTTTTTCGTAGCTTTCGAAGTCAAAAACATTTTCATCCGTTTTTATTTTTATCCACACTTGCAATTGTGATTCGTGTCTGGTCTAACTGGTTTATATTAATGCCTATGGTATGATTTCAAAATTTTGGAATATTAAGGTAAGTAGCATTTAGTTGTAAGAAAATGTTGTAATTCTTTATTCTTTTTTTCTTCCTAGTAATAGTACCCTATTGTAACACCCCAACCGATGGCGGAATCATCGAGGTGTCACGTAGTGACGATTGTTCAAAAGCACATGGTACTAAAATGTAAATATATTATTGAATAATTTTAATTGTCTTACATAGATGAAATGGGGAAAAAATACAAAAGTCTGAACGAAACATGAAAATTGAAATGCACTAAAATCCAATGCTATGGAACTAAGATCAAACGGCACCTGAAACATGTACAAAATAAGTTTTGTCAACATATGAAATGTTGGTGAGCATTCCTAGTTTTAATACATATAGTAAGTTGGAAAATGGTATACAATTCAAGTGCAAAGCTACAGTGCAATTATGTAAACTATGTAACATACAAATGAGCGAAATCAATCCTGTGACTGTATAAATGTACTAAAATGAACAGCGGTGTACTTATCCAATAAATGGATAATAACTTAACAATGACCACAGATTCTCCGATGAAAAAGGGGGAGAATCAACCTAGGCGGGTTGTCAATCCAATAGCGCTATCCAATGTTAAGGTCGGCTTGTACAATGTTAATGATTTCACTAAGTACAAATGTATTCTACATGTATTGTCTAAGCATAAAGCACGTTTGTAAGCAAATGCACATAGTACTAGAATTGTATTGTAAAAATGTGAACTTGTATTTGTAATTTGTATAAGTGTACATGTAACACCCCAAAAATGAAAAAAAAAAAAAAAGCAAAAAGGGGATAGGAAATACTCACTTTCGCCAAATAACTAGATGACTAAGCGAGCGTGAAAATGCGAGCAATCCAAAGATTCAACAACGAAACTAGTCCAATTTAGAAGAAAAGAAACCGAATAGGAAAAATATCAAGCTTCCAATTCGCCAATTACAAGAGATGCGTGATCTTCTAGTCTCCACAATTATGTCGGAAGTTCCTATTAGGCTGTGTGGAGTGGTATCGGGAAAGCCAGAGGTCAAGAGGTTGAGGTGGAGACCTTCCCTGTCGGGGAACCCCCCTCCCCCGGTGAAACTTCGGTGCAAACAGGGATAAATCCCCCTCCTCCCCGAGCTCTTCTCTCTATGTCTCTCCTATTTCTTTCTCTCTCTTCTGCAAATGGGTGACGTCCAGGTTATGGAGGTGACATGGTGGACGATGGTCGTCGCGGGCTCGGTCACTCCTCACAACCTTAAGTTTTGAACTTTTGATAATAACAAATGATTATTCTTGTTAAGTTGTATAGGACTATAAAATCTCCATTTTTTTAAAGAAAAATGTATTTTATTATTAATTAATATGGTACAAATACAAAGTCTCCAAAACGTGCGAAGTACGTGATAATTACGTAATGTTTTTGCCTGTTCATGAATGTGTTTTTTCTGTTCATGAAAGCATTATGTAATTATGTGTTTTTCATTACGTAATTATCATGTACTAGTAGTGATTCTGTCTATGGTACGTGATTTTAGCTATGAAACTAGTAGTGATTCTAGCTATGGAACGTAATTTTGTATGTTACGTTATTTTTAGGGGTTTGGAAAATTGTTATGTAGAGTTTTGAATGACTTTGTTTATGGTACATGATTTTGGTAATGGAACTATAATGATTATGTATATGGTACGTGATTTTTGGTAATGAAGTAGTAATGATTCTGTCTATGGTACGTAATTTTGTATGTTACCTGATTTCGCACACTTCGCACGTTTTTGTCACTTTTAACGATAACCGCCCCCTAATTAATATAGAAAATAATTACAGTTATATCATATGTGTTATCTTAAAATAAATATTAGAATTCTAAACCAATCTTAAACGTGTTTGTATTAAAAAAGAATAAAAAAAATCAAGTCAAAATCAAAATATGTTTTCTTTTGATCTTTTCTGGCCAAGTCGTACTAGAACATCAAGTCACTGTTTCAACAGTTTTTCGACAGTTAATCGTGTCAAATAAAGCCTGATTAAGTGAACGTACGTAAATTGTTTTAGATGTTAAGTCTTTGGGGTACCTTTGGTATAGGAGCCGGTTTAAAGGTGATAAGGTAGATTGGAAACGCTGGAATTCTTATTGTATTGATGTAATGTAATCCGTGTGGGTTACTCCGCCTTGGAGTAGCCTCTCGGTTTGTGGTTTTTTAATGAAGTTTAAATTTCAAAAAAAAAAGTGAACGTACGTAGTTATAAGGAAATTTATGAATAATGTATAAAATCGAAATCCGAATTTCCATTGTATAAATTAGTTTGTAATACAGATTCAATTATTCATGTAATTACTGGGACTATACTTTTAATTGTTTAACATGTGTAGGTTACACTTCTAAAACTGTGATTGTTTGGGTTAAGATAAGAAGTGAAAAAAATAAAGGAAAAAGGAAAAACACATGATCGCAATAAGCGGTGCAAAAGATACAATCATCTGATGTGATGAACATTGACCAATCAGGTTGACGTGGTCGATAATCAGGCGATAATAAACCAACCCAATCATCCATCCGTGCAGAACGGTGCAGTAGAGTGGGGCTTCATTGCTACTGTGTGCCTCTACATATTTTTATGATCCATCTTCTTCGTGTCAGACCCTTTAAAACACTATAATTACTTATTAGACTAGACGATGGAGGAGGGGTGGCACCATGTCATCCCAGCTAGTTTTTGTTTAATAGTGTCCCCTTTGTCAGTGGTGAAGCTTGGTTGTCGAATCGGAAGGGCCCGGACTTAATTTTTTTCTGTCGGTAGTGGTAAATCAGCGGGGGGCCAGACTTAACCCAGACTTAATTTACTTACGAAAATCACAAATTTTCATTGCTGAGCCAAAAAACAGGGGGGGGGGGCAGGGCCACCCCTGGCTAAACCTATCCTTCGTCCCTGCCCTTTGTTTCTCCGGCGTTATTGATCAGGACGCCATTGAGGCTTGAAGGCCCGCCATCCCAAAAACTATGGCTGACAGGTGTTTGATGGGACCATTTAATATCTTATACCGTTTGAAAATGTTAACTTTTTTAACAAAAATTTAACCTATTTTTTAACACTATATAAATCATTCATTTCTCATTTTTTAACACACAACATTCCACTTCTATTTCTCTTGTAAACCACAACTATCCACTATCAAAATATCTTCACGCGTTCCCGTTTGGACTAAAGACGGGAAGTTTGGCTTGACCATTGTGTTTCTACTCACAAGGAAGTCATACGTTGTTACAACGCATGGATCTGGTACTGAATTTTGAGATTCAGTTAAGGATAAATTTGGCAAGGAAATGAGTTATTCAACTGTGCGTACAAGGGATTAACTATCGTTGAAGTAGGAGAGTATATCGGCAGTGCTAGAAAGATTTAAGCGAATCTACAATAGACGAATAGACAACGAAAATGATAACAATGTTATTGAATAAACTTGTGCCGAATACACACAAGTTAATGGAAGGTTGTTTACTAAGTTAGACTTTTGAGAACATATAGTTGACACCAATGTTTATTAAATTAAAATATTTAATATTTTTATTTTAGTGTTATGTATTTTTATTTGTTTATGTTTATTTTATTTTTAGTGTTATATATTTTTATTTTTTATGATGTACGTCTAATTTTATTTTAATATTATGTAGTTTTATTTGTTTAAGTTTATTTTATTTTGTTGATTTTAACTAAAAAACAAAATATAAAAAAAATAAATGATTAAGTAATGATTGAAGTGGCTTTATTCAATTTTCTATGTGTTATTGGAAGGGGTAGTCAATCAAAAACAAATCTGTGAGCACTGGATTGACAACCTATCGGGGCAAAGAGGACAACATTGGTGATTTAAGAGGCATTGGATTACATATGAATCAAGGATTTCTCTAGGCCACGGTTGATGTGGGATTTGCGTGGGGTGTTACATTCACCCCTACCCCCCCCCCATAGAGTCTCATCGTGCTCGATGAGACCATCCCGAACGACACAGGAGTGGCTCTGATACCAATCTGGCACACCCTCAAATTTCACTTGAAGGGTTTTACCGCGAGGTGCGTGACCTACGAGGATCTAAGCCAACAGTCACATAGAACGACAACTATATAAATTAAACTAACGTAATAAAACGACAAACAAAGTTTAACCGGCGAAAACAGTTTAAAGTTTTACATCTCAAAATACCAACATAAAACAATGTTTGGAAAATAGTTAATGAATAATGTTCAAAATGATAAAAGTAGAGTGATAGAATGCAGTGTGACCCCATACATATCTGATGCTAGCTAGACATCACATAAGTTACTTAAGCGTTTGAACCATTGTTGGCTGTTTGTATAAGTTTGTCGGGCTCAATAGATCTATTCACATTTTCCCCGCTATGTTCCACGTATTCATGGTTCAACTGTTTAAAGGACTTTAGGGTAGGTTGCGTCTTCTATTAAAATAAAACTAGGTGTGATAATGGTAGAATCCGACTACTGGAAACCTAGCATAAATAACCTATAAGTTGTTTGGCTGATATCGTGTTTGTTTGACAACCCATTGTTATCCAGACAATTAATGACTTAGTGTGTTTTTGTAAAACGTTTGACCATGGTTGACTACAGTTGACTCGACGTCCCGTTGGTGACCCGTTATATCATTTCATTAGTCATGTATGAGTTTCCAGACAATCATTCATGCAACACACAAAATTTCATAACACATTTAACTAATACATATCAGTTTTGGCGAATGGGCATAAAACTCTCTCTTTCTCCTGGAGCGTTTGGACGAATGAGCTTCAGTTTATTCCATTCGCTTGAGTTAAGGGACAAATGAAGGTTAATTATGTCATTTGCCTGAAATGGGAGATGAATGAAGACAATTGACTCCATTCACCTGAACTGATCTGTATTAGTTAAATGTGTTATGAAATTCCGTGTATTGCATTAACGATTGTCTGGAAACTCATATATGACTGATGAACGGATATAACGAGTCACCAAAATTTGTTTGCGCTGCAAAGTTATGTCTTACACCAGAAAAGTGTAGCTTCAGAAGTCACTGGCGTCAGTTATGCCAGTGTTAGCTTCTTCAAAAGTGAAACTTTTGAGAAAGTAAAAGAAGAGGATGTAATGGCTCGATTTCAAAATTTCAAAAACTGAAGAGTTGAAATGTATTAGGTATGTTTTTAACTTTATTTATTATCATGTTTTTATTTATTTTTTTGTTTAAATTGTATGAAAGTACAATTAAAAAAAAAGATTTGAACATTACGTCACTGACAATAAATGTTGTAAATCAAGAAAAACCGTAAGAATTAAACAATGTTTGATCGAACCGTAAGCTAGACATATTGAGTAGGAAAAAAATTATAGTTAAATCTTTATGTTTTTTTTTAATGACCAATGGTACACACATAACGAAGGCTTACACCCTACAGGTCCGGTCCACCTGGTTCTAAGGTGTCTCCTCGTTCTAAGATGGAGAATTCAAAATTTTGTAAACTAATTAAGAGTGTTTAAGTATAGAAGCATTTAAAAGTAGATTAGTGTTTAAAATTAAAAAAAAAAAAAAAATCCCGCTAAGTGTTCATGATGACTTATTATGCATCATCATATCAAACATATGCAATATGCATGCATAAAGCTTTAAGGAGATAAAAAATTGTATGGAGTCGAATGGGATTTATCAGATCTACAGACCAAAAGAAACCATCGGTGACCCCACAATCTCCAGAGACACAGGTATCACGGACTCAACCTCTTCTCTCTCCTTGGGACCTTCAAACCCTAAATTTTGAAGACCTCTTTTGAAGGTCCAATCTTTAATTATGCCGTAATCATTTTATAAAGGCAACTCACTTTTTTTCAAACCAATGTAAAAAAAGTAAACATCCCATCAATTAATTTACCTTTTTTTCCTTACTTTTTTTTTGAATGGCATTTTTTTTCCTTACTTGTTTATTGTTTTGAACAGCATTGACAACTTCTTTTTTCTTCTAATTGAAGCTGAACTTTATCTTTTGTTTACTTAATTTTTCCATTGCACAACTTTAAGTTTGACTTCATTTTCCAAAAGTTGCAAAGACAATGGTATGTTCAAACTGAAATAATTATTAGCCATTTGTATAATTATTATTGTATGTCTGAATATTATTATCAAATTGTTCATCGAAAAAGTTATTGTACGTACATGTTTTAATGTTTTAATTAACATGCATCCATTTTCGTTGTTCTAGAATTAGCACTGCAAGTTGAAAAAAAGAACTCAAATTCCGAATATGAAAGGCATTAATGTCTATATTAATTTCTAAATGTAGGATTGGTACAAAAATGTTGGTTTCATACCTAATTTCAAAACATAATATATTATTTAAAAGTATGAGAATAATGTGACGATGACATTTTTAACCTACTGTGTGTCTACAAATCACTCTTTTATTAATTTCATTTGTTTATTACAACTAGAAAGGAAAATTCGGAAAATGTAGAAATTTAACTTCATTGTCTGCTGAAGTTAACTTTTTTTTTATCGGCGAACAACTGTGTGGCAACCACCCTTGCGAGGCGCCGTACCCAAGAATCGACTACTCGACCTCCAGCAGCCCCCGCCTTCTCCCGATGCGCGGAAACCGAGCTCCACCCGCCCGAATGCACGACAGTGTTATAGAACTCGGTAAAACCTCGCCGCCGTCAGATTCAAACCGGCGCCACCCGTATTCGATCTTCACCCGGATACCAAACCATAAATGTTGTAAATGGGAATTGAACTCATGATCACCTAAGTGAACATAAGGTCTCTCCACCACTCCACCACTATGGATGGTTTGCTGAAGTTAACTAATTAATTATGTATGCCCAAATTTCAGCCTTAAAATAGTTAAAACCATCAAGAATCTACATGCAAATCAAAGAATACAAGTGATATGGTCCATGTATTCAACTTAAGAATCATAATTTAATATTATTTGTATTAATAATGACTACATATATTTTTTAGATGATAGATTATCTTTTGAGCACACATCTACAAAATTATTATTTCGGAGAAAAGACCGCTGATTATATTTTTTATCCATTACTATCCTTAGTTTTCTTCTTTGAAAACGATATATATTGTCTACTAAACATTTTTTAAATGGTAAAAATACTTTGAAAATGATATTGTATAGTATGTATCATCTAATCAACTATTTTTTTTCTATATAATTCTAGTATTTTCATTTCTTAAAACTTGTCAAGTTGGTTAGGATCAAATACACAGTAAAAGAAAAATAAGAAGTTGTAGGAAAGGTATCAAACGGACTTCGATTGAACTCATTTCAAGTGGCATTAGAACCGCCTCATCGAACCTTACGAACTTAGTTTTTAGGTTTTCGCTTTTTTGGATTTTTAGCTTGTAGTTTTAGAATTTTTGTTATATCATTGTATCTTTTATGTATCATTGTGTCTTGTTCCTATTTTCATCATTGTGTCATTTTTGCGATTATCGTGTCTTTTTTTCCTCAACGTTGTGTTATATTTTATGGCTCATTGTGTCATATTTCGTGATTTATTATGTTTTTTTGTATCCTTCTCACTTTTGTTAGACCATGTGTAATGGAACAAGGAAGTGGGCGTTTTTGGGCAAAAGAACGGGGTGTGCATTTTGCACACAGCCCCCCCCCCCCCCAACTGATTTGGGGCGTTTTTAGGGGCAATGCCAAATATTTAACGGGGTGAAAATTTTGAGTGGGCCAATCAGATTCATTCATTTAGTGTGGACTAATCAGAAACAAGCTCCAATGATTAAATGCTCCATGAAAATTTTCATATCCCACTATGTAACACCCCGCCCCTCTCACCACCAATATTGTCCGCTTTGCCCATCCAGAGCTCACGGATTTGTTTTTGGGTGCCCAAGTGGAGACTTCCCAGGAGGTCACCCATCCTGGAATTTCTCCCACCTGAGCACGCTTAACTGTGGAGTTCTCCTCTCATCCACTAACATTAAGCCCCAAAACGCGTTGGTGATTTAAGAGGCAAGACATTACTTATGAACCAAGGATCTCTCCTGGCCACGGCCGATGTGGGATTTTCCTAGGGTGTCACCCCCCCCCCCCCGTTAGAGTCTCATCGTCCCTGATGAGGTGTGTTCCTGGGGTGTCACATTCACCCCCTGTTAGAGTCTCATCGTCCCTGATGAGGTGTGCACCCACCATCCCGAACGGCACAGAAGTGGCTCTGATACCATCTGTAACACCCCGCCCTCTCACCACCAATATTGTCCGTGTGACATTTCGTCACCCTCGGCTTTTATCTAGTTTACAATTTTAGTCCTTCGAACATTTCTTGTAATCGTTGTCGTTTTCAAATTTAATAAATGTGCGAAACTCAAGTTATAATATTTGCATATATTTTAGATCTCGATCTCGATTTAATTTAACGCGTATGTTGAAATATTATTCGGAAAAAAAATATATATCGTAAGAAAATTCAAGTTTATAAAAGTTTTAAGTATGATTAGTTAACTTGGTTAGTTGTTTTAAAAGGGAAAACTAACTAGGAAACATTTAAAACTAACTAAGGTTAAAGGGGAGGGGCCAATCCTGTCAAGTTTGTAAGTTAAAAAAAAAAAAGAAGCATATCACAAACTCAATCCCCCTCGTCCCTGTTCCCGTTTTTTTCTGGCCGGACGGCACTTAGCCGGCGTTGAAGCTCCGGCGAGGCATGTCAGGGCCGGGTTGTTAATGGTTTGACCATTCACCTTCAAGAGCCATACGTTACTAACCATAAACGGGCATTAATCAGCGTGAATCATTGTGTAAGTGGGTTTTAAAAGCTTGAAACCGTCGGGTCATAAATCACACTAAACCAAGCGTTTTTCATGATAAACTTTATAAATTGAACTCGGGAATAAGCTCTGCACACTTACACGATTCAAACCCACAACAAATTTTACTAAAAATCGTACAGAAAGCCATCAATTGGCGGTTTTTTGCGTGAACAAGAAGCTTCAATTGTGAGCCGAAAACGAGTTGTAAGTGTCTAATTTTGTTTGCTTTGTCTTAGTCGAGCATAATAGGGTAAAACCCCTTATTACAGATCACTCTTATGATTGAATTGGATTTGGTAAGGATTAGGGTTCTTAGTTAGATAATTGGGAAAGAAGAAGATTGAAGGTGTAAGAAGATAAATATATTTTAGTTTTAAAGTAAAACATAAACTAAGGTATGGAGCAGTGGTTAATGCTGTTGGGTTATACCATGGGGATCCGGGTTCGACCCCCTTGGACCACGATTTTTTTGGTTTATATTTATTGTCCTTGATTATGCATATATATGACATATAAACTTAGAATATTTGTAATAAATCCATTATTTATCCAAAAATCATGAAAATTTAGACATAACACCTTGACATCAAAAATAAGATTTCCACACTTTTATTTTCCGGAAAATGCATCAATTTTATATTTTTATTAAATTTAATCGTTTTAATCATAATTAAATGATTAAAAATTCATTTTAAGAGATTTTTACCTAAATTTTTTTGGAGATTTATTTCTATGAATAATAAACTGTAATAAAATATAATTTCTTATAAAATGATTATTTTTGTTATTTTTACTAATTTTAATCATTAAAACATCATTTAAATTCATTAAAAATGTTTTAAATGCGAATAAATTATGGAAATATTATTTTAGAATTCCACATCATAAAATAATTATTTCTCATAAATAATATCATTTTGGGATCATATCTTGTATTATTGCTATTTGTATTTAAATTAGATTTAATAATAAATAGTTTAATTAAATATAAATCGTTAACTCTATTTCAAGGCTATTTTTCTATAAAATGGAATTTACATCTATATGTGAAACACATAAGGGTTTTAGTCATTTACTAAATTCGTTATAAATATATTTATTTCAAAAACGGTCGTTCAAATTATTACTAACAATTTCATCTTCCCTAATACGAGTCTAGCAAGCCCTAATGCCTTAGATGATTCGTCGTCTTAGATTTTTTAGTTATTTTCCTCATTTAGTATTTTTATATATAGGTTGAATTCTTCGGAATTCTTAAGCCTTTACGACGAACTTTCTCGGAATTTATATTTAGCGAATTGTGAGTATATCTTTCCCTTTTTCTTTACTGTTTTACTATTTCGGGATGATTCATGTACCTATTAAACAAGTTTTATTTCTTATACTTAATGCAATTCTCATGTGTGTTTGCCTTATTTGATTTGGTGTGTATTATGCTTAATCATTAACGCTGGGCGGCCTAGCATTTCAGTGAATAGTACTATGGTATACCCCCTTGAGACTCTCTTGAGAGGATCTTGGTCATTGTCATGTTAATTCATTATTCAGTTGTTAGTCATGTGTTAGTCATTCTTCTCAGGTTTGGTTTTGACTGATACTACTTAATTACATATTTGCAAACGGTATACAACACATGAATTGCGAAACATTTTTATTTCTATACTATATATATCAAACGGGTGTACTCACCAATACATTATATGTGTTGACAAAAATTGTTTTGTACATGTTTCAAGTGACGTTTGATCTTATATGCTTTCACGCTTAGGCTGGACCTATTGCTTAAATAAAAGTTGGACATTTATTATTTATGTTTGAAATTTCTATTAAGACTCTTTGTATTCGTTTTGAAACAATGGAAGTTATTTGCTATTAATATTTACAATTTAGTCCATGTGCTATTGAACAATCGTCACTACGTGACACCTCGATGTTTCCGCCATCGGTTGGGGTGTTACAGTCCGCTTTGCCCATCCAGAGCTCACGGATTTGTTTTTGGGTGCCTAAGTTGAGACTTCCCAGGAGCTCACGGTTGGGGTCTTACACTGTGTAGTGTGTAGGATAATTTGACCCCTTATCAAGTTACATTAAAATAGAAGGTAAACGAAAAAAAGTTGTGTTGTCACCCATTTCTGAACTACGAAACCTAATCAAGTAATTTATTCTACTTTCTAGTATTGTAGTATCGAGGTGAGTTTGTTTACCTTTTTTAGACCATATTATTTGTCTCATGGTCTTTTATTAATAAAATAAGTTTCATTTCCCAAGCTATACCTAGACTTTCTCTAGTTATGTGCATGCAAATGTGTGTATAAGAATATTAAATGTTTTGAAAGTACATGGGGTTGATAATAAGAATTTGAGGGGCGAAAAGCTACAAATGACACACAACTCTACACATTCTTTTTACAAGCAGCAAACAGCCAATATACACACACATGATATGTACATTATATCTATATATTTATATACACCCTCTGCCAGAGAGAGAGAGAAAAGTGGGTCCCATAAATCTATGGCTGACCGCGTTTGAAAATAAGGGCTAAAAATAAAAGGATAGAAGACGAAGAAGGGGTAATCAAATCAAACAGGCAAGAGAGAGAGAGAGAGATGAAATATTCTGTTTAGAGAGGCTTGAAAATATTGGAGTTTATTGTTTTTGGTGTTTTGTTAGTGATAAAAACCCCAAAACAACACAACAATTTAGTAGTAAGTAAACTCTACCAGATCTCTCTTTCTGTCTGTAACGACGGTCTCTCTTTAGATTATTGTGGTTTTTGTTTCTTTTGGTTTATTCAGCTTCTTCTTTTAGCTACCTTGTGTTTAAAAAAGTAAATTGTTTCTTACTTCTTTTTTGGCACAATCCTACATAAGTATATATACTTCTCTTGCAAGTTTTGTTTTAATACATAAAACCAAACCCTTTCCGGTATTGTTTTTGTTTTCTTGTTTTGTTTTCAAATCCTTCTTGTTTGTTTTTCAGACTGCTTGCTAAACTACAACCAAAGCTAGCTTTCAATCCTAATCTTGGCTTAAAAAAGCAACAAAAACTTTTGACAAAGATATGATGTCTGGTGAGATGTTTCCTATGCCGCTTCAAGATCGCCATCAACCACCACCTCATGAACCAAACCCTAACTCTAAACCCGTCTCAAATCTCAAGAAGAAAAGAAATTTACCAGGTACCCAGGTATGAACATATATATGTAACATTTTTCTTCTAATTATTTCGTTTTTTCTTTTCAAAGCAACATATATATGAAAACTTAATTAAAATATTTCTTGATCTTGTAACAAAACTGCTTATAAAATACAATCATATTTGGGATCTGTTTTTGTTTTTGTGTTTGGTTGATCAGTTAGTGGAATAATCTGTTCACACTAAATCACTAGCTAGAGGTATCATTTTCCACTAATGTATCAAAAATTTCTAGCTAGGTTTTAAATAATTCAGATTTTAATATATATACCAATAAATTGATCGAAATAAACATTAACTTTTGAGTATAATCTAGCACTTCGTTTGGTCATATTGTATTTTCTCTATTGAGTGTAAATTCAATTTTTTTTTTTTTTTTTTGGATATTTGTGTATATATATAATTAGAGACCTAGAGTGTAAATCTATAATTAATTAAATAGGTTAAATTGTCAAAACACCAATAGATTTTGTGTGGATGCAATTAATTAAATTAAATATCTTCGGTTTATACTTATATTGTCCTAATGATTATAAATTTAAACAGATCCAGATGCTGAAGTGATGGCACTTTCACCAAAATCCCTAATGGCTACAAACCGATTTGTATGTGAAATATGCAACAAAGGCTTCCAAAGAGACCAAAACCTACAACTTCATAGGAGAGGTCACAATCTACCATGGAAACTAAAGCAAAGGAACCCCAAAGAGCCCATAAAGAAAAAAGTCTATATATGCCCTGAAAAAAGTTGCGTCCACCACGATCCATCGCGGGCACTTGGCGATCTAACCGGAATCAAGAAACATTATAGCCGGAAACATGGAGAGAAGAAATGGAAGTGTGAAAAATGTTCCAAGAAGTATGCAGTTCAATCTGACTGGAAAGCTCATTCAAGACATGTGGCACCAGAGAGTACAAATGTGACTGTGGCACACTTTTCTCCAGGTACGTGTGTACGTACTGGCTAGTTATTAATATCTTTGAGAATTAATCTTGGTTTTTTTAGCTTATGTATAGTGTTGAAATAAATGCTTGGAACTTGATGCACTTTGACATTAAATGCAATTTGACATTAGCTATGTCACATTTCTTTTAAACCTACTATTAAACCACATAAAAAGTCTGACAAGTTATGAAACAATATTTCCTATTGCTAAAGACATTCTCTTGTTTAAGTTGTGTACTCGACAACTGGAAGGTTGAAAGTTCAAATCCTGCGTGTATTTATGCTATAAAATTGAGTTATTGTTTTTTCTAAAGGAATTATCTTTCCACTTTTGACAAAAAATACCTTTACTACACAACTTATACCGCTAGGCTACAAGTAATTTGGTCCGACTGATTGCTAAATAGCTAGCATCCCATTTTTAATGATTTATGTTACAACTTTTGTGCAGGAAAGATAGTTTCATAACTCATCGCGCTTTTTGTGACGCATTGGCCGAGGAAAGTGTGAGACTTAGCTCGGTGACACCGAATAGCCTCGGCTTGAAAAACGAAGGTATGAACGAATCAATGATGAACCCTAATTTCCCTCATGGGTTTTCCGGGATCACACAATTCGGGTCGGGTTTCCGGACTGATTTTGGGGATCAAAACAAGCCAAGATTATCACTTTGGTTAGACCAAGCAAATTCCCAGCTCAATCTATCTCCAATGGATCAAATGAGCATGAATTCCAATCTCTACATGTCATCAAGCTCCGCAGGTTTAGCCGATATGGTCAATGCTTATGGTTCATCTTCAATGGCAAATTATACAAACGCAAACCAAGTGCCAAGTTTATCCTTAACACCATTGCCAGAAGATCTAAAAGAGGAAACCCTAGCTTCATTATACTCAATGAACCAACCTCATCAACCCGAATCCACAGGTCCAATGTCTGCGACCGCACTTCTTCAAAAAGCGGCTCAAATGGGTTCAACTCGTAGTAATCCATCGATTTTTGGAACAAGTTTCGGGCTAATGAACTCTTCCTCCACAACATCAAACACTGCAGTGAGCTTGGTGAAAAATAATATTACTCAAATACAAGCAGTCTCGAGTGCAATGACCAACAACAATTCGTCAAGTTCTAGTCCTCGAGTGAGCAGTCTAGACCAGCAGCAACAAATGATAATGTCAGGAAGCGAAACAATGGCACCATTGAAGATGATGAACCGGAGCTTTAGTGGAGTCGAGAATGGATTAACGAGGGACTTCTTGGGTGTGGGTGGAGAAGGTGGCCGGCCAATGTTGCCACAAGATCTAGTGAATTTTGCATCTTATGGTTCAACTATGGGATCAATGAGGCAATTCGCTAGTAATAATTAACTAGATGTTGATCTTCATTAAGTTGCTTGATTAATTTGTACCTCTCATCATCACGTGTGTGTTTAGTGTAGCATAATAATTGTGTATTATAGACTCGGTTTTTGGTCAATGGTTGCACTTTTGTTGAAAAACAAACATTGTTATGTTGGTAATTTACATGGGGATGGAAACAAGATGGTAAAAAACCGCTTTTTAGTTGTGCAAGTCAACAAACCATTTTAGTTAGTTTAATTATTTTAGAAAATTAAAACATATTATTAACTATTTTATTTTATTTTATTTTTTAATTTGAAAATGTTTTATAAAAATAGTTATATTAAACATTAGTGTATTATCAGTAATTAAATTTATGATACATTGTGCCATGTTGTATAAGTATATAAATATGGTGTGTTATATACGAAGTTCATATGTTTAATATGAGTGACTTTTTACAATAATTAAAATACGTGTGTATGTCCCTCTCTCTACATATATGTATATAAAACAAAGACAAAAACATAATCTTAAAACATATTGTTACTTTATAAACTAATTAGTGGGTTACGTTTTATAAATAGTCTAATTAACGATTTAGTGGGTTACGTTTTGTTATTCAGAAAAGTGTGGCGACGACGTAGCTTGTTACGCGTTCAACGGCCACCCTAACCCTAACGTAAATTGCCGTTTTATTAAAAAAAAAAAAAGTAAATTTGGTGATTAAAAAAATCAAATTTAAAAAATAATTTTCACCTCAATAAAGCAAACTTCTTTTTCTTTTAAATTTGAATATAGTATTATAACATGTGTTTTTTAGTTTTATTAAATTATCATGTTACATGATTAACATTTAGCAAAAAGGATCTTATTGAATGTTACAATGAATATATTATTTGAATTTTAAGATTGAAAACTTTTCCTTTAAAAAGAAAAAAATCATGCATATTTTGAACCCAATGCATGGTTACTGGAAAACGTATTTATGAACTCTATTTTATATGATTTTTACCATTTTGGGTACAAGTTTAATGAGATTGAAAACTAAAGGGAAGCCAGTTAGAATTATTGTGGGACCCATATATGTGTTGGAAATGGACTAAACAAAAAAGATGTCATTCTCACTCTCAGTCATGGGATGCTTTTTTGTTTTTCTTCGTGTCGTCTGTCGTTTATCTTTTACCGATGCAAATCTTTCTTTGCCTTTTTTCTTTATTTTGTTTACGATTTTTCCCTAAAAGTAGAAATTTGAAAAGAAAAAAATTATTTTGTCTTGCTGACCTATGAGTCAAACTTATTATTCTCCTGACTATTTTGGTCAACTTTTCTGGGTTATTTAAAACTTTTTTGTGTAAAGTGTACTTTATAAGTGTATGCGATTTGTTTGGGTTTTTTTCTTAAATTTATCCGACTCTCGATCCAACTTGTCCGTCAGGTGCAGGTTTATAAACCTTGCATATGAGTCTATGACACGCTTAAACAATTAAAAGAATTTATATCTAACCATTGATGATGCAACAATTAAAAAGAGTGAATGATTGTGATTTATGTGTGTAAAATTTGATTAATTTGGTTTCTAATTATTAATTCTTGGTTGAACTTTAGTGTGTGCATACAGATTACTTACTACCTCAGTTTATTCTAGGACTTGTATAGACTCTCCTAAAGAGGCAAAGTGGAGTTTCCTGAATTCCTTTAAGCCCAGCTTTTATTAAAAATTAACAAAACGATAAACAAATAATAATCAAAATACAAAATAATTGTTTCTTTTAAACAACCAATTCATTTTAGTAAATATAAACTTGTTCAACTAAATAAAAACTATAATTCCATTATAAATATGTTGATTAAAGTACATGTCATTTTGTACTAGACAGTACGTGTCTATAATATACGAACCAATTTACGTGTGTATGCATAAAAATCTGGTGAAACTCTACAAGTATTATCGTATATATTATGTATTTCATATATTTATTTTTTATAACTCAGGTTATTCAATTCGAATTAACAAACAAGAAGTCAGATGCATGCTAGATTGCTAGCTTATACTTATAAACTGTAGTTTACAGTTGACTCTAAAAAAACAAAAGAGCGTCATAGCTTATACTTATAAACTGTAAAGTCTTAAAAGTGCATGGTATGGTGTATGAATTTAGATTCCCTTCCCAATACATTTTTTACTTTTTACTAGTCCTATAGTACTTTTGGGAACCCCTGTCTCGCTAGGTCAATATCTAAAATAGAATAGTAAACAATAACTTTTAGATGTTCAATCTTATACTAATTTAATTAACTTTATTGAGATTAGATAAGGGTGATACTATCTACACAACCAACAAAAAACCCTAGACAACCTTAGGACGGGTCGTCGAGGCCTAGATGGGCCGTTAAGAAAAATTAGGGTTTCAGGACGGGGCGTCCAGGCCTTGACGGGCCGTTTGTTTACAGAAAAGACAAAACTGACGGGCCGTCGAGGCCCAGACGGCCCGTAAAAGTACGAGGTACGAGGTGATCAGTTTGAACTCCTGCAAAAGCAGGCAGTTCAGACTGAAAAGTCTGAAAAAGGTGCTTAAGGACGGGCCGTCCAGGGGAGTATGGATGTGGCCCATGCATTTATCGTTAAAGAGAAAACGAGTAACTACACATGGGTGCTTGAGAGGCTCAAAGATTTGCTGGAGGGGAGTATGGAGCCACGTGTAATTGTTACAGATAGAGATCTGGCTCTGATGAGTGCATGTGCTTCAGTTTTCCCGGATGCTACGAAATTGCTTTGCAGGTGTCATATTCAACGAAATATTATTATTATTATTATTATTATTATTATTATTATTATTATTATTATTATTATTATTATTATTGCCAATGATTACCAATGATTGGATTGGATTTAAACCATTAGACGGGCCGTCTGGGCCTGGACAGCCCGTCCTTTTGCCTTTAGACGGGCCGTCTGGGCCTCGACAGCCCGTCCTTTTGCCTTTTTGGCCCTCCACGGGCTGTCCAGGCCTCGACGACCCGTGGAGGGGTTGTGCAAATAAAAACCCTAGTTGTGCAAATAACCGGACCCTTAGATAAATCAATTAGTTTTGGTACCCACTTCTCAAGGACTTTGATTTTACCTATTTGCTCTTTTAAAAAGGTCCGTTTTCAAGACTTGGATCCAAGGGAGTGGGTGCACCCACGTCCTTTTAGTCATTTTATTATTATCTTATACTAGCAGGAACCCGCACGTTACGGTGGGGCTGCACGATGTTTGGCTATATATAATTGGCATGTATGTAATCAATATGTTTAATTACATCTTCTTCAACCATTCACGGGCCTTTCTTGACATGTGATTTATCACAACACGGATGTCGTCTTCCCATCAATTAATTGTAAAACTACAAACACAAGCACATAGTGGTGGGATGGGAATGGTGGTGGTGATGCGAGTTTTAGAAGCATTCATATGATGAGGGGATGTGAGGGGCATTTAACAATGTTCAGGAACAAACGCATGTAGAATTGACTTCTTGTTGTGCATACTGCATGCATGATCACCTCATGCATTAGCTTAATGTCTAAAATAATATTGTGGTAAGGTTTTTTTTTTACTAATGACGTCAGACGAATCATTGACTATAGGATGTGTTCGACTTACAACATTTCATAAAGTGATGACCAAACCATGAAAATTGAATAGGGATAGACTCCAATACATACGTATCTGATTGTGCTCCAGCAGTTGACCTTAATAAAATGATTTTGAATCGTGCCCATATAGATCTAAACTTCGGAATATCAAGAAAAATTTAGTTCATGGTAAGTTTTAGAGCTGAAATGCACAACAACGTAAAAAATAAAAGGACTTGGAAGATATTATGGTGCCTTTCGATGAAATTGGACTGCAGTACTACAATGACAAACCAACATCAATCAAACACTCTTGATTCATTCAATCAAAGACTCTTGTATAAACCCACGAATCAAAATTTAATTAGAAATAGTTATCTACAATCACCAGTGAAATGACGATCGTAGAATGAAAGATGATCGACAAACTTAAATTAGAACATATTAGGGTTTGATTGGAAGTTTTTTATGGGGCTAGCATGAGATAAAAGAACATACACATGTATTCCAAGAACTATTGATTTATAACGTATGGATTAACTAATCCCTTGATTGAAATTAAGAACACTACCAATAATGCTTGGAATCATTGATTCGGATCTATAACCGTACGATGGCATCTTAAAGAATTTAAACAGACGCGTCTCTGTTGGGATAGTGGATGCGTGAAGCACATGTTCTACATTTAACTTTAAGACTTGTTTTATTGGCAAATCATAGAGATAACCATATAAGGTATATTTATATAGAGATATTTATACACATAGATATGGATTCTTATTCTTTTTCTTCTTCTTATTATTATAGATTTTTTAGCAAAGTGCTAGCATAAATTTTAAAGAAAGTACAAAATTGACTTATAGTTTTAAGTAATATTTGTGTAATTTCATAACAATGCTTCTTAATGTCATTTTATATTATTAATTTTCTAAGATCTTTTATGAAATGATGTTAAACTTTTCAAATACTTCAATGATTTTAATATTATTATTAATTACTTTTAATAGGTTAAATAAGTTGATTTAATAGTTGTATTAAATTTGTCTTGAGAACTAAATGAAATTACATTTTTACCCATTTAAATGAATATGAAATGACAATCTTACTCATTCAGAACTCATTATATAGTAGTATAGATAAAACAATACCATTAAAAAAAGTTTATCAATATGTAGTAATGATGAAACCAGGAGACTTTGGTTGAAGATTACTATTAAGATTTTGCAACCTTTAATTATAATTTAGAAGCATAACTCACGTATTTTCCTAAAAGATGTTTAATCAACTATGATATATATTATAAAATGAAAGTGTATGGAATCAAAGATCAAATGAAATGATGATAATTATCATGGGCCTCTAATTCAACCCAATGGATGTGGGCTACAAACCATTATTTTCGGGCTTTTTGTAATTGTATGTATGCATCATACGGGTTGTGATCCACGTTCTTTTTCCCTCTCCAATTCCTTTGACCCACATATCAAACGCATCAGCTTTCTTTTATTGGTCAACTGGGCCAGTTTTCATTGGATCAGTTCTCCTCATTGCTAGCTTCTGGGCCTTAGCTTTTATTAATATCAAGTTTGGTTTATTTTTTATTGCAATCTAAATGTTGACACAAATGTTAGTGAAATAATTAGTTACTTAGGCAAATAATATTAGCTTATTAGAGTGGTCCTCTTGTTCATCACCTAGACTTCTATATAACAGAGTCCTTTATGTTATTTCCATTGTACTACTAAATACAATTTTACCTTTAGTCAATGTCCTCTTATAAAAGCTGGGTAAATCACAAAAATAGCACTTTGACCGGATGACTTATGAGAATAGTCCCCTCCCGTCTCTTTGGAGAGACGGTTTACGTTTCCCAGCGCGTCTGAGGCTTCACCCGAGAGCTTTTGGTTACCCACTTCCCGGAGACGACTTTGGTGTCGTCTCGTAATTCCCAAGAAGACTTTAGCCGGTATCCGACTTCCCTGATACATCTCGTCGTTTCTGTATCGTCGTTTCAGTTTCCACTTCCCTGAGACACGTCGTCTTTCAGTTTCCACTCGGGCTTCGTGCCAACCATTATTTACCGTCAACCACCAACCTCCACCACTATCACCTCCCTCCCTATATAAGCCAGGAAAAGATTCGGAGCTCCCACCAACCTCTACCCCACCGAAAAAATTCGGAGTTCAAACAGAAACCTTAACACAAGAAATGGCACCCACTCGTTGGACTAAAGAACACGAAATCGCACTTGTAGTTGCCTGGACGTTTGTCGAAGACAACCCGCATCCGGGTAACAAATGGTACCGAATCCTCAACGAGTTCAATCGGTTGGTAGGGGGCTCGAACCGAACCATTGCCTCCCTTAACCAAAAATGGACCGATTTGAACACCAAGTGTCAACTCTTCAACGGGTACCGCAATCGAACACTGCGAGCAGTACCTTCGGATATGCCCAAAGACGTGATCATCGGAATAACCCAAATCGAGTATGAGTCCAAGCAAGACAGAATTTAAAAACATCTCTGCTTGGCAAATGATGAGGGATAGGCTTAACGAGTAGCCTAAGTTTATTTTATTTTTATTTAGCTTGTAATGTTTAGGTATTTATTTTATCTTTTTTAATCGAATAACTAGTTTATTTAAGATTTTATTTAAGTTCACAATTAGTATTTTAAATAATAAAGTTATAAAGTTATAACATAAATAAATAAAATCGAATCCGCCAGGTCTGAGATGTCACCGGAGACGTTTCAAAACCTGGAAAAGACGCCACCGGAGACGTCTCTTCCAGGTCTGAGACGTCACACCAGAGACATTTTTGCACGTCTGAGCCGTCATTGGAGACGACTTGGTGGCACTGACACGTCTCCGGTGACGCCTGACCCTCCTCGGGATCAAACAAAACCACGTATTGGTCTTTTATTAGTTGGAAACCAAAAACTCTCGGGAGATGCCTCGGATGCGTTGGGAAATGTGAACCGTCTCTCCAAAGAGACGGGAATGGACTATTCTCGTAATTCAGACGATCAAAGGGCTATTCTCTTGATTTTCCCAACTTTTAAGGTTTCCTAGTTTTAAAAAGAAATACAGCACAACGTGCACTTTGAACCTTTTGCTTGGATACTCGAATCTATCACCAACTCGATCATCGGTCAGCTCCATAATTTATCAGTCAACGTGACACAAGTCTTTTTACCAAACCTAAACATATATTGGCTTACCAATCATTTTAGGTTGAACTGATTATAAATAGAGTTCAAATTCGTTACACTTTTATAGCACATGTTCCTGCAGGTTAGTTTTTGTGGGACAACGGGTTTCCCACATGAGTTACACATGTAAATCTCTTTTTGGTTAGCCCTACACATGTATCGACTAAAGGATTGCATCCCCTTAAAGTTATGGCTTCTGCTATCTTTCATGTGCATTTTGTCAGGTCTTTTGTTTTGACTGACACTGCATATTGTTCTGACATTATTCAAAAATCCTGCCACTTGAATCAGATGAGTTGTAGTTAATTAAAATATGTTTGGAAGTCTATGTTTTGTATAATCTGTTCTGGAAGTCCATAATATGATCTTTACCATTCAAGAAAGACCATATAGCGCTCCTCTCGGTACAAAATTACAAACGCCACTGAACCAAAACTCAAGATATCATTAGCGTAAACCATTAACGTGATTCTGTACAATCTTAGTTTTGGTTGTAAGTTGTAACTAAGCAGACATGGATACCAGATTTTAACAAATGAACTGCACAAAACCTGTTATGGTCCAGACTGTTGACGCAACTCTTGGGTTTGACTTCCTTGCGGCTCAGGTTCACTTTGGTGTCTATGACTGGTGTCTATGTCTGCAGGCTGATGTTCCTGAACTGCCTCTATTGAACCACCTACTTGTTGAGACTCGTCATTTCGTGCATGAGCAGGTTGCGATGACTCTTGAGGTGGTTCCATTTCTGAGGTCCCATGAGGTTGGTTTGACCGATGGTTCCACCTTTCCCTCATTTTTAAAAATTCATAAATAATCGAAGTCGCACACATTGCACCACCGAAGCCAGCAAATGTAGCAAGCAAAACTGATAGAACGCCGGTCACATTAAGCTGTATAATTTTGACACAGATTCAGTGAGTTTGACTTAAAATGTCAAACATGAAGCATTTATGTCTTACCTTCGAGTAGAAAATATGCGCGAAAACAACCACCAAGGCGAACTGAATGCCTGCATAAACCCATGCATACCTTCTCTTCACTGAACATAAATTAAACAACTATTAATACATAAAAGAGAAATGATCAAATCTATAATTGGTATAATAACCCGATAACGTAGCAGATTCATGAATTATATAGCTGTTCAAATTGGGATGAAAACGCACCCATTGTTGTTGATGTCATTGATGCAAGGAGACCCAATATGCAAGAAAAAGGCAGAGATATAGCAATTGCACCAGAACCCATTTTATCTACCTTTTACACACACAAACAACATAAGGAGTGTTGCTAAACTTTAAAAAATTTTAAACTTTTAACCTTGGTTTTAAAAAGCGCAAAGCGCACTAAAGTGACGAGGTCCAAAACCGAGGCGAAAAGCGCAAAAGCGGTGGGATTTTCATACGCGAAGCGCAAGACGATTATATAATTTTTTTTTATATATGCTATAGGTTTTTAGCATCATTTACCCAAAATATAGATACAAATAAGGTTTATATATGATTAAACTTAAATATACAACCCTTTTAGCTACATATATAACAATTTTAAGCATAAAAACACCCCCCGTACGAAAAGCGCGCGCCTCAGGGGCTTTTTTGGCCAAAAATCACGCTTTTCGTACAATGTGCGCCTATGGTTACATAAGGCGCCAGGCTCTGCGCCTAGGTGCGCTTCGCACTTAAGCGCGCTTTTTAAAACACAGCTTTTAACATTCTTGACATACCAAAAGTTGCTCCAAGAAACAAAAGTATGCAAGCATGCTCACGATCACAAGAACGGGTACATCCTGCCATACTCTGATAAACAAAAAATAAAAATAAAAATTAATAAGAATTATGTCTCCAAGAAACAAATGTGCATATGTATAAACATGTAACCTGTATCTAGTAACTTCTAACTGATGCAAAGATCCATTTCCCCTATGAAGTCGGCTTTGAGACCGCTGGATTCTTAAAAGCGTAACAGGCAAGTTTTTTACTTCTTGCTTGCAAACTTCACAAGTTTTGTTTCCTTTAATGCTAAACCACTTTACGGCACATTCTTGATGGGCCAAGGCTAACTCTCCTTTGCAGTTACACTCCATTTTAAGGGTATCTTCAGCACCTTCCTTCAATTCAACCATACATATTCTACACATAGCTTCTTCTTCTTCAATGTCCTCACCCTCTTCTTTATGATCATTTCCATCTGAAAGTGTAAATTATTATTTATTCAAAACAAAAAAAAAATGTTCAAGCACACACTGGATTATGCATTTACCGGTTTTGGTTGTAGGATTCGTGTTACTTGTGGGAAGAGTTCCTTGTGCAACTTTCGGCGTAGTTGGAATTATCCTAAATACACCACCTAATGACTCTATTTGATTTATGCTTCCATCTTTAATCAAATCAGGAACAGAATATGAACGATGCATAGGCGGTTGGATCCAACCTTTCTGTAAAGAGTTAATATTAACAACAGATAAAATATTATTATTATTATTAGCTCACAAAATGCTACGAAAGTGATGTACTTACTTCATTGTTGTTTCTTCCATGCACGGACTCTGGATTCGAATGAGCAATAGGAGTAATCGGTAAAGATGATGTTCTTTTTGATCTGGATGCAAATAACTTTGTTAAAGATAATGTTCTAGACATTTTAGCCTTCCCTCTAATCTCTGATGGTGAGCCACCAAGGGCTAGGATTGCAGCCTTTTCGATCTCCGAATTTCTGTTTTTAAATTTAAAACTTAATCTAGGAATTAAGCTTTTGATAGATGATTTGCCTCTGGGACTTGATGATGCTTCATTAAATTTAGGATAAATATATGTAGGACTCGGCAACGGGGAAAAGTTTACTCTTTTCAAAGTCTGCTGTGGTGTTAATGGCGTGTTTAGCCTTAAATCGTCGTTGGTAGATGTATCTAATGTTCTTTCTGGTATCTCCAAGACCAGGTGTTGTGGCTTTGAATGTTGACTAGTTGTGTTGACTTCCGTAATTTCGGTTGTTGTCGTAACCTCACTTATTTCACTAGTTTCTCCAACCTGAGTCCATGCCAATAATCAGATCAATTTGAAGTATAAAAAGTATAGCATTTGACTGTCAAAAGTCAACTATATAAACTTGATTTAACATTCAATATTATGATTGTTTTTGTTGTTTAGCCTCAAATACCATGTAACATGATCAAGAACACAAAGTAGTTATAATTGCTTATCATGACTGTAAAACAGAAATATGCTGCCTATGTAACTTAAAGTCTTAAAGGACCATTGTCAGAGCACTCAGTGCTGTATGTGTATATATGTGAGACCCCAAACCAATCTGTATACCATAAAAGAAACATCTTTATGTTTAAATTTGCAAAAAATCAGATAGAATCCAAAACAGATCATATTATTCTATTTCATCAACATACACTATTTTAAGTATGTTTACCCTTCAAAGATCTAAAATCCCAATTTTTGCAGTAAGACAAATAATATTCAATACATGAAAAGAATTCATTTTTAGGGTAATTTTGCAAAAGAAAATATAAATAATAATAATATTAATACTAAATAAATAAAGTAATAATTTCCCAGATCAGAGAATTCAATCATCAACCAATATTCACGAGTGTCTTTCCTATGGAACTTACTTTATGCGTGATTACGTGAGGAACACTCCATAATTGATTCACATGAAAAAAGGTACTATCTTTTTGACTAAAGATTTGTCAAATTTTAGAAGAAAACAAGAATTCCCAGATCACAAGATGCAATATACATAACAACTGTGTGTGTGTGTGTGTTTAATATAAAGATTGCATTTGAAGATACCTGGTGAATAATAAGAGAAGCTGGGACATCCAAAGAGATGTTATCAGGAGATTCTTGATCAGTATTGGGTTTAGCCATGGATGAATAATAATGATGATGATGATAATAACAGCTTCAATAATATGTGAATGTTATATAGTAATAATAATAATAATATGCATATGTATATATCTAATGACAGAGGTGATGGCTAATGAGAAAGAAAAAAAGAAAAGCAAACCCTGTTTAAACCCCAAAAAAGTAATAATCAATGATGACAGTGACAATGATAATGACAATGGTGGTTGGATTAATGTGAGCCACCAACAACAACCGCCTAGTCCTCGTACCACGGTAGCACCATCATAAAATTACTCAAATGCTACTCAGACTCAACCAACATATGCACAATTTACAACTTTTTGCTTTTTTTTTTCTTTTTTTTTTATAAATTTGTTAGAAGACTAGTTCAGTTTTAATGGTGATTGGTTTTATTATTAAAGTTGTGATTTGATTATTTCAATCTCATTTTTTTAATTTGGATAAACATTTTCTTGATTAAAAACATGTATATATAATTGTGATGCTTGTATGTTAAATGAAGCCTTCTATTTGTTTAATTAGATATATTACCTGTCTTTTAAAAAATAATAGATGGGTGTATGGTTGACTTTATGTTTTAAAATGAAGCTTGTTCTTTGGCAAAAGGCAAAAAATAAATAAATTGTAGGTGGGAAAAAGGGGTAGCATCTTTGTATGCCTTTAGTTTAAAAATACATTTTTTATTTTAAAACAAGTGTGATTTTGTGTGTGAATATGATTATAAAAGTTAATATCGGTTGCATGTGTATCATAGAACCAATAACATTAGGACGAGTAATAGAACAAGTATTTTGGTATAAGACTGTGTATTAAGTTAAAAAAATAACTGTTATGGGTATGGATGGATATGATGTTAGGTGACATCTGATTCGATCCGATCACCAGATATATAATATATATACACACACTAATTTACTTGAACCATATTTGTAAACGTTTTCTTTGCATTTTTAGTTTAAAATTATCAATACATGTCTCATTAAAATCATATATTTTTTTAATTTGCTTTCAATGTGGAGGAGTGAGGAGGAAAAAGCAAGTGTCCGTTATCATGAACAATCTCTGAAAGGTACCGATTATGCATGTGGGTGTGGAGGAGGCCCATCATCCATGATGGTTCTCCACCTCAGATGCCACACCAATAAAGGGTAGGGTCATCATTGTGATGATAGTCTAAGGGTGTGGTAGGAGCATCATCCCTCCCTTTAAAAAAAACATCAATCAAGAGGGACGTCATACCCGGCAAGAATTGGATGCTCATGCCGTTACCGGCATAGAGGGCGGTGTACGCCGCTCCGTTATAGGCATGTCGGCCCTATGCTGGCTCCACACCGTAAAGCCTATAATGTATAATAAATAATACTAAAATTTAAAATCAACCACTTAATATTTTAACCATATTCATGCTACTAAGATTGGATTTATGCGTTTTACATTGAATTTGTGGACTCCAATGCTCTAGACAATGATTTACTTTTAATAAGTGCACTTTGACACATGAAAGTAGTGCACCACTTACATAAGTAGCAAAATGTGAGTAAAGAAAATAAAAAAATGGCAATAATTAAGGGGTTTTTTTATTTATGATATTATTATTATTATTATTATTATTATTATTATTATTATTATTATTATTATTATTATTATTATTATTATTATTCATTATATATGTCATATGGAGTATTTGCTGAATGCATGTATTCACATAAATTTGCAGCCAACACAACTAATATAAAATGAGAGTTAAACTAACCTATAAAGGATAAAATAAATGAATAGTGTGAGTATGATATAAAAGATACAATGGATCATAAAATATGACACAATGAATCACAAAATTTAACATAATGTCGAGAATTATAACACAATGCTGAGGAAAAAAGACACAATGACAAAAATAAATAAATAAAAGATACAATGTCAAGTAAAAATACACGATGATCTAACAAAAATTCTAAAATCAATAAGCCAAAATTCCAAAAACGAAAACCTAAAATCTAAGATCGTAGAATTCTCTAAGATAGTTCCAAAGCCGCTAAATGAGTTCAACCGAAGATCATTTGATACCCTTCTATAATTTGTTGTTTTTAGGAGACTATGTATTTGGAAATTTTCATGTAAAATAATAGTTAGTTATCCTTAATAAATAAAAACTATAATTGACTTTTTACTAATTTAAGCAATACTTTGTGTATTAATCATTGTTATTACTATAACAACATATAAATACCAACATATAAATAAGTCTGTTTGAGTAATTTTCTTATTCGTGACGCCAAGCTATTTGTTTTATTAGGCGACTTATCTACATTGAGAATCTATTAAAATGTAAATAAAACTTTAAAGTAATAAAACTATTACGTAATCTGTGTGCCAAAATACTTTCTGAAGAAAATAATTAGTGTGTAAATTAATAGTTTAAGATAGAATAATGAAATCTTTTAAAATCGTGTTGAAAGTGATTTGAAGAGTTGTAGTTATTGTACTTTTTTATGTATTTATATTTTGTTTTCTTTATTTGCCTTATCTGTTTAATTCGTTGGTACCTTCCAGGCTCCAAGCCATCAACAAACCGTTTTAAAGTACTTGATAATTAATTGCTTAACTAAAATAATAGAACCCTTACATAAACACAAATGTTTTATTTGAATATTTGATTAAAACTATTTACCTATGGATTTAAACTTTTAAAGTACATTAGGATTAACATTTGCCGTTAAAAACAACTATGACTGAAATGCCCTTATACTTAATTGACTTGGTTAACGGAGTTAGTCAATTGGACTCAAACGGTTGTAGATTTTACCAACCAGAGACTCAAGTAGTTAAAGTTTTAGACTTTAATTCAATTAGTTAAAACCACTATAATACAGAGACGCAAATAGTAATTCACTCTAACTTTTATTTGTACGTAAGATTTTTATCCCATATTAGCGTGACGGTTGTCACAAAAAAATAAAACATTTGCTTTTTTTTCTAAAAATTAAATAAATCAACAAAATATAAGAGGAATAAGTCAGTTATTGGGTTATCCATCTATAAATATACATATCAAAATCAAATCTTCTTTGTGGCGTTCTATGTTGCCAAATACAAATGATTATTATAGTTCCATTTCCACAATATAAAGCAATGAGTTCTTGATGACATGATGCAAATTGGCTAGTGGATGTCAATAATTCAACCATTAGTTCATTCATGTTGTAACTCGCTTTCTTTATTCAAAATATTCTAAATATATTTTGATGTTTCTTTTTTTACTACTCCACGTCATGACACATTGACATGTCATTTTTTTTTTTTTAACCAAGTGATATAGCAAACCCACTTGAATGTCATAGGACAGCCTTCCATAAGATTTTTTATTTTTCTTGTAAACAACGTCGTGTATTTTCGTAAATGATGTCATCTGGCATTATAGGACATCTTTAAATAAAATGCCATCTAATTTCAAAATTAATCAAATACAATTTAAGATTTTGCACTAGTAATCATAGGTGACTATGTGTTATGGTCTAAAGCCAAACCTATTACCGATGTTTTGATTTTTTTTCATGACCGATCATTTTTTATTATAGACTGTTTCGTTAATTTGATTATTTATAAAAAAAAATGGTCCAGTTAACCATCGATAAGTCATAAGAGGCTTTGGACATGACAGGATTCAAAATAGTTTCAATTAATATATTTATTATAACTGGGTCAAATAACATATAAGCAATCCTTATACTTTGTAAATGAGATAAACGACAACTAATATGTTAGTTATAAGAAAAGTTACAAAATTCTTCCGATACAAAACATATTGTATATATAAAAATGCAAAAGGTTGGTCTTAATCTCGACAAGTTTTGGTTGATCTAGTCGAGGTGAAGGGGTGGTCAACCCAACTACTCAAACTCTCAAAGTACTTACTTAACCAACCAACCAATAGGATAATGTCACCTCAAATCAACTTAGACTAGAGGGTATGGGGGGCGGCATAGGGGGGGCAAGAGGATGTCGGGCCTAGCTACACCACCCCCCAGGGGCGGCATAGGTGGAGGGGTGGCAGGAGGGGCAAGAGGATGCCGTTGATGCCGGGCCTTGAATTGTCTTGAGACTCGTGATTTTTGAACGTTATTGTACCGTTGGGCATATTATGACAATTAAAAAAAAAACTTTTTTAAAATCCTATTTAAACCAAACAACTCTACCATTTTTCACCACATATCAAACACCACTTTTTATATCAAACATCACTTTTTATATAAAATTACTTTATATATTTTGCAATGGATCCCTACCAAAACAACCCAAACCCGAATTAAACACCACAACATAATCAAAACAACCCGAATCCAAACCCGTTCACGATGCCAATGGATCCATCTTGGGCTACATTTTCGGGTTTCCAACAAACTCCTAACCCTTTCACCCAATATTCCCAAATGCACCAAAGTCCCACTACTTTTAACCAATTCCATCATATGAAAATGCATCATAACCCTCAATCCTTTACCCAACTTTTGCAAACTCCGCCATTCCGTCCATCTCTACAACCACAACGACAACCCATTTTTGAACCCGAAGATGAAGAAGAAGATGAAGTTGAGGAGGTTGTGCCCGAAACACAAGTCGAACGTTCGAAGGGGAAGGGGAAGGGGAAAAAAAAGCAAGGTCAAGATAAAGAAGAAGGGTCGTCCAAAAAAACCCCATGGACGAAATTGAAGATAGGCAAATAGAAGAATGGCGAATAATGACAGCAAACATCAACGACTACCCCGAAGAAGACCGTCCCATGTTGCTCAAGATGAAGGAGAGCATCGCAAAAAAATATAATCCGTAATTGTGTGTTTTTTTTAAATAAAAATTGTACGTTTTTTTATTTAAATTTTTGTTTTTTTATTTTTATTGTACGTTTTTTTATTTATTTAAGTGTTTGTTTTTTATTTAAATACATCTTTACTTTTTATATTAATACGATAATATTATTTAATAAAAAAAACAAAAAAAAAAAAGAAATAGCATTAGATGATGATGGTCCTCTCCACACCCCTAGAACCATCATCTCATAGATGCTCTTACCCCACGCTGACGTGACAGCTGAGGTGGAGGCAATGCATGGAAGATGGGTCTCCTCCACACCTAGTAGTCTTAAACAATCCTCAAAGTACTCATTTTAAGGTGGGGCATTACCCCGAAGTACTCCCAACGTTTTTTTTTTTTTTTTTTTACTTTATATTTTAACGATTAAACTGTATACATTATTTAAATTGTAGTATAATTTCATTAAATAAAAAAAGTTATGATATCTAAAAAATAACCTTGCAAAAAAAAACAACATAATGGTTTTTCTCGTTGCGCCGCAATCTTTGTCCTAAATTTTTTTGACTTCGAGTTTCTAGATCTTTAGGATGAACTTTTGTGACAACCCGACCTTAGGGGCTAAATTTTTGGGTTTTAAAAGTATTATACTAGTTGGTTCCTATACAAGATAACCAAACACCCATTTTGTGAGACAGGGGTATTTAAACCCTCGCCCCTTTCAGTTATAGCGAGAGGGAGAAGAAAGTGGAGAGAGCTGAGAATAGATGGTGGCCGGCCAACCAACCTCGGCGAGATCGCTGCGGAGCTTCCGCAGCGCTGCTGGCTTCTGGCATGTCCATAACCCTCATCCTCTAAACCCAAGGCAGGGAGTGTCCTGGTGGTGTCAGTTTAGGGACACTGAGGGGCAGTGCCACAGTGGTGACTATCGGTGGTCACAAACATCGATCACACCCCGCTCTGGACCAAGGGGGTGGTGTACCCCTTGGCATACTAGGCCCTCCTGAGTTTACGTCCCCTTCCACCCTTATTTATACACCTATTACAGTATTACTGCAACCGAAACATAAAAACCGAACCAGCCATTTCAAATTTATTCTTAGAAAGTATAAAACCCACCCTCAACCCGTATTTCACTGTAACAACCGGCAAAAATAAGGTAATTCCGTACAATTAATTAATATATGATTAACGTAATTAAATGCAATTATGTGTGATTTAATTATCGAGGCCCTAGGGAATAGCAATTTCCAAATAGTGCATAGGAAGGCATACGTTTAATGGTAAAGCATGATTGGATCATGTGCGAATAAGCTATCCGGTACGGATGTTGGCAATTACCCGGTAATAATTAAATAAACGAAACGGATCCCGGACACCCAGGATATAAAATAAAGGGTATTTTCATAAGATATAATGAGTTTTGGAACTCCAAAACCATAAATGAAAACGTCTTGTACAAATCTCCCGGTAACGAATAAAGTGCGCGTATCGCACCCGATACGCGTATAACTCGTAATTTCACCCGGTAAAAGCCTAAATAATCAATCAACGCTTAAAATAGACTATATTTAAGTGTTATTTAAGGTATATCTAATGTCCGGATGACGCGTGATTAAAACCCGAAAAATACCCGAACGACACCCGAACGACGGGGGATTAAACATAACAATTAATGGGTTAATATTTGAAGTTGTGGACCCCACATAGACCCACTTGGGGCCGGCCTAATGGCCTTATCACAACCACATTTTATAAATATTAATCATAATCTATACAACTAAGGATAAAGCATGCAACATAAGACAAAACATGTAAGGTAAAGTGGTAAGTAAACATGTAGTACAAAAGTAGCCCAACCCATGTCCCCCCTTTTGATGAATTTCGGCCAAGGGCCAAGACAAGCCAAGGCCACACCTAGCTCATCATAACACTAGAGTGCATGCAAGGTTAAGTCTTATAAGTAAGATATGATGGTTCATGAAGATTTAACCAAGATTGCAAGCAAAACCACCTATCTCCACATACATACATACGGCCACTACTACACACACACATATCTTCATTTCAAAAATCTCCCAAGTACACTCATAATCTTCCATGAGATCTCCTAAATCTCTAACATCATTACATGAGTTGGATATATAATAACATGTGTTAGAGACTTGAAGCATCAAAGCAAAACACTCCTTCTTCTCCCCTCTCTTGGCCGTGAGTTTGTATACACCCACACACATTGTTCTTTCAAGTTTTTACTTCTCCAAAATACTTAAAATCATCCATCATCCAAACCCCTTTTGTGTGTTTCAAGAGCTTGGAGCTAAACCACTAGGAAGAACACACTAAACCCCTCTCAAATCCAAGGTTTTTGTCTTCCCTAGCCTTGTGCTAGTAGTAAGCTTCTTAATCTTGTTTTTGATTGTTATTTTTCATGTATGTGTTCCTAGTAGCAAGTTGTACATGAAGGGTTTAAAAATGGTTTTAAACATAATCTTTAATAGGTTTTCATGTGTAAAATGGAAGGTTAAAGATATAAAAATAAACCATGGATTTGATGATGATGATATATTAGTCTTGAAAATATATGAAGTTTACATATAAGACTAAGTAGGATGATGTTTTGGTTAATATTTTGAGATGAACTTGAATATGTTAAAACTAACTTTAATTCATCTTACTATGATCATTTAAGTAATAATATGTGGTAAAACATATTAGAAGTTCATAAATGAATAAGATGGAAAATTAAAGTTAACTCACTTGGATGAATGATATTTTGAAGAAATGGACAAATACATAAAACACACATGTGATTAGTCTTTCATATGGAATATAAGACTAACATAAGTGTTTAGATATAAAAATAACTTACCAATAAAAAGTTGAATCTTCAAAGTTAACTATTTTGAGTGAAAAATGCCAACTTTGAAAGTTAGAATAGAAAAATGCAACTTCTGTAAGTTAAGGGACTAAAGTTGTAACTTTGAAAGTTAAGGGACTAAAATGGACATTTTAGAAACTATTAGTCCAAAAATACAAGTATGGAAAGTTTGGTGTCAAAAATGTAAGTATTAAAGTCTAAGGATGATTTTTGTAAATACTAGTAGAAATACTTGGGTATTTTGTATAGAAGTGTATTTTTGAAAGTTATAAAAATATAAAGGGTTTTAACATAAGGATTTTTATAAAATAGAGATTTTATAAAAATATTAAACAAACTTGGGAAACTTATACAAAAATGAATACTTTTATATAAATGGGAATATAAAAGTGTTGGAAACATTTTTGTAATTAAGTTAACAAGTTGGGTTAAAAAAATACATAAGTATTTTAACCATCCAAGTAACATGTGAAAATAGGAAGAAATATGGAAAATATTTCTATAAAATACATGTTGGGAAAAACTTGGAAAAATTAACTAAGTTAAGATATCGAACTAAAACGCGTTAACGAACCATAACCGGACAAAATATGAGAAAAATGCCATTGCGGCAAGATAAGAAAAATATATATTTTAAGAGGTAAAATATATATATATATATACTTTGGGTGAAAATAAATAAACACTTTCCTAAGTGTTGGAGGATTAATTCGTGGGAGAAACACATGACACAAACGAATAAGACGTTAAAACAAACGTATATACTTAACAAGAAAAATTACACATTTATATATATATTTGTACGCTCGTCTCGGCAAAATTCTAGTATATCTACTTAATGGGAAAGTAGATATGCGGGAAGGAAAGCCGCAACGAGAAGACAAGGATATATATATGTGTATGTCATACCAACGAAATCCTAGTATATTTCTTTAAATGGGAAAATAAATATACGGTGTGGCGAGTTGGAACGGACGTTAAGAATATACGATCGAACGACAAAACCTTAGCATATTTGTTTAAATGGGAAAACAAATGTGTGGCAAAGTGAGTCGGGTCGAGGATTGAAATATATATTATATCGAGCGATGCGATCTTAAGTATAATTATTTAAATGGGAAAATAATTATATGTTAAGTGAAGTCGAGTCGATGATAATAAGATACAAGTTATGGAAATATTAACAAGAGTAATATATAACTTGTAACACAAAGGGTAATGTAACGCCAACGAAACCTAGGATACACGCTTAATTAAACGGGATTTGGAACAACATGTGGTCGGGAGTTGGGTGTACAACTTGCCAAGGCACATACACTATAGGAATAGTGACTTATACGTTTAGGACGTTTATAGGTGCAAGACCACCCTTTGCTATTCACCTTATTGAGCCAGACGCAGTTACAGGTGAGTTTCACGGCCCCATTTTAAACTATTTTTACGTTTTCCGGGGGAAAGATATGTTAGGGATAGTGTTTGACGGATTTAATACTTGAGGTGTGACCGCCACTCGGGGTTGAGTCCTCGCCTCTATAATCATTTGTTCAGGGAATTGAAACCGGAGGAATATTCGAATAGTACTATTGGTGCCTGACAAGGCCCACCCCTAATCGATAGCGTCGATTATGCATTAGGTTATGCCTGGGGTGCAAATATTCTGAACTTAAGTCGTGGGAAACCGAGTAACGACTTGGAGCGGGGCACAATTATTATATGTCTTGGTTTGATTATAGTCTCAAGTAGATTTATAGGAATTTGCAACTCCTATATATTGTCATAATATGGTATTCCCAAGTATTCAAGTTTTAGAAACTGAAAACCTGTGAACTCACCAATATATTTATATTGACGAAACTTTTTAAACATATCTTTCAGGTAATTAGAAGATGAAAGATCAAGCTGGCAGGGTCGGGGAATCTCCATGCGACGTCAGGCTTTTGTGGGGTTTCACCTTTATTTCCCAAGGCATTTGGGATATATTTGAGAAACCTCTAAGTTTATTTCAAAAACAATTATCTTTTGTGTAATGTTTGAAACTGATTCGACGTCATAATAAATGACCCATTTTCTTAAAATTACTTGTGTTTAGCCATAACCTTGACTTTATGCTTTTGAACCGTCGCGCCACGTGTTTCCGCCTTTGTCGTGGTGTGACAGAACGTGGTATCAGAGCCAAGGTTATAGCGAACTAGAGTATTTTCTTTAAAAACTAGACTATAACCGGATTTGGTTCTAAAGATAAAGTTTTCAAAAGAAAATGTACATGGTTTTAAATAAAAGTAATTTTCAAGAAGCATTGGGCATGAGGAGATTCCGACCAAGCCAGCCATGAGTATTGTTATGCTTTAACGTAAAATTAGAAGTTAGGAAGATTACTATAGAGTAAGCCATAACTGTCTAATTTAAATAAATCATATATACATGTACGGTTCTTTTGCCAGGATGTCGGACGCGGGAAGTATAGCGCCTAGTGTTGACAGCAGTATCCAGATTATACCCACACCTCCGCCAGAGCCAGTCGAGTTGGTTGTACTCGATGCGGAAGAAGACGACGTAGAGATGGACGTCGCAGGAGGGTCAGACGACGATTCAGACGAGACAGATCCTAGCGAGGATCCTGACTGGACACCGGCCGTGGTCGACGCGCCACAGCCCATCGTACCGGCCGCACCTTTGGCCGTACGCCCCGTTCGAGCCATCAGGGATTTCCCTGACGGCTGTGCCGGTCCTTCGCGACCAGTTCCCGCCCAGTCAGACGCGGCAGAGTCTCCTTTCCGCCGACAGGCTCACGCCGAGCACGAGACGGCACCGGTACCCCACATTCACGTACCGGCAGGTATGAGACTCCTACCCATACCCCGTGGAAGAAACGGATGGATATCCGACGACTCCGATGACGAGTCGGTAGGTTCAGTAGGGCACATGTTGGTGCCAGAGATTCAGGCTGCCCAGGAGGAGCCAGTGGCTCCTATGCTAGAGGACGCCCCAGCCGACCCCATAGCCCCACCAGCGCCCGAGCCCATACCCCAGGAGGAGCCAGCACCAGCAGCACTTATACATGAGGGCAGTCCCGCCCGTAGCTCTGAGCTACATAGGGCAGGCTTGGAGGCCTTCGCCACTGCGAGCCCTCCCACACCCCCTGTAGTGGTGTCCACTCCAGAGTGGGCCACTGTCTCTGAGCCATTGGTAGCCCCACTAGCTGAGCCCATGCCACCACCTACCATTGCCATGACTATACCCATCCCCACCATACCCAGCATGACACCTGCACCATACCCTCTAGGTGCAGGGGACCCTTATCTGATGCCACACCACTTTTCCATCAGGCCACCCAGTTTCTTACTGCCCCACATACCAGTACCATTCCCCTTCGGGCCCTTCCCATCCACACACCCAGATATACCCGGACCATCCCAGCCACCCAGGACGACACCCTTGTCTGGACCAGCATGGTCCACTGCCATCACACTAGAGCGGGATTTTCAGACTCTCGCTGATACGGTGCAGCGCACCGTAACACAGGTGGAGCATCAGACACGTCTGATGTGGACGAGGATGATAGATGCGCGGGATGCTTTGGCGCATTACGCGGAGGAGTTGCTGAGCCTGGACGCTCAGTGCGGTATCACAGGGGATGCGCACTTTGCGCATCGACATTTCTTGTACGAGCGTATCATGAAGATCAGTATGACGATCAGTACGCACGCGCCGCAGTACCAGTATCCACCGCCACCGCCACAGTAGGTTGTATCGGGGATGCACTGAAGACACACCAGATTATGTACATACTAGCAGCATTATGGTAGTACAGCACGGGTTATGACACTCGTCTGCATTTTGCCCAGCCGTACGGGTATTACGGCGTATGATATGATGTTTTATTATTTCAAAAGCAATGTATTGTATGAGAAGTGTATTCTCCATTTTGTATTATGAACAAGCATTGTACTGACATTATTGAAATTAATGAAAAATCTTATTATTATGGTGAAATATGTTGTTGTCTATGATTATTATTGCTTACTCCATGTGTTGTGGTTTGTATATTTGTGTGATGATGTTGTGTTGATTTCTATTTATATTTCTGTATGATGTATTGGTATGTTGTGTGATGATATGGTGTTGATTATTGTGTTCATGCTTTGGTTTGTTATTTATGCTTTGTATTGTGTAAATGTTGCCAAATTAACCTTTGATAATTATTATTGAAGAAAAATGGCACCTACCACCCGAAGCGTTAGTGGAGCAGACGGACTGCCCACAACACCGGCCGAGCTCGAAACCATGATATCTGAACGAATAGCTCGTGCCATCGCTGAACACGAAGCCGCACGCTCTGAACACTCCCGTGACAGGACAGGGAGCGAGCAAAGGGAGACCTCCCTCACTGGTAAGAGGTTTAAGAATAAATGAAAAAGTGATGGGAGAATATTTCACAAACTCCTATCCCATAATAACATACTACGTTACTATTACAGGGACAGCCTCGGGAGAGCGCGGCTGCACTTTCAAGGCTTTCTTGGACTGCAAACCCATAAACTTCAGCGGCACTGAGGGTTCCATAGGCCTGGTCAAATGGTTCGAAAAGACCGAGGCAGTTATCCGCATCAGCGGGTGTACCCCTCGACAGTCTGTTATGTACGCCACCAATCTGTTTCTGGATCAAGCCCTAACTTGGTGGAACGGCCAAGTACAGTCTTTAGGGGATGATGTGGCATACACTCTATCATGGGCGGCACTGAAGGAACTGATGACTGCCGAATACCGCCCGGCAAGTGAAGTTCAGAAGTTGGAAACCGAATTCTGGAACCTCACCATGGTAGGGGCAGACGTCGCTGGGTATACGTCAAGATTTCATGACCTCGCACGACTGGTACCTCGCCTGGTTACACCAGAGAAGAACAAAGTGGAACGTTACCTATTCGGGCTAGCGCCACAGATTCGCAGCATGGTCACCTCTTCCAAACCCACGACCATGCGCGAGGCAATTGATCTGGCACTAAGTCTGACTGAGGATGCTATCCGCATGGGTACCTTAATCCGCCAGGTTTCAGGGTTGAAAATTTCTGAAGCAAGTAGTGTTGAGGCCAAGAAACAGGGATCAAGTTCAGCGGTTGTAACTAATGATCAGGGTAACGGGCAAAGATTTGGGAAAAGAAAGAGAGATGAAGGGAAAAGGGATCGAGCATCGGGAAGCTCGAACAAGAAAGGAAAGGGTTATGCCGCCACAGGACGTGGTAACAATAACAATAACAAGCAGGGAAACCAAGGGAGAAACAATGGATTAACTTGCGGGAAGTGCCACCGCACCGGGCACAAGACTGAAGAGTGCCGATCTGGAGCACCAAAGAATGGAGGGGCCAGACCCTGTTTTGCATGTGGGTCATTGGACCATTGGAAGAAAGATTGCCCCAAAGTCAACAATCAGGCCCGTGGCCGGGCATTTGTAATTGGAGCCGGTGACGCACGGCAAGACCCCAATGTGGTCACTGGTACGTTTCCTCTAAATGGTCATTATGCCTCTGTATTATTTGATACCGGTGCTGACTTTAGCTTCGTATCCATTGAGTTTAAAAGACTACTTGGTTTAAAAACTAGCAAACTAGATACACCCTACTCTATAGAACTGGCTAATGGTAAAACTATTGAAACGAGAGAGGTAGCTAAAGATTGTAAGTTAGAACTCTGTGGGCACGAGTTTGGGATTGATCTATTGCCGGTCGTATTGGGAAGTTTTGACATCGTTGTTGGCATGGATTGGTTGTCCGCGCACCGTGCCATTGTGGTTTGCAACGATAAGGTTATTCAGGTTCCCCTCGCAAGCGGTGAAACTCTCTCAATTCAAGGGGAAAGACACGGGACGCCACTAAGGATTATTTCGAGCATGAAGGCTCGTAAGTGTCTGAGAAAAGGGCTTGTCGCATTCTTGGCACACGTAGTGGACAAGAAGGCCGACGAGCGAAAGTTGGAAGATATTCCAGTCGCCAGAGATTTTCCGGATGTATTTCCAGAAGATTTGCCGGGGTTGCCACCACCTCGACAAGTCGAGTTCCGCATCGACCTCATTCCCGGAGCAGCTCCTGTGGCACGATCGCCATACCGCCTAGCTCCATCAGAGATGCAGGAACTGTCCAGCCAGCTACAAGAATTATTGGACAAGGGTTTTATAAGACCGAGTTTCTCACCTTGGGGAGCTCCCGTCTTATTTGTGAAGAAGAAGGATGGCACATTTCGCATGTGCATCGACTATCGAGAGCTGAACAAGTTAACCATCAAGAATCGCTATCCTCTCCCCAGGATCGACGATTTATTTGATCAGCTCCAAGGTTCCAGCTATTACTCCAAGATCGATTTGAGGTCAGGCTATCACCAGTTGCGTATACAAGAAGAAGACATACCAAAAACGGCCTTCAGGACCCGGTATGGACACTATGAATTTTTGGTAATGCCGTTCGGCTTGACCAACGCACCAGCAGTTTTCATGGATCTAATGAACCGCGTGTGTAAGCCATACCTGGACAAATTCGTCATTGTCTTCATTGACGATATTTTGATCTATTCACGCACGAAAGAAGACCACGAGAATCACCTTCGGTTAATTCTTGAAGTATTACGCAAGGAGAAGCTCTATGCTAAATTCTCGAAATGTGACTTTTGGATTCGGGAAGTTCACTTTTTAGGTCACGTGGTAAACGAGAAAGGCATACACGTCGATCCAGCCAAGATCGAGGCAATTAAAAATTGGGAAGCACCTCGAACTCCTACCGAAGTACGACAATTTCTAGGCCTCGCGGGTTATTACAGAAGGTTCATCGAGAACTTTTCAAAGATAGCGCAAGCTTTAACCATGTTAACCCAAAAAGACAAGAAATTTGAGTGGACGGAAAAGCAAGAGGCAGCATTCCAATTGTTAAAAGACAAGTTATGTGGCGCTCCGATACTGTCACTTCCAGACGGTACGGAAGATTTTGTGGTTTACTGTGATGCCTCGCATCAAGGTTTGGGTTGTGTATTGATGCAGCGAGAAAAAGTAATAGCTTATGCTTCCAGGCAACTGAAAATCCATGAGAAGAACTACACTACACACGATTTGGAATTGGGTGCAGTGGTGTTCGCTCTCAAGATATGGAGGCACTATTTGTACGGAACCAAGTGCACGATTTTCACTGATCATAAGAGTTTGCAGCACATCTTTGATCAGAAAGATTTGAACATGCGACAACGGCGATGGGTTGAATTATTAAACGATTACGATTGTGAGATAAAGTACCATCCCGGTAAGGCGAACGTCGTAGCCGACGCCTTGAGTCGCAAGGAACGGGTTAAACCATTGCGTGTTCGAGCTTTGGGTTTGACTATCCACACGAATATGACCGAACGAATTCGTGAAGCTCAAGTTAACGCCCTCAAACCCGAGAACGTCAAAGGTGAAAGGTTACGAAAGATGGTTGATTCACTGGAACCAAAAGCGGACCAGACATTGTATTTCATGAATAGAATTTGGGTTCCAGTATATGGTGGATTGCGTGAGCTAGTATTGGCCGAAGCTCACAGTTCTAGATATTCGGTCCACCCGGGTGCAGACAAGATGTTCCACGATTTGAAGGAACTTTATTGGTGGCCGAATTTCAAAAGGGATATAGCAGCCTATGTTGCGCGATGTTTGACTTGCGCAAAGGTCAAGGCTGAGCACCAGAGACCTTCCGGTTTGCTCCAGCAACCGGAAATACCGGAATGGAAATGGGAACGAATCACCATGGATTTCATTACCAAGTTACCTAAAACGACAAGCGGCCATGACATGATCTGGGTAATCGTAGATCGATTGACGAAATCTGCACACTTCCTCCCGATTCGCGAAACGGACAGGTTGGAGAAACTGACCCGCTTGTACATTAAGGAGGTGGTATCTAAACACGGTGTACCTGCATCTATCATCTCCGATCGGGATAGTCGCTTCACTTCCAGATTTTGGGAAAGTTTGAACGAAGCCCTCGGTACTCGCCTCGACATGAGCACCGCATACCACCCCCAAACGTGTCACACCCTCAAATTTCCACTGCGGGGTTTATACCGCGAGGCGCGTGACATACCAGGATCCCATAGCCATAAGTCATATGAACGAACTCTAAATGCCCAAACCATTTAGTTCGTTTTCAAAAACCAAGTTTAGTTAAACTGCGGAAGCGTAAACCAAATTTAAACCTTTTAAAACCATGCGCAAAACAACGCGCCCAAATTAAAACCATATGAAAGAAAATGTAAAAACATAATATGTAATTTAGGTGTATGCCATGATCCAATGCAATGAAACGTGCAGTGCTTCCTAATCGTGACACCGGAAGCTAACTACCTGCAAAAGCATGTAAATGGTGGGTCAACAAACAATGTTGGTGAGTTCACTAAGTAAAGTAGGTGAGTAAGTAAAAGCGTAGGTTTCCCAAACCATGTAACCAAATGAAAGTGTCGGTCTCCCAGACCACATAACAATAAGTAAGAACGTCGGCCTCCTTGGCCACAAGTAAACAGCTAATTCATATGCCAGGGGTAGCTAGCCCACTCATGATAACTAAAACCGGCGAATACCGAACTACTAATGAACAAGTTCCCATAACCGGGAGAAAAGTGCCTTGCGTCATTGCCCATCAACAATGACATATGTTTTAAGTTATTAGTTCACACCCATGCTCCCAGCACGATGTGAGGTTTGTTAGACCTAATAGCGCTATCAACTAGTAACCCGCTTGCCCAACCGGCAATTGATTCGGTATTTTGAAGGACTTAAATGATAGGGTTGGTTTAGTTCATCAAGGACATATAGCATGAATTAGTAAAAGTGGATTTACCTCGTGAATCATGCACCCCAAAACCCGGGATGTGTAAAAGTAGTCCCAACCCGGACTAGAAACGTTACGTAAGTTGTCTCAACCCGAGACGCATGCTTTTGAGAAAAGAGTAGTGAAACTCACCTTAGGTTGCACGTGAATGATCCAAATCCCTCAAACAGTAACGAGCTACCGAATCCCTATTACAAGTGTCACTAGGTGAGTATATGTGCATAACCAACACACCATATAACTCGTTTATCCGAGACCTTTAAATGTTCAAAACCGTGTAGTGACACCTAATGATTCTACATGCTCAAGTATGTCCTACGTATCCCGTTGGTGATCATAGTGATTATTATCAGTTTAATACATCAATTACATCTCATACAAGTTTTCACACAAGTACATGTCAATTACATACCACATAAAACTCCAAATAGTCACATAAAGACCCCGTACACAATCTGCGTTTTTAGGACAGATTGTGCGCTGTGAAAAACAATTTATTTAAAATACTTAACGAATGAATTAGAGTCCCAAATTTTTACTGAATTTTATTTGGGATTCACTTGACAATACCTATTTTTGTTTTGTCTTAATTCCAAACACAAAAATTATGAAAATTCGTACAACACAGCTATGTCTAGAAAATTTCCTCAACAGGTCAGTTTAGTAGAAAAATTCTGAAAAATTGTATATTCATCCAAACGGGATTAATCCACTTGGAAAAGCTCTATTTTTCCAATATTGACCTTCTGTAAAAATTTCATAACCTAACTCCTTGTAAATCTCAAGTTATGAGCATTTAAAGTTAACCCAATTTACAAATCCGAAAATCTGATATGACCTCTAATCAATTAAAATTCCAAAAACGACTCCACGATGTCCAAATCTGATGGTTTTGCCCATTATGAAAAGCTAAGACCTTTTACATTACAATCATGCAAAGAAATCATTAAAACAATCAATTTACCAACCCATTACAGCCCCTACAAAACGTTCAACCGAATCTGCCAGAATCTTAAACTTGCATCCCAAGTAATCTACAAACCCTAATTTTTCATGAACATCCCTAATACATGTATAACACCTATAGTACTGATTAAACACCATATTAATCATAGCAAAACACATATGTTATCATGTGAAAACCCTAATCATGGCTACTAATAACAATCATCATCAAATCATCAAGAACATCCAAGAACTCCTACACATACATACATGCGATTCTACATATATTATTTTTAGAGTTTTTAAGGTTTTTCAAGTATTATAATTCATCAAAAATCATAAGGATGTATACCTTGCAATGCTAAAACTCCCTAGAGCCTTGAGATTAAACCCGAACTAGCTTGATTAGGTGAAAGATTACTTGATTGCTTGAAAGCCAAGAGAGAAGGGGGGTGGGGGTTTCGCACGGCACAAACAAGAAGAAGAAGTAGGGTTTTATCTTTTTCTTGCCTCCTAATTATAAGAGGGCCTTGCTTGTTCCCCAAGTAATTGGGTTTTAGGGCCCTTCTAGTCCATTAACTTGACCTTTTAATCATGTTATAGCCCAATACCGGACCCAATAATATTAGTCACCCTAAATTGCATAGAAACCATTGTTTTCATTATTACATAATATATTAATCATGTTGCGCACGTAATTTACATAATCTACATATTATCTTTCAGTTAGGCGATCATTCACAAAAACATGTAATTCACATAAGCACGTACTTCATGTTCACCATAATTCAATTGTACGTATTACTGCTATGTATGCCACATAATTCACCAACGTTTGGGATACAGGACTCATGTGTGTGTTTAACAAGGATTTTCCTACTTATAACATATGTTAGTATCTTCTAACACATGTTAACCTACTTAACTAACCCTAGTTAAGTATCTAGCCATGTATGAACATGTAAGTTTACTAGAGTTCAGTAAAAGTATTTAACCTGAAAATGCGGGGTGTCACATCATCCCCAAGTTGAAAAGAATTTCGTCCCGAAATTCAGCAAGTAAACAATAAAGCCAGCTATAAAAATGTGTGCTTGGTTCCCGGATGTCACATCATCCCCAAGTTGAAAGGAATTTCGCCCCGAAATTCACTTTGAAAGAGCTGCTTTATGTTCCGTGTTTGATCTATGTACGATTTCAGGTTCAGTAAAGAGGTGTGGGTATTTGAGCCGCATCTGATCTTTGCGCTCCCACGTGTATTCCGGTCCTAGACGGGAATTCCACCGTACCTTAACAATAGGTATAGTGCTTTGTCTGAGTTTCTTGACGCCCTGCTCAAGAATCTCCACTGGTTCTTCCACGAACCGTAGCTGATCGTCCACCTGGATCTCCTCCAGTGGCACTACCAGTGTCGTATCGGATAAGCATTTCTTCAAGTTTGAGACGTGGAATACATTATGCACTCCACTGAGTTCATCTGGTAAATTCAGCTGGTAAACTACCGGACCAATCCTTTTAACAATCTCGAAAGGTCCAACGTATCGGGGATTTAACTTCCCTCGTTTCCCAAAGCGTATCACTCCTTTCCAAGGTGACACCTTTAACAAAACCTTGTCCCCAATCTGGAACTCCAAAGGTTTTCTACGTTTGTCAGCATAGCTTTTCTGTCGATCACGAGCAGCAGCCATCCGGTTTCTGATTTGCACTAACTTCTCAGAAGTTTCATGCATGAGTTCGGGACCTGTTAGCTGGCTATACCCAACCTCAGTCCAGCAGATGGGAGACCTACACTTGCGTCCATAAAGTGCCTCAAAAGGCGCACACTATTTCGAAGTGTGGTAACTGTTGTTGTAAGAGAATTCGATTAAGGGCAAGTGCTTATCCCAATTGTTACCAAAGTCCACCACGCACGCTCGTAGTAGATCCTCTAATGTTTGGATGGTACGTTCACTCTGTCCATCCGTCTGCGGGTGATAGGCTGTGCTCATATCAAGACGAGTTCCTAGAGCATCTTGGAGAGTAGTCCAGAAACGAGAAGTGAATCGCCCATCGCGATCAGATATAATGGAAGTAGGCACCCCATGCCTAGAGACTATCTCCTTGATGTATAGGTTCGTCAGCTTCTCTAACGAATCGGTTTCCTTTATTGCCAGGAAGTGGGCCGATTTGGTTAAACGGTCCACGATAACCCAAATCATGTTATGGCCCGTTGGCGTTCTAGGAAGCTTAGTAATAAAATCCATGGAAATCCCATCCCATTTCCACATCGGAATCTCTGGTTGTTGGAGTAGACCTGAAGGTTTTTGGTATTCAATCTTAACCTTCGCACAAGTCAAGCACTTACTAACATAAGTGGCTATCTCGGCTTTCATGTTTGGCCACCAGTACAGAGTCTTAAGATCTTGATACATCTTGTCCGAACCAGGATGTACCGAATAGCGAGAGGTATGTGCTTCATCGAGCACCAGTTGTCTGAGATCCCCAAATCGTGGTATCCAGACTCGATTCATGAAGTACTGCAGACCGTCTGTTCCCAGTTCCAAGTGCTTATCCGCACCATGTAGGGTCTCAAGCCCGATGTTTTCTTCCTTCAATGCCTCACTCTGGGCTTCACGTATCTTATCAGGAAGGTTAGAGTGAATGGTGAGTTGTAAAGCTCGCACTCTTTTGGGTTTCGTTTCCTTTCGACTGAGGGCATCAGCTACTACGTTAGCTTTCCCTGGATGATATTTGATGGCACAGTCATAATCGTTCAAAAGTTCAACCCAGCGACGTTGCCGTATGTTTAGTACCTTCTGGTCAAATATATGCTGAAGGCTCTTGTGGTCAGTGAAAATTGTGCACTTGGTTCCATAGAGGTAGTGCCTCCAGATCTTGAGAGCGAAAACTACCGCTCCCAATTCCAAATCATGAGTGGGGTAGTTCTTCTCATGGACCTTTAGTTGTCGCGATGCATATGCAATTACCTTATCACGTTGCATCAGTACGCACCCTAAGCCTTGGATAGACGCATCACAATATACTACAAAGTCCTCTGTACCCTCAGGCAACGATAATATCGGTGCACTGCAAAGTTTTGACCTTAGTAGCTGAAAAGCAGATTCTTGGGCGTCTCCCCACTTATAAGTAATACCTTTCTGTGTTAGGGCGGTGAGAGGTTGAGCGATCTTAGGAAACCCCTCGATAAATCTGCGATAGTATCCCGCGAGACCAAGAAATTGACGCACTTCAGTAGGGGTCCTAGGAGCCTCCCACTTTTTGATGGCATCAATTTTGGCTGGGTCCACATGTATTCCTGTCTCGTTGACCACATGCCCAAGGAATTGGACTTCTCGAATCCAGAAGTCACATTTAGAAAACTTTGCATACAGCTGCTCATTCCCCAATAGTTCCAAGATCAGTTACAGGTGTCGTTCGAGCTCTTCCATGCTCTTGGAATAAATCAGTATGTCATCTATGAACACTATGCCGAATTTGTCTAAATAGGGTTTGCACACACGGTTCACAAGGTCCATGAACACAGCTGGTGCATTGGTCAGCCCGAAAGGCATTACCAAAAATTCATAGTGCCCATAACGAGTTCGAAAGGCTGTCTTTGGCACATCCCCCTCTCGAACTCTCAGTTGGTGATACCCCGACCTCAAGTCAATCTTGAAATAGAAACTCAACCCCTGGAGCTGGTCGAATAAATCATCAATACGAGGTAAAGGGTAGCGGTTTTTAATTGTCACCTTGTTCAATTCCCGGTAATCGATACACGTACGGAAACTCCCATCCTTTTTCTTAACAATTAAAACTGGAGCTCCCCAAGGTGAAAAACTAGGTCTAATGAAACCCCTGTCCAATAGCTCTTGGAGTTGGGTGGATAGTTCTTGAAGTTCGCCTGGTGCAAGGCGGTATGGTGCACGCGCAACTGGGGCGGCTCCTGGTGCAAGGTCAATTTGAAATTCCACTTGTCGGACAGGTGGAAGTCCGGGTAATTCCTCTGGGAAGACATCTGGAAAATCCTGAACTACAGGGATGTCCTCAATTTTTGTTTTAACTTCAGCTCGAGTATCAGAAATGTTAGCCAATATGGCTGGGTAGCCCTTCCGAATAAACTTCTGGGCTTTCAGAAAAGAGATGATGCCCATCCTGGCACCACCACGATCACCCTGGACAGATAAGAGTTCTCCACTAGGGAGAGGGATACGAACAATCTTCTCCTGACAGAGAATTTCAGCGTGTTGCTTGGACAACCAGTCCATGCCAACCCCGAGATCAAAGCTTCCAAGGGTGATAGGTAGAATGTTGATGGCAAACGATTTCCCATCCAACTCAAGCTTACAGTCACGATGAATATGGGTTACCTCAACAGGCTTTCCATCAGCTAACTCCATGTTGTACGGGGTATTAAGAAAAGTAGGAACCATCCCTAGTTGTTTGTTAAGTTTTGATGACACAAAACTATAGTCCGCACCAGTATCATAAGAGTGTCGTATCCGTCACGACCTTGTTATCAGTCCTAGCTTCCCTAATGCCAATCACGAATGCTTTCCCACGAACCCCATTGTTGTTGTTCCCGTTGTGGTAGTTTTTGTTGCAGGACTTATACTTCACACTATCCCACGTTCTCTTGCTATCACCAACAGTAGAAAATGAAGCACCATGCTTCAGAAAGGTACCATGATCAGCAGTCTCATCTGTGAGTCTGCGAGTCAAGTGAAAGATTTGTAGGTGAGCTGCAGTGGCCAAGCCACGAATCTGAGGGGCCCACCCTTTCGGTATAAAGTTCGATCCATTTGTAAGGTAGGTTAAATAGATTTGAGCCTATAGTGGCTATCTCCTATAGCTTGGTAGTGTAGGCGTCGATCTCAGACCCATCCGTCTTTATATAACAAGGTTTCTAGATTTCACCACAGGGTGTTACGTTCTCCTTCCAGGTATCTGTAACTCATCGAGTGTGCATGTAGTGTACATTACTCCATCCTGCCTGGGACAAATGCACATGGCAAAGACTTATGCTATCGAAGCAATCAGACGGTCTCCTTCAGTTCCGTTGGAGTTATCGAGGTTTACAACCAATAAAAGGCTTGAAAATACGATGTGCGTTCAAGGTATAAGAAAGTTCAAATGTGGAAGTCAGGGGAAAAGAATGATTTAGCAAAATAGATCTTTACTAGCTTGGAAAGATGCGAGGGCCTCAACCACCCTATCGTTGATCATAAGAACTCAGTCTTATCTAAGTTATCAAAGGGAAATGAAAGAAAAGATAGGTAAGAAAAGGTAAGAGCCAATCGTCGCCATGCTCTGTCTAGATAGTAGAGCCTTCATCCTCACTTTCCATGTGCTCGTCCTGCTCAGGTTCCCCTTCCATCTCTTATCCTTCTTCTTTTGCGATGTCAGTGTTATATGATTCTCATCACGTACAATCTCCTTCTCTAGTCCTATGTGAACCAGTTTAGTGGTAAGCTGTACCACTCGTTCCTCCAATCGTGGCTATCAGCCATTAGTAGGTTTCATCCTCCCTTGTGATGTTGCATTACATCGCAGGCTTTACGTAACTCCCCAAGAGTGTGTGTAACAAGTCCCGATCTAATGTGTTCCCATAAATCTACCATATACTTATGAGTAACAGGGAGATGCAGTCATACGTCCGCCCGCTCATACTAGGCGTAAGGTACTAAAGTAAGAAATAAGTTCTATATGCGCAACCTAGTCCCGTCTGAGTTTTGAATGGGAGTAAGAAAGATCAAGTAACAAGGAACGGAAACTAATTGTCTCCTTGCCCAGTGAAATAGGATAAGTCTCAGTATTCGAATTCCTTCATAGTTGACTTAATGGTACCACGTCATGCGCATCGTGCAGCTTCCTGTGTACGTGCGCCACAACGCTCGCAAGGGCTCCCTCCCTTGTACTATTGTTGTCTCCTCGTCCATGAGGTTAGTTAGGATATTACTCCCAGTAATGCGCCACCTGGTGTAACCCTAGGTTCCCACCATTGACGTGTTAAGAATTAAGTCTAGAACTAGAAGATAACATATCTCCCGAAATCATATGTTGTAGATATATGTAGCTAATAGCTAGTTGTGCACTTAAGTTGTGAGTGTACTTATGCTATGATGATTATAGACTAGACTCAACATGCAGTCCTAGTTCACTATAACCAATGGCTCTGATACCAATCTGTCACACCCTCAAATTTCCACTGCGGGGTTTATACCGCGAGGCGCGTGACATACCAGGATCCCATAGCCATAAGTCATATGAACGAACTCTAAATGCCCAAACCATTTAGTTCGTTTTCAAAAACCAAGTTTAGTTAAACTGCGGAAGCGTAAACCAAATTTAAACCTTTTAAAACCATGCGCAAAACAACGCGCCCAAATTAAAACCATATGAAAGAAAATGTAAAAACATAATATGTAATTTAGGTGTATGCCATGATCCAATGCAATGAAACGTGCAGTGCTTCCTAATCGTGACACCGGAAGCTAACTACCTGCAAAAGCATGTAAATGGTGGGTCAACAAACAATGTTGGTGAGTTCACTAAGTAAAGTAGGTGAGTAAGTAAAAGCGTAGGTTTCCCAAACCATGTAACCAAATGAAAGTGTCGGTCTCCCAGACCACATAACAATAAGTAAGAACGTCGGCCTCCTTGGCCACAAGTAAACAGCTAATTCATATGCCAGGGTAGCTAGCCCACTCATGATAACTAAAACCGGCGAATACCGAACTACTAATGAACAAGTTCCCATAACCGGGAGAAAAGTGCCTTGCGTCATTGCCCATCAACAATGACATATGTTTTAAGTTATTAGTTCACACCCATGCTCCCAGCACGATGTGAGGTTTGTTAGACCTAATAGCGCTATCAACTAGTAACCCGCTTGCCCAACCGGCAATTGATTCGGTATTTTGAAGGACTTAAATGATAGGGTTGGTTTAGTTCATCAAGGACATATAGCATGAATTAGTAAAAGTGGATTTACCTCGTGAATCATGCACCCCAAAACCCGGGATGTGTAAAAGTAGTCCCAACCCGGACTAGAAACGTTACGTAAGTTGTCTCAACCCGAGACGCATGCTTTTGAGAAAAGAGTAGTGAAACTCACCTTAGGTTGCACGTGAATGATCCAAATCCCTCAAACAGTAACGAGCTACCGAATCCCTATTACAAGTGTCACTAGGTGAGTATATGTGCATAACCAACACACCATATAACTCGTTTATCCGAGACCTTAAATGTTCAAAACCGTGTAGTGACACCTAATGATTCTACATGCTCAAGTATGTCCTACGTATCCCGTTGGTGATCATAGTGATTATTATCAGTTTAATACATCAATTACATCTCATACAAGTTTTCACACAAGTACATGTCAATTACATACCACATAAAACTCCAAATAGTCACATAAAGACCCCGTACACAATCTGCGTTTTTAGGACAGATTGTGCGCTGTGAAAAACAATTTATTTAAAATACTTAACGAATGAATTAGAGTCCCAAATTTTTACTGAATTTTATTTGGGATTCACTTGACAATACCTATTTTTGTTTTGTCTTAATTCCAAACACAAAAATTATGAAAATTCGTACAACACAGCTATGTCTAGAAAATTTCCTCAACAGGTCAGTTTAGTAGAAAAATTCTGAAAAATTGTATATTCATCCAAACGGGATTAATCCACTTGGAAAAGCTCTATTTTTCCAATATTGACCTTCTGTAAAAATTTCATAACCTAACTCCTTGTAAATCTCAAGTTATGACCATTTAAAGTTAACCCAATTTACAAATCCGAAAATCTGATATGACCTCTAATCAATTAAAATTCCAAAAACGACTCCACGATGTCCAAATCTGATGGTTTTGCCCATTATGAAAAGCTAAGACCTTTTACATTACAATCATGCAAAGAAATCATTAAAACAATCAATTTACCAACCCATTACAGCCCCTACAAAACGTTCAACCGAATCTGCCAGAATCTTAAACTTGCATCCCAAGTAATCTACAAACCCTAATTTTTCATGAACATCCCTAATACATGTATAACACCTATAGTACTGATTAAACACCATATTAATCATAGCAAAACACATATGTTATCATGTGAAAACCCTAATCATGGCTACTAATAACAATCATCATCAAATCATCAAGAACATCCAAGAACTCCTACACATACATACATGCGATTCTACATATATTATTTTTAGAGTTTTTAAGGTTTTTCAAGTATTATAATTCATCAAAAATCATAAGGATGTATACCTTGCAATGCTAAAACTCCCTAGAGCCTTGAGATTAAACCCGAACTAGCTTGATTAGGTGAAAGATTACTTGATTGCTTGAAAGCCAAGAGAGAAGGGGGGTGGGGGTTTCGCACGGCACAAACAAGAAGAAGAAGTAGGGTTTTATCTTTTTCTTGCCTCCTAATTATAAGAGGGCCTTGCTTGTTCCCCAAGTAATTGGGTTTTAGGGCCCTTCTAGTCCATTAACTTGACCTTTTAATCATGTTATAGCCCAATACCGGACCCAATAATATTAGTCACCCTAAATTGCATAGAAACCATTGTTTTCATTATTACATAATATATTAAATCATGTTGCGCACGTAATTTACATAATCTACATATTATCTTTCAGTTAGGCGATCATTCACAAAAACATGTAATTCACATAAGCACGTACTTCATGTTCACCATAATTCAATTGTACGTATTACTGCTATGTATGCCACATAATTCACCAACGTTTGGGATACAGGACTCATGTGTGTGTTTAACAAGGATTTTCCTACTTATAACATATGTTAGTATCTTCTAACACATGTTAACCTACTTAACTAACCCTAGTTAAGTATCTAGCCATGTATGAACATGTAAGTTTACTAGAGTTCAGTAAAAGTATTTAACCTGAAAATGCGGGGTGTCACAAAACGGATGGTCAAAGTGAACGAACCATCCAGACCTTGGAAGATATGCTACGGGCATGCGCGATAGATTTCGGAGGTAATTGGGATACGCACTTGCCATTGGTAGAATTTTCTTATAACAACAGTTATCATACGAGCATTCAAGCCGCACCGTTTGAAGCTTTATATGGACGCAAGTGCCGATCGCCATTGTGTTGGGCGGAAGTTGGGGAAAAGCAACTCACCGGCCCGAAATTGTTCAAGAGACCACGGATAAGGTCTTTTTGATAAGAGAACGCCTCAAAGCGGCCCGGGACCGCCAGAAGAGCTATGCTGATATGAGGCGAAAGCCTTTAGAGTTTCAAGTTGGAGACAGGGTCCTATTGAAAGTGTCGCCTTGGAAAGGTGTCGCGCGCTTTGGGAAGCGCGGGAAGCTGAACCCGCGATATATTGGACCATTCAAAGTCTTGTCAAGGGTAGGCACAGTGGCATACAAGCTCGAGTTGCCTCAAGAGCTTAGTGGAATACACGACACGTTTCATGTGTCGAACTTGAAAAAGTGCCTATCCGACGAAACTCTCATTATTCCTACTGACGAGATCCAGATTGACGACAAGTTACATTTTGTGGAAGAACCAATCGAGGTAACTGATTGGAAGGTCCAAAAATTAAGGCGCAGCAAGATCAGATTGGTCAAAGTGCGCTGGAATGCCAAGCGTCCAAAAATTAAGGCGCAGCAACTCTACCATTTTTCACCACATATCAAACACCACTTTTTATATCAAACATCACTTTTTATATAAAATTACTTTATATATTTTGCAATGGATCCCTACCAAAACAACCCAAACCCGAATTAAACACACACAACATAATCAAAACAACCCGAATCCAAACCCGTTCACGATGCCAATGGATCCATCTTGGGCTACATTTTCGGGTTTCCAACAAACTCCTAACCCTTTCACCCAATATTCCCAAATGCACCAAAGTCCCACTACTTTTAACCAATTCCATCATATGAAAATGCATCATAACCCTCAATCCTTTACCCAACTTTTGCAAACTCCGCCATTCCGTCCATCTCTACAACCACAACGACAACCCATTTTTGAACCCGAAGATGAAGAAGAAGATGAAGTTGAGGAGGTTGTGCCCGAAACACAAGTCGAACGTTCGAAGGGGAAGGGGAAGGGGAAAAAAAAGCAAGGTCAAGATAAAGAAGAAGGGTCGTCCAAAAAAACCCCATGGACGAAATTGAAGATAGGCAAATAGAAGAATGGCGAATAATGACAGCAAACATCAACGACTACCCCGAAGAAGACCGTCCCATGTTGCTCAAGATGAAGGAGAGCATCGCAAAAAAAATATAATCCGTAATTTGTGTTTTTTTTTAAATAAAAATTGTACGTTTTTTTATTTAAATTTTTGTTTTTTTATTTTTATTGTACGTTTTTTTATTTATTTAAGTGTTTGTTTTTTATTTAAATACATCTTTACTTTTTATATTAATACGATAATATTATTTATAAAAAAAAACAAAAAAAAAAAAAGAAATAGCATTAGATGATGATGGTCCTCTCCACACCCCTAGAACCATCATCTCATAGATGCTCTTACCCCACGCTGACGTGACAGCTGAGGTGGAGGCAATGCATGGAAGATGGGTCTCCTCCACACCTAGTAGTCTTAAACAATCCTCAAAGTACTCATTTTAAGGTGGGGCATTACCCCGAAGTACTCCCAACGTTTTTTTTTTTTTTTTTTTTACTTTATATTTTAACGATTAAACTGTATACATTATTTAAATTGTAGTATAATTTCATTAAATAAAAAAAGTTATGATATCTAAAAAATAACCTTGCAAAAAAAACAACATAATGGTTTTTCTCGTTGCGCCGCAATCTTTGTCCTAAATTTTTTTTGACTTCGAGTTTCTAGATCTTTAGGATGAACTTTTGTGACAACCCGACCTAGGGGCTAAATTTTTGGGTTTTAAAAGTATTATACTAGTTGGTTCCTATACAAGATAACCAAACACCCATTTTGTGAGACAGGGGTATTTAAAACCCTCGCCCCTTTCAGTTATAGCGAGAGGGAGAAGAAAGTGGAGAGAGCTGAGAATAGATGGTGGCCGGCCAACCAACCTCGGCGAGATCGCTGCGGAGCTTCCGCAGCGCTGCTGGCTTCTGGCATGTCCATAACCCTCATCCTCTAAACCCAAGGCAGGGAGTGTCCTGGTGGTGTCAGTTTAGGGACACTGAGGGGCAGTGCCACAGTGGTGACTATCGGTGGTCACAAACATCGATCACACCCCGCTCTGGACCAAGGGGGTGGTGTACCCCTTGGCATACTAGGCCCTCCTGAGTTTACGTCCCCTTCCACCCTTATTTATACACCTATTACAGTATTACTGCAACCGAAACATAAAAACCGAACCAGCCATTTCAAATTTATTCTTAGAAAGTATAAAACCCACCCTCAACCCGTATTTCACTGTAACAACCGGCAAAAATAAGGTAATTCCGTACAATTAATTAATATATGATTAACGTAATTAAATGCAATTATGTGTGATTTAATTATCGAGGCCCTAGGGAATAGCAATTTCCAAATAGTGCATAGGAAGGCATACGTTTAATGGTAAAGCATGATTGGATCATGTGCGAATAAGCTATCCGGTACGGATGTTGGCAATTACCCGGTAATAATTAAATAAACGAAACGGATCCCGGACACCCAGGATATAAAATAAAGGGTATTTTCATAAGATATAATGAGTTTTGGAACTCCAAAACCATAAATGAAAACGTCTTGTACAAATCTCCCGGTAACGAATAAAGTGCGCGTATCGCACCCGATACGCGTATAACTCGTAATTTCACCCGGTAAAAGCCTAAATAATCAATCAACGCTTAAAATAGACTATATTTAAGTGTTATTTAAGGTATATCTAATGTCCGGATGACGCGTGATTAAAACCCGAAAAATACCCGAACGACACCCGAACGACGGGGATTAAACATAACAATTAATGGGTTAATATTTGAAGTTGTGGACCCCACATAGACCCACTTGGGCCGGCCTAATGGCCTTATCACAACCACATTTTATAAATATTAATCATAATCTATACAACTAAGGATAAAGCATGCAACATAAGACAAAACATGTAAGGTAAAGTGGTAAGTAAACATGTAGTACAAAAGTAGCCCAACCCATGTCCCCCCTTTTGATGAATTTCGGCCAAGGGCCAAGACAAGCCAAGGCCACACCTAGCTCATCATAACACTAGAGTGCATGCAAGGTTAAGTCTTATAAGTAAGATATGATGGTTCATGAAGATTTAACCAAGATTGCAAGCAAAACCACCTATCTCCACATACATACATACGGCCACTACTACACACACACATATCTTCATTTCAAAAATCTCCCAAGTACACTCATAATCTTCCATGAGATCTCCTAAATCTCTAACATCATTACATGAGTTGGATATATAATAACATGTGTTAGAGACTTGAAGCATCAAAGCAAAACACTCCTTCTTCTCCCCTCTCTTGGCCGTGAGTTTGTATACACCCACACACATTGTTCTTTCAAGTTTTTACTTCTCCAAAATACTTAAAATCATCCATCATCCAAACCCCTTTTGTGTGTTTCAAGAGCTTGGAGCTAAACCACTAGGAAGAACACACTAAACCCCTCTCAAATCCAAGGTTTTTGTCTTCCCTAGCCTTGTGCTAGTAGTAAGCTTCTTAATCTTGTTTTTGATTGTTATTTTTCATGTATGTGTTCCTAGTAGCAAGTTGTACATGAAGGGTTTAAAAATGGTTTTAAACATAATCTTTAATAGGTTTTCATGTGTAAAATGGAAGGTTAAAGATATAAAAATAAACCATGGATTTGATGATGATGATATATTAGTCTTGAAAATATATGAAGTTTACATATAAGACTAAGTAGGATGATGTTTTGGTTAATATTTTGAGATGAACTTGAATATGTTAAAACTAACTTTAATTCATCTTACTATGATCATTTAAGTAATAATATGTGGTAAAACATATTAGAAGTTCATAAATGAATAAGATGGAAAATTAAAGTTAACTCACTTGGATGAATGATATTTTGAAGAAATGGACAAATACATAAAACACACATGTGATTAGTCTTTCATATGGAATATAAGACTAACATAAGTGTTTAGATATAAAAATAACTTACCAATAAAAAGTTGAATCTTCAAAGTTAACTATTTTGAGTGAAAAATGCCAACTTTGAAAGTTAGAATAGAAAAATGCAACTTTTGTAAGTTAAGGGACTAAAGTTGTAACTTTGAAAGTTAAGGGACTAAAATGGACATTTTAGAAACTATTAGTCCAAAAATACAAGTATGGAAAGTTTGGTGTCAAAAATGTAAGTATTAAAGTCTAAGGATGATTTTTGTAAATACTAGTAGAAATACTTGGGTATTTTGTATAGAAGTGTATTTTTGAAAGTTATAAAAATATAAAGGGTTTTAACATAAGGATTTTTATAAAATAGAGATTTTATAAAAAATATTAAACAAACTTGGGAAACTTATACAAAAATGAATACTTTTATATAAATGGGAATATAAAAGTGTTGGAAACATTTTTGTAATTAAGTTAACAAGTTGGGTTAAAAAAATACATAAGTATTTTAACCATCCAAGTAACATGTGAAAATAGGAAGAAATATGGAAAATATTTCTATAAAATACATGTTGGGAAAAACTTGGAAAAATTAACTAAGTTAAGATATCGAACTAAAACGCGTTAACGAACCATAACCGGACAAAATATGAGAAAAATGCCATTGCGGCAAGATAAGAAAAATATATATTTTAAGAGGTAAAATATATATATATATACTTTGGGTGAAAATAAATAAACACTTTCCTAAGTGTTGGAGGATTAATTCGTGGGAGAAACACATGACACAAACGAATAAGACGTTAAAACAAACGTATATACTTAACAAGAAAAATTACACATTTATATATATATTTGTACGCTCGTCTCGGCAAAATTCTAGTATATCTACTTAATGGGAAAGTAGATATGCGGAAGGAAAGCCGCAACGAGAAGACAAGGATATATATATGTGTATGTCATACCAACGAAATCCTAGTATATTTCTTTAAATGGGAAAATAAATATACGGTGTGGCGAGTTGGAACGGACGTTAAGAATATACGATCGAACGACAAAACCTTAGCATATTTGTTTAAATGGGAAAACAAATGTGTGGCAAAGTGAGTCGGGTCGAGGATTGAAATATATATTATATCGAGCGATGCGATCTTAAGTATAATTATTTAAATGGGAAAATAATTATATGTTAAGTGAAGTCGAGTCGATGATAATAAGATACAAGTTATGGAAATATTAACAAGAGTAATATATAACTTGTAACACAAAGGGTAATGTAACGCCAACGAAACCTAGGATACACGCTTAATTAAACGGGATTTGGAACAACATGTGGTCGGGAGTTGGGTGTACAACTTGCCAAGGCACATACACTATAGGAATAGTGACTTATACGTTTAGGACGTTTATAGGTGCAAGACCACCCTTTGCTATTCACCTTATTGAGCCAGACGCAGTTACAGGTGAGTTTCACGGCCCCATTTTAAACTATTTTTACGTTTTCCGGGGAAAGATATGTTAGGGATAGTGTTTGACGGATTTAATACTTGAGGTGTGACCGCCACTCGGGTTGAGTCCTCGCCTCTATAATCATTGTTCAGGGAATTGAAACCGGAGGAATATTCGAATAGTACTATTGGTGCCTGACAAGGCCCACCCCTAATCGATAGCGTCGATTATGCATTAGGTTATGCCTGGGGTGCAAATATTCTGAACTTAAGTCGTGGGAAACCGAGTAACGACTTGGAGCGGGGCACAATTATTATATGTCTTGGTTTGATTATAGTCTCAAGTAGATTTATAGGAATTTGCAACTCCTATATATTGTCATAATATGGTATTCCCAAGTATTCAAGTTTTAGAAACTGAAAACCTGTGAACTCACCAATATATTTATATTGACGAAACTTTTTAAACATATCTTTCAGGTAATTAGAAGATGAAAGATCAAGCTGGCAGGGTCGGGAATCTCCATGCGACGTCAGGCTTTTGTGGGGTTTCACCTTTATTTCCCAAGGCATTTGGGATATATTTGAGAAACCTCTAAGTTTATTTCAAAAACAATTATCTTTTGTGTAATGTTTGAAAACTGATTCGACGTCATAATAAATGACCCATTTTCTTAAAATTACTTGTGTTTAGCCATAACCTTGACTTTATGCTTTTGAACCGTCGCGCCACGTGTTTCCGCCTTTGTCGTGGTGTGACATTCACATAAAGGACTTACAGTTTTTTATAGACAAATTGGAAAGGCAGCCCATGTCTTGTTCCCTGGTCATAAAAGTATTAAAAAAAATGGTTTAAAGAGCATGTACATGTATGCTTTCTGTCTGGCCGCAATCAGATACAGGTATGCCTGTATCTTATTATAAAAAAAAATTTAAAAATATATATATATTAACTTGGTTCACTATCAATCAATTGCCTAATAAAAGAAAGAAATTTGACTTATCAACTTTCTTTTCTTTTCTTTTTTTTTCAGAAATATACCCAAATCAATCAGGATAATATACTGGTTTTACCATGTAAAACCTATGACAATACAAAACTTAAAACACATCAATCAACTCACTTGAATTACACAAACATACAAATATGTTTCATAAGAAAAACATCATTACAATTTATAAAAAGTTGATGATTTACTGTGATCATCAATTTTCTTCAGCTCCATTGCTCACCTTAATTTCCAAAAGCCTCTCCACAGGCTGCCTACATATCGGACACCGGTTTGTCTGAAACCTCAATACTTTAGCACACCCACTGCACATACACTGAAACCAAACCAAACCAAACCAAACCAACCAACTATATTAATACCTCGTACATCACAAAACACGTTCCAACTATAAAATGCTAGAATTCAGATATAGATATTACCATGTGACGACAAGGAAGGACTGTAGTGTCCCGAGGTTCTGATAAACATATAACACATTCTTTACCAGGGATCATTTCCATCAAAATCACCACCATCTACAGAATTACCAATTCCGTAAATCTCCTGCAATTCATATCGCATTCCATTAACCCACAGGATCTGTTTCGCTACTCTAACTTGATATTCACCCTTATCTTTCTCAAACACAGCTTGTGTTATTTGGGAATTGGTAGATTTAGCGTTTGTTGTCCCGTCTTCCGATACAAATGGAGTCGCTTCTGCCTTTATCGCAAGAGGATATACCCCTGTTTCACTCACTTTTAACAGTTCTGATTCCTCAAACAACGAAAAGTCTATACCAGTCCCGGATTCTTGTCTGAATTTCTGGCCCAACCCTTGTTGGAAACTCACTGTTATCGGTGGAAGCACGTCTTCTTTTGTTGGACTCATATTACATTCTTCCCCTTCTTTCGCAAAGAAATACAGGTTATGCTGCCAACAGAATAACATAAAAACAAAACAAACTGCGTCAATTTTTCGCAAGCGCCAAACATTCTGCATATAGATAGGAAACATCTACAAACTATTTATGTAAAATTACTAGTTTGATAGTTCCTGTTAAAAAAAAGTAAGAAAATCCAAAATGAATATTATCATTTTGTGAAATGAGCAAAAAAAACCAAGTTCAAACAAAATTCTGATTGGAGACCGTACTCCACTCGTGCTTGTAACGATTATGTTTCAACTAAAGTTTGATCAGTTGATGACAAGTTAATACATGACTAAAATGAAGTGGAAATAACACATCAACCTCTTCTATTGGTCCCCTTTTATCTCTCCATGTCAACAAAGCACAAAGAACAGGCTAGATTAGATTGTATGTTATCCCAAAACAGACAGTCACTGCTTTAACAATCCACTAAAACAAAGCATAATGGGATTGATTATCCTCTTTTATCCCAGTGTAATTCCACTTGACCAAAAGTCATCACATAAATAAACCAGTCAAAATATACACAAAATAACACAACCATCATATACCCATATCAGTAAATACTCCAAGATGTTGACAGAACCTAAAAACAAATAACAATAATAATAATAATTTATAAAAAAATGAAAAAAAAATACCTGCCAGCAACAGTGGCATCATAAGTAAAGACAACAAGAAACTTCCCAGGGTTATCATCATCAGGTTCAATCTTTAAACTTTCTTTTTTAAGATTAACATCATTCCTAATAGTAACAGCCTTTTGATGATCAACATAAGGTGTAGGTGAGTGCATCACAGGCGCACAAGGGTACCTCCCACCAACCATCGCCTGAGCAGCGCCTGGGTCCATCGGCACACGGTGGTGGTGATCGTACGGTGCTGGCAACGGTCCTGCCGTTGCTGGAGGCGGGTAGTATGGTCCGGTTGGATATTGATAATAAGGGGGATGAGGGGCAGATGAATTGTTAGGGTTAGGGTTAGGGTTTGGGTATTGGGAAGGGTAAGGAGTGGCGGCAGCGAATACGTAACGATTGGCGTTGATCTCTGGGTGAGGTGGTTGAGGAGGTGGTGGTGCAGGGTGGTTTTGGGTGGTGCCGCGACGGCTGCCGCCGTGTCTACGCCGGCCGTAGAACTGTTACTACCAACGTTTACCCATTGGTTGTTAGAGATCAAGATTGAAACTTGATGGCAATATTATTGTTGAGAGATGAAATCTTGATATGGGTTAGGTCTGTTTTTGAAAGAGATGAAGAAATAAGAATTTTTTATAAAATCAAGAAACGAAAGTGAACAAGAAGATAGAATGATGCCTAATAATATTGTATGTATGGGCAACTTTTTGTGAAAAATAAAATAGAGTTTGGTGAGTGTATTGGGTGAGGGGGATAAAGGGGGTGGGGTGGTCACGTAAAGAAACTCTCTACTATGAAATATTGAAATGCCTACTTTTTTTTTTTTTTTTTTTTTAACGACCAAAGAAAGCCCGGTTATCCGGGTAAACTCAATGGTAAAATGTCATATACGTCTATAAACACAGACAGCATTAGTGATCTTGTCCGTCACCATTCCAGAGAAATGTTGAAATGCATACTACATTATTATTCATGTCAAACCATGTATTTCTGTAAAGGTTAAAATCTGATCAGTTATGAGAAAGACATTTTTATTCGATTGAGTTTAGGTTATAAAAAGCCAACCTAACTTCTTTTTTTTTATATATATATTTTGAGTTTTATTTGAAGTGCTAACAATGTTCAAGTTCAACAAGTAGAAATAATTCAATAAGACTATAAGGAGTGGAGGGGGAAAGAAGGGGATGAAGCGTCATGTGGCACGTATGGGCCCTACGTGTGAAAGGTGAAAATTGTGGGGAGTGAAAGGGGGAAAGGGAATAATATTGTTGTCATGTGTGTAAGATTTAAAAAAGAAAAGGCACCCAATCAGAAAATGTCACGTGGCCCAAACCATCCCCCACGCCCATGAAGTTTTCCCCGCCCAATGGGCTTCCCCCCTTCCACACCCATGTGAGATGCTGTAGAGGGCTTGAAGCTTCTTTCCCCCATTTCCCGCCCCACTCCGGATAGTGTAAATTAGTTTTCTTAGGTGGCCTTTTGTTTTATTGGTAACGATTAATAGGTGGGTAATATACCTAATGGCTAATGCAACATAATAATTCTTATCCATATCCGAAATAATCTAACAAATGAATACAACACAAATAACAAAATAACAAAGGATACAAAACATCAACCACTTATGGATTTTATGTTAAAATCAAATAAACTTTCAATACGATTACCAAACATTTGCAGATAGTCAGTTTTAAATACGTTGAACCGGAAACAAACAGAGGAATACCATGTGAATCATCGTGCAATTTAGTCTTTTTATTGTTTAATATGAATACTTGAATAGATTATCATAAATATCATTTAAGTGTAAAAAAATAATAACTGAATGAGGAGTTTTCTGATATTTTATTTAGAGTAAATTCCTTTTTAAGTCCCTGGGTTTTCTTGATTTTAACTAGTTGAGTCCAACATTTTCATTTTTAACAATCTGAGTGCCTGTGTTTTATTTTTGTTATGGTTTGAGTCCTAAAAACTAACTCCATCCAACTTTTCTGTTAAGTAACCCTCACGTGCAACACACGTGAGGGTACTTTAGTAATTTCGTCTTCTCTTTCATTTCCCCCCATTATCAACGATCAATCATAATAATCCCCAAAATTAACCTAACGACTACAATCAAACGATTAAGGATGATAGAGTTTTCATTGTGGTGCAAGCGTACATTTTGATCCATATGAGGAATACGGTAAGTGTTTGATTCATAAACCCTAACTTATCTGTTGTAACAAAACTAAAATCCACATTCGTTTTTTTTTTTTTCCAGTTGATGATCCAACAATGTTTAGCATCCAAGTGTTTCATGGGGGTGAGTTTGAGAAAAAAAAAAACCTACTTTAAGATATGTAAAAGGTAAAACATGCTACTTTGATAGGGTAGTACAGACGAATTCTTAGTGATGGAGTTTAATTCCATGTTTAAGATGTTACGTTATCCAGAAGATGAAGTAGTTTACTATCACTATAGGATTCCTGATAAACCCTTGAATGAAGTATTAGAGCACTTGGAACTGATCAGGATGTGATTGACATGTGTCAATATGTTCGTAGGATAAAATTGATTGAAGTGTATGTTGAACATTGGGTTACAAAACTGGACACATATTTCATGTCACCACCAAAACCTACTTCTGGGGTGATAATTGAGGAGATTGGTGATGTTGAAACCCCATCTGTAGCTAATGTTAATAGATCAAAACCTTCAAAACCTAGACCTTGTTCAAGTAGGAGACAACTTACACTAACATGGTTAGATGTTGAGGATGGTAATACTGATGTGATCAATGGCGATGGTGGTCAGAATGTTAATGCTGATGTGATTAATCATGATGGTGGAGACAATGTTAATGCTGATGGGATTAACACAGATGAGAGTGCAGGGGATGAGAATGATGATGAAGGTGCAGGGAATGGGAATGATAATGAAGTTGCAGTGGATATGAATGATGATGATGATGAAGGTACAGGGGATGAGTTAGTTTTTACTGATGATGAAGAGGATTCTGAAGATCCAGATTATAGTGCTAGAACAATGGATGATGATGATGAATTACATCTGGATGAGGATGGTAGGGCAAATTTCAGGTAAGTGGTCCTTATATGGACCAATGTGCAGTAAATGTGAATGAAAGAAGTTGTTCTTGCAAAAAATGGGATTGAGGTTGGTGTAGTTGAATCTTGGGTTGATAAGTTGTATTGGCTAGACACTTGGAAAGAGGTGTACATGAACACCATAGATCCAATTAATGGTAGAGAATTTTTGACACCTTCTGAATGCCCAACAACTCTAACCTCTCCAAAGCATCATACTCAGGTAGGAAGGCCAAAGAAGAAGAGGAAGAAGTCACAATCTGAAGTTGCTGAGGAGATGGTCAACAAAGGGAAGTTGACAAGGAAAGGAGTAAGCAAGACTTGTCAAAAATGTGGGAATGAAGGACACAACTCAAGAACTTGCAAGGGGCAGGGTGGTGACAAGGTTGCAAAGGCTACCAAAGCTGCTGCAAAGTCTGCAAAAAGGAGTACAAAGGTTGGAAATGGAGCAAATGCTGGAACAGGGTGCTCACAGGTCACTCAAGATGTGTAGTTATCCAGCCTGTCCAGTTGTGTCTGTTTATTACTATTAGCTGTGTTTGTTTAATGAACACTGAAGTCTTTTGGTAGGTTTAAAGTATGTTTGGTTATTGTTGGGTATGTTATGGTTGCTTATGACAATATTAGTGTTATTGTGACACCCCAGGAAAATCCCACATCGCCGTGGCCAGGAGAGATCCTTGGTTCATAAGTAATGTCATGCCTCTTAAATCACCAACGCGTTTTTGGGGCTTAATGTTAGTGGATGAGAGGAGAATTCCACAGTTAAGCGTGCTCGGGTGGGAGAAATTCTAGGATGGGTGACCTCCTAGGAAGTCTCCACTGGGCACCCAAAAACAAACCCGTGAGCTTACGATGGGCAACCCATCGGGGCAAAGCGGACAATATTGGTGGTGAGAGGGGCCGGATGTTACAGATGGTATCAGAGCCACTCCTATGCCGTTCGGGATGGTGGGTGCATACCTTATCAGGGACGATGAGACTCTAACAGGGGGTGAATGTGACACCCCAGGAAAATCCCACATCGGCCGTGGCCAGGAGAGATCCTTGGTTCATAAGTAATGTCATACCTCTTAAATCACCAACGCGTTTTGGGGCTTAATGTTAGTGGATGAGAGGAGAATTCCACAGTTAAGCGTGCTCGGATGGGAGAAATTCTAGGATGGGTGACCTCCTGGGAAGTCTCCACTGGGCACCCAAAAACAAACCCGTGAGCTTACGATGGGCAACCCATCGGGGCAAAGCGGACAATATTGGTGGTGAGAGGGGCCGGATGTTACAGTAATGAATGATGTTATGTTATGGTTAATTGCAGTTTGTTTTGCATTGTAATGGGTCAGTGTTTGTTTTGCATTGTCATATGGGTCAGTGTTTATTTAGCATTGTAATGGGTCAATGGTCATTTGTAATGGTTCAGTGTTTGTTTTGCAGCTATCATGGGTCAATGGTCATTTGTAATGGGTCAATGGTTGCAGTTTTGTAATGGTTATGGTTGCAGTTTTGTCAATTGTAACACCCCAACCGATGGCGGAATCATCGAGGTGTCACGTAGTGACGATTGTTCAAAAGCACATGGTACTAAAATGTAAATATATTATTGAATAATTTAAATTGTCTTACATAGATGAAATGGGAAAAATACAAAAGTCTGAACGAAACATGAAATTTGAAATAACTTATTAAAAACAAGCACTAAAATCCAATGCTATGGAACTAAGATCAAACTGCACCTGAAACATGTACAAAATAGGTTTTGTCAACATAAGAAATGTTGGTGAGCATTCCTAGTTTAATACATATAGTAAGTTGGAAAAATGGTATACAATTCAAGTGCAAAGCTACAGTGCAAATATGTAAACTATGTATCATACAAATGAGCGAAATCAATCCTGCGACTGTATAAATGTACTAAAATGAACGGTGGTGTACTTATCCAATAAATGGATAATAACTTAACAATGACCATGGATTATCCGATGAAAAAGGGGGAGAATCACCTAGGTGGGTTGTCAATCCAATAGCGCTATCCAATGTTAAGGTTGGCTTGTACATAGTTAATGATTTCACTAAGTACAAATGTATTCTACATGTAATGTCTAAGCATAAAGCACGTTTGTAAGCAAATGCACATAGTACTAGAATTGTATTGTAAAAATGTGAACTTGTATGTAAAATTTGTATAAGTGTACATGTAACACCCCAAAAGTGAATAAAAACAAAAAGGGGATAGGAAATACTCACTTTCCAAATAACTAGATGACTAAGCGAGCGTGAAAATGCGAGCAATCCAAAGACTTAACAACGAAACTAGTCCAATTTAGAAGAAAAGAAACCAAATAAGAAAAATATCCAGCTTCCAATTCGCCAATTACGAGAGCTTATAATCAAAGCTTCAAATGTAGAAGTAATATGCTATAGAAGAAAGGTATGAGGGAGAGTTTAATCGAATTGAAACAATCGATTTAGAGGTGCAAAGTGTAATGGGTCATAGGTGGGTTTTTATACTAGTTTTGGATTCAATTAGGCTTTAAAATTGGTCAACACAATAAAGTAAGGTTTTAAGATGAATTGACTATTTGACTAGGACTTTGACTAGGATTTTGACTGAGACTTTGACTAGGACTTTTGACTAGGACTTTGACTGAAACTTTGACTGTTTGACTGTCTTAGCGGACCGCGATGGCTAAAAAAATAATTTTTCTAATTTAATCATTTTTTATAGACTTGTTTCCTTCTGTTTCTAAGTTGTTTTAGAACCGAAAATTAAGGGCTTTGAGTATCAAGGTCTGAAACATACGTGCTCGGGCGTAGATGTGAGTATAAAACGTGCATACTTTTACTTATAAAAATTATAAGTTTTATTTAATTGTGAATTTTGGTCCTATTAAAATACGAGGGTTAAAAATGAAAATTTTGAAATAGTTGAGGAACCAATTATGCACATTTATGAAAAGTGAAGGGTGCAGGTTGTCACATCAATGGTTGCAGTTTTGTAATGGGTCATTGTCACTGTTGTGGTCATTGTCATTTGTTGTGGTTGCAGTTTTCATTCAGGTTATGGTCATTGTCATATGGGTCAATATTTTCAGACATGGTTTAAAACAATACTCAAAATTACAAAAACCACACCATTTCATTCATAGCCAATTCTTTAACATTAAACCAACTTGACCTTTACAACCATATCTAATATCAAAATTAGGTCAAGTGGATGCATACATACATTACAAACAGTTACTTCAAGTCATGCTAACATACATACATACATTACAAACAAAACCCAACTACCAAACAAAAAAAATTCAATTTTTTCAACTTTTTGTCTCTGATCCGAGCCATTTCTTGATGATTGTTGATGGATCTTTGTAATCCAGGTATAACTTGACAAGATCGTGCACACATTGGAGGATCAACCCACGTTACAAACCCACAGCTTACTGCTCTTGCACAGCAATGGAATCTTCTTTCAGGATTCGTTGAAGTCCATGATGTTCGAATGATTGTTGGAGACCCACATGCACATTGGATGTTCATCATTTTCTTTGTTCCTGTGTCTGGATCGATTAAAAGAGAAATTAGGGTTTTGAGGTGGGTAAATGGGTTTTTAAAAGGGGAAGATGAAGAAGAAGACGAAATTACTAAAGTACCCTCACGTGTGTTGCACGTGAGGGTTACTTAACAGAAAAGTTGGATGGAGTTAGTTTTTAGGACTCAAACCATAACAAAAATAAAACACGGGCACTCAGAATGTTAAAAATAAAAATATTGGACTCAACTAGTTAAAATCAAGAAAACTCAGGAACTCAAAAAGGAATTTACTCTTTTATTTATTTATATGAATAATGAAAAGTGGAAGCAAATAGTGAAATAAATTACAAATTTAATAAATAGTTTCTTAAGAACTCATATATTGTAATTTACTCTTAAATATACCATTCTTTCAAACACATAGATTGCTTCTAACATTTCACTTTATATCATAATGGAAGCATCAAAATTAAAATAAAACTAAATTCACAACCCTGCAATAAAATAGTTGACAAAAGTAGCACAATTGTTCAGGGAAACATGTACCATTGAAGTTGCTAAAAAAAGTTTTTTTCCAATTTAGTTTACATTATCTAACAAAGTAAAGTGGTTTCCACTACCCAAATCATTTGGGTCCCTTTGTGAAGAAAACGAAATCTTGGTGTTGCAAACTATGAACATATATGGACAAGAGAATATTTCAGTCGAAAACCGTACACAGATTATAAAAATTGGTTGGACCAAATTGTTTCCAAACGAATGACTTTATAATACATAAAGTGGTCATATATAATTAAAGTAACATACATGAAAGGACTCTTTTAGAAATATATTGGTAATCATATTTTAATTACGAGTGTATTATAATCGGAAATGTTTTATGTACTTTAAGAAATACATTTTATAAATTATACATCTATATCTATACATATAATATAATAAACCAAATTCATTTTAATGACATGTCACTCAAAGAGACATTCTCTTCATTGAGTGTGTCATGTGTCATCCCATGTGGCATTGAGATATTTTAAGAAAAAAATAATTTAAAAACAAAATTGGATTTTTCACCCTTATGCTTCCTCCCATAATTTTTAAACGTTAATATCTTTAATTATCTTTTCAAATTAACGAGCGTTTTATTATCTTTCCAACGAGTACCATAGTGCTTTATAAAAAACGGAAAAAAAATTTTGTGGGGTTTTGTTCATACAGGAAAAAAACACAAAGTGTTCAGGTAAATCATTATTCATGTATTGGCAAGTCACTAATTATGTTTAAATCAGTAAATATGAATTTTTTTTTTCAACCAGAGCCGAATATGTTAATAGAGTTATACGTTGTTTTAAGTTAGGTATCAATATTAGTATGTTAGAGTTGTACATTTGTTTAGTCTTTAGGATAGATGTTAATATTAGAGTTACATTAAAGTTCTACATTTTTTTAGGTTAGATGTTAACATTGGAGTTGTACATTGTTAATTTGTTTTAGGTTATATATTAATATTAAAGTTATACATCAGTCTATTTCATATGTAAAATTGATGTATCATATTAAATTTCTTAACCCGGGACGCTCCCGGGGTATAATCTAGTATATATATATTTCAAAGGGATTAATCCTACATGTCATACTCATATGTAATCTCTCCTTTGAGAGATGCCACATAGGATGTGATGTGTCAACTCTAAACCAATTAAAAAAAGAAATAAATATGATTTAACCTAATCTATTAAATACCTAATCTACTAAATCTAAATATTAAACCTTTATTATTTTATTTCTTGTGTTTTCTCCCATAACTTTTAGACGTTAATATCTTTTATATACGGGATTTTTTAAGAAAAAAATTACACCAAATTAACGAGCGTTTTATTATCTTTCTAACGAGTACCATAGTGCTATATAAAAATCGGAGAAAAAAATGACTATTTTTTGTAACCCGACAGGTATTGTGTCGGGTTTTGGGATTAGTTTAAAAAAAATTGTGGGTTTGGGTCGGGTCTGGGATTAGGTGATAACCGACCCGATTACTCGAAACAACATACCCAAATACCCGAACTACATACCTGATCATATACCCATGAATTTTTTTAACGCATCACATAACCCTTAGACTAATGCGTTCGATATTTCAATAATTAACTTTTTTTTTCTTATTTCATGTTAGTTCTTTTTAGAATGATCGATTACAAACTTCCGAATTCATTTGTAATGGCACTAGATTTATACCCCGGCGCAGAGATTCGTTTTTTTTTATATTTGAATATGATAATTTATAGCAGAAATTTGTTTAAAATAATAATAATATATTTTATTATGTTATATTAAATATTTCAACCCGGGACGCTCCCGGGATAAAAAACTAGTGTGCAATATTGTACATAGCATATGTATATCATGTAGTGTCCGGATACCATATTATCATTACCCTTTTCATTTAAGCGAGCTAACCATTCATGATTTAGACCTACAATTCAAACATGTTAAGGTAACATAACATTTTGTAATTGATTTTAACAAACATTAACCATCTTAACAAAAAAAAAAAGGATCGAACATGTAAGAAAAGGGCAAAACTTTATCAACACGACCCTTCAAACTTCGAAGGGTCCTATATATGTATTACAAAGCTATATCCTAAAATATAATCATCTATTAACTTTTTTTTTTTTGAAAGGCAAATTTCATTAAAAAACACCAACCGCCAAGTCCATCTCCAAGATAGAGATGAACAGAGCAGAAAAGATTACATCAACGGAAAAGTAAAATTACACCAGTTTCTCCAAACGATTGAACCCTCCTTATGCCTACTCTTAAACCACATAAAACCAAAGGATTTCACATCTGAAATAATATATGTAACATTCAGCTCCTTATCCTTGAATATCCGATCATTCCTAGCCTTCCAAAGACACCAACAAGTAATAATAAGAATCCCATAAATGATCTCCTTCTTCTGTGATGTAAACGGCAAAGTATCTGTCATGTGTATCACATCAAAAAAATCAAACACAAATAGTCGCGGTATATGACACCATGAAGCAATAGCGTCCCACACGCGAGTAGCTACCATGCAACCTGTGAACAAATGGTCCACGGTCTCTTCATCCTCACCACACATACCACATAAAGTATCCCCAACGGAGATGTTCCTACGCATAAGAGCGCATTTAGTAGGAATTCTATCCAAACTAGCCATCCACATGAATATATTACATTTATTCGGGATCCACTTGCACCACTTGAAGATCGTATTATCATCATTCTGATCATTGCCTTTAATCCAATTCCTAACATCTTTCACTGAGTAGCCGTCACCATTACCAAGCATCCATGACCAACGATCCATATCATTACTGTGCTTAACATCGGCTAGAGCACGATGACACGACAACAGTTCGTCCACTTCCATAACAGACTGAGGATAGCGCTTCCAGTTCCAGCATATAGCGTTATATCCATTCCGAACCTCTAATCTTTCAGCTACAACACAACGTTTATTAGAATCCAGCCTAAATAAGTGAGGAAATTTGATTTTTAAAGGTTCCGACATTAGCCAAGGATCAATCCAGAATCGGATTCTTGAGCCATCACCCACTACATCACGCATGAGATTTGTAAAACTAACGCCATTCACTGTCAGTTTATAACCTGCATTCACCAATCTCGACCAAGTACCTGGACATCGGTTATTACATTGAATAGTTTCCCAACGTCTACTAGAACCATGAATCGCATCTACCACCTTCTTCCACAAAGCCCCGCTTTCTATCCGGTATCGCCATAACCATTTTAGGAGCAAAGCATAATTATTATCTTCTAAACGAGATAATCCCAACCCACCTTCTTTCACATTCTTCGTAACTCTATCCCATGCCACCCAGTGTATCTTATTCTTATCTTCAGTTCCTCCCCATAAAAAATGTTTAATAATAGCTTCCATCTTGTTAACAACCGTAGTAGGTGCTTTATACAAAGAAAAAAAATACATCGGTAAACTTTCCAACACTGCTTTAATAAGCGTTACTCGCCCTGCAATAGAAACTGTACTCGCCTTCCAAGAGGACAACCGTTTTTTAAATACCTCGATAACAAACTCCCAATTATTTATTCTGTTCATATTTGCACCCACTAAAATACCCAAATACTTAAATGGAAGAGACCCCGTTTTACAACCCATCCCATTTGCGTACCTGTCAACCTCTTCCACCGGTATACCTATACCAAATAAGTTAGATTTATGCAAGTTTATCCGAAGGCCAGAACACATATGAAATATACGGAGAATTCGCTTCAAAGCCTTTAAATTGTAATGTGTCCACTCGCCCATAACCAAAGCATCATCCGCATAAAGAAGATGAGAAATAATAGGACCATTGTTACTCACTCGCACTCCATGGAAGACACCGTCATCACATGCCCTCCTAATCAACGCAGACAATCCTTCCATAACAATCAAAAATAAAAAAGGGGATATTGGATCACCTTGTCTAATACCCTTCTCACAATTGAACTCGAAGGTTGGAGAGCCGTTTACAAGAACAGAAGAATGAGCTGATTGAAGAATACCCTTGATCCACTTGCACCATTTTGCCGGAAACTTCATTTGGCTCATAACTGACAACAAAAACTCCCAATTGACATTATCGTAGGCTTTCTCGAAGTCAATCTTAAAAAAGAAAAACTCTTTCCCCGTCTTCTTAGCCCAAGATAAAATCTCATTAATCATGAGAGGGCCATCCAAAATAAACCTCCCAGCTAGAAAAGCCGACTGCGTCTCATGAATAATATTACCCATCACTTTTTTAAACGATTAGCAAGGACCTTAGAGATCACTTTACTAATTACGCCAATCAAAGTAATAGGTCGATACTCGTTCAGCCCCACCGGATCTTTATTTTTAGGAACCAGCGTAATAAAGGAGGAACCCACTCCACTACTAAAGGATCCCGTATCAAAAAAATCCTGCATCAACTTAAAAAAATCATTAGCTAAGAGCGGCCAAAACCGCTTTATAAACCGAAAGTTAAAGCCATCTGGCCCCGGAGCCTTATCGCTACCACAATCAAACACAGCGTCTTTGATCTCCGCTTCGGAAAAAGGCATCACAATCTCATCAGCTTCTAAGTCAGTCAAACACTTCAAGCCATGACATTCCAATGTTGGCCGATCCACCAACTCTTCAACAAACCGATTTCTAAAAAACCTACAAACTTCACGTTTCACTTCCGTAGGCTTAAATATCCATTTACCATCTACGTTTAGACCTGGAATCCCGTTGGAAACTTTCCGCATATTAACACAACTGTGAAAGAAACTTGTATTTTCATCCCCTTCCCGAGCCCATCGAACCCGCGCCTTTTGCTTTAGATCTTTCTTTTTAAAATTACCCAACTCCTTTAGGCGGTTTTTTGCTTCTTCAAATACCCAAATTTCGGCTTCGGTTAAATCCCTGTCATCAATCACCTCGTCCAAGTCTCGAATTTCAGCCATAAGATTAACTTCTTCCTCTATTTCATCACTCGACCATGACTTCTTCCATTCCAATATAAGGTGCTTCAGCCTCCTGAGTCTCCTAGCTAACACCAACTGAGGCGATTCAATGTTATAATTATCGGAACAAACTTTCTCCACCAAATCATTTAAGCCATCCCTATAAAGCCACGAATTAAAAAACCTAAATGGTTTAGGTCCATAATTTCGTGCCTCCATTTTCAAAACCAAAGGACAATGATCCGATTCCTCCCTCGCAAGAGCCCGGTATTCCGCATTAGACCACTCATTCATAACATTCCATGATACCAACACACGATCTATTCTGCTACATTTATTCCCCGAAATAAACGTAAACTTCCTCCCTTTTAGCTCGAATTCATGTAAACATATCTTGTCAATAAACTCATTAAACTCATTCGAAACTAAAGCATTGTATTTAGAATTCCTCCTCTCTGACCGGTCCCGAACACAATTAAAATCGCCAGCAACCATCCAAAACGTATTATCATGAGTAATTAGACTGTCAAGATCGGACCACAAAATACGTTTATCCCTTAGCCGTTGCGGAGCATACACATTCACTATCGAAAAAGGCCGACCGTCATCTTTAGACAAACCGCGTATGCACAAAAAATGCCGATTTTTAACGACACTAGAAACCGAGAATCTCTTGGGGTCCCATAATGAAACTAGACCGCCAGACCTACCCGTCGCATCAACCCAATCGCTTTCATAACTTCCTTTCCCCCAAAATTTACCCAAGTCAATCCCGTCAAGAGACGCAAACTGAGTCTCCTGTAGCAAAATAAAACTAATCTCATTAGCAACTCTAAGTTTACGTATCCAGGTACCTTTATCATCACCACCCAGTCCACGAATATTAACGGATAAGAAATTCATTGTTCAACAGCTTAAGAGCCTTCATTCACAATAATCTGAGCCAAATCATTAGAAAATTTATTCATGTTATGAACTCTCAATTTCTCAGCCATTATCACTGTCTTAGATGCCTCCTTGATAATATCACCTTGTACCTCCATACTATCCAAATTCCCACGCACAGTCTCCGCAACACCACCTCCTTCTTTACCTAATAAGTCATAATCATTACACTCCAAACTACCATGCAGCAGCCCACTTGCTTGGTTGGGGACCACCCCATTTTGCAAAGAACTAATACCCTCATTCACTGTATAGATGAATCTATCAAGATCAAACATGTCCTCTCCCTCGCGCAATCTTTTTCTCGGCCGTTCATTACCCACCGGAGATACCGACTTATTCCGTGACCCCTTCTTTCTCGTAAAACCTTTTGGTTTTGTCACAAAATGATCCTTTCCAGCCACATCTACATGAACGCCACTTATACCATCATCCGTTTTGCCTTCTTCTCCACTAAAAAACTTGTCAGCATCCTTAACATTACTGTGATCATCCAAACCCTCCTCTATCATGGGAGCCTCTTCCGAAAACACCTCTTCAACTTCCTGTTCCTCCTCCTCAAGATTAACAAGGCAATCCGGTATCCAATCAGCCAACTCTTCCTCTACCAACACATCAAACGCGTTGGCTTTCCACGTCAATTTAACCCGTTGATTCACCCTACCCACTGCCGATCGAATGATACCAACACAAGCTACCGATAAATCCCCATCTTCCTCAGGAAAAGTTGCCGTTTGAATCACCGTACCAAACCTGGAAGCTATGTCATCAAACGTCTTCTCACATGACAAGCTCAAAGGAACACCATGGATTTTTAACCAGGCAATCCTATTCAGCGTAAACGTTTGTCCATACCATTCTTCAACCAACTCCACTTTATCTTCCCATGCAGCTTTATTGGACGTAAAGGCATTCTTGACCTCACTGCATCCAAAGACCAATAATACACAAAGCCCTCCCACATATTTGATCTCTATAACATCGTCACTTATCTTCTTCAACCACAACCGTGCCGTAGTAAGTGCTTCTAAAGACTTCAGATGCATCACTACCGCCCTATCATACCACTCCCCAAAAGCATAACCATTAGCCTCGACATTGATCTCCATAATACCATTAACCTCTGGTTCCTTATTAAGCAACGTATCCTTAAAAGATCTCCTATCCTCCATCTGAATATCCACCGAATCTAATACCTTCTCATGGTTCTCCTCCCTCACTTCTTCATGAATCTCTTTACCCTTAACCGGTTGCCATACCTTTTCCTCTTTTCTAGGAATATGTTTACCATCAACAAATCTAGCCGGTGCAATAAACAATTTGTATGAGCCAATCCAAACATCTTTCAACGCCTCCTGTAAATCCTCCATATTCCGTCCCCTAACAAAAGTAACGAAACCAAACCGTTTCCCTAAACGATCATACTTGCGAGCGATATACGTACCTTGAATATCACCAAAGTTTTTTAAAACTGTAACCAGATCCGCAGAAGAGCACTTTTTGGGAAGATTCGAGACAAAGAATTTAACTCCCTGATCCTTCTCCTTGTCTTGTTGTTGTGTACGAGAGCCCCTGCCCTTCTTGACCGGAACATCATACCACGTATCCGTCTTGTACCGATCACGATCCGACATTCTTGGAAAAAAAAACCCTAATCGCCTTGGAAGAAACCCTAATCGCCGCGGTTGTAAGAAAAATCTTAGTAAAATTTTTGCGTAGTGTAATCATCTATTAACTATGTTTACCAATTAAGCTAATTGAATATAGAAAAAAAAACATTATTAAATCGATTTAATCCTAGGAGACAGCCCCTTTATAGTGTGAGTGAGGCTCTTAACTGAACCCAATAAACCCAAATGGACTCATCAACAAGGGATTGCCATCTTACTTTTATCCCAATGGAATATGATAACCAAGCGCATGGCGATGAAAGCTCAATAAACACGAACTAACACGATGCAGGGCATGTCATAAATAAACCGCTTATCCATTTCATTAAAGATATATGTTTTCCCTTTCACAATGTTTTTTTGAAAATGTAATTTGTAAGCGACACTCAAAAAATAAACCAGATGAACCTAGATTCAGTTTTTCCTAAATTGAACGGTAATCTCTTAGAAGTTAATAAAAGTTTAATTTTGTGTAGTTATATGATTTTGAAAAGTACGTACATGAACCAAAATGGAACCAAAACCGAAATCGAAAAGTAACCGAGTAAAAAGAACCTATTTGCAACTGACCAAACCAGAACCAACCCATTTAAAAACAAAACTAGGCTGGCCTGGAACGGGTCAAACCCGATTCCAAACCGAAACCAGCTAGTGAAAAAACCCGGTATGTTCACCTCTACTTTCAGATTCACCATATGGATGCACAAATCGAATATTGGGGCGGGCCTATAATTGGGGTCGACCTGAACGGGCATAATCAGATTTGGGTTTTCCAAGGAACTAGACCTGGGTACAAGAGTTGTTGAATAGTTGATGTATGTTTCCAATGTATAATGTTTTCTTTGTTAAATCGTGTTTTTTTTACCATTAAATGCAAGTGGAAACAAGTTACTTTGTCTAGTTTATTTGCACATGTTTCAGGTAATGTTTGAAGCATTTTGGATGGGTTTAGCATCTTGGAACAGACCGGAAACATGTGGGACGAGGATGGAAAGAAAAAGAAGAAATTTTAGGCAACAAGGGCGTAAAATACGCCCTCAGGCCTATTTTGGTGGCGTAGGCAGTAGCTTTGGGCATAACTGAAAAATTACTCTAGCATAAAATACGCCGCCTGACGGTTCAGAGCGGTTTTTGACCGAATAAAAGTGTTTTTCCAAGGCATTTTCAAGTATTATTCACCATTGGAGGCCTAGAGACTTGAAGGAATAAAGAATACTTATTGACAAAGTGTTCTAACATCAAGATTGCTCCAATTGTTACCGAAATCGCAACATTTCATCATCAAGCATGATCATGTGTGGCTAAAACCCTCGTGATCACAACCAAGGGCTAGGGTTTGTGTGCCATTTAGTTTAAATTGAGTTGTTTATCTTTGTTGGACATGGGTTCGTGGTTTTTGTTAAATATCTATGACACTTGCTTAGTTTTCATGTGTTATTTCTTCTGTTAGTTGTTTCTAAACATTGTTTCCTATTATTACTTCATGTATTTTGAATTAATCGGTGTGTATTCGTTGAATGTCAAGATATATGATTGAAGGTTATGTTAACATGTTTATATTTGATGGTGATCATTTTGTGATAGTCTAATTACATTGGTGTTCAATTGTTGTAAGCTTAGGTATACAAGTATTGGTCTTTCAACATACAATTAACATTTGATCTAACATTGATCTAACGATGTTATGTTTATATAATCTTCCATGATTGATCTTCAAAACTCAATTTACTAATCGTGTTATCAAAATTAGTACTTGGTTGTGTTTATTGTTTATTTATTTGCTTTTCTAAATTTTAACTAGTTTTTGTTACATAATCAACATCAACAAATCAAATTTCAAAGATTTACATTATGTTGTGCAATCAATTGAAGTCTTACACCAACCACGAGCTCTTTGTGGTTCGATACCTTATTTGCCACTTCTAGTCTAGGGTATTTAAGAGTACAAATCTTTTATCTTTGACCAGTACTTCGACGTCGGTCAGTACCCAGTAGACCCAATTCCGGTAGGGTTGGGTCCATGTAGGAACAGATACCCAAGTACAACCGGGTACTACCGTTTGGGATTAAGCAACAAAAAAAGAACCGATAGAATCGGTTCTTGACGGTAATATTTAGGAACCTGTTATTTACTATTTAACCATCCTAGTTTAGCATAAATAGGTGTAAACTGTTTATTTTTTTATTACGTTACTTCTCTAACTCTCAAACGCTCTCTAAAACGCAAAACCGCTCAAATGGCGCTTATTTTTTTTACACGACCGACAACGATGGCTAAAAATGAAGAAGTTGTTTTGTACTTGAAACCATAAAAAAACCCCGACATTTGGTCCCACTACGATTATCTCTTATGTCAGACAACACCAATATGGCTCGGTGCAAGTTTTGTGGGAAGATTTTAAATGTCGTGGCAAACTCAACTCTAAAAAAAATATACGGTTAAACATTGTTAGACAAAAAAAGCTAAAAAAAAGGCGAATCGTCTGGATCTGCAAACCTAAACTTGTGCATAGATCGGGTTCTTTTAATAGTCGGTTCCGGGTATGATCGGATATTGGAAAATCAGGAATTGAAAGAAACCTGGTAGGGTTCGGGTATGTGTATTGAGGAGGAAAACCATACCCTATGCAGTATGCATCCTAGTAGGGTATGATTGGGTTCAGGTATAACCAGGTATGGATCCGGGTATTAATAACCGGTTAAAAAAAATAAGTGTTTTCTTTATTATTTTACACAAATATAAACAAGTTTAAAACTTAAATTTGGTTTGTATTTGTAAAAATAATTAAAATAAGTTAAGAAAAACATAAATTTACTAAGCTACAAAATTATTTTCTTTATAATATGTATTTTTAAAAAACATAAATATAAAAGTTATAAAGTCAACATAATAATATATTCTAAAAATCCAGGTATTAGAAAAAACCAGTATCGGGTATAAGGTATAAACGGACCAGGGTATTTTCTGATATAAATAAGGTACGATTTCGATTACGGATATTGGACTCAAAACCTATACCCTATCCGTACCCTACCGGTAGAGTCGGGCTCGGTTCCAGATACGGTTTTTTTTTTTTTTTTGTACCTCTAGGCTCTATATGCTTCACGTTGAAATTGGTTTGCTTGTTTCTTTCAAAGTTTGCATTGGGCCGGGCTCTTATGAAGTTTAACATTTGGATTGGGCTCTTATCACGTAATCTACGAATTTACCGATAAATAAAAGACAGGGTAAAGTACCAGACCGATGCTCTGGTTGCAACAGCCGTACGTGCTTTACTCAGCTCAGCCGTCGACTAAGAAGGTAACTTTTAAATATTGTTTTATTTGTCTAATTAATCGAATATATTACGACTCTGTATGCCCCCAAATTTTGATTCTGTTTATCATATCACTAGGAAAAAAAAGTAGGTTATAATAATTTCCTCTTTTTGTTTGTTGCATTTATTTTTTGCAATGAATTAAAGATCTTATTGTTTGATTAAATTAGTTTATACAATAAGGTTGTGTGATGTGGTGTCCTTGGGAAGTCTGATTAAATTAACACATTTTAGCTAGATTGATCTCCTAAGCAGCTCCTAGCTAATTGGTGTTGAGCAGCGGTAATTTCGGACAGTTCGCTCCTAGTGTTCTTGTTTCGTTGGTCTCACCGGCTTCTATGTTGTCAAAGGCTGAAAACTGTTCGATAGGTTTAGTGTCGTTGGCACCGGCTGATGCTAGGGTTACATTGATAGGTCCGGTTTTGCAACAACTGATAATGCACCTGCGTGTGGTTCAAACTCCATGGGCATTGACGGCACTTAACAAACAAGTGATCATACTGCTGGTGCCATCATCTTTGAAGAAGCTAAGTGCACCGACTAGGAACTGTTTTGGAACAATCGGGCGATAGATGTTCCCTACATTCCCAAGAAACCACAATAAATGGTATTAAATGTTCTTTCCCATGGAGGTGTATGAAGACTTGGTGAAACAACAAGTAGCCTGGGCACGATGCGCCCTCTTTGGTCTAGACATAACCTTTTATCCAGTCATAGCCATGAAAAACCTTCTTATCCTGGTGCTGCTTCAGCACTAACCCCTTCAACCGCACCATCACCAAAATGAGCACCACCACCAGCTACCAATACAAGCCCCCTTAACTGCACTGTCGGCACCAACAACCGCACCAATACCAACAATCGCGCCAACATGAATATCTGCACTGTCATCTGAACCAATTTGCAACATCCCAACACCCTAACTCGAAGTTGCTGGTCCAACGCATCAACTGGAACTCGCATGTGTACAACAAAGAAACGATAGAAGGTGCAACCGGGAAATGCGAGTGGCGCCCATTGTGGCGTTTTGCTAATACTTCTCCAAATGCGTACGGGAGAGCCGAGGGCGCCTATCGCAGGGCGTTGCAGTTTTGCAGAGATCTTCCTTATTTGATCCTTGAGGAAAAGGACATTTCGACTGGACGCCTAGTGTTACTTTATCCTGTTTAATGATTATATTAAGATTTTGGTTAATGTTTTCTCATCCTAAGGTTTCACTGAATTTGGATTAAGTTTGAGTCGAGACTCGAGTGTTTGCTTGAATCAGTTTAGGTCGACATTTTGTATAGCTAATAGCTAACTTAGTTTTCTTTGATCTATAAAGGTGTTGATTTGGCTTGCACCATCGTTTTTTCTATTCAAACACGTATTTATGTCTTCCAATCTAATAATTTGACAAGTTAAGTTCGTTTTGTGTTGGAGATCATTTTGTTCAAAGTTCAAACTAGTTTTATACACATGTTCCTTTAAACATGCCTATCAAAGTAAATTAAACTTGATGCATTTCTCCTCATTTTCAGATAAGGGGTCATGGCCTTGCTGTTCAAGGTATAATCACTTTCTCATTATTTTCATTGATGCTAAATTAAGAGCGTTGATATTACTAACTGATATGTTGTTTATCTTTCATTCTGCATTTGCTTAATAAAACGTTTATTATAAAGAAAATCAAAGCATATTACCTGGTGAACTCAACTTTTTGGCAAAACCTAAATAAAGTTGTTTTTCACATTTAATTGTATTTATAGTTATATACTCTGCGTTTCTTTATGATATGTATCTTTTATAATGCAGGATCCAAACAAGATTTCAGCATATCGTGACAGAAGGTTTCCAGGAACACAAGAAGAATATGAATACGCACTCCAAACTTCAACCACTGTCTATATTGGCAACATGTCTTTCTACACTACCGAAGAACAACTTTATGAATTGTTTTCTCGAGCAGGAGAAATTAAAAAGATTGTTATGGGTTTGGATAAGAACACCAAAACGCCTTGTGGCTTCTGCTTTGTCATGTATGTCAAAACCTCAAAAATCTATTATAGTAGATTTGTAAACCAATTTAAACTTATTTAAGTTCTAATTTATAGTCAAGAGAAGTAACTTTTTTACGTTTGTGGTTTTCAGGTACTACTCTAGGGAAGATACTGAAGATGCTGTGAAATACATAAGTGGGACCATTCTCGATGATCGTCCTATTCGTGTAGACTTTGATTGGGGATTCCAAGATGGAAGGCAATGGGGTCGTGGTCGAAGTGGTGGACAGGTTTTGTTAGATGTTAATCTTGATTCATTTATTTATAAACATATGTTATGTTTTATTTGAACTTATGTTAGGATTTATTATGTTTATTATCCTAAGTCTAGTTACCCTTATGTGAATGGTTGTCACATTTAGCAAAGGGTTATGTTGGTTCAACCAACAGTCGCGTCGAGTCCTCACACCGGTTTAGTTATAGCACCGGTTCATATGTATATATGGGTCAAACATTGTGTTTTATTAGTGTGTTGAAAGATAAAGTTTCTAACTTCCTTTCATAACTTCCCTCCTCTTTTCCCTCCATTCAATTCAATCGCAAACCATCACAAACAAACCAAATCAAACCAGAATTTCTATATTCAAAACATGGCATCAGAGCCAACGATCAAGACCTGTGGTATATTCGATGTAGAGAGAAATGAAGCAGTCAAGAAGATGGGGAAAGAAGGCGGTTATGGATGTGGACCGCTAATCCCTAGTCTAGTGTATGATTTTGAGAATCATAGATGGAAGGCCAAGAAGGCGAACCAAGAAAGCATAGGAGACTCGCTCAATATGCAATTATCTTCGTTTAACATTGGATCAAGTAGTAGTGTGTCCGTGAGGGATACCGATTCAAAGAAAAGAAGCGCGCAAATGGAGTTTAATCGGCAAACAGAAAGAGAAGAAAAGATGGCCGAATACCCCTCTACAATGTGTTGTAGTAAGTGCAAAGAACCCTTTCATTATAGGCGTAATTGTCCTAAGAAAATTGGTAAAACCGAGTTTATGGTTAAGGGTAGTGATGAAAAGGGTTGGGATGATTTGTGGTTTGTTAGTTTGACACGCCAAGAACATGGGTGTGGCACCAAGAGATTGTTTATTGTTCTAGACAATTCATATGGTATAGATGGTTGCCCAAAAGGCTATAGGAAAGAATATTTTCGTGGCAAGGGTAGTGTTGCGGTTGCAAGTTGTGGAAAAGAACACAAGATTCAAGATGTGTTCTACATACCCACACTTAGAAAGAATATATTAAGTGTTGAAAAATTGACACAAGAGGGATATGAAATAGAATTTGAAGGCGATGTTTGTTACATCAAGAAGCCTATTATCCAAGAGTTTAGAAGGATTATACTATGTCGCATATGTGAATCGGATGACCATTTCACATTTAAGTGTCCCGCATTTGATCAAAGTGGTAAAGGAAAGGAAAAGGAGGGCCGTAGCATAGGGGAAACGAGCGGCCCAACCACATCAGAATTTGCGAGAGGTTCAAAGGCCCAAGGCAAGCGGGTTAGGTTTGAAAGCGACAAGTTGGAGGGATTAACGAATGAAGACAAAGAAAGAGCGTCCATTTTTAAGCATTTTGACGACTTTTCCATTAATAAAGATCAATATGAAGGTATTATGGAAAGAGGTCCGGTGATGTATCCAACCGAAGGATCCGAATTGCAAGATTGTGTTGTGTTTATGGACTTGATTCACATCACTAGTACGGTTGAGAGATACAAAAGAAAGTTTGAATTGGAGTTTGAAAGAACCGTTAATTGGTTTACGAAGGAATTCTTACAAATGAAGAATAAGGCTCCAATCCCACCAAGAGATGAGACGGGTTATCCAATATGTTTGTTGGATCTTTACAAGACGGTGCAAGTATTTGGTGGTTATGAGAAGGTAACAAGAGATGCAAATTGGACGGTAGTGGCCATGTCAATGGGATATGGAAGAGGTTTGCCAAGCCTAGTGTCAAAGGAAGGTATCACAATGAATTTGAGGCAAACTTATGTTCGTTACTTGGAGATGCTAGAGTGGTATCATCTCAAGTACAAAGGAAGAGAGTTGGTAGTGGAGATCAATGAAGAAGCAATGGAGGACTATGAGAACAAGAGAGCCGAATGGGAAGACTCGGCATTGCCCCCGAAGAAACGCTCAAGATCCTCATCAAGTGAAGACTAAAGCCAAGTGCAAGAATCAAGATTAGGGGGGAGATTGTTAGATGTTAATCTTGATTCATTTATTTATAAACATATGTTATGTTTTATTTGAACTTATGTTAGGATTTATTATGTTTATTATCCTAAGTCTAGTTACCCTTATGTGAATGGTTGTCACATTTAGCAAAGGGTTATGTTGGTTCAACCAACAGTCGCGTCGAGTCCTCACACCGGTTTAGTTATAGCACCGGTTCATATGTATATATGGGTCAAACATTGTGTTTTATTAGTGTGTTGAAAGATAAAGTTTCTAACTTCCTTTCATAACTTCCCTCCTCTTTTCCCTCCATTCAATTCAATCGCAAACCATCACAAACAAACCAAATCAAACCAGAATTTCTATATTCAAAACAGGTTTACCTAAAATATGCCTTTTATTTTGTTTATAAGTTTTTTCCTATTATTGAATATTGATTCATTTTGATTTATGATTTTTGAGTAGGTGAGGGATGAATATCGCACGGATTATGATCCTGATATCCTTTTGAGTTTTATTTTTATTTTTTTAACTATTTATCTTTAGTGTTACATTATTGAAGGCATAAGTGGTATCTATGTGATCTTTTTTGTGAATGAAATAACATGGCGACCCTATAAAGGTTAGAGATTGACACCTTAACTTATCACACATAGAGGCGGTTACGGAAAATTGGTGCAGAAAGAGTTAGAAGAACAAAGGCAGGTGGTAGATTATGGGGTCGGATCATTGGGATCTTTTCAGCAACCTCATATGGCTCACAATTGTAAGTGCGCAATTTGTTTGTTTGATGATTTAACTTCATCCTACTACATTTGCTGAATTTCATGTCTTGCAGATGGAGATGGAAGACATGGTGGTGGCGGTGGCGGTGGCAGTGGTGGTCATGGAAGGTCCTACCGACATGGTAGAGGAGGTGATACACACATTAGTATTTTTTTCATTCCTACATTCTTTTTATGCTATATCAAGCATTTTTACATTAATAAAACATGAGTTGCATTTAAATCAAGTATTTACACGAACATTAGATTACCACCGAAAGAGATACCGTGAAGATGACCGCCGGGGCCCAGATATCTCCAGGAGGAATTCTGAAGATGAACCTAGAAGAAACTCTGACCATGATTCCAGACAGGTAATCATGTTTCTTGTTTTTTAACATGTACACAAGTTTTAATGTATTCTTGATAAAACAGACTTCTTTGGTTTAACTAAAGATTAAATAATTAGGACTATATTGTCATCCATATGTTTATTTGAACAGGAGAAAAATCCACGTTTTCGTGAGCGCGGTGACTCAGATGACGAGGAAGATGACCGAAACGACAGAAGTAAATGGGATCTGTTCATTGGTTACTGTCATTCTAGGTAAATTTGTTGAAACATTTATTTATTGTAGAATATGTTAAGATCTATATCCTACACTAGTTTGAAATTTCTAGGAAGAGAAAAAATGAACGAATTCTTAACATGTTGCAGTCTTGCTTCTATTTATGGGTTGGGTTCATATACTTGAATGTAGGAAGCATGGGTTTATTTTCTTTGTGATGGAGTGATTGATTTATGTTGCATATGGTTTTTAAGTCAATTAACCATTACCATTACTGTCTTTACCGTTAAAAAAAAAAAACATTATTGTTAGAATTAGACCTGACAATTTCAACCCATCTAGTTGAGTTTGGGTTGTTTTGGGGTTTAAAATTTAACCTTGTGGGTTAAAATGGGTTTAGTATAATTTTCAAGGGGGGGGGGGGGGTAGGATGGGTAATTTTAATTGTAGGAAATAAGTAAGTGGGTCATGATGGGTATGTCAAAAAAAAAAAAAAAAAAAAAAACAAATAGGTCAGGATGGGTATTTTTAGATAACCATATACAAATCTGAATTAAAACTCACTTAACACCAAAAACGTTGGTGTCTCATATAAATCAATGTCATTAAAAACAAAAAATTATATCTTTTGCATTTGTTTATAGGGGTGTTCAGAAAAACCGAAAACCAAATAAAAACCATAAACCGAACCGTAACCGTAACCGAAAAAAAACCGATTTGAACAATGAATTTGGTGTTTGGTTTGGTTCTTGGTTCTACATTTTTTTTAATTTGGTTTATTCGGATAACCGAATAAACCGGTAAACTAATTAATTATTAAATAAAAATAATAATATTTAATAAGTCATATATATTGATGAGAAAGTTATTCTTAAAGCTAAATTGAAAAAATCAGTTCAAAGGGTTAGTTTGACGACTGATACATGGACATCTTTGCAAAGAATCTATTATATGTGTCTCACTGACTCACTGCACATTATATTGACAAAATTGGAGTTTACATAAAAAGTAATAAACTTCTAATAAGATAGTGAATGCGGAGGATTCAAGTAGTCATACTTTTAATTTGTTTGGCAGTGTTGATGATACATTTCTAATTTCTATGATATTTGTGTTCATGTGTAAGATTATTTTTCGGATTTGTTTGTTTGATTTTGCTTTTAAACTTTCTTTTACAATATATTGTGTCATTTGATTTTTTGGTTTATAATAATTGCTAACTTTCTATTCGGATTTCAGAACTCAAAGTTATATAAGTTAGAGAGAAAAAAACTTCGGTTCATTTCGGTTGAATTTGGTTTGGTTTACATATTCCTAAGTTGGTTTGGGGTACAAAATTTTGAAAACCGAACAAACCGAACTGAATAAACAAAGTAAACCGTAAACCGAACCGATAAACACTCTTATTTGTTGAAAACCCCAGTTGGTTCGAAACTGTTCGGGTCGCTACCGGACGGGTCAAGTTGAAACAGTTTGGGTCGTTACCGGGCCTGGTCGGGTCGAAACGGTCCAGGTCGCTATCGGGCCCGGCCGGGTCGCTACGGGACAGGTCAGGTTGAAACGATCTAGGTCGCTATCGGGACCGATCGGGTCGAAACGGTCTGGGTCGCTACCGGGCCCGACCGAGTCGAAACGGTCCGGGTCACTACGGGACGGGTCAGGTTGAAACGGTTTGGGTCGTTGCCGGGCCCGGTCGGGTTGAAACGGTCCGGGTCGCTACTGGGCCCGGCCGAGTCGAAACAGTCCAGGTCGCTACGGGATGGGTCAGGTTGAAACGGTCTGGGTCGTTACTTGGCCCGGTCGGGTCGAAACGGTTCCGATCGGGTCGAAACGGCCCGCACCCTTACTGGCCTGTTCGGGACGAAACTTTCTCGGTCGTTAAAGGGCCATTCGGGTCAAAATGGTCCCGGTTGTTGACGAGCCCGATCTGGTCGAAACGGCCCGGATCGTTGACGGGCTGGGGGTCGAAACGGATGGGTCTCTAACGGGCCCAAGTCGGGTCGCTAACGGGCCTAGTCGTTGACGAGCCCGATCGGGTCAAAACAGTCCGGATCACTAACGTGTCGGGTCGGGTCAAAACGGTTCCGGTCGCTAACGGGCCTGGTCGGGTCGAAACGGTCTTGGTCGCTAACGGGTCCGGATAGGTCGAAACAGTCCGGGTCGCTACCGGGTCGTAACGGTCCGGGTTGTTAACCAGCCTGATAGGGTCGAACTGGTCCGGTTCGAAATGAAATATTTCGGATCCCTTAAAATTTTTATTTTTATGTTTATTTTAGTTTTTTATAATTTTAATTTTTTTTATTTTATTTAAACTTTTTGTTGTTATTTTAATTTTTTAAAAATTTTTAATCTATTTTGATGTGAACCTATCCTAATCCAAACTTTCTAGACCCAAACCCATCCCGACCCAACTCATTCTAACCCAATTTTTTAATTTACACATCTTGACCTAAACTCATCCTAACCCAAACCTATCCTGACCCAACAACCAACCCAACCTACCCATTTTGCCGCCCATAGTTAGAATAATGGTCGATTTGAAGTAAGTTTCGTTTAATTAGTCATCTTGCATATTCGACACACGACAACATGTGTTATTAGAAGGTTAGCACTGGCGTTGGTGGTCCCGTGGCAAGGCAAAAAATCTCACAAGAAGCAAAGAAATTCGCCGTTCAAAAAAGTTATTAATTTATGTATTGTTATGCGTGTATATGTAATTATTTATTTATTTAAATATAAATATATCTATATCAATACTGGTTTATTAAACAGGTTTTGACCGTGCCCCGTTCGTAAAAAAGATAAAATAAACGTGTTCGTGTTTGTTTGTTCATTATTAGTATAATCAAACAATTTACGATCGTAACTTAACACAGGCGAATGCACATAACTGAGCAAACATCAATTAAAAGTAAATATGAATAACAATGTCTTGGGCCAAAAAAGATAATAAAACTAGACCAAAATTGTAGTGAGATATATTTTAATTTTAAAAACTACTAGGTTATACATTGGGAGCGTCTTAGTGTTGATAAATCTAATACTACACATCAACTTTACATGCAGTTTTTGGAGGAATGTTAACACAATCCAATACAAACATCTAAATATACAAAACAATTAATAAACAGTAAAAAAATGTGAGCCCTACCAAGCCACTGATGTAACAACACATAACCACAGTTATCAATAGAGCCAATGTAGTTCTTGCTGATATCATGGACTGTTTTTGCTGCTGAAATTTCAAAAGCCTCTATTGTTGTTGCACAGAAACCACAAACCGAAAAACAGATTGTTAGTCTGATACATACATCATTCATCGTACCGCATCCCCGAGTAACATAACTCAAGTATGAAGAACCAATTTGAACATTCCGCTTCATGTTCCGGAAATGTACACACATCAACCATACATATGAAATACGTACGAGGGGAAACAATTATACCTTTTCAACAAGCACCAATTGGATAACTTGAGCATCAGTCAAGACTTGATTAACTATCTCCCCATTGTTTCCATATGTATCAAAAAGCCCATGTTCTGGTTTTAATATTACTTGAACATACTTTGTCCTTAAAACAGGAGTTTGTCTTTCGGTCACAAGAATCCAACACCAAACTTGTGTAAGATGAAAGCAAGTTCACATTTACAGAAAGACATCAAGGCATAAAGGAATAGTTTTAATATAAAGATTTTAAAATGCAATGAAGTTTCTATCTTACTGATCCAACCAGCAACAAAGACAACCAAACCAGTATATACAATATACAGAGCATACTGCAGATATTAAACAACAAACAGTTTGTGAGAAAGCCTTAAAACCACCAGAAATCAGCCACGAAAGCAATTAAAAAAAGACATAATATATATGAAAAATACCTAATAAAAATGGTCAAACAGCTCATTTGGATTATTATGAGTGCTCAGTAAATGAATAATCTTTCCAAATAAATGTAAATTTACCTCAAGTGATGCACCATGATCTACATAACCCAATGAACCCATCACCATAAGAATCCAATCAATCCCATTTGCACAGCTGAACAACGTTGCAAACGACACTGCAAAAGGTGAAACTACTTCCTCCTCCCCAATGCCATCATTCTCTTCTATAGCACTCCAGCCACAAGTGCTCCGATAAACTCCAACCTGTCTAACCATCTTTTTCCTCCAGACCCAGTTGCAGAACTTATGGATTGACTTTAAACATTTTGGGTAATGACTGTAAGAAACTGAAACCAAATCGAAGATAGATCCAAACCGAAGAATTAGGAATAAGATGTACCTTGATGCGTTTGCGTAGGGTTACCGGTTGATGTAACACCCCAACCGATGGCGGAATCATCGAGGTGCCACGTAGTGACGATTGTTCAAAAGCTCATGGTACTAAAATGTAAATATATGATTATTGAATATTGTTTTACAACATGTGAAATTAAGTACAATACAACAAAAGTAAAGATAATTGATTGCTTTAATCTGAGTCCAAAGTCCTATGTGAAGCGTCATGCAGCTTATCCTGAAACATGCACGAAAATAATTTTGTCAACGTATGAATGTTGGTGAGTACTACTTAGTTTTGTACATATAGTATAAGTTTGAAAAGTAGTACAATTCATGTGTCTAGCATCACCAAGGCATTATGTAAACACGCAAGTAACCAAACAAAACAAAGATCAAATGTAAAGTTTGTACAATGTAATTGATAATGAGCACCTCAACACGTGTGAGTCTAAAAGAGCACCATAACACAAAGTTATGTCTAAATGAGCACCGTAACATAAGTTACGTCTGTATGTAAAGAGCACCATAACATAAGTTATGTCTGTATGTATGATTTTGTATGTAAGCTACGTTCATGTTAAAACATAAGCACAAAGATAAACAAGACACGTATATGAATTGTAAATGAATGAAATGTATGTGTAAATGAATATGAAGGTTTTGTATACTTGTGCATGAATCACCCCAAAAGTTGTAAAAGCGGAAAAAGGGGATAAGTAATACTCACTTTAGCAAGGTGGTAAGTCTTGTGTAATTGAATAAGTATAATCCAACGTTGCCAAGTATCACCCTATGTATAATGTAACAAATAAGTCTAAGTCTACTTGGTCTATAAGTATTTTCTAGGGCTTCGAATTGGGGATAAACGTTTATTTGATTAATAAACAAATTGTTTATTAAATATAAGAAAATTAATAAATAAATAAATAAAAGTCTCTTTGTAAAATTTTAAGTTGAATATAGTCACAACATAAGGTTTTAAGTATGAAAATAATTTTTATAAAATTATTTTCTTGAAAATAGAAAATTTATTCTAATTATTTCAAATTGTCAAAATATGACTTTAATATCTAAAAATATTAAAAATCAAAGAATTTCTGAATTAAAAATTGTATTTCAGTTCTAGATAGTTAGAAATAATTTATATAAAATTTTGGTGCAAAAATATTGAAAAATGAATTTATTATGATTTATTTATAATTAAAACTAACAAAAATTCATTAAAAATATAAAATGACCGGTTTTTCTGGAATAAAAATAATTTCTGAAATGTTTATTGTTGTACAAGTTTAGGATAATTTTTGTGGAATTTTATAAAATCGTTTAGATATTTTTATTGAATTTTACATTTATAAATGAATAAACTTGTATTAATTATTATATATATTAAATAAATGATTTTTGAAAAACTAAAAATTGGATGATGAACTTTATCATTGGAATAACATAAAATAAATTTTGTAGAATTTATAAAATAGTTTTAGTATTTTAAAACGATTTTAAAAGATTAAAGGTTAAGTATATATATATGAAAAGAAGAAAGAAAAAGGAAAAAAAATGTTTTACACTTGTGGGATTCGAACCCTGGCCCAATGGCCGGTTCAACCCTTTTGAACAACAAGTATAACCAACTGATCTGAGGGTCAGTTGGTTGATAGTTTTCGTTTCGTAATAATTTTATACGTTTTCAGTATAGGTGTTCTTCCCCAATTCTAACCTATAAACCCTAGATTACTCAATTGAACGAATCACCAAACAATAATCCCAGGAATCATGGGGTTATTGTTTGGGCAATAACGATAAACAAATACGTGTTATGAATTGTGACTTACGAATCAGAAACGACGATTTAAACCCGGTCAACGAAAACGTCAACGTGAACGATTATGCAGATTTGAAGGTGTTTTAGGAGGTTTTGAGTATGAGGGTTTGATTATCGTTCTTCTCAGAGGTTGTGAGCGAGTTCAATTGATTCAAAGACGGGTATTTATACAGGTTTCAATCGAGTTTATTAGGAAGGCATTTAATTCGATTCTGGTCAATTCAAACGCGTTTAATCGCGTGTTTGTTGTTTTAGAAAGAAGGAATGATAATGGTGCGTGATATACGGGATTGACTTGTTTATAAGCGTGATTATTGAATCAGAAAATAATTTTTTTTTTTGTTCTTGTTGCAGCGATCTGTCCAGGAAGAGAAGGAAGAAGGAGTCAGCGCGAAAGAGGGTTTAAATACTTATCATGTTGGGTTTTAATCAGATGTGGGTCCTTGGCTCAGGTGGTTGGGACGTGAGGGTGTGTGGTAGCTGGCTCCGGTTCGATTCCAGGGAGGAGCAGGTTCTCTTTTTTTTTTAAAGGGTGAAAAGGGGATGGGGCTTGGGCCGATCTGGGCCGGATTGTGGGCTTCTGCTGATGGGCTCAAGGTTGGGCTCCCATTAAGGATTGGGTATTATGTTGGGTTTCAAGGGATATGGAGTTGGGTTATGTTAATGGGTAAAGGGATGGTTAATGTAGTGTCCAAAACCAACTCTATTATTTTTATTATCATTATTATTATTATTATTATTTTCATTATTATTATTGTTATTAAATATAATATATATATATATATATATAATGAAAAAGTGACGGATGTCACAGTTGAAGAAGGAAATAAAAAGGCCTTTCAAGAAACCAATTGGAGTGAAGAAGAGGTAGAAAGAATAGTAGGGTTAAGATGACCACCCACCACTAGACACAATCACCATTAGCAGGAAGAGAGATGCGGCTAATGTTAGGGTTTGGGGTGAGAAGAATGAAGTTTTATAGGTGATTAGTTATTTTTTTTTAAAATTTAAATAGCTAATGCCATGTGACACACCTAAGGGGGGAGGATGGCTTTTTTGAGTGCCATGTAGGATTTCCTGTTTTGGAATATTAATATATATAGATACTAAATTGTAATGGGCCTAACAATCTTGAGAAAATATATTAATGAAAGAAATTAAGCAAACAACATAAGTTAATGCACGCAAACAAACGTTGATAAACATAAACGAACATACGAGACATTTGTTCATATTTGTTTGCTTAATTAAAACAAAAAGTTTTATTCATGTTCGTTGTTTTATTAATGAATGTCATAAACAGGCTTCTTATCAAACCTGTTATGTCGCTTTGGTGTTTAGTAGAGAAAACAAACATAATTTATTAATCTGCGTCAAATGGTGTTAGTGTTGTTGAAGAAACAAATCCTTGTAGGATGGTTTGGATCTACTTTCATAGGTTGAAAAGCCTGCAATACATAACATGCCCTTAGACTCTCCAAAGGCTAGAAGTCCCTCTCGTGGTTATCCTTGGCGTGAGAATAAGTATGTGTTGTGATTTGGATAGAATATGGTTTTTAAGGAGAGGGAGAGAGAGAGAGAGAGAGAGAGAGAGAGAGAGAGAGGGAGAGAGAGAGAGAGAGAGAGCCAATTACCTTTTCAAGAATGACATCACCTCTATTCATACTACGATCAGTTGGATGTCACTTTTGGCAGATTGGATGTCCTCCTTATTGGAATAACCGCTTGATTGATGTCAGCCGTGCTCTCATTGGTGGAAAACATTCCATGGCAATGCATGGGAATTTTTTGTAATTGGGGAACGTTCTAATGAGCCCGGGTCCACAAAAGGAAAGGAGAAATCTACCCTAAATCGCTACGAGTTGTTGATCCCTCTACTGAATATAGAGATGAACAAAGAAAACGGCTCGGGAACCGAAATTGGTACAAACCAGCTTCACCTGAAACAACACTAAAAATCTCAAATCGAAATTGAACCGAAATCCGGGCTAAAACCGGCCAAACGAAACCAACTCATAAACCGGAACCAAACCAGGATCGGTACCACTAGAAACTAGTCGGAACCTAAATAACCGAAACCGGTTTAGAAAAAAAAAAGTGATTTTGGGCGTAATCACAATAAAATTATGTTTTATTTGTATTGATTTTCATTTTTCTTGTTTAAAAAATCTAAAAAGTTAATAAAAGTTAAATTCTGTGTAGTTTCTATTATTTTAAAAAATGCGTACATGATTTGAAATGCAATCGAAACGAAATAAAAACCTGATTCGCAACCGAAAAAACTGCGACAGAATCAAACCGGTTTGGCTAGGAACTGGTCAAAGTCAAAACCGGCTTATGAAAAAATCCGGTATGTTCATCTCTAGCTGAAGATGTTTGGGCTGGCCCATTGCAGGAATTTGGGTATATTCCCCTACTGTTGTTTTATAAATTTATGAGGAAAAAATTGGATACCATACCATACCACATGAGGTCAAATTGTGAACGAATTCATAGTTGATTCAGTTGAACAAAAGTTTCCGTACGTACACCTTGTCACATGGTTCAAACTGAACGCTTCAAACATCTATATATTTTGGTCAATAGTTCAAGAGTCCCCATCAAATGCAAGTGAGACAAGTTTATATGAAATGGTCAATGTTTGGCTGTTTATTTTGGTCAAAACTAATAAAAAAGAAGGTACGTCCCATAGGTGATCAAAAGTTTTTTTATTTTTTTTTCACAACGAGGTAAATACAAACACTTACTGGTATGCATGGTTCGGCTGAGTTTGATTATTAGCCTCAACTGAAACCGAGATCATCAGTTTGTCAATTTTATTAACCAATCCGCTAATTGGTTTGATTAAATTCGTTAGATAGTAGGTTTTCATTTCTATTCAGTTAATTTTGGTTGATAACCAAAACCAAACTTTGGCTAATTTTTTTGCTTATAAATATAAAATGGGAGTATAAATATATGAAATTGAGGTATAAAAGCTATAAATATATAAATGGTTCGGTTTCGGTTTGGTTAATTTTGTTTAACTAAGGGTACACAAAAACTGAAAACTAATTTTAGGGTAATTTGATTTTTGGTTAATTCAATTTTCAGTTAATTTTGCTTTGGATTTGTTTGTTTTTTGTTCGATTTTGGTTATTGGTTCAGATTTTGCTCACCATAGATATTGTTATTCACGTAATATATCAATTTTTTCACTCTAAAAAATAATAAAATACTATAGTCAAATTAAAAACAATAAAATGTTAGTTATTATGATGTTTTTTTTAAAGTATCAACCTGTAAAAAAAATTGTGAATGTTTAATGCATTTTACATAGTATATCTCTACTACAAAATAAAGAGTGAGCAATGGGCAAACATGTTTAACCTGGTAAACTTAAGATGAGATGTGAAAAGTCATGTGCTTTAACCCTCAAATGTTATATAAATCTTCCCCAAATTACCCTTCAATGAATTAACATACTTGTATCATGTAGTAGAGATAAATAAGGTTTATTTTCTAGATAATTAAGTTTCTATATTTGCTCGCAAAATCCGTTGAAATTCTTATATATAATATCATGTGATGTGGTATGACCACAACCTTCAAATAATTATATTCAACAAATATTAATTTTACATTTTCTTTATTTCTTTAAAATTCATATGTTTATATAAATATATAGTGTCGTTTATCATGAGAATTGCTGAAAAAAATTATATATATTACTTTATCTTTATCTTTATACTTGCTTCCTCTTTATTTTTCTATTTTCTTAAAAAAAATTGATGCATCATTATTGCTTACAATAATTTATGGAACTAAACCGTGTTAATGTTATTACATATAGTAAAATCATACTTATCGGTTCCCATATCTTCATTGAATATGCAAACAAGAGTAATTAACTTTTCTGAATAAATGATACCAACGATTATGAAGCTATAGTAACTATGTTTTTTTTTTGAAGATCAAACATTTTAATATTTTATATATCTTCCAAATCACCCATGAACATCAAGTTCAATTCCAAAAAAATAAATCAAATCAAATCAAAACCATACATCATAACCTATAGTAACTATGTAGCAAGTGTTATATAATGCGCAAAAAACCGTATGCTATTGCAACCATGTTTGACTTTCTTGCATGCAAATAATTCAATTATACTCTTTTTTTCTTCCTAAACCCTCCTCAACGTAACTGTGGTTGGAAATCTAATCTTTTCATATTGGTTTGTTACACTAACATACCTTTGGTTTATTAAAATTTGTTTAATAATGAATATATGGTTTTTGTGGTGAACTGCAATCAGTTGTAAGTGGCGGTGCACATTTCTTTTTTTTTTTTTTCTACGAATACTTGTTAAAACATAGTGTGCACATTTTTATTCTTTTTGCGTAACTTGCGACAAAAAATCTAGGTATCATAATCTAGTAGTACAACCTATTTGTGAATTCCGTCGCGAGAAAACCCACTAGTATATGCTTACATATAATAATAACTTTTTAAATTAAACACCTTTCAATTTTAATTAAAAAAAATATTATTTGTTTTAACTTTTTAGTAAGGAATTATCCGAAATTGCTGACATCCGGCTTACTTTTCTGATTGTCTCTAGTAAAACAAACAAAATAAGGTTGACGGAGGATTTAATGTAAACGACATGGTTTTTTCTAGAAAAAAAAAGAAGAAAAATAAAAGGATAGATGTTTTACCATTTACCATTTCCTTCAGAACGTGCTTAGACCCCGTAGTGGGGCTTGGAAAATAAAGCCCCTACACATGTGGCACTAAAATGGCGCCCCTCACACCATTACAGGGGGCTCCATTTTTCAAAATCAAGGTTGGGCTCTATAAATATAGCGTCAATGCTCTTGTCCCCCCCTCCAATCAGAATTTGCCACATCAGACTTTCTCTCTCTTTTTATTATTTTATTATTTTTTTAATTTAAAAGATATAATAAAATATTAATAGGGGCTTTATAAATAAAGCCCCACCACTACACCCTTTTTCAGTTTCTTTCTCCACGCTGACTCAGCAGCCACGTGGACCAATCAGGAAGGGGGGCTTTATAAATAAAGCCCCCCACTACGCATGGTCTTAGACTATGGGGTGTGGTTCTTATTCCCCCTTCCTTTCCCTTGTCCACATCAGCGCCACATCATCTTCCCCTTCTCCTCCCCTTCTAGGGGAAATGGTTCCCCTTCCCCTTCCTTTTTTTATTATTTTATTTAATGTATTTAATTACATATTTATTTTAGAAAAATCAATTAAAACTAAATATATATATATATATATATATATATGTGTTCGATATACATACAGAAGCAACAAAACAAAACTCAACAAAACTCACCACTCTCCAGCAAGTCTCCGGCAACAGAAGGTCACTAACGCCACCTAAGTCTTCTCCGTCGTCTCCGGTCGGCTCCACCGCTTCGGCTCCACTGTGTGGTCGTCTCCGTCGTCTCCGGTCTCCACACCGTCGTCCGCCTCCACCTGCAACCAAATCTGCTCTCTCTCTCTCTCTCTCTCTCTCTCTCTCTCTCTCTCTCTCTCTCTCTCTCTCTCTCTTAAACCCCCCTCTCTCTCTATCTAATGTTAACGTTCAAAAAAAATATTGGAAAATGGGACGGGGAGAACGGGAGGAATTCCCCGAGCACACCGAAGCTGGAGCGGGGGGGGGGGGTGTTCCCCTTCGGGGAAAGCTCCATCTCCATGTCAGCCATCCCGAGCTTCTTCCCGATCCATACCCCATAGTCTTATGATGTTTTTTTTCCTTCTGACAATATTGTTAATATAATTTGTTCTTATGATGTTTTTTCCTTCTGACAATATTATTAATATAATTTGTTACGCCACAACTTCTATAAAAATTAATTATGAGAAAATCACCAAAATAAAATATTTTAACTTTCTTTTGCATCCCACAATATGTCCTTCAAACATAGGCGGCGTCGCTCATGTTTCAAGTTAATCGGCGGTGTAATGGCCCAATGATATTGGTCCACGTGTCCTAAACGCCCATTTGGAATAGGGGTCCTTATGCCGGTGTTATTGTGGTCGATGTCACGGGCGCTTCTGTCAATATTTTGTGTGTGTATTTATATTACGTTATAGACCCGTCTATTACGCTGTATTGTATGATAGACCCTTTGTATAATAAAGAAAATGAAAGTCATGTGCTAAAAAAAATACAAAGATGTTGATATACGATGTATATACGATGTTAATGTAAATTATATAATGTACGATGTTGATGATGTTTTGGTTGTTTAACTATCAACCTCTAATCGAAAACATATAAAGAGACATGGATTTCAAATCCCAAAGATCTTGAAAGCTTGTTGTGGTAATCAGGGTCGGCTCAAGCTTTGTCAATTTTAAAAACAGAAAATATGTGTTGGAATTGTAAGAAATAGGGTTCACAATTTTATTAAATTAATAATAAAATGAAATAATAACGATACTCTCGTTATTCGTAGGAAATAACATAGTACAATACCGATTACAAAACTAAATGTAAATGAAAATAAAAACAAATACATATACCGAATCTTGATCCAAGTCAAATACTTTAGTAAACTTCAACCGAACCATCTTGTGTAGCACTCCGCTGCAAGAAAAACAAACTTGTTGTAGCGGTTTTTGGTTGAGGATCGTGTTTGACACGGGGCCCTTAAAACAGATTCCGTGCCTCCTCTCAGACGGTCTGTTTCCCAGGGTACAACAACCGGAACAGTAGTCGTACTGCCGGAGATGGTCTTGAGCCCGAAATAACAACGGGTGATTATGTGTTTATAAAACAAAAGGAACAGTTGTAGAACATGAGATTAGTCCTCATGTTATTTGGAACCAAAAATGATTCTGTCGCCATTTGGAACCAAATAATTATGTGAATAAAAAGTCAAGAGTTCTTCCAACTTTATACCCATATGAACCCAACGTTCATATAGTAAAAAATTCACACTAATTGAAACATTATGGCATTTTATTATTATCATTAACAAGTCATTAAAACTTGTAATTAATAAAATGGTTAATGGATTTTAAGTAGTCACATTTATTCATCATAATGACTGAGTCGAAACAATCATTTTGACAAGGTCTATGTAACCGTACCAGCTCAGTAGTCCGCGCGTCACGTTAACAGCTAACTATGCTCGCGCGCCCTACCAACGCAGATCAGGACGCTACCAGATTTTGCACACACATATCCCATGTGAATCGCCATGTCATCCGCAGATGACCATCCGCGCACGGACGCCACTCGTAGTTGACGGTTTACGTCAACCTTCCGCCAGGTACCAGACCATGCGCACAAAGTCAAAAATACAAAGGCGGTTCTCAAGCGGCTCGCTGCGATCACTTCATGTTTTGTCATCCCACCCATGTGGGACAAACTTAATCCATTTTCTCATCTTTTGTTGTTCCAACCTACAACTTTCAAGCTTCGATATCTCATTCATCTTAGCTCTATTTTGGACATGGTTTGGTTCGTTGTGATACTCTCACAATATAATACACAAACCCGAAAATAATTATTTATATATCACATATTTAAATACATTTATTTGAGTCCAAAATTAGTGAAAAATTAATTTCCACTACCATTTTTCCAACAATCCCCCACATGAATGGAGATCGATTAAAAACACACAAATTTCCGATGTAACCTCGACGGTTGAGTCTTGCATAGGATAGGCGGGTGTAAGCCTTTGAACCTTCCCTTGTGAAGCATACTTAGCTTACTAGCTGTCAATATGAACTTGATGTCTTTGAATTGACGGCTGTTTGTGTAAACGACAATATACGTTCACACAAGACTCTCCCTAGCCTGGCCATCTCCTCATTATCGTGTCCAATAATGGTCCTGGAACACTTTCCTGGTTCTGCGGGAGCTCTAGAAATTGTGCCCCACAATTTCATTCGAAGCGACCACACTTCTCTCCAACATAGGTGATCTTAAATCATTAAAAGCATTATGGTGTACTATGATCTAATCATCAAACCATATATTATGCTTAACCTCTCAACAATGTCACTGGATATTATAGGAATGGACTAGGACGTATTTAAACACCCTTTTGTAGTTTAGGGGATATGTATATAACCATATATACTAGCTTTATATATAAACATATATCTTAGCCATGCCCCACAGTGACTGCTCGTCGGTTCATGATTAAGTTGTCCTATTGAACCTAGATCTTGGGATCTCCAGTCAACTAGGTTAGGTTTCCCTCATGTCCCTTTTCTATCACGGGCTTTAGTCTCATTCCATACAACTTCATCTCTTATCAACCATCAGGTTGTTGGATCCATCTTGCATTGAGATAAGTTGTTCTAACGTGTTCTTGATTCGCTGGTCAATTTGCCATCTTGTCAATTCGTAAGACTTATAACATGGGATCTAAACATAGATCTAGTAGGATAGGTAGGTGTTACCCTTTGAACCTTCCTTTTCGTCTTTAGAATGACATGAAACTCAATTCATGGCTAAACACGTTTCAATGCCTTTGGTGATGTGATTCAAAGTTAGCTAGACTTTGAATCTTACCAATTGGCATTTGAGTCCAATCAACTCGATTGATTCACTCCATTTTCAAATGCAAGCCACCCCCACATTTAAGTGTTATTGGATAATATCCAATGGGGTGATGAAAGGTTCTCCCTTTCGTATGAAGTTTGAGAAAACTTCTCAATACCATTTTTACATTCCCTACGGGTTGTTTCTTAAATGGCTCTTCCCCCCACATTGCTTGCACTTTGAATGTTTCATTAACAAGTATTAGTCTAGCATGCTTTAGACTCCAATACTCTAGCATGTGAACAGAAGATGCATCATTCTGATTCTTCACTGCCTTAAGAGATAACGCAATATCTCTTTCAAACATTCACATCTTAGTTTGACACAATAATGAAATCTTGTTTTATTACTCCAAACCCTCTGTTTTAGGAATGTCTCAAAACCATAGTTAATTTCATCTATTAAGATCAAAACTCATTTTGCCTTTAATCTCTAAGGCTTCACCATTGACTCTTAAGAACTTAAACATAAGTCTCAATCTAAGTCACTTTGATGAACATATTCATCATCAACGAGATGAACAATCCTAGTATAAAATCACTAAAGTCTTGAGACAAAGTCAATTAGATTGACACTCAAAAACATAGCATTCACATATGCTCCTAAAGTGAGTTATACATTTCCATGTTGTTTTGTTAAAAACCATGTATTTGGGAAGACTCCCAAAACTAAGGACAAATCCTCCACATAGGTTAAACAACATTGATGGTTGTAGAAACATCAACACATCCATCACTATTGTAATGTCTTACAATAAATTTAGCAAAATTTATTAAAGAATTTACAATCTTAACATATATTTCTTTCATATGTTATAGTCATCGAAAAATTCACAAGTGTGTATTTCCATGTTGATGCTCTCAACATTAGATGACATACCTCGTTTTCGTGTATTTAATCTCAATACACTTGCCACGTTCGTCATGATTCGCTCATCATGTTGTACGTTTGATGTTTGGTATGTGACTTATTGCATAAGTCATGATCACAACCCGCTCATTGTGTTCTTGCAAGACACTCCTTGCATAACTCGTTAAATAAATATCCTTATTAAATCCGTCGAAGGTAAATCGTCAAAGAAAAAAAATACCATCAGTAATTTCCTTTTACATTTATCGTTTATTATACTTTAAATCACCTGATTATTAAAAAATATAAACGATAATCCAAAATATATATAATACATTACAAATATATTTTAACGGATTCATAAGGATATATAAACATCAAATCTCAAAGTGTTATTCTCTTCAACACTTTATATTTCAATGAAATAATCACAATTATATCGTCTTGTGGCATGTTTCGAAGTACTCCCTCAATACATTGTTCAAAACAATAAGGTTGTTTATAATTAACTACTCACAAGTAGTCGAACAAGTATATATGTCAAAACAACATCGGGTTGTTCTCAAGACTATTATTATATGGTTCAAGACATGATACTTGCCATACGAGTATCGAACCATTGCAAAGACATGTTTTATCCGTTTAAATCATTTCTCGTCTTTCATCTGTTTTAAAAATTAAACTATATATGTTTATGCTTTGATTTCAAATCAAGACCATAAACTTGAAAATAGTTTGTTATTTAAAACCGTATCTAACTCGCTCGTTAGACAAATAAAATGATTACAAATCATCTTTAATAGTTTATCACAGTGAACCCGATTCTAACCCGCTCGCTAGAAAATAAACGATTATAAATCGTGCATATGGTTTTTATGATAAATCTTTTCTAATTCGCTCATTAGAAACTATACGTGTACCAAATATTAAAAATATTCGGTTTCAATAACTAACCATTTCTAACATACTTATTAGAATACAACCGAGTACACGCATCGTTATGTGGTGTTTTGGTTATATAACTAAACCGTTTCTAACACGCTCGTTAGAAATAAACGATTACCAAAATCATTTCAAACTTATTGGTTTGTATATATACAACCATTTCTAACACGCCCATTAGAAATATAATAAACAGGATCGTTTAAAATTTATTGGCTCATATATAAATATAATAAGCCGTTTCTAACACGCTCGTTAGAAAAAAATAAACGTCTAGCTTGTTCATTTTTACAAAAGCACCAATTTCTAACACCCTCGTTAGAAAAAATTATAAGTTTAAAATAACTTATGATTTTGTAAATACTTATTTCTAATACGCTCATTAGAAATGTTTGGTGACACATTATTCTTTCAATGTCGTCAATTCTAACACACTCGTTAGATATACATGTTTCAAAACTTGTTGTTTACATTACTAATTTCTAATACGCCCATTAGAAATCTAAATGTTCTCAACATTTTGAAACTAATTACATTTTACTAAAATAATTACTTTCTAACACGCTCGTTAGAAAATACGCATGTTTTAAACATTATTATTTACGAAGATAATATTTTCCAACTCGCTCGTTAGGAAAATAAAGGTTATAAAACTGATTATTTTAGAATAATTTTAATATCTTACATGCTTGTTAGAAATTATACATGTTTTGAAACTTATTATTTTACAAAAAAATAATTATTATTTCTAACACGCTCGTTAGAAATAAACATGTTTCAACACATTGGATAACAATCACTATTTCTCCAAATAATGATCTCTAACACGCTCGTTAGATCGAAAACGTACACCAAACGTTTTGATATGGGTTGCCAAAATATTTTCTAACACGCTCATTAGAAAATATTTTACTAAGATTAATCTCTAACACGCTCGTTAGAGATAATCTCTAGCAAATATTTTTCATGGGTTAACAAATATTACGTCTTTTCTAATACGCTCATTAGAAAAATAGTATTTGAACACGTCTAAATACATGTTAATATTTCGTAACACTTCGGATTATCGAAACCCGACACTAAAAAACCCATGAAACCGAAAACTTGAATCAAAACTTTTCGTTTTGTAAACACGGTATTTCGGATTAAAGATTGTACTCCAATCATACATATTAATCCGAGTTGTACTACATATATATTTCCAAAAAATATTTATTAGATTTTAACAAAAATCCCAATTAATATTTTTATACTTTCGTGAACCCAAAAAATCCTTTAATAAGAAGGTTTTTAGATTGTATCATAACCATATACAAAACTAAATAAAAAAATAAAGATACAAAATAAATGTACCTCTAGTTGATTCAAGCAATTTCAATATTATCATCTTCTACTAAACATCTCTGCAAGAATAAATAAATCATTGACGGTTTTTGGTTGAGGATCGTGTTTGACACGGGGCCCTTAAAACAGATTCCGCGCCTCCTCTCAGACGGTCTGTCTCCCAGGGTACAACAACCGGAACAGTAGTCGTACTGCCGGAGATGGTCTTGAGCCCGAGATAACAACGGGTGATTATGTGTTTATAAAACAAAAGGAACAGTTGTAGAACATGAGATTAGTCCTCATGTTATTTGGAACCAAAAATGATTCTGTCGCCATTTGGAACCAAATAATTATGTGAATAAAAAGTCAAGAGTTCTTCCAACTTTATACCCATATGAACCCAACGTTCATATAGTAAAAAATTCACACTAATTGAAACATTATGGCATTTTATTATTATCATTAACAAGTCATTAAAACTTGTAATTAATAAAATGGTTAATGGATTTTAAGTAGTCACATTTATTCATCATAATGACTGAGTCGAAACAATCATTTTGACAAGGTCTATGTAACCGTACCAGCTCAGTAGTCCGCGCGTCACGTTAACAGCTAACTATGCTCGCGCGCCCTACCAACGCAGATCAGGACGCTACCAGATTTTGCACACACATATCCCATGTGAATCGCCATGTCATCCGCAGATGACCATCCGCGCACGGACGCCACTCGTAGTTGACGGTTTACGTCAACCTTCCGCCAGGTACCAGACCATGCGCACAAAGTCAAAAATACAAAGGCGGTTCTCAAGCGGCTCGCTGCGATCACTTCATGTTTTGTCATCCCACCCATGTGGGACAAACTTAATCCATTTTCTCATCTTTTGTTGTTCCAACCTACAACTTTCAAGCTTCGATATCTCATTCATCTTAGCTCTATTTTGGACATGGTTTGGTTCGTTGTGATACTCTCACAATATAATACACAAACCCGAAAATAATTATTTATATATCACATATTTAAATACATTTATTTGAGTCCAAAATTAGTGAAAAATTAATTTCCACTACCATTTTTCCAACAGGAATTTGGTATAAATACAAAAGACAAAACTTGTAATTTAGTCTGGAATGTACTAGAAAAAAAGCTAAAACCCAACCCTCTAGACCATTATCCAACCGAATATTGTAACCATCAATCTTGCTAAAATGAATTGCCCCGCCAAAGACGAAACAATTAGCCTTTCCTATGTTGGTGAACCAAAACCTAGGCGAACGACAAACTATGCCCAAAAAAACATACGACTGATATGTGTCGGGTGGTACTTTGAATCCTTGCAACATACAAAGGGATATTTTAGGCTCAGCCAATGATCTCATCTGTCGACAAAAAACTTCATGTCAACTCCATAATTTTAATTCTTTATCGTGTATTGATATTTTGGTCATCACTCATTCACTCTCCGTCTCTCTTAGATTAGCCATAGATTTTATGTCAGTTGTGTTGGTGTTCTGGAATTTCAAGCACATGATCACAAGTTTTCAACCACTATGCTTTTCTTAATCATATGTAATAATTATTAATATTAATTTCAATTCAACACATGGGTTGGACCAATAGTTGGTCCAATATCACTAAAAAACTTCTCTGTCACGGATTATTTTTTTATTATGTTTTAATGCTTTGGTTGTCAGTAAAATAAAAGTAAAAGATATAATATAAACCACTAGCGAAACTTGATGATCAAATTAGCAGGGGCCTGCTAAACTTAATTCTTTTGTATCGGTAGGGGCCAAAATTTTAAATCGGTGGGGGTCAAACTAAATCCATATAAAAATTATATACGAAAATAACAAACTTTCACCATTAAGCCAAACACATGGTGGGGGCTAGGGCACCCCCTGACCCTCACTAACCTGTCTAAAACTACCATATTTTAATCAAAACTAAGGCTATAGGGTGTGGAGACATGAGAAATGTCATGTCTCCATGCCATGTAGGATGCCACATTGGATTATTGATGTCTCAAATTTCTTGAGACATGAGTGGGGTGTGGAGACACCAACACCTCATGTCTCAAACATTTATTACTATTATTTTTTTATAAATATTAATTTTAACTAGTTTTATAAAACTAACAAATAAACAAAATAAAATTCAAATAAATAGTAGATTTAAAATAAAAATTACAAACCATCCTAAAAATTAAAAAAAATTACAAATCATCCTAAAAAAATAAAAAAAATTACAAACCATCCTAAAATTAAGTAGTAAAATACTAATCGTCGATTCCGTTGTTCCATATATATTCGATCAAGTCGCTTGTAGATGATGATGGATGTGTTCGTTACGTAACGCGAAATCGTTTAACTCTTGTTGCGCTTCGTCATCCGGAATAGCATTCTCCTCCACGACATTTTCATCGAACTCACAAATAGCTCGGCCTTCGTCTTCGATGATCATGTTATGCAACAAGATACAAGCATACATACAATAACGAAGTTTTTTTGGTGTGAAAGCACGTGCCAGGTTTGCGATGATGTGCCATTTCGCTTGTAGAACCCCATAAGTTCGTTCGATATCCTTTCGCACCGCTTCTTGAAACTTTGCAAATTTCTTTCTTTTTTCGTCGTGAGGGTGCTTAATACTTTTAACAAGTGTAGAATAGGTTGGGTATATTAGATCCGCAAGATAATACCCGTGCTTGTACTCCACCCCCGAAACTGTGAATTTTGAATCCCGACCGGTTCCCTTTCTAACATCGTCAAACACCAATGATTGGTTAAGAACATTAAGGTCGTTATTGGAACCGGGAACACCAAAAAAGGCATGCCAAATCCACAAGTCTTGTGACGCGGCAACCTCTAAGATAATAGTCGGGTGACCCTGATCGCCTCGATAAAACATGCCACGCCACGCATTAGGGCAATTTTTCCACGGCCAATGCATGCAATCGATGCTTCCAAGCATCCCTGGAAAACTATGCTTTTCGTGATGGAACTGATACAATTTCTGGATATCGTTCGAGTTTGGTTTTCTCAAATATTTTTTGCTGTAGATCTTGACAACGCGCTTGGAAAACTTATACAAGCAATCACGTGACGTTCTTTTGGACATCCGTAAATACTCATCCCACGAGTCGGATGCCGTCCCGTAAGCTAGTTGCAGCAATGCCGCCGTGCATTTTTGATAAGTTGTGAACCCTCGCTTGCCTCTAGCATCGTGCCGTAATGTAAAATACGGGTCACAACTCGCCAAATCATCGGCAATACGTACGAACAATCGACGGCTCATCCGGAACCGCCGCCTAAACATCTCGTCCGTATACACCGGTTGGTCGGCAAAGTAATCTTTGATTAATCGCTTGTGTGCACCTACACGTATGTTGTTACCAAATTACTAACATATATATTTGAAGAAAAATTATACATTCTAAAAAATAAAGTATCTAAATATGTATTTGAAGATAAATTATAAACTTACCCTCCCGGTCTCTGTTTATGGCCGCTTGCCTAGGTCGCGGTTGCGAGCTCACCTCGTCTTCCTCCGCCACGATTAGTTGTGCCGATTCCCAAACCGCGTTCACAAAAACCCGGTTTTCTTCGCTCGACGAAGATGAGGAATCAATCATTGGTAGGTATGACATTGTTGGGTATTTTTTAAAGAAAGTAGAAGAGAGTTTTATGTTGGTTTTGGTTGATTTATGTGGGTTTATTTGGATGGTTGGATTTATATATTTGGTTTTGGTTTAAAAAATATTACAAAAAACAAAAAGAGCCGTTTGAACTCAAAAGTAGCCGTTGGTTTAAAAAAAAAAGGGAAAAATCATGATTGGTCCGTCCAAATTGTTCTCCAAAGGACGGGAGGGACGGGGGACATCAGGGACCGGGGGGAGGGGGGGGGGGGGCGTCTGTATACCATGCAGCCTAAGCTATTCCAGTGTAACTAACAATTTGGTTATTTTTAACTTTGTTCTTCTTCTCGGTTATCTTTTGTTTGTGCCGCTCCAGCTTTTATTTAGGATCTTCTTCATCGACACTCTTATTCTTCTAAAGTTGCATTGTCTTAGCAAATCTTCTATATTGTTTGCTTTGGCTTTCTAAATTTAGCAACGGTGTAGGATTTTCATTTGTCTACTTGTTAAAATTCAGTATAGGTACTTTTTTTTTGTGTTTTTTTTTGTAATCAATTGTTGAATTCATAAAAGTTTATAGAATCATGTCTGATTTGTTATTTAAATTAAATCTTAAGTTTATCATTAAGTAAATGTAAATCTTTAACTCACAAGCAGAGAGATACAAATCACTTCCTCTCAACTTAATTTCTTCCTATGTAGATATCACAAATTAGATGAGGTTAATTATACTTTCTAAATAGGTCTTTTTATATTATATCTAATTAACATGCAAATTAAACTACATTGTATTTCCACAAGGAAAAGAACTTTCCTTTGACCCGCTCAAAACTCTATTTTCATAAACCCTCGTAGCACCAACAATGGGTGGTTTGTAGCTTTAGGAACGCCGACACGGAAAGAGAGGACAAGGAAAGAGAAGCCCACACTTCTTGGCCGTCGAAGAAGTGTAGTTCTATGAGAAGGATGAGAACACTTAGGAGGAAAAATGAGCGTTTTTAGTAGGAGTAGCTATGAACAAGATGACTTGTTGACCGGTTATTATCCCATAAGATTTTCATGTATTAAAACATAATTTAGTTAAAAGAATAACTGCTTGCACAACACAATGTCCAAAGCATATTAATTTATATCCATTTTACTTATTATTATTATTATCTATAAATTTAATAATGGGAAAATGACCAAAATAGCCCGTTGACCGGGCGTTTTGCATAAATAGCCCTCTCCACCGTCTTTGGAGAGACGGGACACGGCTCCCAACCAGCCTGAACCGTCTCCGAGACCGTTTGGTTTTAGAGCCAATTGCCAACCAACACGTGGCGTCTCTGATCCCGAGGCTGTACCGTCTCTCTCCAGACGGGTCAGAACTCTCTCCCAGACGGTTCACATTTCCCATGCCGGCTGCCCCTTCGGTTCAACCGTCTCAAAAAACGGGTCACATTTCCCAAGACGGCTGGCCCTTCGGTTCAACCGTCTCTCAAGACGGTTCACATTTCCCAACGCCGGTGAGTCCCGATGACCGGGCGACGCTTCGGTTGTCCAGCTCAGCCCTATAAATACGGTTCTCCCGTCCCATTCCCGTCACCCAACACCGTCTAAACACTATCCATCACCGTCCAACACCGTCCAACACTATCCACCACCGTCCAACACCGTCTAAACACTATCTACCACCCCACCACCACCGTCCAACACCGTCTAATTCATCCAAAAATGGCACCGCAAAGATGGACCGAAGAACAGGAAATTGCCTTGATTGCAGCATGGCGTCATGTTGAAGAAAGCACCCACCAAACCAACAAATGGTTCCGAATATTGCACGAATACAATCGGCTCGTTGGAGGGTCAGACCGTACAACCGAGTCCCTAAGCCGGAAGTTGACCGATTTGACCACGAAGTGTCAAATCTTCAACGGGTACCACAACCGGACTCTTCAGGACGTACCCTCTAACTTTCCCGAAGACGTGGCAATTAGACACAGTCAAAGACAATATAAAAACAGGGAGCGTAAAGAATTCAAACACGTGTCTGTTTGGCAAATGATGAGGGATCGTCTTAATTAATTTGTAATTTATTAACTTTTTATTGATGCAATTAATGTTTATATTTTTATTATTAATGCAATGAATGTTTAAATTTTGTTTTTTATATTAAGGTAAATATTTCATTAAACATACTATACTATTACAATCACAAATAAACAAACTATACTATTACAACAACAATAAAAAAACTACACTATTACAACAAACTTCCTAAATTTACTTCCAGAACTAAGAACTTTGTTTGAAGTAATCGTAGTGTCTAACCAACTATTGAAGACTACATCTTAGTGTTAGATGTTTTGTCCTCCACAACGGTGGTAGTAGCATTGGTCTACATAGACGTTGTTTCGAATGGTGTATGTGCTCTACACAGACAAGTCCGAGACGTTTCCTCGTTTTATGTAACAATAGTTCTCAGTGAGCACACGTCGAACATTGAGACATAAATTCGGAAAGCGAACGAACTTGCCTCAAATGTAGACCACCACATCATCGATCCATTACACGGGTTGTAAACCACGCGCAGATGGAACAACAATCCAAGTAGCCGTACGCAGATGAAACAACAATCCAAGTAATCGGACAATATTTTCGTAAGCCGGTAGGCTTCGGCTGGGAAAGCAAAAAAACGTCATTGGTTTGGAAGATGAAAGCTTAGAGGAGAGGGGTGGGTGCAAATTTCGTTAAGTGAATTGGGGTATTTATATACACTCGTGAGACGGTTCAGACGGTAGCACAAAACGGCTTAAGACGACTTGGGAAATGTGACCCGTCTTTTGAGACGGTTGAACCGAAGGGGCAGCCGGCATGGGAAATGTGAACCGTCTGGGAGACGGTTGAACAGAAGGCAGCCGGCATGGGGAAACGTGAACCGTCTGGGAGAGAGTTCTGACCCGTCTGGAGAGAGATGGTACAGCCTCGGGATCAGAGACGCCACGTGTTGGTTGGCAATTGGCTCTATAACCAAACGGTCTCGGAGACGGTTCAGGCTGGTTGGGAGTCGTGTCCCGTCTCTCCAAAGACGGTGGAGAGGGCTAGTTATGCAAAACGCCCGATCAACGGGCTATTTTGGTCATTTTCCCTTAAATAATTATTGTAAAATCATATTATTCAAGTCTTGTATTGTGCTTTCAGATTAAACAAATAACATCTCCATCATGTATTCCTGTTCATATTCCACTTGCATATAACAATGTTATACAAGTTATAGTACCATTTTGTGTCAAGAAAAAGTCAAGTGATCTTGTTTCCTGGCTGTTGCCAATTAAATGCATTAAAAAAAAAGACTAAAAAAAAAACCAAATCAACATAACACACTTTTATTGAACAAACCTCATCACATCCTAATCTTTTAATCGGTCGTAATTCGTAAACACGTCTGATGTGGAACCAAATCTGTTCAAAGAAAGATGGTCCAAAGTCCTCTCAGGAAGTCAAACCTTATTCTTTAATTCCTTCTATATATCATCATCATCATCACCACCATTAATGATTCCATTTTTTTCTTCCATACCCAATTCCCATCAAGATCCATTCACAAGATTCTGTATATTTGTTTAAATTATAGCTTTTGAACATTAAACATTTAACATCAATGAAGATTTGCTTCCCCTGTTTACATTGTTTCGGTTCAACTTCAGATGTCATGGTGGTCCAAAATAATGACAAAGGTCAGCATATGGTTTCTATTTTTTATATATTATAGGAAAAAATGTTTTTTTAAAAGAAATTGATATGAATAATTTATTGGGTATGTATGATTTGTGGGAAAAATTGGATCTTTTTATGAATTTGATAAGAATAATGTATTGGGTATGTATGATTGAATCAAGAAATGATTTTTATTTTGTGGGTTATTGTTTCTTGATTTGTGACTGAGTCAAGAACTGAATAATGTGATATACAGGTGTAGAAAGTGGTAAGAAGTTTAGGCTATTCACTTACCAGGAACTGAGAGTTGCTAGTGATGGTTTTAGTTCCAAGAACAAAGTTGGGGAGGGAGGATGTGGTGCTGTTTATAAGGTAATTTTTTTTTTTTTTTTTTTTGACAATAATGCTATTAGTTTTAGAAAAATTCTAGAAATGTTGCAAGAATAAGCTAAAACACACATCAAATTCTTTGTTTTTTATACTAAGAATGCATAATCTATCGTGTTGTATCGTGCAATCTTGGGACGCATTTGTTAATATACTTAGGTGATTGTATGTGATAACGAAGTTAATATGCATTCAACAGGGTCAACTAAGAGACGGGACTAGGGTGGCGATAAAAGTGTTATCTGTTGAACTCGAATCAATGAGAGGAGAACGTGAATTCATATCCGAAATTGCTGCATTATCCGATGTACAACATGAAAATCTTGTAAACCTTCATGGATGTTGTGTTGAAGGAGCCACAAGATTTTTGGTATATGATTATATGGAAAATAACAGCCTTGCTCATCAATTTCTAGGTATTTTTCTTTACAATTGTGTTCTGTCCTCGTATTATATCTTAAATTTTGTCAAATGTCTCGTTTTTCATGTAGCGACTGTTAATAATTGTCAGCCTACGTTTTTATGTACAGGTCGGGAGCAAAATAGGTATAGTTTTGATTGGGCAAAGAGGAAGAACGTTTTAGCAGGAGTTGCTAGAGCGTTAGCGTATCTTCATGAAGAAAAAAACCCTCATATAGTTCATAGAGATATTAAAGCAAGCAATGTCCTTTTGGATCACAATTTTAATCCAAAAGTTGCAGATTTCGGTCTTGCAAGATTATTTCAAGAAGGCACGTCTCACATTAGTACTCGTGTCGCTGGTACATTGTAAGTCCTCAAAACATGCTCTTTTTATTTCTTGGTTTCTAGTACAATGTCACTGACATTTTCATATGTTGAATCTAGAGGGTATCTTTCTCCAGAGTATGCTGTTAGTGGACGCTTGACTCGGAAATCTGATGTCTATAGCTTTGGCGTACTACTTCTTGAAATAATAAGTGGACGGCCAGTCGTTGATTTTGATATGGAACATGGAGAGCAGTTCTTGGTTGATAAGGTAAGTTAAAACTTAAAACCGAACTCTAGATGTGCTAGAATAACTTTGGTGAATTTGTAATTTACGCAAATGTGTTTGTGCAGGCATGGGGTATGCATAACTGCGACGGTCTAGTAGAGCTGGTGGACCCTATGTTGTTAAAAGGGGACGACGATGATGATAGGTTAAAAACTGAAGCTGTACAGTTCATGAAGGTTGGGTTGTTATGTGTTCAAGAGGTCACGAAGCTTAGGCCCCGGATGTCTATGGTCATCAAGATGTTGACTGGTGACACGAGTGTTGAAGGAGTGAAGATTTCACAACCGGGGTTCGTGGCTGATCTCATGGATGTAAAAATCAATAAGACAAAGTCAAGTCAAACCTTTTGATGGTTAGTTGATGTCTAGTTTTGTAACTAACATGTGTAAAGAATACAACTTGGTTTGGTGGTGGAGTGGTTTTAGGTGCATTTCGCTAACTTAAGCTCTTAGGTTTGAAAGGTTATAGTTTGATACTTGTTGATGGCTTTTTGCCATTCAAAAAAAAAAAAAAAAAAAATGTGTAAAGAATGAATACAAGTCATACAAGTTTGTTAATTGATATCTGACATGGCTTTGTTAATACATTGAAAATGATGTTCATAATCCAAAAATGAATGCTGCATTAACTAACTTATTTATCCCCAAAACAAGAACTTAATGACATTAGTGAAAAAAATTAAACCTTGACAGCGGTGACTTGGGTCATAAGCAACTTGACGACCTCAGGTGAAACTTCTGCAGCTTCATCCTTCGCTTGTTTAAGCCTGTTCGCTCTTGCTTAAAAAAAAAACATTACTTGTATAGAGATCATACATTTAATGGAAATATAAAAACTATACCAGTTCTTGCAGCATTGACGATTTGTTGAGCTTCTTGTTCAGCAGCTAACGATTGCTGAATTCCGCCTTGTCTTCTGTAATCTTCCATATCTGCAGTCTGTAATTCTGTATATTGTTAAAAACTTGGTCTGCCATGAAAAATGCATCCATTTTTTTGGTCATTGTTATTCTTTGACATTAATAGATGAAACTAATGTAAATAAATTGGTTGATTGGAAAAGAGTAATGAAAAGGTAGCTGTACAATCTATAGATTATAGAAGAAAGTGATATGATCAAGAGGATTGGGATTAAGAAAGGTGATAAGAATGAGGGGATTGGTATGGTATGTATGGCCATTAATATTGTGGTCCAGTTAAGTTTAACTCTTTCTCAAGGATGACAGGGGTTTTTTTTTTTTTTTTTTTTTTTTTTTTTTTACATAAAAACTATCAATCCCATTCAATCATCGCAAAAAATTACATCAAGATAGCGGGTAACAAGCTACGCCGCCACCTCTTTCTGGACGGCAAACCCTAACCTACTAAATACAAACTCATACCCCACGGGAGTCGAGACACTGCCATGAATAACCCGTTGGACTCTGGTCAGGAAACGGATGGCTTCCGGTGCAAAGGAGCCAAAGGTATCAAATGCCAGGGGTATAAAAACGTGTTGGTTATTCTCACAGGTTTTAGCATGCTTCTCAACTTTCTTCGCTTCTGCTTTCCGCACCGCTTGCCCTGCTACAAAACTACTATCCCTCAAACTAACCAGGGGAGATACACATGTTAGGTCGACACAAGCGTGATTCCCCCGGCCCACCCAAAGACAAGCAGGTCTGTGGATGTAGGGTGGATCCACCTTCTGCGGGGCTCGAGAGGAAATTCACAGGAACCTCCTTCTTGGCTGAGATCCCGGCCCTTCTTAGAATGTCTCAAACAACGTCCCGAACAAAAAAGGTATTTTACAATGACACGTGATCAAATTTTGTACCAAGTTTTTACGTAGATCACTCAGCTACATAAACATTAAACCATTCACCTTTTTTGTTACCTTTTTTTTTCCTGGCACCGCAACTTACACGCATCGAATATACTCATAGACATAGTGCTACTTTATGGTGCGCATCGGGACTTGAACGCTTGACATCTATCTAGATAGTGGTCACTATTTAACACACCTAGAGGCTAGATAACATTGGGCTAAACCATTAATTTGGTTATTAGTAATTACAAACAAGGCACGAGTTAACGAGTTCAAGCCCAACATTGAACCTAAATAGAGTTTGGAGTTTGGAATATATGATTTGGGCTTATAATAAGGCCTATAAATAGGATGTTCAACCCCAAAACAAACCAAGATCTATCTATTCTATGTTACCATATTAAGGAGGAGACATGGCTAGGAAAGTAATTTTATACCCATTTTAAGATGGGATATTAAGAGACTCATGCTTTAACATAGATATGTCATGTAAAAGTTCCCCATAAGGGGGGACGGGGCGCTACCAGAATTGGGCACGGGTACCCCATTACCAGCACGGTAACACTACCGCCACATATGCTAGTAGGGTTCTCGTGGACCGTTTCTGGTTGTTGTTACCGTTGCTGGTACAAAGAAACGGGCTTTTTCTTGACCAATGATAATATGCCACGTTTTACCTTCACCTTTGACCGTGATATTTTGACCGTGTTTTATTTTTGACCGTTTACATTTTGACCTTGGTTTATGTTTTACCCCTATACAAATCATACTTTCACATAACATAAAGACAGTGAACTTTCATTAAAAATTTAAATACCATTACACAATAAACATTAAACAACCTTAAACATTAATTATTAATTATATCTCGCAACAATCGTCATGACGCAAAATGGGTGAAGTTAGTAATTTGTTCATGGTAGTAGCTGCCACGAGTGATTTGGATTGCAATGTCTTCTTGAACATTAGGGTGCCTCTCCATCGTGGCTTCATAAAGGACGTTCCAACGGAGACACCTTGACCAGAGAAGAAACCACCTACGAACGAGCGAATCCTTGGAGCGGTCATTTGTGCCGGTTAAATATTGAATATCCCGACACCCGGTGCCAAAACGAAATTGGGGTATCGACTTCATGAACCCATGTGTTTCTCACTACGACGTAGGCCCTCGTTAACGCGATATCCTCATTTGTATTCCACGGGTCCATTTTTACGAAACGGTTAAAGTATAACTGGGTTATTGTGTGATTTTGTTGTGTTGGATTAAGGTGTTTTTATAGACCAAACCGTAACGGCACAGATTCCAAACGGCTGCAACAGTTTAAATGCAACGGTAACAAAATTAATTACCGTCTGACTGTACAACGGTTAGTTTTCTCAAATTTAAATGAAATATAATGAAATAATCAGTGGAGTGCTGCTTACAAAAAAATGTTTTCAGTGAAGTAAATCAGTGAAGTGATGTGGCATTGCAGGATTGGTTAAAATCAGTGAAAGAAAACTACAACTCTACAAGGGCCCCTTATACCCTAATACCCCTTATTGCATTATGCACTTGTACTATAAGTATAACTATATAACATCAATTGCATGTTAGTGAATGCGGATTGAATTCTTCAACTGAAAAGTCATGCGTTTCTATCAATTCCATGAGCTTCCTCTCACCGTCCTCAAACTTTTTATATGCAAAAAACCTCATAAGTAGAAAAAGTTGGAGAAACTTCTAATCTCAGATGCTTTCCTTGGCTAGCATGCACCTAAGCATGTAGGGATGGCAAAAAAACCCGAGCCCGACGGGTATATCCGAAACCCGAAGCATTTGGGACGGGTATACCCGATACCCGACGGGTATGGGACGGGTTTGGTATTGGAAAAAATATATTTCGCGGGTATGGGACGGTATGGTATTAGGCGATACCCGACCCGATTACCCGAAACTACATACCCGTTTACCCGAAACATATACCCGCTAAATTTTAAGTTTTATATATATTTTTCTTCACTTAATGTTCATTTTAATAGATTCATTATTGAAAATTTTATAGTTTAATGACATTATTATTTATATTTATATGCTACAAAATATAAAAATATTTCTTGAGATACATATTATAATATATATTTTTATTCTAAATATTTCAAATATTAGTATGGTGATCATACGTATGTTATTTATTACAATTTAATATATTATAGATTTCTAAAACATAAAACACCAAAAAAAGTAAAAAATATATATACATGAAAATCCCAACGGGCATACCCGAAACCCGCGGGTATGCTCTATACCCGACAGGTAATACCCGCCAAAAATCCGACGGGTAATGGGACGGGTATGAGATGAGATTTTATAACCGGGTATGGGTATGGTATTAGCCAAACCCGACCCATACCCGATCCGTTGCCATCCCTATACGCATGGTGCAACCGGGTTATATCGAACAAAGGTACACATCCTTTTGCAGTGAGATTTTCAAATATACTCTAGCAGATGTTTAGATACTTTTCTTAATATTTCCCATGTCTACTTACGTAAAACGAAAGCAAGAAGTCATGAAGGGATATCTTGATGGTTAAAGTGTGTAGCTTACAACCAAAATGTTGGGGTTTCAAATTTTGTAGAATCTAGGTTGTGGTATATTTTATTATTGTAATTACTCTTATGCATACGTTGTTTTTCGTTTATGGTTTTCAAGCATACATTCGCTTGATGTAAAACACGTTTGATAATATATTGAGCATGTTAAACGGTTATTATACCACGTGTTGATACCTTATTGAACTAAAGCGATACTGACCGTAACCCGCTGCACAGCGCGGGTAATCCCACTAGTATTTTAAATAAGTTTGATTATTGGATGTAATTTTTATATTTATTTTTTAGATAGTCCGGTTGAGCTTGTGGTTTTTACATTTAAGGGGAAATTACAAGAAAAAGTAGCACATTTTCTTGGTGAAAATAAATGCTTATTTTTTTTTATTGAATGTAATTTCGTTTTACACGTGAAAATGCAACGTACTTTTAGAAAGGTCTAGAAAAATGTAACATAGCTTAACTTAGTTATCGGAAAGCATTTTCCATGGTGTTGATTGAGGAATTAAATCCACATATATGCTTAACGTCCGTTGAAACACTCAAAAGAAAGCCCTTCATGGCCTCATGCACTCATAATGTCCTATTGGAGCGGTGTTTAAATTTCAAGCTGCCTGACTTCGTTTGGGGCGTTAAACGATTACACATAGTCTAACAGATATTAGATAACACGAAAAACTAAATTACCGGAATAAAGTAGAAGATAAATGATTCGTATCTCTTTTTTATTTGTATACTAGAGAATTTAAGATATAAAATAAAATTAAAAATGAAAATAAAATAATATACGCATGTGTCAAATTACTTGCGGTTATTAATTTGCATTAAGTATAAATAGCAACTTGCCACTGAGGCTTTGGTCTAATGGTGTGGGGGTGAGGGTGTACAAGGTGAGGTTTGGAGTTCGAATTCCCTCACAGCCCACATGTGATAAGGTGAATATAAGTGGAATATTAGGTGAGGGTGTAATTAGCCGTTAAAAAAGTATAAATAATAACTTTCTTATAAGTTATTAATAAGATTTTTAAAAGTTTTAATTAATAGCAACTCGTATATTTTAAATAGTGTAATTCTTTAAATAATTAGTTTTCATTATAATTATTCTCAAAAGATTTACGCTCGTTATGAAAAGAAACACTAAATACGCATACATGTTTGTTTTTTTTTCTTTCAACATTTTGGTATAAAATTTGCTGGGAACAGTGTTGAATTCGAAATAAAGTACTATTTTTTTTTTGTATCCTAATTAGCTATAGAGATTGTTGTTATTGTGGTGAACTGAATTGATATGGACATCTGTGTTGTTATTGGTATTATCGAGCTTATACATGTATTTGTTTCATGATTTTCGATCAATATAAAATAAATCTATATCATTTTGAGCATTTCAAAACTTTATTTTTATTTTCTTGTTTGGTTGTAGTTGTATTCACATGTGATATTGTAGCCATACATAATCCATGTATTGTATAAGTATTGTAATTAACCAAACCGATATTTACGGAAACAAAAGTCTCGCCTATGGTTCAAAAAAACTCCCACTAAATTAAGAATCTAAGAAAAAACACAACCTTTCAAGTTACAACATATATTAACATTTTTTTAACATTTTGAACGTTAGTATTGTTTTTTTCACTTTATGTTATCCATCTATTTGTCCGTTTCATATAGATAATTACGTGGCAGTACCATTGCCATGTATTTATTTATAAGATGATTTGGTTGAGCAAGCAATAAAGAAAGAAAACAAAACCTCACACCTGTTCTGAAAGATGATTGGTCAGTGGAATCCAGATGGCAGAAGGACGGTGGTTGGATGAAAAAAATGTAGGCGAAAATGAAATGGACGGTTGTGGGTGAGAGTGACCACTCTCACTGTGTATCACGGTCGGCTTAACACCTAATTAATTATTGCTAAAAGACATTAAGGGGACATATATATGGCCCTAGGGTATTTTATTCACGAGTTTAAGATGATAAAAATCCAAACAAATGATCTGTTTACGATCATACAAGTTAGACGTTATCTTTCCATATTTTTCAGTTAATATATAACTTAAATTTGTGAAATTAATTATTCTAGCTTCTAAAGTCTCTCCGAAAGTAAAGTATATTCATAAATTGTGAAATTACATGTTTGGTAACATTTTTCTAAAACTGTTTCGTATCACAAGATGTTGTGCCTATTAAAATTTAAATCTGTGTTTTTGATGTTGTTATGAAAATTATTTCGATTTGCTGAAGTTTACCCATATTAAAAGCTTGCATCTAACACATATTCAAGGGCGGATTTAGCATGTAATTAGGATAGTCCAGGCTATCCCTCAACTTTGTCGGCTAAGTGAAAATTAGTCAAAAAAAAAAAAAAAAAACCAATGTTTTGAAAACCGGACCGGACCGGCCGGTCGGACCGGTCGGACCGGGCTCCGGGGCCTGAACCGGTCCGGTTCGGAAAACCTTGAAAAAAACCCTTCCACATTTTATGTATCGTATACCTTTAAGTCTAAAAAATATTATATATACCCTTGAATTTTCTTTTTATAAAACCGTCATGCACACATTTCCTTATAATGAGTTTCATTTTTCATTTCTTTACATTTAAAACTTGCGTCATGTGAGTGTATATTAAAAATTTGTTGTTCCGAGATGATAGACTATTTTAAGAGCTAGCGATAAAAATATATTAATCCAAAAGATCGAGAAGAAAAACTGTGGATACAGATCATCATTCTATAATTATCCTTGTCTTCATTATCATCATACATTAAAAATAAATTTAATTTATATAATTAAAGTGCTCAATATTCTACATAGAGCAACTCTTTCGTAGTTTTGTAACTTTGTTTATTGCTTACTTCAGTTACATTATTATTAGTTGTCTTGTTAACAAAAAAGGAAAGACTAATCTAAACTTCTCAATTATCATCTCAAAGTTCTCGAGTCTTCTACACTTCTACTATAAATAACCCCACTTGTATCCACTCTTCTCATCCTCATCCATCAATTCACTCTCTCTATCTCTATCTTTCTATTCACTAACAAATGGCTAAAGACATTGAGGAAGCCAATCATGATCAATACGGTGCAAAAGACTACGAAGACCCTCCACCAGCTGCCTTCTTTGACGCCAAGGAGCTCACCAAATGGTCCTTTTACCGAGCCATCATTGCTGAGTTCATTGCCACACTCTTGTTCCTTTACATCACTGTCTTGACCGTCATCGGCTACAAGTCCCAAACCGACCCTGACCACAGCCCTGACCAATGCGGTGGTGTCGGCATTCTCGGTATCGCTTGGGCCTTCGGTGGCATGATATTTATCCTTGTTTACTGCACTGCTGGTATCTCAGGAGGACACATTAACCCTGCGGTCACATTCGGGCTGTTTTTGGCTAGGAAGGTGACTCTCCCTAGGGCCTTCATGTACATGGTGGCTCAATGCTTGGGTGCAATCTGTGGTTGTGGTTTGGTTAAAGCATTCCAAAAGACTTACTACAACAAGTATGGTGGTGGTGCCAATGAGCTTGCAGATGGGTACAGTAAGGGTACCGGGTTAGGTGCGGAAATCATTGGCACATTTGTACTTGTGTACACCGTCTTCTCTGCCACTGACCCCAAGAGAAACGCACGCGATTCTCATATCCCCGTAAGTATTACTTAATTATTACGCATTCACATTTGTATATAGATATATATTATCATCTTGTTTTACGTTTTAACATATTTAATTGTTTGGATTAAAGGTGTTGGCACCTCTCCCTATCGGATTCGCTGTATTCATGGTTCACTTAGCCACTATCCCAATCACTGGTACCGTATCAACCCTGCTCGTAGTTTTGGTGCAGCCGTCATGTACGGAAAAGAAAAGGCATGGGATGATCAAGTAAGTTTATAATTATATTGTTATGTAATATGTTTTGCACCACATGTTCATATGGTCTAATTGTGTGAATTAACTTGACATGTGTAGTGGATATTCTGGGTTGGACCGATGATCGGAGCAGCCATAGCGGCATTCTACCACCAGTTTGTGTTGAGGGCATGGGCAATTAAAGCTCTTGGATCCTTCAGGAGCAATGCTTGAGTATGAAGCTTGGTGTATTTGAGAAGAAAATGAATTGTACAAAATTGCATTGTTTTTCTACTTTTATCTAAGGGGTTATCTCTTAAATGTATTTGGTTTTTAGGGTACTTTGTTTTTAATGTGCCCAAATTTGGTCTCTTTTATTTTCTTGTATTTGCTACCCAAATATAATAATATTTAAGCCAAGAGTTTTCTTGCCGTGTTACATTTTGTTTTGAATGACTGCCGTTAGGCTTGTAAGTGAACCGAACGAACACAAATAAAGGCATTTCGTGTTTGCTTATTTAACTTTAACAGAACACGAACACATAATCGAACACATTTTTTGTGTTCGTGTTCGTTCATTAAGAAATTTGCCATGTGCGTGTTCGTTTATGAATGAACATAAATGGACGTTCATGAACATAAATGAACGAACACGACGTGTGTTCATGTTTGTTCGTTTATTAAATAAACGAACTTCCCGCCAAACAAGTTTACGAACAGTTCAGAAACGTTCAGTTCGTTTACAGGCCTAATTGTCGTATTTCATATGTTGGCTATGATGTCACCGAAAGTTTTTAACCATTAGATGTTTCAAGCTTATTAACTATGTATTATTGGAAACGGAAGGTGAATAGTGATTTGGTGGTGAATAGTGTAAGCTGCAATAATAACATATATACCTATTGTTTTCATGTTCATTCACGAATTTGGCTGGTGTTGCAGTGGTTTGTTGTGTGGTTTTGTTACCCGTGCCACCCGGGTTCGAGTCTGTTTGGGTGGGTTTTTTTTTTTCTTTTTTGTTCATGGCACTATCGTAATTTATCAGGTTTTGTAGGGGTATATGTGTCATTTTCGCCCATGTGTATACATAACATACATGAATTGGGGGTGTTTGACACTTAGCAGTGTACGTGTCATCTTCTCGGTTCTTTCGCCTGCCGCGTTTTGCATTCCACTGTAAACTATGTGTTATTGTTTTCTGTTAACATACCGTCTCCGATTGAAACAGTATCCATTCTTTGTACTTGGATAGTGGTGGTTATAAGGTGGCTAGCGCCGCGCTGGCAATCCGGGTGATTGTTTAAACCGTGGCAACCGACAACTGTTGTCCAAAACCACAGAACTAAACACCACTGACATCAAACAGACGACACCACCACCATACACGGCCATCAAAGTAGAAACAATGAGTAGTGGACTATAGATGTTACCCATGCATGCTGCCAAATGGAGATGGATGATGATGGATTGTGGCAACCGACAATTAAATCACAGATCTAAAACACCACCGGACGCCGCCACCACCACCACCAACCACCAAACACACCATCGAAAACGAACAGCCAGATCGACAGAGTTAATCGGTAATCCGCCACCGTCTTTGGACTGTTGTTTCGTGGTAACCGTAACCCTTAACTGTTCATCTTCTATTTTTAATAATACATATTTAATGATTTAATTATCATTAGTGTATAGTATTATCAAATACAAAAGGAAATTATCTTTTAAACTCAGATTAGTTGCTTCCTATGGTTTATACGTGGGCTATTAAACTGTGCACGTAAGGTGTTTGATGAAATGCTTTCAGAGGCTAAATCCCAAGTTGGTTGTTGTTTTACGAATCCTCCTGAGGTTGTGATAAATACGTGTTACCTCTAAAACTTTGGAGGTCTGTGGCAGTGATGATGAGTTTGCACTCATCTGAGCTTCATCTAATGATCGTTTCGTTGTTAACATGATGTCAAAAAGCGAAATTGGTTCTATAACATGAAGCTATGATGAGTGTATGGATTTGGTTTAAAAATCGGGTCATGATATCATCTTGGCGAGGCAAATTGAAAGATTGGCAGCTGTTCAACAACAACATCTTTTGCAGCCAAGTTGGTCTGATCCTTTTATAGCTTCTAAGCCTCATGAAGCTGGATTTTTACAATATACTACGTATCATTCAAAACCAAAAAATGAACACTTTCAAGGCTATGTGGTTTGAGGTTTCCGCTGACTGTGGTGATTCAAGATCGATTAGTTGGAATCATTTGGATCTGGACAGGTCTGTATTGATTTGTGAAGTTGTTGTTTGCTGTTTGGATTGGAGTATGATTTTTAGCTTCAATTGCCTCACATATGTGTAACCCTAAGTGAAGGTTATACAGGTGTGAGTAGGAGAACCCTAACTTGGGTCTTTCCCGGTGAGATCTTTCCATTTTTTACTGGTTTTTTAGAGTTTGTCTATAAGGAGTCGATTGTCAGGACTGAGTTCCTATTTAGCTTTAGGATCTGTCATGGTTTAGGAGACTCTTTCATGAGGACCTGGGTCGGTACCCTTGAGGAACTGACTATCTGGATCACCAGCGAAAAGACATTTGCTTTATTATAATCTGTGATATGTGATTGTGATAATATAGGATGTTTGTAACTGAATTAGTTGTGATTAGTGAAGAGTAGGTTGTAAGTGTTTATGACCATTTCAATTCCAGAAGCATGTTATTTTACTAAGTCTGAGATTGAAATTAGGAAAAGATGGTGTGGCAAGGATGGCGGATGGCGGGTTTAGATTCGCAACACACCTGGCGAGAAAGACACAGATCTGTTGGGAGAGGTCTGATCCGTGTTCGGTGAGACCTGATTTTCTTCTTTCGGGGACTCTTGGTCGAACATACTGGAGAGTTGCAGCTACACAATTGATTTTAGAGGAGGAAACAATGGCGCAGCCCCACGGTGGGCGCCAACATGTTGCTACAACAAATATAGGTCCAACGTTAGTGTAGAGTAAGAAGAAGGGTAAGAGGGTTAAAGGGTTTAGTTTCGCCTAATGCAGGTCGTGGTGTCCCTCTACGTTGCAAAACGTAAAAGGAGGTTCAAGATTATTATGATTTGAGTGTTACTATTCTGATTTGAATGAAACTCAAAGCCATAAATGTGGTTGTAAACTCGAGTGAAGTTTTGGTCTGATAGAAGGAATCTCTCACACGTGAATAGTGAAAGAGAATAGAAGATGTGTGTAAGTAAGAATGTAGAAAATGTGTGATCATATCTGAGTTTGTAATCTGATTTATAATGGAAGCATCTTCTTCTTTGAGTAAACATAATATCTTGATCCATGTTGCAACTTAGGGACTTGCCACTTTTAGCCGAGGATAGCTTTAGACCCGCAGTCCGTGTATTGCAACATCTCCACATGCAGGATGTGGACAGTTGTTGGTTTTGACCGAGAAGTGTGATGACAAGACATGTCATCTTTTGACCAGTGCTTTACCAGCCTTAGAATCTTTGTATCCTTCAACCTTTCAAGCAGAATTATGTAATGTTATCAACTTATTTTGCTTTAGGCTACCTACGTCATCAACTATCTACATTGTTTGGGTCTGCAACCACCCATAAACAAGTCCAGTCAGTTGGCGCATCACATTTTAATAATGATTCAAAAACATTCATTTTTCTCCGTTTCTACAAACCTTCTTCGAAATTCTTACGTTTCCATAACATCACCATATGTAAACAAATGTGTTTTTGAAACATGGCAAACATCTTGAATATTTCATTTCATGATTTTCTCGTACAACACAAATACTTTAATTTCAATTATATGCAAGGCTTGATGAAATAAACACAAACAAAAATGGGTTGTTAAGTTCCATGATATCAAATTCTACGAGTATCTAAACTTTGGCCTAATTACACATCCTTTTATTTGTATATTCATTCAATTCTTATCCAATTAATTTGAAATTATCTTTTTAATCATTAGTATATGATTTTACCCAAAACATCCATAGTTGGGCTAATATTAACACATCACCATCATATTAATTTAATAGAACAATAATTGGTTTATACAATATATTTAAAAGCTTGGATTGGTTTTAAATTATGATATAAACCAGGCCTTTGATCTGTAAATATGTATTTAATCAAATCAGTGATGATAATATAGTTTGTCTCTTGAGTTCTCGAAATATTAAAAGAGAATGTATATATAATATATGCTTGTAGGAAAAATAACAACTAATAATTTAACGAAGAATGAGTGGCTGTTAAATATCCAAGTATCAAACATCAGCACATGGATCGACCAGCTAAGAAATTGAAGCTGCCGCAACACTGATCAGTTTATGACTTTATTCATTTGATTCCACTATTGACAATATATTCATGCACCAAGATAATATTCGTTTGGCTTAATCCAAGCAAATGAGCAATCCACGCTTTCAATTCCTTTTGCCACCACAAACAGAATTATTAAATTGCCTAATCTTTTAATACAACTTAATTATTCTTTCTTTTTTTTAGTTCAAATATTGAACCAGCTTCCAGTAGAAAAATTGTAGAACACATATATTTTTTGTTTTAACTATAATATACTTATGACACGCGATATACAAACACATTATATGTTCTCATTAAAAAAAAATTAGTTTCCTATTTTTCGTGTTTTATCATTGAGCTTGAATCTTACTTTTTAACCATTTTCTATATCAAAAGGGTAAATGTTTCATTAATCTTTTAAAACGCTCCTAGTTATCAATAAACGTCCTTAATTATCACAAAAACTGGTCATCACAGCATATCAATTATATCAGAAAAACTTTTCAGAATAGATAAATCTAATACAATCTATCCTAAATTTGACCTGTTACAATGAAAATTAATTATATGATATTATTGGGAAATAGAACGTGATGATGATATAGGACTTAAGAGCGAAACTTAACGATGAAAAATAAATAAAATAAACTTGCTGATGCTAATATAAACGTACCAATGTAACGATGAAATTTTTTTTTTTCCAAAAAAATGACTCGATTGAAAAAAAACGCCAGTCACCATTAAAATACTCAAGCAATCGGAACAAAATTAACGGGGTTTAAAAGAACGACATAAACAATACAAGTATTCTGATTTATTCGAATTATTATTTACAATTAAACCCCTGTGTATTATATGGGTTAATGTAATTTAAGATATTATATAACAAAAAGTTACATCTTTAAAAACTCTTGTATCGCCAGGGTTGAATAAATATAATATAGTTGGTTAACATAAACAAACTCAAGATACGATTTTGAAAATACGCAGAAATATAAAAACAATGAAGTAAGAAAATAAATATTAAATAAATGAGAGATAAACGTGAAATTATAATTTAATAATATAATTTCATATGAGATAGAAGTGAGCTAATTATAACATTTTTATTTATTATATAGTAAAATAATAATAAAGATAAAAGATAAAAATTACAAATTAATAAATATTACGTTATATATTATCTATGAAATTAAGTAGAAAAAAAGGAGGGAAGAAAACTAAAAAAATAGATGCATTATTATATATATATATATATATATATATATATATATATATATATATATATATATATATAAATACGAGTAAACCTTACTTTTCGTCCTAGTGGTTTCTAGGTTTTAACACTTTCAGTCTAATAATTTAAAAATTGGATTTATTTCAATATTTTGCAAATTCTAACACTTATAGTCTCACTGACTATGAAAAGACAAAACTACTCATTGACTGAAGTTCTTAGATTATAACAATAATAATAAAAATATCTTTCCCTTTTCTCACCCACTCTTCTCTTTCTCACTCCCACCACTTTAATTTGCCGCCGCCACCATCAACCAAGATCACAATCACCACCTGTCTTCACCCCCACCATATGAACCTTAACACTAACTCCCACCACCACACCACCCCCCCCCCCCCCAACTAAGATGAGAATTGAGATATCATATTTGCATATCTAGGTTCGGTTTGCTAATCCGAAGCATCAAAAATGTGGCGTGTTCAATGCCTCACTTTTTGTAGATCTGGGTTTGGTTTGCATATGTTTGTTCCTGACGTCTCACTGTTTTCTAGTATTGGACAACCTCGTCAATGCATTTAATGATTTTTTTTAACTATTTAATTTACATTAAATTGGTTTATGATGAGGCTCGGACCATAAACATCAAGGGAGCAATACTTTAAGTCCAATACTTTTACCAATTGGATCCAGTAAAACTCTTATTTTCTAATATTGTTATTTATCAACACAATGATAATAAAAATTGTCAATTTAAGTTTTCGTGTTCATTTATTTATTCGGTCAAAACCAGATGAACATAAACGGAACAAGCCTTCATTCGTGTTTGTTAGGTTACTTTATAGGTCTGCCAAAAAGTTGTCCAATAGAGCGGCTGATTCAATAATTTTCCCTCCTTACACTTACTAGTAAAGGTGTTTAGGAAACTAATTTGTAACTTGTTGTTTACCAATCTTTCGATATCGATCAAGCAACTTGACAGTTTGACGTGGATCCCTATGTAGGACGATCCCATTGAGGATTATTCGATTATACAATTATTAGGTCATAGTTATATCACATACTAGTATAACATATGGTTTGAAAGGTTGTCGTGCTTATCCATTTTCGTAAAGGAAATCCTACTCTCATAACAGTAGTTCCTGCGACGCAGCAGGAACTGAAACACATTTTTTTTTGGCTACCAAATGCTTGTTTGTGAAATATGTCTATCGAAAAAGGGAAACTCTTTAAAGCAGCTGTGATGGTGGTCAGTTGGTGCGTCTTTCCCAATTTCTCACTAGCGACGAGGGATCGAATCCTGCTTTCCTCTCTTTCCCGATTCGATGCACTAAATATTAAAATTTCATGTGGTAATGTTAGAGAAGAAAAAAAAAACAAAAAAAGTTCCACTTTTTTTTTTTCTTTTTTGTGAATATTTGGTTTTTTCCTATTACTATTGAAAAATAATATGTACGAAAGTACAAATGTACCATGTCGAATTGTTTTTTGTTAGACCATTTTCAATGCTTGCCTTCAACTGCCGCCCGTTCAGATGTGTCAACGGATCTGGAGGAGAGAGACAACAACCAGAGGACGTGGAGGAGAGGGGTTGAGGTGAAGCCCTTGCAGAAGGGCTCGCCCGTGGGAGGACTATGGGGTTGATGCGAGAGGGAGAAGAGAGAGAAAAGGAGGGCGCCCGTGGAAGAGGAGAGAGAGGGATGATGGATAGGGGATGTGGCAGTGGGCAGGGGGACGTGGCAACGGGCAAGAGACAAGGGCGGATGGGAAGGGATGGATGCATTGTGGATAGTCTTAGTTTCATTCAAGGCGTCGACACACGAACGTACAAGCAATGGAAGTTGTTTCAAGTTTTGATTTTTAATTCATCTTAAATGTTTTTTTTTTTTGGAAGATGATTTTCTATATTGTGGCAGAGTTCATCTTAAATGTTATACAACTTTTTTTTTTTTCATTTCTAAATAGTTTTTGCTATGCTAAATTTAATGTTTTTGTTGACTAATACACACTTTTGTGTCGTCGCAATGTGCGAATTTAACTCCCGCTACCGTAACATACACTTTTGGAAACGTTACTAGTTATATTTAGCACACTGGTTAATGCTTACTCGTTTATTTAACAAATCATATATGATTCAAATTTACATGCAAGGCCAGTGTCCTGTTTAAACTTCAAAATCAAGGACTAGATGGTCATTGACTCAATTCCTTGTCATGGTCTCATGGATCGCGGATTGTAAAGTTAGTAGATTTACATAAGGTATTAGTAAAAAAGAAATGGTTAAATGTAAATAATATAAGCGATTATTATGATTTATTCAATTAGCATTCGGGTTGGAAAAACACCCACCAATTACAACAAACAAAATGGACTGAATTCAAACTAATAAAAGATGGACTTGAAATAAAAAACCTTTGAGCACATCCAAAAATCATGCGCCCAAATGTCACACAATAACGAAATACAACTTTGTACAGTTTCTTTGGAAACCCATTGAAAGGACTCGAAGGAGCTTAAGCATTGCTCCTGAAGGATCCAAGAGCCTTAACTGCGCCTGCCCTCAACACGTACTGATGGTAGATTGCCGCTATCGCTGCTCCAATCATCGGTCCAGCCCAGAATATCCACTGCACAGATTATATATATGCACTTGTTAGATAAAGATAAAACAGCCCATGACAAAAGTTATATAATCTATAGTTACAACTTACTTGATCATCCCATGCCTTTTCTTTTCCGTAGATGACGGCTGCGCCAAAACTACGAGCAGGGTTGATACCGGTACCAGTGATTGGGATAGTGGCTAAGTGAACCATGAATACAGCGAATCCGATAGGGAGAGGTGCCAACACCTTTAATCCAAACAATTAAATATGTTAAAACTTAAAACAAGAAGATAATATATGTATATTTACAAATGAAAATGCAAAGTAATTAAGTAATACTTACGGGGACATGAGAATCGCGTGCATTTCTCTTGGGGTCAGTAGCAGAGAAGACGGTGTACACAAGTACAAATGTGCCAATGATTTCCGCACCCAACCCGGTGCCTTTGCTGTAGCCATCTGCAAGCTCATTGGCACCACCACCATACTTGTTGTAGTAAGTCTTTTGGAATGCTTTAACCAAACCACAACCACAGACTGCACCCAAGCATTGAGCCAACATGTACATGACGGCCCTAGGGAGGGTCACCTTCCTAGCCAAAAACAGCCCGAATGTGACCGCAGGGTTAATGTGTCCTCCTGAGATACCAGCAGTGCAGTAAACAAGGACAAAAATCATGCCACCGAAGGCCCAAGCGATACCGAGAATGCCGACACCACCGCATTGGTCAGTGCTGTGGTTGGGGTCGGTTTGGGACTTGTAGCCGATGACAGTTAAGACAGTGATGTAAAGGAACAAGAGTGTGGCAATGAACTCAGCAATGATGGCTCGGTAAAAGGACCATTTGGTGAGCTCCTCTGCGTCAAAGAGGGCAGCTGTGGAGGGTCTTGGTAGTCTTTTGCACCGTATTGATCATGACTGGCTACCTCAATGTCTTTAGCCATTTTCTCTTAGAAAAGCTGGCTACTAATGTGTGTGTGTATATATATATAAATAGAGATTGAATTGGTGGATGAGGATGATATGAGTGGAAACTATTTATATTGGTACAAAGTTAGGCAATTAATTTTGTAAAAAAATGATGAATAATTGTATATTCAAAGTACCTGTTATTTCGCATTAATTTTGTTTATTTAGTGTCTGTATTTGTAATTTTGTATGTAGCGTTTAGAACACTAGACTAGAGTTGGTGAAGATGATTTCAATCATTTTCACCTACCACCGTCCATTCCATTTGTTTATTTTGTTGCCACCTGGATTCCACTAGCCAATCAGTGTTTTTCTACTAACCCACACAGCCAGTCATCTTTGGTCAAAAATAATTCGTGGCAATAAGAGTACCACGTAGCATATAGTTAAAATTTATTCCCATTACACAACTAGTGAGATACCCGTCCGTTGGGACGGGTTTTCGAACGGGATTAGAAAGCGTAAAAATTTATTAATTCATATATATGATATCTTAAATTTAGTTATATAGTTGGCGCATACATGATTTCATTACTAATTTTGATATAGTCTTGAGGAAAAGATGAATACATTAGATTAATTAAAGAGAAACAATACACTCGAGCTTGTCCCTACGTGTAACCAATATAATTAAAATCCAAGCACTAATAATATGTGCAACTATAGAGCCCGATGAGAAGAACACCGGTATTCAATACCAAGCACCCTGTGAGACCATGTACTATACTTGAGCTATGTCGTCAAGGTATGCTTATAAAACTTGGTATTCTATATACAAATAGTTAAAAAAAAAAAAAGTTTTCTCAAAAAGTTAATGGCCGCTGACAAACTTGGATGACAATAAAACATAAAACGAAATTCTCAAACTTTTTAATTCTTTATAAATACATGTACGTAAGTTAATTAGTATAATTTTGTTGCTATCTATTATCACCAGTCAATAATATAGTACATTTTAGAAGTAGATTTAGTTTGTGGGTCTGTCACCGTTAAAAATGTATTATCAATTTAGTATATATCAATCTTTTTTTTTGAACGGACAACGAATCAATTTCCGAGCACTCTCGGGCACCCTTTTGGCGAATCAGGTACTCGAGAGTACCCGGGCCACCAATTGCCACCAATTCCCGGGAAAAACCCGACCACTTACCCGCCCGAAGGCACGACAGTGAAATAATCGGTAAAACCGGTCGGGATCAGGACTCGAACCCAAACCAATGGCCGGGTCATCCATCATTTCCCATCCACCAATGTCCTCCAAATGTAGCTAGTGGGAATTGAACCCAAGCCTCCCATAGGAAACTTTAGGCCCTTAACCAACTGGGCTACAAGTGTTGGACAGTATATATATCAATCTATCAATAATATAGTTAAAAGCTTTCTAAGATGAATATTCTAGATCAAACAATAGATAACCAATGAAACTTAATGGGCCAGTCTAAATAGTTGGGTAAAACTAAAACCCAAACAAAATTAAATACATGATGGGTTGGAAGTTAGATGACAATATGGATGATATATTGCATACTGTGTGGATGTGCTTATGATAAAGCATTTATATAATCTGGATCTTGGTTTAAAAAAGTGTGCCTGGGGCGCGCTTTAAGCGTTTGAGGCACGAGGCGTTTAGGAAAACGCTTTTTTTTGCCAAAAAAAAGCGTTGGACTGCAGGAAGCGCCGTCTCGAGCGCTTGAGGCGCACGCTACAGTAGCGCCTTAGCCCAAAAAAAACCCTTTTAAACTGCTTCATTTGGCCCGCTATAGTAGTGCCTCGTCGTTTTTATGTTTTGAATATGCTTTTTAAGTGTTCAAGGGTATTTTATAATCATGTTTTTGTGCTTATGATTGATTAACATGTAGAAAATGTCATATTGACATATATAAATATTTTTTTTATAATTTTTTAATACTATACGTGAAGCTCTCGCCTCGCGCTTTAAGCCCCGCGCTTCGGATTTTGGACCCAAAACGCCTCGGAGCGCCTCGCGCTTTTTTAAACCAAGATCTGGATGACCAACAATATGCACATGTATGCGTGAATGTTAAAATCAATAAGGAATGTGTATACACATACATACTGCAGTGAGTGTTGCAATAGATTTTTATTAACATTAACTTCAATTCCTTCATCATGCATACCCATTAGTATAATGTTGTAAAATAATAAAACAATTTCATTTTCAGTTTGTCTCACAAACATCACATCACAATCTTTCTATCAAAGTTCCTCAAGCGAAACAAAATAAGATCAAAAACACCATATGATAGTACCTCATGGACTGTCAAGTGACAAAAAACAACGAATGTGCCTAAGGCTAAAAAAATGTTAACTCGAAAAGCTCTCAATATAAATGGGTATAGAACTAAACAAAACTATATGCTAAACGAAAGTTAAAAGAGGTCATTCTTTCCAATTCTATCATTCATACCAATGATGCAAGTTTTTGCGAATATATGAAATTAATTATATGTTAGATATCAAATAAGCATCAGTCTTCAACATTACCTTGACTAAGTTTTAGATTTTCACAAGTACCAGGTTATCCAATTATACAACTTTCACAAGTGATCTTTGTATTTTCTCCTATTCCAATACTAACACGACCTTTGGCCAAAAACGATTTCATTTCAGCATCGACCTCATAGTAGTCGGCACCAAGCATCATGTTGTCCTGCATCAGTTTATGAAAACAAATAATGCTTAAAGGTGCATGTGAAGAAAGACAATGAGGCACATATATATTTTTCAATTACTTTTTTCAAAAATTAATGAACTGTGGAATATTATCTTCTACCAACCTTGCGTTGTCAACATTGATGGTGGCAAATTTATTTTGGAGGTATACATTGGTTTAGCAGCATCATACAAGCTGAACCATGATGGATGTGGGTGTATAATGGAAAAAATGGGTTCAAGTCAAATCTGATAATTTTGATGTGGGTTAAAACATGGTCTACATGCTTGACCCAAAAACTTGTATATTTTCCATGTATATAGAATAAGTTTATAAATAATTACATTGTTACTACTAAACTGTAATAGCAAAGTAATTTGCAGCAATTCATAGGTACACTTAAAAACTTGCATAATATAATATTTACTCAAATAAAAGGATTAGCATCAAATACACCCCATTAAACACCAATAAGTTTTACATTTACCCATTTCAAAATATATGACCATTATACCCTTCTTCATACAAGTTACCAAATAAATAAAAGAAACGTGAGACCAAAGCACAATGGAAGTTGGAATACAACTCACATTTTTAGTAAGTGCAAGATTTGCTTCAAAAGAAAGATCGGTTCGTACCAATATCCTTGCAGAAGTCAATAGGAAAATGCCTGCAATTGAAAAATTGAAAATGTATAAGATTAAACTACCAAAAGCAGAGAAGAATGATTTATATTGACACTTATTCAAAGGGTTCAAGAATTTTGACAAGTATGAAACTCTGCCTATTATTGTGAGAGTGCATCCACAACCTGCACAGTAAGTAATACTTCAAATTCTTTAACCTTCACATGGGGTTGACAAATATATAATTAATAGACATGTATAAATGCTTGTTACCTTTTGCATTAAGGAAACTTGATCCAATGAGATAATGATAGCAAGAATAGCTTTTGTTAATGGACAACATAAATTTATTAAAATTAAGACTATCAACTTGCTAGACACCAAAATACACTAACATACATCATAAAAGCAAGGTCCACCAAAAGAAACAGAGGAACACCACAATTATCAAAGCTATGTCAAAACCAAACCACTGACTCGCTCTTTCTCGAAAAACTCTTGACTTGTTCCTCATTTTTGCTTCCTAGTCTGTTCAAAGTCGCGATCCCAAAGGACTATGCTGCCCGAGTTTATTGTTGGGGAAGCATAATCCTCACATGAATTATTGGCTTAAAACAGAAACATGATCTTATCTTTGACCGACACTTTTTATTACGAGTGTATTCAGTTGGTTCATGATTCTTATCTTTGACCGACACTTTTTATTACGAGTGTATTCAGTTGGTTCATGATTTGAACTGCGTGAATCAATGTAGTCAAAGGATCATTCAAAAAAAATTCGAATCATTTAACCCATTGAACGAAATGGTAATTTTGACCCTTTCAATGAAAGTGATAAATTTGACCCATTCACTAAAAACATCAAACTTTACCTTTTTACTTAAAAGATAACTTTGATCCATTTACTAAAAACAATCATTTCTACCCGTTTAATAAAATTGTTATTGTGGTTGAGTACTACGAATGGTGATTTTGACCCGTTTGCTAAAAGTGATAAGTTAGATTGTTAACTAAAGTCGCTTATTTTGACCCGCTTATTAAAAATGGAAACTTGGCCCATTTAAAGACAAAGCACACACAATACTAATAGGAAGCTCAAATAAACTATAAGGAAAAGTTATGCCACAATTATAATATATAAAGTTAACAGTTAAAATATTTAGAAAACATGATTAACAATTGAGATCATTTAGGTTCAAGTTTCATATACCACTTAACAAAGTTACAATCTTTTAGGCTAAATAAGATATTTCGAATTTGATCATTAAAGCTGAACAAAACACACCAATAAATTTTATTTAAATTTAGTCATTTTTTAATAAAGAAAATGGATATAACTATACAATGAAAGGCGTACCTCCCGTTCCACTTCCTCCTAAATTCAAATGTGATGCATCCCCCGCCATTGTTTTGCAATTTCAACAAAATCCCAACCTTATCTATATCACAAAATAGAAAAGGAACAAACTAAAAGAATATATTATAGTACAATTCATATGATGAAACTAATAGAGTATGCAGAGATCGGTTATTCTTACAAGAAAATACTTGAACCATCAATTTTGTCTTTGTCCCTAAATAAGTTACAACAAAACACAAAAAAAAAAAAAAAAAAAAAAAAAAAAAAAAAAAAAAAACTCTTTTTTGTACAAGTTTAATTTAGTGAACCTTTTAACTAATGATATCAAAGAGGGCCTCATTGTCATGGGCAACACATAATTAATCATCAAAAGACAAGAATCACTACTAGACATAAAAGATGAAAACCATTTGATATTAGATGTTAGAAAAACACCTAAAGAGACCCTTTTTAGTTCACCTTCGCTACTCAAGCTCTTTGAATCTTGGTGTTTGAACTTTGAAGTAAAAGCATTTTTTTCATATATCACTTTCAAATGCATTTCCAATGGACAGTGGAATATAAACACAAAAAAAAAAAAAAAAAACAGCCAACAATTTCCACCCATTTATTTACTAACGGATCTATTTGTGTATGTTTTATCTCTTAACTATCAAACTAAAAAAAAAGAAAAGAGAACAGATTAAAGGAAGCAGGCCTGAACTCGACAGTGGCTAGAAGTGTGTTTTAATAAAGTGTGTTATAAATAGTGTTCTGTAGACGGATGCATTTCGTACTACGAGCAATCCGTGAACAAAAAGTATGATTTCCACATCAACAACCAATTCCTACATATATCCGTCTACATTCATTAACTATGTAATCTATAACCATATACAAATTTGGCATGCTTCCAAAATGAATGTTAGTACATACCCCAACCATACAAGTGAAGCATGGCTTCATAATCCTCGACATCAGTTTGTGTTTGACAACTGTATGATGACGAGTAAAAGCAATAGTATTTATAGGAGGTCAACTCATCCTGATCCAACGTACTTCGACCCACCCTAAAAATTGGACTCCAATTTTGCAGCCTGCAATTAACTCAAAGTGAAGCAAGATTAGTCCAAACATGAACAGTTTTTGGATCTGCTATTGCAGCAACTAATAAACATTCTTTAGCTACATTAACCACCATATCTCTAAAATTCAACAAACATATACTAAAAATCAAATGACTATTACTGTAAATATTTAGTATTAATTACCATGAGAATTGAGATATGTGTCAATGGATCTACAAAGATCAACATGCTTCAGCGTTGCAAGTGCGAGAATAGCTTCGAACCGTTATAATTAGTTTTGGAATCTAAGGCTGAAAATAATCAAACAAAAAATTGGGGAAATCGAAGATATGTACTAATTGATGACTACGAATAATCAAACGAATCCAAATCAAACAAATTCGCATAGATGACTAACAATAATCAAACAAAAAACTGGGGAATATGAGAAGTACTTACTAATTGGCTTCGGGATCTGAGAAAATAGTACTGAAATTCATCGGATGTTGAAGAATACCTAATCGGTTAGCTCGGCGGTGGTGACGGGCGGCAGAGACGGAGATGATGACGGTTAAGAAGAAGGAGCAGAGAAGAGAACATGAATACGAAAGTAGATGCCAGAAATACTTTCGTTGCTTGAAAGGGGAGCGATGTAGTGTTTATAAGACTAAGCGGAGTGGGGCGGGAGAGGGGGCGGGAAGGGGGGGGAACACCGCCGCAACCCCGGCGTGGAAGTGGCGTGGAGGGTGGGGGCGGGAAGGGAAGCACCGGCGTGGGGGAGGATTATTTGCCAAGTGTCTCAATTTTATTGGGTGATGGAGGATTTGTTTAATTAAAAAAATTGAAATTCAAAATAATTAATCATATACCGTTTTTTTTTTAAAAAAAAAAGGAAATTAAATAAAAAAAAGAAATTAACTAAAAAAAAATAAATAACAATAACATAATTAAATAACTTAATAACCATTACATAAATAACCATTACATAATCCTAATAATTCCTAAATTACTTATTTAAACATAAATAACTCCTAAATTACTTATTTAAACATAAATAAATCCTAAATTAATTATTAATCCTAATTTTCTCCACTATGGAGAGTAGTTGTCCCAGGGGAAGTAGTACTCGGGTGAGACGGAACGTGAGCTGTCCCGTCCATCAGATCTCGCATCTGAGGGGAAGTAGTAGTACTCACTACGAGGGGTAGGTTGGCTATAGTAGTACTCCTCCTCCTCAATCTCCCTCAGGGCTTCCAAGTCCCCCTCAGTTGGGGAAGTCCCATGGTCTTGGGGGATGGGGATGGGGGTAGTTTGCTGTTGGGGGATGGGGGTGGGAGTAGTCTGGTGTTGGGGGAGTGAAGCAGCCCAGGGGGTAGGGGGCGACAACGTTAGTCCCTCCATTTGTTGCTGGGCCATGACATAATCCATAGCCCAGACCAATTCCTCATCCGTCCAGTCATCATCGGCAGGAGGATGAGGAGGAATGGTTGGTTGTGCAGCAGCAGCAACAGGAGGGGGAGGTAACCAATGTTGTGGAGGAGGAGGAGGAGGATAAATAGGAGGTTGTGGAGCAGTAGGAGGAGGAGATGAGGAGAATGGTAGTCTCCGGGGGCGGCCCCGTCCCCTGGGATACCGGCGAGAATACTGCCGGATATTAGACGGGCCAGCAGCTCCTGCTTGAAAACCGTCACCCATGTTATTCATTGCTTTAGGGAAGAGGAATAGGTGTGACTGAGAATTTGGTAAGGTGTTGTATTTATAGGGTTAGAAGGATGAAGCAGTGGGGGGGAAACTTTGAAATTCAGAGTTTCAAATTCAAAATTTCAAATTCAAACTTCTGGGTGGGAAAAATTAATGTTTGTACTGTGTGGAGCAGTGGTGGGAAAATTTGAAATTCAAAGTGTAAAATTAAATACTAATTAAAATTTTATTACTTTAATATTAATTATTTTTTTATTAACTTAATATTAATTATTTTTTTATTAATTTATTATATTTTCCGGTTTATATTATTATTATTATTATTATTGTTATTGTTATTATTATTATTTAATTTATAAAAAAAAGAAAAAAAAAAGAAAAAAGAAATGCCAAGTGTCACTTCCCCCCACCTCTTCCCCCCCCCCTTCCACTCCCCACAATTATTTTCCCCCCCACAAGGGCCCCACAAGTGCCACATGGCGCTTCCCCCCACCTCTTCCCCCCCCACCACTCCTTATAGTCTAATGGTTGGCTAGGGTACCGCAAATAGTGGAGAGTGGGTTTGTGGCTGTGGGAGAAAACCTCCAAAAACTGAATTCCTCAAAAGTAGGAAATCTAAACTTGCGTTGAAAATAAGTAACTGTCAAAATTTTTAACTTTGGACGGCCATGATTAAATTTATAGAATAACTGATTAATTATTGTGGTCAAGATTATCCCAAAATTCAGTTTTGAATGGGTTGACTCGTAGTTTTAACGGGGTGAACAATATAGTAATAATAACAAAAACAAAGAGGTTGGTAGTTTTGTATGTTTTTTTTGTTAAGTTCATAATTTTGTTTTGGAAAATCCAACTAGGTTGTGCATGTGCAATGATTGAAAATGGAAAATTTTATTATCTTGAGTGATGAGTGTGGAATTTTTAAAAGATCATTTTTATTTTTCTGTGTTAAAGATATGGAGTTATTCTAGAATGAAATCAATGAATCAATTGGGTCCGCCCAATCACCATTGGCGGATTGATTAGGATTTCTGTATATAAAATACACGAAAACATATTTTTTACTGGGTGGGCCCGCTCCTCTTGCGCTACTACAATTGAGTCCGCCCAATCATTATTGGCGGACCCACCCCACGCCGAAGGGGGTCGGACGCTCACCTTGAATTTTTTGTTAGCATTATACATACGCATTAATCTCATTTGAACACCATATGATTTTTCAATCACACCCTTTGAACTTTTGAAATCGATCCCCAAGAAAAAAAATATATAATTTTGTGTTTACAGATAGCTCATTTTAATAGTTAATAGCCAACTTTTGTATTTAGACTTTAGAGTTAGCCCAATTCTAATGTTAGTAGGCTAGTAGCCCAATTTTAAGAGTAAGCCCATAATTTTTAATAGGTTTTAATTCTGATTAAAAAAAATCAACATAGCGTCTAAAACATTACAGAAATGGAGTAATCCACAAGTCATTTCCTGTCCTAACTGAAAACCCTTAATTGAATGGTATATCAAGTCTTTTATAATTGATGGTTAAAACAAAGAAACACCTTAACTTTATATTTGCGTATCGTTTATTGAAGCTATCTCTCACATTACCTGTCACAACTGCGACCGTTGAAAGAAGATTTTCGGCAATGGAGTTTGTGAAGAACAATTTGCGCAATAGGATTGGTGATAAGAATTTAAACGATAGTTTTTGGAAAGGACCTTTACAGAAAGGTGGAGATAGAAGATGTTATAAATAGATTAAAAAAAGACTGAATTACAAGTTTTGTCCTTTAGGTTTATACCAAATTTCAACGGATGTCCTTTAACTTTAAAATTGATTGGTTTTGTCCTTTACGTTTCAGAATCTTGCACAGTTTGTCCTTTGACACTAACCAAGTTAGATTTTAACTTAAATGCAAGGGTAAAATCGTCTTTTTACTATTCTAAGGCCTATTTGTGTAATTAACTTAAAAATTTGGACCAAAAGTAAATTTTAAAATTTTATATAAACACCCCCTTCCTCCCCCCCCCCCCTCTCTCTCTCTCTCTCACTTCAATTATATGTCAGATACCTTGATCATCAAACATGATCCCCTACCATCACCACTTGCCGCCACTACCACCCATTAGAGCCGCCACCACCACGTCTGTTCTCCACCCAAAACCCATCTCCAAACGAACACTGTACGCCACCACCACCTCTGTTCTGTCAGGTGATAACCTCCGGCGGCTCATCGGGTCTGTACTAATCAGGTCAGAGGACAGAGAGAGAAAGCGTGGGAGAGAGAGAGAGGGACAGACGGAAGAGGAAGGAGACGACGGTTGTTGTACTCATCGGGTCAGATCTGGTCTCAAGGTAAAAACCCCTTTTTTTCTGAATATTATGGTGATTGGTTATGGTCATGGTTATGGAGATGTGTTCATGATGGTGGTTGGGCTAGGCCAGAGGTGGTTCCGGGGAAGGGGGTGACGATGGTGGTCGATTGGTGGTCAGGTGGTTGTGGTCTCTCTCTCTCTCTCCCTCCCCCCCCCCTCTCTCTCTCTCTTGGTAAAGTGTGTGTACAGGGGAAGGGGGTGACGATGGTGGTCAGGTGGTTGTGGTGGTGGTCGGCGGCAGGTGGTGGTGGTCGTCAAGCAGGTGGTGGTCGGCGGCAGGTGGTGGTCGACTAGGTTTCAATTTGGGGTTTTGATTTCAGATGAGTGGAAATGTTGTGTGGGGTGTTGGTGTGTTTGAGTTTAAAGAAGATGGTGTTGGTGTGGTGGTGAGTAGTTGCCGGTGATGGTACGGCGGTGGAGGTGGCGGTGAGTGGTGGCCGGTGATGGTATGGCGGTGGAGATGGTGGGACTTGAGAGAGAGTACAGAGTTTTTGTGTGTGTGTGTGTGTGTGTGTGTATATAATTTTAATATGTTTTTTAATAAATGGGTAAAAAGACAATATTACCCTCCACTTAACGATAAAAATTAACTGGGTTAGGCTCAAAGGACAAACCGTGCAAGATTCTGAAACGTAAAGGACAAAATCAATCAATTTTAAAGTTAAAGGACATCCGTTGAAATTTGATATAAACCTAAAGGACAAAACTTGTAATTCAGTCTTAAAAAAATGAAGACCCAAATAGAACAACTTTTGATTTTTGAATTTTGTTATGCATATGCAATGTCGTTTAAATTACTTTTGAACTTTTGGTTTCTTTTGTTATATATATAATTTTAATTTTATTATTTTTGGTATACGAGTCGATCTAACCCGAATCATATGATGATAAACAATCTATACAAGCTATATAATTTTACACTTTATTAAAAAAAAATTAATGGGTCCACCAATACCAATCACTCAAAATTGGTTTTGAATTTTGATACATGCTGTATGCTTTGGTCAACAAACAAAACTCACCTACACCGTCCATGTCTGCAACGCATCACGTCCCATTCATTTCTCAATGTTAATTTCGTGTTAATAAATTTTTCTTTATGTTTTTTTTTTGAACGGCCAACGAATTAATTCCGAGCATTCTCGGGCACCCTTTTGGCGAATTAGGTACTCGAGAGTACCCGAGCCACCAATTGCCACCAATTCCCGGGAAAACCCGACCACTCACCCGCCCGAAGGCATGACGGTGAAATAGTCGGTAAAACCGGTCGGGATCAGGACTCGAACCCAAGCCAAATGGCCGGGTCATCCCTCATTTCCCATCCACCAATGTCCTCCAAATGTAGCTAGTGGGAATTGAACCCAAGCCTTCCATAGAAAACTTTAGGCCCTCAACCAACTAGGCTACAAGTGTTGGACAATTTTTCTTTATGTTGGTTTACGTCGTTGAAGGAATATGGTATCAAAGCATTACAAATACCATACCATCGCCCAACTAGAACCGGCTTCGCCAGGCGTCCATCCGCCCGTTTTACGTCAGCGAAACGTCTGGCGTCCACTAGCCCGTTCTAAGTCAGCGATACATCTGCCGTCCGACGCGAGCGTTACTCTCTCGTTCTACGTCGGCGGAACGACTGGCGTCCATCCGCCCGTTATACGTCAGCGGATCGTTTAGCGTCCACTCGCCAGGCGTAAACACGCCCGCCCATTTCACATCGGCGGGCCCAATATACTTCAAAGCTTCCTCAGCAAGCTTCACCAACACAAGTGGAAGATACCTTTTGGGCAGCCTTGGGACTCACCCCTGCCCCAAACAAAATATCTCTGACACAGCAGGCGGCCCGTCAGAGTTCCTCTCCAATCAGAGACTGCTCCCAGTCTGACGAACAGAAAGGACGATGACGTGGCAGCCTCTCAGCCAAGATATCTTCCTGACAAAGCAGACTTTCTCAACTCGTCCCGAAGTCCAAGAAAGGTATGATTACTCGCCGCCCTCGGTCTACCAATGGGCTGGCGCCACGTGTCCGCCGACCACCAGCGTCCACTCAATGGGCGCCACGTGTACCAACCGTCAGGACGGTAACATCCCCCCTTAGCATTTTACTTTCTCCTTTTTATCAAAACCCACTTGCACCAAGTGAGCTTGAGGACTTGGGCCGGATTATGGAGACGGCTCTACCTGGGCCGGGCCCCATCAATCACTCACACTTTCACTCAAGAAGAATACGAACTCTTTCGTACCTTCTTCAACCCCTTGTTTATTATACTAACTGCTAGAGGCTCGGCTCTTCTAATCAGTAGTCTCCTAAATTCCCTGGTCTTGTCCTTAGACCCTCACGTATTTTTCAAACACACTCTCTTTGCAAAATACAGTAGAACCACTTACTGGATTAGCGCTTGTTCGGTAAACCAGGATCTGTGTTTCTTCATTGGCGCCATCCGTGGCCTTACCACAAATACTCTAAACAAAACAGCTTTAACAAATATATCCAGTAACCCATACTGAAAAAAAAATGACCACTTCACCTCCAAGAGTGTTCACCCCATCTGGAGCCGTCGAAAACATCACCGACGCCACTCCAGCATCCCACCCAACATCTGGGGATCACGACAATAACCAGCAACACCCCATCGTCACCCCCAGAAACTTAGAATTTCAACTCACTGACCCAGCACCTCCAACCGAGGAGGAGATCGACGCCCTGAATAACGACTGGTATGAGAGCCAGAGGCGTATTCTAGACGCTCAGCTGGAACGTCGCAGACGTACAGGCAAGGCAATCGCGGGTTCCTCCTCCAAACCACCCGCACGAACGTCGGCTGCCGCCCGTCACGGGGAAGGTCCAGGGCAAACCCCTGAAGACCAGGCCCATGCAGAGCGCAACCGGTTCGACGACGAAGACTATGATGAAAGTTCATGGGAGGACGATGCCTCCAGGGACTATCGCCATAGCCCATACTACATGCGGGAACGACTAAACAGATACAACGACGACGCCACCACAAACTTGTCACTCCCCTACAGGCCAACGGCCTTCGCGGACAAGTCCAAATTTACCAGGCGTATATCCCAAGCACCAATCCCGCCACGCCAACGCCTCCCGACCAACGTCAGAATATATGACGGTCTCACCGATCCGGACGACCACCTCGGCATCTTCAACCAAGCCGGGGCCGTCATCGGATGAACCCTACCTGTTTGGTGTCACATGTTTGCCCAGACACTTACCGGAGCCGCCAGGGTCTGGTTTGACAACCTCCCCATCGAAGCATCGACAGCTACGAGCAGCTGATCGATAAATTCTCACTCCACTTTAGTCAACAACGTCGTCACAAGCGCAACAAAAGCCAGATCTCTCTGTGCAAACGCAGAGACACTGAACCGCTCGAAGACTTTATCGTACAGTTCAACAAAGAAGCACTCCAGTTGGGAACGGGGGACGAGGCAACCCGGACCTCCTTCCTGGCCAACGTCAACGACGACGGCCTCCAACACACCCTTCAAGGGAAAGATGGCGTCCCAGATTCCTGGGAAGAGGTCATCCGCATTTCCAAGCTATATGCAGGCAACCAAAAAACGATGCGCCAAAACCAACGAGGGAGCTCCAGCAACAGCCGCAGCCGCGGCAACAACCGAGCATCCGTCTGGAACCGCATCTCCGGTTCCACTGACGAAGGGCGGTACTCAACCTCCGGCGACGCCCGAAATATCATCGGTAACAGGCAAACTCGCGATCAGCGCAACAGCGGCCGCCGAATCAAGACTGGACCCCCTCACAAAAATACCACCCCAGGTGCTGTCACAAGTCCTCTCAACTGGAGAGGTAACTTTCAAGATCCCAAAACCCATGGGAACAAAACGAAAAAACATTGACACCACCAGATTCTGTGATTTCCATAAAGATGTGGGCCATGATACTGACAACTGCTACAGCCTCAAAATGGAGATCGAGGCAGCCCTACGTTCAGGGAAGTTGGCCAACTTGGTCAAGAATGTCCGCGCCGGCACACGCCGGCAAGATGAGCCCGCAAAAGCAATCAAAGACAACAAAACACACCACGTCTGCGCACATACAACAGACAGTGCAACATGACGCGCAACACCAAGCGGAAAACAAACCTCCCAAACATAGCGACCACGTCGCAACAATCAGAAATCACAACAGTCAGAAACTGGAAGGAGGCCCAAGTCATCCTCCCCATAATACCAGGGGGCGCAAATTCAACAACCCCACTCACCATCACAGCACTGTTCGGGCATTACCGAACTTACAAGATGATGAGCGTCCCACCCACCATAAGTCCACCTGTAGTGGAAAACATACATAGCGCCCCTCCTTCATTTGTTATTGGTTGAAACATGTGGCACAAAATCCAAGACACTTCAAACGTTATAATTATAACGCTAAAAACACATTTCTTGAATTTTCAAGCCACATAACGCCCCTTAAGGCCCATGTGTAACGGTGTTTGGGCATTATGGGGCGCGAAGTTAGGACTTAACGCCCCACTACACATGATCTTATAGATGTAACTGAAATTTGGATTGTATGAGAACTGCCCACCCTTATAAGTGTCGTTGCGCGTATTTATTTTATGGTTTTGGTTACCAGTTGGTTTCATCAGTAACTTCAGCAAATTATAAATTTATAATTACAAATTTCAACAATCAAAGACGATTAGGATTATATATTTCACATGCTTGTATTTTTTATTTTAGATAACAAAAGTTTCAAGTATGACAAACAATCATATATACCTTGAAAGACCGTAATACTTCAAGTACAACAATTTGCATTACCTTCTTGATCTGAAGTCATGTGGAGTATCTTTGACTATAACCCATATATGGAGACGACTCGACGATTAATCATTTATTTATTAATCAAATCATACATGAGCCAATATTAATATTCCATTGTCCTTTTGAAGATTGATTTTCCAGCTCAAGGACGTAGATTACATAATAAGCATATATCAAATGATCAAACGTAAATATAACGTTTATTATAATCTATTCAGTGTTACCACAACAAACAAGAGGGACTGAATTAAAATTCAAAAGGATTGTAGGGATTTAAAAATTCATGAAACCTTTGAGCACGTCCAAAAACCAAGTGCCCCAAAGGTCACACAACAACCACACACAAATTTGTACAATTATGTTCCATACCACAATGAAAGTACTCTGAGCTTAAGCGTTGCTCCTGGATGATCCAAGAGCTTTAACTGCGCCCGCCCTCAATACGAACTGGTGATAGATAGCCGCTATCGCCGCTCCAATCATCGGTCCCACCCAGAATATCCACTGCACATATTAAGTTCACTCATTTAGATTATATGAACTTGTAGGGTTAAATTTGGTTCAAGACATGACATTAAAAGGTATTATTATATAATATGGGGTAGGTTCACGTACAAACAGTTTTTTCGTACGAACTGTACGAATCAAAGGAAAAAACACGTGGGGTCGTGTATAACTATAGTAATTATATAATTACTCTAGTTATACTCTAGCTATATAACTAGAGTAATTATATCTAGTTATATAGCTAGAGTATAACTAGAGTAATTATATAATTACTCTAGTTATACGCGGTCCACGTGTTTTTTTCTTTGATTCGTACGAAAAGGTTGTTTGTATTTGATCTTTTGTCTATATAATATATAGGTATAACTTACTTGATCATCCCATGCCTTTTCTTTTCCGTAGATGACTGCGGCCCCAAAACTACGAGCAGGGTTGATTCCGGTGCCAGTGATTGGGATGGTGGCCAAGTGAACCATGAATACCGCGAATCCAATAGGGAGAGGTGCCAACACCTTTAATTTAAACAGTTATTTATGTCAAAACATAAAACAAGGAGGATGCATGTATATGTGCAATTGGAATAAAAAGTAAGTATAGTAACACTTACGGGGACATGAGAGTCTCGTGCATTTCTCTTGGGGTCAGTGGCGGAGAAGACGGTGTAGACAAGGACAAATGTGCCAATGATTTCCGCACCCAACCCGGTGCCTTTATTGTAGCCATCTGCGAGCTCATTGGCACCACCACCATAATTGTTGTAGTAAGACTTTTGGAAGGCTTTCACCAGACCACAACCACAGACTGCACCCAAGCATTGAGCCAACATGTACATGACGGCCCTAGGGAGAGTCACCTTCCTAGCCAAAAACAACCCGAATGTGACGGCAGGGTTAATGTGTCCTCCTGAGATACCAGCAGTGCAATAAACAAGGACAAAAATCATGCCACCGAAGGCCCAAGCGATACCGAGAATGCCGACACCACCGCATTGGTCAGTGCTGTGGTTGGGGTCGGTTTGGGACTTGTAGCCGATGACGGTCAAGACGGTGATGTAAAGGAACAAGAGTGTGGCGATGAACTCAGCAATGATGGCTCGGTAAAAGGACCATTTGGTTAGCTCCTCTGCGTCAAAGAGGCAGCTGGTGGAGGGTCTTGGTAGTCTTTTGCACCGTATTCATGACTGGCTACCTCAATGTCTTTTGCCATTTTCTCTTAGAAAATTAAGCTGGCTGCTTATGTGTGTGTTGATGTGCTTAATGGTGATGAGAAGATTGGACAACAAGAGGACTATTTATATTGTTACGAATGTAGTGTTACACTATTGAGATGACAATTGTTTTTGTAAAAAAAAATAGATGAATAATTTCATATTCAAATTACTAATTATTTTGCATTAATTAACTTGTGTATTATTATTCTTTAACTGTATAAAAAATCAAAACACTAGAGTCGGAGAAGATGATTGCCAATAAACATCTCATAATTGTCAGCCACCACCGTCCATTCAAGTTTTTAATTTTGATTTTAATGCCACCTAGATATTCCACTAGCCAATCAGTGTCTTGGGTTGGTTTTTTCTGCAAACCCAGCCAATCTCCACCGTTATTCTCTTAAAATAATTCGTGGCCATAGGACTTCCACGTGTCAAATACCTAGAGCTCTATGCTTATTAGACTACTAGGTGTGGAGGAGGCCCATCATTCATGATGGTCCTCCACCTCAGCTGCCACGTCAGCGTGAGGTAAGAGCATCCATGAGATAATGGTCCTATGGGTGTGGAGGAGACCCATCACCATTTAATGTTTGTTTTTTTTAATTAAATAATATTATCATATTAATGTTGGGTTAGGATCAAATACACAGTGAAAGAAAAATAGGAAGTCGTAGGAAGGGTATCAAACGGACTCCGATTGAACTCATTCAAGCGTCATTGGAACCGTTTTATCGAACCCTACAACGTGAGTTTTTAGGTCTTCGTTTTTTTGAGGATTTAGCTTGTGTTTTTTAGAATATGCGTTATATCATTGTGTCTTTCATGTATCATTGTGTCTTTTTCTTATTTTCATCATTGTGTCATTTTTTCAATTCATTGTGTCTTTTTTCTTCAGCATTGTGTTATATTTTTTGGCACTGTGCTATATTTTGTGGCTCATTGTGTCATATTTCATGATCTATTGTGTTTTTTGTATCCTTCTCACCCTTCTCATTTTTATTGCCTTGTGTAGAATAACTTGACCCTATTAATGTTACAATAAAAAAGTTAATATTCTAATACATTATATATATATCTTAAAAACCATGATCGGTGACCATGTTTCAAAAACCACCCTTCAACTTTACTAAAATGGCAACATTTATCCTTTAAGTTTATCTTTGACAAAATCAACTTTCTGGCTTCACATAATTGACCTCTTTACTTTCTAACTTAACAAAAAAAGACACTCTTACTTTTTAGCTTCTTTTTACCCCTCAAACTTTTTATGTGTAACCCATTATAACACCAAACTTTTCTATAAACGATATAAATTCACTTTTCGACATAGGGTTTTTTCCCTTTTGAAACGACTATGGTCAAATATAAAACGTTTTATTTATTTTAACGTATAATATCGGTTGACAAACTATTCTGACGTAAATTTTGTTCGGAAACGAGTCGGTTCAAATATAAAATGTTTTATTTTGACAGTAAATATTCGAGTTACCTACGTTTCTTACGTAAACTATGTTCGTGTAACACCCCAACCGATGGCGGAATCATCGAGGTGTCACGTAGTGACGATTGTTCAAAAGCTCATGGTACTAAAATGTAAATATTTGATTATTGAATATTGTTTTACAACATGTGAAAATAATTACACAACAAAAATTGAGATAACTGATTTATTTAGTCTAAGTCCAAGGTCCTATATGAAGCGTCAAGCAGCTTATCCTGAAACATGCACGAAAATAAAATTTTGTCAACATATGATGTTGGTGAATACTACTTAGCTTTGTACATATAGTATAAGTTTGAAAAGTAGTACAATTCATGTGTCTAGTATCACCAAGGCATTATGTAAACACGCAAGTAACCAAACAAGACAAAGATCAAATGTAATGTTGATAAGATGAAATTGATAATGAGCACCCTAACACGTGTCAAGTCTAAAAGAGCACCATAACATAAGTTATGTCTAAATGAGCACCGTAACATAAGTTACGTCTATATGTAAAGAGCACCATAACATAAGTTATGTCTAGATGTGTGATTTTGTATGTAAGCTACGTTCATGTTCAAACATAAGCACAAAGATAAACAAGACACGTATATGAATTGTAAATGAATAAAATGTATGTGTAAATGAATATGAAGGTTTTGTATACTTGTGCATGAATCACCCCAAAAATTGTAAAAGCGAAAAAGGGGATAAGTAATACTCACCTTAGCAAGGTGTTAAGTCTTGTGAAATTGAATAAGTGTAATCCGACGTTGCCAAGTATCACCCTATGTATAAGGTATCAAATAAGTCTAAGTCTATCTAGTCTATAAGTATTTTCTAGGGTTTCGAATTGGGGATAAGTATTCGTTTGATTAATAAATTAAACGTTTAATAAATAAGAGAAATTTGATAAGTAAATAAAAAAAAAGTCTTTTTGTAAATTTTAAATCAAAGATGGTCACAATTATAAAGTTTTAAGTGTGAAAATAATTTTTATAAAATTATTTTCCTATAAATAGAATATTAAATCTATTTATTTCAATTTGTCAAAAATATAACTTTAATATCTAAAAATATTAAAATTAAAGAATTTTTAAGTTAAAAATTGTATTTCTGTTCCAAATAAATAGAAATAATTTATGTAAAATTTTGGTACAAAAATATTGAAAAATGAATTTATTATGATTTAATTATGATTAAAACTAACAAAAATTAATTAAAAATATAAAATGAACGGTTTTTCTGCAATAAAAATTATTTCTGAAATGTTTAAGGTTATAAAAGTTTAGAATAATTTTTGTGGAATTTAATAAAATCGTTTAGATATTTTTATTGAATTTTACAATTATAAATGAATAAACTTGTAATATTTATAATATATATTAAATAAATTATTTTTGAAAAACTAAAAATTGTACAATGAACTTTACCATTAGAAGATCATACAGTAATTTTTGTAGAATTTAAAAACCACTTTTAGTATTTAAAAACTATTTTAAAAGATTATTATGTAAAATATATATATATAAAAGGGAAAAAAAAATGTTTGTTGGTTATGGGAGTCGAACCCGGGCCTCTGGCCGGTTCGGGTTTTATCACAAGCGTGGCCACCAACTGAGCCACACCCTGAGAACGATTTAAACTGGATTTGAATTAGTTATAAAGGTTATTTAGGTTAAATCAAGATTTGTTTAAATGATAAGAAAAAAATGTGGTGAGCCGGACTCGAACCCCAGCCCTCCCCGGTTCGTTGTGTCTGATGCAGCAAGGCATCACCAACTGATCTATAGGTCAGTTGGTAATTTCTTTCAGATTATAATAAATAAATACGATTACTGCACAGTGTCTTCTTCCCCAATATAAAACCATCGAGCCCTAGTTTTCTAATCCAACAAATTAGCAACCAATAACCCCAGTAACCATAGGGTTATTGGTCGGAAAATGCCGATGAACATAACCCTATAAAGAATTAATACCTTTGAATCAGAAACGAGCACCAACGTTTGGTCAATGGCAAAGTCAAACGTGCGACGTCTATGTAGATTAAGAAGGGTTTTTAGGAAAATTGAAAGTGAGGGTAAATAATTCGGCACAAGGAGATGGTTTGGACATCTCAATTTATACTAAATTCGCGTAAATGGAAGGTTTGAATGTTTGACCAGAGCTTGGTCAAACTGTGCGAATTGGCTTCATTTCGAGCGGTAATCATGCGAATTAAGGATTGGATATGGATGGTTTGATTGTGTCGCTCATCACTGCACATTCCAATTTGATTATGCTTTCCAATTTTAGCTTAATTTAGATGGTCAAAGGTGGTGTTTGACTGATTGTAGATGGTTAAAGGCTGGTCGCATAACAGCAGATGAAGGAAAAGAGTATGGGCCGGATTTTTCTGTGTTGGGCTCTGGCTAGCTGTTGGGCTTCAGTAAACACACAAGAAGAAGGATGGGTCTTGTATTTGTTTGGAGATTTAGTTTTGTTTGTTAATATTATTATTATTATTATTATTATTATTATTATTATAGATAAGGATAAAATGCGACGTACAAGATATGAGGTACGAAATAAATATATATATATATATATAGGGAAAGGGTAAAATGAGAACATGCTTTTCGTAAAAGAACTAAAGAACACACTTTTCCACCACAAACATATTTTAATCCAAAAAGAATTTGTGGACCATAATTAAAGTAGAATAAAATATAAAAAGGAATATTCTCTTTCCTAATAAGACAAAACAAGGTGGGCCCAGGTCTTTACACCACTGTAAACCCATCGTAAATTTTTTTTTTTTTTTTACGTCGAGGTTACCCGTTTTTTCACCGGTGGAAAAATTTTTTTTAAAAATTCACATTTTACATCGGTGTTCTCGTGGTTCTTTTACGAAAAGTGTGTTTTCATTGGAACCTAATCCTATATATATATATATATATATATATATATATATATATATATATATATATATATATATATATATATATATAATAACAATAATAATGATAAAAGTGACGGATGTCACAACATCCCCTACTTTTAGAAACTTCGTCCCGAAGTTATTAGAAACATAGGGTTATGGATGTTTGGGTAGAAATTAAGGTAGCAGTGGTTTGGAAATTTTGAGTTAAGGCACGTCGTGAATTTATGGTAACAGAGTAAACTGTTTCGAATGATATGGATAAGAGGTTTGATAGGTGTGGGTTAAGGATTGGATTAGGTTTGTCTCCAATAAGGAGAATAAGAATCTAGTAAATTACTAAACTTCAAGTTTTAGGAATCCTAAAATAAATGTACGAGTTGATTGACTATAGAAAGACCAAATGTACTACCAAGTAAGTAGGGTTTGTTCCTAGTTCGACTTCCAGTCTCACTTTCGATGCATCATTAGTGTTTATATATAGGGTGTACCGCAGCTAACCCACCACACCTTTGATACCTTGAAAACGTACTAGACGCCTACCAAAAACTCTAACAGAATTTCACACCACCTTAATGTACCTGTAAATTCATGATTACGTTCCGGACCGGAATCATCAATTTACCTTACATTAGGGTTTTATGTCCTTCTATGATCCTAATCTAACACATATTAAAGCAAATAAGTTCCACAAGAAGATGACACAACAAACACGTTGGGTTACAATGAGACGTTATCAATGAAATGAGGCCATGTAATAATGAGGTCAATTATATTGGTTTGTAACGACTTGCAAGCATAACTAAATCTAAGTATGGGCTACCACCCATCCGGGGAGCCCTTTAAGTGATATGTTTGTTATGTGTATGATATCGGTTGGTCTACGATTCTTACGTAAATTTTGTTCGGAAATGAATTAGATTATATATAAATCTTTTAATTCGACAGTAAAAATCCGAGTTACCTACGTTTCTGACTTAAACTGTGTTCGGAAACAAACGACTCGGCTCAAATATAATTTGTTTTAATTCTATGGTGTAAAATTGAGTCATTGTACATTTTCATACGTTAACGCATCACAGGACGTGTCTCCGCCGCAACGCGCGGCCTACGGCAAGTATCTAGTTAATATTAAAAAGTAAATATTACATAAAACCATTACAAATAATCTAAAAAAAACATAACTAAAATTAAAGCAACCTACTCGACATAAAAAAAATTACAAATAATCTACTCTTGTCCGTTGTTCCAAATATATTCAACCAAGTCCGCTTGAAGATTGCGATGTGTGTACTCGTTATGTAACGAGAACTCGTTTAAATCTTGTTGATGTGGTTTGACAGGCACCGTATTCTCCGGCGGGGCATTCTCGTCATACACACAAATGGTGGCGCCTTCGTCTTCGAGTATCATGTTATGCAACAAGATACAAGCATACATACAGTAACGCGATTTTTTAGGGGTGAACATACGTGCCGGGTTTGCAATGATGTGTCATCTTGCTTGTAGAACACCAAATAATCGTTCAATGTCCTTTCTTGCCGCCTCTTGATACTTGGCAAATTTCTTTCTTTTTTCATCGAACGGGTGGTGAATACTTTTAACGATCGTTGTCCATGATGGGTAGATTCCATCAGCAAGATAATAACCGCGCCTATACTCCACCCCCGATACTGTAAAGCTGGTATCCGGACCGGTTCCTTTTATGACATCGTCAAAAATCTCCGACTGGTTAATAACATTAATGTCGTTGTTCGAACCAGGAATGCCAAAGAAAGCATGCCAAACCCATAGATCTTGTGAACACACCGCCTCCAAGATTATTGAAGGATGGTCTTGATCCCCTCGTTTGAACATTCCGCGCCATGCTACCGGGCAGTTTCTCCAAGGCCAATGGTAGCAATCAATGCTTCCGAGCATTCCTGGAAAACCATGTTGTTGGTGGTGAAACTGATACAATTGTTGGACCTCACTAGAGTTTGGTTTTCGCAAATATTTCTTGTTGTAAAGGTTCACCACACACTTGCTAAACTTGTACAGACATTCTCATGCAGTTCTTTCCGACATTTATAAATACTCGTCCCAGGAATCCGCCGCAGTCCCGTACGCTAGTTGCCGAAGTGCCGCTGTGCATTTTTGTAAAGTGGTGAACCCCCTTTTGCCTCTAGCATCGTATCGTAAGGTAAAAAATGGCTCGAAGTTAGCCATATCACCGGCTATACGTAAGAACAATCTTCTACTCATTTGGAACAGACGCCTAAATACTTCCGCCGAGTATAAGGGTTCGTTGGCAAAATAATCTGCCACCAATCTATCATGGGCACCTACACATATTTACAAAAATATAAACACAATAAAAATCTAAAATGTTAAAAAATATATATATATAATACACATAAATAATATAAAAAAAATATAAAACTTACCCTCTCGGTCTCTATTTATAGCCGCTTTGCTAGTTCGAGGTACCGAATCGACTTCATCTCCTTGCTCCTCGGCAATAATCTGCGCCGCTTGCGCCACGATGTTTATAACAAAATTTACGGCTTCGTTTGTAGATGATGAACCCGAAGAAGACGAAGACGACGAAGAAGAAGATAACGACATGGTTGTTTGAGGGTTTGGATTTTTTAAAAATAGTTATTGGTTTAAATATAGTGAGAGTATTTGAGAGAGCTTTTATAAAAGTTGTGGTGAAAAATGGTATGGTGTGTTTGGTTTTAAATAGTTTGAAAAAAAAACTTTTTTTAAACGGTCAAATACTCAAAAGGAACGGTGTCCAACGTTCAAATCCTCCACTCTCCTGGCCCGGCTTCAACGGCAAAATAATGCCCCTCCTGCCGCCCCTGGGGGGTGGTGTAGCTAGGCCCGGCAAATCGATGCCTCCCCTATGCCGCCCCCCATACCCTCTAGTCTTAACAGTCAAATACCAGTCGTCAATGTTTAAATTGTTTTATTTTAATTAGTAGCTTTTATTCCGGGAGTGACCCGGGGTTGAAAAATATAACCATTCTAATAATACTAATACTAATAATAATAATTATTACTCTTGTAATTAAATAAATAAAAAAATAACCTTGCTATAAGGTGACACCATATGTTGCAGTGTTGCGATTCTTTCTCCTAGCTTCTCTTGATGAAGTATACCTATCCATCTTTATAAGAGTAAAATTCCAATGATAGCATGGCGATTGGGCTAAATTTCAACATTGTATATAAGAACCTGGTTTAAAGGAAAAAACATGATTAATGAATAACTTGAACACTTTGTGTTTTTTTTCCTGTATGAACAAAACCCCATAAAAAATAGTTGTTTTTTTCTCTGTTTTTTATATAGCACTATGGTACTCGTTGGAAAGATAATAAAACGCTCGTTAATTTGGTGTAATTTTTTTCTTTAAAAAATCTCGTATATAAAAGATATTAACGTTTAAAAATTATGGGAGGAAACATTAGAAAGAAAAATCTAAATTTGTTTTTAAATTCTTAAAGAGATTAGGGTTAGATAAGTGTAGGAAAATGGATGAAAACAAAATTAAAAAGATTAGGGTTAGATAAGTGTAGGAGAATGGATGAAAACAAAATAAAAAAAAATAAATTAAAAACTCTCACCTCAACGTGCCACGTGGCAGCCTCCATTGAATGACACCTCATCAATATTCAATTCTTTTATTATAAGTTATAGATTATTATTGACTAGCAAGGAACCCGCGCGTTGCGGCGGAGTCGACAATACAGGACGGAAACATAATTCAAACTTTAAAACGATTAAAAGATTCAATATGTAAGGTGCAGGTTTGTGTGTGTAAGTACCTGTGCTTCGCAGTGGGGTAATTTTTTAAAAACTATAAGGAGACATGATAGCATGCTACGTTCTATATACCATATTTAATTTGATCTATATGCCGGTAAAAAATGAAAGTAACGGTTAGACTCATTAGCAACTATTATTATACTAATAGTCATACTCAATATGTTGAAAGTGCCAAATCAGGAGAGATTGTCGAGGTTAAGAAAGCATAGGGACATTTATAAGATACACATTAAGAGGAGGCTGGAACGGCTCATACGTAATCAATCTGCAAAGAAGCATACCCATAACTTTTTCTACATGATAAAAACAATGCAATACAACTGCTAATCAAGTGCAACATAAATTTCTATCAGTGGCATCAGAAAGTGAAATGGGAAGTTAGGTTAGTTGAAAATATTCCACATAAGACATCACAACCTGAGAACTTTATAGACGTGCACAGATCGATTTTTTTTCTAGGAACCGAACCGGTTCATGTTTGGTGCCAGTTCATGTCTAAACCGTTTTGGTTCAGTTTGGTTTCGGTTTCGGTTCGTGAACCAATTAATGTGCACACTTTTATAAGAAAAGGCATCACAAAATTATTTTTTAGCGTAAAGTTCAAATTTTATTAAATTTTACAGTCTTTTCAAAGTGTATAGGTATATATTTGTATGTGTAGAAACCTTTTTTTTTTATAATTTTGTTACATAAAATTTTTATATAAAATTGCTATTTTTTTTAATAAAATGTAGTAATTACTTAATTTTATTTGACACCCTTCTCAAATGCTTTATAATATAATATAAATTATAGATATAGATTAATGGTAATTGGAGGTTATGATAAAAGAATGTGTACAAATATGTTTTGCATGAAGTGTATAAATGGAAAAAAATTACATGACATTTGTGTTTTAAGCATGCAACTTTTTCTATGTCATCTTAAAATTCATGTAAAATGATTTTTTTAGACATCCTTCCTCCTTTATAATGTAGTATAGATATAGATATAGATTATATACTGAAAATTTGTTTAAAACGGACAAAACCTTTTTAGTTTGAATTCCAACTTTGGCATGAGCTCGTGGTCCGTTTGTAGGTCATCAGAATATTGGGTTGGGAGAATTAGTAGACGAAGTAGTCTATGTAATGCACATGTCAACTTTGTAAGTTATAATTAAAATGGTAAATTTTAGCAAATTTTAACTTTTTTATAAGTGGCTTAGGCCAACATATGTCGTCAGCGGAGTATCGTACTATCCTTAAGTATCGCCTCATGATTTCCCTATTTCCCCTTGATGAGTTATGCCCTGTTTGTCGCAAGGGGTGTTTAGACTCATTTGGGGAGCATGCAATTCATTGTATACATTGTAGAGAAATCATGAGGTTCAAGTACTGACACAATTTGATTAGGAACGTTCTTTCTAACATATTTAGGCGAGCTGAGATTTCTGCTAAGAAAGAGGCATCGCTGAATTTTTTGACAAATCCATTGGAACGAATATCAACACTTAGACCAGTTGACATTTTGGTTTTTGGATGGATAAGAGGGAAACACGCATGTGCGGATCTAACTGGTGTTTCCCCTCTGAGGGGCTTGGAGAGTAGCGCTTTCACGGTGGGCCAGACTACTTTAAAAGCTACTTTGGGCAAAGGGGTGAGCAATAAACAAAGACTCCAAAATATAGGAACTGAGAACCGATCCCTCAATTTCATGTGCATTTCGAGGAATGAGATGAAATGCTTAGGGGCTGGAATTAATTGAAATTTAAAAACCGGATAAGAAGGCTCTCCCTCGAAAGCGGCCTCCCTCCATCGCTCCCCCATTCCTAACACTGTGTTCCCGAGTTCACATAACAAAAGAAAAGAAAGTGTTTGGAAGGAAATGAAAACTTTTTTGTGTTCCCGAGTTTCATTTAAGGAAGGAAAAAAAGAAAAAAAAACTTGTTGTGTTCCCGAGTTTCACTTAAGAAAGGAAAAGAAAGGAAATGGAAGGAAAACTAGGCCAAATCCTTTGGTTTATTTTCCTTTCCTTTCAAGAAGGAAACAGAAGGAAATGATATGTATCCTTTCTTTTCCCTCCTCAAGTAAGCGGGAACGGAGCGTAAGCGTCTTACTGAGTTTTTCTAGTAGAGAAAGTATAGGATACAAAGTATCCTTAACATAAGAAGTGTAAGAAGCCACTAGAACTTGCCACATGTCAATTTAACCTAACCATGATTAAACTATCACACACCCTCTCACTTTCACAATTATCACTGTAACTTTCCATAACTACTGCACCTACTCACACTTCACAAACCCTAAATCATATGATTAATCAAAAAGTAATGGGAGATCACACCACAACGATTCGGTGCACAACGATAGTGACAGTAACGACATCACCGCCGCTCACAACGTCGTCTATCATCGACCTATCAAAATCAAGTCTGAAGGCAATGAAGGAATGTCTCGCCATTCACAGTTATGGATCGGAGATCCACACAAACAACTAATCATGTCCAACACTACTCAACTACCCACAATAATTAATTTTTTAAATCACCTAAAAGTGGTGATGAAATTACAACTCTTCCTCCAATGACAGCTGCCGCCGTTAACATTAATATTAACAACATGAACATAGGCATTAAAATTCTTTTATTCATCGTCTCCTTCACTGTTACTGTAAGAGAGGACCTGGAGACATTAAAAGGTGCGTTTAAAGTTTAAAGTGTTTTTATTGTAGTGCGTTTAAAGTGTTTTGATTGTGCCTTTCAAAAGTGAGGAAAAAGTGAGTTTTTATTTATACTAAATGTTTTTTACAAAACCAAATGCGTTTTACAAAATACAAGTGCGTTTTACAAAAAACCAAATGCGTTTTACAAAACCAAGTGCGTTTTACAAAAACCAAGTGCGTTTTACAAAAAACCAAGTGCGTTTTTGTAAAAACCAGTTTAAATAGTGTTTAAAAAACCAAATGCGTTTTATAAAAAAATCAAATGCGTTTTACAAAAAACCAAATGCGTTTTATGATTTTCTGTTTAACAGTTTCTGATCTTCGCGTCTGAAACTTTTTTGAAAGCCATTTTTTTCTTTAATTCTTCTTCAATTATCAACATCGTTCGTTTCTGTGAATAATACATGCATTGATGGTGATTTTTGAATATGATTCTACTAATTTTATCAATTGAATTTTCATACTCTGTTTTTTCTATTTCTGCAAATACATTTTGATTTTGTTTGTAATCGAATGTTTTTGATTGTTTAATCATTCTGAACGTTTAATCGAGTTGAAAACGATGAAAAATCTGGTTCAATCGTTGAAAATTTTTGCATCGATTATGTTGTTGTTATGATTTCACAGAAATTTAAACGTGTTTTTCTTAATTTACCCATGGTTAGATTAACCCAAATATGATTAGGATTGTTAATTACCATCTTGCCACCGCCTAAATCTAATGGCTGAGAATGCTTCTTACACTTTGTACGTTAAGAAACTTTGTACATTAGCATCTCTCTTTTCTAGTATGCCATTACATTCTTCTTTGTATTCTTGTATTATAATTTAGTTTCCTTTCTTCTTGTTCTTCCTTTGTTTACAAATTACTTTGTCCTTTTTCTTTCTTCCGGTCCTTGGTTAATTTTTGTTACAACCTATCTTTTGTGCCCGATTTTGTTAGCTTTGAGTTTGATTCGCTTAGCGTTCATTCATATGTGTGGGTTCTCCAATATCAAGATTTGATAGTGTGTGTCTAGATATGTGTTGAATAAATCCGAAATTGCAGAGATTGTAACCGGAAATATGCAGAAATTGAATCCCAAAATAAGAGAAACTAAAACCGAAAATAACTTGGATACCTATCAAATTTTTGATAGTGTGTGTCTCCAATATCAAGATCACGGACTCGCTATCAGAACAAACGATTTGATGGTACTATCAAAAGTTTAAACGGATTAGACTTAGGGAATCAATAATGATTTTGATCGATTTGAGAAGTTGTCTCATTACACATACTCTTGTTCGAACCGGTTAAAAAATCTAACCTTGGGTTTCCTCTTTTGGTTTTGAAAAATCTGATCTGTTAAACAAACATATCCGGACCATTCAATTAGGCCCAATACAGACCCAAGCCAAGTAAGCTTATAACATGTCAATCGATATAGCCCAATTGATATTAACTAACAGGCCCAAATTATAATTGGTGTTAAATCATTGTCACCAGAGGCTACCCGTTTCCTGACCAGGGTACAACGACTTATTCATAGTAGTGTCTCGGCTTCGGGTGGGCAGGGTTACGTTTTTAGTAGATTAGGATTTGCTATTCAGAAAGGGTTGGCGGCGCAGCTTGTTGCCCGTCTGCCCGTTATCTTGATGTAATTTTCTTTGTCCGGAAATGAAAGAAAGTTGATTTAATTAAAAAAAAAAAAATTAATCCAATATACTAAAATTATGTCGATAACACTACAATTACCAACAGTATGTTTAAAGTTGTTCACATATTGGTTAGTAGTTGTTTTCTTCACATATACGGGTTTAATCGTATACGTGCTTAGCCTAGATTTGTGTATTTGTTTCAAAATTATTTGTAGAAAAATAATGGGGAGAAGGTGGTGGTATATGTAACATCGCGAATTTCCCCTAATTTTTTTTGATAAAAAGAATGTATTGTTTTAAACAATATATGTTTTAAATACCTTAAACTAATAATTATTTGTATCTCGACACTTTTGTACGTTTTAAAAATATTCCGAGTCACTTTCGGGCTTATATAATCATATTATGAATTTAGAATAATATAGTTTTAGGGAAATAATTGCCAAAAAAAGATTTGTGTGGACCGGGACTCGAACCCGCGTCCACAGCCAACCAACACACAGTGACAACCAACTGAGCCAACTATCATCTTGTGTAGTATTTCAGAAGAAAATAAACTTAACACATTCCTTAAATTGATTAGTCAAAGTCTTAGTCAAACAGTCAAAGTCTTAGTCAAATAGTCAATTCATCATAAAACCTTACTTTATGGTGTTGACCAATTTTAATGGCTAATTGACTCCAAAACTAGTATAAAAACCCACCTGTGACCCATTATACTTTGCACCTCTAAATCGATTGTTTCAATCCAATTAAACTTTCCCTCATACCTTTCTTCTATAGTCTATTACTTCTACAATTGAAGCTTTGATTATAAGCTCTTGTAATTGGCGAATTGGAAGCTTGATATTCTTTCTTTTTCGTTTTCTTCGATTTGGACTAGCTACGTTGTTGAGTCTTTGGGATTCGCCTCGCATACATTCACAACACATTATTCTATTTTTTTCACAAGATATAACATTTTGCTAAGGTGAGTTTTACATAGCCCCTTTTCTATTTAGCACCGTTTTTGGGGTGAAACATGTTACAACATTCTATATGCAATTCAATCATCAAAGTGTCTATGTGTTTTTCTATGTTGCATTATGTCTTGAACATGACTAGGGTAAGCACAATTCTAGCATAATCATTAACATTGATCAGCCGACGGTATACAATGATAGATCTATTGGACTGACAATCCCACCCGGATACGTGCCTCCTACAAAGGTAGCGTGGGTGTTTGTTATCGCATAACATATTCGAGTGAACCATGAGCGTATGGGATGCACCACATTATAACAGTCACAAGGGTTGATTATGCACTCGATTTACTTCTAGTATGTTTTCACATATGGACTAGACTTGCCATGACACTTGAATTGTACAACATTTTTATTCGATTATCAAAACCTATGCAATTCTCACCAACTTTTGTTGACCCAAAATATTTTCAAACTTAACATGTTTCAGGTTATAGCTTGCTTGAAGATTAGAGTTATTGCTTGAAGATGCGTAGCTAGTTTTTTTCATTTTGATGTACAAAATTCTTAGAACAATTGTATGTAATTTATTTAAATCATTTATTGAAATTTATTATTTACCATGAGCTACTGAACAATCATCAATACGTGACATCCCGATGTTTCCGCCATCGGTTGGGGTGTTACAGATTGGTATCAGAGCCATGGTTATAGGGAATTAGGTTATTAGAAAAAAAAATAATCTAGTCTATAACCATAGGATTTTAATCAGTACTTGCTCCTTTTACTTGCAACCTTACTTGTTTCTATTTTCTATCTCCCTCCTACTTCTTATCCCTACTTTAATCCCTACAAGAAGATTTCTCTCCATCACTGGATCTACTCTTAGACTAATAGGACAAATCCTCAGGTTTAGCCTGAACCACCTTGAAGATCTCGTCGAAGTTCTAGATTTTAATAACAAACACGTGCAATCTGGAAGGGTGAACGCCTGTATTCTGAGTTTTCTGTCTAGGACTGGCATTGCGCATAAATCCCAATCAGACCAGGGACCCGGATGCCTACCTGGGAATTCTTGGGATGAGTGTTCACTTATAGACTAAAGCATGTCTTCACTATGTTATTAGAATCTAGAAGTTTTGATAAGTCAACGTTTTCGTTTATTCGTTTTAATTAATGAATAAATGATTACACTCACTTTCCTTAAACTGAGCTCTAAAATCCCAAATTTTACAGCCTAAATCAATCCCACTTCATAATCATAAATGGATTTCACAATCACACCTCACCTTACCATCTTAGCCACTTGTTTAAATACGTTCAACACCCTACCCAAATCATATTATTTCATTTCTCCACATGTTACTTATTTTTTTTTAAAACTATAACCTCATACCTTAGCACAAACTAAAGATTTCTAAATCTTGTTGTATTTTCATTACCTAGTAACTTTACAAAGTACATATTTTTGTCAAAAGATGTCCTCAAACTTAAATTCAATTGTTTATTTATTGACGTAACAAACAATTTTCTATATAATGCTTTAAATTATTAAAAATCACTTAATAGAACCTTGATCTTCAAAACCTAATGTCATGTTTGAAATCTCCAACTAAAGGGGATATTTTAATCAAAGCCCACTTAGCTTGTACTATTTAACAACTTTTGCTTTATGTATAAAACCAATTTTGAAAATAATATTTTTTTTTCATAGGAATAATATCTAGTCTCTAAATTCTCCATCGACACTCACTCATTTTCAACTTGTTCAAATTTTTACAATATTTGGCATATACCACAATCATGTTTTCTTATACACTTGATTATAACCTTTGATCCAAACCCCAAAATTTACACTGCTACATAATCTCCTTACTATAAAATAAACTCTTTATAAACTATCTTCACATTCACTATCTCTCACAACCTTGATTCTGCTTCAAGATTTTTCATCATCGTCTCAACAACGAAATTCATATCCTTCACCTTCTCACACATGAGCTAGTTACCCATGATAACCAAACTATTGAAACTTGATTGTGTGTTGCATCAAACATAATCCTTAGTTATACATGAGGATTCGATTATCTACCATATTTAAACATTTGATACTAGAAATCATGGAATATAAACTATTTGCTATAGACACACCTAGAGTCATTAACCTTGTCTAGGACAACACTATTACAACTCTTGATACTTGATTGTTTATATGTACATATTATCAATTTGCAATTTATGTGTGAAATAATTGGTACACTTAATCAAACAACTGGTAGAGGATGAAGTACTTGCTCAACAGTTAATTGAGTACCAAATAACCTACTCAACGATTGGTAGAGGTCATCATGCCTGCTCAACAGTCGGTAGAGGCCCTACAACCTGCTCAACGACTGGTAGAGGCTATCGCACCTGCTCAACAATCGGTAGAGGTTCTTACTCACTGACTGGTAGAAGTCTTTTTCCTACTCAACAGTTGGACTCATTTTTGGATACATTGTAAACGATTCAATCACATGGTTATTTTGCATTACTTACATGTGTGTTTAGAGTCATAGAAGGACACAAAACCCTAATGTAAGGTAAATTGGTGATTGCGATCCGGAACGTAATCATGAATTTACAGGTACGTTAAGGTAGTGTGAAATTCTAATAAGGTTTTAGTAGTTCATTTGGTTTTCATATAGCCAATCAATTCATGCATTTCTTATAAGATTCCTAAAACATAAGTTTAGTATTTTGCTAGATTCTTATGCTTCTTGCTACTTCAGACGAACCTAATCCAATTCTTAAAACTCACATCTCAAACCTCTTATCCAAATTATTCGAAACAAATTATTCTATTACCTATAAATTCATGTCGTGCCTTAACCCAAACCACAGTTGCCTTAATTTCTACCTAATCAACCTCAAACCTGTGTTTTTAATAACTTCGGGACGAAGTTTCCAAAAGTAGGGGAGACTGTAACATCGCGAATTTCCCCTAATTTTTTTTGATAAAAAGAATGTATTGTTTTAAACAATATATGTTTTAAATACCTTAAACTAATAATTATTTGTATCTCGACACTTTTGTACGTTTTAAAAATATTCCGAGTCACTTTCGGGCTTATATAATCATATTATGAATTTAGAATAATATAGTTTTAGGGAAATAATTGCCAAAAAAAGATTTGTGTGGACCGGGACTCGAACCCGCGTCCACAGCCAACCAACACACAGTGACAACCAACTGAGCCAACTATCATCTTGTGTAGTATTTCAGAAGAAAATAAACTTAACACATTCCTTAAATTGATTAGTCAAAGTCTTAGTCAAACAGTCAAAGTCTTAGTCAAATAGTCAATTCATCATAAAACCTTACTTTATGGTGTTGACCAATTTTAATGGCTAATTGACTCCAAAACTAGTATAAAAACCCACCTGTGACCCATTATACTTTGCACCTCTAAATCGATTGTTTCAATCCAATTAAACTTTCCCTCATACCTTTCTTCTATAGTCTATTACTTCTACAATTGAAGCTTTGATTATAAGCTCTTGTAATTGGCGAATTGGAAGCTTGATATTCTTTCTTTTTCGTTTTCTTCGATTTGGACTAGCTACGTTGTTGAGTCTTTGGGATTCGCCTCGCATACATTCACAACACATTATTCTATTTTTTTCACAAGATATAACATTTTGCTAAGGTGAGTTTTACATAGCCCCTTTTCTATTTAGCACCGTTTTTGGGGTGAAACATGTTACAACATTCTATATGCAATTCAATCATCAAAGTGTCTATGTGTTTTTCTATGTTGCATTATGTCTTGAACATGACTAGGGTAAGCACAATTCTAGCATAATCATTAACATTGATCAGCCGACGGTATACAATGATAGATCTATTGGACTGACAATCCCACCCGGATACGTGCCTCCTACAAAGGTAGCGTGGGTGTTTGTTATCGCATAACATATTCGAGTGAACCATGAGCGTATGGGATGCACCACATTATAACAGTCACAAGGGTTGATTATGCACTCGATTTACTTCTAGTATGTTTTCACATATGGACTAGACTTGCCATGACACTTGAATTGTACAACATTTTTATTCGATTATCAAAACCTATGCAATTCTCACCAACTTTTGTTGACCCAAAATATTTTCAAACTTAACATGTTTCAGGTTATAGCTTGCTTGAAGATTAGAGTTATTGCTTGAAGATGCGTAGCTAGTTTTTTTTCATTTTGATGTACAAAATTCTTAGAACAATTGTATGTAATTTATTTAAATCATTTATTGAAATTTATTATTTACCATGAGCTACTGAACAATCATCAATACGTGACATCCCGATGTTTCCGCCATCGGTTGGGGTGTTACAGATTGGTATCAGAGCCATGGTTATAGGGAATTAGGTTATTAGAAAAAAAAATAATCTAGTCTATAACCATAGGATTTTAATCAGTACTTGCTCCTTTTACTTGCAACCTTACTTGTTTCTATTTTCTATCTCCCTCCTACTTCTTATCCCTACTTTAATCCCTACAAGAAGATTTCTCTCCATCACTGGATCTACTCTTAGACTAATAGGACAAATCCTCAGGTTTAGCCTGAACCACCTTGAAGATCTCGTCGAAGTTCTAGATTTTAATAACAAACACGTGCAATCTGGAAGGGTGAACGCCTGTATTCTGAGTTTTCTGTCTAGGACTGGCATTGCGCATAAATCCCAATCAGACCAGGGACCCGGATGCCTACCTGGGAATTCTTGGGATGAGTGTTCACTTATAGACTAAAGCATGTCTTCACTATGTTATTAGAATCTAGAAGTTTTGATAAGTCAACGTTTTCGTTTATTCGTTTTAATTAATGAATAAATGATTACACTCACTTTCCTTAAACTGAGCTCTAAAATCCCAAATTTTACAGCCTAAATCAATCCCACTTCATAATCATAAATGGATTTCACAATCACACCTCACCTTACCATCTTAGCCACTTGTTTAAATACGTTCAACACCCTACCCAAATCATATTATTTCATTTCTCCACATGTTACTTATTTTTTTTTAAAACTATAACCTCATACCTTAGCACAAACTAAAGATTTCTAAATCTTGTTGTATTTTCATTACCTAGTAACTTTACAAAGTACATATTTTTGTCAAAAGATGTCCTCAAACTTAAATTCAATTGTTTATTTATTGACGTAACAAACAATTTTCTATATAATGCTTTAAACTATTAAAAATCACTTAATAGAACCTTGATCTTCAAAACCTAATGTCATGTTTGAAATCTCCAACTAAAGGGGATATTTTAATCAAAGCCCACTTAGCTTGTACTATTTAACAACTTTTGCTTTATGTATAAAACCAATTTTGAAAATAATATTTTTTTTTCATAGGAATAATATCTAGTCTCTAAATTCTCCATCGACACTCACTCATTTTCAACTTGTTCAAATTTTTACAATATTTGGCATATACCACAATCATGTTTTCTTATACACTTGATTATAACCTTTGATCCAAACCCCAAAATTTACACTGCTACATAATCTCCTTACTATAAAATAAACTCTTTATAAACTATCTTCACATTCACTATCTCTCACAACCTTGATTCTGCTTCAAGATTTTTCATCATCGTCTCAACAACGAAATTCATATCCTTCACCTTCTCACACATGAGCTAGTTACCCATGATAACCAAACTATTGAAACTTGATTGTGTGTTGCATCAAACATAATCCTTAGTTATACATGAGGATTCGATTATCTACCATATTTAAACATTTGATACTAGAAATCATGGAATATAAACTATTTGCTATAGACACACCTAGAGTCATTAACCTTGTCTAGGACAACACTATTACAACTCTTGATACTTGATTGTTTATATGTACATATTATCAATTTGCAATTTATGTGTGAAATAATTGGTACACTTAATCAAACAACTGGTAGAGGATGAAGTACTTGCTCAACAGTTAATTGAGTACCAAATAACCTACTCAACGATTGGTAGAGGTCATCATGCCTGCTCAACAGTCGGTAGAGGCCCTACAACCTGCTCAACGACTGGTAGAGGCTATCGCACCTGCTCAACAATCGGTAGAGGTTCTTACTCACTGACTGGTAGAAGTCTTTTTCCTACTCAACAGTTGGACTCATTTTTGGATACATTGTAAACGATTCAATCACATGGTTATTTTGCATTACTTACATGTGTGTTTAGAGTCATAGAAGGACACAAAACCCTAATGTAAGGTAAATTGGTGATTGCGATCCGGAACGTAATCATGAATTTACAGGTACGTTAAGGTAGTGTGAAATTCTAATAAGGTTTTAGTAGTTCATTTGGTTTTCATATAGCCAATCAATTCATGCATTTCTTATAAGATTCCTAAAACATAAGTTTAGTATTTTGCTAGATTCTTATGCTTCTTGCTACTTCAGACGAACCTAATCCAATTCTTAAAACTCACATCTCAAACCTCTTATCCAAATTATTCGAAACAAATTATTCTATTACCTATAAATTCATGTCGTGCCTTAACCCAAACCACAGTTGCCTTAATTTCTACCTAATCAACCTCAAACCTGTGTTTTTAATAACTTCGGGACGAAGTTTCCAAAAGTAGGGGAGACTGTAACATCGCGAATTTCCCCTAATTTTTTTTGATAAAAAGAATGTATTGTTTTAAACAATATATGTTTTAAATACCTTAAACTAATAATTATTTGTATCTCGACACTTTTGTACGTTTTAAAAATATTCCGAGTCACTTTCGGGCTTATATAATCATATTATGAATTTAGAATAATATAGTTTTAGGGAAATAATTGCCAAAAAAAGATTTGTGTGGACCGGGACTCGAACCCGCGTCCACAGCCAACCAACACACAGTGACAACCAACTGAGCCAACTATCATCTTGTGTAGTATTTCAGAAGAAAATAAACTTAACACATTCCTTAAATTGATTAGTCAAAGTCTTAGTCAAACAGTCAAAGTCTTAGTCAAATAGTCAATTCATCATAAAACCTTACTTTATGGTGTTGACCAATTTTAATGGCTAATTGACTCCAAAACTAGTATAAAAACCCACCTGTGACCCATTATACTTTGCACCTCTAAATCGATTGTTTCAATCCAATTAAACTTTCCCTCATACCTTTCTTCTATAGTCTATTACTTCTACAATTGAAGCTTTGATTATAAGCTCTTGTAATTGGCGAATTGGAAGCTTGATATTCTTTCTTTTTCGTTTTCTTCGATTTGGACTAGCTACGTTGTTGAGTCTTTGGATTCGCCTCGCATACATTCACAACACGTTATTCTATTTTTTTCACAAGATATAACATTTTGCTAAGGTGAGTTTTACATAGCCCCTTTTCTATTTAGCACCGTTTTGGGGTGAAACATGTTACAACATTCTATATGCAATTCAATCATCAAAGTGTCTATGTGTTTTTCTATGTTGCATTATGTCTTGAACATGACTAGGGTAAGCACAATTCTAGCATAATCATTAACATTGATCAGCCGACGGTATACAATGATAGATCTATTGGACTGACAATCCCACCCGGATACGTGCCTCCTACAAAGGTAGCGTGGGTGTTTGTTATCGCATAACATATTCGAGTGAACCATGAGCGTATGGGATGTACCACATTATAACAGTCACAAGGGTTGATTATGCACTCGATTTACTTCTAGTATGTTTTCACATATGGACTAGACTTGCCATGACACTTGAATTGTACAACATTTTTATTCGATTATCAAAACCTATGCAATTCTCACCAACTTTTGTTGACCCAAAATATTTTCAAACTTAACATGTTTCAGGTTATAGCTTGCTTGAAGATTAGAGTTATTGCTTGAAGATGCGTAGCTAGTTTTTTTTCATTTTGATGTACAAAATTCTTAGAACAATTGTATGTAATTTATTTAAATCATTTATTGAAATTTATTATTTACCATGAGCTACTGAACAATCATCAATACGTGACATCCCGATGTTTCCGCCATCGGTTGGGGTGTTACAGATTGGTATCAGAGCCATGGTTATAGGGAATTAGGTTATTAGAAAAAAAAATAATCTAGTCTATAACCATAGGATTTTAATCAGTACTTGCTCCTTTTACTTGCAACCTTACTTGTTTCTATTTTCTATCTCCCTCCTACTTCTTATCCCTACTTTAATCCCTACAAGAAGATTTCTCTCCATCACTGGATCTACTCTTAGACTAATAGGACAAATCCTCAGGTTTAGCCTGAACCACCTTGAAGATCTCGTCGAAGTTCTAGATTTTAATAACAAACACGTGCAATCTGGAAGGGTGAACGCCTGTATTCTGAGTTTTCTGTCTAGGACTGGCATTGCGCATAAATCCCAATCAGACCAGGGACCCGGATGCCTACCTGGGAATTCTTGGGATGAGTGTTCACTTATAGACTAAAGCATGTCTTCACTATGTTATTAGAATCTAGAAGTTTTGATAAGTCAACGTTTTCGTTTATTCGTTTTAATTAATGAATAAATGATTACACTCACTTTCCTTAAACTGAGCTCTAAAATCCCAAATTTTACAGCCTAAATCAATCCCACTTCATAATCATAAATGGATTTCACAATCACACCTCACCTTACCATCTTAGCCACTTGTTTAAATACGTTCAACACCCTACCCAAATCATATTATTTCATTTCTCCACATGTTACTTATTTTTTTTTAAAACTTAATATTAAAAAAAGAAAAAAAGAAGAAGACGAAAAACATGCCTTTCAATAGCAAAAATTATCTAAGAAATAAAGAAACTATATTTCAGTCAAGCTTCACAAATCACAAATTTTTGAATAACTAAAGGATTGATTTATTATGTTACTAGATATTTGCCCGCGTGTACACGCGGTTCACCAACGTACATCTATTTGGAGAATTATAACGTATAAGAAAAATACAGTAGAAATATTGTATTAAAGTATAAAACAACGAATACAAATTTTATTCAAATATCACTAAATATTTCTTTATACACCACATTTTTTGTTTTAAACCCTCTGCTGTCATTATCCGTCATCGACCCACCAGGATTCTCAGTCATGAACTGTTCCCAAAACCCGTCATTCACACCCGCCTGCACAATTCCCGTGTTCCCATTTTCAAGTTCTTTGTCTTTTACAACAGTATTAACTGGTTCAGAAGTTGTGGCCATCTCACATTCTTCATAACCCATTTCAATGTCCATTGGCGGCTCGTGATCCATCTCACATGGCCATTTTTGGTGGACTTCGGTTAACATATCCTCCCAAAACATTATAGAGCCGCCAATGGATATGAATTTTGCGTCTCAACGAACTGGACATCGAAGCACACCTGATCATTAAAATCAGACAAAAACCGTCTTTTTCGTTCATTCATGTCCAAACTCTGAGATGGCTTCTGCAACATATTTTTTAAGCCACACAAGAGATATTTTAGGTGTTTTCCAACCATCTTTAAATGCTATGTTAACACGTGTGCCGCCACTTCAATATCTTCTTGTTCTTTTGGCGTGTTTGGAACTCTAAAGATAACGATTCTTTCTCTAAATGCAACCTGCGGATATCTTTTTTGTATTGAATTCTTTCTGATTTTGTCAATGCAGAAGACGAAGAAGCTTCATGGATGTTAACATTCTGCATTGAATGACTATGAACCGGCTTTCTTCTATGGATATTCTTTAACAGATCAGGTTGACCTGTAATAAAATCTTCATTTGCAAATTCCCATTGTTCTGGATCAACTTTCCTAAAACCGTATATAAGATTAAATCGCGTAAACCAAAATTAGCTAAAGATTTAAAAACACAATGAATCATGTGAACATAAAGGATAGATTACTCGCATAAGTGTTTGGTTGTCTGCTAAAGCTTCAGAAATTATTGTATTGCATTTGTGTTTCAAAGATGACTTTGATAACAATCTGCATAACTAATTATATAATTTGTTTATCTAAAAGCTCAAACTAATTATATGACAATGAGTTCTAAATTCATATCCAAACAACCTAAAGTCAAAGTGAGTGGTAAATCATGAATTTTCAACCAAGGTATGCATTACCATAACAAACTTCCTTCATTTATTTTCCTGCATACACTACAAACACAAATGGATGATGAACTCGATCAAATGCCTTCTAAAAAAATATGATTATTTAGAAAAACAATGATATAACATACTTTAACTTTTAAGGTCTATTATTCCATCTAAAACGTATATGGAATTTATATCATTTGCTGTAAACTAATTATCAAAGCAGATCCATTTTTAGAAGCCTAAATATGAAATAACAAAATGATCAATCTTTATATAAAATTAGATATTGACCTGAAACAATTATTACATCAAAATTCTTACTTGATTTGCAAATTCAGAATCCTTTTGGGATTGAGCTTCTGGAGCTTCTTCAATGCAGTACCTAAACATCAATCAACTACACAATTAAGTATTCATGATAATCAAACAAACTTGTGTATGATCCGACGTGTTCTTCTCATTGGAAGTCGACATAATCTGACTGATGAACTACCAACCACAGCACCCCGTGGGAACAAAAATAAGTGTCCAGTTCCTAGCACGCTTTACAACACAAACACATACGAAGGAGACCATCCAAATCCCCTTCATTAAACTTAACTCATCCTAAAACCACAGAAACATCATAAAACATGTCATTTTTCATCGTCACATAGCGAAATCAATATTATGATAATAATCATCTAAAACAGTAATCAAACAACCAATGCAACCCCCTATCTACCTCAACACACTACATATACACAAATCAGATACTCAATTAGTCATCATACTATCATAGAAAGCAGTAAAAGCAGTAACATTTTAAATTAATATATCATAAACAAATTAAACTTTATAACCAGTAAAAAAAAGTTTAAAAAAAACATAAAATAACCTTCTTCACCATCACATTCAAGACAAATACAACACGTGGCGATGCATCCAGCTTCAGCATCTTCATCAACGGCTATCAAAGACGGTGAATTAGAGCCGGCAGTTCTGATTCACGAAGGCAAACCCATCTATGAATCCCGGTTTTGATCCTTATCGCAACTCCATGTTATTTCGCTTAGCTATAACAAAAAAAAACATAAATCAAACAAAAACATAATCAATTAACAGGGAAAAGATATGTTTGTATACTTACCTTCTCATCTGCAAATAGGTAGCATAAGTATGTGTTCTGGTTATGCGGGATCCATTTTTTTTTATCGCTCTTACCTGTATAGGTTCCGCAGCATCACTCGCTCTTATCAGGATGTCATCTCACTCTCTTAACTTCAGGAATAAGCAATGCTTCTGGTAGTAATTTCTTTCAATTAAAGAGCATCTTGCTTATCCTCGGGTAACATTTTCTCAATGGCAGCGTGTGGAACTGTTTCGAAGATAATCATCATCACTTCCTGAAACCTTGCTTCAGACAAAGAAACCTCTGCAAGAAGTGGCCACGCTTTTTCCTCATATGCGCCTTCATAATCCTCCTTCCTTTTCAACACCATGTGTCCGCTGATTTCCCAGACAGCCGGGTTCACCTGAGTATCTAGAAGCTCGGCACTCACTTCACCTAAAGCCTGTTTCTCTGCATAGCACTGTCCTTACACATGTCAGCGTTAGGTCACTCAAGTCTTAACATAGTAATATGCAACCAATTACGGTTGTTTGTACATGTGGAATGACAAAGATACGTTTCCCAGATTCTAAAATGAGCACATTGTAAGGTATGAAAAAGAGTTAACTGATCCAAATATAACAATGAGGATAATGAAACATGTATGTGTGTAAATCACAAGAAGTCAATACCTTATGTCACCCTTCACTGGCCAGCTGTGTAAGGAGTTTGCCAGTTTACCCAATAATATCAAATGTTGCCATGAGTTTTCACTTAACTCTCACCACATATACATATCTCCATCATTAACGACCTGTTCCAATATGATAAGTCTTAAATTTACTTGCAATATAGGTTATGTATATGTAAAAATATATAAATATTTGATTTAAAACTCTAAGAACGTAAAGCATCAATAATAGCCGAAGCAAGCGACTCATGCATTTGCAGTTAGACCAACAACAACCAACTTAATAGCAAAAACGTATTATATTTTAGTTTCATAGTTATCTATTTGACAATAAAATTCCATTTGAATCAATATAACATTTAAAGCATGTTACAGACTAATCTTTTCAATAGCTGGTGTCTTAAATCCGAGACCAATACTATTCCGAAGTTTGGTTCCACATTTTCTAGGCTTCTTTCCTTTCTTGTCTTCGTAGAGCATATCTACATTATATAAAACCACCATTAACCCAAATTACATAAAATCTCCAATAAAACAAATTAATTATATCAAACCAACAATCAAACAAAATGCAACAAATTTACATAAACTAATAAACATAAAGGTTTAAGGTTCGTTTCTAACCAGAGGAACACTTTCTGTTGCTTCAATAATGCATTCTCGGTCTGCAAATAGATGCGGAAAACAAATTAGAACATGACAGCTACTAATATCGTAAAATAAGATTGAATATGTGTGATGCGGAGTGTGGGTCTTCCACATCACATGCGAGAACTGATGATGAAATCAACATCAACATTATCCTAATATGCCAAAAGACTTGATAACATAAACTGACAAATGGATGCGTTCCTACATCATGCATGCTTTCTAATATGGTAAAAGATTATTTTTTTTTTATTTCAGAAAGTAGAAAAATGGCTGCTTATATAAAAAAAAAGTATAAAAAATGTAACACCCCAACCGATGGCGGAAACATCGGGGTGCCACGTATTGATGATTGTTCAGTAGCTCATGGTAAATATCAGATTTCATTAAATGATTTAATTAATTTACATACAATGATTCTACAAGACTTCATACATCAAATTGAATGAAACTATGCACGTATCTTCAAGCAAATCTTCCAAACAAGTAGAACCTGAAACATGTTAAGTTGAAAATATTTTGGGTCAACAATTTGTTGGTGAGAATACATAGGTTTGTGAAAATAAATGGTAACGATAGTTTGTACAACATTCAAAGTTGTATGATGATAGAGTATGATACCGACATGCAACAATGCGTCTTTGTACAACCAAACCTTGTGTCGACTGATGACTAACTCGCAAGTTAGTTAAATGTTATTACTGTTATCGATCATCCCTGAGTCTATGCGGGTGGGATGGGTTTGTCAGACCTATAGCGCTATAATCTAAACAGGCGGCTTGATCATTGTTAATGATTGTACTGTGTCTTTTTGTTACAGTCAAATGATAGAATGATGATGTAATTGAATCACAAGTAAATATGAGGAAATGATAGTATAAAATGTTTAAACATGTTTCACCCCAAAAATAGTGAAAATAGAGAAAAGGGGCTATGTAAACTCACCTTAGCAAATGTTAACTTGTTGAAAAGGTATGATAATTGTGTTGCCCAAAGTGATTCCAAATATTACCCTATAATGAGGTAATATATAATAAGTCTAAGTCTATATAACTAATATGTGTATCCTAGGGTTTCGATTTGGGGATAATCAATTGTTAAATTTAATTTAAAAATGTTAATTAAATAAAGAAAATTGGATAATAAATGAAAAATAGTCTTTTTATAAAGTTTGAATTTTTAATGAGCACATTAAAGTGTTTGAAGAAATAAAATAATTTTTATAAAATTATTTCATTTAAAATAGATTTTTAAATCTATTTATTTATAATTAGCCAATTATTAACTTTAATAATCAAAAATACAAAAATTAAAGAAATCTTATTTTAAAAATCATATTTCTATTCTAAATGATTAAAAATAATTTGTATAAAATTTTGGTGCAAAAATGATGAAAATTGGATTTATTATGAATTAATTATGATTAAATCTAACAAAAATTGTTTAAAAATATAAAATAAATGATTTTACTGATTTAAAAATTATTTCAGTAAAGGTTGACTTTATAAAAAGTCAGGATAAATTTTGGAGAATTTAAATAAATTGTTTTGATATATAAATGGATTTTTATAATTATAATAGTATAAAAATGATTTAATTATTATAAATACTAAATAAAAGAATTTCTGAAAAATAAAAATTGTAAATAACACTTTTATATCAGATTAAACAAATATAATTTTTTTAGAATTTATAAAATAGTTTTGGTATTTTAAAAAGAATTTTAAAAGATTAAAGGATTTAATATATATAAAATTGTAATTTGTTTGTTTAAAAAGAAAAGGAAAGAAAAGCAAAAAAAGCCGGTCAGAGCCGGGACTCGAACCCGGGTGACCTCGGAAAAGGACCAGAGTCACAACCACTTGGCCTAGGCCGGTGGTTGTGTTATCCTCTGAGTTAAAATAAATAAATACAATACGCTAATCCAGTTTTTCCCCAAATTAAATCGTGAAGAACCCTAGAATTACAATAGGATGATTCAGGCAACTATAGCCCGATTAATGTTAGGGCTATAGTTGCTTGGATGCCGATGAAAGAAACCCACCAAAAATAATAGACTCACAGTGTGGTATTAATGATAATAGTCGGGTCAAGGAGAAAGTCAAACCACGAGCAATTGATCAAATACAGAGAGAATTAGAGAGATATAGAGATTGAGAGAGGGTTGTGAGCGATTAGACAAGGTCCAGAATGCCTCAATTTATACTAGAGGATTAGGGTTAGGGTTAATTAGATGGTTGACTTTCCATATAATAATACGCGTCTAATAATCAAAATGGGTCAACGATGCCGTGTTATTGATTGTGTAATTGTGTTGTATTGGGCCGGTTATTGCCCTAATTTGCCAAAAATACATCAATTACGCGTTAATTCTATGGATTGCTCACCAAGGAATCCCACAGTTGACTTTTCTTGTCAACTGTGAGGATTTGAAGCGTGTATAAGTTTAATATGTACCCGGGTTTATCACAAGGAACTGGCTAGCCCAGTTGGTTTGAGCTTGTGTGTTTGATTGAGCCGGCCTTTGGCGCGGGTTCGAACCCCGGCCAAGGCAATTATTTTTTTTGATTTAATTATACACTCACACACATATATATAATATTATATATAGTATTAGGGTTCCATAAGTGCGACAAAAATAATAAATGCGAAGGTAAATATGAAACTTGACGTTTTGTAGCGTATAATAAATGCGTAATGTTACAAAAAATGGCTGCAACATTTAGAAGGTTAGTTGTTCAACTAAAAATACCAAATCGACAATGACATGTTCCTTTAGAAACCGAAGTTGGTGGCTCATTTCTCCAGCAACGCCACCATCTGTATCAAGTTGTCCTAGCACCTGCAACGCATATTGTTTATGCTCAAGTTGTCCCTTCCACGGCAATTGAAATGTGCAAGAAATCCACAACAATCAATTGCAATAAAAAAAACAAAAATGAGGTTTGCATTATGGAGCATCAATGAAATTTACTCACTGTACATTAGGTCCATCTGAAAAAATCTCCCAAAATTGAATCACCTGCACAGCAAGAATAGAACAACAAAGCCCTTATCACTCACAAAAAATTGTACGTCCAATAACATATCAGTATTTCACATCTTCAAATGATAACATACCAAATATATATCTTCTAATTGGTTGAATCCCTTAAAAGTCAACTTCTAATCATCAAACTTCCTGCATAATAAATGATAAAAAAGATCTTAATACCACCAATGTGACATCCGTCCCTTTTATTTTGGCATTATTACATCTTTAATCCTTATATTTTTCACGTTAAGAAATTCAAAGTTTATTTACATATATATATATATATATATGTGTGTGTGTGTGTGTGTGTGTGTATTTGTACCTTGCTTATACAAATACGTTATATTTTTTTTACTACATATTAAAATTCATATGTCTAAAAAAAATAGTTCAAACGTGTTAATATTTTTTTCGATTTTAAAAAAAATCACATAAATATTGCTTTTAAGCATTTAAAGTTAATAAAGAGATTTCATGTTTAAACAATTGAAGTTATAAAAAAAATTAGAAGGTTTATAATTTATAAACCTATTATGTCGTTTTAATGCTTGATTTAAAGTTTCTCTACCATTTAAGATCCGTACCAACCATTGTTTTATGTTATGATGAGCATTAAATCGGGTTATGAATGACCGATTGTAACTGTCACATTCATGGTCATAATCATCCCCAACAATTTGATGCCTATAAATTAAACCTCTAGTGAACTCATAACCATCTTCAACTACTAAACATATCTCTATTGCATCTCAAGTGCTCTTGTGCATCTTAATTGTCAAACCAAGGGTCTCTCGGCTAGCCCATTAGATCGAACCTGACCACATCTTGTAAGTCAAATTTTTTTTTTTGCTGTTTTACTTGAGTTGTGATTCCGAATCATAGCCCCATAGTTTCAGACATCAAACTTGTTGTATTCGGGTTAATGAAATCGGGCTTAGTGTTAGGGTTCTTAGTTGATTATTGGGGAAGAAGATGATAGAACTAGTATAACTATAAATATATTTTGATTTCATAATAAGTCACAAAACATGTTGTACTATAGTGGTTATATAGTGTGTGTAATACATGGGACACCCGTGTTCGAACTAGGTCGCCCCTTTTTTTTTTTTTTTTTCTCCTACGTTGTTTTAATATTAATTTTATTTATAAACATTGATAATATACATAAACTTGGAATATTTATAATAAATTCATTTCTTGCCCAAAAATTATGAAAATTTAGGTGTACTATAGTGACACCATAAAAGAAATTTTCACACTTTTACTTTCTGGAAAATAAATTATTTTCATATTTTTATTAATTTAAATTATTTTAATAATAATTAATTGATTAAAAATCCATTTTAAATTATTTCAACCCCAAATTTTTGGGAAACTATTTCTAAACGTCAGAAACTTAATCTTACTTTATTGGACCAGAAATATTTAGTTCTTATTGATTTTCCTATTTTGGTCATTTAAATACATTTTAAATACAATAAATCAATTAATAATTTATGACACTTGAATTCTGTTTTATAAATTTAATGTGTTATAAAACATAAATATTTCTATGTTTCAAATTCATAATCATTAACATTTGACTCATTTGTGTAGCTTACATTTATTTGTTCAATTATTTTGATTATTGTAATTATTTACAATTATGGGTTAAAGCAATTAATTTAATTCTTTTGTCCTAATTACTTAGAACTACTTTTAGTTAAATAATCAAGAGGTAATAAGTATATTATTTGAACCACATTTACAAACTTTGATATATTATTTTTGACATACAACTTTTACATTAATGCAATTTATCATAAAACTCTAATTCCCCAAATCGACTTAGCAAACCCTAATGCCTTAGACCCTAGTTACCTTAGACTTTTTAGACACTTCCTTATTAGTATCCTTACACATTATAGGTTGAATTCTTCGGAATTCCCATTACTTAGCTCACGACCGCTTAAGTGGATTTTGATCGCTTTCGCAAACTGTGAGTATATCTTTCCCCTTTTTCATGTTTTACTCTTTTGGGGCTGTTCATGTACACTATGACTAAATCTTATTCTTTCACTAAATGCAATTCTCATGTGTGTTTGCGTTATGTTAATTTGTGTGTCTATGACTTGTCAAAATCATTAACCTTTGAGGGCCTGGCATTTCAATGAATAGTACTATGGTATATACCCTTGTGACTCTGTTGAGAGTCCTTGTCATTGCTATGTATTACATTACTACTAGCGCATACTATATATATCTGCTTTTCTTTACATAGGGTTGATTTTGAACGGATATTACTTATTACATAATTGCAAATGGTACCGCACATGAATTGCTAAACACTTTTCCTACTACATTTATTCAAACAGGGTATGCTCACCAATACATTTTGTATTGACCAAATCATTTTCGTACATGTTTCAGGTTCTTATGAGATTACTTCCAAGCGTTTGGAACTTAGACTTAGATTGAGATTACTGTATCTTAGTTTAGATTGCTAGTCGTAATTGTTGTATTTCCTTCATTGTAATAAATTATTAAATTCAATGTATTCAAATTTACATTTCTAGTCCATGAGCTATTGAACAATCGTCACTACGTGACACCTCGATGTTTCCGCCATCGGTTGGGGTGTTACAGATTGGTATCAGAGCCATGGTTATAGGGAATTAGGTTATTAGAATGCCTTTTAGCCTAGTCTATAACTAAGTTTACATTCACGAGTCCTCTCGTGTATATTTCTCTTTATTCTTATATTTTGTTTTATGATATTTTCTATAAGATTCTTTCTCGTTATTCTTGCGGTGTTTTGTTTAAAGAAGAACACACTCGTATTTCACAAACGAAATGATATCACCAAGTTAGGAGTGACATCCATACCTTGGTGATTAGTTTCACTTCTCTATATGCTATATATCTTTGGAATATATCTTTGGGATAGGAGTGATATCCACACTTCAAATAGTATTTCCTCCAAAAAGAAACTTAATCACTAAGCTGGGAGTGATATCCTTAACTTAGTGACTGGTTTCACTCCACCATAGTTTTCAATTTTGAAATACATCTTTGAGTCAGGAGTGAAATCCACATCTCAAGGATCTATTTCTGCATCTTGTTTTAAATCTCTATGGAAACAATCTCACTGTTTTATGATATTGATATTTATGTTTTGTTGAATTTTCTTAAATATTGGTATTACATATGTTGATTTTGTCATTCGCGTTATTTTAAATCTTGGTCTTTTGAAACACATTAGATTTACACATACTTCATGAAATGGTTTCATTTTGCATTTATTGCATATTTTAAAGGTCAAATGTAAACCTTTTGACGTATTCAATATATGTTTTCGGGAGAAATTTGCAACTAATAATAAGCCTTATAACGTTTTTCAAACTCGACTTCTCGTAAACACATGAAAATGTGTATTTACGAAGATTTTGCAAATAAACCTGTTTTGAATCTAAAACACACTTCGATTTCTAAAAAATGTATTCTCATGCATCACTACTATTCTTTCAACAATATCACAAAGTCGAGTAAACTGCGAAAATTTACCTTTTACACTAATACTCTTTCAGTTGCAAAACTTTTGGTTTAAACAAAACAATGGACATATCTTTTTATCAGAATGTTGCTAAATGTCTTTTATAGTATAACGCATATATGTAAAACTAACTAAATTTAAACCCTTATGTCAGTAGACTATACGTCTGTTTTGCGTACTCTCATTTGCGTAAAACTTTATTATTTTATGCTTGCACCACTTTATTCGTAATTATTTCTAACACGTTATTTGTGATTATTTTCACATTGCCTATTTGCATTAATACAACTCGTTTACTTTCATTTTGTGCAATTGTGCGATTTACTCGATTTATGTTATATTATTCTTTCAGTCGGAATTTTATGCTATACTTATATACTTACTTGAACGCATATTTGGTATGCATATTTTCTTTCCTGTTTTGAGCAAAACCCTGTTATACTTTACATTATTTTGTTCATCATCATGGCCAACGAACATACTAGTTGATAACTCGTATGAGATCTAAGCCGGTGCCCACGTACGACTCGGATTAGAGTATTTCTTCAATCCGAGGGGAACGGTGTAAACCTCAGGGTCTATCAATATGAGTGTTTAGAGTCAACGATGTGAACAAAAGTTACCGGTTAAGGGTAAACCGAAAGGGAAGGACCTCTAACCATGTCACGGTTGAACATTATTTCATTACAGTGGATATTACATATTGATTGCACGCATTTGTTTCTGGTATTACTTAGGATAGGGTTATGGAAAAGCATAACACCTAAGTGTAAGGTAAATCGATGATTACGGTCCGAAACGCAATCATGGGCTTACAGGTACATGAGGGTGGTGTGTAAGTCTATTTAGGCTGTTGGTAGACAATCAGTACGAGTCCAAAGTATCGGGAGTGTGGTGGGTCAGCTGCGGTACACCCTATATATAAGCATAAACGATACTACGGGAACGGACTAGGAGTTTGACCAAGAACCTACCCATTACTACCTCTTCCTTAGATCGTTGACTAATAGCTAGCATTTTCGGTTAGCACATTTTACATAAGTTTCAATTAGTTCGGTTAGAAATCTTTCTAAAGTAGGGGAGAATGTTTCATTAGTACCTCTGCCCCTCACCAGTTACACATTCCCAAAACTTTTCTCATTTAAACTCTCAACTTTCTAACTTTAGGTTAACTGTCAAAAGAATTTAAAACTTTTACCTTGGATATTAGACAACTATTTTAAATTTTGTCAAATCATAAATGATAGAATTTTCTTTTAAAAATCTAGTTGACTGTTACAACACCCTTGTTTCATAGAAACCTCCACTTGAAAGAAATTTCGAGACGAAATTTTCTAAAGTATGGGAGACTGTGACATCCGTCCCTTTTATTTTGGCATTATTACATCTTTAATCCTTATATTTTTCACGTTAAGAAATTCAAAGTTTATTTACACACATATATATATATATATATGTGTGTGTGTGTGTGTGTGTATTTGTACCTTGCTTATACAAATACGTTATATTTTTTTTACTACATATTAGAATTCATATGTCTAAAAAAAATAGTTCAAACGTGTTAATATTTTTTTCGGTTTTAAAAAAAATCACATAAATATTGCTTTTAAGCATTTAAAGTTAATAAAGAGATTTCATGTTTAAACAATTGAAGTTATAAAAAAAATTAGAAGGTTTATAATTTATAAACCTATTATGTCGTTTTAATGCTTGATTTAAAGTTTCTCCACCATTTAAGATCCGTACCAACCATTGTTTTATGTTATGATGAGCATTAAATCGGGTTATGAATGACCGATTGTAACTGTCGCATTCATGGTCATAATCATCCCCAACAATTTGATGTCTATAAATTAAACCTCTAGTGAACTCATAACCATCTTCAACTACTAAACATATCTCTATTGCATCTCAAGTGCTCTTGTGCATCTTAATTGTCAAACCAAGGGTCTCTCGGCTAGCCCATTAGATCGAACCTGACCACATCTTGTAAGTCAAATTTTTTTTTTTTTGCTGTTTTACTTGAGTTGTGATTCCGAATCATAGCCCCATAGTTTCAGACATCAAACTTGTTGTATTCGGGTTAATGAAATCGGGCTTAGTGTTAGGGTTCTTAGTTGATTATTGGGGAAGAAGATGATAGAACTAGTATATACTATAAATATATTTTGATTTCATAATAAGTCACAAAACATGTTGTACTATAGTGGTTATATAGTGTGTGTAATACATGGGACACCCGTGTTCGAACTAGGTCGCCCCTTCTTTTTTCTTTTTTTTTTCTCCTACGTTGTTTTAATATTAATTTTATTTATAAACATTGATAATATACATAAACTTGGAATATTTATAATAAATTCATTTCTTGCCCAAAAATTATGAAAATTTAGGTGTACTATATTGACACCATAAAAGAAATTTTCACACTTTTACTTTCTGGAAAATAAATTATTTTCATATTTTTATTAATTTAAATTATTTTAATAATAATTAATTGATTAAAAATCCATTTTAAATTATTTCAACCCCAAATTTTTGGGAAACTATTTCTAAACGTCAGAAACTTAATCTTACTTTATTGGACCAGAAATATTTAGTTCTTATTGATTTTCCTATTTTGGTCATTTAAATACATTTTAAATACAATAAATCAATTAATAATTTATGACACTTGAATTCTGTTTTATAAATTTAATGTGTTATAAAACATAAATATTTCTAGGTTTCAAATTCATAATCATTAACATTTGACTCATTTGTGTAACTTACATTTATTTGTTCAATTATTTTGATTATTGTAATTATTTACAATTATGGGTTAAAGCAATTAATTTAATTCTTTTGTCCTAATTACTTAGAACTACTTTTAGTTAAATAATCAAGAGGTAATAAGTATATTATTTGAACCACATTTACAAACTTTGATATATTATTTTTGACATACAACTTTTACATTAATGCAATTTATCATAAAACTCTAATTCCCCAAATCGACTTAGCAAACCCTAATGCCTTAGACCCTAATTACCTTAGACTTTTTAGACACTTCCTTATTAGTATCCTTACACATTATAGGTTGAATTCCTCGGAATTCCCATTACTTAGCTCACGACCGCTTAAGTGGATTTTGATCGCTTTCGCAAACTGTGAGTATATCTTTCCCCTTTTTCATGTTTTACTCTTTTGGGGTTGTTCATGTACACTATGACTAAATCTTATTCTTTCACTAAATGCAATTCTCATGTGTGTTTGCGTTATGTTAATTTGTGTGTCTATGACTTGTCAAAATCATTAACCTTTGAGGGCCTGGCATTTCAATGAATAGTACTATGGTATATACCCTTGTGACTCTGTTGAGAGTCCTTGTCATTGCTATGTATTACATTACTACTAGCGCATACTATATATATCTGCTTTTCTTTACATAGGGTTGATTTTGAACGGATATTACTTATTACATAATTGCAAATGGTACCGCACATGAATTGCTAAACACTTTTCCTACTACATTTATTCAAACAGGGTATGCTCACCAATACATTTTGTATTGACCAAATCATTTTCGTACATGTTTCAGGTTCTTATGAGATTACTTCCAAGCGTTTGGAACTTAGACTTAGATTGAGATTACTGTATCTTAGTTTAGATTGCTAGTCGTAATTGTTGTATTTCCTTCAATGTAATAAATTATTAAATTCAATGTATTCAAATTTACATTTCTAGTCCATGAGCTATTGAACAATCGTCACTACGTGACACCTCGATGTTTCCGCCATCGGTTGGGGTGTTACAACCAATTAGCTGTTAAATAAGATCCACTAATAGATCAAAACCCATATAAAACTACATAAAACTATGTAAAACTTCAAATTAGGTGTTTCCTATGTTCAATGGTTGTGGGTTGTTAGCTGCCGAGAGGATGGTTGCCGGAGACATGAGAGGATGGTTGTGGGTTGTTACCATCCGTCATCTATGTGTGATAAGAAAACCCTCATCATCATCATCATCATCATCAAAACAGAGAAAAAAAAACCTTTAATCAACAAAAAAATCGGAGAAAAAAAAACAAACAAAACACAGAGAAAAAGATAGATCAAGATCGATTCATTGAAATAAGAATGGAATAGAGAAAACCTTGGAGAGAAGGTGAAGAAAACCTTGGATCGCCCTTGATTAGCTTGAATGAGAAGCCCTATAAATGCTTTTGACCAAAATAATAATCATAATGAATTACCTACTTTAATATAATTAATGATTTTTGATTTTTAGAAAAAAGAAAAATTTTATAAATTCTCACATTGTGACACATGACACAATATTCTAGAAAATTGAAGGATCAACATGGGAGTGCCATGTGTCCACATTAAGTTTCATATATTAGTTGTATAGATTTTAATTAATAAATATTTACGAGTATATTCTTTTTTTAGAACGGAATTTACGAGTATGTTCGATTATTCGGTCATCTAATTACGATAAGGCCAGGTCAATTGAGAAATGGGCAGGAATGGGCACATAGGTGTCGAAAGTTATGGGCAAGGCGAGGCTACACCATTGTGATTGAAACTATTCATGTTAATTTATTATTTTCTTTTCAGAATTTCAAGATAACTGTGAAAACTTCTTTAATAATTAAAAAAAATAGAAAACTGTTTGAATAATCCACGTGATCTATCAAAATTTTGCCCCTGACTTTATGAATTTGCTCTTGACTTAATAGACTGTTTAGGTCTATTTCGACAAAAGTCAGAGACTGTTAAGCAACTTTTAAATTTTTGGGTTGGACTGTCATATTGAGCCAAACCACAATAATGGTTTTGATAATTAACTCAAAGAAAAAAAAAATTGGTTCTACTAATGGACAAATATAATGCAGCTTTTCTGAAACAATAGAAGAAGCAATAAGTGGGTTTACTTAAATAATTTAGGCAGGATTGCAGGAATGTCATGCATTTTGGAGGGCCCAAATATTAGAGTCTATCCACTTCTGAGGCCCTGTCAATTAGCAAACTACTTCACCTCATATTGGACCAAGTGTCATTCTACTAATCTACTTTAAGGTCCCAACAATTTAGCTTATTATCAAAGGTAAAAGTTAAAATAAAAATAAAAAAATGTGGAAGCAAACTGACGTTAGGATTTAGGCCCCCCTTCTTAACTCATATACGAGCAAAGCAACTGTCTTGTATCTCATTTTTGGTCAACTTCTAGTTTTATAGATATCATATAAAAAGTTATCGAGAAAAGCAGAACAATAGAGATTACGAAATACAGGTTCTTTGGGGCATAGACATTATCTCAACTCATTCTTTATTTTTTCACGGCAATGAGTAAAAGCCCGACTATCCGGGAATTATTATAAGTAAGTAATCAATCGGTAGTCTTGTTTTATTTATATATTACACTAGATTATACCCTGGGAGCGTCCCGGATTGAGAAATTTAATATGATACATCAATTTTACATATGAAATATACTGGTATATAACTCTAATATTAATATCTAACCTAAAACAAATTAACAATGTACAACTCCAATGCTAACACCTAACTTAAAAGAATGTAGAATTTTAATGTAACTCTAATATTAACACATGTCCTAAAGACTAAACAAATGTACAACTCTAACATACTAATATTGATACCTAACTTAAAACAACGTATAACTCTATTAACCTATTCGGCTCTGGTTGAAAAAAATTCATATTTACTGATTTAAACATAATTAGTGACTTGTCTATACATGATTAATGATTTACCTGAACACTTTGTGTTTTTTTCCTGTATGAACAAAACCCTACAAAAAAATTTCTCCGTTTTTTATATAACACTATGGTACCCGTTGGAAAGATAATAAAACGTTCGTTAATTTAGTGTAATTTTTTTCTTTAAAAAATCTCGTATATTAAAGATATTAACGTTTAAATATTATGGGAGGAAACATGAGGGTGAAAAATCCAATTTTGTTTTTAAATTATTTTTTTCCTAAAATATCTCAATGCCACATGAGATGACACATGACACACTCAAGAAAGAGAATGCATCTTTGAGTGTCATGTCATTAAAATGGCTTTGGTTTATTGTATGTATAGATTTTATATATACATATGGTCGGACAATTAAGTTAAACACGTGATTAAATCTTCATTCTTAAAAAGAAATTTGAATTACTATAGACGCAAGGGCTAGGGACAGTTTATAAACTCGACCAGGTTGAGACCAAACCAAATATGGTAAGAGTTTATATCATCTTGCAACCCACTCCCTTCCCATGGGGGCTTTCACGGATATCTCAATAGCATTAAATTGTGCCTACTCCCTTCCCAAGAGGCTTGCCACAAACATCTCAATAGCATTAAGTTGTGGTTAATCTTATATAGTTATACTTAATTCAAATGTTGTAACACTTGTATTTTCTAACATACATTCGTAAAACATAATATTTGTTGTATTTAACTCTAATAAAATTATTAAAATTTGATATGAATTGACAGTTGATAGAAAAATGGTTAATTCCTAACAACTCAATTATCATCGATGGTATACATTTAACCAACAAACATTATACAATCGTATGTTTGTAAAGAGATAAGGATGTTATCTATATATTCTCTTTCCAAGTAAGTCAATCATAGTGAAAATAGTTGTGTCTTCTTTATTAAAATAGCAAACCCTTGGCAATCATCTATTATTACTCTATCCTTATCTCTACTCATTTACAAATAGGACTTATAGACGTAATTGTTTTGTTTTAAGTATCAAATCCAAATGTTGAGCCTTAAGGGTAATCAATATAATAATTATAGGGTCTAATTGAAATTACATAAACTAATCTATACATTATAATATGTTAACCATGCAAACCTCGTGAGTAAGGTGGTGTTTGTTTTTGAAGAGGTAAAAGGTCTGCAGTCTGCGGACCACATCTGCAGACATCTGCAGGAGAAGAGGTGGACCAAAGGTCTGCAGTCTGTAAGGAGAAGACTGTTTGTTTGTTAACGTCTGTACCACGTAACCTAAAACTATAACCCACCATAACCTAACCATAACCATAACCATAACCATAACCACCTTCATGACTGTTTTTTAATATTCCTTTTATGTTATTGAATCTCCATTAGTTCATTAAAAAAAAATCATCGTTAACCTAACACTAAAGCCACTCACCTGGAAAAAAAATAAAGCAATATTCTATTCCTTCATAATCAACCACCCAACCTTCCTATTGCACCAAGCACAAACCCCAATCAACCCAATCAAGTAATACACGCGCCGCCACCGACACTCCCACCCAATCAGACAGTCGGAACACCAATAGGAATCGAACACCGGCCACCTCTGCTTCTGGCCGCCAACGAGGTCATGGAAGGGGCCGGACTAGACGCGACGGTAGGGAGGGGAAGGAGGGAGGTGACGGTAGGGAGGAGGAGGGGGAGAGGAGAAGGTCTCGACGCGACGGTAGGGAGAGGGGAGGAGGGAGGACGCGACAGCGAGGGGGATGGAGAAGAGAACGGAGTGATGAAGAAGAAATGAACAAGAAAGAAGATGATAATGATGTCTGATGAAGAAATGACAAAAAGAAGAAAAAAGAAAGGAGGAGGGGGAGAAGAGGTGAGAAGTGGTTGGAAGACTTTGGTTTATGTCTACACCAAGAAGAGGTTAGGAAGACCTTTTTTAGTGAAAGGTCTTCCAAAAAACAAACAATCTGCAGACCTCAAACATCTGCCCGCGTCTGCGCGGTGCAGACAAAAGAGGCCAGAAGTACTTCTGGGAAAAAAACAAACACCACCTAAGACATGTATATATGCTACCAAATTTTGTGGACGATTTCCAACCACTAAAAAGAAGCAAGAAAAGGTTAAAATGATCAAGCCGTTATCAAACATCATTATAGACTAGTGGGAATGCCCGCGCGTTGCGGCGGGTGTCCCGTATAATATCTAATCCAATTTCCAAAGTAGGAATATGAAGTTTGGTTTGTAATGGTACCGGCACACGCTATATAACAAACAAAAGGCACGTCAAAGGGAAAACCCAAAAGATAAACGGCTCGGTTTTGCAAAATCAAAACGTAAAGAACACATTAAATCACATTACATCGTAATTTTCAAAATCACAACAATAAAACGTCTAAAGCTTGGCATATCAGTTTGTTTCACCATGTGCAAAAACTTCAAGTCGAAACAACAAATCCAGGATTATATAAAACATCATATTTTAAAGATTTAAAAAGAGCGAAAACCTAAAACAGTTTCGATGGGTTGTAAGCTCATGCGTACATAAGTTTTGAATGAAATTGATATTTAACATAGACTAAAATAAGGACGTCGTAATAGTGTATACTCAAAGTTGTAAAAAGTCATCCTCATACTTGGAAGTCCATAGCTATGCGGATTTGCCGGATTTGCCACCCGTTAATATCCCAAGCATTATTTACGTCGCCCGGTTTAAACTGATAAGGATGTTGAGTTATAGGCGGAGCAGGTCTTATGCACAACACATCCACCTCTTCTTCAACAAGTTCAGTGCTGTCACTCGATTTTGGTGTTTTCCCACGCGCTAATGGCTCTATTCGTCGACACCCACTCGACCAATATGCTCTTCTCCATTCTTCAGCGCGTCGTGGTTCAAAACCTTCCAGGCAACTACAAGGAGGGGTGTTATCAATGTTACAGACCCCATACGGACCGTAGATGGAATAACTCGCACAGTTGTCCTTTGTTGCAGTTGAAAATTCATTCCAGCTTTGTGTGCTATTGATCCAACTCAAAGTGTACAATATCTCCATCCGCCTTCAAGTGCATCCTGGAAACAAGTGAGTGTTCACAAGTTTATATTCAGAGTACCTCTCTGTCTCATTAAATACAAACTGTATCGAATTATAACCAAAAGCAGGCATGCCACTAAAGTTAGTACCGTTCCATGGTCAGAATCTAGACTTTGAATCCAAATTCTGGGTCTCAAACAATTGTGGATACCCATTTGGAGCCACCCTAAGAACATATTGACCCGCAGACGGGTCATCTTCGCTCTTCCATGAAGTCAAGTGTCTATCTTTTCCTTTTACCAAGTCTACAACAATTCTCAGTCCTGTTAGAAGAGTGTCTCCAGGATAATCAAAACTTTGCCAGATCAAATTCCCCTGATCGCGTAAAACAAGATTCCAAGTATCCTAAAACTGTGCCACCAAACCAACAGTTCTAGATAAATTAGTAGACCAGATAACTGTATCGATACTGTTGAGCAGTTGTAGTCCACCTTGGCCAACTCTGAGCTCAACAGAAACCAATACATTGGTCAGCGAATTCTCTGCGTTGGCAACCCACACGACGGTTTGTGCGGATATGTTTTTATACCATATCCCCAAAAACCGGTTTCTAGAGCTTCCTGGACTAAAAAACCCGAGCTCATACATTTCTTCAGCTGAAACAAGCTTATCATTTTCTCGAACGACTTTAACAACTGTTATGGTGTCAACTGCTGCACAAGTTATCATGATTGAGCTTAGAACAACATGGTATAAGAACAATAATAGGCTTGAATTTCTACAAGATCTTCAGGTATTACAACATTTGAAACTATTTTTTTCCCTTGAGGGAAACTTAACATGGAACGTTTGGCCATTATTTTTGTACCTAAATGGAGTGGGCGTGGCAAGTACAACGTACAATGGTGTGTTCACAAAAGCAGCCAAATGAATTGCTCGAGCTGTAGCCTCCTATAAAGAAAAAACTTAATAAGCTCAATAATTATACTAAGCAATCAAAGATAAAAATAGAACCATAAGAATACATTCACATCCATAACTTGTCATTCTACTTGTAAGGACGCCATGTGATTTAATCATCACAATTTTTTATGATTTATCACCACTTTAACCATATCTTTTATCCACTTATCTGTTTCTACTTAACTTTCTGCAAGTTGAACTAATCTGCCTAGGGCACATTGAGTAGACGTACATTTAGGTTACTTGAGTCAGTGGGTATTCCTTAGGTTCATATATAAAAACAACAGCTTAACTAAGAATCAAATGGTAGTAGGAATCTCCATATAATAAAAGATATGAAGATTGAAGATCTTAAAAGATATCTATGACCAACTTTAGAAAACTATTCAATCAAATTGCCATCTACCTCTTGTGGCAAACCTCTTACCATCAAACCATCTTACTGTTATCCGATAGAGAAAATGGCCACAGTGACGAGATTAGTGAAATATAAAGCTATGGTTATTTCGGATACGATAAACAACGAGCAGTAACTATTAAACCTAACCACCAAAATAACAACTCTAACTGACAAATTTTAACTGGAATACATTCATGTTTTTAAAGTGAATCAAGCCTATCACTATCCATCACAATCAAACGATCATATATACGAAGACTCAAACTAAAGTAATGTGAAATGCACACAACAGTTATATGAACAATATAAATGCAATTGGACAAATACAAGTAATTAATACACAGTAATATCTGAAGATATCATATAAGTATGCATGATGAAAAGCCTAAGTCATTGCAAGCATAAGTCACAACCAAGATTTACCCCACACCAAATGACACTAAAAAGAAACACCATATAAAATCTTTTTACTTCTCACCATGACATGTTTCCTAATGACCACGTCAAGTTTATGATCAAAGTCAAAGAAAATTTCAAATTCTCATAACTATTCTCCAAAAATCACTCGTTTTAAGAACATAAATATTCTGCAATGCTAGGAAAATGCGGCTTTTGAAAAAAAAAATGGAATTAAAACAAAAACATTAAAAAACCATAATTTAGAAAATAGAAATAAAAAAAAATTGTTTTAACTCTTGATGTTACTGTTTCATCCTATGAAACATATATTAAAACACATCAACCAATTTATAAACATGATCAAGTAAGACATAGCTCGGAATACTATGCCAGAAAACGAAATAAGGTAGTAAATATTTAGTTAAACATAAATAAATTAATCAATCGAGCGCAGTAATCAAGTAAGACTAACCGGTCTCTTTTGTTCAACTGCCTGCAATAATTATTGATTGCAAATGTTATGTGTATCAGCACACCAAATAACACACAATCTGTAAAGCTAATAAAAGATAAAGATCGGCCACCTTGATTGATCTTTCAAGCTAGTGGCTTACCATCACATAGAACAGTTAATGCTTATGTGACACCTAGAATAAAAAAAGGTATCAAATCAGTCCTAGTTTTACCAATCTTTTATTTGATTTATGAAAGAATGTATTGTACCTCAAGAATGCATTGAAGATGGAATTCATGCTTGCAGTGAGTCACCTATAGTAATTTAATTTACATGAATTATGTATCCATAACAATTAAGAATCACAGAAATATCAATATTGTTATATTGCAGAAAATGAAGTCGCGAGCATAATTAGACATTTAAAACATACCTTCGGCTTTACAGTAGAATCAACATTTTGATAATCAATGTTCGCAAATATTGGAGCAGCATACCTACAATTAGTGACACAAGGCACAAAGCAAAACATTCTGAAAACATCAAAAAAGCTTGTAATTCTGAATAGCGAAACCTTCTTACGAGCGACACAACGCCAATACAATTCAACATACTTGATATTAAACAAAGTACAAATTTTGAAACATCCAAAAAAAAAAGGTTTCAACAAACAATTTACCTGGGGAATCAATTAGGACGTGTCGATTTAGGGTTGATGCTTCAATTGCTTAGCCTCTTCAACATGAAGTCATGCTTGGTTCTTGCTAAAACTGTACAAGAGGCGGAAGCGATTATGAAGTCTGAAGTAGACAGGGAGATCAATCGAAAGGTTTCATACAATTAAAGATGGAATTGAAAGCGATTAATGATTTCTCAAAAAACTAATATAATTGGCGTGTATAAAGAATGTGAAAGGAGAGCAGAGAATATGAAGGGAGAGGGGCAATAGGGGAAATCTTTTACCTTGTTGCAAAGAAGTTGGTGGGTAAAATGTCTATCTTACCCCTCCAAGTGTCTTAATTGTCACAATTGTTCCTATAATACCCTTAAATTTCTTGCTTTAATATGTTGTACATGGTGCTTGCTAAGTTGTACGGAGGTGAAAATGACCATGTTGGCCATCACTCCTCCTTTATAATGTATTATAGATAATTTTTTATTTTTTTTTATAATTTGTAGTCGTGGTTATCAAATTCAGTTAGTGCGTTATATATATTTGGATCATTTGAGAACCACCATTTAGGGAGAGAACTAAAGAACCAGTGTGAACAGGTGGCATTTTTGTAAATATGAAGGGTGTCTACAAAAACCCCTCCATCAAAAAATAAAAAAAAATTATATAACCTAAATAAATAAAAAAATAAAAAAAGTAAAAACACCAAAATGATTATTTTTTATTATTAATTCGAAAAAAATTAAAAAAAAAACGGCTGTTGTGACGTCGTATGACGTCATCCTGATGCACATGTGCATTTCGCTGTTATATATACAGAAATACACCGTATACACATGTGCATTTCACTATTAAATCACACTTTTGAATGAATTGTCAATTACCATACTTAAATGATTATAAAATGGACGCGATACAGATATATAAGGGGTCACAAATTCTATTCAATGGTCATTAAATGAACGCAAAGTGAGATATAAAATACACTCGAACTCGTCAAGTGTTTAGTCATGTATATTATAACATAAATTGAAAATAAAACACGTGTATGACAAAAAACATGAATAAACTTGAAACACCTCTATATAAGACCTATAAAATAAGAAACACGTACTGCATGCACATGTGCATTTCACTAATATTGTTAGATTTTCTAGTGGTTTAACTTTCGGGCATACATATATGCATGTATCATTCATCAAATAACAAAGTTTTTATACCAATTTGTCTTTATCATACAACTACATGTAGTCTCTACCAAACGTATTAACTCAATAAAACAAACGATAACAAAAAAAATATCCATATTACAAACCAACTATGTTAACCACCTACATACAAAATTCTAATTATCTCACAACCTCACGTTCACCAACATAACAAAATGTTAAACCAAACATACATTACACAAAATGTTTTACAAACTTCTTTGTTTGTTTGACAATTTTCCTTATCCTCAACCAAAGTTGATGTGGTGTAACGTGTGTTTGTTTCGAACGCCAATTTGCTTTTTTTCATAACCTTCTTTTGAGTTGACTTCATTACCACCGTTTTAATACGCTTTGATGTTTTTTCTTTATTGTACTTGCATCTGCACATACATTTGTCATAAAACATAATATATCACGTTCATCCATAACTATGCACATGTGCATAATCAACAATATATGTTAAATATTGCGCAAATCAACATACCATCATTATTCGCCGTTTCAATATGTTTCCGCTTGTTTGACCTCGTTTGAACCTTCCTTTTTAATTCCAAATCTGCACATAGGATATTTTGTGTGAGTAAACATCAAACACTTAATATTTCAAAAGATAAAACTACACATATGCACATGTGCATTTCTATATAAATGTACTTAATACATAATAACAACCTGATTCAACTTCTTGATAAACATCCATTACATTATCAGCTTCCGATTCTGGGAGATCAAATGGAGTTCGATTAGTTTCTGCTATACAATAATTAAAGAACATAACTAATAAACGGAATAAAGTAACTACCAAGTACTTCTGGACTAAACAAATAATACCAACCTGATTCAAATTTCTGATCAATAATCGTGTCACTATCTTCAATTGCTTCTGGTAGCCTTTTTGTTCCTTTATCCCTTGATTGTAATACAAATGTTACTTTCTTTGATTTTTCCCCATATATTAGCTACAATCAATAAAAACGCATAAGAAAACCGATATTTCGATTTGAATGCACATGTGCAACACCATTACTTTGTTAATTCCAACAAAACACATGCAATTGTGCATTATTGTTACTAACTTACTTATACCAATATGTGATATAACATTAATTTAAACATTATAAATTACGTTTTGCACATGTGCATTAACAATCTTAATGCACTTGTTTCGACATTCAATTAACACTTAACCTATTTTAACCCTCAACACATAAACTAACAGACCCTTTTCTCACCAAAACCCACCAACAACTATTAGCTTGCAGGACCAGCCCGACGCAACCTGTTTTGACATTCAACTAACACTTAACCTATTTTGACCCTCAACCCATTTTGACCCGCATACTCAAACCGCCCAATCGGCCCATTTTACCAAGACTAGTTCTAAGCCATCATCAAATATCTCCTTCAACTAACACTTAACGATCATGTCATCATCCTCAATCGCATCATGTAATTTTTTTTAACCTTTTCTCCCTCAATTATAACACAAAAGTTACCTTCTTCGACTTTTATCTCATCTATAACTACAAGTAGTAAACAACACATAAGAAAAACACAATTTCAATCTTAATGCACATGTGCATTAACGTTATTTTTTTCATTACCACATAACATATGCACACGTGGGTTATAATGAATAACCTTAATGATATTAGTATAAATGCACATGTGAATTAACATTACTTTTATTAGTCGCAACTACGTTATGCACATGTGTATTAACATTCTTAATTGTGACACCCGGCAAATTTCGGTTAACAACGCTGTCTAGATTAAAGTCTACCTTAGCGAGTCACGCGTATATTATACTTAACTGGGTTAGTTGAGTCGTGTTACGGTTCTGGAACTGTTAGTTTAGTATAGAGGATCATTAGATGTTAGTCTAGAGGCTCATTAGATGTCAGTCCTTAACCAAGTGTACAAAGGGTGACGATTCGTAGAATCGTCAGAGCATAGGGAACATACAAGTCTTGAGTCCCGGGAATTGGTGAACGAGTGTGAATGTGTTTGTTTGCAAGTATTATGTGTTTACAATCATTATGTGACTTGTCGGTATGTGAAAGTGTGTTAACATATGTTAAAACGGGGTTTAACGCGCAAAATACGCAGAACCAACCCCTATAGGCGATTAGGGAGGGCTAATTGCCTATAGGGGGCGAATAGGACATGTGTTTGGGCGAATAGCAGGCTAATCGCCTATAGGGAGGGCGATTAGCAACCCTATTCGCCTGATGCTGCTGCGTAATCGCTTATAACGTGCTGGACGACTAAAAACGACTATAAATACAATACTTGACCTCCTAAACTTCATATTAACAACCCTAGTCGTCCCACAACTCGCCCCAACACACACACAACCTCTGGAACACGATTTTGGATCAAAACACAAGATTTCAAGCCTATTACATCAATCTATCATAAATCTAAGGTGTGGTTTTCATTCATGCACCCTTTAATAATGTTTTTATTGAATCCCTAATGGTCCAGACCTGTTTATAAACGTATGTGTCTTCTGAAATTCGTTAATAATCATTGTTAATTGGATTCTAGCTATTATGCATGTTGTATGTGTGTTTATGATTAAAAGATAGGGTTTTTGTGATTCAAGAAGGATTGTTAGCATGATATTAAGGTAGTTACAGATTGATGATGATAGCATGTTGATGAGATCTGAGTAATTGTTCATTAGGGTTACGGTTATGCATGTTAATGTGATGTTTCATGCTATGTGTATTGTTTTTGGGATACATGGTTGCATGCAGGGCTGATAGAACGAGGTTAAACGAAGGATTTTGATTGAAATATGTTTGATATGGTTGTTTGATTGATATTTGATGTTTACACACGTTCTAGATTTGATTTGGAGTGTTAAACGCGCGAAAAACCGGAACAGCTGGGCTAAAGGCGATTAGCAATCCTAATCGCCTATGCTATAGGCGATTAGGAGGCTATTCGCCTGACAGGATGCCCTAATCGCCTATAGTATAGGCGAATAGGGGCCTAAATGCCTTTACTTCATGCGATTACGATCCTAATTGCTAGTTAAGCCCTGAATTGCATGCCTTACGACGTAATCGCCTATAAACTCCTGATTTGCATACCATATGACCCGCCTATAGTATAGGCGATTAGCCTTCCTAAATGCCTGTTGACCCACATAATCACTAGTTGACTTTTCCTAATCGCCTGTACTGCTGCTGTAAGTGTAATTTAGCATTTCGGGACCCGATTGGACACCTAGGAACATGCTAGGAACCCCGTAACATACCTAATAACTTGGTAACATGTGCTCGAACTTATTTATGAGATACTTGAACTACGTGCTACAACTTGTTGGATTTTAACGTATGTTAAGTGTGATTGCATGATTGTATGTTTGAGAGTGCAAGTATAACACGGGGAGTCTCGGGTCACCAATGGGATGTCGAGTCTTGTACATTGGGTTAATTTAACAGTCACAGTGTTTTCAAACGACTTGGTTATGGTCTGGACATCTAGGGACTAACTAACCTACGGGTTATTAGTCTAAGTACTTGTAATTGTCATATGTTAGGTCGCCGCTTTGCGGGGCTAGCATAGCTTGCTGATCTTATTCGTATTTCGAAGTAACGCAACCTAAGGTGAGTTTACGGCCCCTCTTTTAACTGGTTTCACTTTTTGGGGGAGAAAACATGTGTTAAACTTATGTTTTGGTAACAACCGTCATACTATGGGTTTCTATGGTTTACTATACGATCTTTGGAAGTCCCGGGGGAAACCATGAATGTGCGGGTTAGCACAACGGGGAAATGTGAATAGATCTATTGGGAATGACCAACCCCGCTCGTCGGCTTGGAGGGCCGGGCGAGTGCATATTGTCTCAAACAGGAACAGGTTTACTATTCGGGCACAACATCTGGTTTGCGAGTTAGTAATGGTTTTCCAATCGTAGAAGTAACAAAACATACGCCTAGCTAGCGTACTTGCTTTACAAATTGATATAGTATGGACAGGTTGAACTTGATACTTTGATTACAAAACCTGTGAACTCACCAGCATTTTTGTGCTGACGTAACTCTTACATGTTTTCTCAGGTCGCTAAGGTAGCACTACGGAACTAGGGCGCACGCGTCTGCACGGCGTCTAGTTAGGATTGCATGGTTTTCAAACATTGAATATTTGGGTTACTTTTGGATTATGTTTTGAGAATAAGCTTCCGCTGTATTTGGGAATTTTAAACTATGTTTTTGAAATTGCATATGTTCATTTAGATTTGTTTATTGTGATCGTTGACTTGGATCCTGGTTTGTCATGCGCCTCGCGGTAAAACTCCGCAAGTGGATTTTGAGGGTGTGACATTAATTCACTTTCAATGTGCCACAACAAATGGGTCTGTCCAAATGAATTCAGTAACTATGCGTAGAAGTGGCCAAATAGGCACGTTGGGTGATAGGCCAAAATGAATTCGGTATCACCTAATCAATCAATAACCAATTTTCAAACAACAAACATATAAGAAACAGATTTAAATGTCCAACTGTATGGTAGATAAAATTCACATAACATGTTCGAAGAAACACCAGAAAGAACATGTCACACCACGCCAATGGCGGAAACACGTGGCGCAACGCTCGAAAGCATATCAAAGTCAAGATTAACACAAACTATATTTAATTAGAAAAGATCAATTTATTAGGATGTCGAAACTGAGTATCTCGTTACAATATTGCACAAGCATTACATAAAACGATGAGCATTAAGTTTTAACGTGGGGGTATTTCCAACACTTTTATATTCCCATTTATATAAAAGTGTTCATTTTTATATAAGTTCTCCCAAGTTTTAGTTTGTCTAACATTTTTATAAAAACCTTTGTTTTTATATAAATCCATATGTTAGAAAAGTTCATATTTTTATAAAACTCCATTTTATAAAAATACACTTTTATACAAAATACATGTGTATGTTTACTAGTATTTACCAATCTACCTTGGAAAATTATTTATACTTTTGACACCAAACCTTCCATAGTTGCATTTTCAGACCCAAGTTTCTAAAATATCCATTTTAGTCCCTCAACTTTCAAAGTTACAACATTTGTCCCTTAACTTATAAAAGTTGCATTTTTCCATACTAACTTTCAAGATTAGCACTTTCCTACTAAACTAGTAGACTTTAAAGGATCATTTTTATAATGTTGGATTATTTTCATATTTTAACACTTTTAATAGTCTCATATATTCTTATTAAGGCTACTAATATGTGTTATTTGTGTATTTTGTCCAACAAGTCCAAATTGCATTTTCCAAGTTAGTAGACTTTAATAATGTGAGTTTTTACAATACTAATTTTCCAACAAAAATAACACTTTAACAAGTCTTATATCTTTAAGTTATGAGGATTAAAATTATTTTTAGGTTCATCCAAGTTCCATTAACAATTATTACTCAAATCACTATTTTCCTTCAAGTATTCATGATTTTAATAAAAACTACAAGAATACTTAACATCCATCACTAAACTTTCAACTTATTCACACTAACTAAACACCATTTTAGTCTTTAAAAAATCATATGTTTTATTATTAAAAGCTCATTCAAGTCCACCCCTTGTACAACTTGCTTTAAGCTAATAAACATAAACTTTTTAAAGACAAAACATGATCAAGAATACTTACAACTAGCACAAGGCTAGGGAAGCTTTCAATGCTTGATTATGATGGGGTTTAGTGTGTTCTTCCTTAGTGGTTAAGCTCCAAGCTTGAAACACACAATAGGGGTTTGAAAGATGGATGTTTAGGAGTGATTTGGAGGTGTTAAAACTTGAAGGAAAAATGTGTGGATGTTCTTGGTAACCTATGGCCAAGGGAAGAAGAAAAAAGAGGACTTTTGATCAAATGTTGAGCCTCATGAACTTTTATAATTCTTTCACATCTCTAAATAATCTTTTAAGATCACCAAGATCAAATTTTAGATCTAAATCCTTTAAATTATGGATATGTGGTACTAGTAGGATTTTGATAGATATGGGTGGGTGTATATGGCCGATCCTTGAAGGATTTTTAAGGCTTTTTATAAATATTGCAAGTACCACAAAAATCTTACACAAGATATCATCCATATTCACTCATGATCTTCCTTAGATCTTCATGGATTATTTGTACAAAGAGATCTTGGACATGGTTATGGGGTGGGGGACGGTTGGGTTGGGATTTTTGTGGGGTTCATTCACCAAAAATACTTGCTAAATAATAAGTTAAGCTTCACACTTAACGTTCGGGTGTCGTTCGGGTATTAATAGGATTCTATTTACGCGTTATTCGGACATTATAATAGCCTCTAATAGCCCTTAAACATAGCCTAGTTTAAGTGTTGGTTGATTAGTTAGGCTCTTGTTGGGTGAAATTATAAGTTATACGTGTACCGGGTGCGGTACGCGCACTTTATTCGTTACCGGGAGACTTGTATGGAATGTTTTCACTTATGGTTTTGGAGTTCCAAAACACATTATATTTTGTAAAAATACACTTTATTTTATATCCTGGGTGTCCAGGATCCTTTTTGTTTATTTAATTTTTACCGGGTAATCGCCAACGTCCGTACCAGACAAGTTTATTCGCACATGATCCTATCATGCTTCGTCATTAAACGTGTGCATTCCTATGTATCTTATGGGGAATTTGCTATTCTCTATGGCACCAGTTAAATTAATCCAATTAATTTAAACATGCAATTAAACCGTTAATTACATATACTAAGTACGTACGGAAACATATCGATTTTTGCCGGATGTTACAATTCATCACCTACTCAACCAAATTTCAAACAATAAGTAACAAAAGTATACAAAACTTATTTCTTTTAGAAATGGAAATAGTTTTTTTTTTATATATAAAAAACTGAATTAAACACAAAAAAGCTTTAATGCTAAGCTGTTCATATGAGATACTAAGAACCCTACATATCTACATGACTATCACTAGCCCTAAATCACGTGTAAATCTACAAATCACAACCAATCAAACTCATCAAACAACAAATTAAAATATAATATCGTAAATGAAAAAATCTAAACATAAAAATTAAATCTAATAACTTACGGTAGTTGAAGAAGTCATACGTGATATTGGCTGGCCGGAGGTCACCACCGGTTCCCCTCTGTTCCTACAGTTCCGGTGACGGATCGATGGTGGGTATATGAAGAAAGCTATAAGCATGTTAAAGAGGTGGAGATGAAGAAAGGTGAGGAAACAGAGAGAGATCTTCATAACCACTGGTCCACTTGCCGAAGACGACGACGAACACTCCATCGGAATCATTCTAAAATACAGGTCACATGGTTTAATTGATGGTGGAGATGAAGGTATCTAGGGTTTTGATGATAAAAGGGGGAAGAAGATAATGAATCTGATGTATGGTTTGTGTTTCAAGTATTTTTATTTATTTATTTTATGTTTTTATCATATTTACAATAATACCCCATGTTCACATTAGTTCTCATGGTTTTCTCCCTAAAGTTGGTTCTCGTATGATCCCTACCCTATATATATATATATATATATATATATAGGGTATAATTCAAATAGGAACCATACCTTAAGTAGGAACTATAGGAACCAATCTTAGCCATTGATCTCTAATGGCATGATTGTAAATAAGTAAAACATTAATTAAATCTTTAATTAAATCAAAGGGCAATGTGGTAATTGTATATTGACTATTAACAACACATGTTTAATTAGTTTCCTTTTATTTTCAATATAATCCCATTATTTTAGCAAAGCAGTTATTTTTCCCCATGGTAATCGTTCTTCATCAATATGCGTATTGATTGTTTGAATGGTATCAAAGTACGTCAAAAATCGAATGTGCAGTACATGATGTTATATAGTTTTGGATAATATACGTTGGTGTATATTATATGGAAAAGGTAATCGATCAAACCTTAAATAAGATAATGAGGTCAAAAAATGATTAGACGATTTATTATTATCAACTGCTTATACACTAGTGTATAATATACGTTGTTGTATATAGGAGACTGTATAAATAGTAGTGATAATCAAATGTATCAATATACACTTATGCATAATTATACACTGGTAAGAATGATAGTATTAATTACATATATTATACACTGATGTATAATTATACACTGGTGTATAAATAGTAGTGATAATCAAATGTATCAATATACACTGATGTATAATTATACACTGGTAAGAATGATAGTATTAAATACATATATTATACAACTGGCGTCCAATATCTCGTCCCACCGGGAGATTCATATACGTTGCTCGATGAGGAACCTACAATATAGAAATGTAAATTAAAAATAAATTTTACAATATTAAAAAAATACAGTTAGACATGCTACAACTCATATATGGTACACCAGTGTATATTGAGTAACACACAGGCTGTATCATACTGCACATTTTGTTTTTCCTAATGAATATACACCTGTGTATATTTAACTTAACATTTAGAATGTCATTTACCTACTATACTACACTTGTGTATAATAATTAATAGATATGTTGTTATACACTGGTGTATAACAACTAAAAAACTAACAACAAATATTTTCATCGCTGTACGAAAACAATAACTACATATAATACACCAGTGTATAACTATATCGTCATTCCAATACTGTACGTAAGTATGAATTCCAGAATACAAAACAAACTTTTTCGAAAGTCAAAAATAAAACGAAACTATACAGCTCATCCGATACAAATCACAAAAAACGTATGAGAAAACGAAATACAGTTAAAAAAACAATACATAAATACCTTGATTTTCAACACTATTTAGTTTCTTTTGAGATGATGTTTCATGAACTTCTATCACATGAGATTGTGATTCAATTTTTTCATGTATAGAATTATTATCCATAACTTGGAATTATGAATCGTAGGACGATCTAAGTTTCTTTTTAATCGCAAATTTTTTCAATCAAATTGAATTAAATCTTCTGATTGCTATGAACGTGATTTTTATGATTAAGGAATTAGAGATGATAATAGTTGAGAGATTTAAGGAAACCCAATCTCTAATTAAAAAAAAACTGCCATATATAAAAAAGTCTTAATCAATTAAAAAGATAATATTTAATTGTCTAATTACACAAATACCCCCTAGATCAAAATTATAAATGGATGGCTCATATTGGTTCCTAAGTTCCTAACTAGGGTATTGGTTCATATTTGATCTTTTTCCTATATATATATATATATATATATATATATATATATATATATATATAGGGTCGAGATCCTGTGCAAAGTGTGTTTTGTGTGAGAAGGGTAAGAAGTGTTTTGGACCATTAGATCATCTTAATCAATGGTTTAGATTTAATGAGTGGCATTATTGTAAATAATGTTATAGTTATAATAACTAATTAGGCTACTTAGGGGTATAATGGTAAAACACACCCTACATTTAATTCACATTTAAAGGGTCTAATTAAAAATATCTGTCTATTTACGTCCTTCATTTAATTCACATTTAAAGTGTCTCTCACCTCTCTCTCTTTCTCTTTCTCTCTCTTTCTCCTCTCTCTCTCCCTGCGCCACCTACACAACCGCCATCAACCACCACCATCAACCGAACCATCATTCTGAAACAACCGTGTGATTTAAATGATTCAAAATTTACTTATTTATAACTAAACAAGCCTTAAACCATGTTTAGAATTTGAACCACGACTTGGCAAGAGTACAAAACGACTCTTACTCGCCCAACATGTTCACCTAGAATTTTCTTACATAACTGGTTTTAATTGTACAAACGATTTCCCCAAAACATGTTTACAAAAAAGTTTGTGCGGAAGCGACTTGACTCGAGCGGCGTTCGGTTCCTTAACTACGATCATGATCATCATCCATTGTCCGGAGGTGTACCTGCACTACGTATCATCAAATGAAGGATCCGAATAAGTCTAGATATCTATGATAATAATCAAACAACAAAAAGAAGAGGAAACTTCCCACGCCTTGTGTTCTTTTGGCCTGGCCTCGCCGTAGACTACGGTCACATGACCGTAGCTTACGGCCATCAATTTCGGCCCATTTTGGGCTCGTGAGCCGTAGTTTACGGCTTGTAGCCGTAGGCTACGGCCATAGCTGTTGTTAGGCCTCATTTCCATTCAATATGTTCAGCCAATATTTCCTATAATGCCATGCACATACTAGACTTTATGTGCAGCCAATATGAGTACATTTTGGGTCTTGATTACTCGCCTAAAGAGTCACGTTACATACCTTTATAACGTACAACCTCGCACTTGTTTGTTATGCTCGAAATGAACACTATTCATTACGTAATGAGTTCGTCTAACCCTCAACCCATTAATGGTTCCATGTAACCGAATTGAGGGCTATGGTGACCTTCACATGCTTGTTTTATATTGGAATGAATAAAATATATAAAAATGGATGTCTCATACTCTAGCATTTACATAAGTTTCATGTACTAAGTCATAGTTATGACGTACCTTAATCTTGTCCTTTCCCTCGAGAGTCTTTCTCACCTTGCTTTGAGAATGTCCCGTGCTCCTTGCCTAATAGATTGTGACCCGTGTAAATGTTAGAAACTACTTGTTAGTTCTTTATGGACACGAAGTCCCACACGAGGTCATTCACAGTTTGCTAGTGCATGGCCCAGTTCTAGTTTAGATTTATCTTAAACTATCATTGGGTATTTGATCCCAAGTATCATCTTGTCCATAATTAACTACATCACATGCATCCTCATGGAATAAAATTCAAGTTGATAACTCGTCTATAACAATCACGAATAGTTCTACTCATGGTAATATTAATCCAACCATGTTTACTTCACTTAGGCATTTCGTCAAATACCTTATGTGCACAACATCATATATGTTTATTTCATGACTATTCATCAAGTGTTCTTTTCCACACAATAATTTATCAATCAAACATAACAATCACATTCAAAACTAACAAGTTTCACACCTATTTCACAGAAGTAATTTAGTTTACTAGTTTTGTTGGTTCTTTTGATTATATCTCAAGAAACCCATTTCCTTATAATATGATTAAGTCACAAGGATTCATACCATACACGTTTATGGTAATTTTTCACAAGTATAAGGTTCCCAACCTTAAGTATAACACATCTTACACATCAATTTTCGTTTATGAGCTAGCACCCAAAAATATCCATACTTTAACTTCCAAACTAATTACAATAAAACACCAATTAAAGGTTACCTTGAGGTTAAGATCGCCCTAAATGATGATTTTTCTCAATTGCATGTAAATACCCTTTGATATTTAACTTGATTCAGATTAGTGTGTGAAAATAAGGTGTGTGTGTGTGTTGGTCGATGTACAGATAACAGAGGAGTCTTCTTCCTTCTTTGTTTTTTTTTTTTATCAATAATAATATACACACTTTGGCTCATGATCACATATAGCCCCTTGAGTTTGTTTTATTAATTCATTATACTAACAAGGTTAATATTAGTATTTTGTTAAGGCCTTTTTTTTTTTTTCTAACATAATTAACCCGGTTAATTTCGCATAACATAGAGATGCTAATATTTCCATGTCATGCTCCAAATATCCGTCATTTCGTTCGGTTAATTTATTATTAAAATAAATAATAAATTTCAGGGTGTTACAACTTCACCTCCCTTAAGGAGGGTTTCGTCCGCGAAACCGAACACTTACCTATTAGGTGGGGAATCCAATCTCCCCGTTCTTCTAATTGTACTCCCCCCTTAATTGATTTGTTCTAAGCTCTTGGCTATGCAGAGCATGATATGATAGTCAAGGATCTCACTAGGTCGTGTCTTGTGTTTTAGTAGTCTTAGTTAAGTTCATGTATTTTCGTGGGTCCAAATGGTGACGACTTCACCACTGGACCTGTTTGAGTCTTCCATCGTTTGCCTAGGTATCACTAGACTACTTATGAGTTATCGTTCGATTTTTGCTACCTGGTTATTAATTTCTTTTGTGAATAGTTCATTCACATAAGTTTTCGATTATATGTGGACTTAAATGCCATAAGTCGCCTATTTGGGTTAGACACCCAACCCAATGCCTATGACTAATTATGGGATTGTGTATAGGCTTAAACGATTGTTCCTTTATAGTCCGTGATTCTAATTTAGACACCCGTAGGTATCACGATTTCGTCAAGAGTCACCGCCTTGACTTTCGAGCAGTTTTGGGATTTCCTCAAGCCCCTATGGGCCTAGTGTATGTGCTTTAATTATTCGTTCTACTTAGAACCATTTCCATGAGCCGTGATGCATATCGGATTTTAGTATCTAACGACTTCCCAGAAACCGACACCCACGCCCGATGTGGTTTGTTCTGGTTCGATTCTCAATTCAACTTTAGTTGACTATTCCGAGTTTTACTTTCTTTAGCCTAGAATTCATATTACTATGACAAGATCCGAGGCATTTCCACATACAAGCCGTTAGTGCTCTGGAAGTACTAGCTTATATGCAATTTGTACGTTCGTGTAGACTAGCCCATTTACCGCATGACACCAGTCCCATGCCCCTTTTCTTTATATGGACTTCGTCAATGCTTTTGATTAGGCGTTTGTAAGACATCTTGTATGCATTACTTATTCAGAGTCAAAATATTCCACGGAATCCTTCATCTAATACTTTGGATGACCCTTAAGTCTATCTCTCGACCCATTATAATTTACGCCCTAAGGTCTTTCCTTATTATGTAATTGTTTCATACAATAGAATATAACTCTACAACATTTCGCCACGCTTTTAACAACATTATCGCTACAGTTTTCTACGACATTTTGCTGCATTTTCACCAGGTTTTCGTAGCCATTTCGTTGCAGCATTTTCGCTGCATTTCAACAGCTTTTTGCAGCCATTTCGCTGCAGTAATTTAGCTGCATTTCAGCAGCATTTTTGCAACCATTTCAATGCAGTTTTCTGAGGCATTTTCGCTGCATTTCAGCAGCTTTTCGTAGCCATTTGCTGCAGTTTTCTATAACATTTTCGCTGCAGTTTTCAGCAGCTTTTTGCTGCATTTTTTTGTAGCTTTTTCACTGCATTTCCAGCAGCGTTTCAAGCATGTTTCAACAGCTTTTCGCTGCAATTCTATGCAGCGTTTCAGCCTTGTTTTAATAGCCTTTCGCTGCACATCTGTGCAGCGTTTTAGCAGTGTTTAGCTGCACTTTTGTGCCGCGTTTCAGCCTTGTTTTAACAGCTCTATCCGGTTTTAATCTTCTCATGAGATTCAAATCAGTATGCAGTTTAGTCTCCAACGAGGCTTTAGGCGGTACACAGTTTGTTTTCCGAATGCGACTTAACTCGGTATGTGGTTTAATCTCTGCACAAGATTGAGGTCAGTATAGAATTTTAACTTCAGAATAAAGATTATTTCGGCGTATGGTTCCGTCTCGGAATGAGAGTTAAGATGGTGTACAATTTTGTCTCTGAACGAGACTTAGGCTAGTAGTCGGTTTTATCTTCAAATAAGATTATGATTAGTGTACAATGTAATCTCTGAATGAGGACCTGGACAGAATACACTTTAATCTCCGAAAGACTGTTTTGGACAGAATGCAAATGACTCTGAATGAAAACGCATGCAGAATACGGACTATTCTCTGTACGGGAATCTAAACAGAATATGGCTTAACATCCATTGAGTGTTTTGACAGAATATGAATTGTCCCCCGGTTAAGTAATTTGGCAGAGTACGATTTCATCTCTGAATGAGAATACAGACGGAATATAGATTATCCTCCGATTTAGAACTTAGACAAAATACAGTTTATCCTTCGAATCAGGATTCAGACTGAATTCATCTTAATCCCTAAATAAGAGCATAAACAGAATACGGTTTAATATCCAATATAAGAACTTAGACAGAATATTGTTTATTCTTTGAATGAGAATTTAGACACAAATTGATTTACTTCGATATGAAATTTAGACCGAATACAATTTGATCTCTGAACGAGAAGGTAGACAAAATATGGATTACCCTCTAAATGGGAGTCCAGACATAATGTGGTTTATTCTTCGAATGAGAATTTAAACGAGATACGATTTAATCTTCGAATGAAAATTTAGACATTGTGCGATTTAATATCCGGTACGAGGATTTAGATAGAATACGGTTAATCTCCAAATGAAAGTCTATGTAGAATATGGTTTATTCTCCCGAATGAGAATTTGGACGGAATGCAGTATATTCTCAAAAATGAAAGTTCAGACGGAACACGAAGTAGTCTCCAAATGAGTATTTTGACAAATTACGATTCGACTCCTGAATGAAGGCGTAGACATAATACGGATTATTCTCCAAATGAGGGTCTAAACAAGATACACTTTCATCTCTAATGAGATGTTGAATCGGTATACAGTTTTATATCCATGTAAGGAATTAACTGAAATATGGTTAAATCTCCAAATGAGAACTTTGACAGAATACAAGTTAATTCCCCCAATGAGAATTTTAGACAGAATACGATTTGATTCTCCGATTTGAATTTAGACGGAATATCAACTAATCCTTCAAATGAGAATTTGAACAAGGTACGATTTAATCGACAATTGAGACTTTTATCAGTGCATGGCTTAATTTCTAATGAGTTTCGAATTTATTCATGATTTGACCCCTGAGTAAAGTTTATATCGTTTTATGATTTGAGTTTCTGTTATGGTACAATTTTGATTCACAGGCGAACACTTGGTTACGCTTCGGGTTGATTCATGGTTTAATCTTCGGATAAGGTTTTAGTTAGTATTCGGTTATACTTCTAACAAGGTTCCATTTAGTATGTAGTTTAACCCCCAAATGAGGTTCAGATTTATTTGTATTTTGACCTTCAACTAAGGTTTTATTCTACATACCACTTAACCTTTGAATAAAGTTCAAATTGGTTGTGGGTCAACCGCTGGTTAAAGTTCCTTTTTGTGTATTGTTGAGCCTTCGGTTAAGGCTCAAGTTGACCTTACAGCTTAAGCTTTAGTTACAGTTCGGAATTGGCCACAGTTTAGCCTTTAACTAAAATTCGGAACAACTTACGGCTTAACCTTTAACTAAGGTTCAAAATAATTTACGGCTTAACCTCTATCCAAGGTTCAGGATAATTTATGGTTTAACCCTTAACTAAGGTTCGGAATTAGTTATAGTTCGGTCTTTAATTAAGTTTCGGAGTAATTTACAGTTTAGCCTTCGATTAAAGTTCAGGTTTATACATGGTTTAACCTTCCATTAAGGCTGAAGGTGTTTACGGTTTAATCCTTTGATTACGGTTCAGAATAGTTAAGGTTTTAACCATTCAGTAAGATTCGGAAGTATTTGTACTTTAACCCCTCGGTTAAGGTTCAGAATGATTACGGTTTAACCTCTTGGTTGAGGTTCGGAATTATTACAGTTTAACCTTTCAGTTTAAGGTTCAGAATGATAAGAGTTTCAACTAGATTGTACCGAATCCACGGTTTGCACTAGATTGTACCAAACATACAATCATAGCATTAAGTTACAGATTTCACCAGATTGTACCGAATCCACGGTTTGCACTGGATTATACCAAATATATAATCGTAGCGTTAAGTTACAGATTTGATAATGTTTTTTAGCTTTACTGTTCCCCAGATTGTTTGACAATTCTCCCGGATTACATGACGTCACGAGTCGTGTCCATGGAGATTTTATATGTCCTTTTTCCCCCATGACCCAGTCCTTGTTATATGAAAGGTGTGCGTGTGGATCACGAGGAGCGCATTGTACCATGTGTTTAACACTTACCTGGCCAGGGTAAGCAATTCACACCTAATACAATGATCTCATTGCGATTGCCACGTCACTTTCCAAGTAACAATTTCCGGTCACTCGTGTATTTTATTTAATTGATTCGATATTCAATCACAGTGTTTAACAGAATTTGCTATCTGATAATTACATATATACATATATTCATGCACTTTCGGATTTAAGTACCGGAATTATGTTATCTATCTTCAGTCTACAGTTCACTATTTATTATTAAGACTTGGTTACCTTCAGGATTGATGATCAACTTGAACCGAACGCTTAACTCGAGAAACATGGGCTCTGATTACCACTTGAAACAACCGTGTGATTTAAATGATTCAAAATTTACTTATTTATAACTAAACAAGCCTTAAACCATGTTTAGAATTTGAACCACGACTTGGCAAGAGTACAAAACGACTCTTACTCGCCCAACATGTTCACCTAGAATTTTCTTACATAACTGGTTTTAATTGTACAAACGATTTCCCCAAAACATGTTTACAAAAAAGTTTGTGCGGAAGCGACTTGACTCGAGCGGCGTTCGGTTCCTTAACTACGATCATGATCATCATCCATTGTCCGGAGGTGTACCTGCACTACGTATCATCAAATGAAGGATCCGAATAAGTCTAGATATCTATGATAATAATCAAACAACAAAAAGAAGAGGAAACTTCCCACGCCTTGTGTTCTTTTGGCCTGGCCTCGCCGTAGACTACGGTCACATGACCGTAGCTTACGGCCATCAATTTCGGCCCATTTTGGGCTCGTGAGCCGTAGTTTACGGCTTGTAGCCGTAGGCTACGGCCATAGCTGTTGTTAGGCCTCATTTCCATTCAATATGTTCAGCCAATATTTCCTATAATGCCATGCACATACTAGACTTTATGTGCAGCCAATATGAGTACATTTTGGGTCTTGATTACTCGCCTAAAGAGTCACGTTACATACCTTTATAACGTACAACCTCGCACTTGTTTGTTATGCTCGAAATGAACACTATTCATTACGTAATGAGTTCGTCTAACCCTCAACCCATTAATGGTTCCATGTAACCGAATTGAGGGCTATGGTGACCTTCACATGCTTGTTTTATATTGGAATGAATAAAATATATAAAAATGGATGTCTCATACTCTAGCATTTACATAAGTTTCATGTACTAAGTCATAGTTATGACGTACCTTAATCTTGTCCTTTCCCTCGAGAGTCTTTCTCACCTTGCTTTGAGAATGTCCCGTGCTCCTTGCCTAATAGATTGTGACCCGTGTAAATGTTAGAAACTACTTGTTAGTTCTTTATGGACACGAAGTCCCACACGAGGTCATTCACAGTTTGCTAGTGCATGGCCCAGTTCTAGTTTAGATTTATCTTAAACTATCATTGGGTATTTGATCCCAAGTATCATCTTGTCCATAATTAACTACATCACATGCATCCTCATGGAATAAAATTCAAGTTGATAACTCGTCTATAACAATCACGAATAGTTCTACTCATGGTAATATTAATCCAACCATGTTTACTTCACTTAGGCATTTCGTCAAATACCTTATGTGCACAACATCATATATGTTTATTTCATGACTATTCATCAAGTGTTCTTTTCCACACAATAATTTATCAATCAAACATAACAATCACATTCAAAACTAACAAGTTTCACACCTATTTCACAGAAGTAATTTAGTTTACTAGTTTTGTTGGTTCTTTTGATTATATCTCAAGAAACCCATTTCCTTATAATATGATTAAGTCACAAGGATTCATACCATACACGTTTATGGTAATTTTTCACAAGTATAAGGTTCCCAACCTTAAGTATAACACATCTTACACATCAATTTTCGTTTATGAGCTAGCACCCAAAAATATCCATACTTTAACTTCCAAACTAATTACAATAAAACACCAATTAAAGGTTACCTTGAGGTTAAGATCGCCCTAAATGATGATTTTTCTCAATTGCATGTAAATACCCTTTGATATTTAACTTGATTCAGATTAGTGTGTGAAAATAAGGTGTGTGTGTGTGTTGGTCGATGTACAGATAACAGGAGGAGTCTTCTTCCTTCTTTGTTTTTTTTTTTTTATCAATAATAATATACACACTTTGGCTCATGATCACATATAGCCCCTTGAGTTTGTTTTATTAATTCATTATACTAACAAGGTTAATATTAGTATTTTGTTAAGGCCTTTTTTTTTTTTTCTAACATAATTAACCCGGTTAATTTCGCATAACATAGAGATGCTAATATTTCCATGTCATGCTCCAAATATCCGTCATTTCGTTCGGTTAATTTATTATTAAAATAAATAATAAATTTCAGGGTGTTACACATTCGACAGCCACCATCACAAACATAAATAATCGGAGTGTTTTTTTTAGGGATGAAGATGAAGACGACATGAGGTGATAATGGATCAATATGTTTTATGGTGGATTATTTTAAACAACTTTCATATTGTTGTGTTTTATGTTCAAATGATTTTTGTGTGGTTTAGTGTTTTTTGAATTTAAAACACATTTTAAATGTATGTATAGTTGTGTTTTTTGAATGTGTTACTAATTGTGTATGATGAAGATAAAACACACTGGATTATGGAGAAGATGATGATAAAACACACGGGACTGTTTAAAACACAAAGTTGAGAATATGGTGATAAAACACACGGGTATGAACGTAAAACACCTTGTGGATGAAGCAACTTACAAGACTATAATAAAACACCAATGTGCATAAAAAAAGCCATATTTTGCATCAGTAAAACTCCTTATAAAAATAACACAAAAGGTGTGTTATACCTTCAAACCTTATGGTATACCAGTAAAACACCATGTGCTCACATCAGTAAAACACAACAATATGAATGTTGTTTTGATCGATGATAATTCAGTAAATGAATGATGAATGTGCTGAATGTTTATAAATATTCCATAAATATCCGTTCAATTTGAAACAAAAATCCCATAAGAATGCTCATAATTAATCACGTAATTAATTAGCAATTATCTTCTAAAAAATAACATTAGCAATGCAAATTACATTGATACCCTTCTAGATAATAAAATAGGCTGCCATGTGTCACACTAGTATTGGTTCTCACACTTCTCACAAATAATAGGTTTTGTACATGATCCTAAACCTATATATATATATATATATATATATATATAATACTAGTTTATACCCCGGAGCGTCCCGGGTTGAGAAATCTAAGTAAAGTGAATAAAATTAGAAGTATCTAAACTATAAAAATGGCATCTGCCAATATATGATTAATTATTATTATTATTATTATTATTATTATTATTTTAAACAAATCTCTGCCATAAGTTATCATATTCTAATATAAAAAAAGGGTAATTGGGTCGGGTATCACCTAATCCCAGGCCCGACCCAAACCCAAAAAATTTTTTAAACTAATTCCAAACCTGACACAATACTTGTCGGGTTACAAAAAATTGTCGTTTTTCCCTCCGTTTTTTATATAGCACTATGGTACTCGTTGGAAAGACAATAAAACGCTCGTTAATTTGGTGTAATTGTTTTCTTTAAAAATGTCGCATATAAAAGATATTAACATTTAAAAGTTATGAGATGAAACATGAGAGAGAAAATAATAAAGTTTTAATATTTATATTTAGTAGATTAGGTATTTAGGGTATGTTTGGCAATGAGCTTTTAAGAGCTTTTAGGGGCTTCAAGCTTCAAGCTTTTAAGAAAAAGCTCCTACTTAATAAAAAGCCTTGTTTGGTTAAAGGAGCTGGAAGCTTTTAGATTAGAGAAAAAGCTCTACAGTGAAAAGCTACTAGTAGTAGCTTTTAAGAAAAAGCTCTACTAGCTACAAGCTTTTAAGTAGTAAATGACACAAATACCCTTTCTATTTTAAAAATAAAATAAAAACTTTTTTACAAGCTTTTAATTATGCCCATTTTGGTCATTTTATACATTTTATTAAAAGCTCCAGCTACTCTGTCAAACACCAAAATATATTTAAAAAGCTTCCAGCTACCAACTTCCAACTACCCGCCTCCAGCTAGTTTTGCCAAACATACCCTTAATAGATTATGTTAAATCATATTTAAACCATATTTATTCTTTTTTTTAATTGGTCTAGAGTTGCATAGTTGTAAAGATGATGGTTGTTGAGGTGGCCATGGGCGGCGGAGATGGTGGTTATAAAGGGTCACGGTGGTTATGGAATAACAGAGTGGTGGGTACACTTACAGATTCAGAATGTTGAGAAAGGTGAATAATAATAATAATAATCGGTTGCATTTGGATTAGTTAGGTTTATGTTCTGTGTTTAGATCAGGGGAGAAGATAATAGGTTTAATCGTGGTTTGACTATGGTTAGATTAAATTGACACGTGGCAAGTTCTAGTAGCTTCTTACACTTCTTATTTTAAGGGACTTTATATTGTATACTTTCTCGTTGTGTTTTATGTTCAGTAAGATCATCATGCTATGTTTTATTTTGAGTAAGTTATATGACCTGCTGTGTTTTATATTTAGCAAGATTATCATGTTGTCTTTTTATTTTGAGCAAGTTATATGACCTGATGTGTTTTATGTTCAGCAAGATTATCATGTTGTGTTTTATTTTCAGCAAGTTATATGACCTGCTGTGTTTTATGTTCAAAAAGTTCAATGTGCTGTGTTTTATGTTCAAGAAGTTCAATGTGCTATGTTTTATTTTCATCAAGTTATATGACCCGCGGTGTTTTATCTTGGGAATATTTTATAGAATGATAATCAAGTTTTACTAGTGTTTCAATTAGATCACTCATAAAAATATTTGTTCTAATTATGTCATTAAAGTTTATTTTATGTTTTAATCCTATATAATTTACCTGAATAGCAGATATAATATCTATAATTGGAACATTAAAGTAAATTTCAGTGACCCGATTAGAACAGCAAAGTAAAGTTGACTTATCTAATTGGAAAAAAAAAGTTTCATAGAAATTGTTAATATTAAAAAAATTTATGAAAATTTTAAAAATGTTTATATTTTTTAATTACCAAAATTGCAAAAAAATAATATTTTTTTGCCATTTTTAAAAAATTTGCATTTTTTTATTTTTTTTCGTTAGTTTTTTACATTTTTATAATTTTACATGTTTTTATAATTATTTTAAATTTTTCTTCGTAAATTTCTAGTAATTTTCATATATTTTTTTTATTTTATATTTTTTAATTTTTTTGCGATTTTAAAAATATCTTTTCCAATTTTTAATCAATGCTGTTATTGATAATCCAAGTCAACATTTAAAAAAATAACCAAATAAAAGTCATATGGATTGATGACCTTCTTATCTATGTTTAGAACATTATAATAACTTTAGTTACCTAATTGGAACAAATTTTTTTATGAGTGACTTGATTAGAACACTCCTAAAACTAAGTTACTATTTAGCAAAGTTATCCCTTTTATCTTTTGTAAGATCACCATGCTGTGTTTTATTTTCAGCAAGTTATATAACCTGTTGTGTTTTATGTTCAGCAAGATCATCATGTTGTGTTTTATTTTCAGCAAGTTATGTGACATGCTGTGTTTTATGTTAGCAAGGAAATCATGTTGTATTTTTTTTATTAGAATTTGCATACGTAAATATGGAAACATTTATGTTAACAAGGAAATCATGTTGTATTTTTTTTTATTAGAATTTGCATACGTAAATATGGAAACATTTGAAAGAAATTCCTTAAATCTCTCATATTGATTATGGAATTGACTTTTTTTTAAATGAATATTTATGTAATTACTTAATTGTGCTTTTTTATTAAAAAAAAAAAGCATTGTTACGTCTCACTTTCACAAGCCTTCTTATCCTTCTCACAAAAAGAGGCATTTATATTCGAACCTCCACCTATATAATATATACATAACATATATACTAGTGATTAACCTGCGCGTTGCGGCGGAAGTAAAAATTGCACTAAAATGTATCAATTCATTGTGATGTAAAATACATCCAAAACTTTTTGTTTAAATGCTATATTAAGTTAAAAAAATACTTGTAACAACATGACATAAGTATTCTCATCTCAAGTAAAGAATAATTGTATCAAACTATATATATTTATTAATTTTCTCTGTAGATTCTCATCTTTTCAAAACGATTAGTAAGATAGTAGGATGCACTGTGAGCCAGACTTTACTAAAATCGTAACCTACAAAAAATGTGTAAAATGTATAACGATTCTTATTATTTGGGTGCTATAAGGAATTACAAGTACAATACATCAATATATAAATTCTAATATAGGGTTTAGGAAACTTAATCCCCTAACCCGCATAGACATAATTAGAGATGGCTAAATTAAACAGAAGCTTTGTTCTTCGGTCGTTGAATCCGGTGATCATATAGTTTAGATCATATTAGGCATGTTTACGTGTATGAATATAAATAATTAGAGATGGCTAAATTAAACAGAAGCTTTCTTCTTCGGTCATTGAATCCGGTGATCATATAGTTTAGATCAGATTAAGCATGTTTACATGTATGAATATTCATACACGTAGTACTTTCAGAATTCAAACCGTTACCTCATGATTGAAGACACAACTTCCAGTATTGATTTCTCGATTTCTATATAGTATGATCAAGTTTATAAAACTTTAACTTTTATAAAGTATCTACATATAAAATATATTATAATAAAAGATGTAGCATTATGAATTGCTTTTTATATGTTTTCTATCTAATATGTTTAATGTAATTATAAAATTGAATGTAGTGAGATTTCATAAATATCTCTTGACTCTTGACTTTCATTTGATTAAATATGGTGTTCTAAAGACATATTTGCCCCTCAAAAGTAGTTATTTTATGCATTGTGTGTTGTATCATAAGCATCTAAACTTATACCTCTTAAAATTTAAGAAGCCCTTTGGAAATGCTTTATAATATAGTATATATATATATATAAGTATATATATATATATATAGTATATAGATATAGATATAGATAGTATTAAAGCTAGTTTATTAACCTAAAGATTATAGAGTGTTATTAAATAAAATAATTGTATAGTTCTTTTTTTAATTTCTTAAGCTTAGGTAACATGCATCCTTAATAACAATTGAGGTGACTAATTAATAGTTATCATCAAAATATATCCTTTGTTGTTGAATCGTCCCAAAATTAACACTAATGTGATTATAAATTAACTTATGACAAAAATAGTGACAATACATATAAGCTGATAAATATTATCCTAATTTCACATTATAATTATCTAAACAAGTGTTAGAAAACGTATTGAAAAATGTTATGTAATAGGTAAATGTAATTTATTCCCTTAATTTTATTAGTATAAAAGAATCCAAAGTTTAATAAAATATATAACTAACACTGCTTTTTATAAGTTAAAACTAGGTATCATACAAGTATTATTCTTACTAAACAAAGAAAATATCACAATTCATATAAAAGAAAGAGAATAATTTAAAGATAAGTAGGGCCACTAATAATGTCACTTACGATTTACAGCATAGTTTAGTCGATCCAACTTCTCTATTATTGATCACCATCATCAAAGGGTCCACCGTAAACTGAGGACACACGTCTTCACTATTCCGTCTGGCCTACAATGATGCTAATCACCCCTCAGGTTCCTTCTAATTACATAATATCCCCTTCTTGAAATGATAATGATGTTTAAGCCTTTATTTATATGGAAGATTACCTATATTTTGCCAGTTAATAGTGAAGAAACAAAAGAAACGAATATGCCCTTTATTTTTGAAATTTACAACTCTCTTTTAGATTATTATTATTATTTATTTTTTATCAAATACAAACAAACAATGTTTTACCATCTTATATATATTTGGGTTCACGATACGTCTGATTCAGCTGGTTTTCACAAAATTACAGGCAAGCTGTAAACTATGGCTTAAGAAACCGAGAAAACAAACGGGCTAAGTTAGATGGGTCAACCGGACTACGATAGCAACCCATTTTTGACAAATAGTTTATTTGTCATCAACACGTAACTGAAAACGAGTAAATGGAGTTTACAAACTTTCACCTTCAATCTACATTAAACAATATAATGGTATGAATCGTGACCTCTATGACATAGACGTGATAGAATGCATAAACATGACAACACCACCGAAAATATCGTATATGATCATATTTTTCTCAAACTATTTATAGGAATATATAGGATGACTATCATCGTATATGATCATATTTTTCTCAAACTATTTATAGGAATATATAGGATGACTATCTCCATCATTAATATCCTAGAAAACCATTCTTCTAATCCACAGAAATAAAAAATTCAAAGCAATGAAGTTGTGCGTAAGCAGCTAAAGTCAAGTTGATATCATTAATCTTAATAGGGGGGTCAAAATGTTATTGTGCTAAAACATCAAGGATGCTATATGTAACTTCATAACTTCATATCAACCCTTATTATAACTTTTATTTTTTAATTAAAAAGATAAAAAATAAAATATAACCGGGCTTATCCATTACAACATTATATATATACCTTCCTGACCCATCACCAACCACCTAGCCCAACCAATCAATACCAAAAAAAACACACAAACAACAATATCTTTCTCTCAAATGGCAACAAGAAAATTCCTATATCTTGGTGGTGGTGATCAGAGGATAAATCCTGTGGATGCCGACACGTTCGAGATGAACGAATCCGACCTATGGAACACTAGTGGTGATCATGATGATCATTCAAACGAGCTTCATAACCCTAGAAGATCAAAGTTCCCTTTGAAAGCCCATCAACAAAGAAAAGTGCCCATGATGTCGACCGCGGCAAAGTCATTGCCCGTTAATGTTCCCGACTGGTCGAAGATTTTGAGAGATGAGTACAAACATCATGAGAGTCGAGAAAATGACGATGACGACGACGACAAAGATGATGATAACGAGAGGCTGCCACCCCATGAGTATTTAGCAAGGACTAGAATTGCTTCATTTTCGGTCCATGAAGGTGTTGGAAGGACACTTAAAGGTAGAGATTTGAGTAGGGTTAGAAATGCTATTTGGAAGCAAACCGGTTTTGAACAAGATTAAAGATAAGTTAATAATGTGACACCATTCAATTTATATTTTAAATCGGATTGAAGAAGACGAAGGTGTCATGTGTATCAAGAGGTGAAGTTAAGAATGTTTAGTCAATAATTAAGTTAGTGTTAACCGATCGGTGATTTGTAAGTCTAACATTATGGATGTTTCTCTCGAGTAAATCGAAGAGTAAATAATTTCTCATTTTCAAAGTGTATGTTGTAATATTATCTTTATTTATTTTTTTAATATCTTAGACTATTATTCTACAAATATCTTCGTTAAATTCATGGGTGTCATGTTTTCGTGCACACAATCCTGAAACACATGATCGATCGTATAGTAGGTAGTAGTTGGCTATAGCCTATAGGGAACTCTAGTTTTGATCATCGTTATTAAAAGGTACAAATCTAATTAAAAGTTATTAATTATAGTCTCCTAAATAAAAACGTACAATTCAGCTACAAATTATAAAAAAAAAAAAATTTAATTAATGAAATTATGGATTTGTCAAACAAAGAGTTTGACAGATAAGAATGACGTATCAAAATCAATTTAAATAAACCGGATGTCTAATTCAAACTATTTTGATACTAGACGACGAACTCATTGTCTATGTTTTTGTCTGTAAAATTCTAATGATTTGAAAATGAAATTAGGGTATGACTTATGAGAAATGATGTAAATACGTATTCAAATTATTTAATTTGTTTATATTATTGTTATTTTTTTTTATCAAAATACAAAACTTATTCTCTTATATTAAATAAAAAAAAAGTTTAAATATTTGTTCCAACCATTGGTTAATTATATTGTTATTGTTTTCGTTTTTTTCTTTATATTTTCAATTTTCATGCATTAAGAATTTATATTTTAAAAAGGAGACGGCGAATAAACAAAAGACAAAAGAGCAATGTTGACTTTGTTGTACGCAACAGGGGACTTTTACTAGAATTCGTGGTTTGGAACCACACTTATAATAGAACTAGTATAAATCCCCGCCGCTTCGCGGCGGTGGAGTTGCTAGTGCCAGCACACAAACGGCACCGGTACGCGTCGCGCTAAGCGCGGCGTGGAAACATAACCGGCGCCGATTCGTGAAAAGCTACAGATTTTTCCGACTAACAACGGAGTTACACCAACGGTATTGCGAGGGTGTGCTAATCTGATAAGACAACGTAGAGAGTCGCATTGTTCCGTCGATAGCGGGTGCGCGCTGCACCGAGCAAAGCGCCCGCTTGAAAAAGAGAAGTTACTAATAGAAGTAAAGCCATGGCATTTTCGTAATTACGTGGAAACTAAAGGCTTTTTATTTTGATTTTATTAATAAAATTACTGCGATGGCATTTTCGTAATTACTTCGAAACGGAAGGTTTTACTTTTTTATCTCGCGTTTATCGACGTTACTAAAAAGTAAAGCGATGGCATTTTCGTAATTACGTGGAAACTAAAGGCTTTTAATTTTGATTTTATTGATAAAATTACTGCGATGACATTTTCGTAATTACTTCGAAACGGAAGGTTTTTTACCTCGCGTTTATCGAGGTTACTATTCCTAGCGTCCTTAATTGTTATATATATAATTCGTGACTTTAGTTTCATATTATTAACATGAACGATGGATTATCCATTTTTAAGCTAATTGTAATCAGACACAACAAAATAAATATAGAGAGACTGTAATGTTTTAAAACTATTTGTAATTCTATATGTCTCTGGACTCTATTATTAGATTAGGGATTATGAGTCTACGGGCTTAGTTAGGTTATTAGGGTTCCTTAAAGATTTAATAATACAGTCCAATAGTCTCAAGTTGTATAAAATGGCATAGAGATTTTTTGAAGTGTAGGGTGTATTTGGTTATTAAAGATTTAAACTTAGTAAAGTACTTATGACGAGAAATATAAAACGTTCAAGAAAATATATTATTGACTTAAAGTATTGCTCCTTCTAGAAGCCACTAGTTAAATATGAGTTGCAGTTGAGCCGGGTATATACGAAATAATCGAAGGCAATACATATACTCGAAGTAGAGTATTTGGGTATGGTAGGTAAGAAAGGTGCACTTCATCTTAGATTAACCCTTCAAGCTGAAGTAAGTAATGTATATCTTAATTTGCAAGACTTTCCTAATTGGTTTATATATATTATACAGAATCTTTATAACCATACACTTATTTTAATAAAAAATAATATATGCCATACAATTAAATAACAATAAAATAATGAATAAAATATTAATATACTCACATGGGGTAAAAATCTCTTAGACCGGTGTAATTTAGTGTAAATTAATGTATTTTCTTTTTAATTTTTTTACAGTGGGGTTTACGTGTTTTTACACCAGTGTGCAAAAAAAAAATTCACATTTTACGTCGAGTTCTCGCGAATTCTCACAACTCATCGAGTTCTCAACGGATCCTAACCTTATATATATATATATATATATATATATATATATATATATATATATATATATATAGGGTGTGGATAATATGGAAACTCTATCTATTGGAAAAACCTTGCAAACCCTATGGTGACCATTGATCAAGTTTGATCAATGGTCCTTAATTAATTTGTATTTAATAATGAAAAGCAAGTGGGCCACTTTAATAAAATATTGGATTAAGGGCATTAAGGTAATCTTGTGTTTTCTGAATCCTAGGTTTAAAAAGGTTGATTTGACACTTATCAAGTCACCTCTCTCCTACTTTATGGCACTTTTTCCAGCACGAATATTAACGTACGTTAGTGTTGTGATACAAAATTCTGACCTTGTATGAGACATCGCTAACATATGTTAACAGGCATATACTAAAAGAACATAATAAAAGAACACATGAAATGTGTATTTATTTAAGAATTGATAAAAATAATCATTACAACCAACACTAAAACATACCAAAAAAAACAGTTCATACAAACATAATTATTTGTGAATTTTCAAAAAAACTATCATAACAACATAAAAAAGATCTAGCTATGTTTCGTTCTTGATACCCATCTTCATCTTTAACACAAAAACATCTCTTCACCTACAAAAAAGATAACACATGTTAGTTGGCCTCTCCAAAACACATAATGAGACATCACTGACACGTGTAGTGTATTCTAAAAACATATGTTTTACTGAAATAACGTATGTCATGTGAACGCTAACACATGTTAGTTGGGCACATACTAACGTATGTCATATGAACCCTAACACCTGTTAGTTAGGCATATACTAGCATGTGTTAGCATCACTAACATGTGTATAAACAACACCAAAAATCTGCAGTTAGTTGGGCACATACTAACGCATGTCATGTGAACACTAACACATGTTAGTTGGGCACATACTAACGTATGTCATATGAACCCTAACACCTGTTAGTTAGGCATATACTAGCATGTGTTAGCATCACTAACGTGTGTGAGCATACAAGACTCGGACCGCAAAAAAAATAGACATATACCCTATACGAGTTGATAACAATTTCACTTGCCAAAAATTTATTAAATAGAATACAAAAATTATTTAAACACCATATTCACCAAAAGATTAAAAATCTATAATCTTTATAAAAAAACATCACTTACCACAGCCACATCACCAACGCCGCCTTCTTCCAATAGCCTACTCGCGTAAACCATCACTGAAACAGATACACATGTTAGTTTGGGATCCTCAAACACATAATGGGGTATCACTAACATGTGTTAGCATATACTAACATAAAAAGACTACAAATTTATTCATCAATCACATGTGATCCATCAACCTCGTGTCCCCAATCCAATGAAAATCTAACATAAACAAAATAATAATAATAAAAAAATAAAAAAAGCTTAACATAAGCCTTTTTTTTTCATTCAAGCATTTGATCGAACACTTGGTATGCGACCAAAAACTATCCCCAAAACTGTTATTATTATTATTCTAACAAAACCCAAAACTTAACAAAATCAAAACGTGACAATAATAACAACATTCACGAACAACCGCACGAACCGAACTAGTCTAATATCAACATGAAACAATATAATCAATGAAATAACAGCCTGACAGAAACATTGACATAGAAATTTTCAAATGATATCAGTTCCTTATTCATTTATTATTATTATTATTATTATTATTATTATTATTATTATTATTATTATTATTATTATTATTATTATTATTGGCTTTTGACATCAATAATTTCTTAGATGATATTAGTGATAAAGACAGAAGGTTAATGATAAAGACAATGCAAATGATTATGTTTGTATGATAAAAAAAAATACCTTTTAAGTTTGTGGATGATGTACAGATCTCGAGGATAATAAGTATAGTGGTTTATTCAAACTCATTTCATTTAACCAAATAAAAAGAGTGGTATCCAGCTCTGTTTATTCAATGCTATGTTGTGGTTGTGGTGATGGTGGTTGTGGTGGTGGTGGTTGTGGTTATAGAGAGAGACTTAGAGAGAGGGTAGAGAGCAAATAATTTGAATTTGAAAAGAAAAAGAAATGAAAAGAGAGAGGGGGAAATAATATATATAGGGAGAGAGAGAAGGGGAAGAGTGTAAATGTCCAAATTACCCTTCATAATATAATATGGTAGAAAATTGGTTTGGATGAGGTGGCACAATGTGGACCAAGAGATGGGTTTCTTAGGGTTTTTCCTTTTAAGAGGGTTTCTTGTCTATACTTCCACTATATATATATATATATATATATATATATATATATATATAGGATTAGGTTCAAATGAAAACACGCTTTTCGTAAAAGAACCACGAGAACACCGACGTAAAATGTGAATTTTTTAAAAAAAAAATTTCCACCGGTGAAAAAACGGGTAACCTCGACGTAAAAAAAAAAAAAAAAAAATTTACGATGGGTTTACAGTGGTGTAAAGACCTGGGCCCACCTTGTTTTGTCTTATTAGGAAAGAGAATATTCCATTTTATATTTTATTCTACTTTAATTATGGTCCACAAATTCTTTTTGTATTAAAATATGTTTGTGGTGGAAAAGTGTGTTCTTTAGTTCTTTTACGAAAAGCATGTTCTCATTTTACCCTTTCCCTATATATATATATATATATATATATATATATATATAGGGGAAAGTTAATTTGAGAACACCTATATTTCGTGCGAACCGTGAGAACGACATCTAAAACCATTCAAATTCAAAATTTCTTTTTACACTTGTCTTTATTACTAAAATACAATCTCAAAAACACAATTTACGCGTAAAAATTCAAACGTATACGAAAATAATTTGTTTTTACACATGTGTAAATTTACTGTTTATACATGTGTAAACTGTTTCATTTACACATGTGTTAAAAGTTAATTTGAAAGTGTTTTTGCAAGAAAAGATGAATTATTTGGAAAGAAAATTCATTTATTAATGTTATATTTTAATTATAATTAGGTTTGTATTGAAAAAAAAATGATTTTGATTAGTTTTCTCACTTGTTCTCACAGTTCTCGCGATATATATATATATATATATATATATATATATATATATGTATAGGGTGGGGTTAGAGTACAAATGATGTGTCTTGTGAGAAGGGTGAGAAATAATTGTGGTTTTTAGATCATGTTGATGGATGATTGAGATTAAATGAATGACAAAGTTTTTAAATTGTGTTATAATCTAATTAATAAATTGTGGCTTGTGAGTGTATAGTTGTCAAAAAAAAAAAAAAAAAAAAAAAAAAAAAAAAAAAAAAGCCTCTTTAATTTAAGCTCTATCCCTCCTTGTTAGTTTATCCGTGATTACAAGCTTAGTCTTTCAAGTTCATCACATGCCTAATAATTTTACCTTTTGATCATATTATTATCTTTCCTTTAATGAAGAAGAATTTGTCCCTCTCAATCCGGGTAATATTATTAATCCATTTTTTTTATATATACTAGTTTTGTTATGGTTACAGGTGGTGGAAAGGCAGGTTGAGGAAGATGTGTAGAACAATGGAAGGTTGAATAAGATGTGCAGAACAAATGTGTTATACTGTGTGTTTTATGTTAATCCGAAAGTGTTTTATCTTCTTCAGGCTCATTTTTCATATGATGCAAAAACACAATTTATAAAACGTATGGTTGTGTGTTTTATGTTAATCCGATGGTGTTATAACACAATATGGACATTTTGGTTTTATGTTTATATGATAGTGTTAAAACACATAGTTAATCCAATTGATGAGTCTGAGTGGAAAGGTTGTGTTGTTATTATTTGTGTGTTTTATGTTTATCAAAAAGGGTTAAAAACACACTGTACACATTAAATTAACTGTTTGTGTTTGGTTGTGTTTTATGGTTATATGATAATAGTAAAACACAAAACTTAATCCAATGATGATAAAACACAATGTACACAAATGACGCTTTTAATTTTTAGAGATTTCACGAATTTACAACACAAAACTATGAGATTGTAAAGAAATGTATGATACTCGGTTATAAGATTACAAAACAAAATCCCAAAAATCCCTCCTCATAAATGTAATAATTAAATTTTAAAAAAGTCTAAAGTAAGCAATGATAGAAGGCCAGACACACAAACCGTCCAAAACAACAAATCACATGATGATAGCACTGTATGTTCAATATAATCACTGTTCAAATACAGTTGATTATTAATATAGTGTAATTACTCAGTTACCCTTTTTATTTAATTAGAACTCTGTCACGTGGTCAAACAACCTTTCACACCAACTCACGATCGCTTTTCTTAAACGATGTCTTAATCGTTCCATCTCTTCGTAATAATCTTATTTATGTAGCAAAACTTAGTCGTACTAATCAAGTTTCTGTTAAATTTTTTCCATATCATTTCTTGGTTAATAATCTACGCACGGGGGCGCATCTCATGTGGGGCGTGAAAGTCAATGACGTTTACTACGGACCAACCACACTCTCTCCTCAAATCAATGCAACAACAACAAGATCTCTACTTGCGTGGCACCATATCCTTGGACACCCTTCGTTTCAAGTCTTCAAGTCCTTAATTTTTAAATTAGGACTTAATGGTAATAAAGTGTCACCCGAGTCTTTTCATTGCAAATCTTGTTCGTTAAATAAAAGCCATAAAATTTCTTTTGGTAAAAACTCATTTGTTGCAAATAAACCGTTGCAACTCGTTTACTCAGATATATGGGGTCCAGTCCAAACATCCATTGACGGCTTCAAGTACTATCTCATATTTGTCGATTATTTTTCTAAATACATTTGGTTATATCCGATAAAAAGAAAATCCGACGTCTCCATCCTTTTTCCACAATTCAAATCACTAGTGGAATTTTTTTTTCAAACACCTCTTATATCTCTATTTACCGATAATGGTGGTGAATACATTGGTCTTAAACCATTTCTCACAACTCATGGAATTTCTCACTACACCACACCCCATCATATACCCGAACAAAACGGGGTGGCCGAACGTCGTCATCGACATGTTGTTGAAACGGGCCTTGCCCTCCTCCACTATGCTCAACTCCCATTACAATTTTGGTCACATGCCTTTTAAGCCGCCACTTATCTTATCAACCGTCTACCTACCACCATCTTGAACAACAAATCACCTTATGACATGCTATTCAATGTTGCTCCTACCTACTCCAAACTAAAACCGTTTGGATGTCTTTGCTATCCTTGGCTCCGCCCATACAACACCTCCAAGTTACAATCTCACTTCGCATCATGTATCTTTCTTGGATACTCCTCTTCCAGATCAGCATACAAATGCTTTGATCCAACCACCAACAAGCTATATCACTCTCGCCATGTTGAATTCATACCACACATCTTCCCATCCCACACCAATAACTCCGCATCTCCCACTGTCACCTATGAATCATTTCTTCACAACATACCAAATCCTCCAAAGCCTTCACACCCTACACAACCTCTCATTGATCCCAAACCCCAACCCATACCTCCTACACACCCCTCTCCTGACCCTACACAACCTTCTGCTGCACCTACATAGCAATTGCCTGATACTACACAACACTCATCTGACCCTACACAACCTTCTACTACACCTACACACCATTCCCCTAACCCTACACAACTCTTGTCCTCTACACAGTCCTCCGCTATCCCTACACAGTCCTCCACTGTCCATACACAGTCCTCATCTCCTACACAATCTTCCACTACTACACAGTCTAATTCACCTACACAGCCTTCCAATGACTCTACCACCTCCTCATCTCAAACTCCTTCAACTAACCCCTCTCCTACCACCTCTACTCGCCCACAACGGTCTCGCGATCCTAACCCAAAATATTACAATTCCAACTTCATCAACTCTAACACACTTCACCCACTTCCTACAACCATTGAGCCCTCTACTCATATCTAAGCGATGAAAGATCCACAATGGCGACAAGCAATGGATCTTGAATACAACGCTCTTCTTCAAAACCATACGTGGGAGCTTGTCCCTCATACTACCCAAAATCCAATCGGATGCAAATGGGTATTCTGAACCAAACGAAAACCCAATGGAACTATTGATAAATTTAAAGCGCGCCTAGTCGCAAAAGGGTTTCATCAACAGTACGGTAAGGACTATTTTGATACCTTTAGTTCGGTAACGAAACGTGTCACCATTCGTACTGTTCTTTCCATCGCACTCTCTCGAGGGTGGCCGTTACGCCAACTAGACGCCAATAATGCATTTCTTCATGGCACCTTACATGAGGATGTGTACATGATTCAACCACCCGGATTTGCAAATTCGGCGTTTCCTAATCACATTTTCAAACTCAAAAAATCTCTCTACGGCCTTAAACAAGCCCCGCGGGCTTGGTACAATGAATTAACCGCCTTCCTCATTAGCTTCGGTTTTAAAAAATGTCTCTTTGATGCATCTCTTTTTGTCTACAACACAAGTGGTAACACTTGCTACCTACTCATCTACGTTGACGACATTGTCCTCACTGGAAACAATAATCCATTCATGGACATCTTTGTTCAAGCCCTAAGCAAAAAAAATTCGACCAAAGACTTAGGCCCTCTACATCACTTCCTAGGAATCGAAGTCATTCCAACTACACATGGTCTATTCCTCTCCCAACACAAGCACATTTAGGATATCTTAACCACTTTCAAAATGGATGGTGCCAAAGAGGTCCTCACCCCTCTAAGCGTCTCTGAACCGTTTATCCCTTCGGATGCCTCTCCACCTCTTGACCCAACTCCTTATCGCAAACTTGTTGGCACACTTCAATACCTTGCCTTCACCCGCCCTGATATCTCTTTCGCTGTCAACAAACTCTCCCAATTTATGCACCACCCAAAACAGTCACACTGGCTGTAAGACCCTAACCCGTAATCACGCGATTATTGCCTAATCTTACGGGTTTGGACCTTAACTAAAAACCACTCCCGATTAAAACTTTGAAATTATGAAAACCCAACTTAATGAATCCCATACACGTTTAGTTCCAATAAATTTTTACATCATTGCTACAAAAAGAATGTATCAAAGTTTTTGTTTTTAACGGGAGTTCGTTAGATTCTAGTGCGGAAGCTTGATGAATGTTCGGGCGTGTTCGGTTCTTCTCGCGACTTGATCCTTGCTCCGGGACTTCCTTCACTTGTTTACCTAGCACCATTTCACAAAAATGGTTAGTGGGTTGTCAATGATACATTTAAACTAGTACGGTATTCGTTACACGTTGATACGGAACGAACCAGGCCAAACGGCCCTTTATCAGGAAAACAAACTGCTGCAACTTATGCGCAGCAGCTGTTCGGATCGCTTTTACCCCTTCTAAAACCCAAAATCTGACTTTGACTTTCAAATGAGAATTGTTCTACGCTCCGAGAGCTTTCCAGGCATATAAAGAACACCTCCTAACGATTTTTCTATGATTTTATACGCAATTTTAAAGTTCGTGGTGACGTGCAGGTCAAAGCGCGCGGCCGCTCGGCCTCTGTGAGCGGCCGCTCGAAGCTTCTGATGTGAATTTGGTGATTTTTAAGCATGGGAATCATGTCGCAACCGCATTTGATGATTCCCGAAGCCTAAGTAATGACTCGCCGACTAAATAAACCTTTGTTTGACTGAAATTATGGTCTGGTTTATGTCGCCATGATCCGGTTCTTAGTTTTGAATGTTTATGGCGACTTTTACCCAATTTGACCCATTTAGACATTTAACTTATCCAAACACCATTTGACCATGCGCAATGCATCTAGTTCATGTTGTCAAGTCATTATACACTTGATCAACTAAAGTGTTTGTCCGATTTGTTCGTTATGATTCCGATTATTAGATTTATCCTTTAGTAAATCTTTATAATTTCCCAAAATGCCCCTCCTAGCCAAATCTTTCGATTTAGCCATTCGTGGCGACACTTCTTGATTGAAACCCATTGTTTTGGACTCAATGACTTGTTTAAAAACTTCTAAGCCCATACGGACTTAGATTTTCAACATTTCTCAAGATTGTTCTAATGTGGTCGATTCTAAGCGCCTTAGCGCGCATTAGACATAGTTATGGAAATAACTTACTTGATTTGCACCCACACTTCATGTGGGTACTTTATCACCTATGTTGCTTCGCCCGAAGGCGTTTATTTGACTACGGACTTACCGGGTGCCCGTGTTCCATATTCATACCTTGTGCTCCTCCTCCATGATTCTTAGCATCAAGCAAGCATACGTGAGTGCGTTTACCTGCGTGCTTTCTAGATAGACACATTAACTTCTCGGAACTCAAATGATAATACCTTGCCATTTGATCCGTTAACCTCAAGAATCTTAATGCTTGGAAAACAAGCATCAAGTGTTGGTCTCAAATGATGATGAATTCACCATATGACCCGTTTAGACCCATAGTTCATGATACTATGTTACCCAAGTTTTTTATTATGGTTCAAGTGACACTAACTTGACCCATTTAACACCATGCTTAACGGCTTCATTCAAATGCTTTCATTTAGATTAAAACATCATTTTCACATATCTTTATTTATTGACCCGTTTGATGGATTTCACCATTTGGTTATAACGCATTGTCTTGATTAAGGTCATAAACCACGTTTTACATTGAGTGCACATAAGGCGACCCATTAATAGCTTCTACCCCTTGGGGTTTATCTTTATCACACATTCAAGATTTAAGACTAATGTCACAACAATTAAGCTATGTTATAGTACATTGGTGTAAGTAAAACTTACCTCGCATCCATTCTTGTTTCCATAAGTATTCGCCTTGCATCCGTTTGACCCATTTGCTCCCTCTTGGTTGTACCTAACTTGGGGATGAGTCAAACTTGTCTATTAGAATACATAATATGGAATTTTGTTCACTATCCATAACATCATGTATTCATTATCATTTCTAGCTAAATCCATAGCCATTTTCTTACATGTCTAGTTAAGATTAACTCATCTAGGCATTTCATCAAACACTTGGTGTGCATCCACCAATATACTTAGTTTTCAACATTCTAAGTTTAACCAAAATATAGCCATGTATCTAATTATTATCATAACAAGATATTTAGGCATTTCAACTAAATTTGATCATTATAACAACTCCTAAGAGTCACCCAAGACTACTAATCATGTGTGGTTTCAACCTAGAGGTTAAACCCCAAATCTTACATATTCACATAATCATATGATCAAAATCAAATACACATATTAGTGTGATTTGTGACTGGATTATACATGTTTAAGGCTCCCCAAGACTAGGGTAACCCATATTAACCATCAATTCCACGTTTTTATCAAAACCCTAAATTTTCATAAGAATCAAAAACGAATATAACATCAATTTCTACCAAATAAAAGGTACCTTGATGTTCTATAAGCCTTAGATAACCCGTATCTTGCTAATGCACTGAAAAAACCCCTTGATTTGGCTTGGATTCAAGCATGTTATTGTGTTTAGGGTTTGAGTCTTGAAGGAGATGATGATCTCCTGATCATTACACGCACACGCACACATTTTTTGTGTGTTTTTATTGTTTTATTATTATTAATAAAACTCACTTTGTCATTTGGCAACAATGGTCCCTCAAGTTTTGGTCTCGGTTTGCTTTTAGATTATAACATTAACTAGATTAGTATCTTGTAGTGGGTTTTAGTCTCGTTTTTATCCGTTGACTAAAACATCCACCGCTAAATTCGCTTTCGATACTTTATCAATTACGCCTAATGGCGTATTTAGGTGAAACAAGATTTCGGGGTGTTACAACTCTACCCCCCTTAAAGAGGTTTCGTCCCCGAAACCTTTCTCTTGTAGTTGTTTTGGTTATCATGAGGAATTTTAGTATATCCCCAAACCAAATTTTAGGACCACTCGCTGTTTTGTCGTTTTAAAGCCTCGTCACCAATTAGTATTATATACCTAGGGCTATCATCCCTTTACTCGGCTTTCTAACCTTTATTATATGGAAGCCTTAGCTTTCATAATATGACTTGAGTCATTCTATTATTTCGGTTAACTAGGGGTAATATCTACATATTTACCCCCTACCCGACATTTTAGCTACTTCTGTTCTCATAGGTCTTCCCTAGATCCGTAGACTATCCCCGTCTACTATTATCACGAATGCTGTAATGGTTTAAGGGGCCATTCTATCATGCACCTTAGGGCGTCTACTGTAATACTCGATTGTAGCATGCATAGGCATACATGTCTATGCGTCTATTTCTAACAAGTAATTTGTCTTGGTTTCCAAGACTAACCCGGCTTTTTAATATAGCCGTTTTCTAGCTTCTTGGATTCATCCCCGAATCCAACCCTCGTTTCTTTTTGGTTTGCTAGAATGCTATAAACAAACCTTGCTTTACACTAACGTTTTCCTTTCTTTGGCTAATCCTATTTCAAGAATTTGCCATTTATTGGGTTTACCCAATTTCCCGTCTTGCTAACTCGATTGGTGGTCATAGCCCCACCCGACCCGTTTAAAGACCTTTGAGTTTTAGATTTCAAATCGTTTATATATTTAGAACGCTTAGTTTCTAAAAGTCCTCTTTCTGATTACCGATCTCAATACAAATTGAGGTCAGTTTTCTTTTCATAAAACACGGTGTAGATTGGTCATTACTACGTATTGTATCGACTAATTTCCTGTTATCACGGTTTGCATCAGATTGTAATAACTATACAATCCAACCGTTATTATGTTTTGTATTAAATCGTACCAACAATACAATCTAATGTTGTTGCAGTTTACACTTTCTCATCCTTAACCCGAGGGTTGAATGATTTACTGATTTATCATGGCCCAAGCCCGCTGTTTTAGGTCATTAATCCCAAGATTCATGACTTACCCGAATGTGATTACGACTCAACCCTTGATTAAGGTTCAAGTCCCTCTTTACGAATTTAACCTTCTATAAAAGCCCGAGTTTAATTATGACTTAACCTTGATTAAGGCCCAAGTCTGTTTTCAAGCTAAATCTGTTTATGATTCGACCTTAATTAAGGTTCAAGTTTATTTCCGAACTGAATTTATTTATGACTAGACCTTGATTAAGGTTCAAGTCAATCTCTGTATCAACCCAGGATAACTCGAATCGTATATTGCCCGTTTTGCTAGCCCAGCGTATAAGCTGGTGCCTCGCTCAAGGTCTTGCATGGTTCGCATCCCTGCCGTGTTAGACAGTGGTGTAACGACCCGGAATTTACCGAGTCATTACGGATTGGTAATTCGACACACAATTCTTACTTTAACAAACATCCATTTTATTTAAAAAAAAAACATAACCATTTCTTACATAACAACTTTCGGACAATAACATCAACAACCATAACCTTTAAAGTTTCAACAACCAAACATTTTAACAACACAACCTACATGGCCGAAGCCCATTTAAAACACCACCCGGCCCACTGGGCCGGTTATTTATAAACACGGTGTCGACTCGATTTTTAAACTACGTGAGCTCGGGTTCCATCTTTCACTCGTCATCCTGAAATGTATGTCGAAAATACGTTAGCAAAGCTAGTGAGTGGTGCCAGTTTAACCGATTATTACAAAACGATTCACAAAACAATTTATAAACATAACCGGTTTACTCGATTCTTTTATAAACATGCAAGCTTCTAATGGTTCGATCTTTTCTAAGGTGGAATGTATATCGAGGGAACATTTTGACATATGTTTGATGGTCCGAACCTCTAAGTGGTCGGAGATACATTCACGAAAATACCAAATGGATCCATTCTAGTTATTTCTATCCGATCGATTTCTATATATATCTATTCATACGATCAAGACACATGCAAGTTAAAATCAAGACTCGACCAACATACATTTACCCCGAAAACTTAATAAACGAACATGGGGTACACACACTCACGTTGATAATTTCGGATTGGTTCAAGTTACTTTCCGTAGGTGCTCGTGTGTCGCTTCCTTCCTGTTGCATGTTAATATAGATTACTTACAAGTAATAATATAGTATAGCTGGCCGTTACAGCTTAGGCGTAATAACTAAACTAAAAGCTGGCCATTACAGCTTGGCACTCGTGTTTCCTACTAGATTAGAATACTTACCCGGATGTGTCGAAATTTCAATATTAATCGGCTTATTCCTCTTGGCCGAAGGATAGCTTAGATATTTTCTAATATTATTATGATGGAGTGTTTAGCTATAGTTGTAAAGGATTTTATGATAAAGGGTTTTAAAGTGAATGGTCAAAATTAATAAAATGGTTGATGGTCTGCATGTTTCTAGGAGGAATGAGATTGGTTTGGAAAAGAAAAAGTGGTTTCTTAATATGGCCGATGGGTTTTAAATAACCAAGAAGGTTTATTATTCATGCATTTGTAATGAGTGTACTAGTCTATAGAGTGCAAGGTGTCAGTATATCCATCCTTGAGTGTAAAGTTGCCAATCTTAGGTGTGATAACTCATCCATTTTGGCGGCTCCAGGTGTACACCCATTTCCAATTCTTTTTCAATTTATAACTATAATTATATACTAGTTAAAGGTGTGGGTCTTTTTCTTACAAACTAACTAATTATTATCCTACTTTAATGGGCCGAAGTATATATATATATATACATAAGTTTATTACTATTTTGTTAAGCCCAATTAGTAAACATTGTTTAGTTTGGGTCTTAACTTCAACCGGGTCTTGGTTACGGCCCATTATATCTTATCGGGTCTTCGATGTGTTCCTTGTTGGACCTTACTTCGTTACTTAACGGGCCGGCTTATCGGGCTGATCATTTTATCCGGGTAAGGATATTGGGCAACACCCCTAGGTGGCCCAATACTAATCTTATTAATTATTTTTAGATTAATTATAATCGTGATTAATTTTTAGAGTCGTTACAAGTGGACTACGTTCAAACGCTCCAGTTTGTTGTCCTCTTTGCTAGCCCAGCGTATTCTAGCTGGTGCCTCGCTCAAGGTCTTGCTTGGATCGCATCCCTGCCGTGTTAGACAGTGGACTACGTCCAAAATCCCCCCGGCACCTCACACTTACTAAGCCTTTGTTACATAGGTTGTATATGTATTAATCGTAAGAAACCCATGGTATCATATGTTTAACACTTACCTGGCCAGGGTAAGTAATTCGCATATGGTACACACGGACTTATTATAATTAAGGCATTACCCCCTATGCAAGCAAATTTTCAGCTCATGCTTGTGCCCCCTATTTTATTTGGTAAAACCTTTTTATTGATAAATTATTCCATGTTAGGTTTTACCTTCATTCATTAAGAATAAACGTTGTGTCTTTGTTTTGTAAAGATTTGTGTGATCACAACGCCTTTCTAGCATCCTTTGATTTTTAAACGTTAGTTTGGGATGATTACCCCCAACCCGGTCTCGATGTTCGAGTTACGTTTGTGTATTGATTGTTCACTAGTGTGAACAATGCACATTTCCCATTTAGCTTCTTGCTTGCGTATGCAAGTACCATCCTTCATGTGATGCTTGCATACTAATACGCTTAATATAATTTAGAGCATGTACCTGACTGGTTAATACTTGCCCTTGTATTCCCTTTTTGTTAAATATCTGTTAATCTGAGTCGTTACTTGACTTGGTCCTTAGTGAGCATGTTATCAGTCGTGCTCCCGAACCATCTACCACCTCATTTGGTGATTCATTCGATCCTATCTTGATCGAATAAATGTTCTCATCCCTGTCACATTTACAAAATCAATTAATTAGTAATATGACATTTCAGTATTAGTGTGCATCGTTGCAATAGTAGTGCTAGAATTCTTGTAATACAAGAATGTCGTTGTCCGAATTAAACTTTGGATAGGCCCCATGTCACCTAACCATTTCCTTACCAAGCTTTAGAGATGTCGTGTGTATACACAATATCCTTATTGATTACATATAACAACCTCTGATCAAACCAGATTGTTATTGCAGATATTACTTACCGGATTCCTTGATCAAGTCTCGAACCGAACACCCTTCAACACTTTGAGCGCACGGTTTGAGTCCAAGTATCCTTCACGATACTCGGATCCCTCAAACCTATGGCTCTGATACCACTTGTAAGACCCTAACCCGTAATCACGCGATTATTGCCTAATCTTACGGGTTTGGACCTTAACTAAAAACCACTCCCGATTAAAACTTTGAAATTATGAAAACCCAACTTAATGAATCCCATACACGTTTAGTTCCAATAAATTTTTACATCATTGCTACAAAAAGAATGTATCAAAGTTTTTGTTTTTAACGGGAGTTCGTTAGATTCTAGTGCTGAAGCTTGATGAATGTTCGGGCGTGTTCGGTTCTTCTCGCGACTTGATCCTTGCTCCGGGACTTCCTTCACTTGTTTACCTAGCACCATTTCACAAAAATGGTTAGTGGGTTGTCAATGATACATTTAAACTAGTACGGTATTCGTTACACGTTGATACGGAACGAACCAGGCCAAACGGCCCTTTATCAGGAGAACAAACTGCTGCAACTTATGCGCAGCAGCTGTTCGGATCGCTTTTACCCCTTCTAAAACCCAAAATCTGACTTTGACTTTCAAATGAGAATTGTTCTACGCTCCGAGAGCTTTCCAGGCATATAAAGAACACCTCCTAACGATTTTTCTATGATTTTATACGCAATTTTAAAGTTCGTGGTGACGTGCAGGTCAAAGCGCGCGGCCGCTCGGCCTCTGTGAGCGGCCGCTCGAAGCTTCTGATGTGAATTTGGTGATTTTTAAGCATGGGAATCATGTCGCAACCGCATTTGATGATTCCCGAAGCCTAAGTAATGACTCGCCGACTAAATAAACCTTTGTTTGACTGAAATTATGGTCCGGTTTATGTCGCCATGATCCGGTTCTTAGTTTTGAATGTTTATGGCGACTTTTACCCAATTTGACCCATTTAGACATTTAATTTATCCAAACACCATTTGACCATGCGCAATGCATCTAGTTCATGTTGTCAAGTCATTATACACTTGATCAACTAAAGTGTTTGTCCGATTTGTTCGTTATGATTCCGATTATTAGATTTATCCTTTAGTAAATCTTTATAATTTCCCAAAATGCCCCTCCTAGCCAAATCTTTCGATTTAGCCATTCGTGGCGACACTTCTTGATTGAAACCCATTGTTTTGGACTCAATGACTTGTTTAAAAACTTCTAAGCCCATACGGACTTAGATTTTCAACATTTCCCAAGATTGTTCTAATGTGGTCGATTCTAAGCGCCTTAGCGCGCATTAGAGATAGTTATGGAAATAACTTACTTGATTTGCACCCACACTTCATGTGGGTACTTTATCACCTATGTTGCTTCGCCCGAAGGCGTTTATTTGACTACGGACTTACCGGGTGCCCGTGTTCCATATTCATACCTTGTGCTCCTCCTCCATGATTCTTAGCATCAAGCAAGCATACGTGAGTGCGTTTACCTGCGTGCTTTCTAGATAGACACATTAACTTCTCGGAACTCAAATGATAATACCTTGCCATTTGATCCGTTAACCTCAAGAATCTTAATGCTTGGAAAACAAGCATCAAGTGTTGGTCTCAAATGATGATGAATTCACCATATGACCCGTTTAGACCCATAGTTCATGATACTATGTTACCCAAGTTTTTTATTATGGTTCAAGTGACACTAACTTGACCCATTTAACACCATGCTTAACGGCTTCATTCAAATGCTTTCATTTAGATTAAAACATCATTTTCACATATCTTTATTTATTGACCCGTTTGATGGATTTCACCATTTGGTTATAACGCATTGTCTTGATTAAGGTCATAAACCACGTTTTACATTGAGTGCACATAAGGCGACCCATTAATAGCTTCTACCCCTTGGGGTTTATCTTTATCACACATTCAAGATTTAAGACTAATGTCACAACAATTAAGCTATGTTATAGTACATTGGTGTAAGTAAAACTTACCTCGCATCCATTCTTGTTTCCATAAGTATTCGCCTTGCATCCGTTTGACCCATTTGCTCCCTCTTGGTTGTACCTAACTTGGGGATGAGTCAAACTTGTCTATTAGAATACATAATATGGAATTTTGTTCACTATCCATAACATCATGTATTCATTATCATTTCTAGCTAAATCCATAGCCATTTTCTTACATGTCTAGTTAAGATTAACTCATCTAGGCATTTCATCAAACACTTGGTGTGCATCCACCAATATACTTAGTTTTCAACATTCTAAGTTTAACCAAAATATAGCCATGTATCTAATTATTATCATAACAAGATATTTAGGCATTTCAACTAAATTTGATCATTATAACAACTCCTAAGAGTCACCCAAGACTACTAATCATGTGTGGTTTCAACCTAGAGGTTAAACCCCAAATCTTACATATTCACATAATCATATGATCAAAATCAAATACACATATTAGTGTGATTTGTGACTGGATTATACATGTTTAAGGCTCCCCAAGACTAGGGTAACCCATATTAACCATCAATTCCACGTTTTTATCAAAACCCTAAATTTTCATAAGAATCAAAAACGAATATAACATCAATTTCTACCAAATAAAAGGTACCTTGATGTTCTATAAGCCTTAGATAACCCGTATCTTGCTAATGCACTGAAAAACCCCTTGATTTGGCTTGGATTCAAGCATGTTATTGTGTTTAGGGTTTGAGTCTTGAAGGAGATGATGATCTCCTGATCATTACACGCACACACACACATTTTTTGTGTGTTTTTATTGTTTTATTATTATTAATAAAACTCACTTTGTCATTTGGCAACAATGGTCCCTCAAGTTTTGGTCTCGGTTTGCTTTTAGATTATAACATTAACTAGATTAGTATCTTGTAGTGGGTTTTAGTCTCATTTTTATCCGTTGACTAAAACATCCACCGCTAAATTCGCTTTCGATACTTTATCAATTACGCCTAATGGCGTATTTAGGTGAAACAAGATTTCGGGGTGTTACACTGGCAAGCTCTCAAACGGGTTCTCCGCTATTTGAAAGGAACATTGCACCATGTGTTATTGTTAAATAAACAGTCCTCACTTGATTTAAATACTTTCTCAGATTCTGATTGGGGAGGCATACATGAAGGAGGAAGATCTACTACAGGTTATATATTATATCTTGGATCCAACATCATCTCCTGGCGTTCATCAAGACAAAAAACTGTCTCACGCTCATCCACGGAAGCAGAATACAAAGCACTAGCAAACGCCGCAGCTGAAATCTCATGGGTTAAAAATCTTCTCCAAGAACTCGGTCTTCGCACGACACGTACACCATCTCTTTTCTGTGACAACACCAGTGCCACCTACCTTTGTGCCAACCTGGTGTACCATTCTCGCGTGAAACATGCTGCCCTCGACTACCACTTTGTTCGTGAACAAGTCAATGCCGGTCACTTAAAGGTCTTTCACATTAGCTCAAAGGATCAACTAGCTGATGTCCTCACCAAACCACTTCTACGATCACCGTTTCTTTCCTTTCGCTCCAAGATTGGCGTATCCAATGGATCCTCCATCTTGCGGGGGCGTATTAACACCAATCAATAGTCAATAGTCATAGTCAACAGTCAAAGAGTTATCTTTATGCCTTTGTAATTATTTAGTCATAGTCAATATTCTTAGTCAATAGTCCTCCTAGAATCAAGCATTGTATTAATGTTGTAACCATTATATAATCTTCTGTGAATAATGAGAATAGTATATTCGATCCAATTCACTATATTACCTATTACTCTATATATACCATATACTTTTTGTTACCCACACATGCGTGTCCGCTAGAAATGTGTTGTCATTTGTATGTTCATAAAATTTGCTAAGTGTTTACTGATTTTTTTGTATATATAAAATTTTCATTGAAAAACAACGGGTAAATTACATAAGGATTGCAGGTAAGCGGGCAATAAGCTACGCCACCACCATTTTCTGAACTCTAGCCAGGAACCGGAGCGACTTTTGGCGACAAGGAACCAAAGTATCGTAGGCCAAAGGAAAGAAAACATGCTGATTCCTCGCATGCTTTAGAGTTTAGCGTGTTTTGCCACCTTATTCGAACCTGCTCTCAGAACTGCTTGCCCAGCCACGAACCCACTTCCCCGGAACCCAGCTAACGGAGATACACCCATAAGGTCCACGCATGCGTGTTTCCCGCCCTCCTAACCAAACACTAGCAAGTCGGCCGGACGTAAAGTAGACCTCCCTTCCGTCGGGTCTGTAAGAAAATTGACATGTGCCTCTTTCTTTTCTGAGATCCCCGCTCGTTTAAGATATCCATTAATTAAAGCTTCTAGGACAAAATCGTGTCGGTACTTAAACCCTGGCAACTCTCTACAATGGAGCGCATGTTCCCCATGTTTATTGATACACATGTGCAAGTATGTAGAAACATTAAATAAGAACATAATATATCACATAAGACTATAAGGAGTGGAAGACTGGAAGGGGGGGGGGATAAAGCGTCATGTGACACTTATAGGGCCCATGTGTGAAAGGTGAAAATTGTGGGGAGGGGAAGGGGGTAAAAGGAATATTATTATTATTATTATTATTATTATTATTATTATTATTATTATTATTATTATTATTATTATTATTATTATTATTATTATTATTAATTGTGTGTTAGATTTAAAAAAAAAAAAGCCAATCAGAAAATGTCACATGTCCCAAACTATCCCCCCACGCCCATGAAGATCTCCCCGTCCAAGTGGCTTTCCCCCCCCCCCCCCCCCCCCCCCCCCCCCACACACACACACACACTCTCCGGACACTCTAAGAACTCCGAACCACACTAGTGTATACCGATACATGCTTAGATAGAAAATAGTATGTGTGGCGGATCCAGAATTTTTTTTCACTGGGTTCCTTTTTTTAGATGATACAATTTCATTTGACCGAACATAAAAATGGCCGGTACATGGATTCGGGTCGGTTTGACGGTTCGGGTCGTTTTAGGGGTTCGGGTCATTTTTGGGGTTCAGGTCGGTTTAGGTTTCAATAGGTTAAAATTACATCCCTAAAATAACTAATGCGAAAGAAGTTCCAATCAGTTAGATTTTCAACAGTTCAGTTACCAAACTATACTAAATGTAACAAAAAGACTGTAAAAAACAAGTTTTTTCTCACCTTCTTGTGTTTGTTTTGTACATGGCAGTCCATGTAAGATCGAATGAAGCTAATACACCGCCGTGGATAAATCTTCTGGCCGCTAAATCGGCAGAGTTCAATCCTATTGTTACCAACAAATGTAGCCGGATTCTAAAACTACCCAAAAAAACATTTCACAAAAACAAGAAATTACATGGCATTATTACATTCACATACCCAATAGCTTCACACTACAAACTGCTTATGCATAATATATAATTGAGCGTAAAAGCAATAAAAACTAAATATATTAAAACAATACAATCAGAAGTCATATATACCTAAGACAGAAAAATCTGGGAAATTCCTTAAAGCATAACCCATTACGGTCTTCAAGCACTAAATTGGACTAATATTATTTATACAAGATAGCAAAACTAATTATTTTTTTGAACGTTTTAATCAACAATTACAAACATATAAGATTTGTAAATACCAAAGACAACAAATAAAAAATGGGTCAAAGGAAATGACAGAAAGAATCATACTTTGAGAACCATAATACATGGAGGTGGAGGCTGGAGGCAGTCGGAAATAGCGAGGGGCAGGGGTGGCGGCTGGTGGCAGAAGAAATCTCTTTGAGGGGGAGAAGGAAGTGAGGGTTTTAAGGGAAACCCTAAGATGGCTTTTAAATTAAAAAAAAAATAGAAGAAGAACGCAAAAATATACAACTTAGATGCAGCTTACGGGATTCGAAACGGGGATCTTGCATTTAAAATGGGCACTGTCAACCATTGGAACACTTCACATATTTGATTATGGGTTCCTACTAAATTTATTTATGGGTTCCTTCAGTATTTTTTATATATATATTAACACTAAAATTTCAAAACCGACTGGGTTCCTGAGAACCCGTTTCGATAAGGCTAAATCCGCCCAATGTTGATGACATTGATGAAACATATGTGTAGGCACGTAAAAGCTCAAACACACCATTAAACAATATACATACATATATATGTGTAGACACATGAATTATGAATACTCTAAAAAACATTATTAAACTACAGCCTACACATATGCATGTCATGGGGAAATTGCACATGTGCATCGGAAGAAATGTCAACTGAATATTGCAAGAGAGAGAGAGAGAGAGAGAGAGAGAGAGAGAGAGAGAGAGAGAGAGAGAGAGAGAGAGAGAGAGATTAGAGAAAATAGATAATAACGGTTTGTAATTATAACGTTTTTTTTAATTATAGACACATTTCACGTAATTATATAAATACAGATGTGTAATTATAAACATAGTTATAAACATATGTATTTGTGTAACTATACGATCCACACAAATACACTTGTCGCATAAAATAACTACTATTACCCCTCGTGTTCTCTCTATGGGTATGTTTAGCAAAACTAGCTGGTGGCTGGTAGCTTTTTAAATATATTTTAGTGTTTGGCAGAGTAGCTGAATCTTTTAATAAAATGTATAAAATGACAAAAATGGACATAATTAAAAGCTAGTATAAGCGTTTTCTTAAACGCTAGTAGTAGTAGCTTTTCACTATAAAGTTTTTTCTCCTAACTTAAAAGCTTTCAGCTCCTTCAACCAAACAAGACTTTTTATTAAGTAGGAACTTTTTCTTAAAAACTTGAAGCTCCTAAAAGCTCTTAAAAACTTTTTACCAAACATACACTATAACAGTAATAACACTAACAGCAACAATAATAATAATAATATAAAAGAAATGATTTTAAAGAATGAGAATAAGAATAAGAATAAAAGAACTAATTGTAACCGTACATTTGATATATGGGGATAGGATCAAATACACAGTGAAGGAAAAATAGGAAGTCGTAGGAAGGGTATCAAACGGACTTCGATTGAACTCATTCAAACGGCATTGGAATCGTCTTATCGAACCCTACGACGTTAGTTTTTAGGTCTTCGTTTTTTTGAGGTTTTAGCTTGTAGTTTTTAGAATATGCGTTATATCATTGTGTTTTTTATGTACCATTGTGTCTTTTTCTTATTTTCATCATTGTGTCATTTTTTTTAATTCATCGTGTCTTTTTTCTTCAGCATTGTGTTATATTTTTTCGCACTGTGTTATATTTTGTAGGTCATTGTGTCATATTTCATTATCTATTGTGTTTTTTGTATCATTCTCACCCTTCTCATTTTTTGTAGCCTTTGTAGATTAACTCAACCCTTGATATATGACCAAAAGTTATAAAACCAAAAAAATTAACAATACATTTTTCAGTGCATCATTTTGTCCCATGATTTCCATATAGGCCAGGGTGAAATTCAAAAAACAAAGCACCGAAGAAGTTGCTTTGCAAGATCAATAACTATCAATCCACCACTACCATCTGTTCCACCGAGATTAAAGCTCATAATATTCCATCTTAACTTTTTAAAGGCTCACGATCAAGGAACTCAATGATGGTGTTGGACAAAACTAGCTACATTCACTGTCGATATTCCGATATCTTTCGCCTTTACTTCATTTTTCACTCACAAGTTATCGATGATGACTCCTTGCGTCACTCTCTTAGCCATTTTTTCTCGATTTCGATCGCATTACACAGATTCTACATGACATGTGACAATGCATCAGTAAAGAGTATCTCTCTAGAAACCATTCGAGAGTCTTTGTATTACATGTGAACTAACACTATGCTACGCATAAACAAAGGAAATTCAACTCCTGTTATCAATTTGTTTTTGTGAGAGACTGAATGTATGTATTTATTTATGTGTTTTCTACATAAGAGTGAAAAAAACCAGTGTCACGCGGACCCGGGTTTTTCGAGCTGCATTCGTGCGGGCGTCGCGTTGGTTCACGAATTTTCTCGAGCCAGAACGCATTTTTGCACCGCCCCTGCGCGCGAGTAGGCGCCGGAGTATAATGTAACTTTAACATTTTAAATCTCCCACTCAAGCTCCACCTTATAAACTTCTCCAATTTCCATCTCCCACCAATGTGGGATACAACTCACATTCAGTTCCAACAATAAAAGATGAAACGGATCATCTTTAAAGTTTAAATCGTAGTGATTTTGTTTCCTACGTCGGTAATCTATCTAGGTTTGAAAAAAGATACAAAATTACAATGTTTAAAAGCATAACTTCTTAGAATATTAAAAGCTTAATTGATCAAAAGATGTTATATTAATTTCAACAAATTTAATGATTAACGTTATAGGGTCAAGTTATTTTACACAGTGTAATAAAAATGAGAAGGGTAACAAGGATACAAAAAACACAATAGATCATTAAACATGACACAATGAACCACAAAATAGAACACGGTGCCGAAAAATATAACACAATGCTGAAGAAAAAAGACACAATGATGAAAATAAGAAAAAGACACAATGATATAACGTATATTCTAAAAACTACAAGCTAAAACCCCAAAAAATGAAGACCTAAAAACTAACATCGTATGGTTCGATGATACGGTTCCAATGTCGCTTGAATGAGTTCAATCGGAGTCCGTTTAATACCATTCCTACGACTTCCTAATTTTCTTTCACTGTGTATTTGATCATAACCCTAACGTTAGGGTATACTTATAGTTCTCTCAATTATAATGATTGATCGAGCAAAAGTTAAAATTAACTTGGAATTTATATGCTACGAAAGTTATTTCTTAGCCATAAGTAGGGTTACAAATTTACAATTATATGTTATAATACTAGTTTATACTCCGGTAGCGTCCGGGTTGAGAAATCTAAATAAAGTGAATAAAATTAGAAGTATCTAAACTATAAAAAATAGCATCTGCCAATATATTATTATAATTATTATTATTATTATTTTAAACAAATCTCCTCCATAAGTTATCATATTCTAATATAAAAAAAGGGTAATTGGGTCGGGTATTACCTAATCCCAGACCCGACCCAAACCCACAATTTTTTTAAACTAATTCCAAACCTAATACAATACCTGTCGGGTTACAAAAAATAGTCGGTTTTTTTCCGTTTTTTTATATAGCACTATGGTACTCGTTGAAAAGATAATAAAACGCTCGTTAATTTGGTGTAATTTTTTTCTTTAAAAAATCTCGTATATAAAAGATATTAACATTTAAAAGTTATGAGAGGAAACATGAGAGAGAAAATAATAAAGTTTTAATATTTATAGATTAGGTATTTAATAGATTATGTTAAATCATATTTAAACCATATTTATTTCTTTTTTTTTAATTGGTCTAGAATTGTCACATCACATCCTATGTGGCATCTCTCAAAAGAGAGATTGCATAATATTATGACATGTCATTAAAAATGCTTTGGTTTATTATAGATATAGATATAGATATAGATATAGATATAGATATGTACGTATATGCATTTCAAATCTATACATATAATAAACCAAAGTCATTTTAATGACATGACACTTAAAGAAAGTATATTCTCTTCATTGAGTGTGTCATGTGTCATCTCATGTGACAAGGACATTATTTTAGGAAAATAATAATTTAAAATTTAAAAAAAAAAATAGATTTTTATCTCTAATGTTTTCTCCCATAACTTTTAAACGTTAATATCTTTTATATACGAGATTTTTTAAAGAAAAAAATTACACTAAATTAACGAGCGTTTTATTATCTTTCCAACGGGTACCATAGTGCTAAATAAAAAACGGAGAAAAAAAACGACTATTTTTTGTGTGATTTTGTTCATACATGAAAAAAAACACAAAGTGTTCAGGTTATTCATTAATCATGTATAGGCAAGTCATTAGTTATGTTCAAACCAATAAATATGATTTTTATTTACAACATGTGTTAGCATTGGAGTTGTACATTGTTTTAGGTTAGGTTTTAATATTAGAGTTATACAGTGTTTAAGGTTATACACTAACATTGAAGATACATTGTTAATTGTTTTAGGTTAAGTGCTACCTGAAGCTTTCCTGCATGTAACTGTAAAAACGCATCAGTCTATTTCAGGTGTAAAATTGATATTTCAAATTAGATTTCTCAACCCGGGACTCTCCCGGGATATATTAGTTTAAAAAAGAATTGTGGGTTTGGGTCGGGCCTGGGATTAGGTGATACCCGACCCAATTACCCTTTTTTTATATTAGAATATGATAACTTATGACAGAGATTTGTTTATAATAATAGTAGTAGTAATAATAATAATAATAATAATAATAATAATAATATTCATTAATCATATATTGGCAAGTCATTAATTATGTTGTCATATTAGATATTTTTATTATGTCATATTAGATATTTCAACCCGGGACGCTGTCCAACAGATAATTGCTATGTTTTTTTTCTACCATATTCTAAAATAGCTCAAATCTTATTGTATGCAGTTAAAGACATTTGACTGAATGTATTGGTGCTAAACAATCTTTGTTCCCTTGAAGTGTTTGGGATCTTAATATTATGTTTTAGGTGTTGATGTTGTAAGGTGAAATGGATCTTTTGGTATATATTTTTTTTAAAGTATCTAATGTAAGTTGATACATTGATGCCATTTTTATAGTTTAGATACTTCTAATTTTATTCACTTTACTTAGATTGCTCAACCCGTGACGCTCTCGAGGTATAAGCTAGTAAAATGGTATATTTCAATTCTATATGGTTAATACACACCTTTTTGTAAATGGTTAATTTCATTCATAGTCACCAACCACCTAAAAATGATTTTGATTGGCTTACCAATAATTAACCGTTAAAAAACCATTACCAACATATATTATAAAAAGTAAGTATTTGCTACGAAAGTTAATTTTTAATCGTAGCGTTACAATCATGACTAAAAGTTTCTTCTTTTTTTGTTTGTTTATGGTTTGAGGAGGTGAGAACTGTTGACCAAACGAGATACATTTGCCACACGTAAATAAACAAACACGTGATATATGTACATCTTGTAAATTAGTAAACTATCAATCATGTTTATCTTGATTACTTAGCCACTACAGAGATGCGTCGAGCCTTCAACTATTTAGTTATTTAAACAAAGCAATATAATAAGCTTAGAGCATATAATTAGGTGGGAAAACAAATATAAAATTGTCACCCACATTTATAACTTATCTATATTATCTTATTAAGGAGGAGTGATGGCCAAGATTGTCATTTACATTTCCGTACAACTTAAGAAGCAACATGTACAACATACTTAAGCAAGAAACTTAAGGGTATTTTGGGCATAATTGTGACAATTAAGACACTTAGAAAGTTAAAATTGTAATTTTATCATAACTTCATACTCACAACTTAAAAACTTATTCCAACCTTACCCCCATGGTATATGATTGATCAAAAAACCATTAATGTAATAAATTTCTTAAATGTAAGAATGTGAAGAGCCTATGAACATCATAAATTATGTCTAGATTTTTTAAATGGCTTGGCTTGTTTGGTTTAAGAAGAAGAAGTTGATTCAATTGGGGGAATGACAATGAAAGGAAGGATATACCTGAAAAGGAATTGGTAAACCGGAGAGGGAAAGGTCTTTGAGAAGTTCATAGCTTAATTCCACTAGCACCTACTACACATATTCTTGGAGAATATACACACATATTCTTGAAGATCGTCCCTCAACTACATAAATAACAACAACAGAGAGGTTAGCTTATTAGCTTAATTCAACCTTTAGTGGATTTTTTTTTTATAGGCCATTAGCCCAATTTACAGCCCCTTCCTATCACCGTCTTAATTCTTTGCTCCTAAAAAAAGCCACATCTATATTATCTATATCTATATTTAATTTGGAGTTTTTTTTGTTTTTGCTAATTTGGTGCAGAATATCAAGATGGTTACAAAAAACATGTATGAGGTACCTTTACAGTCAGTATTAACGGATTTACATAAATCAGAATTTCAAGATGGGTGCAGAATTTCAAGATGGTTACAAAAAATATGTATGAGGTACTCTTTGACCTGATTTCTAATTTGTTGACTTCTTTTTTTCTTTTACACATTTGATCTCATATCTAAAGCTGCAAAACTTTTGTATTTCATGTTTTTATTTAGTTGCTTGCTGTGAAGAAGTTGGGACAAAAAGGTAATCAGTCGACAAAAGGAGGAAGAGTTTATTGATCTTATTAATGATTTGATAAAATTCGGCATGCGAATGTTGTTGAACTCATGGGTTACTTGTTCTGAGCATGGTCAACGATTATTAATTTACGAGTATTGCGGCGGTTGGGCCCTTTAGGATGCGTTACACGCGGATGATGATTATAAAAGCAAATTTTCATGAAGTATGCGCATAGGATTGGCAAAGGAATTATCTTGCAACCAGCAGGTTTGATACCTAGATTTACTTGCTAATATCAACGTGAATTATTTGATTATTCGTTTGTTGTTCGATTTTTTATACCTTTTATAGTAGTTGATGATTGTCTTGTGCTAAGTGATGCTATGAATTTCTATTTTTTGATTCGTCAACCCGGTGTGCATATATTTGTAGTTTCTATAAAATTTAATGAACTCTCACAATCTCACTTTCATGTGGTGTCTTAGCATAACTACAGTAATCATATTTCCTATTTTCGCTTTTATTATTTTTGGTGAATTTTATTGGCTATCTGAATCTAAGATGACAAAAAAAAAAAAGGAACTATGGCACCAAGCAGTGGAAATCAATCTCTAGATGATACTAATATTTTTGCCACTATAATTATCTACAAAGTTTTATTTGGTTTGTTGTGCTAATATTTTTGATACTATATTTTGTTAAATAAAGTAAAATGTCGTAAACCCGGGTTGTGGTTCGTAATCAACATATATAATGCAAATCAAGACACCCGCCGCAACGCGCGGGCATTCCTTCTAGTTGTTTTAACGGACGTATGAATGTATAGATACAAAATATATTTTTTTATATTAAACACTTAGAAATAAAAAGTTTTTTTTTTTTTAACCAGCGTTCATTTCATCTCGCTATTATGTGATAACACTCTATGCGTTACGCCCAACTAATTATGCGGTTTATGTGTTTTCTATTTATAGTTGGAGTAAAACACACAAGTGGTCTATGTTATTTATCAAAATTTTGATTTTGGTCCTTAGCTTTACAAATAGGGATGGTGCATGTGGTTCGCATTTTGTAATGCATTTAGTTTTAAGCCTTTTTCAAAAGTTAATCGATCGTCCTTCTAATTTGCACTGTGTAACTCATTTAGTCTCCAAGTTAGATGTGCTGAAACCTTAATATTTGTTGGATATGGGGACTATATGTATAACAAGGTGAAAACCACATGACCAATTCCTTAATTTTACTAAATCATGGGGACCACCGGCTTACTTTAACACATGCTTAAAATAATATATTTTTTCGAAGGAAGAGGGCACTTAAGTTAAAAGTATTTTACTCAAAGTAAGATTTTTTCTATTTTTTTAACGTTCAACAAAATTTTATATCACCCAAGCTAGCAGGATACTAACAATACGCCTTACATACAATAATACACCAAATACATCAACAATCACCAACCTACTCTAGAAAGATTGAAGTTACACCATAAGTTCCAATCCAAACTCGGTTGTTTAGCCCTTGCTTGGATCCAAAATAAACTAGTCGCTTTAATGTCACCAAACACCCTCGGAAGATGAATCTGTTTATGGTTGAAAACTGCTTCATTCATGTGATTCCAAATGCACCAGATTGTGGTTAAGCAAATTGCATAAAATACCTTATTCTTTTTCTTCGAGCCCCCAATATGTGTATGAAGCTATAGTATGTCTCTGAAATGGAAGATAATCGTCGGTCTAAAATTACACCATTGCGCCACTAACTGCCAAATAATCTGTGCGAAACCACAAGAGACGAATATGTGCTCGGTCGTCTCCGGAAAGTCCCTACATATCGGACATAAGTTTGAATCCACAATTATGTTTCTTTTTAACAAGTTGGTTGTGGTAGGAAGTCTGTCCAAATTAGCGCCAAGCCAGAATCCACGTCTTCATTGGTACCCACGAGTTCTTCTGAATGATGAAAAACGCCTCGTCGAATCTGAAGGATTGCAGCCTTCGTTTGATATCAGCAACAGAGAAGAAAAACCCATTGTCCGAGCCCCAACCCCCCTTATCTGCAGTCCCCGATAATACTGGAACAGAAACCGAGCAGCAGACAAGGTATTTTTTGTCCAATCCCAACCCCAGCCCAACCCGAATGTAAGACCCGATAAAAAAATAGACGCATGTTTGTTTCTCTCGATGGCGAACAAAGCTGGAAAGGCCACAGACAATGGAGTGTCCATGGCCCAGCTGTCTAACCAGAAAGAGATATCCAACCCGTTACCCACCACCCCTTTTATAGCCCAACCCACGTCCACCCCACACCGTTTTACAGTTTGCATAGTAGAGAAAATTTGTTTCCAGGTTCCAGGAATCGAAAGCCTAGATGGAATAGGATTCCAATCCCGATTCGAACTATGGATAGTCTAAACGACCTTTCGCCAAAGGGCGTTAGAGTCAATCTTGAACTCCACCACCATTTCGCCATTAAAGAGAGATTTGCGTCATGAAGAGAACCGAACCCGAGATCACTAAATTCAACCGGAGCACTAACCTTTTGCTACGCAACCCAATTCATTTTCGCCTTTTCCTCTGACCCACCCCAAAAGAAAACGCGTCGTAGTTTATCAAGTTCGTCAATGATCATCCCGGGTGCTTTAAAAAAGGAGAATAATATGTTGGCAACGCATTTATGACCGACTTTATGAGCGTCACCCTTCCACCAAACGATAACGTCTTCACCTTCCATAATGATAATTTATTCCTTAAAGCGTCCACCACTGGCTTCCAATTTTTTCTATTTTAACATTTATATTTTTATAGATAAAGAAGTACTGTTTTTTTTTTTATTATTATTATTAAAACAGCTAATGGGCTGTTTGGTTAATTAAGTGCTGAATTATTAAGATGTCTGAATTATTAAGAGACTCTGAATGATTAAGTACTGAATGGTTCGGCTATGTAACAAGTCTGAATGATTCAGCTCTTAACTATTCCATTCAGAGCCTCATTAAGAAGCTATCAAACAGACCCTGAGTATTCCTTGTGCTATATTATATTTAAGAGTAAATTCCTTTTTGAGTCCCTGAGTTTTCTTGATTTTAACTACTTGAGTCCAACATTTTCATTTTTAACATTCTGAGTGCTAGTGTTTTAAGTTTGTTATGGTTTGAGTCCAATTTTCTAACTCTGTTAGATTTTTTCTGTTAATATTTATGAAATGACCAAAATACCCTTACCATTAAAAATAAATGATTATTAAATATTATACTTTATTATATTATAATATTAAATATATACACACACTACATCAGATCTCAACTCTCTCTCTCTCTCCCTCTCTCTAAGTACCAAATCCACCACCACCATACATCTTTAGCAACCACCACCTCCACCATCAATCTCCACCGATGGTTGAACCACCATCAACACAACCACCACTCGACATCACCCGAAACCGAACCCAGACCTCAGACCTGACCATAACCCAGACGAACCCAGACCTGACCATAACCCGAACCCAGACCTGACCATAACTCAAACCCAGATCTGACCATAACCCGAACCAGTAACCACCACTCGTCGCCCAAACCACCACCACTGCAGACCACAACGACCACCCAAAATCCCTCACCATCGGAGCTAAAACCACCATCATTGATACCACCACAGCCACCATCAGTCATCTCCACTCCGAAAACCAAACAAACCCACAACAATCGGGACCTTCACAGCCCTATTTGGGTCTGAAAATCATCACGCCGCCGCCACTAATGACGGTGGTGGTCGGCCGCTGCTAAAGAGGGGTAAGGGAGGGAGAGACGAGCGGGGAGAGAGAGAGAGGTTTAGAGAGACAGAGTGACGAGTCTTGTTAGAGAGAGAGAGTGGCTAGGGTTTTTGAGTTGGGATGGTTGAAGTGGGGATGCAGTGGTGAGGTGGTGGATGCTTGAAGGAGGGGCAGTGGTGGTTGATGGTGGTAGGCGATTGGGTTAGGGTTGAGGAAGAGTGTGTGCAGATTGTGTGGGAGAGAGAAATGTGTTGTGTGTCTATATGTGTTTGTATATATATTATGCATTAAAGACTTGTTCCTTATACATTATGCATTAGAAAGTTGTATTTAGGTGTTAAATGACTAAAATACCCCTGTACTTAACTGACTTGATTAACGCCGTTACAAAATTGGACTCAAAGGGTTACAAAATTAAAACTTAAGCACTCAGAATGTTAAAAATCAAAATGTTGGACTCAAGTAGTTAAAATCGACAAAATACAGGGACTCAAAAAGGAATTTACTCTATATTTAATAGAAAAGTATAAAATGTAATTAAGTAACATATCTGACACACGTTACTAATTCTAGATTTCTATTGTACATGGACGATCATTTTGTGACTTGTTTTGGTTTTTACGAGAATAAAGATATAGATTAATAGAAGATAATAAACCACAAATAAATGTAAATTAACTTCATCACCAATTCATCATAGCTTATTCATACAACTAGTTATAAATTTTTACATATCTTATATATCACATATTTTATATGCAATAAAATACGGTTAGTTACGTATTTATATTTTATACGAATAGTTATCCTAAAAAGCTGTCATATATTTACGTTTGGGTTTGGATAACATTGACGCAATGGCGACTTATTTGCGTTCGTTATACAAATAAAGACAATTGAAGAAATTAAAAGCTTAAAAACATTTTCAACATGCGGCCGGTTATTGAAATATGTTTTCATTATTACAAACAAGAACAACTATAGTAAAAACTGAAAAAATATATATATATATTTTTAACTAGAAAGGTCAAAGTGTATGAATGTATTGAGTATACTAGATCAATGTAATAAACTAAGTAATATATATTTTATTGAAATCTTTATGAAAAAAGCACGTTAGGTAGTAATTTAAAATTGAACACGAGAAAGTAACTATATCATATACATTGAATGATGAATATTGCAATAAACACACATTGAAATTTTTTACCGCGTGACATAAGAAATTGCTGGTTTGTAATTTTTTCCCATACTTTTTTTTTAAACGTGAATGCAGCATGGGTAGTTAATCTATTTATTACAAGGGAAGATTCAACCGATCACTATTTAAATCGAAATATTATACACTCACTACTGATGTTTGCTATTCACACCAATGACCAAACCTTGAATAACAAGGATTGAACCGTCTAGGATCCACTCTCTCATACCGTCCGAATTTTCTAAAAATTTCTTTATGTAATGTATATTCATATAACTTTTTAAAACAAAACATATAATTAAATTTAAAAGTTAAAACCTAATATGTTTTTAAACCTATTAAGTAGAGGTGTTCAAAAAACCGGTTTGGGAACCGAAACCGGTAAAACCGACCCGAACCGAAACCGGTACTAAAAAAATTATCAAACCGAACCGAACACTGGCCTAAAACTGACGAAAAAACCGGTCAAAAGAAAACGAAACCGGTAAAAACCGAACTGAAACCGGTTTAAGAAAAATACATTTTTGGCCATAAACACAAATAAAAATTTGTTTTTTTTTTGTATTAATATTCAATTTCCTTCTCTAAAAACCCTAAAAGTTATTAAAAGTTAAATTTTATGTAATTTATACGATTTTAAAAAGTGCGCAAAAAAACCTAAACAAACCGAAACCGGTCTTACGAATCGACAAAATCGGTCCAAAACCGAATCGGTTTGGAACCGAAACCGGTTCGACCAGGAACTGGTACTGTAGCGAACCGGTTTGGAACCGAAACCGGTTCGGCAAAAAAAACCCGATTTGCTCACCTCTACTATTAAGTCAATAAGTCATCATATTTAGTTTAAGCCCATATAAACAAACTCTCCCATGGGCCTAAGTTTTTTTAATCTTTCTTTGTATGTTTTACATTTTAATGGCTCATTTTTACAAATTGACGCAGGGCCCCAAATTCTCGGGGATGTAAGAGACGTTTTTATCTATTCTACTAGAACCCTTCTTTTTTTGTTTAGTTGTAAAGGGCCGAAAATCTCACTGAAACATCTTCCACCTACAAGGCTACAACCATTTATCCCTACAATCCTAAATGATACAAATTTTGGTTAACTTTAGAGTATTGTTGTCTCTCGGTTCACACCTCCAGTCCAAGTCCACACTATGCAACTTCCATATTTGTACCAATATTACACTTTACATGACTTCTCATTTTTTAAGGCCAAAGATGTTTGGGAGGATGACCTTTAACACATGGATGTTCATTGGTTTACTTGGTTTATTCGATTCAGTTTTGAAATATTTTTTTAGCCTAACTGAAAACCCAACCAATATAAACTAGAAATATGCGATCCAGTTTATTCGGTTTGGTTATATATACATAATGCCCTGTTATCAATGATATTTTTTTTAATAATATATATTTTATTTCACCGTCATGGCATACTATACTTTGTAATCAAATGCAATTTCGCTATCTTTTTTAGATTTTGTGCATGAGAGCATATTAATGTTGTTCGTCATTGCAAAAAACAAAGCTACAGGCTCTGAAGAGGCTAAGATGTAGGTAAACTTACCTCCAACTAGAATATGTTTTTAATTTACATACGTTAGGGGTGTTTTAATATTATTTTTCAGTACCATATTTTTTTGAGTAAGTTATCAAAAGTTGAACATTACATTAAGTGCTTTTTCAAGAAAAAACATTGTGAGCCCTTGGTTGCCGAGAATAGTTTGGTGAAGTTAGGAAAAAAGTGTGAATTTTGGGTTAGGTCGTTTGTTTGCCTAACATTTATTCAACCTCGACTTCGTGCTTCACGTGACTTATTTTACAAATCCGAAGCCTTTCCAGTTTCCTCACTATGATATAAAACAAGATTATTATTTATATCATCTTTGTTTGTGTTTAGTAGATTGGGGTTTGCGATTCAGAAAGGTGTGACGGCGCAGTATATTACCCGTCTGCCAATCTTAATGTAATTTGACAGCGAAATGGAAAATTTTCATTATAAAAAAACGTTGATGGTCTTTAAAAAAATCATCTCTTAAATTTTAAAACTCCCAAGGGTTTTTCGGGTTTTTACATTGTAATAACTATATAAGAAAATTTGGATAGTTCATGTAGTATATACATTTTACGTTTTTATCGTTTATTATTTATGCATTTTATATCCGTTAAAAATCAGTTAGATTCATGTTAAGTGACTTTCACCAGCTGCGGCGACCCCTCTTCACAACGCCTGTAATTGCCCTTTGAATGATTCAACCATTCTAAAAGCAAAGCCATATAAATAAGTTAACCACACAAAATTTGAGATTTGTAGCTTACACTCAATTAAAAGATTCAAAAACCAAAAACAAGGATCGGCGAGGATCACTGGTCTCTTTGTCATCGTGCTGCCAATGACCAAAAGTTGAAGAAAAAGGATGGAGATACAGCAAACCAACTTATAAAAGCCATTGCCGTTGCTGACATGAACCTTTTGCAATGGTTTATGTCACATCTATTGAGATCATTGCTTATAAGAACTGTAATCCCGGCACATGCACATGCAGCAGCAAAAGTAAGGGTAGATGTGATCTGTAACATACTTCACCGTTAGATTTCTTATTTATAGTTAAGAATAAGTGTTATGTACAAGACTGACGATGTATTACCCGTCACCAATGGCGTATATGGTAATTAGTGCAGGATTCCTCAAGCTTCTTTTTACACATAGTGCATATACATCGATCATGGCTAACGACAAGCTCCATAAACTTTGCAACCCAACAGCAGCCACAAGGTATCTAAAATTATTGTTGTCATACATATATATTTAAAATCTATAACATTAATGCCAACTTTGTACTCTGTATACATAACACTAGTTACTCGGATGAAATATAATGAAGAACTCAGTCGAAACATCTAATATAGATACTTTCCAGATATAACTCATCCAAGTTAATTTTCATTAAGGCGAACCATACGTAAAAACAATTTTATACACCGTCAATATATGTACTTGTTTTCTTTATAATATATCAGGTCAAATTTGTGCTGAAAATCATAAAATGGCATAATGTACCTAAATTTAACAAAATTCTTGACATATCTTTCAATACAATACATATTTCTCTTCTAAGAAATGACACAAGGGTGCAATTGGCTTTTCCCATTTCAAATACTACATGATATTATCTTAGTTTGTAAAAATTAGGGGTGCTTTTCACCTTTTTGTCATTTATAGTTTTTTAGTATTAGTTTGGCTGGGATTGGTATATACAAAAACACATAGAAACTTGTTTGGCCTATAAAGTTGTTTTTTTCTATATATGGGTGGCCTTAATAAAATAATTTGAATAACTCGATGGGCTCAAGGGCGGATATTAGTAGAGCTAAGACCGGGCCTCGGCCCGCCCAGTTTTTTCGTTTTGTAGTGTAAATTTTACCGAAAATTTGTATATATATTGAGTCCGGCCCGCCCAGATTAAGCCCGGCCCTACCAGGTGTTTGGTTCAAGATCCGCCAATGGATGGGCTCTAGCCCTCTAGATACATTATCCCCTCATTCAATGACTTATAAATATATAACAAGATTACAAGAATAAATCAAACATGGAAATGGAATGGACAATAGTAATGGACACTTTTGTTACCCTATATGAAACAAAAAAAAAATTGAAATCCAAGCATTCATGTCCTTCATGATAAGATGAATGCAAATATATTTGATTCACAATTAGACCGTCACATAACTTTCTGATACATACATATGTATGGCTGAGTGACGTGTCCATATTTTCAATTTCAACCAACATAGACATGTGTATCTTTAATAATGAAAAAAAATAAAGGAAGTAGAAGAGGTGTCCCAAGAGGGGGAAGGGGAGTAAGCAGGAGAATGTGGAAGGGGAGGCGTTAGAGGTCGAACTTCGAAGGAGATGGAACTATTCGCGCCTTGTAATTGTTAGTAATAGATAATTACATACATAAAAATTCACGTGCCTATATTTCTAAACATTGTACACAATCATAGTTTAAACCTTACAAAGATTGTAGGTACATGATAATATAAACAGTAAATTTGTGTCCCAACGCCTAACCACTTGCTCATAAAACGCCCTAGCAATTCACTGATCCAAAACCTTAACATGTTCATACTAGAAAGACATAGATTTCCCTATTAACCAAATATCTACACATGGAATGAATAGATAAATTTTACATCATTACATCAATGACCTGTAATGTTGGATACGGGCAATCATCTAATTTCAGCATAAAATTGTATAAACAAGTAAACATATGTTGGTATTTACCAATGTTTAACTACGATTAATCGAAAAATAGTCATAGAAGCTCCTAGTTATCTACCTATGTTAAACCTTAAGATACACCTCATTTAAGTTTCTTAAGTCCAAAACGCCTTGAAAATGGTACGACTAAACTTCTATATTCAAAACTAGCTTATTAACTTTGAACAAGATCCATCAATCAGATATGCGAATGTATCATGTATGCATATAGCAGTAACCGACCAGAAAACGAAGCTTAAATAGCAAGTGTATCTTCTGAATATATCTCATACCCGCATGTTCAAATGTCATAAATATATTTTTTTGAACGGCTAGATCAAGTGGCAGCACGCACACTTGACAACCCACAAGAACCAGGTTCGATACGACTCACCTACGCCAAGGGCGCTTCCAAGTAGGAACCGGTGACGTAGCCAGTGATTCCAAAGAATATTAACCTCCTCTCCATATTCAAAGGTCATATAACTATATAACTACTAAGCAATCTTAGTTTCGACTTAATAACACAACAGTTAACAAAAGGCCTTACTTACAATAAGGATAAAAGTGAAGAACTACATTATCAACAATACCAATTAACACATTACACTCAATGCACAACAAAACAAATTGTGTATTAAGAAAACCCAATAATAATAATATGATAAAGTGGGATAAAATAGTTACCGGAAAGCAGTGACGGAAGGGAAATCAGAGGTGGTGGCCATGACGGTGAGGGAGATAACGGAAAAGATGACCTGGCATAAACGGAGGGCGAGTCCAGTAGACGTACCGGGCATACCCTGAACGTCTTTCATCCTAACTCTTCGAGGCGGGACGACGTCGTTTCTTCCATCGATTAAAGGCGGCGGCTCCACTGGGTGCACCGCCGGCCGGCTCATACTTTGATTTGATTCCAAGACTGACTCAATATAGATGATCACAAATCATATCTGGGTTGTTGATTAATAATATGATTTACAGAAGATATGATTTGGGATTTTTATGGATTTTGGGGAAGAAAGTTTACAGTTTTTTTGATGGAATTGATGGCATTTGGTCGCAATCGGTGGATGTCAATGACTATGGGGGAATGTTTTGCTAAAGTGGCACTTTTTTGCTTTCAGTATTTTCTATTGTCTTTTTTTTTTTTTTTTGTATATATATATTTTTTGTTCACTAAAAGGCTGTTTTGTAGTCTCTTAACAATTCAACCTTCTAATCAGGGATGCTGAATAATTCAGCTTTTAAGGCTTATCGGTGAGCAGACAGCCTACATGCCCCGTCCCACCTTTTTCGCCCCCGTCCCACCTGCTACACCGCCCCAGTTGCCCCGTCTCGGACACCCCCGTCCCCCCGTCCTTGAAGAGACATTTGAGACGGACGAATAGGAAATTTTCTTTTTTTTTTTTTTTTTTGAATTGCAACGGTCATATTATAAATGCTTGAGACATGGGGTTTTTCATGTCTGCACACCCCACCCATGTCTCAAGAATAATGAGACACCACCTGAGTGATGTGGCAGCCTACGTGGCACTGAGACATGAGGTTTTTCATGTCTGCTTACCCAGTAGCCTAATAATTCAGGGTCACTTAACCATTTAGACTATCTTAATGATTCAGCACTTAATCAACCAAACAGCCCATAACACTTTATTAACTAGTTTTATACATGGTCGGTGGATTAACCAAACAGATCTAATCGTGTTATAAAGGTTAGAGACAACACGATTGACATAAATATCAAACATTAAAACGACTTGTTTAGCTACTTTAAATTTCATGTCTATAATTTTTTTTATATGTTTAATGCACAAAGAATGAAAAATGAGAGCGTATAATCTCCTAATCATAATTCTTTTTTAAAAAAGTATTAAACTACATAGTATTCTTTTGTTGAATAAGTTTAGTTGTCATGAACAAGCAAGGAACTGCCCTTTGATTTTTTTTTTTTTTTTTTTGTCTTCTCAAAACAAATTTGATTGGTTGCAAGCAATATTGAATGATCAAATATACAAGTTTTATTGAATGATAGGAATACATTCAGGGGCGAAGCTTAGTGAGGCTAAGGGGTGCCCCGACCTTATCGATTTTTGGCTGAGTAGTGTAAATTTCTTTCGTTTTATCCAAAAAAATATTATTTTTTTAGTCTGGCCTCACCAATTTGAAAAGAAAAAAAACTGGGTTTCTTGATTTTCGGCCTTCAACATCCAAAAGTTCAAGCTTCCCAGTGATTACATTGTAATTGTTATAAAATCACTCACCTTCAGATGATTTTTTTTTTATGACTGGATGCCTGAATTATAATAGATGCCACAAGGCTTCTAATATAAAAGTTCCAATTTAAGACACGATGTATCAATTTTCATGTTTAAACTTTCTAGTCAATTATTATTTATTTGCCTTCCAAAAAAAAAATTATTATTTATTTATTTATTTGTTTTTAATTATTTTTAGGGTTAATTTAATCCAACTCTATACAATATAATTTCACAAATGAGAGGATCGAAAGTTAATTTTCATTAAAAGAAATAAGGAAAAAAAAAGTAACCGAACTCCCCCTCTTCCCCATTAGACTCGGACACACAGACACACACACACTACTTCCATAATCAGATCTCAAAATAATAAAGATTGTTACCAGAACCCTTCATCCATCCATGTTTCTTCAACTTCACACCAATACCATTAACATTTATTCATGGCTTGTCTGAAGCTCGGTACAAAACCTGAAGCCTTTCGTCTTGTCGACCATACCTGGTACGTATATTTATATATCCTACTCAACCATCTACATGCATTGCTATTATGATCTGTTTATGTTTATTGATCTTTATTCGTAGTTTTATTAAATTGCTATTTTTTATTCTATTTTTTTCATACTGATATCGTTCTACAAATTAAAAACCATACCAAATTACAAGATGATGGCAGGTAAACGGATAACAAGCTGCGCCGCAACACCACAGGAAACCTTAGAATTAGCTTATACAGTTATATTAATATTCAGTTACCTAAATATTGATTAAAACATTCATTGTGTTCCTTTTCTAGGCAGTGTACAACTGGGCTTCCAAGTGATGTCACAATTGAGATTGGAGGAACATCATTTAATCTCCACAAGGTGCGTAAATAATATTAATCGTCTATTTGTTTCATATCATTTAGTGAAGTAAGTAGTCATTATATATACATGCATGCATACAGTTTCCTTTGATTTCAAGAAGTGGACTATTGTCCAAGCTAATAGGTGACAGCCCTGAAGATGGACCAGTTTGTGTTATACATCTTAGTGACATACCCGGTGGAGCGAAAGTATTTGAGCTTATAGCAAAATTTTGTTATGATGTGAAGTTAGAGGTCACGTCCCACAATGTTATTAGCCTTCGATGTGCTGCGCATTACCTCCAAATGACGGATGATTATGGAGACGAAAACTTAATTACACAAACCGAGATCTTTCTTAACGAAGCGTTTACTACTTGGCCTGACACGATGAATGCGCTTGAAAGCTGTGAGGAAGTTTATTCTGATGCAGAAGAGCTTCATCTTATCTCGAGGTGTATAGATTCTTTAGCGATGAAAGCTTGTTCGGGTACTAGTGCATACAATATGCGTGATATGGGTGAAACATCAGCGGTTGATAACATTAATCCGTCTCAAAATCGTATAGCTAAACCACAATCATTAGGGGACAACTGGTGGTATAAAGATGTGTCGTTTCTTAACTTACATTTATTTAAGCGAGTAATTCAAGCAATGGAAGCAAAAGGGATGAAACCAGAGATAATATCCGGGTCAATCGTGGCGTATGCGAAGAAATACATACCTTTAATGAACAGACAATCAAGTTTTAATGATGCAAGCCATTCTAAACCGGTCTGTGCACCATCAGAAGCTGATCAAAGGGCACTTCTGGAAGAAATTGTTGGGTTACTTCCAAACCGAAAAGGGATTGTTGGCACTAAGTTTCTCATAAGGCTGCTTCGGTCTGCCATGGTGTTACACGTGAGCCCATCGTGTAAGGAAAATCTTGAGAGGCGCGTTGGAGCGCAGTTAGACTCAGCCATGTTGATGATATGTTGATACCAAACCAAGGTTTTAATTCAGTGGATACGTTGTATGACATCGATTGTTTTCAAAGGATGCTTGATTATTTCATGTCTATGGAGTCTGCGAGTATGCATAATTCTCCATGTATAGTCGAAGAGGGGTTCGAGGATGTGCCCCAATCTTTGACATCTGTAACATCAGTTGCCAATCTGGTTGATTTGTTTCTTGCTGATGTGGCTGCTGATGTTAACTTAAAGTTAAATACATTTCAATCTATTGCTGTTGGTGTTCCTGACTATGCTCGCCCTCAATCCGATGGCATTTATCGTGCGATTGATATTTTTCTAAAGGTAAAGTTGTTAAAGTTTTGTATTAAATTAGTTGATGATAATAATAATAATAATAATAATAATAATAATAATACTAATACTAATAATGATATTGCAGGCACATCCATGGCTGGCAGAATGTGATAGGGAACGAATATGCAGATTAATGAATATTCAGAAGCTATCGTTGGATGCCAGCACGCATGCGGCTCAAAATGAGAGGCTTCCGCTTAGGGTCATTGTGCAGGTTCTTTTCTTTGAACAGCTAAGGCTGCGTACATCAATCGCAGGGTGGTTTTTTGTGTCGGAAAATGAAGATCAAATGAGCAACAAAAATGAGGGTGAAGTGGTTTGTGTACGCGCACAAGGGAGAATGAGGGATATGCGAGAGCGTGTTCTTGAACTTGAAAGGGAGTGTGAGAAGATGAAGTTTGAGATTCGGGAAGTCAAGACCAAAAAGAGTTGGATCTTTTTCTGCAAGCGGAGAAGGCATCGGCATTTTTAGTTATATTTTCATGATCTTTGATAAATTGTTTTGCTTTTGTTATTTATACGATAAGTAACTTCTGTTAACCTGTTTTAATATATATTTGAAAATGAAACATTTGTAGGATGTAGCAACTTTAACTAGCTAGCTGGTATAAATTAAAAAGAGTAGAGTAAATTACACAGATAGGATAGTCATGTGTGGTATAAATTAAAAAGAGTAGAGTAAATTACATAGATAGGGGCGAATCCAATCTACTTCAGTGATTATAGGCCTATAAGCTTGATCGGGTGTATTTCCAAAATGATTTCAAAGGTGTTGGCGAATAGGCTAAAGGCGGTTATCGGTACGGTAATTTTGGAGCTGCAGTCTGGATTTTTGTCAAAGAGAAGCATTTCGGATGGGCCACTAATCTTGAATGAAGTTATTTCTTGGCTGAAAAAGTCCCATTCACAAGCATTTTACTTAAGGTGGATATGGAGAAAGCGTACGACACAATAAATTGGAGCTTTACTTTATTGGTTTTGCAGCAGATGGGCTTCCCAAGTAAATGGATCATGTGGGTTAAAGGCATCCTCCAGTCTTCCAGGGCCTCGGTGCTTATAAATGGCTCCCCGTCTAGTGAATTTGATTGTTTTAGAGGTGTCCGTTAGGGAGATCCTCTATCTCCTTTTATTTTCATCATCGCAATGGAAGCTCTCACTTGTTTCATCAGTAAGGCGAAAGAAATTGGGCTGATAAGAGGTGTTCGATTACCGAATAATGGTCCGGAACTGACCCACCTTATGTATGCTGACGGCATTGTTTTTATGGGTGTGTGGGGTGATGGGAACCTCTGGAACATAATTAGGCTTATGCGGTGTTTTTATCTGATATCTAGATTGAAAATGAATCACAACAAGACGAGTATATTTGGGGTTGGTGTTCCTAACGTCGCAACTGAAAACCTTGCATCTTTGATAAACTGTAAGGTAGGGAGTTTTCCATGTAAGTATTTGGGATTACCTGTGGGTGTTAATATGAATCAGTTGAGATATTGGAATGAGGTGATTGGTTGCTTAAAAAAAAGGCTTTCCAAGTAGAAAGCTAAACATTTATCGTTTGGGGGACAGATTGTCTTGTTAAGGGTTGCATTAGATAGTCTTCCGTTGTACCATTTCTCCATTTTTAAAGCTCCTAGGGAGTTTTGGATTCACTTGAAGCACTCAGGAGAAGGTTCTTTTTGGGCGGTAACGAGGACAAAGCAAAAACAAACTGGGTAGCGTGGGAAGGAGTGATCAGACCATTTGACAAAGGGGGTCTTGGGTTGGGGTCGCTGAAAATAATGAATGAGAGTCTATTACTTAAATGGTGGTGGAGGTTCAAAGAAGAGAAAGGGGTGTTATGGCAACGTGTCATTATGGCGATTCATTATACTCCAAATGCGTGGCCATATTTACCGGTTAAGGCAGGGATTGCAGGTAATTGGAATGAGATTAATAGGCTGGATAAAGAATTGGTTGAGCATAATGTAAATGTGAAATGTATTATAAAAGGTAAACTCGGAAACGGCGAAGACATCATGTTCTAGTTGGATTGGTGGATTGGTGATGGTCCACTAATGATTAAATTCCCAGCCTTGTTTACAATCGAAAGCAATAAAGTGGTGGTCGTGGCAAATAGACTGACAATTTGGGAGTGGAAAAGACAGTCGTGCAGTGTCGAAGAGCTCAACGAGCTGTAGTCGTGCAGCAATATGCTGGTGGAGACTGAACTGACGCAGCGATGTGATGATTGGGTTTGTACAGAAAGCTTGGATGGCCGCTTTTCAGTTGCTGGATGCAGGGAACTGTTAACACGACACGCTGTTCCATTCTATCCATTTCAATGGGTCAAATGGGTACCAAAAAATGTGTGTATATTTGGGTGGAGAGCGATCCAAGACATACTTCCAACACTTATTGGGTTGAGGAAAAGAAAGATCCTAAACAGCTCGGTGACGTGTAGACTATGTGTTGAAGCTGATGAGGACGCAGATCATCTCTTAACATCATGTTATATGGCGGCTATGGTGTGGCATAAGGTTGGTATGTGGTTGGGGTTAGCTCCTATTTATGCTTTCAATATAAAGGATCTTCTGTCTCTTCACCACTCAATCAACACTACCAACGAGAAGAAACACTTGGTGCGAGTAATCATATTGGTCGCGTGTTGGGTGTTGTGGAGGGTAAGGAATGTGTTAATCTTTAATGGAAAAAGGGCAAACCTGGAAACAATCTTCGGTGATATACAAGCAACGGCGTTTAATTGGGTGAAACATAAAGGTAAAAAATCGGGGTAGACGTGGGAGAATTGGTTGGCGTTTGATGTTCCAATAACTTGATTTGTGGTCATTTGATGGTTGTCATAATTTTGGTGATGTAATTTGGGTGATGTGTATGGGTTGATGCTAGTGTCTTGCTTGGCTCAACCTTGTAAATATTTTGGTGTGGAATAAAATTGTTGTTTGCCGATCAAAAAAAATATAAAGTTATTCAATAACCGACATCCCTATGATTGAGCCTATGATTGCTAACATTGAAACTATACAATTATATCACAATATATTCCTAAAATATAATAAGTCTATTACACACCCGCAGTCAAAACAGGAGGAAACCGAATGTTGAGACTGGACCGAAAATCATCGAAGAGTATCCGTGGCAAGCCTTTAGTAAATATATATCTGCAATCTGGAATCGTGATGGTACATGAAGTGTGCGAACTTGACCACATTGGACTTTCTCATGAACAAATAGTTTACGTTTATTTATTTCGTTAAGGACACCTTTTTCCGTGACTTGACCCGGACACCTGAATTCTCAAGGACGACCCGGCTTGTGAATTGTGATCAAAGATTCAAGGCCACTACTATGAATTTGGTCCTCATAGGGCCTTACTTCATGTTCACCCAGGAAACCCATCGTGTAGTCTCATAGGGCCTTACTTTATTCACCAAGGAAGCCCATCATGTAGTAGGCATTCTATAAATATAAACCGAAACTTTTGACATGTGATTTATGATTTTCTTGATACGCTTTACAAGAATCTGTAAAATAAATTTCGAGGTAGATTTCACTATCCTTTATATTTTCTTAATACACGATTTTAGGTTTTTGCCAAAATTAAATTCACGTGCCACTATAACCACTTAAGTTATAGCCTAGCGGTAGTGAGGAAATCCTCTCTTAAATGAGATTGGGGGTTCAACTCTAAGAGTGTGCAAAAAAAAAAAAAAAATGCAAAGAAATGGGTGTAAGAAATTAGTCGTTCAAAAAATAATTAAATTCACGTAAATGATGATTTATATTCTTATTAGATTTGAAAAGGGTACGTTAGTTAGTGTGTATATATGGCACTAAAATTTTGGTACGTTATGCGTATATGTGTGAATTATTTTAACATTAGAAGCCCCCCTGTGTTGCTGCAGAGGACAGAAAATCATACCAAGTAGCATCAATGCCACATTAGAGCTACTAATCCTTATACATTTACTATCTAAAGTTGCTCGCCATTCCTCTAATCTTAATTACATTAAGACTCTATTTAGGTTCCGCAACTAAAACGATATCATTTAAAAAAAATAATAAGTCGACTAAATAAAGCAAATATGAATCTTGATTATTGTTTAGGATTATATTTTCCACTTTAACGTAAACAAAATAATTTGAATCTTGATTTTCTAATACTATTAATAACCTTGGTTTAGGTTGTACAAATGACATTTTCCGTATAAAACGTGAGAAGTCTATGTAGTTATTGTGTTTTAAATTTTGGCCATGATGTTTTCAATTCCTTTTGCATTGTATTATATCGAAAAACATACGTAACAATTTAAAACACAATCAAATATATTCTAGACATGAAATTTGAAACACGCTGATTACTTTCTTCGTATGGTGTTTTAGATTGCATGTCTAGAATACATTAATTAGTGTTTTAAATTGTTAAGTTTTATGTTTTTCTGTATATTACTATGCTAGAATAATATAAAACACAATGACTATATAGACTTCTCACACTCAGAGCCGGCCCTAGGGGTGGGCGAGCCGCACACCCGGCCGAGGCCCGTTTTCCCCTAGGGCACTAACGATTGGCTTAATCGGGGTACTTAACTGAGAAACGTTTTCAAAGTTTGACCCCTCAAATGAACTCTTGTAGAGTAGTTTAAGTGAATGAGAAGAAGAAATAGCGAGGATAGAAAACATCATTTGGTTTGTTTATTGTCTGCTAATAATCACTGTTCTCTAGGTTTGAAAGAAGGTGAAGATGGAAGATATAAATGATAGGAAAATTAAAGAAAATGCTGAATCTAAAGTAACCAAGTTGTTTAGAGTAAATAGAGGCCTGTATTGTATAATACTATGTGGCCTTGTGGGTTTAGAAGTAACTTTACAGAACTACTAGTTTTAACTTTTAATTGCAAATTCAATCAACATTTGTATTTATTAATATTAATTAAAGTACAATTTAATATTTAATATTATTTTATGCAGTTTAATGTTTATTATTTCGTTTAGTTTTTCTATTAGCTTTTATATTTATATACATATAAATATTTTTTTAAAATATATTTTTACAACAATATTTCTAAACAAACATTATGGTTTCATATATAAAATTTGCTAACTATGTATAACAACAATAATAATAAGAGGGCTTGAGAAAGGTTGAGTAATGAGAATAAATTTTCTTATCGACCCAATCCATTTGTGTAAACTTATATTGACCTCATAGTTGAAAAGTTTTGGTCCCGTCACCGTATAACGTAGTTTAAAGAATTAGTTTATATAATTCATTTTAGGGCCTTTTTTTTCTAGCTCGTACAAGGCACTTGCATTCTCAGGAACGGCTCTGCTCACACTTTATACAAAAAATTTCCAACCCCGCCCTATTACCCTACCTCCTTCTACAGAACTGAGTTATTTTTTTTAACTAATCACTATATAACACAACCACCGTGTCCAAAAAATACCCCAATCCTCATCCAAGTCGGTCATTGATTTGAAATCTATGTGAGCTTCGTACTTGAATTGCATCTTAACTTTGAAAAAAAAAAAAGTAATGATGGGCATTCACAAATCACAATGGAGTTGTAAGGCTGAACTGCAAAATACAGACCCAATTCAGGATAGAAAAACATGGCAAGCCGATTGGTATATTATCCAAAAGAAGAAAACCCATTTGTGTATTTATTGAGATATTGTTTTTTACCTAAAATATCAAAACAAGTTGAAGTCAACTGAAAAATGGAAGCAGATTGTTAGGTTTTGGACATGGCATTGGTCAAACTTTGTATAGGATGGAAAGTGTTGCCTTCTGGTCAGGGTATGGTGTAGTCTCATCTTTATGACAAAATTCTTGACTGCAATATAATTATTAAATATTCACAGACCAAGAAAAATATGAATAAAAAATCAATATCATCTGTTGTTTTATAAAATAGATAGATCTCTATAGGTTCGAGAGTTCTACCCTAAGGGAACCGGGCACTTCTCAGAAGCATTTAGTTGGCTACGGTTATCAACGGGCAACACTGTCGTCGCCTTCTTGGCAATGGTAAAAAACGTTGCAGCTCCGCAAGAAGTTACCGAGCTGCAACGGTTAGGTTAATTTAATTTAATTTTTTGACCGTTCTGACATTGACCGTGCGTAATGGTAAAAAAAAAATTTCTCTTAAACCATTTATCTAAATAAATTCCTATACTCACTCTCATTTTCACCAACCAAACCCACCGAGCTCTACCGTCATCGAACCTGGAAATTTTCTCCCACAAAACCCACTGAGCTCCACCATTGCCGAGCATGGTTCATTAGCCTGAGGAGGAGGAGGAGCCAGGATAGTGGCGGATCTAGAAGAAAAGTTGAGGGGTAGCATGACTAATTTTTCTTTTGTCAAGGGTAGTCGATAAATAAAATGAAGAAGAAACCAAAACGTTTTTGCACTAAAAAATGTACCTCGCCAAAAAAAGTTGAGGGGCAGCACGGGCTACCCCTCAACCCTCTCTAGATCCGCCCCTGAGCCAGGAGGAGATAGCTTTGGTCACTGCATATACCGAAGTGAAAGACACCCCTGAACCACCATGGCCATCCTTTTGGCCTTGTGTACTAGCTCAATTCAAAGAACTAGTGGGTGAATTTCATCACAAGGTTGATTACTTCACCAGAAGTGTGACGGCCTCAACAATAAATGTGAACGATTCAATACCCACTATCGAAGAACTTTGGCGGAGAAGAGTGCAGACACGCCTGAAGACGTGGCCATTGCGATCACCCTAATTGAGTACTAATGTCGCTAGAGTGAGGATTTCCCTACATTTCAGCGTGGCAAATATTAAAGTCGGGCTTAGATTTGTTTTTATATTTTTAGTTTAATTGTGTGTGCTTTTACTTTAATTGTATTTGTAGTGTTTTTTAGTTTAATTATGTAATGTAATGTTTTATATATAAATGTGTGTTTATTTAACTTTATTTGTTTTATTAAAATGAAAAATGAAAAAAAGAAAAAAAAAACATTTAGGCAAAGTACCCTAGAGTGTCGACAATGATTTGGTGGTTCAAGTTAACTAAAAAGATAATCTAATCCATGTGAAGTTGGAATAACAATTTTTGGGTCTAAGGTTTTTAGTTACAAGTTCAAAGTTCAGGTCTCATTGTAATTTCCATTTTGTATCATTTTCTGGAACTAATGGACGTTAAATTTTCAGTAAAAGTTTAGTAAAATGACCAAAATACCATTGACTAACTAAAGGGACAATATGTTAATATTTAAATAAAATTACAGAATTCAACCTTTTAGTGGGAGTGTAAATTACATACAAATAAACTTAAAATATACAAATAATTTAACTCACCCACTTCACTTATTCCCATGCCGATCAAACCAACTTTAAACCACCTGCAATCGGTTTCCCTTAATATTTTCTTTGAACCATCTGCAAATAAGACATGCAATTATGCAATCAAACCTAATCGTTTTATCTAAATTTAACATAATATATAATGCTCTTTAGCCTTAATATCCAAATTGTTACGAAAAGGAAACCACGAAAATACTTAAAACTCAATTTATACTATTTTGCTAAGATATTCAAGTTTTTTCAAAAGTTAATCGACACATTTTACGATGCGACGTCATTGCTGTTTTGGGTACAAAATATATTTATGATGTTCCTGCGTATGGCTAGTGTTGTTTTGGCGCCTATTGTTGGTGGTCGTTACACTGTCCTTTCCCACCCCCACCACAAATTTTATGAAAAATTTATCCAACCTTATCTTGTTGATTATATTAATTAGAACATAAGGAATAAACATAAGATTTAATCAAGTGTACCTGATTTGCTTAACCGTTCAGGAACTTCAGTAATGGAAGACACCATCATCTTGATTGGGTTCCCTTTAGGGTATGCAGTTCTGATGGTTTGTGCGTTCTTGAGTTATGAACACATTGAGAGAGAGAGATAGGGGATGACTAATGGTGTTATGAATGTGTCAACCCTAATCTCATAATATCTCTCCCTATTTATACATACTCAGGGGACACCCTAATAAGACCCATTTAATGATAGTCCGCCCATCAAAGACATATCTGTTATTGGGCTTAGGATAATATTAATAATTGATCATCATTATATAAATGATTATAATGGCTATCGATAAATATACAAACGTTACGTATATTTATTCCAACATTCTCCCACTTAGCCGAGTAATCATTTATTATGAGTATTAAGTAAGTCTGCAGAGATTAATACTCATTTTAGTTCTAAACCCAAAATGTAGCAGAGAAATACAGCCGTTAAGTCTTTATTCGACTTAGGACCCCCATTAATCATACTACACCCAAATTTAAAACTTAACATTAGGATCAATCAACGTTATGCCCTTAGTTGATTTGTTATATTATTGTCTTTATGCCATTATGCTAGCTTAGCATACTAATAGACAAACAAATCATAATGAGGAAAATTAATCATTAGTCATAAGACATTCATAGTACGATATGCACTTGTACATGGTCATTAGTAATACCCTTTTCTCTTAGTTGGCCCGTTAGTGAGACTTATGGGTGATAGACCTTTAGTTATTGGATCCATAAGCATATCATGAATGCATTCGATACAAAATTCTGATATCCTCTATTTGTTCTTAATCATAAGCGAACAATAATTTCGTATCGAACTCTAATGCAGCTCCTCTCAAACTGTTACTGTTCGAGAAATTAGGGCAGCTGACTTTATCACAATAAGTCTTCAACTTAGTATTTATATGGAGTTAATAAGTTATGAGTCAACTGATAAATTTACCAACAACATTTATTGACCATTATGTTGTGATCAACAACACATTATGTCATGATAACTTTGGTTGTTGTTAACAGTTCCTTTTGACTCCTCCATGAGATAGTTATGTCTGCTGACGTTATGATATACCTCGAAATCGACACTTGATTTCCTTTGAATATAACAAAGTTAGAGTAAGAGTAGTCAATCACTTTAGGTTCTCACTTCTTCTTTAGATTATAGTCTCTTGTTTCTTAAAGATATTGTAATGTTCCATTAGATGCTTTTCATCAATCTAGACAAGTCTAGTATCAAGCAATATGAACAATATCATAAACAAGCATAGACTTAAATTTACATAAGTCTTCTAATTAATGAAGCATAAGGTAATAATCTCATTTATCCTATTATCCTCTAGAAGAGAGCAATGTTGTATGTTATATACATAAGGACCCACTTAGAGTAAAACTTATGGGATGAAACTAATATCCCATTGGGTCTATCTCGGTATATTTTGATTCCTATCACATAAGAGGAATCCTCGATATTCATCATGTCAAAATTATGCATGAACAATGCTTTGACTTAGGTAACATATACTTGTCAAGAGAAACGTCATATATGTAAGGACAAGTTTTCATTAGTTGCTCCCACTCATCTTGAGGTAGGTTCTTTAATCCACTTAGTTCTTGATGAAGAGAATTTCATTATGATTCAAACACATTTTATGCTTGCATCAACCCATACATGGATCTTATTGACTTACAGACTAAGTGTTCTTAACCTTCAGTTTAGAACTTTCAGGTTGCTTAATGAACATGCAGGTCATTGTTATGGAAAGTTGTCTTAATGTCCATCTAATGTGGCTCTTAGTTATTATGAGCTACTAGGACGGTAATGATCCTCAAAGAAATCTTTTGTAATATAGATAAGAAGATTCTTTGATAATCTAATCCCTCTTGAGTATAATCTTTTACAATCAATCTTATCTTACAACGTCCCCATTCGGATCTGGTTCAATTATGAATACCTTTAGGTTATTCAACCAAATCCTAAACGTTATTCTAATTTATGGAATTAAATTTTTGCTAATAATAGCTTTATTTCATTTAGAAGATTGATTGATACTAATGATTTAATTAGAAGAGGTAGGGTCGGTAAACTTTCAAACATCCATTTTGTGTTAGTCAGGAAGATTACATAACCATCAAATTTAATGGGCTTTTAGACCCAGATGACCTCCTGATTTGAACATTGGGTTTATTATGATACAAACTTAACTTTAGTTAGGTGTTTTTATTTTCAGGTATATAATGAGCAATATTAGTTTCTAAGTGTGTAATAGTTGGTGCAGTAAGGTGTACAAGAGGAATAATCGAAGTTAAATTCGGAGTTAAACTTAATAAGTCTCGAATTTTAATGAGTCTCTCTCCCCCGCATCTTGTACTTCCGAAAAGTCATAATAAGGACTATTACTGCTCCCACTTACCTTAGAGATCTTAATGAATCCAGCATGCTTAAGATCTAACATTTGGAAGATCCATAGATTTCAATGGAGAAAACAACCTAATGATGTTTATTGTCGTTTCTCTTGATGAGGATTACTTTAGTAAGAAATCTAAGTTCGCCTATATTTAGGCATCCACAAAACTTTGTTAGGAGTACATTAAATGCTAAGGAGAGAAGTTGTGATAGAGCGTTGTCCAGTGAAAGAGGTGTAATTTGAGGATAGATCAAATTGTCGTTCCCCCCACATCTGTAACTTTTGCAAGTCATAAGTAGGACATCTAATGCTCCCACTAATCTTCAGGTCTCTTAGTATCTCCACGTAATAATTTTTAACGATGCGTGTGAACGAGAATATTTCATATATTTTAAACTTGATTTCCCTTATCGTCCAGATTTCATAAGAAATTTTAAGAACATACTTAGAGGGAATCTTATTAAGTATATATGAATTGATTTCTTTAATACTTTTGGTCTGTAGGAAACGGAATAGATACAATTAGATATTTATCTAAGCTCCACTGATGTCAATTAGTTATGACTTATGATGGAAACCCATGTATTCCTTTCGCCATTTAATGTTTAGGGCGTTTAACACATGCTTTAAAGTCACTAAGAATGAGATTTGATAGCCAAGCATCCTTTAGTGACCTATTCATGATTTCTCATGAAATTTTGGTCTTAGTGGATGAATTGCATGGGTCGCATTTTCCTTTGTTAAATTCTCATTTTCATGATAACAAAGTTGTGAAAACATTATTGGATCATCTAGTTTTATTTCATAAGGTTTCTATTCAGATAATGACAACAAACAATATGAGAGTTTAACTTAATAGTGGCTTTAGGTTGGTCATTAAAACCTTGTAACTGTCAAAATTATAGCTTTTAGTATTGATACTAAATTCTGAGTAATCTCAAGAATATCGTAAGGTATCATAAAGCTTCAACACTAAGATCAGTTATTAATGGTTAATAGACCCTTAATTTTGCCACCAACTCTCATCTTAAGTATTTGTTGAATTATAGTAAGGAAACATATAAAACTAGACTCAACCATCATGTGTTAATTGGAATTCATTAGCATTTGTGGAGTTAAATATCCTTAATTAGGCACTACATATCTTAGCTAGCCATTCTCCTTTCTTATGGTTAATCTTATTGCTTATGCCTATTCTTAATGGCACATTTTTTGCTTAGTAAGACTTTCCCTTTGGAGAAACTTATAGCTGAAAGTAGTACTTGTATCTTATTTCCAGACCTTATAATTATCCTCTCTATGGTAATTATCCTTCCTCTTTTAGGTTTAATGGTAGTAAGGTGAATAAGATCAACTTTTCTAGTTTAATGCGTTCCTTTTCCTGTACGTAATTCGCTATCAACACACTCACTTTACTTTGATTATTTTTTCTGAGTGTTATAGTTGATTCATAATGCATCTAATCGTACTTATGGAAAAATTATTATGCACTAGAAATTTATTGATTTCCATGTGTAACCCCTTAGCTTTATGGGTCATGTTATTCAATATTAAGATGTATTCACAGATCTCATTTAACCATAGAGTTAGACTTATTTATTTCATGCTTCTTAGGAATTCGTTATATTCTTTTATTTCCATAGATAATACATTAGTCTTAGGAATCTCATAATCGTTAATAGCTCACCTGATAGGAATTAGTAAAAGAAGTTCTTAATTACCATAAGAGACATTTTATTCCACTTCTTATGCTCATATGTTATTCTGTAATACTTTATCAGATAGAGCTTAGGAATGTCATGTTTTAAGAGGTGACTTGATAAGAACAAAATTTAAGCAAACTCTTCTTAGTTTTGATAATTAGAGTGGATCATTTAGTTGAGATAGTAATTTATAGAAGAATGTGAGATTAGTTTCGAGTTATGGGTATTGATGTAAGGCAGACTTAAAGTTATGATCATTATATTAATGAAAGATCATTAACTGTGAGGATCAATTTTAATATGAAGATGTGATAATATAATAACACCAACATAAGCTACTTAAATAACATGCTCTAGCTTTGGCTATACGCTATTTATTTAAGTATTAAGTTGCTAACGGTGAATGTAACACATCACCTTTGGGCAGAAGTGAGACACTCAAAGTTCTAATGCAATACGCTCAGTTCACCAACATAATCTGTTACACATCACCTTTGGGCAGAAGTGAAACCTTATGGCACTTATGTGAACGAGCTACAATGCTTAACGAGATCTTTATAACGAACTAATGTGACACATCACCTTTGGGCAGAAGTGACACCTCAAAATGTTATTGCAAGTTAAGCAAGGTTTTATAATGTTTTGAATAAACTTGATACATAATGTTTTATCAAAACTGTAAATTTTATTAGAGATCTCAAAAAATAATGGGTTCTCAATAATCTTATAAGTTCCCGAAAAAGAAGAGTTCTCGATTTAGCTTATGAGTTCTTGAAATAATAGGATCTCAAAGAATTGAGTTCTCGAATAGCATAAGGGGTTCTCGGAAAAATAATGAGTTCCTGAAAAACTTATAAGATCTCGAATAACATAAGGGGTTCTCGAAATTATGAGTTATCGAAGACTTATGAGATCTCGAATAAATCATGAGTACTCGAAGACTAATGAGTTCTCAGATATCATAATGAGTTCTCGGATTCTTAATAGATTTTGATTGTAATTTCCAAATATCTTAGGTGTATCCATCCAAGTTTAATAATTCGATCATAAAAAAATATTATTCGAAAACTTAGATAGGAAGATGCACGATTTTAGAAATATTAATCAAAATCTAATGTTATCCCAAAATAAGAGGATAATTAATAAAAAAAGATATTATTGATTTTATTACCAAACAAAAAAATAAGGTTTACGGTAATCAATTATCATCAATTAAAATTCTCCAAAAATTGTAAATAAAATTAAAGGAGAACAATATATTCAATACATTAATCACCATTATCATGTCTCGATAACCTCACCAAGTATTTGAGAATAGACATTATCATTAAAGATGAGGATAAACATACAGAAGCAATTTAAGTTCTTCTAGAATAAGATACTTAGATATTAAAACTAATCATGTCCTTTTGATAAACACCACATGTGGCTCAAAAAACGAATTCAATAAATAGTTTATGAAATTCAATCAAAAAACCGATGGCGGCACTGATAGAACAGAATGAGGAAAAGGTGATTTGCGATATCCAATAAACAATCGGAAACGACATTAGGGATTTTGAAACACGATTAATCGACTAATCCTTATTATTATTTCATTTATTCCCTTTTTATGAAGAAGAAAATCTCATCAAAACAAATCTCTCTTTAATGATTTTCTGTTTCACAAACCGCAAATCGAATTCTTGAATTGAATTGATATAATCAACATAGCTCTGATACCACATGTTGATTATATTAATTAGAACATAAGGAATAAACATAAGATTTAATCAAGTGTACCTGATTTGCTTAACCGTTCAGGAACTTCAGTAATGGAAGACACCATCATCTTGATTGGGTTCCCTTTAGGGTATGCAGTTCTGATGGTTTGTGCGTTCTTGAGTTATGAACACATTGAGAGAGAGAGATAGGGGATGACTAATGGTGTTATGAATGTGTCAACCCTAATCTCATAATATCTCTCCCTATTTATACATACCCAGGGGACACCCTAATAAGACCCATTTAATGATAGTCCGCCCATCAAAGACATATCTGTTATTGGGCTTAGGATAATATTAATAATTGATCATCATTATATAAATGATTATAATGGCTATCGATAAATATACAAACGTTACGTATATTTATTCCAACATATCTTAATTGTTCGATACCGAATAAAAAATAGCATGTTATTAATAATTTTTTTCGGATATTGGTTTTTTTCCCACCTCTCGTGATGAACACGATCAGTTGAGCTATTTCTAAGACAGTGACCTTCTGTTGTAGTGGCAGCCCCATGCCTTTCAATGTGGAAGTCATAGATTAGAGTCTCACATAACATTTACCTCTTCACAACACATATTCTTGGTGGGAAATTTGAAACAATCCACCGCTTTAGTCCTCCTAACACATAGGGGCTGTTTGTTTTTTGCTTAAACATAGTTCTGACCTCTTTTGTCTGTGCCGCGCATACGTCTGGGGTTTGCAGATTTTTTGTTTTTTTGGAAGATCTTTCACTTAAAAAGGTCTTCCTGACCTCTTCTTGGTGCAGACTTGTTTAAAGGTCTTCTAAGGTCTTCCAAGGTCTTCTTCTCTTCTTCTCACCACCACCACCCACCACCACCACCACGGTCCACCACCACCACCGTTCACCACCACCACCACGGTCCACCACCACCCACCACCACCACCCACCACGGTCCACCACCACCACCACCACCACGGTCCACCATCCACCACCACCACCATGGTCCAACACCACCACCACGGTCAACAACCACCATCACGGTCCACCACCAGACTACTGTAAAAAATCAATTTATTTAAATTTCAGTTTATTTCAGCAGTCTGCAGACGTTAACAAACAAACACTCTTCTTCTTGCAGACTGCACACCTTTGGTCCACCTCTTCTCTTGCAGATGTCTGCAGATGTGATCCGCATACTGCAGACCTTTTCCTGCAGAAAAAACAAACCTCACCATAGCCTTAGTCCACTTCCCGCGATGAATACGATCTAAAGGCAATCTACACTCCTATGGTATACACACTGCACCAGGTTACACTTCTACTTTTAATGATGCAATATGATGTCGCATGTAAATAATTACAGTGGTTCAGATTGCCCTTTAACCCAAGAAATTTAATGGTTTTCTCTTTCTTAATAAAAGCTTGGAGAGTTTTTTTTAACTGCATCCTAATTTTTTTGTCACCCATAAGATTTGAACCCATCATCACTTGAAAAGGCAAAGCTTTATCTAACACCTTAATACCAGCATAACATTTTGGGGTCTGTTTGATATGGGGTAATGGAATGGAGAGGGAATGGAATGGACGAGGTAATGGAATGAACAAGGTAATGGAATGGATCATTACGTGGTGAATGGTTGTGGTCGGTGGTGGTGATAGTGGGTGGTGATATGTGGCGGTAGGGGCGGTGGTGGGTGGTGGTTAGTGGCGGTGGGTGGCGGTAGCATGGTGGTGGGTGGCGATGGTGGGTGGGTGACGATAGTGAGTAGTGGCGGTGATGGGTGGTGGTGGGTGGCGGTGGTAGTGGTGGGTAAAGGAAATTGTGGTGAGTGATGGTGGCAGGTGGTGGAGGCGGCGGTGGGTGGACGACGGTGGTGGACGGTGTTGGGTGGTGTTGGATGGTTGCGGTGGTGGGTGGGTGGCAGTGGTGGGTGGTGGTGGGTGGTAGTGGATGGTGGCGGTGGTTGGTGGTGGTGGCGGCGACGACGACAGTGGTGGGTGGTGGGCAACGGTGATGGGTGGTGACGGCGGTGGTGGGTGGTGGCGACAGCGATGGTGGGTGATGATGATGGTGGTGGTGGGTGGTGGGTTATGGTGTTGTTGGTAAATGGTGAATGAGGGATGGAATGAAAAAAAACATGGGGGGTGGATGAAATGATTTTGAGGGAATGAATTGCCTTGTGGAATGAGTGATTTGATACGTGCCCATGTACTAATACATCAACTCAATATTCATGCACAAATGGTCCACGTCTTTCATGCAGTTTATTAATATTAATTGCTTTTAATTATTAGTAGAGTAGTGGGTTAATTTTCATATATCTTTTGTATGCCTATAAAAGGCCATTTAAGTTTAGAACATGAATATTATGAATGAAAATTATGAAAGAAAAGCTTAGGCTTTGATCTTCTTCTCTCTTAATATTCTTGGAAGTTTTCAATAGGTTTTTCTTAGTAAAACCTATACATATCAATGGTGCTTTCATTCCTGAACCTTCCTTCCGCCATGCCGCCCACCATCTCCGACCAACTCAACCAATTGATTACCATCACCCTACAATCTCAAGCCAACTTCAACGACCAATTAGCCATCCTTATCAAAATCACCCAAAACCTCAACTCGAAAATCGATACCATCACCAAAAATACCGGTACTCTCGCTAACCACATCACTAACCTATCCAGTCACCTCTCCGCTACGTCGCCGAACTCCTTGGGCTCCGAAAAACCACGAAACTTGAAACCGCAACCACCGGTTACCATGGCACCACCACCACCTCCGCTACCAACTCGACAACCAACCGTAACCACCCTCCTTTCCGTAACAAAAACAACCCCTACACCACCTTCCAAACAACCAAACTCCACTTCACCATTAGCCATGCCATCTACACCATCGACCGCGACCATAATATCGGTATCCCACCCGCCACCAAAATATACGGCGTCTCCACAACCGTTTGCACAATCATCGGCTCCAACAACGTCTCCAAAACCAGTCTTCAACCATGACCTTACACTGCCACCACCTCCTTTCCCTCCATCCGTATTTGCTGATAAGGGTGTCATGCGCACCGTGGTACGACTCGAATGGAAACCACCGTGGTTACCAACCGAAACCGACCCATCACGTAACACATACAACCAACCGTCATCATCACCTTTACAATGTGCGTCGTCTACCTTCCTACCAAAAGTGTTGCCCACAAATGAAATATCTAATATAATACCTGCACCACCACCAAAATTGACGTCGTTACCAGAACCGTTTGAACCACCTACGCCTACACAAACACAAACCTATCCCACCACCCTATTATATACAAAACCTACACTGAAACCAACACCGAAAACCTCCCTACTATTGTTCCCAGACTTACATCAACCACCAACACCACTTGATTACAAAACTCCCCTACAGACCTACACTAAACCACCATATTACACTTTCACCATATGTCCATTGATATTTCCATTTGTCATGATGGATGGCCCAACAACATTCGCAAACGAGTGCTCAAAGGTGAACAACAATGACATGCGTTTGACGGGAAAACGGGAATGGCAACCACCATGGCGCGTAGTTGAGACCGCACCGAATGCCGCTGGGAGACTCGATTGGCGACCTCCGTGGCGACATCGTTCCGTTCTTGAGGACAAGAACGTTTTGAGGCGCGTGGGAGTTGATACGTGCCCATGTACTAATACATCAACTCAATATTCATGCACAAATGGTCCACGTCTTTCATGCAGTTTATTAATATTAATTGTTTTTAATTATTAGTAGAGTAGTGGGTTAGTTTTCATATATCTTTTGTATGCCTATAAAAGGCCATTTAAGTTTAGAACATGAATATTATGAATGAAAATTATGAAAGAAAAGCTTAGGCTTTGATCTTCTTCTCTCTTAATATTCTTGGAAGTTTTCAATAGGTTTTTCTTAGTAAAACCTATACATATCATGATTTCATTGCTTTAACCAACCAAACACACTATTTTTCATTACCTCGTAATGGTCCATTCCATTCCCCCTTCCATTGCATCATACTAAACGCTACCATGGGCTTTTTTAATTATTAAATACTTGTAGGGCAACGTTATGATAGGGGAGGTTTTAAGTGGTATATATTTTTCGAGTAGTAATTTTTTTTTTATGGAGGAAATGTTTTTGTTTGATCGATCTAGAATGTAAATAGCCCACCGATAACTTGCTAGAACAAGTAACTTACTTGCTAGGTTTCGACACATATAAATAGGGGACACGCGTGTGTGGTTTTGCTTAGAATAACTAACTTAAACAATCACTAATCCTACTCCTAAATCTACATATTTGGTCAACACGGGACTAGAACCTTCAACCATTAGGAGAGGGATACCTTTCAACACACCTTGATGTGTTGATCAAATGATAATGTTCTTTTGTATATGAATGATCTGAAAGGACAATGCTAAATGTTACCATATGCAGTTATGTACACATTATGTTTCAAATTAAAGATATGCATTAGTTTTAATTGTATTGGTTTAAATAAACTTGAGCATCGGGATACATTATGTCACTCTCTTTTCATCTAGTCTTCCTATTAAGGCTGTTCACGAGCCGAGTCGATCTGAACGGAGCTTTGTTCGTGCTTGGCTCGTTTACAAACCGAAACGAGCGGAGCGCCTCGTTTACAATCGAGCCGAAAATCAAACGAGCAATCTTCGAGCGCAAATTTTCCGAGCGAGAATCGAGCGGAGAATAATATGGACGATCATAAAATTGGGATATTTCCTTCGATATGTTTTCATTGTCGGGTGACAACCAAGGTCGAAATGTCCAATGATAACACTAATATTAAGATCCCAGTGTCCAAAGGATGAGGCTTAAATTGAGACTGGTAAGGTGATGAGCATACGTTAGGGAACACTTGTTGCATTGTGACGTAGGTGTGATATCAATCGACAATTAGTGATGGACGACTAATAACATAAAGCAGTCAAGACTGTCACCTCATTACTTATTGTTTTACTATTAAATCTAGTGTTAATTTTTTTTTATTGAATTAAGTGGGCTTGTTATACTTTGTTTGCATATACTGAGTAAAATCCAATAGAATCTTATATATAAAGCCATAAATTTATCTATAAATTGTGTATATTTATTATTAAATAAATAAAAAATTATTCGAGCCGAACCGAGCCGAGCGTACCTTTGCTCGTGCTTGGCTCATTTACAAACCGAACCGAGCCGATCGGCTCATATACAACCGAGCGGAAGATCGAGCGAGCATTTTTCGAGCATTTTCCGAACGAGCGACGAGCGATTTAAACAGCCCTACTTTCTATGCTTATTGGAACCCTTTATACAAGCTAGATACCATCCATATGTGGTAACCAGATTATTACATGCTTGAAATATAATAAACGTGTGGTTATATGTAACTGCCTAAACAATATGATCAAATGGCTGAGAATGAAGAATTTCGTATATGAATAATTTGATATAATCTCATTTAAAAGGTTGTAGATTGATAAACTTGTTAAAATGTATACGTATTATTGGTAAATCAAATGTTATTGAGAAGATTTTACTTGTGCCTATTGGGCTTGTAATGTTATGCAGGTATCGTAATTGGGCTTATTCTCTGCGTCTGCTAGTGGGCTTGCTATTGGGCTTAATAATTACCAAAGGCTTTTAAGCCTGTTATCTGAGACGTTGAAAGGCTTTAATCTCAGTCGTTCAATCATGAGCGATCCGTGTGCATTTGATCTAACGGTGGAGAATGTGTTCATTTGTGCTTTCTCTCTGATCGATACATCTCAGCTATAAATACTGATGTCTTCGTTACACGAGTTTCTTTAGCTCAGATTTTCTCTCTTTGTATTACGTCTTGTATCCTCTGTCTAGATTAGGGTTTCTTAATCTGTATGTTATTCATTTCTCTGTATTGTTTCCTTAGTTAGGAGATCATCTGATCTTGATTATCAGAGGATCCCTAACCTTGTATTGTATTAAGATCTCTACGATTGTAGAGATCTAGGGTTTGGTGGGTAAAGTTTTGGGTTGGTTTAAATAAGAGTTTTGTCACTGTTTTCTGTCGCTATATCTCTTGTTCTTGTGTTCATTCTTGAGTTGAGTTTGTTAGATATAGTTTTGTATATTTTTACATGGTATCAGAGCTAAGGCTCTGTTATCATTGTCTTGTTTTGGTTCTGGAGTCTTCCGCTGCCAATCTGAGCTGTCTAGGTCTAGATCTCACTTTTTAAAAGAGTCTCTGTAAAGGATCTGATCTAATCAATAGATCTGGTTCTTCTTGGTTGTTGTATACATTAGATTTGATCTTCTTGATAGATCTGGTCTATTATCTGGTATTGTTTGTCTGGTTGATTCTTGTTTGCAGGATTGTGATTGGTCAACCATTGTTGGCTTGGATCTTGGATTCTGGTATTTGGAAGTTAAAATAGCTTCAATTGCGCTCACAACTCTATACCCTAAGTGAAGGTATAGGTTGTGAGATTGGCGAAACCCTAACTTGGGTTCCACCTCACTGTGAGATCGTTCTTGTCTTTGCTTATTCTTTGTCTGTGTCTAGGGCCACTGACCGGGTTAGGTGGACCGGTATTGGGCCAACTCTGTGGTGTCTTGCTTGATTGTCTGGTTGTTGATATTGTCTGTCTGATCTGTTTGTTTGTGTTCCTTGTCGTCTTGTCTATACTATACATATAGTAATAAAGATCTCCTGTGTTAAGATCTGGGTGGGCACCTTTTGAGTGACGAACCCACTATCTGACCCCTGACACAGCTTCGATCTCATAGGATTATTAGTTCTGTGGTTTGTGTCTGGTGCATACTATTTGGTTGTTGTATTGTCTGTGCTTCTTGTTGTGTTATCATGGGTGATGTTGTGAACCCTGGAGGAGGGGGTCCCAACAATGGAGGTGCTGATGCTACTCTCATCAGTAAATTGGATATAAGTGATCCCCTGTTCTTACATCCAAGTGACACCTCTAGTTTGTCTATCATTAGTATGAAGTTAAAAGGAACTGAAAATTATTCTGTCTGGTCTAACTCTATGAAATTAGCTTTAGAAACAAAAAATAAGGCTGGATTTGTAGATGGTACATGTATTAGACCCATTGATGATGAGGTATTAGGGAAACAATGGGATAGGTGTAATTCTGTGGTCTTAAACTGGTTGTTGAACTCTGTTAGTGAAGAGTTGTATCTTGGTCAGGTCTTTTCTAAGCTTGCCACAGAAGTGTGGACAGACTTAAAAGAGACCTATGACAAAGTAGATGGGTCTGTTGTGTTTAATCTTTACCAAAAGATTAACTCTGTTAGTCAAAGTGGTAGTTCAGTTGCTGAATATTACCACAAGCTGAACACCATGTGGAAGCAGTTTGATGCTACAGTGCAGTTGCCTTCCTGCACTTGTCAAGCATCAAAAGACTTTAATGACTTCAACAGTCTAATAAAGTTAATGCAATTCCTCATGGGTTTGGATGATGTATACCAACCAGTCAGGACTAATCTGTTAATGCAGGACCCATTACCTTCTATTAAAAATGCATTTGCTATTGTTTCCAGAGAAGAATCTCATAGAGGTTCAGGAACAACAGCAAAAGGGCAAAATGTTGCTTTCTTATCTAAAACTAGTCAAAATGTAGAAAGAAAGAAAGTCACTAATAGGGGTCCTAACCCAAACTTAAAATGTAGTCACTGTAACATGTTGGGTCATACCATTGACAGATGTTATGAGTTGGTTGGTTATCCTCCTGGTTTCAAAAAGAAACCAGGAGGACAGATGCCTAGGTCTAATATGTCTTGTAATGTGTCTAACCCTAAGCAAGGTAGCACCTCTGCTGCCTTGCCTGGGAGCTCTTCTTCTGTTTTTCCTTTCTCACCTGAACAGATATCAAAGCTCATGAATCTGATCAGTGATAAAGGGGTTAATGAGGCACAAAACTCCAACACAGGAGGTAAAAGTGTGTTCATTAATGGTTTTTCATGTCTTACTAAGATTTCAAACTTGGCAAAAGTGTTAGAAAACTTTAGTAGTTGTTCAGCTTTTGTTAAGTATGCTCTTAGTCAAGGATGGATAACTGATTCAGGAGCAAATCAACACATGACCAGTAATGAAAAGGAAATGGTCAACTGTGTTGATGTCTCTGAGTACAATATTCAGGTTAAACATCCTAATGGGACAAGTGCCAAAGTAACTAAGATAGGAGATATCAAGTTAGCTGATGGTGTTGTCCTGTATGATGTGTTTTTGGTTCCTGACTATTGTGTGAATCTGTTGTCTGTTCATAAGTTGTCTAGAGATAATAAACTCAGTGTATTATTTGATGAAGAGCATTGTTATATCCAGGATTCCAAATCCAAGAGAGTCCTGGTGACTGGTAATCAAAGTGATGGTCTCTATTTTGTTGGCACTACTGTAAGTGTGAATAATTCTTGTTTCAATAGTATTAATGATGCCAATTTATGGCATAGTAGGTTGGGGCATCCCTCTGACCAAGTTCTATCTGTTTTAAGGAAGAACTTAAACCTTGGTCATAGGAACTCACAGCCTTGTGAAATATGTCACAAGGCTAAACAAGTTAGAGTTCCATTCCCCATCAGTGATCATAAGTCCAAACACATTGGGGACCTTGTTCACCTTGATGTTTGGGGTCCTTATAAGATCACTAGTAGGGAAGGGTTTAAGTACTTCCTTACTGTGGTGGATGATTTTTCTAGGTCTGTTTGGTGTTACATGTTAAAAAATAAGACTGAAGTCTTTGAAAACATAACTGTATTCTATGAGTTAATATTAACTCAGTTTAAGTCTAAGGTAAAACTGTTTAGGAGTGATAATGGAACAGAATTTGTTAATAAACAAATGGAACAGTTTTGTAAGTCAAAAGGTATTATACACCAAACTTCTTGTGCCTATACTCCACAGCAAAATGGGATTGCTGAAAGGAAGCATAGGCACCTATTAAACACAGCTAGAGCTTTGTTGTTTCAGAGTGGGTTGCCTCTTAGGTTTTGGGATGATTGTGTTCTAACTGCAACTTATTTGATTAACAGGATCCCTTCTTCAGTCCTACTTGGTAAAAGTCCCTATGAGTTAGTGTATGGGTTCCCCCCTAAGCTTGACCATATTAAGAATTTTGGTTGTTTGTGTTTCAACACTATCTTAAATAATACTGATAAACTGTCTTTTAAGTCTGAAAAATGTGTTTTAATTGGGTATTCCAATTTTAAAAAGGGTTATAAGTTGTGGTGTTTAGAGTCTAAACAAGTCATTTTTTCTAGGGATGTTAGATGTTATGAGGAAATCTTTCCTTTTAAACAATCTTTTGTTGTTGACAAAGAGTTAAATGTTTATGATAAAACAATAAATCATTTAAACTTCTTTGATAGTGTTGATTCTAGCAGTCAAGAGTCTAGTATGGTTGAGGGTCCAGATCTTCCCAATGATGAAGGGGATCCCAATATGTCTAATTCTGGTCCTTCTAGTTTGCACCTAGGGTCTCCTCCCAGGGCTGCTGGGGGGGTAGACAGCAGTCAGCAGCCTGGCAGCCCAGGTTGTAGGGACTGTAGTATGGCAGACCATGATGAGGGTCCAGAAAATGTTGAACAACTCCAATCTGAGGGAAATCTTAGAAGATCTGATAGGATTTCTAGTGTTCCAAGACACTTCAATGAATATGTCATTGAAGGAAAAGTCAAATATGGCCTTGAAAAGGTTGTAAATTATTCCTGTTTGTCTAGTGAAAACTTGTCTTTAGTTTCTGTCTTAAATAAGTCAGTTGAACCCAGCTCCTATCTTGAGGCTGCCAAAAATCCAATGTGGGTTGAGGCTATGAACTCAGAAATGGAAGCCTTATATAGGAACAATACATGGGTCATTACTGACTTACCTATTGGGAGAAAACCAATAGGGTGTAAGTGGATTTATAAAATCAAATATAAATCAAATGGAGAGGTTGAGAGATACAAGGCCAGGTTAGTAGCCAAAGGTTACAACCAAAGAGAAGGTCTTGATTTTGGAGAGACCTTCTCTCCTGTTGTGAAAATGGTCTCTGTTAGATGTATAGTAAGTCTTGCTGTGCAAAACTCTTGGCCATTGTATCAGTTAGATGTAAATAATGCATTTTTATATGGGTCAATCTCTGAAGATGTCTATATGACATTACCAGAAGGTTACTCAAATAAAAATGAGACCAAAGTGTGTAAACTTGTCAAATCACTCTATGGGCTTAAACAAGCCCCTAGGAAGTGGAATGAGAAGTTAGTAGATGTTCTAGTTAAGATTGGTTTTGTACAGAGTCTTTGTGACTATTCTTTATTTGTGAAAAGATCTGGTGATATGTTTACTGTGTTATTAGTATATGTAGATGATATTGTTATCACAGGTAACAATGAAAATGATATTATTAGTGTCAAACAACTTCTTAAATCCAATTTTCAAATAAAGGATTTAGGCAAGTTAAAATATTTTCTTGGAATAGAGGTACTGTATTCTCAAAACAGTATCTGTCTATCTCAAAGAAAATACTGTCTTGAATTACTTAGTGAATTTGGTTATTTGGGGTGTAAACCAATTAACACTCCTATAGAACAAAGTTTTATAGTGAGTGCTAAACATTCCAAAGAAACTGATTTATTAGAAAGCATAACTGGTTATCAAAAGCTTGTTGGGAAGCTGATATACTTGTCTTTGACAAGGCCTGATATTAGCTATACTGTCCAGTTCTTAAGCCAGTTTATGCACAAACCATCTAAGTATCATTTGAAAGTTGCTCTTAGATTGTTAAGGTACTTAAAACTGTCACCAGGAAAGGGTCTTTTGTTTAAACAGTCTGATCAGTTCAACTTATGCACATATGTTGATTCTGACTGGGCTAAATGTCTTGTTTCTCGAAAGTCTGTTACAGGGTTTTGTGTTTTCTTGGGTAAATCTTTGATTTCCTGGAAATCAAAGAAACAGAGCACAATATCTAGGTCGAGTGCTGAGGCTGAGTATAGGGCTATGTGCTCAGCCTCATGTGAGGTTATTTGGTTGATTAACTTGTTAAAAGAGTTAAATGTTGAAGTTAAACTTCCTGTTGAACTTTACAGTGATAGTAAAGCTGCTTTATCCATAGCCTCAAACCCAGTTTTCCATGAGAAAACCAAACATTTTGAGGTTGATTTACATTTTATCCGAGAGAAAATCTCAAATGGTGTTATTCGGGCTCTTAAAATCAGCTCTGAAAATCAGATAGCTGATGTATTTACTAAAGGTCTTAATGTTAATCAACACAAGGTTCTTTGTGAGAAACTTGGTTTGTTTGACATGTTTGGCATTTGATTTATGGGGGCGTGTTAAAATGTATACGTATTATTGGTAAATCAAATGTTATTGAGAAGATTTTACTTGTGCCTATTGGGCTTGTAATGTTATGCAGGTATCGTAATTGGGCTTATTCTCTGCGTCTGCTAGTGGGCTTGCTATTGGGCTTAATAATTACCAAAGGCTTTTAAGCCTGTTATCTGAGACGTTGAAAGGCTTTAATCTCAGTCGTTCAATCATGAGCGATCCGTGTGCATTTGATCTAACGGTGGAGAATGTGTTCATTTGTGCTTTCTCTCTGATCGATACATCTCAGCTATAAATACTGATGTCTTCGTTACACGAGTTTCTTTAGCTCAGATTTTCTCTCTTTGTATTACGTCTTGTATCCTCTGTCTAGATTAGGGTTTCTTAATCTGTATGTTATTCATTTCTCTGTATTGTTTCCTTAGTTAGGAGATCATCTGATCTTGATTATCAGAGGATCCCTAACCTTGTATTGTATTAAGATCTCTACGATTGTAGAGATCTAGGGTTTGGTGGGTAAAGTTTTGGGTTGGTTTAAATAAGAGTTTTGTCACTGTTTTCTGTCGCTATATCTCTTGTTCTTGTGTTCATTCTTGAGTTGAGTTTGTTAGATATAGTTTTGTATATTTTTACAAAACTAAAAAGTGAAACAAACAATAAAATTGGGATATAGTTTAAAACACCTAACTTAAGTAGCAAATGTCCAAATAAATTAAAGGTGGAAGAAGTTATCAAAACTTGTTTATAACTCTATACCATTTACAACCTTACTAAAAGGGAGAATAAAGCTAAGGTTGATTTGAAAGCACTTGATTCTTATGATTCACGGACTTAACTTCACAAAGTGAAGTTTGAGAGGATTTGATTCTCACCACACCGAGGAGTTGCTTCCACAAGTTGATATTGATTATCCTCACCAATGTAAGTACACAGATTCAATTGTTTCTACTACTTGATTTACACATGTTGATTAACAATATTATTGATGTTGAGTGTGGATTGTATACTAATTGTGCAAGTAGTTGGTTAATCGCCTATATGGCTCTATATGTATGAACAAGTGAAACTTCCTAATTTTAGATTGATTATTTGTGAGTTATGCCACACTTGTGCTTGAGGTTGTATACAACAACTCATTCATGAAAGCTTCATGAATACCTAAAGGAGTTAGGAGAACGGGTGAATCTAGGGCTAATTTAATGAATTAATAAAACTCGGTTTTGAAAAAAAAAAAAAAAAAAAACTGGTTTTTTTAAAAACCGTTTTTTTACAACCGGTTTTAGAGAAGAAAAATATCATTTTTTTCGGTTTCCACCCTCTAGAGAAAAAACCGGTTTTTAAAAACTAGTTTTAAAAAACGTTTTTTTTAGAATAACCGGTTTTAAAACTGAACCAGTTAAAAAAAACGGTTTTTAAAGTTGAAGAAAACGGGTTTTAAAAAAGGCTGGTTTCGGTTAAAAAAAAAACGGTTTGTACACCTCTACCTGGCTTTACATGCTTGCCTTTCGTTTTGTAGGAAATATGCAAGGCCTATGGTAGGTCACCGGATCTTTACAACGTAAGGGTAAAATTGTTTTTGTCATACTACGCTACAAGAATTTCACAGGCTTACGGTATACAATCATTGGTTTACGGTGGCCTTTTTGCCTATTTATTCATTTGTTTCAAATACTTATATATTCATTTGACCTTGTTAACGTGTGTTGCGTGCACTTTCAGGTGAATAAAGTTAGAAAGCACCGAAGGAAACCCATGGCATTATAGCCCGGTAATATTTGAAGGATGGGATAAGGCTTAAGAACCATTTAGTCTTTGGTTCGATTCCCACAGGGGGGGGGGGGGTGTTTGCCAAATATATTGGGGTTCCTCCCGAATTTGTGTATAGCATAATTGCCTAATGGAGATGGACATGGAGATGATCGTGTGATTCTGCTGGTGGCACGATGATAATAAAAACCGACAAAACATAAGACTGATGACAAAATGTGTTTGACAAGATTGTTTTGACAAATATTTACACTCATTTCTTTGTTTTCGTGGATTACATAACGATAACACCTAAAAAGTGAAAGAGAAAGAAATGGACTTTATCATTACTTATTACAGATAAAAAATGGACTTCTTAACAACCAAAGTGACTTTGTGTCACTTTACTTGATTCCCCGATCAGTTAAAGGAAGTGTTAATAACTGAAAAATTGCTGGTATACATATACATATACATACACATATACTATCTATATTTGTTTATCTTTAGCCAATGTGGGGCTACACTACTAAATAGAGGTGTATCCTTTTTTTTTTTTTTTTTTTTTTGGGGGGGGGGGGGGGGTTGTCTTGGGTTCAAACCTATGCAATATAACTATTTGTAATATTTTGTGTAAATATATAGTAGACTAACATTTGTAGTTCATACATACATACATACATGTTCATCTTTAACCAAAAATAAGATATACATCGAAACTTTTGGAGATCAGTCTTAGGGATAACAAATGAAACGCTACATATTGAAATAGAAGTTTTTTTTCTAAAACTAAGTAACCTTTCAAAGTTCTTGCTGAACAAACCCATGACGTAGACGCATCAATATCAAAACCTGTTATAACGAACTGGGGTTTTATGGTACCTCAAATTTTAAACAAGAGTAGAAAAAATGGGTCCATGTGACCAACTTTAAGCATCATATTGTCCCAAAAGGTCATATAGAAAAATATGAGGCATAGGAATGGAGATTGTATTTCGTTTGGTCCAATCAAGAATCTAGGTTTGATATCACCGGTTAAATAAAATTAATTGTTGTCTTTGGCTACCTTAGCACCAACTCCGCACCTTGTAATATTGGTCGAAACATGTCTACTACATACTTGCTCCTTTTTATTCTATTCAACCCATGCAACAAAAATGGCAAATTTATCAAATGAGATTTTTATCGTTTTTATAAATAAAATATTTGATATAAATATGTTACATTAACATTTCCGCTTTGACTAGAAAATAACTTAGCAACCCAAACACCCTTCACAAAAATAGAAAATAACTTAGCAACCCAAACACCCTTCACAAAAATAGAAAATAACTTAGCAACCCAAACACCCTTCACAAAAATACATAAAGACTGTGGTGATTAAATACGAAAGTACGAAATACCGGTTGTTTCATCTTCATACGATAAATTAAATGAAAGAACAAAAAATTACAATGATGTTATGGTACTGTTCAAATTAGCTCTCTGTTTAATATATATAGAATGAAAAGCTATCATATATTTTACGTATTTATGATATGGATATTATCGTATCATACCATTGTATGATAGTATGATACCTTTAAAGCTTCCAAACATTTTCAACATGTAGATATTACTTTTATAATTACAAGCAAGGACAATTATTGTAAACTGAATAAACTATATGCTTTTTTTTATTCAAAGAAAAGTTAAAGTTTTTTAATGTTTTGAATTTACTTGATTTTTTTATGAAAACAATTTGTATTCTTCAACTATTTTATGTGCAAAAGCACGTAAGATAGTAACTTAAAGTTAGAACACGAGAAAATTGGGGATTTCTTATCATATACATTGAATGATGAAAGTTTTTAGATATCACACTCATAAAACGCCGATACATTTCTCACATGTGACTCAATTTTAAAAACGGGTTATGTTACACTCATGACAATAATCCAAATCCATGTCAATACTATTGATAATATATCTTATAGGGACATTTTAAAAGTTAAATAGTAAAAGTGGCGGACGTAGCTAGAAGCTAGGGGCCGCACCGTTGCCGCTAGATTTTTCACGTGAAGTGGAAAAAAAAATTTACGATTTTTGTAAAACGTCACTACTAAAATTAAATTTACGTTAGTGCTAAAAAAATTATACGTTACATTAATCGAAAAAAATATTTATCAAACTCGAATAAACTACGAAACACATTATAATTTATAAACCCAAGTTTTTTAAACTCAAATAAAAACCCAACTACCCAAGTTTTTAAAACCCAAATAAAAACCCAACTACCTAGTAGCCCACCCCCAAACAATTCAGACCCACATGTGACCCAACCGCCCCTAAGACCCAAAAAAAAAAAAAAAAAAAAACGAAGCCTTTGTTTTGTCCCTTGTCTTCTGCAATCAGCACCCCATCGGAGGTTTTATGGCTTTGTGTTGTGCAGTCCAATAACTTAGAGCATTCACGGTAGCTTCCCCATCCCTCATTTACTCACAACCAATCACAACCATATATTACATTAAAAATCATTACAGTTTCTCTCTCCACCACTCACAACCACTTTCAACAAATATTAAAAAATAAATACAGTTTCTAGTTTTTCCCCAAAAGATTCCCAAATAACCCCAAATATACCGATCAGCAATAGATTCCCCATTTTTCTTCACTCACAAACCCTCAAAACCACCCCATATAATTTGGGGGCTACTCTCACATAAAAATGGGGGAGCTATTGTGAATGCTCTTAGAATGTACACAGTACATATTTTGGAATACATAGTTTGATATTATTGTTTAAATGTTTAGTAATTTGTGTTTTGGCATTTGGAATATACACACTACACAGTACCTGAATAATTATAATTTGTGATTTGGAATTTGGATGTTATAATTGATTATATTGTTTTTTAGTAATTTGTGTTTTGGCATTTGGAAAGTACACGTTGAGAGGTGTTTTTCTAAGATGAAGCTTATCAAGACGGATTTACGCAATAGAATTGGTGAGGACTATTTGAACAGTGCTTTGATTTGTGCGGTTGAAAGAGACACTTTTGATAAAGTAAAGAAGATGACGTAATGGCTCGATTTCAAGCTTTCAAGAACCGAAGGGGCGAGATCTATTAGGTATGTGTGTAACTTTATCTATTATCATGTTGTTATTTTTATTTCCTTTGCATTGTATGAAATTACGGCGATTTTTTTTTTGAACGTTACTACTCAAATTGATTTCTAGATCCGTCACTGAGTACAACTTAACTTGTTTAAGTTACAAGACATAATACACATGTTAACAACTTTTTGATGACATATATGTCTTTTAAAATCAAGGGTATTGACTGTTTTGATAAGAGAAAGAAGAAAATCGCTAAAATTCCCTTTTGTCTGACCTTCGTGTGGATGATTTTGTGCAGGACACGACAATTAGTACCCAGATCGTTTGTTATGGACTGAAATCATTGCAAGTTATGGGACTTGTCCCACATTGGTTGCATGGTCAATCAATGTGGGGTTTATAATCCAAATTGGCTCTCTCTCATCAGACTAGTCTTTTGAGTTAAGAGGGTGTTTGGGATTGAGTTTGGAAATGCAAAAGTGCTTTTGGTTAAAAGTGCTTATTGGCTTATGACTTTTTGAAAATGAGTTTTAAAAAAAGTGTTTGGATTAGCTTTTGGGATGAGAAACGTCAAAAAGTCAATAAATTGTTGTTTTTTTAAGTGTTTCGCTTAACTTATTGTGAATATTGGTTGTATGGGCGGTATATTTGTAAAATTTTTTTTCCAAAAGTCAAAAGCCAAAAGCCAGGATTTTTAACTTTTCAAAAACAACTTTTCCACCCTTAAAAGCTAAAAGCCAAAAGTCAAAACAGAAAGTGCTTTTGGGTTACACAAACAACTTATTGACTTATTGGCTGTTTGGAAAAGCCAATAAGTCAATAAGTTGTTTTGAAACTCAATCCCAAACACCCTCTCTCTGGTTGTTTGAATTTAGGCATTATTAATCTTCCTATATTCATGTTTTTTATACAGAGAAACCACATTATTAATCCTCATTTTGTATTTTTTTTTTATAGAGAACATACTATTTTTCTGCTGAACATACAAAGCTACATACATTGATTGGCATATGGAAATTTCATCTCAAAGAATCCCCTTGCATCTTCTACTTTTATTTTACAAAAGGAAATGATATTGCAATGGTAGGGAGAAGAAATTAAGTGAAGAGTTTCCCACATAATTTCTGAGTCATTTCATCTTCAATAATTTACAAAAAAGAAGAAGAAGATTAATCCCTTCACACCAAGATTCTAATTAAAACAAAACCCCTTTCAAAGTTAGTACCTTTTTCCACTGCCACAAAGTCCTTCACCAAAAGAAAGAAAAAAAAGACCCATATGATTTGATCCATCACCTAGAAATATCATAGTCATTGTACCCAAGTTGTTGCTCCATCTCCCAGCTCAACTTTGAAGCCACTCTTTCATGGCAAGGCACATACTCCTGTTATTCGACAATCAAACACGGTCAAACAGTTGACTTTCATATTGTTAGACCTGAAAAATCAAAGGTCTTGGGGACATACTTACCTCTAGTTTTCTAACCAAAACCTTAGCAGTTGGAGCCAAGACGATGATATGGCGAGCATTTGGGCTAATGAACCCTTCCTCGACCGCTTTATCAATGAACGTCAGTAATGAGTTGTAGTATCCATCCACATTCAACAAACCAACCTGCAAGATTTATAAAGTTCACTGCTTTTATCAATCTTTGTTGGTTTAATTAATCAGTTAGTTATAAATCCTTTTGCTTTGATAATTCAAATACTAAAATAATAAGTAATCCAAAGTTACCGGTTTATCATGAATGCCAAGTTGAGCCCATGTGATCACTTCAAGTAGCTCTTCAAGAGTACCATATCCACCTGCATTTCATTTTACAATTTATTATTTTTTTTCCAATAATATTAGAAAAAAATACTTGTTCAAGTGTTAGTAACAAGCTCAACTAATAATTTTAATTTCTTAAAAGAAGTGAACATTACTAAATTCAGTCATTTGTCAAGGTTACCATGGCATTGCCTTAAATGGATCAGAACATGTGATTGTACACTTCAAGGAAAATAATAAATGTTGAAGAAATGGACTCACAAACAAACAATATTTATGACAAAAGTAATAAGGTTTAATCATTAAGATGACAATCACTTTCATAGCACAAACATGTACAATTTCTTGACATGATCACAAAACTACAAAAAATGAATAGAAATAAATTGAAAAATCTAATAAAAACAATGGATTTTACTTCCAAATATGGTGTATTATGGTAATCAAGACTCAAAAGCTTTTCTTGACTTCTTTTCTGCAAAAAAACACATGTACCTTCTGCATACATAATTGTACCTTTGTTATTGGCAAAACCAAGCACTCTCTTTTTCTTCAAGCTATAGTCTGTATTTTATTGTCTAAATGCTTAGGCTGGGTGGTGCAAAATGAAGCCTCTAGAGGCTCCATTATGCCACCTCAACTCCACGTCCTTAAGTGGCTTCATTTTTGCTTTCAATGGCGCCCAAGAAATGGAATGGCGCCCCTATTCACTATTCTTGGTTTTTATTAGTTTAATTAAAGTGAGGCCCACTAAACTTGTCTGTTGGCGCTCGTATTGGGGTAACGAGCTTTCAATAGCGCCCCCCAATGACACCCAGGAAATAGAGAGGGTACACTATTGTTCAAAAAGTTGATGAGGTGGCATCAATAACGCCCCCGCGCCATATAGCCTTATGGAGTGTAAAATAAGGCAATAAGACCACATTCATTTTATCTCATTTTTTACAACAATTTCATGTTGTAATGTGCATCCCTTTAATTATATATTAAAAATAAAAGACAGCAGCCTAGAGAGTGTGATTCTTTTTAATATTGTGGGTCCTCAATTCCACACCTATAGGTATTCCTTTTTCTCACATCATATAAACAAATCCATAAAACTAGAAAGTCAAGTAATTAAACATAGCTATACTTCATGTAAACTTCAAAGTAAAACTCATGAAAGAATAAAACAAACAAAACAGCTGCACCCCTTTTGATCTAATGGTCAAATACCTATGAGACTCTAGTGAAAAAATATGAAACATGTTGCAGGGTTATACTAACCTGGTAATGCAATAAAAGCATCAGAATGCTTTGCCATTTCTGCTTTCCTTTGGTGCATATCTGCCACTGCTTTAACCTCTCCTACAGTCTCACCAGTCAACTACAAACCAAAAAAAAAAAAAAAAAAAAAAAAAAAAAGTTATATTAAAATGGAGTGTTGGCAGTAAAACAATGATGAGGCTTGCAGGAATGGTGGACTTCCAATAGTCTTTTACAGAGTCAGCATTTTACAGGGTCTGCAGTACACATATTCATACATATACATGCTGATATGTATAAACTATGCGTATGTATATTCAGAAAATGACAAGGAAGAAAGGTACAAGAGGTTAACTGTACAGGCTGAAATTTTCAGGAAAAATGACACCACAAAAGGAAAAAAAACATAAAAATCATTTGATAGCAAAAACATAATAAAACTATATAATATCCAACTTCCAAACTGCCCCAGTTTATACTCTTAATACTATACTAAAATCTAATTAACATATAATAATACCATTCATAATGCACTAAAATAAACTATATAATAAACAAGTAATAAAATGATGTAACCAAGTTATACCTCTCTAGGCATGAGGGTCTTGGGAATAACCCTACAGAAGAAGAAGAGAGACAAGAACATGACAAAAAAGTTAGTTTTAATCACCCAACAACAAACACACTGATTTTGTTTCCTTAATCATCCTATGTAAGTTAATCTTAGTAAAAAAAGATGTTACCTTTTTAAGCCATAATAATAAATAATTAACACCACATTCACTCCATTACATACATACATACCCAATAACATGGCGACCACCCTCATGAACAGCTTGTGAGATCAACCCCATTAGTCCTATGCTACCTCCTCCATACACCAGATCAATGTTTCTTGATACCTAAAAATTACATCTTTTTAGTGAAATATTACTCTTTTTTTTTTTAAATCTCTTTCAAGAACTAAATATGTACCAAAATCAAGCTTTTGGGTCAGTAAAGAATACTTTTTTTTATCCAACTTTATTATTAATTCTTAAACAAAAAACATTACAAATTACATCAAGATAGCGGGAAGGCGGGCAACAAGCTGCGCTGACACCCCTTTCTGAATGACAAACCTAACCGACTAAAAACGTAAAAAATACAAAACGAGATTTTTTTTTTAAATGCCTTTTTTTTTCAAGAAACTTTGAAAAAAAGAAAGAAAAAAAGATTGAAAATCCCAAAAAAAGAAGAAAAATATAAATATATATACCAATTCTTTGCCAAGCTCAATAGCAGCATCTTGATAACTGGTCTTTTTGCCTTGACTACTTCCACAGAAAACACAAATTCTTTTGAACTTTGATGCTACCTTATCAGCACCACCATCTCTCTCCATTTCACTCCTGTCTCTATCTACTTTTTATGGAAATAAAACAAGAATATTACTCTGTGTTTAAATTTAGATAACCTTTCAAGAAACACACAGTAAAAACAAAAGAAAAATGAAATACAGTGTGGCAGAAAGAGAGGAATGGATTATAGTAAAATGATAAACATTTATTTTAGTAAGGGGTGGGGGGAGATTGATTGTCTATTTTTTTAGTTTAGTCCTTTTTGGCTTGACCATTCACCAAGGCTGCTTGTGTATTTATAAAGAGTTTTTGGCACGTGAGAGGCCTTATTCCATTCACTAGTTGCCACGTGTAGGACACCATACAATTATTCAGAAATTTTGTATGGAATTTTAGTTACCATTTTACTAAGATACTCACTACATACACCATGTATATTTTGAAATGTTCCTTAGGTACAAGTTTCTTATTTATTTTCTCTAGAGAAAACTCAACACAATAGTTTATTGGGTGTATGTATATAACATGAAGAGAGAAAAAAAAAGTTCTAAAAAAGGGGTGTTATCGGACGAAGGTTATCGTAAAGATATGTAGTTCTTGACGATGCATGTATATGTAGCGCATACGAGTTATATATAATAATTCAAGAGCAAAATATATATTTCACATCGTACATTTATTTTTATTTTCCATAAAGATTAATATCATATAAATAGAAGTAAAAATCATGCTTGGTTGTTGATGGTTCTTGAAAACATAGTAACAGAAAGAGAAAGAGTAGAGAGAGAAAGGTGTTAGAGAGAGAAAGTATTTTTATGTATTACGTGTTTGTTGTTTAAAATACAAATACATTAAGAGTATACATAAGCACACAAAGTCGGTGCACATAACTACCTCTAACCGGCTCATAACTAACTCCAAACATAATGGAATACAGCTGTCATAAGTATCACTCTAATAGTTCTCACGTAAATTGGTGGTTCTTATATAATAGCTTAAACTTGAAAATGGCGTTTTCTATGGCCATAATACAAGAAACTAGTCTAAAAATTAAATCAATGAAGTTGAATCAGAATCAACTGAATCAAGAATTCATAACCAATGTTGGAATTTCAGAGTTTGATGCGGGGAATATAACTATGGATGAAATTCCAGTAATCAATCCAGAATATGACGATTCACGTGATACAAATCAGGTAAATGGTTCCATTCTCTGTATAAATCAATTGCATAATATGGGTGAAGTTACTGAAATTAATTGGTCACATTATATGAGTGATATCAAGTTTGACTGCAATGTGTTCTATGAAATGCCTTTTATTAGCGGAACTAATTCTGTTACAGGTAATGACTTAATGAAAAAAAAGGAGACAGATAATAATAAAAGTTATAATAGGGATCAAGATACACATTAGACTGATATGGGTCAAATTGGTTTTTTTGTAAGAATGAACATGAACATGGGTCTTTGAATCAAGATTTGTGATGAAATAGCTAAGGCTAGGAATGAGATTCAAGAAACCAGTATGTATGAAAATGGTAATGGCATGTTTGAAACTGAATTTGGTTTTTTGAATCAAAATTTGAACAATGAAGATTCTCGTGAAAATGAGTTTTTAAATCAAGATTTGGAGAATGTGGTTGAAGTGGGGAATGATGATGAGAATGTTTTGAAATCGGAAAGATTTAGTAGTGAATCTAAGATTCAAAAGTATGATATATTTGAAAGTGGGGTTGATATTCTAGAAACCGTTGGCCACGAACATGAAAGGGTTCTTAATTTGGATTCAGTTCAAGGAATCTCACTAGATTTTGAGTGGGCTAAGAATGAAACGGGTTGCGGTCTCAAGAAAGTGGACAAGAAATCAGTCATGGAGGTTGTTATAGGGCAGTCGGTGATGGATACTTTTGAATGGGAATCGGGATAGCAACTTGGTTCGCTCAGTATAACCCCACATCAAGCAAGAACAACATTGATGATGCTAAGAACATATAAAAAAGGGTTGACCTTGTGTTCAATACTCCTAATTTAGATCACATTCATTATTCTAATTTGGGAGACGTCTGTGTAGATGGAGTTTTGAAGTACCTGCAATCCATTTATGGACATCCTTCGGGCTTACAGAAATGCGAAGGCTGCAGCTGCTGTATAATTGATTCGAAGACTGTAGTTGGATTAGGTTTGAGGTCTGCAGCAATGGGTCAAGTTGGATTTGTTCAAACTTTTGACACTTATGATTAGTTGACTTTTGAGGTCAAAAGTCTTATAAGGAGAGAGTATTGTTACATACAAATAGTATATGTAACACCCCAACCGATGGCGGAAACATCGAGGTGTCACGTAGTGACGATTGTTCAATAGCTCATGGACTAAAGTGTAAATTTGAATACATTGATTAAATAATTTATTACATTGAAATGAAAAAAAATACAAAGTACAATGATTCTAAAGCGTCAAGTCTAATTAGATTACAATGAAATCAAAGCTTAAATATAAATCCAAAAGCTTAAAAGAAACTTCTCAATAATAACCTGAAACATGTACGAAAATAGTATATGTCAATACAAAAATGTATTGGTGAGCATACCCTGTTTGAATACATATAGTAGTAAAAGTGTTTCGCAATTCACGTGTCATACTGTCTACAATTTAGTGTTCAAGCTGTGTACAAATGCTACCCAAAATCAAACCTTTTCGTTCAATGAATCAAGAGTCACATATATATAGTATTCGCTCATAGTAGGCGATGAATAATCGTTCACACATAACAATAATTAAGTACTATTTATTGCTATGCTAGGCCGCCCAGCGGTTAATGATTAAGGTCATAAGTACACACTATCAACGAATCAACAAGTAAAACACATACAAGAATTGCGATTGTAAATATAGAATAAACCATGATTAAGTGAGTGAAGTAATAAGCGTACATGAATCACCCCAAAAGTGTAAAACAGGAAAAGGGGAAAGATATACTCACAGTTTGCGAAAGCGATCAAAATCCACTTAAGCGGTCGTGAGCTAAGTAATGGGAATTCCGAGGAATTCAACCTATAATGTGTAAGAATACTAATAAGGAAATGTCTAAAAAGTCTAAGGTAACTAGGGTCTAAGGCATTAGGGTTTGCTAAGTCGATTTGGGGAATTAGAGTTTTTATGATAAGTCGAAATAATATGTCAAAATTTGTAAATATGGTTTAGGTAATATAAATATTACCAATTTAATATTTAGATACAATTTATGTTTGAATAGTTAAAGCAAAATAATTTAGATATTTACTTTAGATAATTATTGTAAATAAATACAATAATCATAATTATTGAAATAAATAATTATGAGTTACACAAAGGTCCATCAATGATAATAAAGACTTTCAATCATAAGACATTTCTATTTTATAAGAAAAATATTTAATATTTATAAAATAGATGTTTAAATAGTGTAAATAAATAAATGTTTAATTATGTCGTAATTGACAAATAAAACTAATAATACAAGACATGATCCAAAAATGCTATTTTTATAGAAAATGGATGCTTTCTTATGTAAATTAATGAAAATAATTTTCTCATAATTTTTATAAACTTATTTATATTTAAAACTGATTTAATGAGTTTAAATCATGTTTAAATGACTAAATAGGAAAATCAATAAAAATAAATGTTTTCTGAACCAATAATTTTTATTTCAGATTAAAATGCTTAGAAATAATTATCCTAAAATTTTGAGATTAAAATCATTAAAAATGAATTTTTAATCAATTAATTATGATTAAAACAATTTAAATTAATTAAATCATGAAAATAAATATTTTTTCAGAAAACTAAAAATATGACAATTTTCTATGAAGTATCAAGAAGCTACACCTAAATTTTTATAATTTTTGGAGCAAAAATAAATTTATTATAAATATTTCAAACTTATAAGAATTATAAATAATTTTATACAATCTAAATATGACAAATAGGGAACTAGCTAAAAAGAAACAAAAATAAAAGAAAAGAATTGCTGGCCATGGGTTTCGAACCCATGCCTCTTTCTGTATAACATGTGCATCTTAACCACTAGACCAACTTTGCTTTTGTTGTTTATTAATGAAACAGAATTTTATTTAAACAATATTACAAGTCCATCTTCTTCCCCAAAATACTAACCAAGAACCCTAACCCTACCCTTAATTCTAATAATCTGTTTAATACAAGATTAAGCCACGAAATCATAGGGCTTTTGTTCGGAACTATATAAGAAATGAAACGGCATCAAAAACAGAAGCTTACATTTGCGTTTATGGATCAAAACGAAGATGAACAAGCCGAACACATAACCGCGATTTAAGAGGCTTCTTAGACTGGTTTTGAGTGGTTTGTTTGTGGGTTTTGAGTAAGTATAAGTGCAGCAAGAAGATGGTATAATTAGATTATGTAATGGTCGAGTGAAACGTGCGTTATGTATGCTTCTTAAAACCCGATCGGTTACCGAACATCAAAGCACATTAAGCACGTTAAAAGCACCCAATAGAGTCCGAAACTGATGGGTAATGAAAGAGTAATGATGACCCACCATTAAAACGATCTGAAACCGCCTCCAAACGGTTTTTAACAGATCGCCGGAGATATTTTCCGGTCGCCGGAACCAGCAGCCGGAAAAACGAGCAGCATCAACAGGGGGGAAAAGAAAATTTTAAAACTTTTATGTATTGTCAGCTTTAGTCCCTCCAATATAACCTAGTTTGTTTGTTTTTATGATGTTTAGTTAATAGTTATTTTTTTCTATGCAATAACTTAACCAAGTTAAGTTAGTTTAACCAAAAAAATTTCTAAACTTTATAAAACTAATTTTTTTTTTTATAAAATCTTTTACGAATATGTTACGCATTTGATTAAAACTTATACCCGATCCAAAATAAATATAACTGATAGATTTTAGTTCGCTCTAAAATTAAATTTAAAAACGACGAATTTATAGGGACTATAATGGAAATATTTGAAGGGTTATTTTTGTCAACTAGATGGAAAACGAGGGTGACGAATGTCACAGTATAGGGTAGAATTGTCAATATGCATAGTTGGAAGTTTAGTTAAAAGTTAGTTGGTAATATGTTGTATAAATACATGCATTAATGATGAATAATATGAGCTATTGATTTGGATTATTCTTATCCTCGCTTGTGTTTCTTTCCTAATTCTGTAGCTCTTCTCTTGATCACCATTTTGTTACATATCATGTAGGCTTAAGAGTATGTTAGTTTGACGTTAAAAAAACTACACGTATTCTTGTTGATATATTTTGTTGTTTTTTTCTAAATTCAAAAATAAGATAATTAAATCAAGTATAAATTTACTACAGAAATTAAAAATGTTACTGATTTAGTGTTGTGTGGGATTAAAAGATTAAAAAACGAAAATATATACAAAAAAACATGTGCGTCTGGCTTATCAAGTTTGTACCTTATCCACCCTCCCTTATTGGGCACAGTTGTTTATTCATAGGAAACATTTGCTTTTGTTATTCCCCATTTTGCCCGCAACCACTTCACCAGGCATCTATGTTGTCCCCATCTCCCATCCTCACGATGCTGGTGTCCCAAACGATTTTAACTGAATACAGGGATAAATGGGAGTGGGACGCGGATCAAAGTGGTTGATTCACTGTAAAATCCCTCCGTAAATTATTATCGGGTCTTCCTAACGATACACCAATCTTTGAATTTGAATGGAACAAATGGCTACCCAAAAAGGTAAACATATTCGGTTGGAGGATAAACTTTGATTGTATACCAACTCGGGCTGCTTTGCAACGTAGAAACATCTACATTCCCTCTACTTTATGCCCCTTCTGTAACGAAAAGGAATAAACCAATGAACATATCTTCACATCATGTCATATGTGCACAGTTGTTTGGCACATGTTGTCGAATTGGTTAGCAATCCCACACATCTTCGCCTTCTCTGTAGGCCCTCTACTACAAATACAAAAGCACACGTCCGAGTCGGATCTAAAAAAGAGGATGGTTCATGCACTCATTCTAATTGCTTGTTGGTAGGTATGAAAGACACGTAAGGAAGTTGTTTTCTCAAACTGAAGAAGTGATATTGCAAAACTTTTGGTAGATATAAAGAGTACGAGCTTTTGGGTAAAAAATGGGGCAAATATGAACAGTTTAGATTGGTCAAATTGGTGCTCTTTTGATTTTGTATAATTATTTTCTCTTTGTATATTACCTAGCTAACGTTGAACGATAGCTTGAAATTTGAAAGCATATATCTATCCTATCTTATAAAGCATTTCAGAATGACCTCTTAATTTTTAAGTAATACAATTATAAATGCTTGAAGTACAACACATAATGCATGTAGTAACTACTTTTTAAGGGCATTTATGTCTTTTCAAACATAACTTACATATATACCCCTTATTAGTTACAACTTTCCCCCCTTATCTATCTATACCATACTATAATTTTATACAATACTTACATATTTGCCCCATCAACTTTACTCAATTTCTGCTTATTTAAATAGTAATTACACTTTTGCACATTTATTTTAACCAACCCCACGATTTTTAAATGTTCATAACTTTTTCAGACGATAATATTTTCTTAATATTATTACACCGTATAAAAGAACATTTTATTCTCTTTAATTTGAGTATAGTATTGCTATAGTTTTTTAATTTTTAAAAAATTATATGTTAGGATTAAGCAATAACCGAAACAAAAACAAAGGAAAAAAACAAAAACGAACTGAAATCATCTAAACTTTATTATAATACATTTCCCAATGATCTCTTAAAATTCAAGTTTTACAAGTATATTGATTAGAGTACAAAACACAATACATGAATACAAATATTAACTACTTTTTTTTAGGCAAAATGTCTTTTAAAAAATACTTACATATGTGTCCCTTTATCTTTACTCAACTTTTGTTTATTTAAATAGTAATTACACTTTTGCACCCTGAATTTAACCAATCACCCCATGATTTTTAAACGTCCATAACTTTTTCGTGCGTTAATATTTTCTTAATATTATTACACCATATAAACGAGCATTTTATTCTTTTTAATTTGAGTATAGTATTGGTGTAGTTTTTTATATAAAAAAAATGATATGATACGTTTAAGTAATAACTGGAACGAAAACGAACTGAATTAGACGAAAAATAATTGTTACATATTTTCCCTTGTTTTAAGGAAACTATCCCCACGAGTTTTAAACGGCCATCATTTTTTCATACGTTAATTTAAAAAAATATATCATAAAAACGAGAATTTTATTCTCTTTAATTTGTGTATAATAATGCTAATATTTTTTTTATTTTAAAAAGTTGATGTATTATGTGATTTACCAAGGCCGACTCGATCATTTTAGGGGCCTATAACGAATTTTACGACCTTTCATAGTCACTACACGATTCGATTCGATTTCCATTCCTCACTTTCCCGCTTACATTTTTAACCTAACCGTGTTGCCTCTTTTTGGAACGAGCTATGATTCAATACTACATAAACAAGTTCGATACAAATATAAAATAACATCTTAGAATGGGGCCCAAAAAAGATGGGGCACTAAGCCCACGCTTTAGTAGACTTAGACTTTGACCAAAGTTTAGTTTTGGTTATTAACAAAATTAACTTAACCGGACTGAAAATCGACAATCTAATAAAAAAACCGAACCAATTAACCAATCGGTTGATTATTTAACAATTGACTTTGGTTTTGGTTGAGGCTAATAACTGAATTGAAGCGAATCATGCATACCCAGGGGCGGATTCACTGTTTCAGCAGGGTGGGCATGTGCCCACCGTCCAACCACACTGTGTGTGTATATATATATATATATATATATATATATGTTTTCCTTTTTTTTCCGACGAGTAAAGACGTTTGTATAACAAGGAGTGAGGTCTCTGTGTATTGTAAAACTAATATGGTTCAAAGGAAAGAAGATAACTAGGAAATATAATTTTTTTTTATCTACCAAATTTCAAAGTTGTGTCAGTAAAGCACGAGTAAGTACATTGGCCCTACATCAATTCATTTTTTTTTATCTATATTATTTATTAGTATTTTATTTGATATAATAAAACTCTTTTTTATTTTATTTATATTTTTACTTAATTTTTCCTTACATTTAATTGGTTTATTGTCAATTATATTTTGTATTCTTAGACAGAGAGATTTTGTTGATATATTTTTTATAAAATAGAGATATATTATTACACAAGGTATGTAAGACATTCATTCTTAAAAGATAATCAATATACAATTAGTTATAAATCAAAATTTGAACTTCTATTCGGCCTAGTTAGTAATTTTTGGTTCCGTAACTTTGTATCTTTCGTTTATTCAGTATGATTATATCATACGATTATTAGCGGTTTATATTGTATCTTGATTTAATCTAGTTATCACCTATTTTTAATATGATTTAACTTGCTATCTAGTTTTTTTTTTTTTTTTTTTTTTTGAACGGCTAATTATTTTGTCACCCATGGGATTTGATCCCTCACCATTTAGAAAGACAAATCCTTATCTAACTTGCTATCTAGTTAACACTAGCTTATGTTACAAGCTGATTTGTTATCCTATTATCGTTAAGTGGATAAGCATGAATTAGTTTTAACAGACTGATTTTTACCCGACTTGTTTTGGTCTGTCTTATTTTAACCCAATAAAATTGTGCCCCCCGTAAAAATAAATTCTGAATCCGCCACTGTGCATACCCCTAAAAATAGTTGTGTTCCCCGCCGCATCGTGCGGGTTCACTACTAGTTATATAATATATATTACATTCCTTTATTTGCTCTTAATCTGTTGATTCTGATATTGTCTTTTGTAGGAACTGGGTCACGATTTTATTAAAATAATATTAATATAAATAATAGAGACACACTCTTTATACATTTGGGAAATTGTATTACATGCACCGTGTACAAATTCAAACGAAAATAATATAAAATAAAACATAAAATGAGTCAAACCGAAGTTTTCATCAAGAGCTTCAACCGTGTCTTCTTATGTGATTTCTGCTTCGTCTTTAACAAGGACTTGAACCGCGTCCTTTTGTATGATCCTTCTTGGCTGCAAGAATGAACAAACTAATGTTGACGGTTGAGGCTGAGGCACGTGTTCAACACGCTTCCCTTAAAACAGATTTCGCGCCTCTACCAAAGATAACGCGTCTGTCTCCCAGGGTACAACAGCCGAAGCAGTCTGTACTGCCGGAGAAGGCCACGTGCCCAAGGTTACACCAGGTAAATTATAGTGTTAGAACTTATGGAATTTGATAGAAAGTACTTATCTCTATGTACTCAACACACGAGTGAAGTCTTTTTCTTCTCAAGAACCCTCCATGTATTCAAGTATATTATTTTCTCTAGTATCAAACAAGGCACATAGCCTATATTATACAAGAGTTGAGGATGAGTGAAGAGTCTTTCTTTTAATTAGAGACTTAACACTCTAATAAAAGTTAATTAAGTGAAATAAAAAACTCAACTCAAGAGTTTTTTCTTCAATTCACATTATGAATACATTAATTAATAAATTTTGTTAATTAAATATCCATTCATACTATTAAAATTCCAACAATCCCCCACATTAATGGAGATTGATCAAAACACACAAAATTTCCAATGCAACCTCGACAGTTAAGTATTGCAGGATAGGTAGGTATTAGCTTTGAACCTTCCTTTGTGAAGCATACTTAGTCTACTAGCGATTTGTAGACGCGATGTCCTTGAACAAACCCCCATTTGTGTAGACGACAATACACTTCACACAATACTCTCCTTAGCCGGGCCATCCCCTCATTTTCGTGTCCAATAATGGTCCTGGAACACTATCCTGGTTCTGCGAGAGCTCTAGGAATTGTGCCCCCAATTCCATTTGAAGCGACCCCACTTCTCTCTAACATAGGTGATTTTTCTCAAATCATTAAAAGAATTATGGTTACCATGATTTACCTACATCATTTACCATATATTATGCTTATCCTCACAATTTGTCACTGAATGTCATAGGAATGGACAAGGACGTATTTAAACACCCTTTTATAGTTTAGGGGGATATATATAACCATATATACTAGCTTACACATATTAGCCATGCCCCCACAGTGACCACCCTTAGGCGTATGAATTAGTTGTCCTATTGAACTTAGATCTTGGGATCTCCAATTAACTAAGGTAGGTTTCCTTCACATGCCTTTTTCTATGGGCTTTAGTCTCATTCCACAACTTGATCTCTCATCAACCCTCAGGTTGTTCGATCCATAAGACTATCTTTGACTTCGTCAAGTCACTACTGATAATTTTGCAATTGAGATCAGTTGTACTAACGTGATATTGACTCGCAAGTCGTTCATGCCTTATTGTCAACTCGTAAGACTATAACTCATGATCTAAACTTTGATCTAGTTATAACGTCTTTTTTTTTTAGATTGACTCCTTATCAAGTTCGCATATGAGTCTAATCAACCTGATTAACTCCTTATGACCATTGTGTATTCTAGATGACATCTGAGTCTAAACAACCAGATGGCTCGTTACAACCATAACCTTTATTGCCAACTTTTAACTTCATATTATCAAATGCAAGTTACCCCCCACATTTAAGCGTTATTAGATTGAAACAATCCAACACAAGATAAAAGGTAAAGAAATGTCATCTTTTTATATGGATTGAGAGACTCCTCAAACACCATTTATACAAACCTATGGTTGTTCCTTAAATGGATCTCTCCCCCACATTACTTGCACTTTGATCAAGTTTAAGTAATACTACTCACGATGACTACTAAACACCTTGATTAGATCACAAATATCTACATCTTTGTACTATTGAAGTCATTCGAATATACTGTTCACCTCATATTCCACTTGTGCACAAGAGGTTTTAAAGCTAAACAAGGCAACATATGCCTTAGCATGAGATGCCAACACTTTTGTGTGTATGTGTTCTCCTCACTATCCATTAGACTGAAGGAAGTTATATATTTTTAGTGTTTGTTAGACACCAAATTCATTTTCATGCCATCTTATAATTTGAATGTTTAAAGTTAATTTAATCTCCACAAAGCATCTAAATTAACATGTACTAGTCTAGCATGCTTTAGACTACAATACTCTAGCATGTGAACAGAAGATGCATCATTCTGATTCTTCACAGCCTTAAGAGATATACGCATTATCTCTTACCAACATCCATTCTTATTTTATACATGATCATGAGTTTTTTTTTCTTCATATAGTCTCATATGTATGTTACATAAACATGCATTTTCCATTATTCAGTCTAAGAATATAACAATTTTGCCTTTGATCTCAAAGGCTTCACCATTAACTTATAAGTACTTGACTATAAGTCTTATCTCGAGTAACTTTGGTGAACACATTCATCACCAACAAAAGGTATGAATAGTGTATGTGTACAATTACTTTTATGTTGATATGAAATCACTTAGATTCACACTCAACAAAACGACTTCAAAATTGCGTCTTTAAGTGATATGCCTTGTTGTTTTCTTTTAAATCTATATATATTTAGGACACTCTCCCAATTTTAAAGTCAAAACATTTACATACTTCCAACAACTTGAAAGTGGTAGTCATATCAACATGTCCTCCATTTCCAATCGTAAATCTTTTGGAACAAATCTTTCTTGATTCATTAAAGATTGGTATTAACATAAATTTCTTCCATATGTTAAAATTCACCCTTGCGAATTTTCACGATAATCTTTAATGAAACATATCGATATGTAACATACTTGTGTATTTCATCTCAATACACTCACCACTTTCTTTCATGATTCTCTCATGATGTGGTTAAACATTTGATGTCTCGTCTCCAACTTTTAGTCAATGCAACAACTCTTAAGTTGTTTATGTCCAATTCTTTCCGTATACTATCCGTTTATAACAATGTTCTTTAACATTGTATATTTGACGTTATAGTTATTTATTAAAAAAAAATAACATTTCATACGTCACAAACCTTACGGATTTATTTCTTTGTAAATAAAAATTGCATGTGTTATCCGAAGATGTTGAACACAAAACAATAAATAATATACATTCGAAACTAAATCATAAAGTGTAAAACACTTTAAAAGTTTAAATGGATAAGTAGACATATCTACACATCAAATCTCATAGTGTTATCATCTTCAACACTTTTATCATCCGATCAAATTCATAACAACAATACCGTCTTGCAATGTGTCTTGAGAAATCTATGCACTTATAAGTACAAGTTCCTCATTTGATCGTGAAATTCTAAAGTTGGACAGTCACAAATCTGTTCAAAACAACACCAAGTCGTTAAAAAGTCTACAATTAAGTAGTAAAGCTTGAACAATTGATCTTGTTCACAACAACACCAAGTTGTTTTCCACCATATAGTGTCAACAAGAACACTACTTTGGTTCAACATATGCTACATCTAGCAAAAGTAACGAACCGTTTGAATTATCAAAACTATGAAAAACTTGTTTTAAAAACCATTCTAAAACATTTCCTTAGTTTTGAAATATCAATACGGGTTTATGAAACCGTAAATCGAAACCAAAATAGCAAACCTTTTATATGGTTTCAGTTTAATACACATGTACTATAACGGTTTCAAACACACATGAAAAAAAAATCATGTTATAACGCGCACGTTATAAAATTGGACGTTTACATAAAACCTTTTCCAATGATATAGTTCATAAAAGAATCCATTTCTAATGAACATATTAGAAAAATAAAATGTTTACATAAAACATTTTCTTTTTCATTGTGGTTTACAAAATTAAACCTTTCTAACAAACATGTTAGACCTTAAATGATCATAACGCGCATGTTAGAGTCATTTTTTTCATGAAATATTTCCAAATATTCCATTTCATAAAATAGATCGTATTTAAACTCGTATCAGCGATAACAGTTTTCTAACACACATGTTAGAAAACTAAAACGAGTTCTAATGCGCACATTTAGAAGTATTAAAACTTCTATACGAAATATTTTAAACACACATGGTTCATAATATTAAACCACTTCTAACACACAAGTTAGAGAGGAAAAAAAAACTATTGCCATCCTTTTTTATTTTTATATCGGTGGTTTTTATGAACCATTTCTAACACGCATGTTAGAAGACAAATGATTACAAAAATCATTTTAAACCTTTTTTTTTAACCCAATCGATAGCAATAAACGGTTACAAAAATCGTTATAAAACTTATCAATAAACCAGTTCTAACATGCTCGTTAGAATTAAACGATTACACAATCGTTATGAACTTGACAATTTATATACAATAAACAAATTCTAACACCATCGTTAGAAGTAAATGATTACAAAAATCATTGTCATGCTTATTGATTTATATATAAAAAACTGTTTCCAACACACTTGTTAGACATTATCGATTACAAAAATCGTTATAACACTTATCGGTTTGCATAAAACAAACCGGTTCTAACATGCTCGTTAGAAATAAATGATTACAAAAATCATTATAAGGCTTTTTAGTTTATCAAAATAAACTATTTCCAACACCCATTATAAGAAACGAGACGCTTAGACAAACTTCTCAAATCAATATATTTTTTCTAATACAATCATTTCTAACACACATGTTAGAAAATGAAACGTTTACAAAAAACGTATTGTTTATAAAATAAACCAAGTCCTACGCGAACGTTGTGGAATTTAACGTTTACAAAAAACGTATGGTTTACACCAATAAACCCGGTATAACACACATGTTAAAAAAAAATCACGATTAAGATCGTTTAAAACAAAATGGTTGAATCAAAACCAATTGTTTTGTATCACGGTGTAGGATTTAATATTATACCACAATCTCTATAAATCCAAACCCAACAAGTTGTACTACATACATATTTCCCAAAACAAATATTTACAAGATTATACAAAAATCTCTAAAAACATTTTTTTTAACCATTTCGTGAACCCAAAATCCTTATAAATAAGGTTTTAAGATTGTAGCAACAATCTCACGAAATCTGTTTTAAGATTGTAGGAACTGGGTCACGATTTTATTAAAATAATATTAATATAAATAATAGAGACACACTCTTTATACATTTGGGAAATTGTATTACATGCACCGTGTACAAATTCAAACGAAAATAATATAAAATAAAACATAAAATGAGTCAAACCGAAGTTTTCATCAAGAGCTTCAACCGTGTCTTCTTATGTGATTTCTGCTTCGTCTTTAACAAGGACTTGAACCGCGTCCTTTTGTATGATCCTTCTTGGCTGCAAGAATGAACAAACTAATGTTGACGGTTGAGGCTGAGGCACGTGTTCAACACGCTTCCCTTAAAACAGATTTCGCGCCTCTACCAAAGATAACGCGTCTGTCTCCCAGGGTACAACAGCCGAAGCAGTCTGTACTGCCGGAGAAGGCCACGTGCCCAAGGTTACACCAGGTAAATTATAGTGTTAGAACTTATGGAATTTGATAGAAAGTACTTATCTCTATGTACTCAACACACGAGTGAAGTCTTTTTCTTCTCAAGAACCCTCCATGTATTCAAGTATATTATTTTCTCTAGTATCAAACAAGGCACATAGCCTATATTATACAAGAGTTGAGGATGAGTGAAGAGTCTTTCTTTTAATTAGAGACTTAACACTCTAATAAAAGTTAATTAAGTGAAATAAAAAACTCAACTCAAGAGTTTTTTCTTCAATTCACATTATGAATACATTAATTAATAAATTTTGTTAATTAAATATCCATTCATACTATTAAAATTCCAACATCTTTTTCCTCTTTTCTCTAGTTTCGTTTAATGGTTTAGTAATATAACAAGTATGCTTGGCTCTTTCATTGACTATATAAGTTATTTTCATGTTATTTAGAATTGTAGGTGTCAAACTCTAGCTTCTTGGTGGTAGCTTTCTATTAAAATTCATTCATCGCCATTATAAAAACTAATAAGTAAAAAAACTATTGTGTGTAACTGGGGCTTAGGCTTAATATTCGGAAAACTGAGATATTTTGGCCGTCATGCAATGAGTCGAAGAAAGTGTCGGGTTTATTCCTTAGCGATATTAGCAGGCCTGCAGGGGGGGGGGGGTTAAACTTAAACTCCTTGGGGGAGCAGTTAGTCGGGATGCGGGGTATATTCGGTCTTTGGCGACTAAAAGAGCTTTACAAGCGGTTGAACTTATGAAACGCCTGCCGGACCTGAGGGACCCCCAAAGGGAGTTCTTTTTGTTGCGCTCTTGCATTTGGGTTGCTAAATTAGTGTTTGGGCTCCGGACGTGTCAACCTGAACACGTCTTAGAAGCGGTGTCCATTTTCGATGCACGCCTGCGGGGGGCAGTTGAAAACATTGTTATTTGCCGAGGGCCGCATTTTGGGGACCTCCAATGGAGTTTGACTTCCCTCTCTATGCATTACGGGGGTTTAGGACTTTCCTCGGCGGATGACATCTATGTATATGCCTTTGTGGCGTCCAGGACCCAGTTATGGAAATTACAAGACCACATCTTGGTAATATTGAAACAACTCTTCCGGACCTTGATCTAGGCGGCTTCATTGATAAGGAGACCGCCCCCAAGAAACCTCAACAAACCTTGGCAAGTGCTCTTTATGGTAAACACGTACTAGATATGAAAGAGCGGTTTAACATGAACCTGCGTCAAAAGGTAGTTCTTGCTTGTCTCAAGGGGCCATGCTCAGGATGTTTTGACTGTTGTACCCATTGAAGGCCTGAGGCAACGAATGTCAACTGTTAAATACCGTGCCATCCTCAAATACCGGCTCATGATACCTTTATCCCTCAAGACGAACCATGCCTCATATGCAAAAAAGCATGTTTGGATAGATTTGGCGAACATGCCCTTCACTGTAAGGAATTACCAGTGTTCAAGTATCGTCATGAATGGGTTAGGGATGTTTTATGGGATGTGCTTAGCCACGTTGGAATCTCATCCAAGAAAGAAGCACCTGTTAATTTTCTGACTGGTCCTCGAGAGGGGAGATCTACCTTACGTCCTGCGGATATCCTTCTGTTTGGCTGGGCGGAGGGAAAGCATGCATGTGTCGACCTCACTGGGCTTTCCCCGTTGGTAAGGTTGAGAGACAGTGGCTTCGTTCTGGGACAAGTGGTTTTGAGGGCAGAAGCTATGAAGGTGGCTAACCACGAGGCAGCATGTTTAGAGAATCAGCATGTGTTCTTTCCGTTTGCCTTCGACACATTTGGGTCCTTAGCCCCTGAGGCGGTCCGTTTCTTGGAGCGGGTTCAGAAGGTGGTCCACAGCGACTCGCAGAGCCCAAGGAACCAAGGGTTTGTTTTTGTAGAGTAGAATTTGCATTTCAAAAGGGGATAGCAGCGCAACTTATTACTTGCTTACCCGTTATCCAGATATAACTTGATTTTTAGTATAGAATGAAGTCTTTAGTTTATAAAAAAAATAGAAAATTGTAATTGTTGTACTCTTCTTGATAGAGGACAACCTTGTTGTCATGTTTTGAGATTTAAAAATCATTAATCACCATCTGCATAAGTTATAACAAGAAGGCTGTCATGTTTTGAGATTCAAAAATCATTAATCACGCATAAGTTATAACAACAAGTTACATCTGGATAATGGATAAACGAGCAACAAGTTACGCCGCTATCCTTTTTTGTAATAAACGTGAGAACTTGATAAATATTAAAATGACCCACCAAACGTCCAAACTAGCCTTCAATCAAAACACGTCACCACAATGATATAACTTTTAGGCTTTAGCCCTTATACTCATATCACTGAAATTTAAAAAAAAGAAAAAAAAAGTGAAACAAAAAGAGATGAAAACACACAAATTATAAAGTATCTAAATGTAGTTCCAGAACCAAGATTGACTTTCTTATAATCTTTTACAATCTTGATCACAAAGATTTTCTGGTACCACATTAATAGAAATTCATGGTTATTTATATTAGATTTTTAATTAAATTAAAAAACACGTACAATTAGTTGTCAAAAGTTACCCACATGTTTCTTAACGTGTTTTGTATGATTTTTATTAGAAGATAAGGTACGGAAAAAAAACCACAAATTCAAGGGGAGGAGAGTCTTTTGGTCCCCAGCCAAAATGCAAAGATAAAAACACATAATGCCATTAACACGAGACACTAGAAAAGACAATTCGCTTATTCCATTTGCACACATTGTGGAGTTGTGGTCACTACCGCATGTGTCTTCATCGTCTTCATATAAATGTGGCGTATACGTAACCTCATCACCTAAAACTGTAACGACGGTGTGATTATCATACGACAATCCATTCAACTAAGATAGAGTGAGTGATGGAAAGTTATAATGTGGTTTAAGGATAAACTAATCTACTCCATTAATTACGTACTTTGCTCTTTGTTATTGATGTATGCATATGTGCATGCCTTCAAACAACAATATATGCATGCATAGGCGGATATAGAGTGTATTGTGAGGGGGACATATGTTACCCCTCGATTTTCCTGGCGAAGTGGAATTTTTTTTATTTATAAAATGTTACCCCTAAAATAATGTTTATGTTACCCCTTAAAAAAATTTATGTTACCCGTTAAATAATATTTTTGTTACCCCTTAAATAAATTATACGTAAACTTAAATTCGAAGCAAAATTTTAATAAACGCTTTTTAAGGTGAAAGATGAGGATGTAATGGATACTTTTGATAAGGTAGAACCAGACTCAATATATATAAATTTTTGAACGAAAAGGCGTAGAATTACATTACGAAGCAAAAATATGACGAGGGCCAGGGCATCCTCCATCCATGGCTAAGTGGGCTTCACCGATCCCTTTCCTAACCCCGCACCCTATAGCCTAATGCATGTGGGATATTCATGGCATACATGAATGGAAATGGTTTGATGCTTATCCAATACCTTGACACGTATGCTTCACCCTATAACTTTCTTGCTTTTTGTGCATTTCCACTCCATTTTCCATCAGAAACTACATTTTGATATGTAAAAAAAACAATACATTGATAGATATTACTCTTTGAAATTTAGCTTGTTAGGTTGTGGGAGTGGGAGTGGGAGTGGGAGTGGGAGTGGGAGTGGGTGTGGGTGTGGGTGTGGGTGTGGATGAGGACTCTCGTCTGGGGATGAGCCTCCACGTAAGCCATTACGTCCAGTGGTGAAGTTTGAGAATTTGAATCGGGGTCGGAAGTCAGCAGTTACAGAACGGGGACTAATTTTTTTTGTAGCTATAGTTCGGGTGATGTGTTCAGGTCGGTGATTCGATTCGGGTTGAGTTAAACATTAAATACAATAAATAAATATCAAAGTTCTAATCATTGTTTAACAAATAATTGAACAATGACACTAAAATATTAAAAATGAGACAAATGGTTGGTACCTTAATGAAGAATTACAGTTCAGCTTGTCGATCTTTAACATTTTTGAATTCTTCAATTATGGATAGGGTTGCAAACGAGCCGAGCTAAGCCCGAGCTCGACCAGGCTCAAGCTCGAAAAACTTATGAGGGCTCGAGCTCGGCTCGTTTACTATCTATTAGTTAATATTTTAAATAAAAAATAATGTAAATAATAGGCTCGGATCTCGATAAGTGAAGTTCTGCTCGGGCTCGTTTAGCAAACAAGCTTAAATGAGGGGGTAAATATTATTAAATATTAATAAACCTAATATTACACTAAGGCTCGACGAGCCTGGCGAGCTTCACATGCTAGGCTGAGCTCGGGCTCGATTAGTAAACGGATTTTGTTTTAAGCTCGGCTCGATAAGGCTTGGCTCGGCTCGTTTCGAGCTTTTTACCAAGCCTAGCTCGAGTAGCTAAGAGATAAAAACTCCATCGCTTACTCATTGAATCTACTATCCCGCTCATGTAGTTGTTGGGCTTAGGACTTTAGGATTTGGGCTTTACATTTACTTTGTTTTGGGTTAAAGTTTTGGGTTTACATAACTATTTTTTTAAAACAGGGGGTTGAAACCGTATATATCAAAAAAATTCCATACGAAAATTATATACTCGAAACTTCTGAGCGAAAATTCGGAGGGGGCGCCCCTCCCCGCCCCTTGAATGATGCGACCCTGGTTATGTCACCAAGGGGCGTCCACAATTTTGTCCCGTCTCTTTCGTGGATTCCTCAACGCAATCGACGTGTCAGGCCTGAGGGGGACAGTGTAGACGTGCCTTGCCACATCTCAACAGGGGTACCGTCTCCCACACCCATTAGTCTTAGTATAATGATGATTATAATTTTGCACTACAAATTTGGTTGTTGGAGGGAAACTACACAAGAATATAATGATTCGGAAAAGCATTGACATTTACTTATCAAGTGATGTGATCACCTACCAATCTACCATTTAATTCTTTTATTTTATGCACTTTTTTGTGAAAATTATTGAAAGGGAATTATGGTGTGTGATAATTATATTTTCTCAAGTTGTGTTTATACATATCTCCAGAGGACAGTGTGTGGTAAAGTTAGTTGCCCCTCATATCCTAATAACATTTATTTTTCTTTTTGTTTTCTTTTTTTAATCATGTCTTGACACATCGTCCAATCACAAAGTATTTTTTTTTTCACTCATAACTTTTAAAAAATAAAATTTAATAAATATACGTTGGGACATGCTCATGTTTGTCTATATTTACTATTTAGGTGTAGATTCTATTCGGAGTTGTACACAATAGATAAGTGTATAAGTTACTTTACAAAAAAAAAAAAAAAAAGATAAGTGTATAAGTCATGGAAACACGAACTTATAGGATGTCGACGTTGCTTCAAGATTTTATTTTTTAAGGGTTTTTATTTTCCTTATACAAGCTTTAAAATACTTGGCTGTTGTGACGACGCCATGGCCGTAACTTACGCTAACGTTTCAATTTTCAAACTCAACTTTTTTTCGCAATTTTTTTGTCCCTGCCACAATGTGCGGCTCCTAAATACTAGTTCATGTACATCTTCTTAACGTATTAAAACTTAACCGTCCAACATCTCCAGTTTCATCTCAACGTTATGAAATCATTTTCAAGACTCATCAAATAGTAAGAGTGGTTTTGCCATGATGTTGCCGACTACTACAAAAAAACATTTAAAAAAAGGTCATAATTACGCGTTAAAAACGACCCATTGCACCAAAACTCTCGGCCCGGGGTACATTCCACGGATTCACCAAGAAGTTAATTATATAAAGTTTGTGACTAGATTTTGTGACCCATAATGTCTCCTCTTATGCCTGAGTGTGTCTCCCTTTATCAAGTTATTTCATGTCTCATACCTCATCACTCTGTCTACCTTCTCTTTCTGTTAACATGGGTCCAAGTTGATCATTCTCATACATCGTTCGAGTGCTCATGTGTCGAAAAGACCAATACATAAGACGAAAGACCCACTATCGGTACGACCTTATCAAGTGACAAGGGTGTTTGAGGTTGGTATAAGGTATACTTGAGTGAAAAAAAGGGACAAGTATATGAGCATGTTCAAAGTGTCTACTACTCATGGAAAGCCTGTCAACAAACCACTAACTTTTACCAATCAAACTCAAAGGATAAGAGAAAAAGAGTATACACTCACACACAATACAACAATTCATGAATCACAATCTTTATTGTGTCTAACTGTTTTACGACACGTAGACATGTTTTGGCAGGATGGTACCTCATGTCTTTTTCAGTTTTGTACTCAAATCATCAAATGTGTCTATGATTGTGATCCTACCCATTTGACATTCATGATCTTACACATTAGGGATCAAGAGCATAAAAGCAGCCCAATTGGTCTTACTTTAACAAATGGGCGAACCTTTGAGCAATGGTAAAGTTGTTGTCGTGTGACATAGAGGTCACATTTTCACGTTGTGAAAACCACCTCTTGCAAAACTACAGGGTAAGGATTCGTACATCAACGCTCCACCAAGGCGTCAACTTTAACATAGTGAATTAAAAGTGGCAACAAGAATAATTAAATTAAGTAAAAGGAATATGATTTAAGTCTGAATTGTTAAATTCAGTCTCACATGCATGGCATTAGCATAGTTTTTAGTTTAGTATGTAGCAATACTATAATGTCACTCTTTGGCTTCAAGTCAAAGATAACCAGGGCATACAAAATCATTAAGGTCACAAATACTGTCTAAATTAAAAAAATAATATATGAGGTCAAAGTAGTTGTAGTAAGTGGATTAGGCACTTAGGTTAAGTGGTAAAGATTGTTTATCTGAAAGTGGTCCATGCACCCATTATGATATTATTAACAAGTAACAAGTCACTTGGTTTCTTGTGTTTTGCCAATAGAGTCAATGATCTTGTCCCCTACTAGCTGGACTTGAGTTCATAGGCCCATGAACTAGCTATTGGTACAGATGTTTGGACATGCTTTGTTATCATATGGTTCATGAGTGTCTTGGGCTCACACCTAGGGCTAGCTGACCAGGTGTTTAGCCATAACAAACAGCAAACAGGGACCAGAGGGTTTAAACATTGTCAGCAAAGGCCCACCCAACTTTACATGTAAATGTACTAGCTTCATGGGCCACCACCTAAATGATAATGGACAGAGACATGTGAACTAACTTGACAGCAGATTAAATGAACATGTTGTTATTATTCTGTTTTCTCATGTCTTTTTGGTGCAAAGTTGGCTTGTGGAACCTCATTGTATTATCAGCTTGTTGTTAGTTGTTGCATAAAAAAAAAAATAAAAAAAAAACAAAAAAAAAACTAGTAAGGTAAAAACTAAAAACTCACCTCTATGGTAATCATAGCAAGAAGCAACAATCCCATGAGTGATATGATTATGCAAAAAGAATGTACTTGCTTGAAGCTCCTCAGCTCTCAAGCTACAAAAGGTTATGTTAGTTAAGTTAAGATTGTGATTTGTAAGCCGATTTGAGTTTAAACGAGAACAATATGTCAAATTATCTGCTTGAAGATTGCCCTGAGTTCAACCGAATTTGATGGATGACAACTGAAACCCCTGCTTCTTTCACTACCATTGTCATATACAGCCTGCATCAAATGTATAAAATACCATTATATAATGAAATGCAATATGTATGTATTTTAAGGCGAATAGCGATCACAGTAATACTTCGCGACATTTTGCCTAAAACCAATCACCTTCTCCAAATAAAAACTATAATGAAACATAAATCCATTCCATTTAACTGCTGACAAGCAACACCAAACTATAAAGTTTAAATCTAAGCCCACTAATAATCAAGTTTCCACCTAACTGAAAGTGCCTCCATCGCTACCTCTCGTTTCTCAATCCATTTTCATGTGATCACATCTATCAACTACTCGTTGGCTTGCCAATGCACTCAGCTCACGAGCAGCATCACGCATCGCCAAAAGATCCACCCTCTCAACATAATCTTCCACCTCCTGCAACACATTTCTCTGAGTTTCAGACATTTGCTCAACATCACAATCCTCTTTCAGTATACCCAAACACATATTAACATCCACTTTCCTCCCAAAAATTTTTCCTTTTCATTTCTTCAACCACTTCCAACCCGTCATCTACCCTGTTAGCCGTCACATACCCTTTAATCACAGTCACATACGTAACCAAATCCGCCTCAATGTTCCTCCCCTTCATCTCCCTAACAACCTTCCGTGCATCCTCCATTCTCTCAACCAAAACATACCCATAAATCATCGCATTATAAGTAACCAAATTCGGCTCCACATTCCGTCCCTTCATCTCTTCCACAAGCTTCTCCCCATCCTCCACTCTCTTAACCCGAGCATACCCATTGATCATCGCATTATAAGTAACCAACAACGGTACAATCCCACACCCCTTCATCTCCATAAAAACCTTCTCCGCTTCCTCCATTCTTTTCACTTTAACATACCCATTAATCATAGTATTATAAATCCCAAAATCCGGGAAAAGATTTCGACTTTTCATATCTTTAAAATATCTTTCCGCAGTCTCAACTCTCGACGAACGACAAAAACCCGATATCATGAGCCTGTAAGTATCTGGAGTTGGAACTACACCTTCAGCCAACATCTTATCAAAAAACTTTTCAGCCATTGTATACTTCTTATTATTCACAATCACTTCCAACAAAGTATTATACAATTTAATCCCTTTGGGTACTCCCAACTCCTCCATTTTTTAAAAACCTTAACACAATTCTTAACAACATCCCATTTTTTATTATTTTTTGCATACCCATTAATCAAAAGAACAAACAAATCCTCATCACATTCAATACCCTTTTTAACCATACCCATTAAAATCTTTTTAGCATCATCAATCCTTTGATCTCTACACAAAATAGAAATAATACTGTAATGGGTTTCTCTGTCATGTTTAAACCCATATCCCTCAACCCAGTTAAAGAATTCTAATGCATGATTTGGGATTCTATTCAAGACACTTGAAACAAGATTATTATTTAATAAAGGAATGAACTTTTGAATGGAGGTTTGTAAACCTGTTGACCAATCATCATCTTGCATTATTCTGCATATTGTATCCTCAATCTTGGCTGGATTTTCTTTATTTGAGGGTTTATCTGTAATTGAACAGAAACAACATATGGGTTTAGATGTTTGGGGGATTTTATAAAAGAAGCGGTTTTTTAGGAGTTGGGATTTGGATGCAATTATATGACGAGAAGCCATTGCAAAGTGTTCAGTGATTTTGCTGAACTTTGGGGTTTTAGGGTTTTTGTACTGAGTTGACTCAGCCAGGCGAGTTGGCGAAGAAGACGTTATGTTTTGTTTTGTTTCACACTTTTTATTTTACCCGGCGCGTTGCGGTGCTGTATGCGATTTCATAACGTATAGACTATAACCGACTAGACTTGTTTTTGAACTAAATTTACGTCGAAACGTATGATAACTCAAATTTATACAATCAAATCAAAACTTATTACATTTGACCCGATTTGTTTCGAAACAAAGTTTATGTCAAACCGAACATAAAAGAATACATTTTATAATTGAGCCGATTCATTTTCAAACCAAATTACATTAAAGCGTAGATGAACTTGAATTTATAATGAGACTTCTACAAAAATATGAACGTAAGAAATTAGTTTTAATGTAAGCTAGAATCTTTAGAAACTTGAGGGGGTCAAAGCGACATTTAAAAAGTTAGAGGATTACTTTTAACATTATAGCAAAGTTTAGGGTTAGAATGAGTTGCCTTTTAAAAATTATTTTTTTAGCCCTCGTGGTCCGCTAAGACAGTCTCAGTCAAAGTCCCAGTCAAAGTCCCAGTCAATGTCCTAGTCAAAGTCTTAGTCAAACAGTCAAAGTCCTAGTCAAATATTCAATTCATCATAAAACTTTACTTTATGGTGTTGACCAATTTTAATGGCTAATTGAATCCAAAATTAGTATAAAAACCCACTTATGACCCATTACACTTTGCACCTCTAATTCAATTGTTTCAATTCGATTAAACTCTCCCTCATACCTTTCTTCTAGAGTATATTACTTCTACATTTGAAGCTTTGATTATAAGCTCTTGTAATTGGCGAATTAAATGCTTGATATTTTTTCCTATTCGGTTTCTTTTCTTCTAAGTTGGACTAGTTTCGTTGTTGAACCTTTGGATTGCTCGCACTTTCACGCTCGCTTAGTCATCTAGTCATTTGGAGAAAGTGAGTATTTCCTATCCCCTTTTTGCTTTTATTCATTTTTGGGGTGTTACATGTACACTTATACAAATTACAAATACAAGTTCACATTTTTACAATACAATTCTAGTACTATGTGCATTTGCTTACAAACATGCTTTATGCTTAGACATTACATGTAGAATACATTTGTACTTAGTGAAATCATTAACATTGTACAAGCCGACCTTAACATTGGATAGCGCTATTGGATTGACAACCCGCCTAGGTTGATTCTCCCCCTTTTTCATCGGAGAATCTGTGGTCATTGTTAAGTTATTATCCATTTATTGGATAAGTACACCGCCGTTCATTTAGTACATTATACAGTCACAGGATTGATTTTCGCTCATTTGTATGATACATAGTTTACATAATTGCATTGTAGCTTTGCACTTGAATTGTATAACATTTTCCAACTTACTATATGTATTAAAACTAGGAATGTTCACCAACATTTCTTATGTTGACAAAACCTATTTTGTACATGTTTCAGGTGCAGTTTGATCTTATAGTTCCATAGCATTGGATTTTAGTGCTTGCTTTTAATAAGTTATTTCAAATTTCATGTTTCGTTCAGACTTTTGTATTTTTTTTTTCAATTCATCTAATCAGACAATTTAAATTATTCAATAATATATTTACATTTTAGTACCATGTGCTTTTGAACAATCGTCACTACGTGACACCTCGATGATTCCGCCATCGGTTGGGGTGTTACAGATTGGGGAGACTGTGGCAACCTGCACCCTTCACTTTTCATAAATGAGCATAATTGGTTCCTCAACTATTTCAAAATTTTCATTTTTAACCCTCGTATTTTAATAGGATCAAAATTCACAATTTAATAAAACTTATAATTTTTATAAGTAAAAGTATGCACGTTTTATACTCACATCTACACCCGAGCACGTATGTTTCAGACCTTGATACTCAAAGCCATTAATTTCGGTCCTAAAACAATTTAGAAACCGAAGGAAAAAAGTCTATAACTTAAAATTGATTAAATTAGAAAAATTATTTTTTTTAGCTCTCGCGGTCCGCTAAGACAGTCAAACAGTCAAAGTCCTAGTCAAAGTCTTAGTCAAAATCCTAGTCAAAGTCTTAGTCAAATAGTCAATTCATCTTAAAACCTTACTTTATTGTGTTGACCAATTTTAAAGCCTAATTGAATCCAAAACTAGTATAAAAAACCCACCTATGACCCATTACACTTTGCACCTCTAAATCGATTGTTTCAATTCGATTAAACTCTCTCTCATACCTTTCTTCTAGAGTATATTACTTCTACATTTGAAGCTTTGATTATAAGCTCTTGTAATTGGCGAATTGGAAGCTTGATATTTTTTCCTATTCAGATTCTTTTCTTCTAAATTGGACTACTTTCGTTGTTGAATCTTTGGATTGCTCGCATTTTCACGCTCGCTTAGTCATCTAGTCATTTGGCGAAAGTGAGTATTTCCTATCCCCTTTTTGCTTTTATTCATTTTTTTGGGTGTTACGTGTACACTTATACAAATTACAAATACAAGTTCACATTTTTACAATACAATTCTAGTACTATGTGCATTTGCTTACGTGCTTTATGCTTAGACATTTCATGTAGAATACATTTGTACTTAGTGAAATCATTAACATTGTACAAGCCGACCTTAACATTTGATAGCGCTATTGGATTGACAACCCGCCTAGGTTGATTCTCCCCCTTTTTCATCGGAGAATCCGTGGTCATTGTTAAGTTATTATCCAATTATTTGGATAAGTACACCGCCGTTCATTTAGTACATTTATACAGTCACAGGATTGATTTCGCTCATTTGTATGATACATAGTTTACATAATTGCACTGTAGCTTTGCACTTGAATTGTATAACATTTTCCAACTTACTATATGTATTAAAACTAGGAATGCTCACCAACATTTCATATGTTGACAAAACTTATTTTGTACATGTTTCAGGTGCAGTTTGATCTTAGTTCCATAGCATTGGATTTTAGTGCTTGCTTTTAATAATTTATTTCAAATTCCATGTTTTGTTCAGACATTTGTATTTTTCCCATTTCATCCATGTAAGACAATTTAAGTTATTCAATAATATATTTACATTTTAGTACCGTGTGCTTTTGAACAATCGTCACTACGTGACACCTCGATGATTCCGCCATCGGTTGGGGTGTTACAATTATCATTTCTTGACATGCTTGGTAACACATTGATCTGTAATATCTGAAAATTATCATTTCTCGAAAAGTAATTAAAAACACTTAAAAATGAATTAAAAACAATTGTTGCGAGTTAGGTTTAGTCGGAGGACCACGTACAATGATTCATCAAAGTTGTACAAAGTTGGATGTTTTTACTGGAAAACCAAAACGAGCAATTAACGAAGCGAAACGGAGAGTTATAATTTTCTTGGCTTGGAAACAACTTAAAAGAACCAAAAATGAATTAAAATTATTTTTTGGTGATTAACAGATAATTTTAAAGAATTAAAAGAAATTCAAATTTTTTTAAAAAAAGGCCAAAGCACCTCGCTTTGGTCAAAGCGAGGCGCCTGTGGTCTAATCAAACCACTAAAGCACCTCGCTTTGGTCAAAGCGAGGCACTAAAGCTCCTCGCTTTGACCAAAGCGAGGTGCTTTGGCCTTTTTTTAAAAAAAATTGAATTTCTTTTAATTCTTTAAAATTATCTGTTAATCACCAAAAAATAATTTTAATTCATTTTTGGTTCTTTTAAGTTGTTTCCAAGCCAAGAAAATTATATCTCTCCGTTTCGCTTCGTTAATTGCTCGTTTTGGTTTTCCAGTAAAAACATCCAGCTTTGTACAACTTTGATGAATCATTGTACGTGGTCCGTACGTGGTCCTCCGACTAAACCTAACTCGCAACAATTGTTTTTAATTCATTTTTAAGTGTTTTTAATTACTTTTCGAGAAATGATAATTTTCAGATATTACAGATCAAGGTGTTACCAAGCATGTCAAGAAATGATAATTTTCAAATATTGCAGATCAAGGTGTTACCAAGCATGTCAAGAAATGATAATTTTCAGATTTTCAGATATTACTCCCTAGGCACATTTCCCACCCTTTAAATAAGCATTAAATACTTTCACATTATATATTAAATACTTTTACATTATATATTAAATACTTCTCCAATTCCTATATAATATTCCTTAACTTTCTCTCTTCCCCTTCTCTAACCCTCCATGCAAATCATCCAAACAACATGGAACCAGATACAAAACAAGCATATATGGGAAGTCAAAACTCTATGACAAGTTGGTCAACCTATGATCCCAATTCTGTCAAAAGAAGATGTATTCACCATTTCAAACGATTTGCCTCCTTTTGAATTTAGGTAGTACTAGTTAAGGGATTGCCAAAGACCGATCGAACATCTTTTTGTTTGTTTGTTAGCTTGAATGTCTATGGAAACAACAATGGATTTGTCAAGAGCAAGTGTGAAGATCAAGATCAAAGAAGACAGTACGTTCAACGATGAAGTTGTGTTGTATGTATAAAATAGTGAATAATTGTAGTGTGTTCGGTGCAGTCGACGAACATCATTCAAAATTTCAACTTCCCGTTCAGGTGCTTAAGTCCACCTTGAGATATGAGTTTAATTAGCTTGAATCTCTCTGATCCATGGTATCCGGTTGTTTTCAGGTTGTCTTCATCGTTGACCGCTATCTCTCGGATAACAACTGAAAAGTTGTCTCATTAATTCCAATTCCAATTCCACCGGTGCAATTAGAATCTGAAGAGAAGCTATCATCTCAGAGAGATATCTGTCAACAATGATGGCGCAGAGGTTAGCGGTAACTTTAAATTTTAAATGATCGTCGGTTTGCTCTCTATATACCAATCAACAGTAGCGATCATTACAGTTATTTGGAATGTTTCTGATCATTGTCAGAGGGTCACTATTCATACATAAAGAGATAAAAGGTTGTACACGAGTATAATCAAACAAGGGTTGCCCGGAGTTTGATTAGCTTGAATCTCTCTGATCCATGGTATCCACTAACCGTAGCGATCATTACAGTTATTTGGACTGTTGCTAAATTAGTTAAACAAAAGCTTAAATTATACAGTTATTTGGAATATTCTTGATCATTACAGTGAGATATGAGTTTAATTAGCTTAAATCTCTCTGATCCATGATATGAGAGCAATAATCCATCGAGAACTTGAGAAAGAGAGAATAAGAGAAGAGACAATAACATATGAGCTACAACATAACTTGCACCGACTTGAGATATAGAGTTTAATTAGCTTGAATCTCTCTGATCCATGGTATCCGGTTGTTTTCAGGTTGTCTTCATCGTTGACCGCTATCTCTCAGATAACAACTGAAAAGTTGTCTCATTAATTCCAAAACCTAAAGAGAAGATATCATCTCAGTGAGATTGATAACTTCTCTATGGAAGTTGTTACAATAGTTAAACAAAAGCTGAAATTGAACAGTTATTTGGAATGTTTCTGATCATTACAGTTATGCCTTTTTTGGTGAAATGAACTTGAAGAAATGATTTGGTGGATATATCATGAGTTAAACAAAAGCTGAAATTGGACGGTTATTTGGAATGTTCCTGATCATTACTTTTCATGCAAGCAAGTAAAATTCAGATCATTACTTTTCATGCAAGCAAGTAAAATTCAGTTGTTGGACAGTGAGATTGATAACTGGACAGGTTAGCCAAACCATACGAGGGTGGCAGGAAAAAGTTGACATTTTGATCCAAAGGAAATTCAGGTTAGCCAGACGTTTGTCAAAAGAACATTTTTTATAATAATTATATTAAAAAAAAAAAAAAAAACTAACTCAAAAGATCAAAAAAAAAAAAATTTGATCCGAAGAGCCTCGCTTAGGCCTAAGCGAGGCGCTTCGAATTAAAAATCAGTTTTTTCTGCCCCTCGTACTGACCTCCTCTGAATGAATTCAAACCGCCTCGCTTAGGCCTAAGCGAGACGCTTTGAGGGGGGTGGAAATAGAAGGTGGAGGGTGGGAATAGACGGAGCCTATTTTTGTCAACTTAGAAAGTTGGTTTTTGTCTATAAAGTTTTGTTTTTATCTGATTTTTTGGGTTATTTAATTCATTTTTAAATTATTTTTTTAGGTTTTCAGAGATACAAAACAGAAACCGAAATCAAACCGTAAATTTGGTTTTTAGGTAAGGTTATTTTGGTTCGATTTTATCGATTAATTTGGTTTCGCTTCAGTTTTATTGGTTTTTTTTTTATCACCGCTGTAACATTCAATCAACGCACCACACTAAGTTGCCTCATGATGATCACTAATGAGTAATGAAGTTACATTCAATACTTTGGTCTAGTCTAATCTAAGTATATACACATGTTTGTTGTCATTCAAATCGAAGTGTGTTGGACAGATTAAGAGTAAGGAAAAGCTCCAACTTTAAACTCTAAATACTTAAGTTTATCATTCATCTATAGAAGTAGGTTTTGTGTTCCATTTTTTAGACTATAAGGAGTGGGGGGGCGGGAAAGAGGGGGATGAAGCGCCATGTGGCACTTGTGGGGGGGAAAATAATTGTGGGGAGTGGAAGGGGGGGGGGGGAAGAGGGGGGGGGGGGGAAGGAAATATAAAAAACTGACCAATCAACCATCGCCACGTGTCCAAGCCATAAGCCCCACGCCGGTGAAACTCCCCCGCCCCCCCCCCCCCCCCCCTCTCCCGCCCCTTCCACGCCCCTCTGCGGCGGTGTTCCCCCCCTTCCCGCCCCTCTCCGCCCCCACTCCGTTCATTCTTAACATTCAGCAACTTTGTTAAATATACAAACGCGTTGTGTTGACATCTTATATCATATGATTTTTCATTCTCTGTTTAATTTGTAGAGTTTCTTATGATAATGATTTTCCACTACCGATCGAAAAAAAATTGAGTTCGGCCCCGCCGATTCCGAAACCAAGCTTCGCCATTTTATAACCTTAAAAACAACTATTTTGCTTTCACTGCTAATATGACGTATGGTATTCATTGTTTCCTATTATGCTTTGAGACATGAATACGTAGACATTGGTTAAAAACAGAAAGAAAATGGGCTCTGAGCCCACCTTCAAACACGAGATGAGTTGGGCTACGCACATGTAAGAGAACGTGAACTTTATTTTGTTGTTTTAATATTTACGGATCAATATTTAAACAATGGTTAGTTTTTAGACTTAGTTCGAGTTGATGATTCACGTAATCAATTTTATTCATAACTTCATCTGCATTATGGTTTTCTAAGAGAAAAATTACATTGAAGGTAACATATTATGCTCTAATCTTTTATTTGAATAAAGTTTTACAATTTCCATGATCATGGTTTGCAAAATGCCATTGGAGATGGTTGTGGTAGTTAGATGACCGGTGTTGGGAAGGAGTTTTGGAGAATTTTTAAACCAGATGCTTAGATAAATTTAGGATCTGTTTGGTAGCTAGGGATGAGCTCGGGACGGTATCGGTACCGTACCGATACCGATACCGATCCGATAATACCGATACCGAATTCGTCTAAAATCTAATACCGATCCGATCCCGATAATACCGGTTCGGTATCGGTACCGGGCAGTGGCGAAGCTTGACCGAAGGTTCGGGGGTCGGAAGTTACCGGGGGGTCGGAAGTCAATAGTTTCGGGGGGTCGAAAACCAGTTTCGGGGGGTCGAAACCCTATATGTCCAAAATTTTCTATACGAATACTATATAATCGGCACTTCTACGCGAAAATTCGGGGGGTCGGCCGCCCCCGCCGGCCCCAACTAAGCTGCGGCAGTGGTACCGGGACCGGTATCGGTACGGGATTTTCGGTATTATACCAAAAATACCGAAAATTCTATCATGCATGTATGGTTACTGTAGGCAATTGGATGCATTTGGTTACACGTTAATTAATTGACAGCATGTTATTGATGTGGTGAACAGATGGCTCCACCAGTCAGCTCTTGGACCACCCATTTGTTAGAAGGCCACTTCCTATTTTTTATCTGCACAGACCTGGATCGAATCAGCACTATGGCGGGGACTGCCGGCGGTGGGTTTGTTTGGGTGGTGCCGTGGGTTGGGAGGGGAAGGGTTGGTGTGATGGATGTGAATGACGAACTTTGTAGTACATCACAATCGTAGATTCAGTCAGATAATTTCCTGACTCCTTTCTTCATCACCTCTTAAATCTTCAAGCTCGTTTTCTCTTAGTAATATTCATAAAAATGTTTTAGCTATGATACAAATTGTACACGTAATTGCTTTCATGCAAGTTGTCAATGAATTATTCATCAATTATATTACCTCTTATTAAGTGATAATATACATGTTTATTAGTTAAATCTCCATAATTTTCGGTATTCGGTATCCATAATAGGGTATTGGGATTAAATACGGTATTTTCGGTATCCAAGTTCGGTATTATTTCGGTATTTCGGTATTCGGTATTTTTTCGGTATTACCGTTAAAATCCCGTCCCGATACCGGGTACTACCGAAACCGAAAAACCCATAAATATGAGTACCGATACCGATCAAGAAATCCCTCGGTTCGGTATTGGTTCGGTGCGGGATCGGGATCGGGACGGGACGGGATCGGTATTCGCCGCTATGTGTTCATCCCTATTGGTAGCCTCTTAATGAGGCTCTGAACCATTCAGGTCTGAATGGTTCAACATTCAGACTGTTTGTTTCAACCTAAAAAAGGCTCTGAATGGAATGGTTAAGAGTGAACCATTCAGACTATGTGCATAACTGAACCATTAAGCACTTAATTATTCAGAGCATCTTAACCATTCAGACATCTTGACGATTCAGTACTTAATCATCCAAACAACCCCTTAGAGTGACTATGTGTGAAATTCGTAGAGAATTTGGTGAACCAATGAGGTTCAAAATAATTATGTAGCCACTACAAGAAAATGAAGCTAATGCAACCCTGGCAAATAGTTGCATTAGGCCTTAAAAAGGTTGCATTAAGCCTAATGCAACCTTTTATCAAGGGTTGCATTAGGTGAAGTTGCATTAGACCTAATGCAACCTTTTTATTAGATAATGCAACTTTTTGGAAAAGGTTGTCTTTACTATTCAAATGCAACCTTTTTATAATGCAACCTTTTTTACACGGTAATGCAACTTTTGTTTACTTTGAAATGCAACTTTTTTCATACTCAAATGCAACCTTTGCTAGATTCAAATGCAACCATTATTATTTGTTAGTACAAATTTGCAACCTTTATTTTATATCAAATGCAACACTTTTTAAGATTTAAGTTACAACAAATGCAACCATTTTACTGTCAAATGCAACTTTATAACATTAGTGTATGAAATACTAAAATTTCCATTATTATGAAATAATATCTCAATGGCACCAACAATATAATAACATAAATATAGTAGATAATCTTATATTGTAATTTAACACATGTTCAAACTAAATATAACAAGGTAATATAAAGAGTTACTGACTACAACGATAAAAAGTAACGAAAACCTCCTACTCATCTCTAAGATCTCTACGTACTCCGATAGGTAGTTTTTCCATAATACTTCGCAGCGTAGCTTCTAGCTCAGCTTCTTTCTCTTTCTGCATGGCTTCTATCTCAGCTTTCTTCCTTTGATGGTCTGCTTCAATTTCTTTTCGCATTTCAAGCAATTGTTTTTTTTTCAACTTCAATGCCCGCTTTGAATGATTCCATAAGCCCATCTGGAATCATGTATTGTTCCTCACTGTTATCCATCTTTTTTATCATTTTTTTAGTAACACCTCTTCCATAAAGTCGAAGGTACCAATCATACTCCTTGTTCATGACAGCCGTAAAAGGATCGACCAAATCACTTCCATTTTCTGAAGGCTTGTAATTCTTCATTTGTTCCTTCAAAAGAGAATAAAAATAATAATAAAATACCAAAAATGTAGCCAATAAATCAACAATACAAGTTTCTTATTGAACCACCATTTTTGTTTTCACAGCAAATGAAACTTTATAATATAAACAACCATTAACAAATACAAGCTACAGAGTTACATTCATTCCTATTCTTTTAATCCTACTCTGTCCAAATCTGTACACACAACTTTCACACTCAAACTATTACAACTAATAAGTAAGTGTACAAAGAACGACAACTTTTTTGGCTGGAAAACAATGCAGTTTTACTTATGATACTGTTTTACATCAGCTTTTTTGTAATGTGTTTTGGCTGGAAAACGAAACTTGGGATTGTAATGTTTTTGGCTGGAAAACAATGCAGTTTTACATCAGCTTTTTTGGCTGGAAAACAATGCAGTTTTACTTATGATACTGTTTGGGATTGTAATGTTTTTGGCTGGAAAACAATGCAGTTTTACATCAGCGTTTTTGGTTAGTTTTTGGCTGACGAAGATGCAGAGTTCAAGTGTTGCTGATTGGGATAGTTTGCTAGAAAGAACACATACACTATACTTAATGCAAAATGCTTAATGAAAAACTAGAAAGAACTTACAATTTTCATTGTAGTGTCATCATATGTATCAAGATATGTACGCCCTTCAGTCCTTTTCCGTGTACGTTCAAAAACTTTGGCTAAACTAGGTAATTCCTTGTTTGGGTCATCGTTTCTCTGTATTCATGGTAACATACATATATTAAAAAAATTCAGAATCAAATCATAATCTTGAAGATTAAAAACACTATTCACAAGCAAAACCAAGACATATTACCATCTCTTCACGAATTCTGGCGAAACTTTTTGGGCGGCTGTGTGCAAATTCTTTTGAGACATGCGAATTTCCTTAGCCCGCAAACAACGCTTCTGATACACATTAACATAAACGACTCAACTAATAAAAAACTCTAAATAACAAATACTAGTAATAGATAAATTGCCAAGAAAATTACCTCCACATCTTTGTTACTCCACAACCTCAACAACTGCGAGAAATGATCAGCTGGAATGTTTTTTGGTCGATTCATCAATCTTGTTTTGTTGTCCTTATATTGATAGAAGTTTTTTTTCTTGAACCTACATTTGTGTCTCTTATAGGCGCTTCCAATAGTCTTCAAAACCCAAGTTTTAGCAGCAATGGGCACATCGTATTTTTCCTTTAAAAAATGTTTAAATTTAGTTAAAGAAATAAATATAAGAAATAAAAAAAATAAACTACTTAACACCTTACTAAGACATACTCCCATATTTTATCTTTATTTGGCACCTTATGCCATGAGGTGTAGGTCAAAGGGGCATAACTGTAGTTACGGGCTATTGTGCCCAAAATCGAGAGAATTTCCCGACTATATCCTTCTCCTCTGTTTGCTGGTCTGATGGGTTGTCCAAATTCATTACATATAATGACCTCTCGCTCTTTACGTGTGTGCACAAGATGCATCATTGTTGGTCCTCTTTTTTTGGTGTTGGATATTTCTGAAATCAAGCATACATTATATAAGTATGTGTTAAATATATATACATATATGTATATAATCTGTAACACCCCAACCGATGCGGAAACATCGGGATGTCACGTAGTGATGATTGTTCAGTAGCTCATGGTGAATAATAAATTTCATTAAATGATTTAAATAAATTACATACAATTGTTCTACAAGAATTTGTACATCAAAATGAATAATACTATGCACACATCTTCAAGCATTAACTCAAATCTTCAAGCAAGTAGAACCTGAAACATGTTAAGTTGAAAATATTTTTGGGTCAACAAAAGTTGGTGAGAATACATAGGTTTTTGTAAATACTTGATAACAATAGTTTGTACAACATTCACAGTTGTATGATGATAGAGTATGATACCGACATGTAACAATGCGTCTTTGTACAACCAAACCTTGTGTCGACTGATGACTAACTCGGAAGTTAGTTAAATGTTGTTACTGTTATCGATCATCCCTGAATTTATGCGGGGGGGGGGGGTGGGTTTGTCAGACCTATAGCGTTATAATCTAAACAGGCGGCTTGATCATTGTTAATGATTGAACTGTGTCTTTTTGTTACAGTCAAATGATAGAATGATGTTGTAATTGAATCACAAGTAAATATGAGTAAATGATAGTATAAAAATGTTTAAACATGTTTCACCCCAAAAATAGTGAAAATAGAGTAAAGGGGCTATGTAAACTCACCTTAGCGTTAGAATGATGACCCTTGTTATATAAGTAAATGTGGCTTGTGTATCCAATTATCAACCTATTTCAAGATAATAAATAAATGTTGAGGAAAACTTAATAATTCTAAGCTTTCTAGTCTAAAATGTGCTACGGTTCCGATTTGGGGATAATTAATTGATTTATGATTAAATTTGATTAATTTAAATAAATAAAGAAATAATTAATGAAAATGTTTTCTGATCAAAATTAATTAAAAATAGTTGAGTTATAATGTAATAAATGTAAAAATAATCTTTATAAATTATTTTCTTAATTAATGAATATTTATATATATATATACTTATTTGACAAAATATAGACTTAATATTTAAATATATTAAATATTATTAATTTCGAATCAAAAATTTATATTTCTGATCTAAATGATAAATCATAATTTATGTGAAATTTTGATGTAAAAATAATGAAAAATGAATTTATTATGATTTATTTATGATTAAATTAACAAAAATCGTTTAAAAATATTAAATAAATGATTTTTCAGAAATAAAAATCATTTCTGGAATGTTTATTGTTTTATAAACTCAGAATAATTTTTGTGGAATTTTATAAAATCGTTTTGATATTTTTATAGAATTTTATAATTATAATTGAATAAACTTGTAATATTTATTATATATAATAAATAAAAGATTTTTGAAAAACTAAAAATTGTATGATAAACTCTTCTATTAGAACATCATAAAATAATTTTGTAGAATTTATAACCCTCTTTCGGTATTTTAAAACTATTTTAAAAGATTAGAAGGTTAAATATAAAAATAAAGGGTTAAAAAAAATAGTGTTGCTTATGGGATTCGAACATCAGACCTTCAGGTCCAAACTCCCACGCTTTAACCAACTGAGCTGCTACTTTGTTTGATAATAAAGCCAACTCAGAATTTTTAAAAATCAGGTTTAGAATCGCCCCCAAATTTCTATGAACCCTAGAATCCTAACCCGGTCAATTAACCCATTAAATGATTATGGTAATCAAAACAACTATGGGGCTTTTATTCCCTTCTAAAAAACCGAGCAATAAGAGCATAAAAATTAATCCTAACACATACCGAAGGTTGGGTAATTCGTGAAGGGCCGATGCCCACGAAGGAGAAAAATGCTGATTATGCTTTGTAACGAATTCGAAAATGAGCAAGGATGATGAGGTTCTCTTAGTCGCACGTCTCTTCCTCTGTGTGCGAGTTGAATTGCTTATTCATGGTCTATAAATATAAATTCAATTGATTGGGTTATGGAAGGTTATGAATGGTTATAATTATATTCAATTTGATCCTAATATCGCGTTGTATGCGTTCAATGATAGTGCTATAATTGCTCTCAGTCAACTCTGCCATTAATTGTGTCAATGGTTTCCATTTGGAGTGCTAATTCACGCGTCTGCAGCGAACAGGGAAGGAAGGAGGAGGGCCGGCTTTAAGTGGTGTTTTATATAATACAAGTTGGGTTTGAATCAAATGAAAGTGTAGCCCAGATGGTGTTTGGCGCGTGGGGGTTTGCTGGCCGGCTCTCTGCCGGGTTCGAGTCCCGGCATAAGCCATTTTTTTTTTACTGAAAGGGATGAGGGGAGGGACTAGTGGGCTGGTCAGTTATTGGGCTTAGGGGTTTTGGGCTAGGATGATGGGCCTGAAAGAAAGACAAGAGGTTTTGGGTTGGGTTATGTAGAGTTGGGTTTGGTTACTAGTCTAATTAATTTGTTGTTATTATTATTATTATTATTATTATTATTATTATTATTATTACTATATATACATTTCAATATATATATATATATATAATGAGGGCTTTAAGTATAAAAATTTGGGGAAAAATTTTGTGATGTTACATAATCAATATCAATAAAAAATCATGGTATAATAGTTAAACCGAACCTATTGCCTTTTCTAACTCGGGGTGATGTAATTGATCTTGAACTAATGCATCGTCCTCGTCTTCCAAATCGTCATGGCTATCATCCCTTGTATCTCATCATCATTTGCAGATTTAGCAAGATCCATGTCATCATATTCATCATCTTGTTCAACATAACCATGTCATTATTAAATACAACGCTATCAGCATATAAAAATTGCAAAAACAATACAACAAAAAAATTGAACCATCTTAATCACTAAACATATATACCTTCAGATTCCAGAATACACCCCTCATTTCCATCTTCCTCCAAACCTGAGGGTTCCATATTTACCTCATTAACATTCAAAATCATATAAGAGTACATTAAATAAAAAGTATTTGTACGAGTGATTTGTTATAACTGAATAACCAGTAAACTTTGAGATCACAAAAAAATGATACCTTGAAATGTGTTATCATCCTCCGCATCCTCATCAACTAGAACCAAACGTTTCTTTACTCCTCGTTTAATACTAGTAGACTTTTCCAAATTTTGTTTGATTACATCCATTTGCCTTTCCTTGTATTACGTGCAACTAATTCACCCATGCTAAGTGTTGCTTTAGAATGGTTCACTTTTATTGTGTTTGAATCTGAGATTTTCGGAGCATTCACTCGATGTTGCTTTGCTAGTTTTAGCAATTTTATTCAAGGACATTGGTGCAAAATATCGTGAATAACGCTGCTAAAACAAATGCCATCTTTATTAGAAACAAGTGTTTATAAAAAAAATAATAATCAAATTACCTTTCTGGATACTTCATCATTTGTATCAACTTCTTGGTATTCTTCCTCACTATCATCACCATTACCAAGGATATAGTCTGCATCTCTCACATTTTGGTAACCTGGTTTCACTTTCTTGTTCTTTGTCTTTTGACTTTCTACCAAGCTTGTCAAAGAATTTGAAATGTTCTTCAATCCTAAATGTTCCATTATTTGTTTGTTTTCTTGAACCCTCAATTGCCTAGCTTTCAAATACGTATTTTCTTGCCCTTGTAAACTTTGATTTTCTTTGCCGTTGTTTGCCATAATACCTCCTTAAAGTAAAAGAAATGCAACATAAAAAAAATGCATGGATATTTTAGATTCAGTATTATCTATGCTATAACAAATTCTTAACCATTGTTGAAGAGCATTATTAAGGACCTCTAAATATGATATCTTTAGATTCAGTATTTCTAGGCCGTTTCTGAACTTGGCTGGATAAATGGGTATGGGGTCTAAATGGGGTCGGGTGACTTTGCTGTCAGGTATGTTAAAAACAATGATATTATTAGGTATTAAGTTGCTACAAACATGAATATATGGTCACTTTTTACTCTAAGGTCACTACCAACAAGACTAACTACACTGTAATCGGATATTATGATGAAATACATGTGAAATTCATCATTAAATTCAAACAGAATCATACATATATGAAGAAAAAATATGTATCATTGTATATCTAATGAACACTTTCTTACTCATATGTTTTTAATGGGCAGTTGGTAGCCACACTAAAAAAAGATAGTCATAAACATACAAATATTTGAACTTTAAACAAACTTAAGGTAGAACATCACCTCTATTTGTCATCGGTTCAATTTCAGGGATACAGAGTTTGGACTCGGGTTAGAGATTGCCACCGGTTAGGGTTCGAGGGGTATAGGTTGCCGCCGGTTAGGGTTCGGGTTCGAGGGGTATAGGTTGCCGCCGGTTAGGGTTCGGGTTCGAGGGGTAGGATAGGATGAAGATGGGGTAGGTTTCCGATGAAGATGATGAAGATTGGGTAGGGTTTGATTGCGATGAAAATTTGTGTGAATATTTATGGTGGGATGAAGATGGTTTTTAGGGAAAACGGTTTATTGTTTTCCTTTTTGCTTGATTTTGAAGGGAAGAAACATCAATTTTGGGGATTTGGGGGGAATGAAAATTTGGAGAAGAAGAGGTATGCCGCCAAATGGTTTCTGGAAAAATGAGAAGTTATTATCTTTTTTAACTTATATAAAAGGTAACTATATTAATCAAATCTTAGTCAAACACTATGGTGAAAATGAGTAAAGCTGCTCGCGAGCTACTCGAACTTGACTCGGTAAAAAGCTCCAAATGAGCCGAGCCTTATCGAGCTTGAGCCTAAAACAAAACTCGCTTATTTATCGAGCCCGAGTTCGAGCATGTCCTGTGAAACTCGTTAGGCTCGTCTAGCCTTATCCAGCTTAGTGTAATATTTTTTTTAAAAAAATTTAGTAATGTTTACTGTTCATTTGCATTTGTTTAGCAAACGAGCCTGGGCTCGAGCTTCACTTGTCGAGCTTACAAGCCTAAACGAACTATTATTTATATTATTTTTATTTAATATATTCATTAATAGATAATAAACGAGCCGAGCCGCACTCGAGCTTGGGAAATTACCAATGAGTCGAGCTTGAGCTTTGAAAACTAAGCTCGAATCTAGCCGAGCTCGAGCCTGGTCACCAGTGTTGTGGGTACGTGCATCAATGGACATATAAAGTTACCAATTTATGTTAATTATTATTTGTAAAGAAAATTATGGTAAATTAAGGTTAATGATGTTCCGTTAGGGTCATTAGTAGCCAATTATAACAAGTAATGATCATTTAAGGTTAATATGGGGCATCACTAGCCAAAGGGTTATTCGTGTGCCGAGCGGATTCAAGGCAAGCTTGGGCTCGACTCTATTATATACCGAGCCAGATCAGCTCGTCTCCATTGGTGTAATTAACCGCCAATCCTAACCAGTAATAATAATTTACGGTTAATTTGGTCATCAATGGACAACTATAGTTGATTTTGGCAGATTAAAGTTAATCATGGTCACTAATGTTGTTTTAGGGCAAATGATGGTAAATCAAGGTTAATGGTTGTCTACTAGGGTCATTAACCGCAAATTAGGACCACTAGAGTCAACTTTTTTTTCAATTAAATCAACGTGGATCGTTAATTGTTGTTTGTAAAGCAAATGATGGTAAATTAGGTTAGTGATGTTACGTTAGGGTCATTAGTAGCCAATTATAACAAGTAATGATCATTTAAGGTTAATATGGGGCATCACTAGCCAATAGGGTAATTCGTGTGCCGAGCGGATTCAAGGCAAGCTTGGGCTCGACTCTATTATATACCGAGCCAGATCAGCTCGTCTCCATTGGTGTAATTAACCGCCAATCCTGACCAGTAATAATAATTTAGGGTTAATTTGGTCATCAATGGACAACTATAGTTGATTTTGGCAGATTAGGGTTAATCATGGTCACTAATGTTGTTTTAGGGCAAATGATGGTAAATCAATGTTAATGGTTGTCTACTAGGGTCATTAACCGCAAATTAGGACCACTAGAGTCAACTTTTTTCCAATTAAATCAATGTGGATCGTTAATTGTTGTTTTAAAGCAAATTATGGTAAACATCGTTAAGTTTGCAGAATGATATTATTTTTCTAATACATAATACATTTTTAATTTTTTCCTTTGTTCGCTTTTTTTTTATCTCAGACCCTCGATTTTCATGCGCCTTATGCATAGGCCCTAGTCAAGGCCTATGCGCCTTGAGTGCGCCTAGCGCCTCTGATAAATATGAGCTAAACAACTTGCTTGTAAAATTATTTTTTTTTTGAACAACCAAAACACAACTTTTATTAATATACCAACGACCAACAGGATGTTGGCGACATATTTACAAAAACATCACTAAAACAACTCACTCACAATTTTTTTTTTTTGAAACGACATATTTACAAAAACCCCACTCGCATTGAATACACACCTGCTGAAACAACCTGCACGTTTCTTTTTAGGAACTCCGTCTTCACAGGTAATCGACCCATACTCGCCCTCCACGCCAAAACATTACATTTAAGGGTCAGCAAGTCGTCTAATTCAGCGCCCATTTGAATCTGCAGCAGTAATCAGAATGGGTCAGTAGGTCGTCTAATTCAGCGCCCATTTGAATATGCAGCTGTAATCAGAATGGGTCAGCAGGTCGTCTAATTCAGCCCATTTGAATCTGCCGCTGTAAATCAGAATGGGTCAGCAGGTCATCTAATTCAGCGCCCTCTGCAGGTCGTCTAATTCCGCGCCCTCCGCAGGTTGTCTAATTCAGCGCTGTAGGTCTTATGTGGACACCTCAGAATGGGTCAGCAGCATGATATCCCTCTGCAGGTCGTCTAATTCAGCGATGTAGGTCTTCTGCGGACACCTCAGAATGGGTCAGCAGCATGATATCCCTCTGCAGGTCGTCTAATTCAGCGCTGCAAGTCTTCTGCAGACACCTCAGAATGGGTCAGCAGCAGACAACAAAACCACCAAAACCCACCTTGAATTAAATGTGTATGCCAACTTGTTCAGGCCCATATCAGATTAATCAAGGGACCTGCCCTACCTTTCAAATATCATGTTCTATAATATAATGTGACACCCATACTAGACTCCAACAACAACCCAGTCAAAGTTGAAAGTGGAAATGAAAATTTGTACATAAGATAAAAAAACATAAATGGAAATCAAACAAAATAAAAAGTACTGATGGTAACTTAACAAACCAGCAAAATCCTTGATTATCTGGAAACAAAACACAATACCAAAAAAAAGCAAACCAACAAAATCCTTCCACATGAAGATCTTCAAGTCATCACAATAAAAGTCTTCATAGTCACCATCTACCAGGTCAACAAATTAAATCATCCGTGATTATCTGGAAACTAGCTGCTGAAACAACAAAACCGAGTAGATTAAGATATAAGGCAACATCTAGAACATTTCGCAGATTTGACTTTTAAAGTCAGCTAAGACTAACAACCATTTAGAACATTTCTAAAACACATTTGATAAACTAAAACTGTGCCACTTCTCCCAATCCAAATCACCAAGTTTTGCACGTGTCTTCACCAATAACAAACTTAACGCTTTTATTTCGCCTATTTTCTTTGCCCTTGAAAGTAATAAGTTCATGTCAATTTCCAAACGGGTTGCATCATTAGGGTCGGGTTGGGTTTGGGAGTGGGCTGCAGGGGGGGTTGGGCGCTGATGCGTTGGCTGAACTGAATCAGTTTTTTGGGAGCAGTGTCTAGGCCGTTTCTGAACTTGGCCGGGGATAAATGGGTATGGGGTCTAATGGGTCGGGTGACTTTGCTGTCAGGGATGTTTAAAATCAATCTGCAGAAGATCAGGTATGGGTCGACAGGGTCTGTTTTAGGCTGCAATTCATGGACGAACAATTTTCTAAAACACTAATTCGCTAATTTGATGAACAATTCACAGCTTTGACCAACAAAAATCCTTCCACATGAAGATCTTCAAGTCATCACAATAAAAGTCTTCATAGTCACCATCTACCAGGTCAACAAATTAAATCATCCGTGATTATCTGGAAACTAGCTGCTGAAACAAACAAAACCGAGTAGATTAAAGATATAAGGCAACATCTAGAACATTTCGCATATTTGACTTTTAAAGTCAGCTAAGACTAACAACCATTTAGAACATTTCTAAAAACACATTTGATAAACTAAAACTGTGCCACTTCTCCCAATCCAAATCACCAAGTTTTGCACGTGTCTTCACCCATAACAAACTTAACGCTTTTATTTCGCCTATTTTTCTTTGCCCTTGAAAGTAATAAGTTCATGTCAATTTCCAAACGGGTTGCATCATTAGGGTCGGTTGGGTTTGGGAGTGGGCTGCATGGGGGTTGGGCGCTGATGCGTTGGCTGAACTGAATCAGTTTTTTGGGAGCAGTGTCTAGGTCGTTTCTGAACTTGGCCGGGGATAAATGGGTATGGGGTCTAAATGGATCGGGTGACTTTGCTGTCAGGGATGTTAAAATCAATCTGCAGAAGATCAGGTATGGGTCGACAGGGTCTGTTTTAGGCTGCAATTCATGGACGAACAATTTTCTAAAACACTAATTCGCTAATTTGATGAACAATTCACAGCTTTGACTTTTTTACAGTCAAATAAAACATTAGATAATTGTAATTACAAATGTCAGCACCAATTATTTATGCAGTACTATAGTAATAAACAAAACATAGTTTAGCTTGGTAATAAATAAATAAATAACACGATTCTTAGTGTAAAACTAGGTCGAGTTGGATTTGATCTGGAAACATTGCTATGTACCTTAATAACTCAGTTATCAACATCTTCATCAGGATGCATCCAATCCCATAATGTATCGTCATAATCAGAATCATCACCTTTCTCATTATCAGCATATGTGGCAGCTAATTGTGTACTTGCGTCAACCATAAGAGGAGGTATAATCTTCTCTTGACAAACGAGTCTCTTGCTCACTTGCTTGTGCAAGAGAACCCAACATATCTTCAATAGGCTCACACCAATAGGAGCTACCATCGGTTTCATTATTTTCTTCATCAAAGTCATATACATCCCTTGGAACCGTATTGAGAAACATAATGCAAACCATCTACTACAGGGGTCTGGTACATAGAACACTTGTTTGACTTGTGAAGGCATGACAAAAGGATCATCAGAATAGCAAAGCTTCTTCAAATTAACGCATGTTAAGCCATAATCATCTTCTCAACCTGGTACCACTCACAATGAAACAATACAACTCGAAACTTTGACTAATAGTCAAGTTCAATTATGTCCAAAATTCTACCATAGTAGTCAACGTTCCCAAATGGTTGGATTTTTGTCCCGAGAACTCGCAAAGCTAGAAGTTTTTGCTGTCACTGAAACACCGCTATTTTGAGTTTTACAACTAGCATCTCTTAATTTGGTATGGAACCTATATCCATTTGCATAATAACCATAGTATCTCTTGCATGTAGGACTAGGTCCGTTAGCAAGCCAAAAAATATGATCCGCGACATTGTTATTTATTACTTTGTCTTTGAACCAATCAGCAAACTTGTGACTATGGTTTCGTGCTTGTGCCCATCTACGTTTACGAGGTTGACTTTCAATATAAGCTTCATGCTCACTGCATCATTTAGACAAATATGTCATGAAGATGAAATAACTATGGCATATAATTTGAAAAGAAATAAAAGCTATGAATTGGTTACTTACATGATATAATCATTAACTTCTTCACAATCAGAATTGAATAAGGCATAACGATGTGCTTGTTCCATTAAATGAACATCTAAAGTGAAAACATTTTCCCTTGTCTTCGTTTTTTACCTCCCAAAGGATGGCCACCATTCACAAATACCGTTTCATCCAAATTTTTTTCTCCCTCCAAATCATCGTTATCTTCTCCACCCTTAGTAAGATTAGCATCTTCTCCATGCATATATCGTGAGCAAAAAGTCAAACATTCTTCAATCAAATACCCTTCTGCTATGGACCCCTCTGGTCGGCTCATGTTCCGCACATATGACTTCAACTTGCACAAGTATCTCTCCATAAAAAACATCCATCTATATTGAACGGGTCCTCCAAGTCTAAACTCATTGACTAAGTGAATAGGTAAATGCACCATTATGTCAAAAAACGCTGGCAAAAATACTTTCTCTAATTCACACAAAGTTTCTGTGATTTCTAATTGTAATTTGTCAAGGTCCTCAAGCTTCACTACTTTGCTGCACAAGCTTCTAAAAAGACACCTAACCTAATCAAAGGGATAGCAACATGCTTTGGTAATGACTTTCTGACAGCAACTTGAAGCAAGTAATGCAAAACGATGTGAGCATCATGACTCTTGTAACCCGAAAATTTCTTTTCCGAAGAATGAACACAAACGTGCAATATTAGACGCACACCCGTAAGGTAATTTTGTTTCATTCAGAACACGACAGAAATTACTTTTCTCATTTGAAGACATTGAAAAACATGCTCTCTCGATGATAACGTGCTCACCGTCATCAGTAAGTACTGGGTGAAGCCTTTCTTTGATGCCAAGTTCTAAAATGTCAAATCGAGCATTTGGATGATCTTTTGACTTCCCGCTAATATCCAACAAAGTCCCTATCACGTTATCACATATATTTTTCTCAATGTGCATCACGTCAAGATTATGTCGACATTTATTAAATTTCCAATACGGCAATTCAAAAAATATTGACCTTTTCTTCCATGGGCAAGTGCTATCATTTTTCTTCTTTTGCTTCTTTTCAAATAGATTTTCAAAGGTAGACAACTCACTCAAAGCTTCCTCACCTGATAAAGGTTTTGGTGAAAGCCTCTTCTCGGTCTTACCATTGAAAGCGCTCTTATTACGTCGCCATGGGTGTTGAGCATCTAAAAATCCGCGATGATCCATATAGCATGTTTTCTTACTATAATTCAAGTAAAGTGAACTAGTCTCATAATTACAACATGGGCATGCAAATTTTCCCTTTGTTTTCCATCCCGACAACATTGAATAACCTGGAAAATCACTAATTGTCCACATTAACGATGCACGCATTGTAAAGCTCTCATCTTTAGATTTATCGTATGTCTCTAACCCACTAATCCACAATTCTTTAAGCTCCTCAACTAAAGGTTGTAAATAAACATCTATATTATTACCTGGAGATTCAGGTCCAGGAATTAACAAAGATAGTATAAAGTATTCTGGTTTTAGTGACATCCATGGCGGTAAATTGTAATTGATTAACACCACAGGCCAAGTACTATGAGAAATGCTCATTGTTCCAAATGGATTAAATCCATCACTTGACAACGCTAACCTCACATTTCTAGCATCCTTTGCAAAATCAGGATACAAAGAATCAAATTCCTTCCAGCTTTGTCCATCTGCAGGATGTCGTAAATTTCCATCTTTAGGAAGTCCTTTATCATGCCATGCCATATGCTTAGCGGTTTCTGAACACATGAAAAGTCTTTGCAGTCTTGGTTTTAAGGAAAATGCCACACCACTTTAGCCGGAACTTTTGAAGATTTATTAGAGTGTTCACTATTATGATTGTTTTGTTGTTTCTCGTCAGGTTGTTTCCATTTAGAGGTATGGCAAATGTGGCACACTTCAGTATGTTCATCCTCTTTCCAGTAAATCATACAGTCATTAGGACATGCAGGAATCTTATTATAATCAAGCCCTAAATCCCTTATGATTTTTCTAGCTTGAGTAAAACTAGTGGGAAGTTTTGCCTCTGGAATCATCTCTTGTAAAAGTTGTAGAAGATCATCAAATGCCACATTACTAAGTCCATGAAGGGTCTTGTAGAGAAGAAGTCTGATGATGAAAGTAAGCTTTGAAAAACTTTTACACCCGGGAACAACTCTTGCTTTCCATCTTCTACCAACTTATGAAACTTTTTGGCGTCTTCACTTGAACCTTTTTGTACCGTACTTGTTTCCTTTATAGTATCTCTAAATCTATCATGCAATAATTCATTAAAATTGCCATGCATACCATCTCCAGTATCATATATGTCAGTATTAAACCTTGTTTGTGAGGGACTTTCTCCATGAAAAACCCATACATAGTAGTCTTTTACAAATCCATATCCTTTTAAGTGATCGAATACTTCATCTCTTCGATACCAATAACGGTTTATACATCGTTTGCAAGGACACAAGATTTGAGATCCTTTTGCTGCTTTAGCAAATGAAGCATTAAGGAATTCAATAACTCCGGCTTCAAATTCAGGTAATCGTCTAGGCTTATACATCCAATCTCTAAGATTCTCCATGTCTAGCTCTCGTATCCTGAAGTTAATAGAAATAATGAGGTTTAAAACAATGGTGCTCCATTCAAAACCATAAAGATCAAACATTCACACATATTTGACGTTTTAGTTAGGCATTGTTAAGGTCAAACTGTCCTCAGATTATGCTATTGTCCCAACACTGTGTGCAGCTCAAACTACTTATTTTTACCCTTTTTAACCCAATTAGCCTATAGATAAATATTCCCACTTAACTCCACACGTTTACCTTATCAAACGAATCAAAATAATTGTATTGTTTGCTGTATTTTAAGCTTTAATATCGGCTCAGCCTAATGAAGAAGTTAGATTATTAGCTGCATTCGCTACTGAACTCAAAGTCTCAAAATTAAATAACTAAACCCACAAAGTGCAAACAACATATTAGAAAGATCATGAATGGCTTTTTTCGTGAGATACTCTTATAACATATGAATATGAAACCATGTAGGGGTGAGCAAAGTGCCGGACCAACCCGACCCGACAATTACCCGGACCTACCCGAAACCCGAGAAACCTTAAAATCCAAAACCGAATATATACCCTAGCTAGTTTAGAAGTCGGGTATCGGTCCTGATGCAATCAGGTACGTCGGGTTTCATTCAAAGACCGACCCGACATCAAAATAGCAAATTATATTATTTCCATCCATATTGCTTGAAATTCATGTCATATTACGCACAAATCCATCTTCTAATTTTGAAGGTATGTCAAGCAAACCTCTTTATCAAGGTTCAATATACTATTATCTATAGCCAATTTGGTACTAATTTCATCAAATTCTGATAATGTAAGTATAAGTATCTGCAAAGGCTGCAACAATTATTGTTTTTATCCCCAATATTGTACTGTATCATTATTGATATGAACTTGAATTTATCTCATACTTGATGGGTTGATTATGCTTCCATGTAAGTGTCTAATTGTAATTTGAATGTGACTATTGATTTATTAGAAGAACATGTACCTCGTGTATAAGCCGCAGTGAAGTAGATTGGTGGATGACGACTTGGCTGGAGGATAAGTGGGTTTTGCAGGGTGGAGGAGGGCTGGAACTGTCGTTGGCGTTGGCTGGAGGAGAATAGAGGGAGGCGGTAGAGGGAGGCGGTGGCGTGGAGGCAGGGAGTCAGAGAAGGTGGCGGTTATGTGTTTTGTGGGGATTTCAGAACTGTCGTTGGAGAGGAGCAGGGGTGTTTGTGTTGTGAGTATTCTTATCAAAGGGTTTTAATAAACTATATATAAAAGCTATTAGTAGGTACCTTTATTTTCTAAAAAAAAATATTAAAAAGTGAGTAGCAGAAATAATTTCTGCTTAGGGGTTGTAAACGAGCCGAGCCGAGCCCGAGCCTGACTGGGCTCGAGCTCGGCTCGTTATGGTTTATGAAGCTCGGGCTCGAGCTCGGCTCGGTTCGAGCCTACAATCTTGAGCTCGAGCTCGGCTCGCTAGCAAAATCAAAAAGCTCGAGCTCGGCTCAGCTCGGCTCGAGGTGATTTGAGAACAATCTCAAACGAGCTCAAAGCTCGTGCTCGAGATCGCAAAAGCTCGGCTCGCGAGTGTTATTAAATGGGCCTATGAAATAAGGACTTGGGCTTTGGAGATGTGGGCTATAAATTATAAAAGATATATAAATAACTTATATAATTATGTTTGGGCTCGTTTAGGCTCGCGAGCCCAATCGAGCTTCGTATCTAGGGCTCGAGCTCGGGCTCGATAACTAAACGAGCCATATTTCAGGCTCGGGCTCGAGCTCGGGCTCGTTAAGGCTCGGTTCGTTCGGGCTTTTTACCGAGCCGATCCCGGGTAGCTCTCGAGCCGCTACGTGTCATTTACACCCCCTAAGCAGAATATCATAGCTGAATTCAACCATGAACAATATTATTTCAATGAATGTTCATTTACGGTATTTATTATATATAGTTTAAATTTGACCTATGTTTAATTAAAACCTAGGTTTTGAATAAAATAATAGAAACAAAAAAGAATAAATAATAATACGCGTCCACAAGATTCGAACCCAATAAGTGTTGGATTATATGGAGGATTTCAACCATTGGATCACTTTGTATATTTACAAGTGGGTCTTTAAATATTTTCAAATGGGTTCCTTTTCAAGTTTTTATATATGCAACACAATAAATTCATGTGAAAGTTAGCGGGCCTATAAGTATTTATGTCATGACATGGTGCTACATGTATGTTTGGAGTTGGATGCAACCTTTTAAATTGATAGTTGCATTTAAACCTTTAAACATGCAACCTTTTAAAAAAAAAAAAGTTGCATTTTGAGTTCTAAAAATGCAACATTTAAAAATAAGAGTTGCATTTTGTGTTTTCCACTATGCAACCTTTCAAGAAAAAGTTGCATTTTTAATAAAATTTGCAACTCTTATATAAAAAGGTTGCATTAGAGTTAAAATGCAACTCATTTAGAAAAGGTTGCTATATAAAAAGTTGCATTAGGTCTATTTCTAGTAGTGAGCGGGTTGATTCGTGTAAATGTAATGAAATTGAAATTGGAATCGCGCTGGAACTATAATTTGCTTTGGAATGAAAGTGTGTTAGTTTCACGGAACGGAACGGAATGAAATCTAGATTCCTTTTTGTATGTTGTTCAATTCCAATTACTTCTTTTGTTGAAACGCGACAATATAATAAATGAAATATGCATTCCAATTCTATTCAGATTACATTCCATTATGTGAAACGAACGCTACCTTAGAATAATGGTAAACTTAAACAAGCATTCACTCCACACTCTCCTAACCTTTTGATGTATATTATTAAACACTTTGGTCAACAAGTCAATCTAATACACTAAAATATTTAACAAGGAGTCGACGTCCATAATTGAAACACTTTGGTCAACAAACACCTTGGTCAACACGTCAATCTAATAACACTAAAATATCTAGTTTGCCAAGATACGTGACACACCATCATAGCTGGATCATACTCCGACACGCTCCCCCACCATCCAGCTAGATCCTAGTCAATTACTACACATTCCCTAATGGAAATGCTTTAACATAATAAATTACCTCAACTGAAAAAAAAAAAAAAATGGTTACCTATTGAAACAAAATGTTGAGAGAATGATAGAAAGTCTTCTATATTTTGACTTATTGACAAATGGTGGATCAAGAGTGTTCAGTTAGTTGCGAAAAGCTTTCCAATAGTTTTATATATACTCAAGTCTTCTATATTTTGACTTATTACTACTTTACTACTGCAACCCTTTCTGACTGATCGAGTATTGGAGTTAGTTGCACCGCTTAACCTTCTATCAAGAATTTAAGCAGGAAATATAAAGGACCCGTTAGAAAGTTATTCTAAAGCTAGATCATGAGAAAAAACTTCTGAAAGTTAAGTAACTAATCTAATATGATACAAATTAATACGTAAGCATTAGGTTTTCAAGTACAAATTTATATTTAAAAATGTATATATATATATATAATATAATAGTTGATGATATATAGTTTTTGGAAAACTAAAACCGGTGATTATAAAGAATATGTGTAAAAAAACCAACTCAAACCAGATTTACCGAACATTACCCAATGTTTGACTAATACATGCATATGCATTGGTTTTATACTCAACTCCATCTCCATGAAGTAAGGAAGAAATTACCAAATGTTAGTGTCAGCTACTTAACAGAAAGTGAAATGTGTTTTTTAAATTTTATAATTCACAACATACAATGAACCAAACAATTGTTTGCAGTAACCCAAATATTAAAATCTAGGAAATCAAAATAATAGTATAATAAATTATGCGGTTACATAACTGGCATATTTAAATCAATAAAAAAATACAACTTTACAAAAAGGGAGGTACAGATATTTGATAAATTAACATTACACAAGTACCAAGCATTTTAAGGGGTAAGGGCCCCACGTTTTTTTTGGCGTAGTAATATAAAATATGCGATTTTCGTAAGTAAATTTAGTTTGGGTTGAGTCCGGCCCCCGTCGATTTGCCACTACGAATCGGAAAAAATTGAGTCCGGCCCCGCCCGTTTAGCAGACCAAACTTCGCCACACAAGCTAAATTCATCCCTTTAGTTCTAAAAATCTTGAATATTGTAAAAGAAATGTTTTAGTAGCCTTGAGTTTTTTTCTACAAGAGGCATGTTTGGATATGATATTGAATTTTAATTTAAAGAGGAATGCAATCACTCTTGAATATTTGTCACAATGAGCATGGTGCACCACACTTGCTAGAGATGAGAATGATTTATTAAGGCTCTGGCTATTTTGACACCCAAGGAAATCTAATTTGACACTCTACTTCATGCATCGTAATAGAGCTATACGAGGAATATAGGGTACAAAAAGCTGAAACACTGACTCCAAGGCACGTACAGTCTGCAACCTCGTACTTATATGCCTCGTAAAAGCTTTACCAGGCATATAGGGTTAACTTTTTTAATTTTTTCATACTTAGGGTTTTGTGGAATATGTGGGTCTGATATTTCAAATATTGGGGCAATACGAGGGCAATACGAGGATTTTTTTTTTTTTTTTTGAACGTGCAATAACAGTCTGATACATATCAGTCTGAATTTTTAACGTATAATTTTATAAGTTGAATTGACTCTTCTTAACACCATAACCACATGATTAAAAGTCACATGAAGTTGCTAATCTCAATCTCCA